>OX465299.1:104473939-106944691 GCA_949987735.1 Leucophora obtusa | reverse complement strand
TGGTGACAGTTAAACTAGATATTATCATATATGGTGCCATTTAAACAATATATGGTCATATATGGTACCTCATAAACCAAATCTTTAATTCAGTTCCAGATATGATAATATATGGTACTATATATGGTGCGATATATATTTATATATGGTGTTATTTAAGCTATATATTATCATATATGGTGCCATTCAAACCATATATTATCATATAAGGTGCCATTCAAACCATATATTATCATATATGGTACCATTTAAACCATATATTATCATATATGGTGCAATTTCAACAATATATGCCCATATATGGTACCTCATGAACAATATTTTTAATACAGTTCCACATATGATAATATATGCTACCATATATAGTGCCATATATATTTATATATGGTGTTATTTAAGCAATATATTACCATATATGGTGCCATTTAAACCATATATTGTGATATATGGTGCCATTTCAACAATATATGCTCATATATGGTACCTAATGAACGACATTTTTAATACAGATGCAGATATGATAATATATGCTACCATATATAGTCCCATATATATTGATATATGGTGTCATTTAAACAATATTAATATATAGACATATATGGTATCATTTAAACAATATATTGTCATATATGGCACAATTTAAACAATATATGGTCAAATTTGGTACCACATCAACAACATTTGGAATACAAATCCATACATGGTTTAATTTGAATAATGTAAAACTATGGCGCTATAAAAAATATTATCAGATATGTTACTTCATTAACAATATTTATAATACAGTGTCATATATTGTAATATATGTATATCATTCAATATATATTGATGTATGGTAATGGTACAATAATTCCAATATCAGTTGAGATACAATTTGTGGGTCCATATCAACAATTTGTTCACGTACATTTAACATATATATATGTACATTTAAGTTATAATTTATAAACACTTTATAAAGTTAAATAGTTCCATAAACCTCGTCTAACTGTATAGAATGTTTATGAATATACGATTTAATATATAATAATTACAACTACAAATTGGTGCCATTATCTAAAATTTAATTTAATGTTAACTTTGTGATGCAGTTTTGTCTGAGGCCGGGGTAAAACTCAGTTTGTCCAGGTTCGTCAAAGGTCTGCCTCCTTTGAAATAAAACAGCAATCGTTTCTTTTGTTCAATTCAATTGTACGATCCTGTATCGCACACAGTTTTATTTACCAAGATCTTAAACTACTTAAATTACTTATTTAATCTAATGACTGTTATTGTTTAAACGTCTTCGATGATTCGGTGCTCAGGATGATCTTCGGCAACTCTGGCAGTGGTTGCAGTTCCTCCAAACGTCGATAGCTCTCTAAGTATCTCACGAAAATAGTAATTCGGGTTATTCCAGGAAAACGAGGATATGTTGTAAATACGATTAGTAAATATTTCTAAATAACTCACGAGAGTAGTAAGCAGGTGAGTCGGGTTATTTCGGGAACTTTAATCGGGCTGGCTTATTCGTGTATACTTCGCCCACGGGACGAAGTATAATAAAACTCCAACTGGATTCAAGCTCCCCTAGGCTATACAACTTTTCCCTTATAAGTAATACATTCTATTAACCTAATAAGAATTATTAGAATATTTGCCCAGCCCAGTGAAAATATATCGTTGGTTAGGGGTATCAGCATTTCCATTAGGTATGTGAATAAGTAGGTTATTTGTAACGGCACGTTACAACTTATAATAAAATAAAAATGTATTTCCTAAAAATAAAAATATAGTGTTAATTAATGTTAATATACAATAGGTTTAAGTTTAACATCCCAGACAGAAAAATATAATCGGCACAATGCTGGCAAACCGTTGGCGATGGTCGGTTATGCGTTGGCAGAACGTTGCATTAACTATCTTGGCAAAAAAATAGATTTCAAAAAACATTTTTGAAAAAATTGAGAAAACTTTTTTTAATATTTGCTTTTAAAAACATGAAATTTAACCCAGTCCACCAGATTGTCAGCCAAGACCTCTACACTCTAATCTAACGAGACTTGTTATAGATGTGTGATAGCTACAAATTAAATGAATGATAAAAGCATTTCGAGCTAACTTATAAGCATGGAAAAAAGGTATTCCAGAAATTATTAAATGTATTTTAGAAAATTTTAATTGTATATCACAAAATATTATTTGCACTTCAGAAACTACAATATTACGCAAATTTAATTATTTATTTATTTAGTTGTGTCCAGAAATAATGAAATCTATTTCAGAATTTCATAGCTAATAGAGAAAAATTTCTCAAATACATTTCATAATTTCGGAAATACGATTGATAATTTCTGAAATACAGTTTGATAATTTCTGAAATACAGTTGTGAATTTTGGAAATACAATTAATAATTTCTGAAACACAATTGATAAAACTGAACTTCAATTGACTAGTTCTGAAATACAATTCATAAATGTGAAAAATAATTGATGAGTTCTGAAACACAATTGATAAAACTGAAATTCAATTGATTATTTCTGAAATACAATTGATAAATCTTAAAACAATTAATACAATTGGAAATGGTGTAGAGCGTCAAAAAGATGTAAATAAAATTATTTTATTCAAAGATTTCAATTTAATAAAAAAATAAATATATAATTTTATAAAAAAATTTATAGAAAAAAAAATTTTAATTTTATAAAAAGAAATTCATTTTGTAAAAGAAATGCATATTGAACTCGTTACCTTCTGAGTTTAAACCTTATTTTAACAAAATATTGTAATTTTTATACAATCAGTGCTCTGCCAGTCTATTATTTTTTGAACAGTCGGCAATATATGTCTGGGATCTTATTTAATCCCAAATAAATGGAGATCTTAGGTAGTACCCAAATATAATGCGGCATCTAATTTTATCTGTCATTTTTATGGATACTTTTAAATGTCAATCCCCAAATATATTGCTGTTTATAATTCGATCTGCCATTTTAATACCGAAATAAATTGCTGGATCTAATTCGATCTGCCATTTTTCGGATCAAATTAGGTCTTACTAAATCCCAAAATATATTGCTGGATCTAATTTTATCTGCCAATTTTCTATTCAATTTATATCTAAGTTTATCCACAAATATATTGCTGAATCTAATTCGATGTGCCATTTTTCGGATAAAATTAGATCTAAGTTAATCCACAAATATATTGCTGGATCTAATTTGATCTGCTATTTTTCAGATCAATTTATATCTAAGTTTATCCACAAATATATTGCTGGATCTAATTCGATGTGCCATTTTTCGGATCAAATTAGATCTAAGTTTATCCCCAAATATATAGCTAGATCTAATTCGATCTGCCACTTTTTCGGATCAAATTAGATATACGTTTATCCACAAATATATTGCCGGATCTAATTTGATCTGCCAAAATTGAGATCAAATTAGATCTAAGTTTATCCCCAAATATATAGCTGGATCTAATTGGATCCGCCATTTTTCGGATCAAATTAGATCTAAAAATATCCGCAAATATATAGCTGGATCCGCCAATTTTCGGATCAAAATAGATCTAGGTTTATCCCCAAAGATATCACTGGACCTCCCAATTTTGAGATATAACTTGATCTTAGTTTATCCCCATATATACAATGGGATCTAATACGATATGATTGGATACACCCAATTTTGAGATCTAATTGGATCAGCTAGATATTACAGCAGATCTTAAACAATATCAAATTGGATATAATTAGATATTGCGCGAGATCAATTTTTTTTACTCGGGTAGATATTACAGCAGATCTTAAACAATATCAAATTGGATATAATTAGATATTGCGCGAGATCAATTTTTTTTACTCGGGTAGTAACATATACTTTGATATATCGTATCATTTAAACAACATACCATGTATGGTACCATTTAAACAATATATTTTCATATACGGTACCATTTAAACAATGTATTGTCATATATAATAACTCATCAGCAACTACAATATTAACTGTATTTCAGAATCTATTAATTGTATTTCAGAAATTATAATTGTATTTCAGAAATTATCGAATGTATTTCAGAAATTATTAATTGCATTTCAGAAATAATCAAATCTATTTCAGAATTTGTAATTTATATTTCATAGTTAATAGAGGAAAATTTCTGAAAAACATTTCATAATTTCTGAAATACAATTAAGAATTTCTGAAATACATTTTGAGAATTTCTGAAATACAGTTGAGAATTTCAGAAATACCATTAATAATTTCAATTGACTAGTTCTGAAAAGCAATTCATAAATCTGAAAAATAATTGAGTAGTTCTGAAATACAATTGATTATTTCTGAAACACAATTAATAAATCTTGATACTACTCCATAGAGCGTCAAAAAGATGTAAATAAAATTATTTTATTAAAAAAATTCAAATTTAATAAAAAAAATATAATTTTATAAAAAAATGTATAGAAAAAAAATTATAATTTTATAAAAAGAAATTCATATTGCAAAAAAATAAAATTTTTTCCGAAAAATGGTGTATCGTACTGCAGTAACTTAGATCCACCTTGGATCTAATATGATGAAATACGATCCGAAAAACGAGTTTATCTAATTATATAAAATTGGATGTGATATAATTATAATCAAGAAGTAATTTCAATAGAATGGACAATTTAATGCAATCTGAGCGATATCTGAATGAATTATTTTTGTCTAATGGTATCAAATAAAATGTAACTTTTTGTATTGAATCTAATTTTATATAATTAGATTAACCCATTTTTTCGATCTGCCATTTTTCGGATCAAATTAGATCTAAGTTTATCCCCAAATATATTGCTGGATCTAATTCGATCTGCCATTTTTCGGATCATATTAGATCTAAGTTTATCCACAAATATATTGCTGGATCTAATTCGGTGTGCCATTTTTCGGATCAAATTAGATCCAGTTTTATCCCCAAATATATTGCTGGATCTAATTCGATCTGCCACTTTTTCGGATCAAATTATATCTAAGTTTATCCACAAATATATTGGTGGATCTAATTCAATCTGCCCAAAATTGAGATCAAATTAGATTTAAGTTTATCCACAAATATATAGCTGGATCTAATTCGATCCGCCATTTTTCGGATCAAATTAGATCTAAGTTTATCCGCAAATATATAGCTGGATCTGCCAATTTTCGGATCAAATTAGATCTACATTTATCCCCAAAGATATCATTGGACCTCCCAATTTTGAGATATAACTTGATCTCAGTTTATCCCTATATATACAATGGGATCTAATACGATATGATTGGATACACCCAATTTTGAGATCTAATTGGATCACCTAGATATTGCAGCAGATCATAAACAATATCAAATTGGATATGATTAGATATTGCGCGAGATCAATTTTTTTTACTCGGGTAGACACATTGTGTTTAAAAATAATAGACACAACGTGTCTAAATGTACGTTTTTAACTGTATCAAGAATGTCGATAAACATTTGTATTTTGTTTAGATTTATATTTTATGTCCCATATGAAAATCGTAATATATATGAACACACATGATCATACATTGACTTGTATATGATCATACATGGGCATGCATAGTCATATACGTCCATGTCTAGTTAGATGTATGACCATACATGATTTCATATATATTCGGATCCGAAATTTGAGGGTATATGACCGTACATGTTTATATATGACCATATATGCTCACACATGATTCACATATACTCATATATGATCATATATGGGCATATACCTCCATATACCCTTAAATTTGGATTCAAAGGTTTTTGGAAATATACGAGATCATGTATGATCATACATTGAACTACGCATGGACGTATATGACTATGTATGCCCATGCATGATCACATACGAGCCAATGTATGATCACGTATGTTCATATATATTTCGATTTTTACATGGGGGGTCTAAAAAAGCTTCTTTAAATGCATCAGTCTACATTTAAAATACAAGGTGGCGCAACCTTCCGATGTTTTTTGGCTGTAATTTAAAAAAAAAAAAATGAAAAACTTTGATTCTTCTTGTGGATTATTTTTATTTGGTCTTTTAATTTTTTTTACATCAAGTCAAGAATATGATGTCATGTAAATGGCCGCCGCCACAGTTGATTGTCATTTGAGCCCTTTTTATGGCATTTTCCATCACTTTGGCCAAAACTTCCGGCGATAGGTCCTCACATTCTTGACGGATATTGTCTGAGGCTTGTTGACATAAACCCGCGACTTCAAAAAGCCCCACAAAAAGAAGTCTGGAGCGGTCAAATCAGGCGATCTTGCTGGCCAGTACAAATCGCCAAAACGGGAGATTAGGCGCCCGGGAAATGCATCCTTCAGCATATCGGTTGTGGCACGTGCAGTGTGTGCCGTTGCACCGTCCTGTTGGAACCACATGTTTTCCAATCCCAATTCATCAAGTTGCGGCAAAAAGAACTCGTTGATCATTGCTCTGTAGCGCTCACCATTCACAGTAACCGTTTGGCCCGCGACGTCTTCGAAGAAAAAAGGTCCGATGACTCCTCCAGCGAAAACAGCACACCATACAGTGACTTTGAGCGGGTGTAATGGCTCTTCGTGGGTTACACGCGGATTTTCAGTGCCCCAGAAGCGTAAATTTTGCTTATTTGCGTACCCGCTAAGATGGAAAAGGGCCTCATCACTCATGATTATTTTTGATGAAAAATCATCCGATTATTGGTCAAATAAATAGTCACCAATATTCCGCGTTGTGGAGCAGTGTAGCGTAACATTGTTTATTAACGTGTATTTCGCATGTGTTTACTACACAAATGTCAAAACAGAACTGACATTAGGGGCCAATCGCAAAATTTATAGCATTTTCTGATAGGAGGATTACTTTTGCGCCACCCTGTATATAGAAACATGTTTAGTGATGCAGCAAACATGTTTTTATTATAATCTCTTCAAATAAAACCAAATGCATTAAAAAGAAAATAAATATTTTATTAATAAAAGAAATTCAGATTAAAAGAAACCCATTAAAATTAGCATACAAATTGGGAATAATAACACTAAAATTAAATTTTTATATTGGATTAATTCTCCCAGTTTTTCTTACAGAAAACCACTTATTTTTTGTGGAGTTTTTCCTCTACAGAATCTAAAGAATCCCTATAGAGTCTAAGAGTCTTTCCGTAAAAAAGTCACAAAAATCTGAAGACCGTCTAAATGCAAAAATTCCTGAGAATTTGAGAGTTCCTTTATAGGAGAGGATACTAACAGCCTGATGGTTTTTCTGTACGAAAAAGTGCTAAGAATCTCAGAGTTTTCTGTTGAAAGATTCATCAAACTCTCAGCTATTTCTATAAAATAATTCCTTTGAATCTAAGAGCTTTCTATTGCAAAAGTCTTCAAGATATTAGGATTATTCAGTAAAAATATATACATATGTATGTGGTGCGCATAGAAATGTCTTGATACCATGCGCAGGACCTAGAAAGAGTTTGAGGACAGTCCCCAAACTAACCAAATGTCTCCATACTAAACACTTGATCGAAATGCGCTATGCATACGTATATATATATATATATATATAATATTTAAAACATTAATATAATATAATATTTAAAACATTATAAACAGTCCCAAAACTAGAGGATATTCTATTTGAAAAGTATGCAAATTATGAAGATTAAAGAAATTCAGTAATTTATTGATTTTCTGTAGAAAATAGTCCTCAGAGTCTGTTTGCAAAATCTGCAACTTCTATGGTTTTCTTTACCAAAAGTCCTTAAATTTCAGGGGTTTTCTAAACGAAAACACTTAATATCGGAGGATTTTTTCTTAAAATCTGAGGGCTTTTCTATATAAAAAAGTGCTCGAAATCTGAGGTCTGTTCTGTAGTTCTCAAATTTTTAGGTTTTCTAGAAAACCCCCTCAGAAGCTCAGATATTAAAAAAAATTTTTTTATCTGAGGATTATTTAGAAGAAAAATTCACCAGAGTATTTTCATTTTTCTATATCAAAAACCGTTCAAAATCTAAGGGGTTTCTAAAGAAAAAGTTTTCACAATTTTATGGTTTTCATTAGAAAATATTTCTAGACTCTCAGGATTATCCTAAAGTAAACACTTCAATATCTGAAGATTTTTCTAAAAAAAAAAGTCCTCAGAATGTTAGCGTTTTTCTGCAGGAAAAATTTCTCATAGTCTTTGAGTTTTCTGGACTAAAAAGTATTCACAATCTGAGGGTTTTCCTACATGAAAAGTTATAAGAGTCTAAGACAATTTTTTTACTAAAAATGTCTACAGCTTCTGAGGGCTTTTCAATAGGTAAAACTTGTCAATATGTAGTCATCAGATTCTGACGAATTTTTTTTAGTCATAATCAAAGTGGTTTTGGAGAATCTTAAGTAGGTTCTTTTAATAGGTTCTCTAACAATCGCTCATCACTGCTTCTCATAGGAGCTTATACTTAGAGTGTACAGAAATATGGTCTTGTTAGAATCCTGAGATTAATCGGTAATTTGTTAAGGAAAAATTTGCAGATAAAATCGAATTGTTTTTGCACCAAAATCTACTTAATCTTGAGCATATATGGTACTTGGTTTGCACATAAAAATTGTGAAAAAGAACTGTGCTTTTTCCATTATTAGTTTTAAAGACTTATTGGCGATAATGGCTGCAAAAATATAAAGTGAACATTAACATCTCTAAAATTCTTTTAAAATAATTTAAAACTCACTACCGAAATACCATTTAGGGGTTTATGATTGAACGTGAAAAATAATATAGTTATAGATAGATCTTTGCTTTTTGCCAGTTTTTTGGGGTTCTATTGATTACTTCTCTGTTTGGTAAATGTTCCTGATTTATTATTTTATTATGAAACAAAATTTTTTATTGATTGACAATTCTTAGTTACGCATTAAATTTAAAATTAAACACAAATGCTTAAGCATACACAGTAATAGATATTTACTATATTAAATGTGTAATTTACTTTTAAATGTGTTTATATATGTATTTAGCTACATGTTTATCAACATAAAATTTACTATATTTTGTGTTTGGTTTTATAAGTAAAAGTGTGTGACGAAAAATTAAGGGGGTTATTTTGTAATACGCAACGCTTTGCGTTGCGTTGTTTTCCATACAAATTGTTTTTGTAACAATAACAATTTACACACAAATCAACGCAACGCCAGGCGTTGCGTTTTACAAAATAACCCACTAAATGTTTGTTTATAATTACAAAAAAAAATTATTACTCATCCAAGAGAAAATGAAATTAGGAGCTTAGATGGAGTATGTGAGAATTTTCTGTGATGGATGTATTGATTCAAAGAGAAAACAGATTCGTGCTTACAAACCCAATTTGTTGCTAATTGAATGGTTCGGAAGTGGTAACCGTTTGTACATTTTGTACTCATTATTTCCATAATGTTTTAAAGAATGTATGCTTAAAGAAGTGTCTGTCCTCTTTGAATTGCTGTCATGAGGTAGCATTTCTTCGAAAGAATGCTTAAAAACTTATTTTTTCCAACAGATTGCCGAAAAGGCGCGGCTTTTAAGCGACTTTTCCCGAAGGGCTTTTTTAACATATATTTTAGATCACACTTTTCTCAAAAATTCTCAAATTTAAAACACCGTCACTACTCAGTTAAAAGAGGGATATGTGTAATTTTCAGCAGGATCATTCCCTTAGGTGTATTCAAATAAAATCTATGCGTTGACCACTTTTATTATATTTTGTTTAACAAAATTTTAAAAAATTCAAAATTGGAGTATGTATTGAAATTTCCAAAAAAAATATCCCATATTTGGCCACACCTGGGACAAGGTTAGCATAATTCAAGAGAGACAAAAGATTATATTAGAATACTTATTAATCTGAGAAATAAAACTAGAGTATAAATTTTAAGTTTTTGAAAAAAATATTTTTTTTTTGCGATTTTCAAAATATAGCCCATTTTAACACTGCAATGATCTGGGCGAATTACAATTACTTCAATATTTTCCAAAAGATTTTGGATTTTTATGCCTTTTAGCAAAATCAATTCAGTCTAGATTACAATTTTATTAACATTTTCCAGAAATACAGTTACCCGAGTAAAAAAAATTATATATAATCATATGTGGCATATATTACAATATATAATTAGACATGTCGTTATGTATATCCATATATAATTATATATGACATCTTTTTCCAAAATGTTTCCTTATATTATGCCATATTTAATTTCATCTAATTAGATACCGCCGTTTATAATATTGGATATGGTATATAGGTTTAGGTTTAGGTTGAATGGGAGCCCGCCAGAACGGCGAGTTCACTCGGAGGCCATAGGGCCCATTGTGATTCCCTTAGTTTCCCCCGCATGGAAAGAAATACCACGACCCGAGAAATCTAAAACCATCCCGATCCCCTTAAGAAGTTCGCAAGACCAGACAGAGAAACATTGCGTAGACTGTCCAGGTCGTCGAAGAACCTGCACCCCAGATATCTGAGTCGCCGTTCCTTCAGTCCCGGACATTCACAAAGCAGATGGTGTACTGTCTCCTCCTCCTCCTCGTCCCCACAGCCCCTGCAGTAGTCCGCCTGGGCGTAACCCCAACGCGCAGCCATTCGGCCTATCGCGCAGTGTCCTGTTAGAACCCCTACAAGCATCCCGACCGTCCGCTTGCCAAATCCAAGAAGAATCTTTGTCCTCCCCGGATCTGGCAGTGGCCATAGGGTCCGAGATATCCTACAATTGGTTAAGGTTGTCCACCTTGTCCTCGTCTCCCTATCCGATATATCCCCTATCACACCGAATAGCTCCACCAAAGGAACCAGGACCTCCGTCTGTATAGGGTCCTCAACCGACTCGGAGCCATTCCTCGCACACTCGTCAGCCCGCTCGTTCCCCGCAATCCCAGCGTGTCCAGGGACCCACGCCAGCCTTACCGAGTGTCGACGAATACGGTCGAGGGATTCAATACAGTGCCGCACACATCCCGATCTGACAGTATCGGATTCCAGGGCTTTCAAAGCAGCAAGACTGTCCGCAAAGATGCTAATGGACGATGGATCCAAATCCCGTTCCATTATCATCCGTGCGGCCACGTCAATTGCATACACTTCCGCCTGGAACACGCTACAATCGTCCGAGAGTCGTATGGAGATTCGAAGGTCCAGTTCGCCGGAGTAAACTCCCGACCCTGTCCCCATGTCCGTCTTCGAACCGTCCGTGAACACTGAGATATCACCACTCCGAATAACGGAGTCGGCTGCCCAGTCTTCCCTGGTCGGTACAATCACCTCAAAAGTCCTCTGGAAATTCGTGACCGGTACAATAGAGTCCGTTTCACGATCCAGTAGTGCACCACCAATCCCATGCAGAATGGTACTGTACCCCCAAGTGCGTTGCCTCAGCTCCTGCATCTCCCTGAGTCTGAGAGCTGACTTTGCCGCCGTGCCCCTGATATAAATATCCAGTGGTGGGATGCCAAGCATCACCTCCAAACTTGCCTGGGGTGTAGAACGAGCCGCCCCCGTAATACCCAGACAAGCCAGTCGTTGCACCTTTGCGAGAGTGGAGAGATATGAACCCGTGTCCACCGCCCTCCACCACACCAGTGCCCCGTAGGTCAAGATTGGTCTGATAATCGCCGCATACATCCAGTGAATGATATACGGCTGTAGACCCCATCTCTTCCCAAAGGTCCTTCTACAGGTGTAAAAAGCACATAAGGCTTTTCTCATTCTCTCCTCGGTATTCCTCTTCCAGGAAAGTTTAGAGTCAAGAATGACACCCAGATACTTTGCCTCCCCCGAGAGTTGAAGAGTAACTCCGTCCAATCTAGGGAGATCAAATCTCTCCGGTTTGTACTTCCTTGTGAACAAAACAAGTTCGGTTTTAGATGGATTGACTCCCAGACCGTTCTCCCTTGCCCACCTGGATAGCATCGTAAGCGCCGACTCCATGAGATCACTGACCGTCTGGAGAAATTTCCCCCTGATCAGTAGCACAACGTCATCGGCGTATGCCACAACCTTCGTCCCCGTTCTCCCCAATGAGTCAAGGATTCCATTGATCACTAGATTCCACAGAAGAGGAGAAATGACCCCCCCTTGTGGAGTACCCCTTGTGACCACCTTCCGCGCCCCATCACCGCCTATGTCCGAGTTTATAGCCCTACTCCTGAGCATATTGCCCGTCCACAGGGTTATCTGCGGGTCCGTGCCAATACCCTCCAAGGCACTAGTGATCGATGATATACTCACGTTGTTGAAAGCCCCTTCTACATCCAGGAAGGACGCCAACACATACTCACGGTCGTGAAGAGCATCCTCAATTGTGCCGACAACCTCACTCAGAGCCGTTTCCACCGACCTTCCCTTGAGGTATGCGTGTTGGGCTCTGCTGAAATTGTCTGCAGAGAGGATGCTCCTCACACGAACGTCCACCAGTCTCTCCAGCGTTTTCAATAAAAACGACGAGAGACTAATCGGCCTGTAGTCCCTGGCGGTGCTGTGGTTTATCCTCCCCGCTTTCGGGATGAAGACCACCCTGACCTCTCTCCACCCAGAGGGTATATACCCCGATGCCAGGCTGCCAGTAAAAATACGCAGCAGCCATGGCATGATAATGTCCAGGGACTCCCGCAAAAGTGCCGGGAAAATACCATCCGGCCCTGCTGATTTATAGGGCTTAAAAGACCGTATCGCCCAAGCAATTTTGCGTTCGTCTACCATTGACCAGATGTGCTCACCTATCTGAATTGCAGTCGATGAGAGTGCGTCCAACGGGACATTGGACATCACATCCTCTCTGCAACCCGGAAAGTGAGTCTCCATCAGGAGCTCAATGGTTTCCCTATTACCCTCCGTGAAAGTACCATCAGGCCTCATAAGGGATCCTGGTGCACTGGGTGCCTTAGAAAGAACCTTACGAAGCCTCGCTGCCTCCGTAGTGCCCTCCACTTCCCCACAGAATTTAGACCACGATTCCCTTTTTGCCCTTCGAGTCGCCTTCTTAAAGGCATTAAAACTGAGACGGTACCGCTCCCAGTCCTCAGGTCTGTTCTCCTTCTTCGCCTTATTGAAGAGTTTTCTGCTCTCCGTCCTAAGTTTCTTAAGCTCCGGAGTCCACCATGGTTGGTGAATTTTTCTCGGTGGCAAGCGCTCAGGACACGAGTTCAGAAATGCTTCCCTAAGATTATCCGTCAATAGACGAACTGAACCTTCCACGTCTCGCACACTGACCGGGGTGTCCCGTTCTGGGCCCGGTATCGTCTGAACAAGACTACGAAATCTGGCCCAGTTTGTCTTCCTAGGATTCCTATATGGAATCATTTCCCTAACAGAAAGATCAACGCTGAAGAGAATCCTATAATGATCAGAGAATGAACATTCTTGTGAAACTCTCCAGTCTTGGACTTCAACAGAGTCGGTATTCGATACCATGGTTATATCAATAACCTCTTCCCTAATCCTATTATAGAATGTTGGCCTATTGCCCCTATTACATATAATCAGATTAGTGGACATTAGGTAATCAAACAGTGACTCACCTCGGTCATTAATGTCAGTGCTGCCCCATAAAGAGTGATGAGCATTGGCATCACCCCCCATCACCAGATCATGGCCCTTGGTTATGCCCACCTCGACCAGATTACGGACTGCCTGTGATGGAGGGTTGTCTTCCTCATACGGGAGATACATCGAGGCAAGGAGCAGAGTGGGCATGCCCCTGCGCTCAAGTGCCGCCACCGTTAGGTCCCCATTGCTGTAATGAGACATAAGAAAAAGATTAATGCCCTTCCTATACAATATACAGCTTCTGATCCTACCTTCACACAGCGGAGAGAGAAGCATGAAGTTGCGTGATCCAAGTCCCCGAACCCTGTTGCCAGAAAGCCAAGGTTCCTGGATCAGGGCTACGTCCATCCTCTCCGTCTCCATGAAACGCAGCAATTCATCGGTCGCTGCCTCGCAGTGATGCAGGTTTATCTGCACCACCTTGATGCATCTAGGACGCATTGCTGGTATCCTCCTTGGGTAGAATCATCTTAAGATGGTTCAACCCAAACTTCACCGATCCGTTGGAGAGGCGCAGGAGGCGCAAAGACTCCGAGCCGACTTTTAGCCAGAGGTCCTTTCCGTCTCCTTTGTCCCTCGCTCGTCCCCTGATGATTCTCCAATCATCTGAACCAAGTCCTTTGTTCTGACGTTTCAGTAGTGTCAGAATGGCTTCATCCTCTATTACTGGAGGAGGAACCCACACCTTCACGGTCGTCTGAAAAGGGACCTGATCAATGGGAACGATATCGACATTCATACCCGGCCAAAGCTCGTCAAGATCCTGGATTGTGCTTTTGAGAAAGTTCAACGCTTTCTCATTGCCACAACCCACTATCTTGACACCTTTCTGCCACTTGGCGCCATCGAACGCAGTGAAGGAATCATCCTCACTGTGTGCGAGTGCGTCAACTAGTGCCCTCAGTATTCGTTCCTCCAACACCAGCCATCTGTCCGCTGCCATCCTACCTTCAGGATGACTCCGGTCCACAATGGCCACCTGTAGCTCAGGTGCAGATGGAAAGCTAGCCGATGGTTTCAACCGCTTACCCTCTGACACCTGCGTCTCACCTGACCTCTGTCGCTTTCCACCGGGCCTTAAGGCTTTGTCCTTGGAGATAGCCGCACTTCCTTTTGATGAGGACGGTACGGCCCGCACTTCGGATTTTCCGCCGTCAGGTCCGGCTTTGTCGCCAGGATCACCGCCAAACTTCGTACCCCCAACATTGCCACGTGAGGTGGACGGTCGCGTTGAGGGTGCTTCGGTTTGGTTGGTCGAACGCTTCCCGGACTCCGCAGGAACCTTGGAGTCCGTTCGCCGCGCCTCAGAGTGGCCATGGGATCCGGTTTTATGCGGTTTTCCCATGGCTTTGCTCTGATCTTGCGCCTTTGTGTGTGGCCTGGATTCCACTACGGAAGTATTCTTCGCCATGGATTCATACTTCCGCACATGGAATTCATGTTTCCGCCTCAATCGCTTTTCTCTGGCAGTTAAGGCAGATGGATCTCGACGAGCCAGCTGCTTCAAATACCGGATAGAGCGCTTGTAGCCTGCCACTCTTTTCGAGTCATCTGCCGGCAGAGGACTGCCAGTGGATTTGCTCTCTTCGGTGCCTCCAACGATCATTTTCTTGGGATTGTTGGACTCACTGACCACCGGCTGGGAGGATATCATACGAATATCCTCCTCATCCGTCTGGTATAAGAAGAGTTCCTCCAAACCCAATAGTTGGTCGTTGGTGTCACTGTCCGAGTGCACCTCCATGGCCTCCTGTCTGTCGAGAGATGACCCCAGTTGCGAATTTGCCGTTGCTTTTGCCGTGTCCGTTACCGTATCCGTTGTGTGACTGCTGGCGACACGCAGAGGAGACCCGCTGTCTCCACCGTGCCCGCCGGTGGTCGCAGTCACTGCTAACACCGACGTTTGGGCGTATATTACCGCCCGGATTTCCTTTTTCTCCTGTTGTGTTCCCATATGGTATATATATATGGTGGCATTTTAGCAATATATAATTATATATGGTATCATTTAAACAATATATAACTATATATGGTGACAGTTAAACTAGATATTATCATATGTGGTGGCATTTAAACAATATATGGTCATATATAGTACCTCATGAACAAAATCTTTAATACAGTTGCAGATATGATAATATATACTACTATATATGGTGCAATATATCCTACTATATGTGGTGCAATATATTCTTATATATGGTGTTATTTAAGCAATATATTAGCATATATGGCGCCATTTAAACAATATATGGTCATATATGGTACCTCATGATCAAAATTTTGAATACAGTTCCAGATATGATAATATATGATGCTATATATAGTGCCATATATATTTACATATGGTGTTATTTAAGCAATATATTACCATATATGGTGTCACTTAAACCATATACTGTCATATATGGTGCCATTTCAACAATATATGCTCATATATGGGACCTGATGAACTACATTTTTAATACAGTTCCAGATATGATAATATATGCTACTTTATATTGTATAGTAACATATACTTTGATATATCGTATCATTTAAACAACATACCATGTATGGTACCATTTAAAAAATATATTTTCATATATGGTACCATTTAAACAATGTATTGTCATATATGATAACTCATCAGCAACTACAATATTAACTGTATTTCAGAAGCTATTAATTGTATTTTAGAAATTATAATTATATTTCAGAAATTATCGAATGTATTTCAGAAATTATTTATTGCATTTCAGAATTTGTTGATTGTATTTCATAGTTAATAGAGAAAAATTTCTGAAATACATTTCATAATTTCTGAAATACAATTGATAATTTCTGAAATACAATTGATAATTTCTGAAATACAGTTTGATAATTTCTGAAATACAGTTGTGAATTTCAGAAATACAATTATTAATTTCTGAAATACAATTGATAAAACTGAAATTCAATTGACTAGTTCTGAAAAACAATTCATAATTCTGAAAAATAATTAATAAGTTCTGAAATACAACTGATTATTTCTGAAACACAATTGATAAATCTTAAAAATAATTGATACAATTGGAAATGGAGTAGAGCGTCAAAAAGATGTAAATAAAATTATTTTGTTAACAAAATTCAATTTAATAAAAAAAAAATATAATTTTATAAAAATAAATTCATATTGCAAAAAAAAAAAGAATAAAATTTTATCCGAAAAATGGTGGATCGTACTGCAGTAATTTAGATCCACCTCGGATCTAATATAATGAAATACGATCCGAAAAACGAGTTTATCTAATTATATAAAATTGGATGTGACATAATGACAATCAACATGTAATTTCAATAGAATGGACAATTTAATGCAATCTGAGCGATATCTGAATGAATTACTTTTGTCTAATGGTATCAAATAAAATGTAACTTTTTGTATTAAATCTAATTTTATATAAATAAATTAACCCATTTTTTGGATCTGCCATTTTTCGGATCAAATTAGGTCTAAGTTTATCCCCAAATATATTGCTGGATCTAATTCGATCTGCCACTTTTTCGGATCGAATTAAATCTCGAATTTATCCACAAATATATTGCTTCCAAATTTGAGATCAAATTAGATTTAAGTTTATCCACAAATATATAGCTGGATCTAATTCGATCCGCCATTTTTCGGATCAAATTAGATCTAAGTTTATCCGCAAATATATAGCTGGATCCGCCATTTTTCGGTTCAAATTATATCTAGGTTTATCCCCAAAGATATCATTGGACCTCCCAATTTTCAGATATAACTTGATCTTAGTTTATCCCCATATATAAAATGGGATCTAATACGATATGATTGGATACACCCAATTTTGGTGTATAAGGGCGCAAATTCAGCATGGGACATATGTGTCCCATTGGTCGTCAAAGGTAAACAAAGAAAAAGTTTTATAGTTTTATTTTTATACACTACACCACTACGTGGAGAGGGTATTATAAGTTTGTGTTGATGTTTATAACACTAAAAATAATGGTCGTAGACCTACCTTATAGTATACCGATCGGCTCAGAATTTTATTTTATTTCGATTTAACAATGTCCGTCTGTCCATCCGTCCATCTCTCTGTCCATGCATTCTTGTGCGCACTCTACAGGTCGCAAATATTAAGATATGTTGATGAAATTTGGTACACAGACCTATGTTGGCCCAAGGATGGAGCGTATTGATTTTGGTTAACATCGATCCATGTTTAGACCTAGTCCCCATATAAGGATCCCCCCAAAATTATATTTTTATACTCTGCAGGTCGCAAATATTAAGATATTTTGATGACATTTGGTACACCGACCTATGTCGGCCCAAGAACGGAGCCTATTGATTTTGGTTAACACCGGTCCATGTTTACACTTAGTGCCCATATAAGAGTCCCCCCCAAAATTGTCTTGGTTACACGCTGCAGGTCGCAAATATTAAGATATTTTAATGAAATTTGGTTTGCTCACTCACATGGTCCCGGGAACAAAGCCGGTAGATTCTAGATAGAATCGGTCCATATTTGAACCTATCGCCCATATGGGCTATATTTACGATTTTCTCTGCTTTTATAATTTTATACCCAAGTAAAAAAAATTGATATGGAGCCATATGAAGTTATATTTAATTATATATAATCTTTTATGTAATTAGATATAATTATATCCGAAAAATGAGAACGTCTTATTGTATCATATTGTATCGAATTGTATACAATTGTATACAATTTGTTACAATTTGATACAATTTTATGCAATTCGATACAATTGTATCCGAATTTTGTCCTCATCCAATTACATCAAATTATATCTTTTTGAATAAAATTATATAAAATGTTATAAAAGTGGACATAGTTTGATACAATTATATCTAAATATTAACCTTATACTTTTTATCATATTATATAGGACCATATCTAACAATATACATACAAAAATAATTTTTTTAAATAAAAAAAAATTTTCAATTACTTGTAATTGTAATTGTTCTTTTTTGAATTGCAATTACAAATAATCGGCCTGATTACGAGTGTCGAATTTGTAGTCGAAATTTTCGACTCCATATAAAATGATTTTGTATATAATAGAAATTATAAAGAAATGAAACTCTGATGCTGGATGTTTTTAAATCTAAGTGCTATATATGGTAAATCCAATTGAAAAATTGTTCAAAAGTTGCGTTTTTAGTAAATTTTCATCAAATTCGACTTAGTTTCGACTAAGACTACGACACTCGTAATAAGGCCGAATATGTAATTATAAATGAGTTTTTTTTTTTCAATTACAATTACATGTAATTGCATGTGTAATTAATTACAAAATGTAATGATTAACCCCAGGCCTGCTGGAGATCTTATAATTTCGATAATTCTTCCATTACTTTTATCCAGATTTATCATGACAGTGTAATAAACATGAAAAAAAATTTCTTTTAATTTAGTAATTTTAAAATAAAGTTAACAACACTGAAATTTTAAAGTTAATAGGATTATGATATACGACCAAGATATAAGAAATCAGTCAAGTGTACGTTATAGTATAGAGAATTTCGTATTAAAGCTTCAGTGTTGTTAATGTTATGGGTGCGGTGCGTTAGCCATTTTTGACTCATACTCAAAAAAAAAAAAAAAAACAAATTACTCACGCACGAGCATTTCGTTTTTTCCTCAGCACACATGATTATATTAACTTACTTATTAAACTTACAATCAGAAAATTCTCACGCAAACCAGTAAAAATTACTAAAAACATATGATGCAAAAAATAAACTCACACACGAATCAATCACGGGTTATTCTTACTCACGTTCACGCACGAATCACTTAAGTATAGTAATTATTACTCACGATCACGTGTGAATAACGTGACTCACGAACATTTCGTGTCACGCGCCAATCCCTAGTAATTACTAAATCTAAAACTAGTTCAAAATCATTGAAACCATGGAACCAAATATAATACAATACGGTTTTATATGGACTTTATATATTTTTATATAAAATCAATTTGAAAAAATTGCCTATGTGGGATGATATATAATTATAGATGATTTTATAAAGAACGTTATAAGTTATATATGGGTTCATAGTCGTCAATATATAATCATAACTAACACAAATTATAAAAGATTTCTTATATGGATCCACATAGTTTTATATTATTATGTATAGTGTCATACTAAATTATATATAAACGTACATGTAATTATGTCTTTTATATGTTACTTTATGTACTTAAATATAGCACATACATATACTTATATGTAGGCCAATATGTAATAATATAAAATCACATATGTCTCCATATTAAAACCTTTGAGGAAAAACTATCTAACATATGACTATATAAAAGTATATCTGCTTGAATTTCAAAGCATATGTGGCCATATGTAACTATAAGTTACTATATGCAATTACATAAAATAATATATGATTATATCAAAACTTTTTTACTCGGGTAGAAAATTTTGACACAAGTCCCATTTTAACCCATTCGAATTTCGGATCCAAACATTAGTTGGCTTTAAGTCAGACTGGTGTAGGGTATTATATAGTCGGCATGCCCGACTTTATCCTTTTACTCGTTTTCATTAAATTAAACAAAAATTAATAAAATTAAATAAACTCTTCATTCAACCAAACATAAAAAAGACTTAGGAAAAAGACATTTGTTTTAAATATATATATCATCGCCTTAAATGCAAAAGGGCGTAATAACAAAAAAATTCAAAATCAAGTTTTTGATTGATTATGATGCACTATACTAAATATTTACATGTCCCTACAAAAATTTAAACTTATATACAGAAATAAATCTATAGTCAAGAGAAGAAATATATCCTTTAATTCCAAAATATGTGTAATTCTACAATGTTTTTTGCTTCTCCTCTAAAAATATAAAAAGTGTTGTTACGCCCTTCTGCAATTCAGGTGACGATATATCGATTGATCGTTTGGTTTCACTAATAGCTCTTCCAAATGACGAATTGTAATTATTCTAAATTGGTGGAATTCTAAATGCTCGATCATATGCTTACTTAGCCAAGGGGTATGGCATCACCAAAAACAAAAGTTATAACACTAGATGGCACTTTGTTCAAAAAATTGACAATTTTCTTTTTTTATTTAAATTGAAATAATAATGAACAAAAAAGCCAAACAAAAAAAGGAATTCTCAAATTTAATTGTTTTAACATATTTTACGCTTGATTTTTTCTTATTTTGCACAGTTTTCATCAATTTTTGAGTTTTTAAATATAGGCACAGCTGATACTAAAGTGATATTAAATAGTTGCTCAGGTGATACTAAATATCAGCGCCCCTTACCGTTGAGTAGTGTAAATTTTTATTTCCTGTCTCTATAATTCATAGTCTCTGACTAAGCCCACTTTATAGAAAATTAAAAAAAAAAAACATATACGGATTGTGTTTCCCGCTACACAGACATGTATATACCGAAAATTTGACATTGATTTGACATATGTTTTACAAGCTGAACATTTGGTGTGGAATAACTCATATATACATATGTATGTACCCTACGGGGAATGAGGAGTCAATTTCCCTCCAAGAGCCTATCCCGTGACCGGTCAACCGAAGGCATATTACTAAATTAGTACAAATATGAACAAAAGAAAATTAATTAATTTTCTAAGTATTTCCTGATCCGTTATTTTCACTGTTGCTTTTAAAAAAACTCGACCGATACCGAAATAAAAAACAAAATTCGCCGCATATTTTTAAAAATATTTTTTGTTTATTTTACTCTTTTATTTATTTTTAACTTTATTTTTTCACGATATGCTTATTTTAGCTCCTATTTTAAATTTCTGTAATGTTTTGCTAAGAAATTTTAAGTTTTGTGTTTTCAACGCTTTTTTAATGTTAAAGCTGTTTTAGTTTTAACAATTGGTATTTCATTTAACTTTTCTTTTTAACTTAAAGGGAATTTTTTAAATTTTTATTTATATTATCAGAGTTTTTGAGGTAATTTTCTAATTTTTAATTGATTTTTTAATTTAACTATGGCCAACGCAAAAAACAAGTCAACTGCCATTAAGGGACCTATCCCATGACCAGTCAAACGGGGGCACATTCAAGGCACTTTCACCATATTTGTGTGTGTTTTAATATTGTTTTCTTTTATATTTTTTTCTTTTCCATAATTTTTTTATTTGCTGTTTGTGTGTTTGTTTTTGCTTTCTCTTTTTTATTTGAACAGAAACGAAAAATATATAACTTAACCAATAGCCAGCCATCACGCATAAGCAATATTAGCTCAGACGGTAGAGCGTTTGCTTTACAAGCAGAAGGTTGTGTTATCGAGCCCTACTTCGACGTCAAGTAGATTATTTTTAATTCTTAATTTTTTATTAGTTTATTTGAAAAGCTATTATCAGACACACCACCTTACTGCCACAATGTGTCTAAACTGTGGCAATTGGTCATTTGACAACGCCATGTTAAAGTGATATATCTCTTTCAAACAAAAAGACCGATCAACGACCGGTCTCCGCCCCCTTGGGACCTATCCTGCGTGTCATCTGGGACTAGTCCCTTTCCCCGTAGTGTATGTACAGCGCATAGTTCGGGGACGTAGCCAAAAAGTTGCCCAAAATAAACGGTACTGTGAAAACTTAATTTCAGTTACATCAATAATAATTCGGTAGTAGCAACCGAAAATTTCATTTGATGCAACTGAACCATTCGATTGGTACAAATTCTACCGCCAAAAAAAACTAACTCTATCTAGCGTAAAACCGGCCTTTTTGGCAACACTATATAATTCCCTCATTGTAATTATTCAATCGTAACCCACTACGTATAAGTAACATTATAAAAACATAATAAAAATTACTCATACGTGTGTAGTACAATGAGTGTAATAAAATTTGTGATATTTTATTTAAATAAATACATTTCATTAATGGTTTTAAGGTTTACACACATATTTATCGTATACATAATAAAGTTGGTATATGCACATTAGGGTGTCCCGTTAGGGTGCGACACAAAGCGTATTAAATGCAGGAAAAAAAATTTAAAAAATTTTAAAGGATCCAATAAATCCCTTCCAGCGATAGAAGTTCACGATATTGGTGCATTTCGACCAGAACAATTGAAAATCTTTTTTGTTTCTGTGTAATCACGGCACGATCATTGAAGAAATTATTAAGTTCTGTTTTGATCAACTTTTCTTCCCTAATGTTACTTTTACGATAAAAAGCGGGCATAAGAATTATATTTATTTTTAGAAAAGTTTCAGATAAAATGCCTTTATTGCAAAAGAGGACTGTAAAGTATTGTATACCGAATTAATTGGCTCGTCAATGCGAATCTTTGAAGATCCATAAAAAATGTATCTTTAGAATGATTGCATTTATTGTAGATGAAAGTTACCACATGAAATTTTTTGTTGAGCTTTAAAATAATGCTATCACAAATTCCAAATAGAATCTACATTTAAATTTTACAACATATAGAGTAAAACTTAAATAAAACCCTCCTAGGACCAATCATAAGGATCTCGAGTTTTAAAATGTAAATATTACGATGTTTTATTAGTTGTATTTTCGCTCATACTATAACATTTAAAGCAAATCTACGTTTAACCGATTAAAGTATAAAAAATTATAAACAGTAGTTCGATTTTGCCAGCAAAACTTTTTGGGAAGTAACGCGAACAAGTAATGTTATATGCTAAAATCTATAAATGTTAAGTTTTCAACGTTCCTAATTATCCACATTGCAATTTAACGTGCATACAAAAAGTAATGTATTAGTTTTTATCTCAAATACGCTTTCGCGTACCTTAAGATCTTTTCTGAGTTAACGGATATAGTTAAGTCGAAAAAACAGCTATTATAATTAATTTTAATTTTAATTAAAATATTAAAATATCTTTTTTTAATATATTTGTAATCCAGCGATCAGAGTTACGAAATTGGGTTCGAATATATCCATCTAGAAATATCTTAATGAAAATATTGCTCATGGTTAAGGCTAAAGTCCAATAACAGTAAAAATATAATATCAAGTCTATTTAAATAAAATATATCACTCTATCCAAAATATCAGTTTCTTCTATCAATTTAAAAATTTTAATTTTTATAACAAAATTTTGGAATGTATTATATTTTTTCATTTCATATTGTGAGGTCGATTTGAGATACACTTTCTTTTTTTGAGTGTACAATTGTTGTCATCACTAATTGTAGTCGATAGGGGTTTTTTTAAAATTTTAATTTCAATCACGCTAGCTTTTCAAAATTAATTGTCATTGGTTTGAACATTTTTTTATAATTAGAAAAAAAAAGAAATTTGAAAGCAAAGGGTTCTTCTTTTTTTTGTTGAGGGCCAAATAGATTTTGCAAAAGATTATTGCCGGTTTCAATTGGATACTATAAAGGAATATTAATATTGGTAAGAAATTCAATTTGTTATTATGTAAATAATTTTATAAAATTGACAATGGTTCGTTTCTTTGTAGAAACTTGTAGGGAAGGCCTACATATTGTGGTAATTTTTGTACGTGATAGAAGAAAGGACATCTTTTTCAGCAAATATAACTATTTGTTCCGGTTAGTGTTAAATATATGTACTCTGTCTTCCTTGGATAATACAATTGCTTATGGGCGCACCGCGCCTACGAAAGTACAAGTCAAGTTGCCCAATTTCTATTGGCAAATGTTTAGAGTTCCGGTTGCAGCGTAAAATTAAACTAAACCTACTCGTTAAATATTACCGTGTAAAATTCTTATGGATCTATTCGTAAAACGTTATCATTAAAAACCAAATCACGAAAAACCCACCCTTATTTTACACACAATAAGGTTGTCACTATATAGATAATGACTTTAAAGATACCTTAAATTTTGCCATTATTTCCTTTTATTCTAACACTTTCAATGTTAAAATCTTTTGCCAATTTCATTTTCACGTATTTAATATTTATCAATTGTTTTTATTATTAAATGTTCCTAAAATTTATTAAATAATATCAAAATTCTAATATTTCCCATAAACGGTTCCCTAATAGTCATATAAATTTACTCTTTTCACATATATCCAAATATCCACACTTTCATTTTTTCAACATTTCACTCAATTGTGAACTCTCTGAGAGTTACTCATACACCTTAATATAAATAAGATGTTAATATTCTACAAGCAAGAAAATATCTCCATTCATCAGGCGCCTGTTGTTCACGAGAAAAATTTCATGTAAGTTAAATTTTGTTCATATTTATAAACACTCAATTATTCATTCAATTACACTATGCGACGGTCAAAATCGGGATGGGATGAAACCAACGGGAAATGTTATATCGGTCAAAAACAAGTTATACGTGTCCCGGCGTTTCGCCGGGTCACCCCTAGGAATCGAGATATATCTTTTTTTTGACATAACTCGAGAACCACTTGTCTGATTTTGCTCAAACAATTTTAAAAAAATTAAAAATTACAAGTCCTTTAATCTGTTCATATAACGTTTTTCTATATACTCAACAGTTTTGCCGGTAAAAATAAATAAAATTGCAAAAAATTTAAATTTGGGAGCCTCGAAAATGATTTTTTTAATATGTCGTAGTGGAACTTTTTTTTCCCCATGCTAAAAGCTTTCGAAAAATCGAGTAAGCAATATCGATTGCTAAATCGACCCACCCTAATATATATATATATATATATATATGTATGTGGTGCGCATAGTTCAAAGACATGGCCAAAAATGTGCCCAAACTATGCTGTATATGAGTCAGAAATGTCTTGATACTATGCGCAGGACCTAGGAAGAGTTTGAGGACAGTCCCCGAACTAACAAAATGTCTCCATTCTAAACACTTGATCGAAAAAATGTCCCCGTACCATGCGCTGCGCATACATATTATCATATATGGTGGCATTTAAACAATATATGGTCATATAAGGCACCTCGTGAACAAAATCTTTAATACAGTTGCAGATATGATAATATAGTGCCATATATATTTATATATGGTGTTATTTGAGCAATATATTAGCATATATGGTGCCATTTAAACCATATATTATTATATATGGTGCCATTTAAACAATATATGGCCATATATGGTACCTCATGATCAAAATTTTTAATACAGTTCCAGATATGATAATATATGATTCTATATATAGTGCCATATATATTTATATATGGTGTTATTTAAGTAATATATTACTATATATGGTGCCATTTAAACCATATATTATCATATATGGTGCCATTTCAACAATATATGCTCATATATGGGACCTCATGAACAACATTTTTAATACAGTTCGAGATATAATAATATATGCTACTTTATGTAGTGCAATATATATTGATATATGGTATCATTTAAACAATATATTACCATATGTGGTGGCATTTAAACCATACATTATGACATATGGTGCCATTTCAATAGATACTACATATAGTGCCATATATATTTATATATGGTGTTAAGTAATATATTACTATATATGGTGCCATTTAAACCATATATTATCATATATGGTGCCATTTCAACAATATACGGTCATATATGGTACCTTATGAACAACATTTTTAATACACTTCCAGATATGATAATATATGCTACCATATATAGTACCATATACTTTGATATATCGTATCATTTAAATAACCTGAATAAAACTAGTTACATATAGTCATATATGTGATTAAGTTATATCTATATAAATACCCACCCGAGTAAAAAAGTTTTGATATAACCATATCTTATTTTATGTAATTGCATATAGTAACTTATAGTTCCATATGGCCACATATGCTTTTAAATTCAAGCAGATATACTTTTATATAGTCATATGTTATATATTTTTTCCTCAAAGGTTTTAATATGGAGACATATGTGATTTTATATTTTTACATACTGGCCTACATATAATTGCATGTGCTATATATAAGTACATAAAGTAACATATAACAGATATAATTACATATACGTTTATATATAATTTAGTATGACACTATACATAATAATATAAAACTATATGTGGAGCCATATAAGAAATATTTCATAATTTGTGTTAGATATGATTTATATATTGACGAATAAGAACCCACATATAACTTAATATGGTTCCATATCTACAATATTTCATGATTTCTTTAATATATAACAATATAACGTTCTTTCTAAAATCATCTATAATTATATGTAATTGTAATTAAAAAAAAAAACAATTACAAGTAATTTGTAATTGAAAATTTTCAATTATACATTACATATAATTGTAATTGAAAAAATGTCAATTACAATTACATTTTTTCGGAAAATAAATAATGACAAAAAGAACAAGTGAGAGGTCAGCCCAACATGACGTATTCGTTGTATACTTATCCACGCCTATCCAACCTATCCCAGTCAGTTTTTTCTACAAAATTTTAACAAAAAACACTTTAATTCTAAATGTAATTGAAATCACTTTCAATTACAATTGTAATTGAAAATTTTCAATTACAGTTACATGAAATGTAATTGAGTTTTTTTAATTTCAATTACATTTATTTGCAATTGTAATTGAAATCCCCCAGGTCTGATCTCCAGATATTGCATATCTTTTTTATTTAAAAAAATAATTTTTGTATATTGTTAGATGTGTTCATATATAATATGATCTAAAGTATAAGCTCAATTTTTAGATATAATTGTATCAAACTATGTGCACTTTTATAACATTTTATATAATTTTATACAAAAAGATATAATTTGATGTAATTGGATGAGGACAAAATTCGGATACAATTGTATCGAATTGCATAAAATTGTATCAAATTGTACCAAATTGTATACAATTGTATACAATTCGATACAATAAGATACAATAAGATGTTCTCATTTTTCGGATATAATTATATCTAATTACATAAAAGATTATATATAATTAAATATAATTTCATATGTCTCCATATCATTTTTTTTACTTGGGCAAGTAAAAAAAAAATGATATTGAGCCATATGAAGTGATATTTAATTATTTATAATCTTTTATGTAATTAGATATAATTATATCCGAAAAATGAGAACGTCTCATTGTATCATATTGTATCGAATTGTATACAATTGTATACAATTTGGTACAATATGCTACAATTTTATGCAATTCGATACAATTGTATCCGAATTTTGTCCTCATCCAATTACATCAAATTATATCTTTTTGTATAAAATTATATAAAATGTTATAAAAGTGGACATAGTTTGATACAATTATATCTAAATGTTAACCTTATACTGTTTATCATATTATATGGGACCATATCTAACAATATACAAATATTATTTTTTTAAATAAAAAAAAATGTTCAATTACTTGTAATTGTTGTTTTTTGAATTGCAATTACAAATAATATGTAATTGTAGATGAGTTTTTTTTTCAATAACAATTACATGTAATTGTGTAATTGCACCCAGTTAAAAAAATTAATATGAAGCTTAATATAGTCATACATAATCTTTTATGATCTATATACAGTCTTATCCGAAAAATGGGCCCATGTAATTCTATCAGTTGAATTATAATTGTACTAGTACAGATCTAAAATGACAAAACTGTATAAATATTAGATATAATTGTATCCGAGAAATGGCGCGGTATATTTGCATTAGATGATGCATTATTGTATTACATTGTATCGTTTTTGATCTGAACTGACAAAATTACATAAAAGTCATGTAGAAATGTATCCACATTTTTACCTGATATAATTGTATCCAATAGAAAATCCTACTTTTTATCAGATACTATTATATCTGATCGAAAACTGGATGTAATTATATTTGATTTAAATATAATTGTGTCAGATTAGTTCTAAATTAATACAATGTTATAAATTTATCCACTATCGTATACAATTATGTCGCGCCATTTGTCGGATACAATTTTATATGATGTAAACATAATTTTATCTAAAATTAAACAATTAGACTAAAATCGATATGATTATATGGGCCCAATTCTCGGATCAAATTGTATGTGAATCAGATATGATTATATAAAATCATTTTTACTCGGGCATGTGTTATTAATTACAAAATGTAATGATTAACCCCAG
This sequence comes from Leucophora obtusa, assembly GCA_949987735.1. NCBI lineage: Eukaryota > Metazoa > Arthropoda > Insecta > Diptera > Anthomyiidae > Leucophora > Leucophora obtusa. The sequence goes on along the minus strand of OX465299.1, from coordinate 106,916,053 downwards.
GTCTGCTGGATATCTTATAATTTCGATAAATATTCCATTAGTTTTATCCAGATTTATCATGACAGTGCAATAAACATGAAAAAAATTTCTTTTAATTTAGTAATTTTTTTAAAATAAAGTTAACAACACTGAAATTTTAAAGTTAATAGGATTATGATATACAACCAAGATATAAGAAATCAGTCAAGTGTACGTTATAGTACAGAGAATTTGGTATTAAAGCTTCAGTGTTGTTAATGTAACACTGTAATGGCGTAAGCCATTTTTGACTCATGCTCCTAAACAAAAACAAATTACTCACGCACGAGCATTTCGTTTCTGACTCAGCACACATGAGTATATTAAAAACTTACAATTAGAAAATTCTCATGCAAAACAGTAAAAATTACTAAAAACATATGATGCAAAAAATAAACTCACACACGAATCATGCACGGGTTATTCTTACACACGCTCACGCACGAATCACTTAAGTCTAGTAATTATTACTCACGATCACGTGTGAACAACGCGGCCTAGTAATTACTAAATCTAACACAATCAAAATCATTGATAACATGGAACCAAATATAATATAATACGGTTTTATATGGACCTTATATATTTTTATATAAAATCACTTTGAAAAAATTGCCTATGTGGGATGATATATAATTATAGATGATTTTATAAAGAACGTTATAAGTTATATATGGATTTATATTCGTCAATATATAATCATAACTAACACAACCCTAGTAAAAATGATTTTTATATATTCATATATGATTTTTATACAATAATTTTATATAATTAAATATCTTTTGATATAATCATGTAAAAATATATGTTTCACAATACTCGACAAGTTATAATTGTATAAAATCATAAATGATTATATAAAAATTATATCTCATTATATAAAAATCATTTTTACTAGGGAAATTATAAAATATTTCTTATGTGGATCCACATAGTTTTATATTATTATGTATAGTGTCATACTAAATTGTATATAAACGTATATGTAATTATATCTTTTATATGTTATTTTATGTAGATACTTATATATAGCACATACATATGTAGGCCAGTATGTAATAATATAAAATTACATATGTCTCCATATTAAAACCTTTGAGGAAAAAACACCTAATATATGACTATATAAAAGTATATATGCTTGAATTTCATTTTTACTAGGGAAATTATAAAATATTTCTTATGTGGATCCACATAGTTTTATATTATTATGTATAGTCTCATACTAAATTGTATATAAACGTATATGTAATTATATCTTTTATATGTTATTTTATGTAGGTACTTATATATAGCACATACATATGTAGGCCAGTATGTAATAATATAAAATCACATATGTCTCCATATTAAAACCTTTGAGGAAAAAATACCTAATATATGACTATATAAAAGTATATATGCTTGAATTTAAAAGCATATGTGGCCATATGTAACTATAATTTAATATATGCAATTACATAAAATAATATATGATTATATCAAAACTTTTTTACTCGGGTATACAGTTTCATCCGAAGAATGGCCCGATATATTTTTCTCTAATTGTATCAGTTTAGATCTGATCTGATCAAATTATGAGTTAATTAGATGAAATTTTAACCGATTTTTGATCTGATACAATTTTATCGGTTTATATGTAATGGTGTCAGGTTTGATCGTAACTGGTTAAATTTTATATAAATAAAACATAATTGTATCGACATTTACCTTATATAATTATTGTATCAAAGTTTTAAACTGATAGCAGGTCAAAATTGGGATATAACTATATAATTTTGTATACAAATATATCTATTTGGACCTAAACTGATACCATGTGATATAAACCAATAAAATTGTATCAGGTCAAAAATCAGATACAATTTTATCTGATTAACACATAATTTAATCAAGTCAGATCTAAACTGATACAATTACATAAAAACTGATAAACAACTGATACAATTTTATCGGGCCATTTTTCAGATCAAATGGTACATGGATGACTGTTTAGTTATATATTACCTTATAAAGCTCCATATTATTTTTTTTTTAATAGGGAACATACCATATATGGTGTCAGTTAAACAATATATTGTCATATATGTTGCCATTTAAACAATATATGGTCATATATGGTAACTCAACTACAATATTAACTGTATTTCAGAAGCTATTAATTGTATTTCAGAAATTTTAAATGTATTTCCGAAATTATGGAATGTATTTCAGAAATTATTAATTATATTTCAGAAATACTCAAATCTATTTCCGAACTTGTTGATTGTTTATCATAGTTAATAGAGGAAAATTTCTAAATTACATTTGATAATTTCTGAAATACAGTTGTGAATTTCAGAAATACAATTAATAATTTCTAAAATACAATAGATAAAACTGAAATTCAATTGACTACACCTTTTGCAACTGTAATTCAGAAAATATCAATTGAAATTCAGAATTTCCATTTGAAATTCAGAAAATATCAATTGAAATTCAGAATTTCCATTTGAAATTCAGAAAACATCAATTGAAATTCAGACGTTCCATTTGAAATTCAGAAAACATCAATTGAAATTCAGATTTTCCATTTGAAATTCAGAAAATATCAATTGAAATTCAGAAAATATCATTTGAAATTTAGAAAATATCATTTGAAATTCAGAAAATATCATTTGAAATTCAGAAAATATCATTTGAAATTCAGAAAATATCAATTATTATTCAGAAAACATCAATTGAAATTCAGAAAATATCAATTGAAATTCAGAAATCGTCATTTGCAATTCAGAAAATATCAATTGAAATTCAGAAACCGTCATTTGAAATTCAGAAAATATCAATTGAAATTCAGAAAATATCATTTGAAATTCAGAAAATGTCAATTGAAATTCAGAAAATATCATTTGAAATTTAGAAAATATCATTTGAAATTCAGAAAATGTCATTTGAAATTCAGAAAATATCAATTGATATTCAGAAAACATTAATTGAAATTCAGAAAATATCAATTGAAATTCTATTGATATTTTCTGAATTTCAATGACGATTTCTGAATTTCAATTGATCATTTCTGAATTTCAATTGATGTTTTCTGAATTTCAATTGATATTTTCTGAATTTCAAATGATAGTTTCTGAATTTCAAATGATATTTTCTGAATTTCAATTGACATTTTCTGAATTTCAAATGATATTTTCTGAATTTCAATTGATATTTTCTGAATTTCAAATGACGGTTTCTGAATTTCAATTGATATTTTCTGAATTTCAAATGACGATTTCTGAATTTCAATTGATATTTTCTGAATTTCAATTGATGTTTTCTGAATTTCAAATGATATTTTCTGAATTTCAATTGATATTTTCTGAATTTCAAATGATATTTTCTGAATTTCAATTGATATTTTCTGAATTTCAAATGGAAAATCTGAATTTCAATTGATGTTTTCGGAATTTCAAATGGAAATTCTGAATTTCAATTGATGTTTTCTGAATTTCAAATGAAAATTCTGAATTTCAATTGATATTTTCTGAATTTCAATTGATATTTTCTGAATTACAATTGCAAAAGGTGTAGTTCTGAAATACAATTCATAAATCTGAAAAATAATTGATAAGTTCTGAAATACATTTATAAAACTGAAATTCAATTGATTATTTCTGAAATACAATTGATAAATCTTAAAAACTTGATACAATTGGAAATAGTGTAGAGCGTTGAAAAGATGTAAATAAAATTATTTTTTTAAAAAAATTCAATTTAATAAAAAAAATATAATTTTATAGAAACATTTATAGAAAATAAAATTATAATTTTATAAAAGAGTTCATTTTATAAAAAAATGCATAGCCGTGAACGGTATCGAACTCGAGACCTTTTGAGTTTTAACCTTATTTTAACAAAATATTGTAATTTTTATAAAATCAGTACTCTGCCAGTGTATTATTTTTTGAACTGTTGTCAATATCTGTCTGGGATCTTATTTAATCTCAAATAAATGGAGATCTTACGTAGTACCCAAATATAATGCGGGATCTAAATTTATCTGTCATTTTTCTGAATAGGTTTAGATGTCAATCCCCAAATATAGTGCTGTTTCTAATTCGATCGGCCATTTTAATACCGAAATAAATTGCTGGATCTAATTCGATCTGCAATTTATGCTAAAAATTAAGATCTTACCAAATCCCCAAATATATCACTGGATTTAATTCGATCTGCAATTTATCGGAAAAGTTAAGATCTTACGCAATCCCGAAATATATTACTGGATCTAATTTTCTCTGTCATTTTTTGGATAAATTTAGACCTTACTTAATCCCAAAATATATTGCTGGATCTAATTTCATCTGCCATTTTTCGGATAAATTTAGATTTAAGTTTATCCATAAATATATTGCTGGATCTAATTCGATCTGCCACTTTTTCGGATCAAATTAGATCTAAGTTTATCCACAAATATATTGCTGGATCTAATTCGATTTGCCAAAATTGAAAAAAGGGGGTGCTGCAAAGCCATAAAAGTAATAAACAATATTTCTTGGGCTTAGGTCTACATATCCACGAAATTTGGTCGGAAAATTCCCAGCCATTAAAATTCCCGTGTCAAAGGGTTAAATAAAAAAGTACTTTTAGAAGTAACAAAAAGTTCAGAAAATATTAATTCAATGAAAAATTGAGTAAAACATACAAAAAATTGTTTTTGATAAAATATTATATTAATCTCGAATATATTAGTTAATCTCGAATTTGGGTCTGAGATTAACTAATATATCGTCGGCTTGCCTGCAAGTAGTGCTATGTTTTTGGTTTTAACAGGTTTTCAGTAGAGCAAAAAACTGATTTATATTATCCTTTTAAGATATTTTATTGGCATCATATGCCCTAATGATTCCCGACCTTATTTACTACAATCACTCTTAAGGCATATGATGTCAATGAAATATATTAAAGGATAATATAAATCAGTTTTTTGCGCTCTCCTGAAAACCTGTTAAAGAATACATGACACTACTTGCAGGCAAGCCGACGATATAGTTATATATAAAATAAAATTAAAAATATTTTTCGTATCTATTTGTATATAAAATTTTTAACGGTATTATCAATAATATATTCCTATATATGGGTGTTATCAAAAAATGTGATAAAAACTGTGTAACCACCAGATTTCTAATGCATGGATTACATTTGAGTTATATATTTCGATATATATCAGCGGACTGTCACCTGTTTTACAAAATTTATAACAATCTGACCAATTTTTGGTTAATAGATTAAATTTGTGACGAATTTTATAGGCCAAATGTAAACTCCGTAACAAGTAACTCATAAGGTTTTTAACTTTAATAGCTTATATTAAAGCTAAACACTGACTGTAAGAATTTTTATGCAGAGGAAAAGTGCCGTTTTTAATAAAAATTAATACATTTTAAAAACTTTTTTGTATATCTTAGCTATCACGACTTCAACTCTGTAACGATTTTTCGTCATAAGTTTTGATAAAAATGCATATACTAGAATTTTGGAGTTATCTATTATTTATATTGCGAAAAGTATAATGTTATTTATACGCAAATGATCGTTGGACTGTAAGTAATCATCCAGTATAACAGACTTCAAGCTTTTCTGCATTCTCGAGATGACAAATATGGCTTTAATAAGATTTGAAAAAATGTTGTAAACTCCGTTCCTAATTTTTACACCAAACTATTTAACGAGTAAGAAAAACAATGTCACATTTGGATTCACCTTGTATGCATCATGCGATTTTGTTTCGGAAAAAAAATTCTGGCAAAGCGTTTCTGAAAGAAAACGAAAAAAGTAACCAAATGTAAACTCCGTAACTGTATACTCCGTAACCAAAATTGTTTGCATCAGATTGCATTCAAAAAAATGTAGGTAAATGTTTAAAATATTTCAAAGTAACTATAAAAAGAGGTGATTCAACTAATATTTATGCTTCAAAAGATGATTCAACTAATAATTTTGCGTCAAATCAAAAAAAGTTATCAGTTTTTTACCCTAAACTGCTTGAGCGAAAAACGATTGATTTTGCATTTCATTGGTTTTCAATCGATATTTCGAGCCATTACTGACATTAGTTTGACAAATTAAATTTGTTTCACATGATTTAAGAATTTTTTGATCGCGAAATGTTATGTTTTTAATATATTATTTTGTAACTGCGCAACCGCTGTTTGGATTTTAAAAATTTTTATATTTTTGAAAATCATTTAAAAGGACCAAAAATAAAAATTTTTTTTTGGCGGAATGAATTGAATTTTTATTTGCGAAACCGCCAATTTGATAAACACAAATTATATATCATTGGAAAACAAGTTAAAAACCCAAATACGAAACACTAATAAATTGAAGAAAATACGTACGCAATTTTATTGTTATATCTTTTGATTGCAGAAATTGTGCAAAAAAAGTTATTGCGACAACTTGTAGAAGAGATTTTTTGCAATTAGGTTTATAATGACTAAACTTACTGATTCCATTATGAAAAAACCGAAATATTAACACTTTTTGCTTCTCACAAATTTGGCCCAAAAATTTATCACATTTTTTGATTTCACCCATATACATTTTGCAATAAAGTAAATACTGATTTATGATTTAATATGATTACATATGAGAAAATTTCTAGAAAATTTTGTTATATATCATCATATAAAAACAATATTTTATATTATAATATATTTTAATATTAAAAATATATGTTATATATACTCTTTTTTACTCGGGTAGTCGGGTGACAGCCTTATATAGTTTAACGGCCGTGGTTGTAGAATGTACTAGAAAATTCCAGTGGTACTAAAATTGTAACACTTATTTTATTCATAGCAGAGCCCCAGTTACTTAATGTTTTTCTTAAAGTTATTAAATTGTAATACTGTCAGATTGGCGGGTTTAGTAAATGCCGTTTCTCGGGATATTTTCTTCTAAAAATCCAGAATTTTCTATACTAGAATACTAGACTAATCCAATTTCTCAACAATATATTTGTTTTAAGAAATAATGTTGGTGGTAAAAATGAACGCTTTTTTCAAACTTTTAAGCAAATTTTTTCTAAATACAAAAGCTGTAATTGTGTACAATTATAGATATGTATATAACACAAGTGCTGGTTGCAGTTAGTGTCATGAATTAGTAATTCTTTGCCATTTTAAATACTTTTTTTTGTATATGTTTTCCAAATTTTTTTATGATGGAAGACATCTTCTAACGGTGTTATGTATAATGTTTCTAAACAGTTTAATTAAACGTTTTTAAGCTAATTTGGCAAAAACAGTATGCTGTTAAAGTAGGGTAAAGCCCGAAATAAGCATTTCATAAAATTTGGAAAATAAAAGTCTCAGTTGAAATGGAAATCTGTTCCAGATTTTTTTAATTTGTTAAATATAAAATGTTGGATTTTACATATTCTTGGGTGGATGACCCTGCAAAAAGTCTTTAAATAGATATAAACTCAATACTTATGGTTTCAACAGAGACTTTTATTTTCCAAATTTTATGAAATGATTATTTCAGGCTTTACCCTACTTTAACAGATTGTTAAACTTGTAGTTATTAAAGTGATTATGCATACTATTTTTACCAAATTAGCTTAAAAACGTTTAATTAAACTGTTTAGAAACATTATACATAACACCGTAAGAATATATTAAAGCGGTATCTTCTATTTTTCACTTGAATGAAAATAATCAAGTAGTATTCTGAAATTGTCTCCATCGGCAGTTTTGGATTTGGGACTTAAGTTAAGAGCAACATGATTTGCAATTCGATCTGAACCCTTCGTTATGTACAGAAATAAATGCATTATACATTCGAAAGCAGTTTTTCCTTTTTTTTTATAAATAAGGACGTGTATATTCTTGACCTGAATATGAAATAATGTATTTCTTCATTAAATGTACACATATTTTGATTTTTTTTTCGCTTTAGTAAACCTTCCTTATATATAATATTTTTATTTGGTCTTTTCATATTTTTTGTGTTGAAGCATATGTGTTGGTAAACGTGTCTTAAAATGGAATTTATAAAGTGTCATAAAAATAATTAATGGATTACGTGTTTTATATTGTAATTGAACTACAACGAAAAAAAAATAAAGAAGAAAATAAAAACAACAACAAAAGCATCAAATAATCCTTATTAAATTAATACGAATATCATATAAAACATTTAACAAAAATTATCTTAATTCGTACTGAACTAAATACCTTTATGTGGTTTTATTCATTTTCTTTTTTATGATTTTAGGTATACGAACTATAGTCGTGTGAATGCTAACCATTGCTAAATTAAACTTGTATTTAATATTATGCTTTAGACATCGCTTTGCTTTTATTACCACTTGCTTTTTGTCTGAGTTTTATAGTCTAGGTATTAGACTGCCCCATTTCCTATAAAAAAAAATTGGAGAAATAATATGCTCAAAATTGTGTTTCAAAAATATGCATTTAAATGCGAATATAAGATCAACATTTATGAAAATTATAGCAAACAGGTCCAATATTTTAACAGAATTTTCTACACTGTTAAAAGTAGATTTGTATTGTAAAACTGTAGACTAGGGCTATAACCTTAAGCATTTTTGCAAATATTAAAATTGGCATAGTATAGTCGAACAGGCCATAAAATATATGAAGAAATATGTTTTCACTTTTTCTTTGGCGTCAAGAGATTTCACGCACCAATAGCGATAGAGTTTTCAGTTTTTATTTTTTTTTTTAATTTTTATAAAAAATATAATTTTTGATTTCGTTTTATATATGTCAAAAAAAATAGAAACTAATTAACAATAAGTGTGGAGGGAAAGTTTCCCGCTAACCGCGAAAATTTTGGTATTTTTTATTTATTTTAATAAAAAAAAAAGCAAAAATGTTTTTTTTTTCTAATTGTGTTAACTAAATTTGAGTCCTAAATATTTCGGCATATAACCATTAAGTTGTTACTTTTATAATGCACTCAAAATATTTAGTTTGTAGTTTAAATTAACTGAAAATGTAATTTAAAATAAATGAAAAATCACTTGAAAACCGGTATACTGGCTTTTCATTTAAATCAAAAGAACTTTTCATTTATTTTTAAATGTTAATAAATAAACTACAAAATCCTTAAAAAAATAATGATTTTTCATATATTTCCATTTTTTAAATTTCAAAAAATTAACTACAAAATCCGTAAGAATAAATGATATTTAGTTTATTTCGTTTTTTAACTGACCTAGAAATCGAAAAGGAATTCCTTTTTTTACAAAACATTTTAAATGAAAATATTAACTGTAACAGAAAATCCGTATTTATTTGTAGTTTATTTTTTAAATAAACGACAAAATCAGTTAAAAAATATATTTCTTTGTATTTTAACTGTATAACTAATCATTTAAAAATAAATGTACGGATAACTTTTTAAATAAACTACACTCAGTTACTGTAATAATATTTTCAGTGTGATTCTAAAAATACTTTAAATAAAGCTTTCATAAACACGACGGCTTTCTAAAGATTTCTTTGAAAATAATATTTTTACAAACACTTTTTCGTTACAATACTTTATATTTTCGTTGCAATAACAAAAACTTTTTGTAAGGTATACTAATGTAGGTTCGTATGGAATTCCATAAAATTAAGCCATGCGTAAAATTAATGTTTTAACTTTAATTTAAGGCAAGCGAAATGAAAAAAGCTACATTATATGCAAAATTACAAATAATACTTAAAACGTATATTTATAAGCGTTGACTTACATCAGAGAGTCCCGTCAAATGGCGTCCTTGCGAAATGGTTGAAATAATGAGAATGGTAAAAATCTTTAAGTGGATCTTTAGTTCCCTAACAGGGATTAAAGTTAGCAATTCTGGTACATTTTGATGGCAAAAAATATCGAGTTTTTTCACGTAAAGAAGTAAAACATAGTTTAGCGTTGAGCTAACTATGAAAAAAGTAAGAAATGGGCCAAATACCTTTCCATTATTTTATTACCATCAAAAAATTTCTAAAACTGGCATCTTTCTGTTTATCTGTTCATTTCTCTCTAGGTTAAATTTAATTTAAATTTTTTATTTGAATATTTTAATTGATTTAGAAAAACTGTCCTTTGCTTTTTTAGACACGTTTCTATTTATTTCCTTTATATGTAATAACTGTGTGTTTTTTTCAGCCACCGGATTTTACAAACCAAAAACTTTATTTTTAAGTTTTCATCAAGAAATAAAAAAGTATTTTGTTCAAAATAAAGTAAATTTTTAATTATTTTTTTTTATATTCATCCAAAATTGAAAATATATTTATCTTTATAAAAAAAAGAAAAACAAAAATTACAAATGATTTTTATACAAATGATATTTTTTTATTTTCAACCCCAAACAAAAAAAGAAAAGAAAAAATAAAAAAAAGTTTTTGTACAAAAAAAAGAAAAGTTTTTTTTGTAGAAAAAAAAAGTTTCCTTATTAAGAAAAACAGTTTTTATTTTTTAATTTATAAAATTTTAGATTTATGGTAAAAAAATTGTATTAAAATCCCTTATCAGCGATTTGCATTCTGCAAACAAATATACTGATCTAAGACTTTTCGTTTTTACAAATTTTATTCCCGCGACTTTTTTTTTCGCGATTTTTTTTAAATATTTGCCAAACTTTCTTGTATAAAATTGGTATTATAGTCTCTAGATTTCATATTTAGCATAATCGCATCTAAAAAAAAAAAGCGAAATTTTGGCGGAACGCGAAAAAACACTTTATGGTAAAAAAATTTTATTAAAAACTCTTATCAGCTGATAAGTGTTTTTTTTTTTTTTTTTTTTTTTTTTAACGAGAAGCAACACTCAGGAAATTCTTTCTACTAATTAACGTGTTGCTTCCTTTGGAAATGGGATAGAGAAGAAGTGAAAGGTGGTCAAAGATGAAGGGCTTCAAGTATGGCAACACTGTAATTGCGCGAGATGTTGAATTTTAGAACAGTTGCTGCGCGCCATCTGATGGTAAGTTGGCGAACTTTGTTGAAGCTTTTAGTTCATAGCCCTGTTATATTATTTTACTTCGGTGGGGTTAAGTGCTATGGGAACACCGAAGGAGGACGCTGCGATATGTATGAGGGATAGAAAAAACTCATACATATTACTATTTTTCATAAATTGATGTTGCCTTGGTTGGGGCTCGAACCCGCAACCTCACGTGTAACAGTCCAACGCGCTAACCATTACACCACAGCGCCCACGTTCACGTTCCGCCAAAATTTCGCGTTTTTTTAGATGCGATTATGCTAAATATGAAATCTAGGGACTATAATACCCATTTCATACAACAAAGTTTGGTGGATAATTGAAAAAAAATCGCGAAAAAAAAGTCGCGGGAAAAAAATTTGCAAAAAGGAAAATTCTTACATCAGTATATTTCTTTGCAAAATGAAAATCGCTGATAAGGGTTTTTAATACAATTTTTTTTACCATAAAGTGTTTTTTCGCGTTCCGCCATAATTTCGCGTTTTTTTAGATGCGATTATGCTAAATATGAAATCTAGAGACTATAATACCCATTTCATACAACAAAGTTTGGTAAATATTTAAAAAAAATCGCGAAAAAAAAGTCGCGGGAAAAAAATTTGCAAAAAGGAAAATTCTTAGATCAGTATATTTGTTTGCAGAATGCAAATCGCTGATAAGGGTTTTTAATACAATTTTTTTACCATAAAGTATTTTTTCGCGTTGCGCCAAAATTTCGCCATTTTTTAGGTGCAGTTTTCTTAAATATGTAATCTAGAGACTATTATACCCATTTCATACAACAAAGTTTGGTGGATAATTGAAAAAAAATCGTGAAAATAAGTCGCGGGAAAAAAATTTGCAAAAAGGAAAATTCTTAGATCAGTATATTTGTTTGCAGAATGAAAATCGCTGATAAGGTGTTTTAATACAATTTTTGTACCATAAAGTATTTTTTGCGTTCCGCCAATATTTTACAATTTTTTAGGTGCGGTTTTGTTAAGTATGCATTCAAGAGACTATAATGCCCAATTCATAGAACAACGTTCTGTGGCTAGTTGCAAAAAACAAATAGCGAAAAAAAGTCGCGGAAAAAAGAACACATTTTAGGCCAGATATTTACAGCAAAGGAAAATTAAAAAATATATATTTATATATATTTTTCTTTTTTTATTTATAACAATACAAAAAAAGTTTCTTTTTTTCCATCTATTTTTTTTTTTTTTTTTAAAGAAAATTAAAACAGAAAAAGTTTTTTATTTTCATCATGAGGGGTATTTTAAATAAATATTTTTTTCTTTTTATTTTTTTGTACGTTTGAATTTTTATTTTAATACTTTTACGATATTTATATTTGATAAAAACCAAAAAATAAAAAGTTTCCGGTCCTTGCAAATAGCACACCCCTTCTGAACAACCTTAGTGTGTATTAATTTTTAAAATTTTATTATTGCAAACATAGAATTTTTAAAGGCTGAAAAACTGCTCTCACTTTCGAAAATCTGTGATAAAATTCGAACAAACAAATCTGTTTAGGATTTGACATCTGTTAATGCACACTGAGGGAATTGTCTATATGCTTTTTATGATATTTTAAATTGATTCAATGAAATTTCGCTGGAATTCGTCCATTGAAACACGGAGAAATTGGAAGATAAACGAAAATTTAAAATAGAATGTTTGTAAGTGTCTGCGTTGATCACTTCTGTGTAAAAACAACAACAGAAAGCTGAATAGGAAAGAAAACAACGAGCTAGTTACATTGCATTCAAGGCCTTACTTGGGTGAGATGGCTAAGCTGTCGCACTTTAGTATAAGTAGTTACGTTTGTAATGTGGGAGCATGTGTTCGATTCCTACAGCCGACGGGCTGTTGAAAAAAAAAATATCATATAGAGGCAATTAACACAATTTAATGGAAAGCCATTGATGGCGCCTACCATATTGAAAATTACGTACACCCAATGAAAAAGCATTTTCGTAAAATTTGTTTTGCATCAAATTTGTGAAGAAAACTTCATTTGTTTAATGAAAGCTAAATTAGCTCAAAATTTGTTTATAGTTAATAGCCCTTAAAAACTCTAAAGACTGAGAATTTACCAATTATTTATGAAGCGAGAGGGTATTGACCACCCAAAAGTAGTGTTGCGAGTAAATAGGCTGGTAAGTAGTGAAGCCCTTTGTGTGTTACTTACTCGCTTAATTACTCGGTAATGTCTGTTTTTGCTGTGTTTGTGTTTTTATTGATGAAAAGTTAAGAAAATACATTAATTTTGCATTAAAATATTAATCGATTAATCGCCAATTTCCTCGATTAACCGACCCGAATAACCAGTTAATTAATTTTAGTGATTTTTCGAATAATGCATTAACCGGTTAACCGCAATAGGTCGAATAATTGGAAACACTAATTTTCTTCCATGCACAACCCGAATGCCCTTCGTTTCATGGAGATTTGCCTATATTTTATATTTTTTTGTGTTTTTTGTTGCTAACACACATGCTAATTGAGTCTGGGTTCGTCATCTCACAATAGTAGCGTACCGAATTCGGGTTATGTGTATAAACACAAACACTAACTGGAGAGATAGCGTACTTGTTTTTCTGTAAGGAATGTGTTTGTGAGCTGTGTTTGGAAACTCTTGCCACTATCGTGTTCAGCGTACCACAATTAAGTGAAAACAATATACAGCTATGGACATATAATTGGCACAAATTTAAATTGCACATAAATTTAAGTATTTTCCAACTGAATATATTTTAAAATGCAAGTTTTATCTCTTCTGATTATTGTTGAAAAAATGTTTGTCTTAATAGTGCTCAAATGTTCCGTTATGTTTTGCTTATTATTTACCGTTATCATTTTTGCGTTAACAATGCTGATTTAAAGTGGACATATAAATGGCACAATTTACTTAAAATAGGCAGTAGTCATGTAGATTTAATTCAAAGCAATAACTATTTTTCGTAGTTCAAAAATAAATATAAAAAGTTAAAAAAATTTTAAAATAGGATCAGGAAAACATACCACAGGTGAGGAAAGGCGGGTCATATGGAAAATGTATGAAGATGTAAAAAAAGTAGCGGAAATTGCTGAGATAATGCAAATTTCTCGCAAAAAAGTCTACAATGCAATTAATTCTTGTGTTGAGGATCCCGATATATTGACTAAGGGTAAAATTCGGAAGCCAAGGCCACGAAAAACAGATGAGCGTACGGATGCAGCTATAGTACGAATGGTGAAAATTGATCCATTCAAGTCATCAAGGCAGATAGCATCGGATATTAACGAAAATTTTAAAATGGAAATATCAAGTGACTTGTCAGAAGAAGACTAAACGAGGCAAATTTGTTTGGGCGCATTTCCAGAAAAAAGGCCCTTATCCCAAAATAAAAATATTTCAAAATGACTAACCTTCGCCAGAACCCATAAGGAAAATCCCATTAGTTTTTGGAAAAAAGTGTTATGGAGTGACGAAACAAAAATTAACAGGATAGTACCAGATGGCAGAATCTTTGTTCGTCGTCCTGAAGGCCAAGAGTTTAATCCTCGGTTCACTCAGAAGACGGTAAAACATGGAGGTGGCAGTATTATGGTTTGGGGTGCATTTTCTTGGCATGGCGTAGCTCCGCTTATAAAAATCAATGGAAAAATGGACAAGTTTCAGTATTTAGTTATTTTAAAAAACCATATGGAGCCATATGCCTTCAACTCCATGCCAATAAAATGGAAATTCATGCAAGATAATGACCCCAAACACTCCTCCAAACTAGTAAAAAAATGGTTTTGTGCGGAGAAGATTGATGTTTTGGATTGGCCAGCCCAGAGCCCTGACTTATATCCAATAGAGAACCTGTACAATGAAGTCAAGGTTGAAATCGCCAAGAAAAATTACAAACATATGGCCGAACTGTGGTCGGCCGCACAGGAAGCTTGGTACGCCATCCCCAAAACAAAATGCCAAAAACTAGTGGAAAGTATGGGTCGCAGGTGCGAAGATGTCATCAGAAACAAAGGCCAAAGCACTAAATATTAACGGTAAAATATTTGTACATACCAAAAAATTTAACAAATGCAATATTAAAACCATTTCTTCTCTTTTTTTAAGATTGTGCCATTGTCCAGCTCATTTCAATGGGTTTTTTTCATAATGATAAGTTTTTATTTACATTAATGAATTTCAATTAAACTTTATAGCAATATTAAATGTGCATAATAAACATTTGGAAAAAAACAAAAACTTCTTGGTTGTTAATAGTATTTGCAATATAGTAGCATAAGAAAGAATTCATGGTAAAATGTGCCATTTATATGTCCATAGCTGTATAACACGATTTAAACAGGGTTGCAAAAAGCTACGACTAAAGTAGCAGTAGTAACTAAAAATTACGATTATTGTAGTAAAAAAAACAACAAAACTAAAAGTCATCACATCGCTACTACTACCACTATGCAAACTTTTCTGTAGCTCAGCAGCAGCACATAGCTTTGTTTTGAAATTGAAAACCACCACAGCATCAATCGATGTGTCTGCTACTAAATTCAACAAGTAGCAGTAGCAGCCAAATAGACAAGACTCCCAAATTACTACTCAGCTACTACTACCACTACACAAAAATTTTATTAGCTAAGCAGCAGAGCTTTGAAGAATTAATTCCTTTTTGAATGAATTCACTACCAATCGAATTCAATTTTCTCTAGAATTGAATGAATTCCTTTTCTTAAGTAATTCACTGAATTCGTTCAAATGAACGCGTTCATCAAACAACAAATTCAAAGAATTAATTCAATTGCAATAGTTCTTTTTATTAAATCAAATGAATTAATTCACCGGTGAACGCGTTCAATTTTATAAATCGAACGGAAAAAAAAGTGAATTAATTCCTTACTGAATTAATTCACTACTGAATTCGTTCAATTTCATTTTCGTTCAGTGAATTAAAAAAAAAAATAAAATTACGTTCAGTGAATTAAAAAAAAAAATAATAAGTTCACTGAATTGAAAAAAAATAAAATAAGTTCACTGAATTCAAACTTGTTTTCTGCCGTTCAGTAGAAGAAAACAATAACGTACAAATACAATTTTTAAATAAGCAATTTTGCAGCGTGTGCTAGTAAAAATAAACAAATTAGAAACCAGATGCTGTTTATCAACCTACATGATTCAAAAATAAAGCCTTTTACTATTAAAAATAAAAACTTTACTTTTATAGATAAATTTTGAAAAAAAATATAACTATTAATTTTTCAAACCAGTTATATAGTTATATTTTTTTCCAAATGTACCCTACGGGAAATTTTAACAAACTGTCACCGAACTGGCCCCTTTATATGAAATAGACTGGTCACTTTTACATGGCGTTGTCATAGGAGGTGGAAATTGACCCCTTGTGACATGTCACAATACAAATCCTACGACAGGTTACTGAACTCTCATAAAAAACAAAGTTCAGGGACCTGTCCTGGGATTTGTCTTGTGACATGTCACAAGGGGTCAATTTCTCCCTCCAATGACAACGCCATGTAAAAGTGACCAGTCTATTTCATATAAAGGGGCCAGTTCGGTGACAGTTTGTTAAAATTTCCCGTAGGGTATCTATATCTGTAAAGTTTTTATTTTTAATAGTAAAAGGCTTTATTTTTGAATCATGTATCACAGCATCCGGTTTCTAATTTGCTTATTTTTACTAGCACACGCTGTAAAATTGCTTATTTAAAAATTTTATTTGTACATTATTGTTTTCTTCTACTGAACGGCAGAAAACAGGCTTTGAATTCAGTGAACTTATTTTATTTTTTTTCAATTCAGTGAACTTATTTTATTTTTTTTTTCAATTCAGTGAACTTATTATTTTTTTTTTAATTCACTGAACGTAATTCTATTTTTTCTTAATTCACTGAACGTAATTTTATTTTTTTTTTAATTCACTGAACGAAAATGAAATTGAACGAATTCAGTAGTGAATTAATTCAGTAAGGAATTAATTCACTTTTTTCCGTTCGATTTATAAAATTGAACGTGTTCACCAGTGAATTAATTCATTTGATTTAATAAAAAGAACTATTGCAATTGAATTAATTCGGAACAAAATAAATCGAACGAAAGCAAATATGAATTAATTCCATTCAATATATGGTACTTAGTGAATTAATTCATCGAATTTTTAATTCAGAATTGAAAAATTGAATTAAGGAATTAATTCTTCAAAGCTCTGCTAAGCAGTAGCACACATCTTTGTTTTGAAATTAAAAACTACCGCAGCACCAATCGTCTAGTTACAAATTAAGCAAGAGCAGTAGCAGCCAAACATACATGACTCCCAAATTACTACTCAGCAGAGTAGTCATAGAAATATTTTTGGTTGTTTAAAAATGAATTATTTGTTTGGTTTTTCCAGTACTGTGTGTGTGGGTGTGTATGTATGTATTTTATATTGTTTTTGTTAAACAGAACAGAGCATGAAGATGCTAACTTGCCGTTTTAGAATATTCGATTGATTTTATGATTTATATTTTGTATTTTAAATTTTTTATTTTATACTAAAGGTATTCATTTAAAGTATTTACGCCTCGTATACTGCGTATATGTTGTAAGTTTACTCGATTAATGTCAAAACTAGTTTACGAGCCCTGGTAAATATACGCTTACATTTTTGTGTGTAAACTTTTTCGTATTTATATGTACATACATTTGAATATTGTCAAAAATTAAATTATTTTGAATTTTTTGTGTGTTGTTTTTTATTTGCTGTCTTATTTGTTTTTAAATAATACAAATTTGAAAAATTCTCTTTTTAATTTTTGAAAAGATCTAAAAAGTGGCTAAATAAAAATTGAGATGTGAATAGTTTTAAAAGGTGCGTTTATTATTTATATCAAAAAAACAGGTAAAGTTATAAATATACGCGATTACAAAAATACACGGTTTACTAGGGTATAAATCCAGTTAGATGAATACCACTACTATAGTATATATTTTTTAACTCACCCCTAATTATGAATAATTTGCAGGGTTGGCAGGCAATACCGCTAAAATACCGTTATCGATTCAAAACCCTTTCACCTGACTACCGTTACCCCTAAAATACCGTTACCGATACAGCAATAACTGAAATACCGTTATCCTTAAAATACTGATACCGAAATAAATGAAATATCAATACCCTTAAAATACCGTTACCGAAACAAATGAAGTATTGTTATCCCTAAAATACCGTTATGGCCCTATGCTCCAACTTGGAACGACGGGAATAAATAAATATATATAAAATACCGTTACCGTTATTTTTAATTTTTTGATTTTGATAATTTCACATGGTTATTGAGTGTTTTCTGTACATTAAGTTGATAAATTGGTTCTGTTTTTAATCTCGTTTGTTTTTTGTAAAAAAAATTACGAGTTGCATCGAAATAGCTGACTAGCGTTACCCCTAAAAAACCGTTACCGATATAACTGAAATACCGTTAACCTTAAAATACCGTTACCGAAATAACCTAAATATCGTTATCCTTAAAATACCGTTACTGAAATAACTCAAATACCGTTATCCTTAAAATACCGATACCGAAATAAATGAAATAGCGTTACCCTTAAAATACCGTTACCGAATAACCTCATATATTATATTGTGTCGAGGTATTTTCTGGTACCACAGGCGGTGAATTTAATAGGTTTACCAAGATTTTCAATAGAATTATTAGATATGTTTTTGGCCTAAGACTTCGCTCTCATGTGACTCCGTACGTAATTCAATTTCTTGGGTGCTCTTTGGTTAATTATGTAGGTATGAGGTTATTGATATTTTTTTACAAAGCAATGGTTAATGGGTTTCCGGACTATATAGTTGACAACTTTCTTTTGTCCAACTCGGAAAGAAACCCCCAACTGGTTTATACAACATATCATACTACTATGTTCGAGCGATCATTTCAGATTAGGCTTTCAAGAATATGGAACGATCTACCTCTATACCTGTGAAGTTTTGCTTTTTCACCCCAGGTTTTTAGGCGAAAGCTTAAGTATTATGTAGCACCATTTTTATCTCTCTCGATTTTTCCTTTTTTTATTATTGCTGCACTTAGGAAAATTTGGTGATTGTATTATTTTTATTTAAATATCCATTTATATTATTCAAGATAATGTTTTCAGTATTTTTTTATATGATAGTTTTACTGTATTTTGTTCTTATTTTTATTATTATTTATTTTTATTATCTTTATTTAAATTATTTTTTTTGTAGTAGCTTTTATTAATCATATATGGCCCCAGGGCTTTGGTTATGTAATTTGAAGTAAGTAAATGCTGTATTTATTAATATAATATAAAATATCGTTACCCTAACGATAACCGCATTTGTTTCGGTTACCATCCATGATAATTTGCAATTTCTTTTCATTACGTAGGCCCTGTTCTAAACTAAATACAAATAGAGAAAAGGTTTTTAAATTTCTTTAAAAATTGTTTTAAAAAATTTTCTACATTACATTTTCTAAACCTGAATTTAGTTTGGAATAAGTTTAGCCAGTCCGCACCCACCCGTGGTACCAATTCACTTTTCAATATTTTATTTATAGTTTTAAAAATTAACAGTTGTAAGACACATAATGATAAAATTAGCGTACATAAATTTACGTCACAATTTGACAGCACTGTTTCAACGGTAAATTGTTAACAAGTGGTGGGCGAGAGCAAAATAAGGATACACACAAAATTCATACGTAGATCAGTATTTGTTGTTAGGGTTGTCAGATATAGCGATTTCTTGCCAAACGTGACGATTTACAAACACATTTGGAGATTTTATTCTTGAAATGGCGACGGACGGTTTTTACGCTGAATTAGGAAGTGGTTGGAGATTTTTATGGATTTTTTTTACACTCAGTATCTTATCTCACAGATTATGATTTTAACCTTTTATATAATCCCTATCTTTGATTGAAAAGATAATATTTTTATAATTATTTGGTGCTAATGAAAACAATTTTGCGGCTTTTTGTTTTAAAAATACGAAGTCACGTC
Source organism: Leucophora obtusa (assembly GCA_949987735.1). Lineage (NCBI taxonomy): Eukaryota > Metazoa > Arthropoda > Insecta > Diptera > Anthomyiidae > Leucophora > Leucophora obtusa. The sequence goes on along the minus strand of OX465299.1, from coordinate 106,896,036 downwards.
AGATTTAGCGTTTTTTATTTTTCACATTGAAGATTATCCCATAATTATCCAGATTATTAAATATACTTTTTATAAAGTTTCGACAAAAATCGTTAACCGAAGACCTAAAATAAAATACTGTTGACACTGCGTTTATCTGGTTTAAGCCTATATGACACTTGCTAGTTTCTAGATTCTAGTTTTTGGCACCATCAATGCAAATCATATGAAGGGTACTGCATTATCAACATCAATTTCACAGTTTGATAGTTTTTCGATATAGTTGTTCTCTTCACACACATTATTTCTCACATAAGGAAATTCGTGCTCTCTTCTATTTTGGATTATTAATACTGAAAATAGCAAGTGTCATATAGGCTTTAGGCTTAAGAACGCTAAAACTGAGTTAAATTTAAAGACAAAAAAATTAGTTTAATTGAATCAGAACGGGTTTAAATTTTGCACTAACTTTTTTATATGAGTGTACTAAAAACTACTTTAAAATGACCTTATAGAAAATACTACTGACAGATTATTTTTGTTATATATCCGTAAGATAGGAACATCAAACATAAAACTGAATTTTTAATTGTTTTTAATCAACAAACATATTCGTCGTTGCTCCTAAGAAAATAGCTATTTGTCCATGAACTTTTTTGTGAGGAGACATACAAATCTGCTTTATTTCAGCGTTTTGCAAACTTTTTGGAAATTATTTTTTTACACACATATAAACCAAACTTCAAGCTTTTCATTTATAAAAGAATTACTTCCAAAAAAAAATGGCCAAGACACACAACACAGACCTAATTTAGGTGTTCCACAATAATTTTTGAAAACAAATAGCTATTTTCTTAGGCGCAGCAACGATATGCTGATTTCAACTGAATAACTTAATTTCCATTAAACAACGTTTCTTTTAAATTATTGTATTTTTATAAATATAGCACGCCCTGATGATCAACTTCATCGAAAATAAGAGTATATTCTGTTATTTTAGTAGAATTTTAAACTATTTGTACGGGCTTTTTTGTGAGTGTACTGGTGCTGAATATAATCATATTGGATACAAAGGGTGAAACATATTCAAATATGAACTCATAAACCTTTATTAATTTATAAGCCGCTTTCTTAATTAAAACATTTCAAGTTTATTATGTAATTTTGTATGCGCCCAATACACATCAGATTAACTAAAATCATTTATTCTTTCGCTAAAAAAACCTACTCAGCATGAAAGGAGTCATATTTCGTTTTTCTATATTTGCTGTTTTTTTTTTTGTAGCAGTAATAGTTGTAGCAGTAGCAGCAGTAGTTGTTCATTTCGTTTTTCTGCTCTTACTGTTTACAAATGCTCCGTGTTTTGTTTGTAGTGGTAGCAGTAGCACAAGAACGAAAATCAAGTTGATCAAAAACAATGACGGCCTACTTTGTATAAACTAAGTAGCAGGCAGATGCTTTTACTAAAGCTACATGAATTGTTTGTAGTAGTAGCAGTAGTAAAAAGCAAAAATATTTTTTGAATCGTAGTTTTTTAAACCCTGGATTTAAATTAGCTATTAGAAGTTTAAGCGATTTTTTCTGAACTCGCAAACTGCGAACGCTTGCCGGAAACGGAAAACATTAACCGATTTTCAATTTTCTCCCAAAATCTGGAATATTTTTCAATTGAGTTGAAAATTTCTCTTTCGGTCCTCTCTAATTTTTATTCACTGAACTTTCGAATTCACAACTGCATGTGCATTTTGTCAATTTATGGGCTTGTTTGTTCAAAAATATGTTCATAAATATACGAGAATACGTGAATGTATATCAATCACAGTCAGTTTAGTAAGCATTTTTGTAAATATAGAGTACGAGGAGGTAATAGAGATAAAACTGTCAGCTGTGTATATAATTATCTTTGCATGCATAGCGTCACTTTGCTGTGATATTAAATAGATAATGGATTTAACAGTTGTTTACATATTAGGCATTGATGTTTACATATAACATACAGCCACTTATACTCAAACACTCTCACACATTTGTACGTACGTCTATGAATGTGTGCACCAGGGATGGAAATGAGTTTTTTTAATTTTGTACCAACCACGTAAAGAAATTGTACTTTTTCGACCCTAACGGTACCAAAATTTTTCATATATAGAAAATTTGTCCTAATAATGTCAAACTTGCAGAAAATATTGTTTTACAAAAATTGTACTTTTTCAGCCGTCACCAATTTTTTTGATATAAAAAGTACAAAGACCTGCTAACTTATATTAAAATAACCAATAGTTGTGAATATCAAATTTATATGTAAATATATATTGTTAAGGTTTTGTTCTGGTTATTTTTTAGATAAGTTACCCGTCCTATGAAAGCAATGTAATATTTTTTTTACTTTTCAAATAATATACGAAAGAGGCAAGTTAAATTTACGAATTTTAGTAGTAGCAGCACTCAATCGACGCGTATTGATGAGGTGATTACGGGAAAATATTAATAGTACATTGAGCAAAAACCACTTAGTTTTTGTACAAACTAGTTTTTGCTTGTTTTTGTATGCGTTTTGACAAGTTAAAAACTGCAAGAGCCAAAAACCAGGTAGTTTTTTCTCAGGTATAAATGTAGTATAATACATTTTTTTGCAACATTGGGTCAAAAAGTTGTCAGTTAAAAGTTCCCGACTAAAAAAGATATTATATAATCATATATCACCATACATAAACCCATATATACGTCCATATCTAATTTGATCCGAATATTGGAATATATAATTATATCAAGCGAGATAAGCATGTTATCTAACCTGATACAATTTGATCCGAAAAATGGGTCTATCTAACTGCATCAAATTATATATTAATACATAAAATTTGATGAAGATTTTAAAATGAAATTTTAGTAAATATTGTTGAGATCACTTTTCATTCATATTAAATACTAATGCTTAATGTTTAGAAAAATTTTTGCTAATAAACTTGGAAATAGCTGACAAAATAAAACATTACAAAAATTTGTCGGAACAACTTTTTCTAGGTTAGAGTTTTGGTCTTTCTTATAAAATGTGTGTCTTATAAAATAAAAAAAATAACTTTCAGAATTAATTTTTTTTCACGGAAAAAATAACTGAACATAAACCATATTTATTTCAACATATGTTTTTCTAATTTTTATTTTTAAATTTAAAAATTGCAATTAAACTTTTTAAAATTTTGTATAATTAGATATCATGTCAGATATAATTATATATAAAATTAATACAATTTTCTATTAACTTTGTTAAGTATATATTTTGATATAAGAATGTTTATAAAAGCTTATATGCCATTATATATAATTATGTATGAACTATATTTGCAGATCTCTTAATATATGGCTGGAGACCAAATCGCATATGATTATATATAACGTTATATCAAACATATTTATAAAACCAAAGTGTTAATATAAATGTATATGGTTATATAAAGCCACGCATATAAACATTTAAATTTATATCAAATCATATAAGATTATATGAAAACTTTTTTAGTCGGGTTTTGTTTTTTTGTCCACGTCTGGACTTAAATAATTCAATACAAAAATTTTCAATTTGGAAATTATTGAAATTGTACCAAATGGATCGCGGTAGTACCACGGTACCAACGGATGTCAAAATGTACCAAAAAAAAGTACAATTGTACCATGTTTTCCATCCCTGGTGTGCACTTATAGTTAAGCAAACGAATATCATATTGTTGTACGCACATACAATCACAAAAGCAGTTTTAAACAACAGAAATATGAGATATTATCGTATTTCCTACAATTATAGCTGTCAGTAAATGTTTGATAAATCTTATTTATCGTAATGCCATGTTGAAATTTAAATGTTCACATCAGAATTTCAAAGCTGACAAGGTATTTTATTGTGACATAATCAATGGTAATAAACCTTCCAATGGAATTTCAATCAAAATGTCAACGAAAACAAGAGAGTGAGAATTATACAATACAATTATATTAAAAAATGTTGATGACCAAAGCCCATAAGATATTTTGTAGAAAGACTCATATGCAGTGTTGCCAAGTCGTTTTTTCCAAATCCCCCTAAGTTGTCCAAAAAAACCCCCCCTAATTTGCTCTACCACTAAAAAAGATCCCCCTAAAAAAAGAAAATAAAAATTTATATGAAAAACTATCAACAATTTGGCAAAACCAATCATCGAACTCTAAAATTTAATTGGTTTTTAAGGCAAAATTGCCCCTAAAATGATTTTTTTACCCCCCAAATTTCCTCCTAACAAATTTATACCGCTTAAAATCCCCCTATGCTCCTTATAGGAACCGAGGGAACATATATATATATAAAATCCCCCTAAGCGGTTGAAAACCCCCTAAATCTAGGGGGAAAACCCCCCAACTTGGCAACACTGCTCCTATGATAAATAGACTTTCCAAGTTAGTTCTACTTAAAAAAAAAAACAAGAAAAAAGTATATCGATACCATAGATTCAATACTCTATATCTTCAAAAATACAATTGTTCAGGAGAGCAATAAAACTAATTCACTTGCTTTTAAGATTTGTTTGAATCAATCTGTCTACTAGAATATTCTTTAAAATGTAAGTCGCCATTTATATACTCATTTTGAAATTATTTGCGTTATTTACGTCGCTAATGCAGATATACAGTTCTGAAATAAAATTTTTATATAATTTTATGATAATACTAGCGGATATGTAGTTTTCATAAATATAGAAAATATGCAAAAAACGAAAAAGTTTGCATTATTATATTTATTCGTTTGCAAAATGTTAATCGCTGATTAAGTTTCTTAATTCATTTTCTGCGGCATAAATCATTTTATTCACAATCCGCCATTATATTGAATTTTTTCAATGCGGTGTATTTAAATCCATAATCGAAGACTATTACACTCATATCTTGCCCAAAGTTTGGTGGTTAGTTTGGAAAAAAAAAAAAATTTCCGAAAAGGATAATTTTACACCAATATATTCGTTTGCAGAATGTCAATAGCTGTTTAGCTCTTCTAAGTCATTTTCTACTCTTTTTCGCATTCCGCCATTACTTAGCAATTTTTAAGTAAGATTCCTAAAATTTATAATCTAGGGATTGCAAAAACAGTCAGGAAAAATAATTACAAAAAGGAAATTTTTTGCATTAATATATTTCTTTACAGAATTTAAATCGCTGACTAAGAATTTATACCCTACACCACTATGTGGTCAGGGTATTATAAGTTTGTGCTAATGTTTGTAACACCAAAAACTATTGGTCCTAGACCCACCGTATAGTATACCGATCGGCTCAGAATTTTTTTTTATTTCAATTTAACGATGTTCGTCTGTCCGTCTGTCTGTTTGTCTGTCCATGCATTCTTGTGCGCACTCTACAGGTCGCAAATATTAAGATATTTTGATGAAACTTGGTACACCGACTTACGTCGGCCCAAGGACGACGCCTATTGATTTTGGTAAACATCGGTCCATGTTTAGACCTAGTGCCCATATAAGGGTCCTACCAAAATTATATTGTTTATAAGCTGCAGGTCGCAAATATTAAGATATTTTGATGAAATATGGTACACCGACTTATGTCGGCCCAACGACGAAGCCTGTTGATTTTGGTGCACATCGGTCCATGTTTAGAGCTAGTGCCCATATAAGGGTCCTACTAAAATTATATGGTTTATACGCTGCAGATCGCTAATATTAAGATGTTTTGATGAAATTTAGTACAAAGACCTACGTTGGCCCAAGGACGAAGCCTGTTGATTTTGGTGAACATCGGTCCATGTTTAGACCTAGTGCCCATATAAGGGTCCTACCAAAATTATATTGTTTATACGCTGCAGGTCGCAAATATTAAGATATTTGATGAAATTTGGTACACCGACTTATGTCGGCCCAGGGACGAAGCCTGTTGATTTTGGTGAACATCGGTCCATGTTTAGACCTAGTGCCCATATAAGGGTCCCCCCAAAATTGGCTTGGTTACAAACTACAGGTCGCAAATATTAAGATATTTTGATGAAATTTGGTATACCGACCTATATCAGCCCAAGGACGAAGCCTATTGATTTTGGTTAACACCGGTCCATGTTTAGACCTAGTGCCCATATAAGGGTCCCCCCAAAATTGGCTTGGTTACAAACTGCAGGTCGCAAATATTAAGATATTTTAATGAAATTTGGTTCGCTGACTCACTTTAAAAAAAATTTTGACACAAGTCCCATTTTAACCCATTCGAATTTCGGATCCAAACATTAGTTAGCTTTTTACCAGACTGGTGTAGGGTATTGTATAGTCGGCATGCCCGACTTTAACCTTTTTACTCGTTAATACTATTTTCGTACCATAAATACTTTTTTTCGCGTTCCGCTATTATTTTGCAAATTTTCGAGTGCGCTTTTTTTAAATTTATAATCTATGGACTATAATACAAATTTCATAAAACAAAGTTTGGTGGTTAGTTGCAAAAAAGAAAAAATCGCGAAAAATAGAATTTGGAAAAAGCAAAATTTTGCAATTTTCTAAGTGTGGTTTTTTTAAATCTTTAACCTTGGGAATATAATACCAATTCCACACCAAAGTTTGCAAAAAAGAAATCGCGAACATATTTTGCAAAAAGGAAAATTGCATCATTATATTCGTTTGCAGAATCTTAATCGCCGATTGGGCATTTAAATTATTTTTTTTACAATAAAAGTTTTTTTGGCGTTCCGATATTATTTTGCAATTTTTTAAGTGCGGTTTTTTTTTTTAATTTATAATCTAGCGACTATAATGCATATCTAAAATAAAGTGTCGTGGTTAGTTGCAAAAAAAAATATTTCCGAAAAAAGATATTCTCAAAAAGGTTTTATGTGTACCTTATAGAATTCAAATAATTTAAATTTAATAATAATTAAATTGCAGATATAGACTTCTGTATTTGAAAATAAATTTGTTTGTAGATATGGGAAAATATGGATTATGTAGCTATTCATGAGTTATAGCTTTTTATTTGTGCTACTATTTTTATCTCTCTCGACCTTTTCTTTTTTTATTATCGCTGCACTTAGGAAAATCTGGTGATTGTATTGTTTTTATTTAAATATCTATTTATATTATTCAAGATAATGTTTTCAGTTTTTTTTTTTATATGATAGTTTTACTGTATTTTTTACTTATTTTTATTATTATTTATGTTTATTATTATTTATTTTATTATTATTTATTTTTATTATTATTTATTTTTATTATCTTTATTTAAATTATTTTTTTGTAGTAGCTTTTATTAATCATATATGGCCCCCAGGGCTTTGGTTATGTAATTTGAAGTAAATAAATGCTGTATTTATTATTAACCCTAGTCGGACTAAAGAATTTTTCAACGTTAAAAGGCGGTACAGGTACAATTGTACCTACATAGAATTTTCACTATAAATTAGACTTTTCACGGTTAGTAAGTTAAATTTTTGTACACAAAAAATTCTTATTTACTGAAAATACAGATGATTGTCTAAAATAAAGTCATAACTTACTTTAGTAATCAAATTTTTTTAAGCACACATTTTAGAAATACTTTTAAGTTTGAATTAAGTAACGTCAACTTCTAATAATGTTAAAACGGGGAATCACTACAATAAACCTGTGACACAAAGAAGTTTTGTTTTGTTTGTAAAACTCACTTTATAAAAAGGGGGATACCCAAAAAATCTACAGTCGTTGCAAAAAATAAGTATTTGTATGAATTTAGTAACGTCAACTCCTAATAATGTTAAAACGGGGAATCACTCGAATAAACCTGTGAGAGAAAGAACTTGTGTTTTGTTTGTACAACTCACTTTCTAAAAAGGGGGATATCCAAAAAATCGTCAAATATTGCAAAAAAATACACAAACAAAGAAACATATATACGTATGCGAAGTTGTGCAGTTTATTGTCTTACGTGCGCTGAAACAAGTGGATTAGATAAGCAATTAATTTACAAAAATATATAAAATTGTGATTAATTTACTAAGCCATTACATAAAATTGTGATAAATTCACTAATTCATTATGAGTGGCATCGAAACTGAAGCTAGTACAAGTCGCCATCGTGCTTGTAGATAAGTACGACTTCATTAAAAATTTCCTTATGTATTACGTTATGTAAATAATTTTGTAACTAGATTTACTTCCGCTGAAATAAGGCAAATGATTGAATGTTCAGAAGATGAAGAAATATTTGTTGCGTCTGATGGTGAAAACTATTTGCCACAAATTGGTGATACATTTGATGAAGATTCAGACATTGAAAACGAAATTGTCATAGAGTGCGAAGAAGAATACGACTCAGATGATAGTACTGAAGATGAGCAAAGTGAAGGTAGTATTTTGACTGGAAAAGATGGGACTCAATGGTACTGTGAACCTTTACCAAGTTCACAAACCAAATCTCGTAACATTTTACGCCAAAAAGGTGGACCTTCAGCAAATAGCATTTCTTTTTCAGAAAAAGAAATTTTCAAGTCAATTATTACTCCAGAAATATGTGACATTATATTGAGAGAAACAAATCGAAAAGCAAAAAGAGTCTACGAAGCTTATATCAATAAGACAGCACAAAAGTATTCTAATTCTTCTGAAACAGCTCCCAAAAAAACATTTCAGCCATTTACCGAAACTGAATTTGATGCATTTTTGGGTATTCTTATTGCATCTGGTGTACAGAGAGACAACAGAACTAATCTGGGCGATTTATGGAATCCCGATTCATTGCCTCTTATACGTGCGGCAATGTCTCGCGACCGCTTCAAGATGATGCTGCGATTTATTCGATTTGATAATGAGAACACACGTTCTGAGCGTATAAAAACAGACAAAGCTGCACCAATCCGGGATATCTGGACTATGATGAATAAAAATTTAGAGAAATCATACAAGCCATATGAATGCATCACCATCGACGAGCAACTGTTTCCATTTAGAGGCCATACCAAGTTTACACAATATATTCCGTCTAAACCGGCTAAGTATGGCATTAAGATATTCTGGGCTTCTGACTCAATGAATGCTTACCCACTACAAGGCCACATTTATACTGGAAAGCCAAAAGACGGTCCACGACAAAAGAATATTGGAGAAAGAACTGTAATTAACCTAGTTGAATTGTATAAAGGATCTGGAAGAAACGTAGTGACAGATAATTTTTTTACGTTCTTAGAATTAGCTAAGAAATTAAATACTTGGAAAATGACATTAGTTGGTACAGTACGAAAAAATAAGAAGTTCCTGCCAAGCAATATGCAGCCTACAAAGGACCGGCCTATTTATTCAACCAACTTTGTTTACAACAGTGATGCCACAATATGTTCATATGTACAAAAAAAGAACAAGGCAGTCGTTCTACTATCAACTATGCATACGACAGGAGACTACAACAAAACTAAAGGTGGAGTTGATGTAATGGACAAAATGTTGGGTGAGTATACAGTGAAGCGATGAACATTACGCTGGCCTCTTGCGCTTTTCTACAATATGATTGACGTAGCTGCTTTAGCTTCTTATGTAATAAGTAGAGAACATCATCCAAGGTACAAGACAAAAGATCAGCATAGAAAGTTTTTGAAAGATCTTTCCAAGCAGCTATGTATGTCAGCAGTTGAAGAACGTAGCAGTAACAAATTAATTGTATGTAAACATTTTGTACGAGGTGCTATAGAAATGGTACTGGGACAGCCAATTGCAGCAACGCCAAATCTGGAAGCTGGTTCCAAAGTACCTTATGGTAGACGTGGACCTTCTCCAGTCGTTGGCAGTTGTTATGTTTGCCAATGTGAGAAACGTAAGCAACGTAAGACTAGAAAGTCACGTGTGATCTGCGTGAAACCTGTTTGCGATGAACACTCAATTCAAAATACAACATGCATATCATGCACACAAATTCAATAAAAATATTTCTAATTTCTCATGAAAATTCAAGTGTTCATGTATATTGAAGCGTATTTATAAAATAAATATAATAAAATTAATTTTAATTCGTTTTCTTTCCTTATTTTCATATAAGATATATGAAAGTACAATTGTACCTTGTCAGCCTTTTAAGGGTGTCAAATAAACTTGGCCTTATAAAATAGGTAAGACATTGACATATTTTCCTGAAATTTTAAAAATATTAATCGTAATCAAAAGTTTGAAGATGTCACAGAACTTCAAATATCTTTTATTTGTAGAAAAAAAGTTATTGAAATTTAAAAACGGAAAAGGTACAATTGTACCTGTTCCGTACGACTAGGGTTAAAAAAAAAAAAAAAATAAATGTTCAAAATAGTGGCAAAGAATGGGTATTTTGCTTCCAAATTGATATAATATATGGATATAATATCAACAATGATTTTGCCATCAAAAACTCATTTTGACCAAAATTGCAGATATAGAGTATTGAATATAGTGTCTCGATATATTTTTTTATTTGGAATGCGAAATTTTTCAATTAACATCTTTCGTTAATATGATCCATTGTATGTTGGAGCAGGTGCATGGATATTACATACATATTTATATATTTAAAGCTGAAATTCCTATAATTACGCGATTTTAATTCATCTAAAATTTATGTAAAGTTTTGATTAGCCTTCATATAACCCAACAGTAATAGTGCTCAGTGCGTTAACTAATTTTGATTTTTAATTTTGAAAATTAGTTAAAGAAAATTTTTAAGAACTGATTTTGGTGAACCCGTATCAACTAAAAATGCCAACTTAGATTTAAATGAAGTTCACTTCTTGTGATACACAACAAGACCTCAATACTCCACTATAGGTAATTTGACCCATTTTTGTGGCAAAAAGTCATTTTTCAAACATTCCAGAGCAAAGCAAATAACGGCAAGATTTGTTTTTGTAAAAAATTAACAACGACTGCTTATCAAGTGGTCAAAATCATTGTTTGTGAGCAAAGTGTTGAACGCAGTATATACAGTGCAATTTGGTCGAATTTTTAAATTTCTTTAAATAGTTAAAAAAAACCACAAATTTAAACTAAATATGGAAAACAAAAGTGATAGTAAGTGCTTAATTGTTTAAGAGAAAGATTTTATTAAAACAAATTATTTTTGGTGAAAAAACTCATACTTCTGACATAACTTTTAATTCAAGTTTATTTTTCTGAAAAATTAACTTTGGATAAGCTTTTAAAAAGTTGGCCGGATTTGGCTGTGTTAAAACAATCACAAACGTGTTAAATTAAGAAATTTGAGTTTAATTTGTCAATTTCATGTTGCAATTTTTTGCGTTTTTTGAGAAATATCATTATTGGTAGGCAGCCTCCGCTTGCAAAATAGCGAACTTGCGGAAGTTTACTTGGATGAGCAAAAGAAAGAGGAAAAAAATACTACTGTTTACAATTTTATTGTTGGTAAAGCAGAATGCGGCAATGTTTTGAATGAGGAAGCGGCTTATGGGAAGGATAAAGTGTGAATTTTTTGTAAGAAAATCTCAGTTAGATAGGAGAGTTCTCATAGGAAGAGAAACATATTTCAGATGCAAAGCGAACTCTGGCTAAACGCTGAATTTATTTTGGCAATTAAAACTAAGCCTACTGCAGCTTCAATAGGGCTTCCAAAGAAAGAGTATCCTGAGAAATCTGAACGAACAAAGAGTAAATTTTAAATAGCTTTATTAACAAATATAAATGAAATGAAATTATTTTAGATAATGAAATATAAAGCAAAATTTTAAATATCTTTATTGACAAAAAAAATTGTTTATTTATTATTATTTTTTTTTTTTTGAGATTTTGGACAAAAAAAGTTTGCATTTTACACAGTTAACATTTTTACCCAAGCAAATCAAAAGAAATTTTTAAATTTACGCCGCCATATTGGATCCGCCATTTTGAATTTGAAAAACTTTACCTCAGATTCGAAATCAGCAACCTTGAAAACCCCGTATACCAATTTTCATGTAAATCAGAAGAAATTTTAAAATTTACGCCGCCATATTGGATCCGCCATTTTGAATTTGAAAAATTTTACCTCAGATTCGAAATCAGCAACCTTGAAAACCCCCGTATATAGATTGTCATCCTTCTTCAGTGATTCCTTATAGTTTTGGCCCTTATAGTTTTGCACTCTAATAAATTTTTATTGAAATCTACTCTATTAAATGTAGGTAACTTCCCAGGTACAAATTGCCGACGTTGCAACAAAAATTGTACTGGGAGAGCACTTTTTTCTACGAAATGCCGGTACTACTTAAAACGTGCTTCGCCAGTACTCTTTTCTGAAAATTAACGAGCTTTTTTTAATTTATTAAAATTAATAATTTTATAAGTTTTATGTGTTTTTGCACCTATTACAAAATTATTTATGTAAGAGAGACATAGCCATTCTTTTCTTGCGAAGTTTCGACAGAATGCATTAAAAATCTGTGATGTACACTAAAAGGACAGTAAAGTACCAGCAAACTACAAAATTTGTTATTAAATGTACTGGGATAATACCAAAAAAATAAAATCCCAAGCATGCGCCAACGTTGAGAAATAACTACGGCCAAGCGTTTATTGGTGTTATCATTTCGACAACATGCCAGTACAGTGAAAGTTGAAAATCCGACGCATTGCCAGTACATGTACTACCGTCTCCAATACCGTGCCGACATTGTGCCGTTTGTATTTTTCTACAAAAACATTTTAAACAGGTTTATAAACACAAGTTACTGTAGTTTGTGTTTATTTTTCTACAAAAGCTGTGTATATAAAAAATTCAAACATTTTGTGTGTTAATTTAAGAATAGTGTCTTATTTTACATAAAAATGTACATCAGGCAATAATAGGCGGTATTCGTCGCTCTCTTTCGAAGATTGACAATTTATATCGAAAATGTTAGCCTTTACATACGTGTGTAATTCTTATGGCTTTGGCACAGTGTATAAAATATTTTTCAAAACTTTTACAAATAAACTATTAAGTGTTTAATTTTATTCTAAAATATTCTCTTACTACAACAAAAAATATAAAGTAGAATATTTTTCGAATATTGTGTGGACAAAAAAGCCCAGGTAGAAATTGCCGACGTTACAACAAAAGTTGTACTGGGAGAGCACTGTTTTTTACGAAATGCCGGTACTAATTAAAACGTGCTTTGCCAGTACTGTTTTCTGAAAATTAACGAGCTTTTTTTAATTTATTAAAATTAACAATTTTATAAATTTGACGTATTTTTACATCTATTACACAATTATTTATGTAAGAGAGACATCGTCATTCTTTTCTGGTGAAGTTTCGAAAGAATACATTTGAAGAAATTCCATCAAGTCTCAAGACATTGCCAAAAAAAAATAAAAATAAAAAAAAACTGTGATGTACACTGAGAGGACAGTAAAGTTCTAGCAAACTACTAAATTTGTTATTAAATGTACTGGAATAATACCAAAATAATAAAATCCCAAGCCTGCGTCAACGATGGGAAATAACTACGGCCAAGCGTTTATTGGTGTTATCATTTCGACAACATGGCAGTACAGTGAAAAATCCGACGCATTGTCAGTACATGTACTACCGCCTCCAATACCGGGCCAACATTGTGCCGTTTGTATTTTTCTACCTGGGAGGATATACTTTTCGAACATTGTATTACAAAATTTTAAATCCGAGCACGCAATTTAATTTTTTTAATGTTTGCTGAACACTAATGTATTAAGTTCTATTCAATTACATTTTTTATAAATACTTTTGTGGCACAGTGTATAAAATATTTTTCAAAACTTTTACAAAAAAACTTTTAGGCATTTAATTTTATGCTAAAATATTCTTTTAATACAACAAAAATATAAAGTAGGATACTTTTCGAACATTGTGTGGACAAAAAAGAGTATACTTTTCGAGCATTGTGTAACAAATCTCGAGATCCGATCACGCTATTTTATATTTATTATCAAAATACCCAAAATTATTAAAAAAGAGGGACCAGTCATAAAAATGTTATTTTATGTTGATCCAAAACAATAAATGGGTAAAATCTCTGACCACTTAATAAAAAAACAGTGATCACATAAAACAATCACCTTTAACTTTGAAAATTTTTACAACTTTTGTCGCAGCGTCCTTGGAACTTTCAACTTTTTACACTCAAATGACAGATAATTTTATATAGGTAGTAGAATTAAAAATGATACAAAATGAAAAACATTTTTAGACTAACTTTTTGAGGGCTCGACTGAAAAATGAAAAAACGTGTTTTTCAGCAAAATTCAAGTAGCATTATTTCAGAACTCCTTCGGCCGATTAAATAATTTTTATTTTTTTTTGGATTCAGCGAACTATAATTTATTAGAAATAATATATCACAACAACAAATATTTTTTAAAAACATTTAAGGATTTTTTTTAAATTTTCCGAAATTTCGAAATTTCAACCGCTTTGCGGGGTCCTTGAACGTGAACCGATTGTGAAAATTTTTATTTTTTACTGTTTACTGGACGCATACGCAACTTTTCCGTAATTGCAATTTCCTCAGACTTTTGTAGGGTTAAAACGAGTAAAAAGGTTAAAGACGGCCATGCCGACTATACAATACCCTACACCAGTCTGGGTAAAAGTTTGGATGCGAAATTCGAATGGGTTAAAATCTGACTTGTGTCAAAATTTTATATAAAATAATAAAAGAAGAGAAAATCGCCCATATGGGCGATAGGTCCATATATGGACCGATTCTATCTGGAATCTATTGGCTTTGTTCTCGAGACCATGTGAGTCAGCGCACCAAATTTCATTAAAATATATTAATATTTGCGACCTGCAGCGTGTAACCAAGCCAATTTTTGGGGAACCCTTATATGGGCACTAGGTCTAAACATGGACCGATGTTAACCAAAATCAACAGGCTTCGTTCTTGGGCGAACGTAGAACTGTGTACCAAATTTCATCAAAATATCTTAATATTTGCGACCTGCAGCGTATAAACTATATAATTTTGGGGGGACCCTTATATGGGTACTAGGTCTAAACATGGACCGATGTTAACCAAAATCAATAGGCTTCGTTCTTGCGCCAACGTAAATCTGTGTAACCAATTTCATCAAAATATCTTAATATTTGCGACCTGCAGCGTATAAAAAATATAAATTTGGGGGGACCCTTATATGGGCACTATGTCTAAACATGGACCGATTTTAACCAAAATCAATAGGGTTTGTCCTTGGGCCGACATAAGTCGGTGTACCAAATTTCATCAAAATATCTTAATATTTGCGACCTGTATAGTGCGTAGAAGAATGCATGGACAGACAGACGGACGGCCCGACGGACAGACGAACATCGTTAAATCGAAATAAAACATGATTCTGAGTCGATCGGTATACTATAAGGTGGGTCCAGGTCCAATATCTTTTAGTGCTACAAACATCAGCACAAACTTATTATACCCTTACCACGTAGTGGTGTAGGGTATAATGAGATAAATCGTAAAAAATAAAATATCTTTTCAAAAAATTTACAATATTGTACTCTCTACTCTAGTTTCACTTCCGAGATCCACGAATATTCAGACATAAATTTTAGTCTCTCTTGGGTTCTGATAACCTAGTCCCAGGTATGGCCAAAATGGGATTTTTTTTATAAATTTGCACAACTCTAGTTTTAATTTTTTTAAGATTTTGTTAAACAAAATACAAAAAAAGTGGTCAACGCATGGGGGTTTATTAAATACACCTTAGGGAATAATACTACTGGAAATTACACATATCCCTCTTTTAAATTAATAGTGACGGCGTTTTAAATTTGAAAATTTTGGAGAAAGGTGTAATTTTCGCCAATAATTTAGATAATAGTATTATTTCTTGTGTTTTTAGCTAGCTGTAACAAAATCACTTCCGATTTCTTTTAATTCTGATACAAGAGATTGTTTTCTAAAAATTTTGTAAAACTCCGACAATGTTAGCCATTTCTTTACTAAGGTCAAAAGTGAAATTTTTGAAATTTTCCGATTTTTCCTGCAAGTATATCAAAACCAGGCAGCGGATTTTACAAACCAAAAACTTTATTTTTAAGTTTTCATCAAGAAATAAAAAAGTATTTTGTTCAAAATAAAGTAAATTTCTAAATTATTTTTTTTTATATTCATCCAAAATTGAAAATATATTTATCTTTATAAAAAAAAGAAAAACAAAAATTACAAATGATTTTTATACAAATGATATTTTTTTATTTTCAACCCCAAACAAAAAAAGAAAAAGAACAAATAAAAAAAAGTTTTTGTACAAAAAAAAGGAAAGTTTTTTTTGTAGAAAAAAAAGTTTCCTTATTAAGAAAAACAGTTTTTATTTTTTAATTTATAAAATTTTAGATTTATGGTAAAAAAATTTTATTGAAAACCCTTATCAGCGATTTGCATTCTGCAAACAAATATACTGATCTAAGAATTTTCGTTTTTACAAATTTTATTCCCGCGACTTTTTATTCGCGATTTTTTTTAAATATTTACCAAACTTTCTTGTATAAAATGGGTATTATAGTCTCTAGATTTCATATTTAGCATAATCGCATCTAAAAAAAACGCGAAATTTTGGCGGAACGCGAAAAAACACTTTATGGTAAAAAAATTGTATTAAAAACCCTTATCAGCGATTTTCATTTTGCAAAGAAATATACTGATGTAAGAATTTTCCTTTTTGCAAATTTTTTTCCCGCGACTTTTTTTGTGCGATTTTTTTTCAATTATCCACCAAACTTTGTTGTATGAAATGGGTATTATAGTCTCTAGATTTCATATTTAGCATAATCGCATCTAAAAAAACGCGAAATTTTGGCGGAACGCGAAAAAACACTTTATGGTAAAAAAATTGTATTAAAAAACCTTATCAGCGATTTTCATTCTGCAAACAAATATACTAATGTAAGAATTTTACTTTTTAGAAATTTTTTTCCGCGACTGTTTTCGCGATTTTTTTGCAATTAGCCACCAATTTTTTTAGGTGCGGTTTTGTTAAATATGTAATACCCAAGACTGTAATACCCATTTCATACAACAAAGTTTGGTAGCTAGTTGAAAAAAAATCGCGAAAAAGTCTCGGGGGTAAAAATTTGCACAAAGGAAAATTCTAACATCAGTATATTTCTTTGCAAAATGCAAAAACCCTGATAAGGGTTTTTAATACAATTTTTTTACCATAAAGTGTTTTTTCACGTTCCGCCAAAATTTCGCGTTTTTTTAGATGCGATTATGCTAAATATGAAATCTAGAGACTATAATACCCATTTCATACAAAAAAGTTTGGTGGATAATTGAAAAAAAATCGCGAAAAAAAGTCGCGGGAAAAAAATTTGCAAAAAGGAAAATTCTTACATCAGTATATTTCTTTGCAAAATGAAAATCGCTGATAAGGGTTTTTAATACAATTTTTTTACCATAAAGTGTTTTTTCGCGTTCCGCCAAAAGTTCGCGTTTTTTTAGATGCGATTATGCTAAATATGAAATCTAGAGACTATAATACCCATTTCATACAACAAATTTTGGTAAATATTTAAAAATAATCGCGAAAAAAAAGTCGCGGGAAAAAAATTTGCAAAAAGGAAAATTCTTAGATCAGTATATTTGTTTGCAGAATGAAAATCGCTGATAAGGTGTTTTAATACAATTTTTGTACCATAAAGTATTTTTTGCGTTCCGCCAATATTTTACAATTTTTTAGTTGCGGTTTTGTTAAATATGCATTCAAGAGACTATAATACCCAATTCATAGAACAACGTTCTGTGGCTAGTTGCAAAAAACAAATAGCGAAAAATGTCGCGGAAAAAAGAACACATTTTAGGCCAGATATTTACAGCAAAAGAAAATTAAAAAAAAATATATTTATATATATTTTTCTTTTTTTATTTATAACAACACAAAAAAAGTTTCTTTTTTTCTATCTATTTTTTTTTTTTTTGTTGAAAGAAAATTAAAACAGAAAAAGTTTTTTATTTTCATCATGAGGGGTATTTTAATTAAATATTTTTTTCTTTTTATTTTTTTGTACGTTTGAATTTTTATTTTAATACTTTTACGATATTTATATTTGATAAAAACCAAAAAATAAAAAGTTTCCGGTCCTTGGACCGTTTGATGTTGTGAATTTTAATTGTTCGGACCAATGGGTTAGGGTTTTGGCGGGATGAACCGACCTTTGAGTGTTTTTGTGTTCTGTCCGCGTGTTAGCCGGCATTTGCCGCCCTAGCGCCCTTTCGGCACGTAACAATATGGCAAAAAACAACACATTGTTTTGGTGAAAGTTGTTCAAATAACTCTGTTAACACCAAATTTTATACTTAGTAATAAAAAATTAGAATTTAACGCTTATAGGCACATGGGGTCAAAATGACCCCAAATTTTTGAAATGTAAAAAGTGCCATTTGACAGCAAAATCGATATAAAAGCCTTTAATTAAACATTTTCTAGAAAAAAAAAAATCAAAATTAACCTGTTGGTGAACAAGATATTTTGGACTAGGCCCGTGGAGGGTCCCGGGGAGAAATCAACAAATTTTATTTTAAGCCAAAAAAAGGAACAAATTCTTCTGTCCAGCCAACAGACGTATTATTTTGAGTGTAAAAATGAGCCCCAAATTGTAAAATTTGTTAAATTTAATAAATCTAAATTTAAGTAAAAAATTTGTAAAATTACAGTTTTATCTGTAATTATACTGAGTCGTAGAATTTATCTAAATTTAGGGTCTCGGGACCCTCCCCGGGCCCTCATGTGAGGGCATTAGGGTTTGGGATTTCCCGGACTTTTTTATTTCCCGGGAAACGGGAAATAAAATAATATTTCCCGGGAAATATTTTTGAACAAAATTGTTAATGAAAAACACCTATATAAGTAATTTTTGTTAAAAAAAAAACACTATTTCAGTACAAATTCAGTCTGTGTAGTGAGAATTCAAAGTAAAAATATCAGAATGTTGAACATTTTATTTCACATAAATTACTCTAAGCACTGCCAAATGAATTGCATGATTCCAGCAGAAAGCACCCACTACTGGACTGTCGGAAACAAACCGTTTCATCGCATTTGGCCCATTAAATATGGTCGCCACAATGTTATTTTCCAAAGACAAATAAAACTCTTCTAGTCTTATTTCTACAATTCTTCTTATTTCATCAGCATTACATCTTCCTGATATATAAACCAACCCCAGGTTATAAAATTAATTATTTCCGTTTATACATATGTTCAAATAACTCTTTTGTGATATTCTTGTCCATTCAGCTAAGATTATAGTAAATCTCCTATTGTTGGAAATATTGCTCGATATTTCTTTTATCATGATAAAAGATATGATTGTAGTAATTTAATATAATGTTCTTTACATAGGTTTCATTTTTTGGCAATGCCAGGTTTTTATTATAAAAACTTTCTCGAATAAACGAAGATCTAGTTATGGTGCGGATTGACATTCCGTCGACTGCGGCTAATTTGGATACCATTTCAGGAAATGTTTGCCCTCCCATAAAACGTTCAATACCTATTCAGCTTACACTTTTTTCTTCAGGTGCTTTGCAAATTTTAGCTGGAACGTTATTCTTGTTGTTATTTTCTTCAAGAGAAGTTACATGGCCATCCTTTTTTTTTTTTTTTTTGAACCAAATTCAGATGTCGGATAACCAAATTTAGATACAATTAGTCTTTTAGGGCAAATATTGCACTGCGCTGCATTGTTCTTTTTTGTGAAGTATTTCCATACTCCTGACATTTTATTCTTTAATATAAAAGAATATATTAGTTTTAAAGCAGATGTATTAAAATAAAGTAAACTTACTTGAAAATATCACATTTATTAATGAAAACGTTACTTGTAAAATTATTGGCCCTTAATATAAAGAAGTATTTTAAATTTAAAGTCGACTTTATTTTTAATCATACGGTTTTATTCATTTTCTGTATAACCCTACAAAAATATTTATATTTTCAAACATTTTGATTGGTTGAAAATAAATTAACCAATCAGAATGCTCCAAAAATAAACCAAGTCAAGGTATACTGCCACCCAATATTTTAACTAAAGTCGACTTTAACTAAAATATACATTTGAAAAATTTAGATAGTAAGGGCGATTATTTGTAAGAAACAAAACTTTTTTTTCACATTTCTCTTAAACATTTTACCAAGTTTTTAGGTTTTACTACTTAAATTTTGAATAAGTTATGCGAAAAATCTTTATTAGTTGAAATTACTTGGCAAAAATTTGTTTGTGTGTGTCAAATAAATTGATTCCCTTTTAAAATATTTTAACAATGACATTTTTGTTTTGTTGTTTAAAATGTTTTTTATGACTAAAATAAAAAAATCCTATTCCAGACAAAAACAAATTAAAAAATTTAATATTTTTAAAATTTCCCGTTTTCCCGGGAAAAATATATTATTTTCCCGGGAATTCCCGGCAAACTTTTCCCGGTATTTCCCGGGAATTCCCGCCCGGGAATTCCCGAACCCCAAACCCTAGAGGGCATATAAGGGCACTCCAGTGGAGCAAATATGTCCGGTTTTCTGCATCTCGCTTAGTTTTCGAGATATGGGGCATTTTGTGAAGTGCAAAATTTTTATTAAAAGTATCCGAGGGTCCAAGGCATAGTATACTATAGTGGCCCCACCCATAAAAAAATTGAGAGCCTGTCCCTATCTTATGTAGTGGTATTCAGAACAATATGTACAAGTAAAATTACAACCACTATTTCATTTTTTCAAATGACAGAAAATGAGTAAAGCTACTATATTATACTACGGTCCAAAGCCCCGCCAAGGTCCATTTCTGGATAGATATACCCACTTTGCTGGGGTATTCTACTGTTAGGGGTAGACAAAATTTTTATCAATTTTGCTGTAACTCTCTTAGTTTTCGAGATATGGGCCATTTTAAAAAATCGGGAGGGAACGAAATAGCGCCATCTTTAAAACTTCGGATACATTGGTGGCGCTATCTACTGTGTAATAACAGTAACATGAAAATATTATATTTTAACAATAAATTTTGCAAAATTTAACGAATGGGTTCTTAAAAATTAGTTTTAAATAATTTTGAAAATGAACACTCAAAATTAATTAAAGTACTAAGGATTTTTAGCGTTGTGTTAAATGAAGATAACTAAAATCTTTGCTTAAGTCAGTGTTTCAACTAAAAATTTGTTAATTAGTCAAATCGATTTGAAACCCGTTTGACAGATTTTTCTACTCACGTATTCTTTTAAGTGTATTATCATATTCTGAGAATTTTTTCATATCAAAATCCCCTTTGTGTTTCATATTAAAATATTATTTAATTTTTAAATGATTTTTACAATACAGAACATTAAAATCGTATTATTTCAGTAAAGAAAACTAACTAAACACTAAAAAAATTTCGAAACTGGGTTGAGCAGATTTTTCCGAAGCCTCTTTTTATACAGAACATTATGGCAATGTCAGTCGATCGAAAAATGAGGAAAAACTGAAAATAAATTGGCAGAAACTAAAAATTACAATGAAAATTTAAAAAAATGTTAGAATTAAGAAAAAACAATTACAAAAAATATGCAAATATCGAAAATAAAAAATAAGCATAAATTAGCGATCAAATTTCATTCTCAAAAATTTTTATTTTCAGATATTTCATTTTTTTTTTCTCAAATTTAGAGTTTTTTTTGCCTCTATTTACATTTTTAATTTTTTTTTCTGCGAAAATTCCCTTATATTCGTGTTTGCTACCAAGTCATCATACCGTAATTGACGGAATTGTTTCTTCCGATGTCCGGTTCGATGTGCGATCCGATCTGATTGGAACCCTAGTCTTAAAACCTTTCTTGCATCTAGTTCATAAAATATCTATAGATATAAATAAAATATCTATAGATATAAGATACGAAAAATGTTTAGCCCCCCACCCCTTGAGTGAAGCTTGGATCCGCGCCTGGATTTTTTCTAAAAAATCATATTTTCTTAAAATGCATAATATTATTAAAGTTTTTATTATTTGTAATCTATAGCTTTAAGTACTAACCCTAATATTTCTGCATTTAAAGTTATTGACACCAAATTTTCAAAAGTACCAAGGTACATGACATACATCTTCTGTCTTAAAAACCTGCAGAAAATAAAAAAAAAATGTATTTGTTAGGACTCGGAATAACAAACCCCCACTCAATAAAACATTGAGAGCTCGTCCCTATCTCATGTAGTTGTAGTGGTATTAAGAACCATACACACAAAAAAATAATTTTCATATTTGAATACGAAAATCGCAGATTCAATAAAAAAAATTTTTGAATTTCCTGTGATGACGATTTTTGCAGAATTGATAATGAAAATTGTAAGCACGTTGTTGAAATTATTTTATTTTTCTGTCAATAAAGAAAGTTGTTGATTTGATTAAACACAATTATTGAATTTTTGTGATTTTTCAATGAAAGAATGTGTTGATTTAACACAAAGTTTTAATAATTTTTTTAATAAAAAACATGTTAAATTTAATTAAAATTTATTTATTGAAAAATAAAAAAACAACAAAAATTATAAAAGGGTCAATAAAATTCTAAATCTTTCATATTACTAAACAACTTTATTATTTCATTAAACTTTTCCGGTTCACACATAATATGTGCAACCGCATCAAAGTCCAAAGAGCAACTAAATTATGAAACTTCAAAAGTAATAGACAAATTTACAAAAAGAAAAACAAAACATATCATGCCTTGAAAAAAATCAAAATAACGGCCAAAATTAAAAAAAAAATTGATTTTTACTTTGTACCTATTATGTCCCTACGGGAAATTTTATATGAAATAGACTGGTCACTTTTACATGGCGTTGTCATAGGAGGTGGTAATTGACCCCTTGTGACATGTCACAAGACAAATCCCAGGACAGGTCCCTGAAATTGAGAGTTCAGTAAGAGCTATTGACTGGCAATATGTGGACCCAGGTTCGATTCCCGCACCAGCACCATTATATTAAAAAAAAAAACTACAATAAAAAATATTTTTTTATATAATTTATTATATAATTTAATTTTTTAGACTCATTATTTTTGTCAGTACTGGTAAGCACATAGGTGTAACCATAACTCATTATTTTTCGCGACATCGCCATATAAAGGTAATAAGAAATGTAATAACAAAAGTAACTAGTTACCATTACCAAGTATGTTGTTACATAACCACATATCTGGTAATGATTTTCTACACTGGGTACTTTATTAAAAAGTCTGATACTTATAAAAAATACTCATAATCAGGGCAAGTTTTTTTTGGCATTTGGCATTAAATGCCATTTTTGCCATTTTTACAAATCCTTGCGAAAAAAGCCATTTTGTCTATTTTTTTAGACTTTTCATTAAAAAAATGCTATAAAATTCCATAAAAACTCAATCTTTGTAAATAATTTTTGGAAAATTTACAAAAAAACGATATTTTTTTAATATATAATAAAATTCCAGATTTGTTTTAATCTTACTAATATCCGGCGAATGGACATTAGCAGTTCAACGGTAAATTCCTTCATTATTGTATTTTTGTTAAAAAACATTCAGAAAAACACTTAAATCAATTATTATACTTTAAAATTTTTGGAATAAGCGTGCCATTTTTGCGTTTTTGTGCCAATTTTACTATTTTTTGTGCCAATTTGCCTGCTAATTTGCCATTTTATACTTGCCCTGCTCATAATTAAAAAAGATATAGATTGTCGTAAGTTGACAACTAGTACCTAAAATTAGTTAACCCTTCTTTGCATGATGATGGAAATTTCCATCATAAAAATTTCTGAAGAAAAAACGCGCACAACCACGTGATTTGTAAATTTTGTTTATGCTAGCAACAATTTATATGACTATTGTTTCAATTGAAGCACATTTGTCAAAAAATTAAAGTAAGCTTCATTATAAATTAGCAGGTTTAAACTTGTCACCTAATATACTACAGTGATTTCTATCACAAAAAAAGAAAAAATCATTCAAAGAAGGGTTAGGAGCATGCCAAGCGGCTTTCCTATCATATATAAGTTATTCGACTCTTTTTATCAACTTCTGGATATATCGTCAGCACATTGGCATGATATTTTATAGGTTTAATCATTTTTAGAGTGATATTCGGCTTAGTTTTCGAAAGATTTACATTTTTTATGGCTAACATTATACCACATATATGCACGAAGGAAAAAGACGTTTTTGAATATGTTTGGAGGTAATTATATGTATGTTTACAAACTACCATATATGTATTTGGAGTATGCTTCCAATTATATTATTTTTATAGTTACTATACATATATTTCCCTATAAACATGGGTTTGTATATAAATTAGTCATATTTTATCATCTAAGGATACACATTTTTGCATATTTAATTTTATAATAATTATATTTTTGGGAACAATTAACATATATTTTGAAAAAAACGGCGAATTTCCATTCTTGATACATATAAAGTTGTATGTAAGCATTATAACTTTGTAGTTGGTAATAATCGTTTAGTTTAGCTAGACTGCATCTAGTCAGAAAATTAAGTGATATTTTTCCTTTATTTATTAATTTTATTGTGAAAGATGTGAAAAAATAAAATAAATTAGTATAAATAAAACATAAAATTGTGTTAAAAAGAAAAAAAAATATTTAATTGTGTATATTAAAGTATTAATTTATTATTATAAGAGTTTTTAATTAATATTTGTTAATAAAAATAAATAAAAAATAAATGAAGAGATTGTAGTTATTGTTTTTTAATGAAAGATTTGTATTAGATGTAAAATTCAATGTGATTTATAATATATTTAGTTATTAAATAATCCCCAAACAGTAGATATATTAATTGTACTTTTATGTTTTTCCATTAAAATATAGAGAAATTTGGAGAGTAGAATAAATACGGCTATTGTTTGGCATATATTAATAATTGCTTTATATCTAAATATATTGTAAAATGAATGCTATTTTAGTTTGACTCTAGATCATAAATTAATATCACTTTCTGTTTAAATTATTTTCAAATCAAAGAAAGATGATACAATTTTTTTTTTACAAGTAAATTACAAAGAATAAAAATTTTTGAAAGAATTCGATAAGACCAGCAGAATGCGCAAGAAAGATGATACAATTTTTTTACAAGTAAATTACAAAGAATAAAAATTTTTTTGAAAGAATTCGATAAGACCAGCAAGGCTGAATGCGCATTTTCGGCTTTCGCTGCAAAGCCATCATCATTGCCTTTCGCCTTTGAGTGGGTTAATATTATGATAATCGTCTACTTATGTGACTGTTGAAGGCAAATCGACCTTGCTGGTCTTATCGAATTCTTTCAAAAATTTTTATTCTTTGTAATTTACATGTAAAAAAATTGTATCATCTTTCTTTGATTTGAAAATAATTTAAACAGAAAGTGATATTAATTTATGATCTAGAGTCAAACTAAAATAACATTCATTTACTTAAATAACAGATCAACTAAAACATTTCCCCCTTTAAATATATTATTTATATATAGTATTTGCATGGAAACATAATTTGTTTATGACACACTAATTATATGTTTGCTGCCAAGTATATGTTTATTTCTCGATAGCGTCATTTAATCCAAACATTTATATATTTACAGGCAAACATAATATATTTGCATGCAAATATATATTTTTTCTAGTAAAAACACGGCGAATATGTTTAACAATTTCTGCAAATATATATATGTATATAGCTATATCTTGTTATATATTGCACAATATATAGCGCAACATATTACAATATCCAATTATTATAGAACTGAATATATTTACATATGCCTCATATAATTATGTATAATTGTATCGAATTATATACCATTACATCTAATTGGATATGATTATATTATATTTGATACATTTGGATGAGGACAAAATCCGGATAAAATTGTATCAAACCACATCTTATTCCATCAAATTAGATCTAATTGTGTCAAATTAGATCTAATATGACCATAATACGATCTAATTTGATACAATTATATGTTCTCATTTTTCGGATGTAATTATATATAATATCAAAACTCATATAATTTTTTTTAGTAGGGTAGGGAACATACCATATATGGTGGCATTTAAACAATATATTGTCATATATGGTGCCATTTTAACAATATATGGTCATATATGGTAACTCAACTAGAATTTCAGAAATTTTAAATGTATTTCAGAAATTTTGGAATGTATTTCAGAAATTATTAATTGTATTTCAGAAATAATCAAATCTATTTCAAAACTTGTTGATTGTTTATCATAGTTAATAGAGAAAACTCAAATTGTAAGAACTTAGAATCAAATATTTCTTTGTTCAATTGTAGATAACATTTCGAACATTTTTATTCATAATTAATAGTATAAGGAACTATTTTAAGATTTGAAATACTACCTTTTTAGTTTATTTCCTGCCCGCAGAAAAGCCACAATGGCTTCGCGAGGTAATGGCTGAAATAAATATCAAATTTTAAATGAATAAATAAAAAAAAAAAAATTCTAAATTTCATTTCATAATTTCTAAAATACAATTGATAATCTCTGAAATACAGTTTGGTAATTTCTGAAATACAGTTGTGAATTTCGGAACTACAATTAATAATTTCTGAAATACAATTGATAAAACTGAAATTCAATT
The DNA here is from genome assembly GCA_949987735.1 of Leucophora obtusa. Lineage (NCBI taxonomy): Eukaryota > Metazoa > Arthropoda > Insecta > Diptera > Anthomyiidae > Leucophora > Leucophora obtusa. The sequence continues at coordinate 106,869,478 of OX465299.1, read as the reverse complement.
GACTAGTTCTGAAATACAGTTCATAAATCTGAAAACTAATTGATAAGTTCTGAAATACAATTGATAAATTTTAAAAACAATTGATACAATTGGAAATGGTGTAGAGCGTTAAAAAGATGTAAAAAAATTATTTTTTTAAAAAAATTCAATTTAATAAAAAAAAAATATAATTTTATAAAAATATTTATAGAAAATAAAATTATAATTTTAAAAAACGAAATTCATTTTATAAAAAAAATGCAGAGCCGTGAACGGTATCGAACTCGAGACCTTCTGAGTTTAAACCTTATTTTAACAAAATATTGTAATTTTTATAAAATCAGTGCTCTGCCAGTGTATTATTTTTTGAACTGTTGTCAAGGAATATGCGGGATCTAATTTTATCTGTCATTTTGCTGGATAGTTTTGGATGTCAATCCCCAAATATATTGCTGTTTCTAATTCGGTCTGCCATTTTAATACCGAAATAAATTGTTGGATTTAATTCGATCTGCAATTTATGGGATAAATTAGTATCTTACTAAATCCCCAAATATATCACTGGATTTAATTCCATCTGCAATTTATCGGAAAAGTTAAGATCCAAAGATATCATTGGACCTCCCAATTTGGAGATATATCTTGATCTTAGTTTATCCCCATATATACAATGGGATCTAATACGATATGATTGGATTCACCCAATTTTGAGATCTAATTGGATCAGCTACATATTACAGCAGATCTTAAATAATATCAAATTGGATATGATTAGATATTGCGCGAGATCAATATTTTTACTCGGGTATTACTCATACGCACCCATGCAAAAATTTCCCAAAATACGGTACAGCTACATTTGTACCATATTCAATGTAAATTTTATCGAAAACTAAGACGAATACATCTCCAATTGTTGTCTTACCAATAGAAATTTATCTGGAGATTCTTTTAAAAATATTTCAAAAATAAAAAAGAGTAGGGTGTTTTTTAATAAATTGAGTTTTTCATAAACACACAAAAAATCCAAATTCAGAACTTGTTCTGAAAATTTTAATTTTTTTCATTCAGAAAATAGCACGTGAAAAGCTCAATAGACTGTTTTCAACTTTAGGCACTTGGCGTATTGCAAAAAATTTTAACAAATTTTTTACTAAAAACGCTTTGTAAATAAGTAAAAAAAAAGTACGGATTCTGTTTTCACAGGCCTATATATACCGAAAATTTTAGATTGATACGACATATGTTGGTGTTGATAGCCACATATGTAAAATTCATTTTCTGTTTATTTGTTTGTTTGGTTGTTCGCTAAACTTTTTTTTTTCAGCCCATTTTCTTGAAATTTGATACACTTGATTTTCATACCTCGAGCGAGGCCGACATGTAATTTTTATTGACCACGCCCACGTTTACGCCCACTTTTTTTAATGTGAATATGGTATATAACAATGGATTTTTGGAATTTGGTATATAACAATGGATCTATGGAAATTTGTATTTTCTAACCGATTTCGCTCAAATTTGGTACACGTAATCCTTTCGGCCTAGCCGAGGTTACTATGCACCTCTAATTGGCCATGACCAATTTTACGCCCACATTTTTTTAAATTATGACTTTATTATATATGTAACTATGGATGGTCGCTATGGAAATTTTTATTTTCCAACATGATCCTGATTTTCCAGACCAAGGTGCGACATACTTTTCATTGAACCCGCCCACTTTAAGGTCTACTTTTTTTAAAATATTAATTTGTTTATGACACTGGATGGAAATTTGTATTTCACTCAGATTTGGAGCACATCATCCTTATAGCCTATCCGAGGTTACCATACGCTTTTCATTGCCCACGCCTATTTTTACACCCACTTTAAAAAAAAATATGGCATGTAGATATTACCTCAAATTCCGTTAATGCATACGTATGGTCATATATGAAGCATGTATGGAGATTTATGTATCCATGTATGGTCATGAATGCATATTTATGAGCATGCACGTACATTAGAGCGTACCACCTTACAAGCAAAAAAAAAAGTCCGCCGTACACCCTCCAATATGAAGTATTTTTGCAAGGAGGTTTCAAAAAAAAATTTTTTTTTGCCGAACGTAGGGGTCGCCATTTTACATTTTTCGTTATATCTTTGGCATTTGTAGTCGGATCTTAAAGTGTGATTTATCGGTGTTTTTCTCTCGAGGAGGCCAATGTTTTGCTCTAAGGGCATTTTGACCTGAAGTATCCCCCTCTAGTAGTTACCCACCAGATCACAGTTGCTACCATCCTAATGTACAACCCTAATGTCAGAAAATTAAAGCTCGCAAAAATCATTAAACTTTTTCTAAGGAAGTTTTTTGATAAACCCAGTAGAAATTTTTTTTATATATTGGTTGCCGAACGTAGGGGTCGCCTTTTTTAATTTTTTTTTAATTGGATTTTTACTATATAGCAAAACACTGGTCTCGAGGCAAAAAAATCGATATATCACACTTTAAAATCCGACTTTAAATGCCAAAGCTATAACGAAAAATTAAAAAAGGCGACCCCTACGTTCGGCAAAAAAAAATTTTTTTTTTTAATTACCTTTCAAAAATACTTCATATTGGAGGGTGTACGGCGAACTTTTTTTTTTGAGGTACGGTCTAACGTACATACATTTAACCTGTATGGATCCATATATGTCGATTTTTAGCTGGGAACTTAAAATATATATGTACATTAGACCGACTCACGAAAAAAGTAAAAAAGTGCCCCCCTCAAAATATAAATTGGTTTGTTTTATGATGATTCCCAAAATATTTCGGGTCTAGATATGAGATCTCACGAGCTGGACCATTTTTAAAAAGGTCTTTTTTCGGTTTTTGTAAGAGTGTTGCGTTTTAGCTGAAGACAACATACACAACATGGGTATTATATGAAAGGTTTTTTGAGGCGCGTCCAGCGGTATACACAAAATGTTCAATAGGGCGGGTCAATTTGTATGGGGGCAAAAAAAAAATTAAAAATCGTAGGGGGGGGGGGAAATGATTCTACGAAGAATTCTAGGCAACTTTGCCCTAGAAACCATAGGTCTAAAATGGATTTCGACCTTGCGTGATGCTTTACTTGTCAAAAAGAAAAGTTTTGGTATCCATATTGCCCTATTTAGAACACATTGTTTCCACCACATTGAATTTTTGATAAAACGCGAACAATCGCGAATTTTAAAAAAAAATATGAAACACGTATGTTCATTTAAATCGACTATAGATTATGATATGTAAGTTTGACATTTCAATCACAAACATTTTCGTACAAAAAAATTAAAAATTTGTTTTTTTTATAGAATATCCTTAAAAATAGGACATGTCAGGATATGCTTGAACATGTTATATACCGGTGGACGCGCCTCAAAAAAAACCTTTCATATGAAACCCATATTGAGTATGCTATCTTCAGCTAAAATGCAAAATTCTTACAAAAACTAAAAAACGACATTTTTTAAAAATGGTCCAGCTCGTGAGATCTAATTGCTAGACCCGAAATATTTTGGGAATCATCATAAAACAAGGTTTATTTTGAGGGGGCCACTTTTTTTCTGTCCATATAAGGTGAGTCGTTCTAATATACATAAATCAATTTTTTTGCCTAACAAAAATTGTAAAATACAATAATAATAAAAATATTGCCGCTAAAACAACAAAATGTGCTAAAATTTCAAAATTTGTAAAACAAATTGTGTTAAAGAATGAAATCCGGATAAGGACGTGCCTTCAAAAAATGATTTTTCACAAGCTGTTAAACAAGATTTTGGATTTTAGCATATTTAATTCTTTTAATGTAAATAATATACATATATCCCGATAAAACTAAATTTGAAATAACGAATATACAAGTGCTTGTGCAAATTTACTGTTCAGTTCTAAACCAAAAATTAGAAGGACATTTTGATAAACATTACCAATTTTTCAGTTGAGCCATAAGACATACATACATATTATTTTTCGTCTTAAAGTCACTGTGAGAAGAAAATACCATAATTTTAAATCATATACATATAGCAACAACAAAACAATCGTCCAATGCAAAATACTCTGATGTAGTTTTGACTGTCAAAGCCAAAATTTATAGAATGCCTATTTCCAATTATAACAATTCCATGAAACAAATTGTAGTATACTCGTCCTCTTTCACCTAAAACCAAGGTTAAATGAATGTTAATTTTTTCTTTATATTAATTAAAAATTCAATTAAACTAAAATACTTTCCTTTATCACAATCAACATTAAAAATTCTCAACACTTTTTTAATTCTCATTACATTATCTTGGCGAAATTGAATAAAGATTTTTTTGCTATTGTTTTCATACTTGTAAAAAGACAAGCCAAGCTGAGCCAACCTTATGTCATGTGCTCTAAACTACTTAACATTTGACACACTCACTGCATTTAATGAAGGCTGTGCTTGGCTCATGCCAGAAGTACTTGACTCATTCACGTCCATTTCACAATACAATGACTGCAATTAGAAATGTTATACTATAGAACAACGGCGTTTTTATTGTTCTTATACCGTTGTAGTAGTAAGCTTTTTGTTTTATGTCTGTGTGCAAGAGTTAGCGTTTCGGGCAAACTGTATTGCATACCTACCAACTCTTTCTCTTAATATTCTTATAAAAGCATCTATCTGACTTTTGTTTTAACCCTGTAGAAGGAAGTTCATGCTGTGCTACAATGCTGTCGTTCCTTTTTTCAGTGAAATTGTATGTCTGTTAAAAAAAAGAAAAAAAAACCGACGAACTGTTCTACTTTTGGTTCGTTTGTCAATAAACTGCTGCTTTTGTTACCTAAATTGAACATATTTTATTAAAATATTATCCTTATTCGCTTACACACTATGTTCTGGAGGCATATACACGATTATTTTCAAAATATGACATTCTTAAAAATCTTAAAAAAAAAGATTGAAATAAGATATTTTTTGTGAAAGAAGTTATTGTCCTTATTAAGTTTAAATAAATTAGGGAAATATAGCAAGTTTTCCAACGTATTTTCACAATAGTATATGCCAATATTTACTCACAATTGCATCTTACAAATGTTTTTTAAAATTTTGGGATAATTACAATAAAATCCTTCATATATGTGTATGAGTCTATGTAAAAAGTACAATTAAAGAATGCAACATGACACAAAAAGCAACTAAAAAATAACAATATACATAATATAAAAAAAAAAAAAAATTCAAGAATCTTAACTTGCATTTTTCTCTTGAAAGTGATTACATATACCATGCTATCGTCAACACATGTTTATAACCCAATAAATAATTTTAATTTGAAACTGGTTGAAAGTTTAACAACCCAAGGAAAACAGTTTTGATATAATTGTTCATTATCAAACCCAATGGCATAAAATTACACCCAGGAAAAAGATTGGTTGGAATTCGATCAAAACCATTAAAATTAATTTTCCAGGACGTTATTTTATTTGGAGTTGCCTATAATTGAATACTACACCAAAACTATTTTACTAGGTATTAAAAATAGGGAAAATGAACTAAAACACAATCATTTTAACAAATTATTGGTATCTCCAATCAATTTTAAAATTAGTATCAGTTTAGTAATTCTATGCTGTTTCTACATTTATTTAGTGAATATACAAGAAAATTGGGGTTACCTATAACCCTTATTACAAAAATTTCAATATTCGAAAGTGGTAACTACAAATACGGGTATCCTAATCAAATATGACCTTAAAGTCGAGTTTCTGTAAAACCAACCGAATTGTGGATTGTATTGATAACACACACAACTATTGATTGGTATTGGTAAACGAGTTTTTTACTATATTTGTTTTCCAAGCAAAACATATAAATTCAAAATTAGACTTCAAAATTAATAAGTGTTTGTGGTGTAGTTGGTAGAGAGTTGGCCTAGTACGCCGGATTTTCGAGTTCTTATCCCGGAAAGAAAAAAATTTATATGTTTTTTTTTAAATTAAAATAAAATATTCATATGTATAAACAGTAAATATGGCTAAGAAAATTAAAAGCAGTTGTGGTGCAGTGGGTAAGAGTGTGAATTATTAACCTAAAATTTTGTGGAATATAATAATATTTATGTGGAACGTAATAATATTTATGTGGCACATAATATTGAATTAGACAACCGAATATTGGCTTTCACAAAGAAAAATATAATTTAATATAAAGATAGTTGTCGTAACCGCACGAATTCGATTGGCAACAAATTCGGTGGCCACAACTGAGACTGTGTACATAATATTTCTGTCATTTTCACATAATCGCTTAACTTTACTTAAGCGCATATGAAATTTATGTATACTACACTTTTAAAAAAATTTTAAGATTTTAAAAACCTCCTCCTGCAATGCATATTTTTTAACAAACTATTTATTTTTGAATAGACCGTTTTTGAGAATCGCTGTTGTTAAATTAATATATAATTTTATTTATTTTGTTGTAAAAGTATTACTTATTTTGTTGTGACGGTATGGCTGACTTGGTGTTACCTGGCACACGGATGAAATCATTGGAGTATGATTAAATTCTGGAAGAGAAATTAATGCATTTTTTAAGAGAATCCGTTTATAAGAACTAATTTTTCAAACTGGCGACGAATCAGGTCTTAAAAATTAACTTACTCAGGGATATTTTCAATCTGAAAATACTAAAGCTATAGAATTACCAATATATTTTAGGGATATGAGCCTAATCTAGAATACCATCGGAATTTTATTATGTAAATTTTTCCAGAAAATCGATAGTTTCACTCAGATTTTGATCTCAAAAGAGCAGAAATACTTGTTTGAAAGCCAATGCATGAACACGTGGTAACAAAATTGGTGGAGAGCGGAAAATGGTGGATGCCAAATGGGATTTTTGGTAGTATTCAAATTCAGATAGTCTTACCCTCACATTAAGTTATTTTATTTAATATTTTATGCAAATCTTTTTACCTATAAAATCGTTTTTTTTCTGAAATCGCGTCGATACACTCACAATATTTTATCGTTAAGAAGAAAGCAACGAAATTATTTAAATTATTTTTTCTAAAAATAGAAATCTAAAACTAGCAAATTTTACTGAAAATAACAACTCCTACAGACGATGCACACTTTTTTGTAATTTGCTTTTTATTGATCGATAAAAAAGTTAAACAATATGTATCAATGTATTTTAATTGATTCTTCAATTGAAAACAAACTTTACCTATTACTTTTCAAATAAACCTTAATCGGTTATGTAAAATATATTGTGAGTGTACACTAATGAAAAAAAGTCCGTAAAAAATTTAGTTAAAACTACTAAAAATTAGTTAAAAACGAGTAAAAAGGTTAAAGTCGGGCATGCCGACTATACAATACCCTACACCAGTCTGATGTATTGTTTGGATCCGAAATTCGAATGGGTTAAAATGGGGCTTGTGTCAAAATTTTCTAAATGTGAGTCAGCGCACCAAATTTCATTAAAATATCTTAATATTTGGGACCTGCAGTTTGTAACCAAGCCAATTTTGGGGGACCCTTATATGGGCACTAGTTCTAAACATGGACCGATGTTCACCAAAATCAATAGGCTTCGTCCTTGGGCCAACATAGGTCTATGTACCAAATTTCATCAAAATATCTTAATATTTGCGACCTGCAGCGTATAAACCATATAATTTTGGTGGGACCCTTATATGGGCACTAGGTCTAACCATGGACCGATGTTCACCAAAATCAATAAGCTTCGTCCTTGGGCCAACATAGGTCTATGTACCAAATTTCATCAAAATATCTTAATATTTGCGACCTGCAGCGTATAAACAGTATAATTTTGGTAGGACCCTTATATGGGCACTAGGTCTAAACATGGACCGATGTTCACCAAAATCAATAGGCTGCGTTACTGGGCCAACATAGGTCTGTGTACCAAATTTCATCAAAATATCTTAATATTTGCGACCTGCAGCGTACAAATAGTATAATTTTGGTAGGACCCTTATATGGGCACTAGGTCTAAACATGGACCAATGTTCACCAAAATCAATAGGCTGCGTTATTGGGCCAATATAGGTTTGTGTACCAAATTTCATTAAAATATCTTAATATTTGCGACCTGCAGCGTATAAACAGTATAATTTTGGTAGGACCCTTATATGGGCACTAGGTCTAAACATGGACCGATGTTCACCAAAATCAATAGGCTGCGTTATTGGGCTAATATAGGTCCGTGTACCAAATTTCATCAAAATATCTTAATATTTACGACCTGCAGCGTATAAAAAGTATAATTTTGGTAGGACCCTTATATGGGCACTAGGTCTAAACATAGACCGATGTTCACCAAGATCAATAGGCTGCGTTATTGGGCCAATATAGGTCTGTTTACCAAATTTCATCAAAATATCTTAACCCTAGAAAGATAACGTACGTCTGCGAGACGTATGGATTTTGCATTTTATGCTCTCTTTCTCTCAATCGTTAACATAGAAAGTTCTCACGTTTATTTATCTCAGTCGTTAGCAGTAGCTTGATGGTGGTGGTTGTTTTTCTGCGGTAAGTTGTTTATTTTCTGAGAAATGAGCATAGCATACACCTGTATGTGGAGACCACAAGAATTTAATTTGTGATTCTTGCATATAATGCACTTTGAATTTAATTTTTGTTTATTTGTTTAGTTCAATAATTTTATTAATTTCTAATTGGAGTACAAATTTTTTATTTTTTTTTAGTTTTTAAACAAAACCAAAGTTCTTCAAAGAAGACTTTAAATGTTCTCATTATTTTTAATACATATTTTATTTTAATTTTATATTTAAGTTTTCTGTATTAATAAATAAAAATAAGATGAAATTGAATAAAAAAAATTATCTCAAAAAAAAATTGTATCAATATTTGACTATTTAATGTCCTTAGAAGGATTTAAAGATGTATACGTCTCACAGACGTATCGTTATCTTTTCAGTACAAAAAAATAACGTTATCTTTCTAGGGTTAATATTTACGACCTGCAGCGTATAAACAGTATAATTTTGGTAGGACCCTTATATGGGCACTAGGTCTAAACATGGACCGATGTTCACCAAAATCAAACTTGTTCGTCCTTGGGCCAACATAGGTCTGCGTACCAAATTTCATCAAAATATCTTAATATTTACGACCTGTAGAGTGCGCACAAGATTGCATGGACAGACAGACAGACGGACGGACGGACGGACAGACGGACGGACAGACGGACATCGTTAAATCGAAATTAAAAAAAATTCTGAACCGATCGGTATACTATAAGGTGGGTCTACGACCAATATTTTTTGGTGTTACAAACATCAGCACAAACTTATAATACCCTGACCACATAGTGGTGTAGGGTATAATTATGCTGCAGAAAATAACTGCTAAAATAGCAGATAATTTTTGCTATATATTAGTAATATAGGAACAGAAAAGATAAAACTGTTAAATATACAGAATTTCAGTTATATTTGAGCAAAATTTTTGTAAATGGTGAATAGCAAATTAACCTGCTAAAATCAGGAAAAAATTTTGCTAAATAATTAGTAGCTAAAAAATCACCAAAAAATTTAAAAGTTTTTTTAGATTTTTTTTAAATGCAAATAAAAATCGAGCCTTTTCAAAACAGCAGTTTGCAATTTTTTAGCAAATATTTCAGCTGATTTTAGCAGAATAGACTGCTATTTGCATTCAACTATATTTAGCTTAAAAATAGCAAAACTTTTGTTCATTTAACAGTTTTTAGTCCACAAATATTTACAAAAATTTTCTGCAGATTTTACAGTACAATTTGCTATTTTCAAGTAACTAAAGGTTAGCCTAAATACAACTAAAATTTTGTAAATTTAACATTTTTAATTTCGGTGTTCTCATTTAACTAGTATTTAGTAAAAAAATCTGCTAATATTAGCAGTTTTTTTCTGCAGCATAATTTTTAACAAATTTTTAGTAAGTTTTTCTGCTATTTTTACAGATTTATTTCTATGTAAGTATAAAATGGCGATTTAAATTAGATCTGGCTTACAGAAATTTATTTTTTTGTGGAAATGTATGTGTTTTATATTTTCCTTTTAATTATAAGGTCTTTTATATGCAATGTATAATAACCCTGTTTGAAAAGGAACCAGACACGTCACGTGACCGGACTGGGACCGGTTCTTTTATATGAAAAAGACCGGTAACTTTTACATGGGCTTGTCTTAGCAGGAAGTCAATTGTCCCTTGTGACGTGTCACAGGACCGACACAAAAGATTGAAAGAAGGAAAGACAGAACTGAAGCAAAAGAAACTGTCACAGGACTAAAACAAAAAAACCTGTCACAGGATTGACATAAATGAACCTGGCACAGGACTAACCAAAAGAACCTGTCACAGAATTGACGCAGAATAATCTGATGAAAAGAACCTATCAAAGTATGCAAAAACATGCAGTTAATGATTCAGATAAATCTTTAGTCCACATTAGTTTCGGACTATCGAAGAAATAATGCGTTTGCATGGAATTCCTTGCCCTTTAAGTACCAATTTAGATTTAAGTTTTTGTTATTAGCAATATATTTTTACCAGGAATTAAATTCTACGAATCAAATCCCTGATTTTTGTAAAGTTTTAAAATTATTTATATTTGGCAAGGTTGGTTACCGAAACGAATAACGGTAAGGGTAACGGTAACGGTATCAGATTTCGTTTGTTTAGGTAACGGTAAAGGTAACGGTATTTAAGACTGTTTCGGTAACGGTATACCGTTATCGAAACAGCAATACCGGTACGTACCGGTATTAAAAATTATGTTAAAAACATAACATGGCATATTTTTAATTTTAAGTACTGAAAATACAGATTTTAAGCTATAAATTCAATACTGGTAGTTTTAATAAGTAAAATTATTATCTATAAATTTTTTGTAAAAAAAAACACTCAAGATTATAAAATAAAAAATAAAAAAATTGTAATTTTTATATAAAATAATAAATACCGGTAAAATACCGGTAATTACCCATAAAATTAACGGTAACGGTAACGATAACGGTATTTATAAATTTCTTTAGAGGTATCGATAACGGTAACGGTATTCAATTTGAAACGGTATTTTAGCAATAACGTTATTATAACGATAACGGTAACCAACCTTGATATTTGGTAATTTATTGCAGACAGAAAATAAAAAGAGAATTTCCAAATCAATTTGTGAACTTAGATTTAACTGAAACAAATGACTTTCAAAGAAGTTTAATTCATGCAATTTTTAAAGCAGTTTAGTTTTTAGTTTTTCTATGTTTATAGTGTTTTTTTAAGAAGAATTTTAAAAAATGCCTTAATACAAAATTTTAATGGACGATATTTCCAAGAATAAAAAAGGTTTCTAAAATATTCAAAAAAAATGCAATTCAGAATATGTCGATAAAAAAAAACTACTTTTTTCACAGACGCTCACAGTTTGTCTTTTTCGGTACTTAAGTTTCCTGAAATACTAACATGTCCTCACCACTGCGCCCACTGTACATACAAGTGTTCCGCATAAGTTGTACAACAATCTGGTGAATGATTTGATTACTAAGCGCCTACTCAACACATTAAGTATTAATCTAATAATTTAGTAATTAATCATATAATCGTTCTATCGACACTGTTTTGATCGTTTAATCAATCGAAATAAACACCCGAATAATAAAATCTAGTATTTGTACCAGCTGAAGGTACTTTCAGACAGGTGCTCTTTTTACAAGTCACAGGACCGATACTGTGAGACCAGTCCAGTTTTCACCGGTTACGAAATAGGTCACCGGTTAGGTACTTTCAGGCCGGTCCTGTTTTCGCTAGTCATGGGACGGGTCCTTTCATACCGGTCCTGTTGTCACCGGTCATGGGACAGGTCACAGAATTGGTTCTTTCAGACCGGTCCAGTTTCCGCCGGTCACGGGACAGGTACTCGAGGCACAACTGACACCTATTTTCCCACAGGGAAGGGACTTCATTTATATTTTACAAAGCATTCTCTTGCATGCACTAATGCCAGATTTAACGATTTTTAATACTAAAAATAACAAAAATAGACAATTTTGCTTATTTGCACTTATTTACAGGATATTAAGATTTAAATCATTACAAAAAGGGTGTTGTAAAGAATGGTCCAACTAAAACGAACAATGTTAATTGTAAATAAACAAAAAGTTTTCAGAGAATTATCCTAATATTTTTTATTATGATAGAAGGATCTATGACAATTATATGTGAAGCAAAATATCGGCCAAATGCTCGCCACGGCTTCGTTGACATACCTCTATCCGATGGTCAATATTTTCAATGGCTCTGAAACATAATTGGTGTTCAATGTCGTTAATGTGCCGAATTATCTCATCCTTTAGCTCTTGAATAGCTCTTGGTTTATTGACGTACACTTTTTCTTTTAAATATCCCTAAAGAAAGAAGTCCAACGGTGTCAAATCACATGATCGTGGCGGCCAATTAACATTGCCAAGACGTGAGCAATTGCGTACCTCTCCATGCTTGAATTTGTCAAACACTGAAACAAATAAATAGTTACTACCTACTGAAGTTATTCCGTTTATTAAATAAAATCAGAGGTTCTTTAATTTTTCCTTATTAAAAAAGAATTAAATTTTTTTTATAAAGAAATTATAAAATTTAGGGCCTGTTTACCTATTACGAAAATACTCTAAACAAAAGAAATTGACAATCACTTTCGTCAAAAATACATGGGAAACAAAAACAAATTTTCGTTACTTTGCTTTCGTTTAGAGTATTTTCGTAATACATAAACAAGGGCTTAATTTTATTACAATGTTTCTGTTGTTTATTTTAAATAAACTGAATAACTTCAGTAAGTAGTAACACTACATAATGTAGTTTTGTTAGTAATTTTCTAACAAAAAACAACATAAATATTGTATTAAAATAAAATTTAATAATTTTTTTTTATAAAAAAAAAAGTTATTCTTTTTAATATGGAAAAATCAAAGAACCTCTGATTTTTTGAAATAAAGTGCATAAGTTCAGTAGGTAGTAACAACTACACTGGCCTTTTTAGTTAGTGTGTAAAAGCAAAACGTGACTGACACACTCAACAACGCCCAGACCATACCGCCAGAGTACGGAAGTTAAAATTTGGTACCTAGGATCCTACTCGGACGTAGATGTCTGCTAACATGAAATTTATGGAAATTCCTTCCAAGAGGGTTAAAAAGGGGAAAGGTCGCCACCTTGGTGACCTGACAAAACTCCTTTGGTGGTAAACCCGAAATTTAAAATATGTATCCCTGGAGTATGGCCTAACTTACATTAAAAGAACTTTTTGGATTTTGGACAAGAACGTGCATTCAAAAGAGAAAAGTGCCCCCTTAACTGCCTGCTCAAACCGCTAGGTAGTTGAAATTAAGTAGCGAGCTTCCCTCTCCACCGAAGACATCCCCAAGGTGGCATTTTTGGAAATTCCTACATTGAGGGGTAAAAAGGGGGAAAGTCTCCCCATGGCGGCTCACAGTGCTTTGATCCCATATAACGATTGGGAAAAATAGAAAGAGTGGAGACAGAGTTTTGAAGTCCCATAGGTCCTGAAATTTAAAAATATTGTATTAGCTACATAAATGAACGTAAAATTACAAGAAGTATCCATTGAGATACACATAAAACTGGAAACGTTTGTGCCAGTTTTTATCAAAATCGAAGCAAGGACTCTTAGTCCTGCCATATATTATTTATATTAAAATCTTCAAAAAAACCTGAAAAAATTATCCGATTGCCATGACGATTAGCGCGTGAATTTATATAAAGTCAAGCCATATTTGTACCAGATTTGGGTAAAATCGATACATTAATAAAAAATAAAATGCCTCTCATAGGAAATGCGTTTAACCGCTTAAACTGATTTTTCTAAAACAAAAAAAAAAATTAAATAGGATTAAAATAGGAAACCTTGTGAATCCTCCATTTTAGGTATAGGGTATGTTCACCGAACTTATGAAAAACACTACGAGGAATATTTTTGTGGAAAATTTTAACCTTCCAACTCTGCAATTAAAGGGACGTTTTTGGGCCCCATTTTAAAACGGACCAAAACGACCCGTAAGTTGAAGGGCCAGACGGTTAAAATGTTCCGCAAAAATAGTTGTCATGAAATTATACTATAAGTCTTTGAAGACATCAGCATTGAAAATTTCACTTCAGTGCCAGTAATAAAAACTTAAAATGTGTTTAAGGGTTAATTTTGTACTTATTCAGAACTGGCGCTCAAATGTCCCACAAACCTGGATTTTCGGGAGAAGCCATGGGAATCTTCCATTTAAGGTATAGGATGTGTTTAGCGAACTTATGTAAAACACTACGAGAAACATTTTTGTGGAACATTTTAACCCTCCAACTCCTCAACTTACGGGTCTTTTTTATCCCTTTTTAAAAAGGGGCCAAAAAATTCCCTTTCATTGAAGAGCTAGAGGGTTAGAATGTTCCACAAAAATGTTCCTCGTAGTGTTTTTCGCGGTGATACTTTAGTGAATTTGCTCCCAAAGTTCAAAGAAAGATTTTCTTTTTTTTTTATCAGCTGGTAATTTAATTAAAAATTGAAATATATGTAGCTTTTATTACGTGAAAAAGATATAAAAAAGTGTCTTTAAAACAAATTTATTTTGATTTCTATAAAAAAATTGGTAGATATTCTTATATTAAATATAAGAATTAAAGGTAACAAAAAAAAAAAAAAAAAAAAAAAAATAATAATATGCAAATCAATTAACATAATTTTTTTACTATATTTCCAAACTTTGGTAATTTTTAGGATTTTAACCAAAAATTAGGTATATTTAAGGATTTATTAATGAAATAGATAATACGCTTTTGCCAAAATTTATACTTTTTTAAAAAAATAATATTCCCCTAATTTTTCAAAATTATTTCATATACAAAATTATATGGGCATGACAAAAAATTTTTAAATTTTAAAATCAGTTAACATAATTTTTTAAAGTTAACTTTTGATATTTTTAGGGTCCCAGCAAAAATATTGTAAAAATTAAAAGATTAATTTGATATGTTAATTGCAGATTTTTTTAAAATTTTATTGATTCGAATATATTCAAATATTTAGGGAAAGAACTAACCAATACTAAATATTTATCCCTAGGATAAATTTAGCCATAATAACTTACAATACATTAAAGGCTCAATTAGACGTGCCATAACCATATAAAACAGCTGTTCAAACCAATCTTATGGGCTACAATGTATTCGGTTATTGGTGACATGCCAAAACGCCAAAACCGTAACCGTAGATACCAATTGAATTTTGGTTTTCTGCTATGGCGTTATGGTTACGGCTATGGCGATATGGCACGTCTAATTGAACCTTTACTCTGGGTAGTTAACCTTAGTATGAAATGGCAGAATAAAAACGAAAGGAAAATCAAAACTTAATAGCAAAAAATTCTTTCTTCAATACGGGAAACTTAAAAGTTTTTCTAGCTAGTTTTTCTTTCATTAAATCCATTTGGTAAGTCTATAAAATAAAAGTGGATTATTTGAACTATTAGTAAGTATTTCGCGCTGATCGAGACAACCGCGGAAAGATTCGCGCATAAAATTCCAAAAAAAAACAGTTTGAATTTTGTGATAGATTATTAAATTAAGGGAATTTATGTGATCAGCACATCAAATTGAGTAGAAAAATAATCGCTGTGCATGATTTTGTATCTTTTTGTAATTGCGAGTCAAAACCGTGGGTTGTCCAGGGGTTTCTCACATACTTTTACAATATTTAAAACATGATTGATTCACGAGTTGACGTGTGAAATCTATGCGCTTTTTTATATTTAAGAATTAAATTCAGTATACTGTGCCTAAAATTACTATTCTTTTGTTAAATAAAATTTTTACGCACAAAGTTGGTAAATATACTATATAGCTATATATACTATAGCTTCGGCATTTCAAATCGGATTTTAAAGTGCGATATATCGATTTTTTTGCCTCGAGGAGACGAAAAAATCCAATGAAAAAAATTGAAAAAGACGACCCCTACGTTCGGCAACCAATATATAAAAAAAAATTTCTACTGGGTTTATCGAAAAACTTCCTCTGCAAAAGTTTAATGATTTTTTGCGAGCTTTAATTTTCTGACATTAGGGTGTACATTAGGGTGTAGCAACTGAGATCTGGTGGGTAACTACTAGAACGCGATACTTGAGGTCAATGGCCCTTAGAGCATTAAACACTGGTCTCCTCGAAAGAAAAACATCGATCTATCATACTTTAACATACGACTGTAAATGCCAAAGATATAACATACGACGATAAAACAATTTCACAAAAAACATGACCCATTAAAAACATCAAAATAAGTATAAATACAAACATTTATCAAAATGTGTTTACAACAATTAAAATTACATACATCAACAACAATTAAAATTACATTCAATCCATATTCACAGATTTTTTTTAATAAAAATGTAATTTGGAAAACAATATTTTAATTTTATAAAAATTTTATTGCTTCGCAGCGGATACTACGTATTACAAAAAAACGTAAATATTAGCAGCTGTTTATACATAACAGGGTTGCCCTCTGCCATTATATTTTTTTTTTTTTTTTTTTTTCCTTTAAATATATTGAGAATGAGGCACTATAAAAAAATTTTTAAAATCTAAAATTGAAAAATTTACTTTTTGCCGCCAAATTTGGAAATTCGGCTTTTGTGCATTGGTTCTAAAAATTGGATCTTTTTTCTTATTATTATTTTTACAATACCAAATACGATTTAAACTTTTTTATTTGTATGTAAACTTCCATACAAAATGTTAGAAAATTGCACTTTTCAGGACCTCTAAATGTCATTCAATTTATGTACAAGGAAACAGCCTTGAGGACGTGAAATCGTACATGTACATAGTAAAATTTTATTAAATTTATCTAATGCAAAACAATAATAATTAAAAAAGAAAACTTTAAAATTTATGTAGGCTGGGTTGATAAAAAAAAATTACAACAATAAAGAAAAATATTCCGTAGTTGGTGTTTTTTTTGTGTTCATATAAAAATTACACACTACATTGAAGTAAAAATAAAAGACAAAAAGGCAAAAATGCCGATAAGACACTGAAACGTGCTCAAGTATAAATTTTTCTTTCCTTCTTTTCTTGTCTACGGATAGCACAAGGTAACACGTTTTACATGTACTTTTTGATCAATAAGGTGTTGTAACACGTAACTGCAGTTGAAAGGAACACATATTCTGATACCAGTAACATTATGATTTGGGTTGTTCTCTGTGGGTGAGGCAGCAAGCAAACAATTGTTTCCATTTTCCTATTTAACTGACATTTTATTTCTCTTCCAGCATTTTTCCATGTTTTCATATTTTGTCACGACAAGCAAATTTAATAATGCATTTGGTAAGTTGAAACTGTAAAAACTGTTTTCTGGGTTCAAGGAATTAAATGCAGCTACATATATATATATATACGAATAAGTTTTAATTGTATTAATTACAGGTTTGTCAAGTGAAAACATGTTAATGAAGTGATATTTTTAATGAGAGAATTATTGTTCTTTGGTTTTATACATTTCATATGGCTAAGCGTGCACGAAGAGATAAGATTTTGTTTAAGTAAATAATCGATTTCAATACAAATTTCTTATCCAAATTAATATTTAGCGTTTTTTAACTTTGTTTGTTTTTAATGTAATTTTTAAAATTTTTGTTACACGTCGGATTTGAGGGGCTATTAATTTTGGAAAAATTTTAGAAATCTTGCCCTTTTATTTATATATTTTATCAATGAAAATATTGTTCAAGCTTAACTCCACCAAATATGTATACCGAATTAAAAAAAAATATCCTTGAATTTTATTCGGCGTAAGATTAAAAAACCCCTCATTTTTACCCGCTCGAAAATATAGGTTAACGATGTCATAGTAATACAACTTATCAAATCTCAGAATAACCTCTTTCATTATTTTGGCCATCGCGAAGATTTAGAAAATAGGCGAAAGAAAAACTCCCATTTGTTTAGTAAAAAAAATTATGTATTCGTAAAATGAGGAAGCCAGATATGCATATCAGGGATGATAAATATATTCGGAAAAACTGCAATAAGAGCCGAAGTAGCATGAATGTCGAAGAAAAGCAAAACGTGTACACTAGACCGTACCTAAAAAAAAAAAGTTCGCCGTACACCCTCCAATATAATGTATTTTTGGAAGGCGACTTCAAAAAAAATTTTATTTTTTTTTTGCCGACCGTAGGGGTCGCCTTTTTCAATTTTTCGTTATAGCTTCGGCATTTAAAATCGGATTTTAAAGTGTGATATATCGATTTTTTTTTTGCCTCGAGGAGACCAGTGTTTTGCTATAAAAGAAAAATCCAATTAAAAAAAATTTAAAAAGGCGACCCCTACGTTCGGCAACCAATATATAAAAAAAATTTCTACTGGGTTTAGCGAAAAACTTCCCTAGCAAAAGTTTAATGATTTTTGCGAGCTTTAATTTTTTGACATTAGGGTCGTACATTAGGATGGTAGCAACTGAGATCTGGTGGGTAACTACTAGAACGGGATACTTGAGGTCAAAATGTCCTTAGAGCAAAACACTGGCCTCCTCGAGAGAAAAACATCGATGTATCATACTTTAAGATCAGACTATAAATACCAAAGATATAAAGAAAAATGTAAAATGGCGACCCCTACGTTCGGCAAAAAAAATAAGGAAAAGTTTTTTGAAACCTCCTTGCAAAAAGACTTCATATTGGAGGGTGTACGGCGCACTTTTTTTTTTTTGCCTGTAAGGTGGTACGCTCTAGTGTACACTCAAACTTAATAAGAGTTAGCTTATATGATTTTGGCAGTCCATATAAATTAAGCAAAAATAAATATTTACATTTTTTCCACCAATATCTTAATAAAAACAAAAAACTACCAAAAAGTGGCCCTTGAAAATCCACATTCGAAAATTTAACATTTAAGTATATGGGTCATTCCACCTCAAATCGACAAATGGTTGGAATCGACCCCTTTCGATTTGGATGGATTTTGGTCAAAACTTTTCTTTCATCATAGAACGAAGTTTTGCCAAAGAAAAAAAGTTACAAAATTTTTTTTATGCAACACTTAAAATTTGGAAAAATGTTATAATTTTTCTAATTTTTTGTGTTGTCTGATTGGCCTTTGCATTATAGAGCTTTTTCGAAGATAAAATCGGATGCCACTGTGCAGCCATGAGCATCTGAAAATAAAAACAGAAGACATTTTTTTACCGATGAATGAGTTCTTTAGTCATTGACGTGGCCGAATTTCGAAATTTTTTATTTGCATAAAAATGGTACTAAGCAAACTCAAAAATTGTAACAGAACAAAAATAAAAAAACACACTTGGCATCCAACTACTGAATGCTCATAAAGGGCATCATAATGTGATAATTTCTTGTGAAAAAGGAGAAAACAGTAGGATTAAGAGAGGAAACATTCTAATTAAAAAAAAAGAATTGCCCAAGTATTAGTTAATTCTGCCATCACTATGCCAACCGTGGTGTATCTTATTGAGAGGTGATGCTAAGGCACATAGCCCGTGCAGAGGGCTGCCGGTTTGATCCCCGGTACACAAAAAGTTTTTCATATAGAGACAAATTAAAAATTACTGTGACCAATTGGCACATAAACTAACCTCTGACTAAACTTTGGGTGAGACGAGTCTGTTAAATTTTTCAATAAAAATGTTTTCTTCTTTCTATAAATCAGTAGTAAAATATTGCATTATAGGTGGATTAAATATAATGCAACTTTTTTATTTCAGCGAATTTTCCATCCAAATTTTTATAGAATATAGAAAAAAGACCAATCTTTGAAAATATGAGAAAAAAATCAAAATAAATAAAAAAATCCATTGAGACTAAATCCCTTAATTTTACTATCATAGACTTGTTTTTTTTTTTTTTTAATTTATACCTATATCTGCAACTACTTGTAAAAAGACTACCATCCATACCTTTCAATTTCAAATAATTTTAACAAAAGAGGCTCATTTTATTCAGGAAAACACCAACTTTAAAATATTGTTGTCTTAAAAGAAGACTCGAAAAAACCTCGTAGAAGTTGAAAAAGTTAAAAAAAGGAAAATTTTAAATATTATTAAAAAAATCTCTACATATTTATATTAATAACATAAAGTAGGTATATATATTTGGAAAGACAGATAATTTTCTTTTAACCCATATTCTCCTAAATTAAGAAATAATTGTGCCACTTGTTTGAAACCTACATGATTTGCTACACGAAACTGAAGTGGAAATTATTTTGTCTTATACAGATCGGTAGTAATTGCCTGTCGCCATATGACGACGCTAGGAGAATATGTGTACAATTGTTACAAAAAAATCCAAAAAGTTTTTGAGAATAACAGGAATATTTATTAAAAACTACATTTTTCCATTAAAGGTATAGAGAATTAGCATTATTTTCCAAAATAAATTCAAATATACTTCAATTTCTTAAATAATCTAACATTATTTCATGAATAGCGAGAGAAAATAAAAATTATAACTCTCGTAAGTGGCATATACAAAAAGAAGATCCAGCATCACATTTGGAACACTCTGCCGACTTGTCGATTTGATATCGAGGCCTCGACATTGTCTTTTCTTATCGTTGTGGCTTCTTTTTAGGAAGTGTTATATTCGACCATAACGTAAAGTATCTACTACGGGAAGTTTAATGCTATTTTCCTGTCGATCTTGGTAGATTCCATACTGAGGCAAGGTACGAAGCTCCAAACCTTGTCAAAGACAGCCTAAAATGCCTATATTAAAAAAAAAACGAATAAAAATTTTGTACTTTTTGTACACATATTCTCCTAGCGTCGTCATATGACGACACCCAAATTCATTAAATTATAACATTTTTCCAAATTGCGATGAGGTCATTGTAGTTTTACCAATATGGAGCAAATTTAGTTGGATTTTAGAAAAACCAGAAAAATATATTAATGTAATAAATTCAGATTTTTTGCTTCTTTATTGGAAGAAATAATAATTTTTGCAGTTTTGGAATTTTTGTGATTTTCGGTCATTCACTGTGTCCAGACACAATAACCAAAGTGGATAAAAACACAGAATGAATATTTGACCTTTTTTGTTTACAAAACTCTTAACAGAAGTCCTTCCATGTTTAAAGTAACAGTATTATGCACATTTAAAAAGAGGCATTTTCATGTCGTCATATGACGACGCTAGGATAATATGGGTTAAATACTTAAAAATTCAAAATTGAGGATATGTTGCAACTCCTAAAAATGGTTTTGAATTATAAATACTAAGTTAGACCTACAACCTACATTAAGTCACTTTAAAAGTATCTTTAAAACAATTTTTTGTAGCACCGTGTTATTAACCCATAAAGGCATAGGATATTGAAGATGGGTCTGTAGCGGGAACCAAAACTACGTATTGTATCCTGCTGGGCTTATCAATTTTATCAATTTTTATTCTCTGTAATTTACTTGTAAAAAATCTAATCATCTATATTTAGTTTGAGAATAAAACAGATATAGAAAATAAGACAATATTTATAAATAAGTCACACAACTTTGTAGTGGATTTAGGATAACTAGGGTGTGTTGATTTCGAATCTAGAACCAGTTTATTTAAGTTGGCTCTAGATTTTGCAGAATTCGCGATTTTACTTTTTTCCATTTTTCAACGGATTATTTCAATAAAAATTTTATAATTTAGTAACTATAGCTCCAAAAAGAAAACCCTTTACCCAGTTTAAACTTGATTCCATGCCCTATTTTCTAAACTTAAGGATATATAAATATCTCAGTAAATTTTATAAATGCACTGAAAATATTATTCCAGTAACTGACTGTATTTATTTAAAAAGTTATCCGTAAATTTAAGTTTAAATTATTATTCAGTTAAATTGAAATGAAATATATTTTCAACTGTTTTTGTCTTCTATTTAAAAAACAAATTAAATAGAAATACAGATTTTCTATTACAGTTAATATTTTCATTTAAAACGTTTTGTTAAAAAAAGAAACCTTTTTTTTATTTATTCTTCAATTATATAACCGAGCCCAAAGGGCCATATATAGTTAAGAAATAACTACTGCACAAAACTACTAAAATATATAAAAAAAACAAATGTAATAATATAATAATATAAAAAGATAATTATAATGTAATAACTAGAAGCAGGGACGTAACAGTTATAACTTTTATTCAAAAAAGTGATTGTTTTACAATTATTTCTTGTTTGAGTATTTTTAATTTTCTGTTTATTTGCTCTGTTTGATTTTTATTTTAAATTCAAACAAAAACAATCCAAACACGATTTTTATTTTTTCAAAAATAATAAAAGTTATTTTGTGATTTTTTTTCTTTATCAAAAAATAACAATTAAGAATAAAAATCAAAAGCCATAGAACCAATGACTTCAACAATTATAATATCCTGATGATGTCAACTAGTGTTAATAAAAGATTCAACAGTGATTTAAAGTGAGTAAATATGTATATTCCATCACCTTCCGGCATTCAATTTAGGTCAATTTTTAATTTTTATTTTATTATCAAATAAAAAAGTTACTGCTTAATTTTTTCAAAAAAATCATTCTGTAACTTTTATAAAAAGTTTTAAAATAAAAATCAAAAAACAACAGAAATTTATAGAGTAAAATATAAAATTTTAAAAAATTAAAATCTTTGCCAAACTTTGTGATTTTTTTGTGCAATATGATTTATAAAATATAGTGCATTATTGAAATATTATAATTAAATAAATTTGGGTGGTGACTTTTTTAGAAATATAACAGTTATTTTGGGTCTCTGACTAGAAGTAATAGAAAAAGAAGACAAAAATATATTGTGATGAATGAAGTCACTGTAAAGCATATAGATTGAAAGCTTTACAGTAATATTTGATATTAAAAAGTTAAATATATTACAATACATTATTTTTAATACAAAGTTATAAGTTATAAGTTCTCCAAAATTGCTACACTTTGCAGAACTTATAACTTACTCCAAAAAATTTATATTTTTTTAAATTCAAATTCCCTGAGTAGGCCATGACCTATATTTCATGTATGTGAAATTTTATTCTAATTTGACTTTTAGTTTTGTCAAAAATGACCACCGAGTTAGAAACGAGGCAAATTATTTTGCACGATTATATAAAAAATCCGGTTCTCAGTATGCGCAAAATTGCGAAAAATGTAAAAGTGCACCACCCGACAGTTTGCAGGATTTTAAATCGGTACAGAAAAGGTCTGATAATTGCTAGAAAGCCTGGTAGCGGAGGTGAACATGACCAAAGTGACACAAACAGTGCTCGGAAGGTCCTCAAAGCATTTTCGCAAGATCCGAATATTTCGTCACATTCTGTTGCAAAATCTGTACGTAAATCGCAGTCTTTCGTACAAAAGGTAAAGCGGCAAGCTTCACTGAAAAGTTTTTAAGTTCAAACACAACCAGATCGAAATCCCGCAGCCGCAAGTTGTACGAAACCCAAATCACGAAATATGAATGCATTGTCATTTACGACGAAACCTACTGCTTTCAAAATTTCAAATATATTGCTGGCCAAGATTTTTATACTGCTGCAAGTCGTAAAGATGCTCCTGAAAGCTGTAAATTGAAAATAAAGTCCAAGTTTCCAAAAAAACACATGGTTTAGCAAGATATTTGCTCCTTTGGTCATAAAAGCAGCCCTTTCATCGCATCTGCAACAATGCGCGCTCAAATTTATCGGGATGAGTGCTTCAAAAAGTGTCTTCTGCCATTTATTAAGAGTCACGTCACCAAACCACTATTCTGGCCGTACCTGGCAAGCTGCCATTATGCCAAGGACACACTGCAGTGGTACAATGCAAATAAAATCAATTTTATACCTCGCGAGACCAATAGCCCAGAGCTACGCCCTATTGAGGAATATTGGTCATTAGTAAAGGGAATATTGAAGAAGACAGGTGAACTGGTAAGAGATATTGCAGAATTAAAAAGTCAATGATGCACTCGTACTAAAGATGATGGTGCGTGTGCTACGAAAAGTCCTATCAGTTGCATATGGAACAAATAATAAGTAATATTTTGATTACCTCTAAACTTCAAAAAATTCGAATAAAAAAAAAATTATTTCAAAGCCATCTAGTTTTTTTCTGGTATTAGTTTCTAAGTGTCGCAGTTTTGGCGTGTTCACCCTTTAGATCAAAATTTTGAGTTTAAAGGTGTGGTATGATAATTCTAAGTATTTGAGCTCTGTAGCCAAATCGTTAAAAATATGAGCCACCCTTACATGAAATGAACGCTCTAAGAGTGATTTTAGTCTTGGAATCTGAATTTGGCGATTTCGTCTAGAATGACCAAAAGTAAAAAATGAATTCAAGTATATAAGGTCATTATTGTAAATCTTAAAGAAATAAAGTAAAGTTCTAGCTTTAACATAGTTCAAAAACGAACAACCCAAAAATCTAGTAACATATGGCGTCATATGAGTACGATTAAGCCTCCTTAAATAAAAGAAATAAGCGATTACCCTATTAAACAATACTGAAAGCCTTTTCATAGTATTACCAAAAATGCCACTATATACTTCAATGTCGTATAAAAATATAGGCATGTTTAAAGAATGGATGAGCATAACCTTGATTTCCATAGGTAAAATTAAATTTACATTATATACCCAGCAAAACTTTCTATTACCTGGTAATAAGGTTTGTAAGAAGAAATTAAGGTATGTAACCTCTTACTTTGCTATTCCAACAGCTATTATTTTAACAAGGGCATGTCATTGGAGGTATGTACTTTCCAAAAGAGGGCTAGGTAACAATATAAGAACATGTTACTTTAATGTTACATGTAAGGAGTTACGTAACCACTTACATAACCGATACTGAACACAATACAGCTTAAAGTAAGGCCAAAAAAATGTGTTACAAACAGGTCTGAAATAACACATTAAAATTATGCGCTTACTTACTGTATAAAAATATATACTTACTTCTAACAAAAAAAATTAAAATAAGACGTTATCGTGTTGGTTTTTTATAAATGCTAAAACGTAGCATATTCATATTTAATTAATATTTACTCAGATTAATATAAAGTTAACAAAAAACATAAAAGATATTTTAGTCAATATGTATAAAACATATAAATTATTTGTATCGAATATTTTAAATAGAAAATAACACTCATGTATCGCATTACAAATAACTCCTTATTTTGAGGTATTTGAATACACCATCGGTAATAAGTGTATTAAGTGATCACGTATCACATTAAAAGTAACTCCTTATTTTACGGTTTTAAAATATCCCATCTGTAATAAATCGCTGCTATTATTTAGAACTCATGTTGTGTATTACAAGTAACTCTTTTCTTTGAGGTGTTTAAATATATCATTGGTAATAAGTTGCTATTACTACTCAGTAGTTATGCAGCACATTACACGTAAGACATTACATTTTAGTTATGAAATAATTCAATGGTAAGGGGTATGGTATTACCAGGTAATGTGTTCTGTAATACCAACATATTACCAAGGTTTTGCTGGGTAGCTTACGCAAAAAGTAGTTGACTCTGGAAATGACATAACTAATACTAAACACTGAAGTTCAACTTATTGTCCAACCACGAACACATGATTTGATCTACAAACTCAATATTAGTGCCATTAATATTAATAACCAAATCCAGTGAAGGGAATCCAAAGAACATTGCCTTCGTCTTATCCGCATTAATACAAAGTTTGTTATCTAAAATCCAACCCGTAATATTGGAAACACAGTAACTTAACTGTTGTTGCAAAACATCCAAAACATCTGAGAATTGCCTCTCACCACTAAATAGGAAAAACAAGTCATCTGCATAGCAAATGATGTACATGATGAAAAATGAATTCAGTTGCATAAATGGTTCATTCTAACTCAAATCGACCAAGGGTTGGAATCGACCCCTTTCGATTTGGATGAATTTTGGTCACAACTTTTCTTTCATCATATAAGGAAGTATTGCCAAAGGAAAAAAATTACAAATTTTTTTTCAAAAGTTATGCAATATTTAAAATTTCAAAAATTGTCATAATTTTTCTAATTTCTTGCTTTGTTACGAGTTTATTTTTTGAATATCTCGAAAACTTTAATAGCTACAAAAATGGCTCTTAGCTCGTTTTAAAGATATTGAAAAATAAAAAAATTGAAACTTTTGCAATTTTACAATTTTAAAAATCGAAAAACTCAAAAACCTATTTTTTTTTAAATAAAACCTCTAACTGATCTTAAAACATCTTGAAATTTTCAAGAGGGCGTTTTTTTTTAAAAAAAAGATATGAAGTTTCCCACGAAACTCTTTATAATCCAACCAATACCAATTCCGCAACTGGTTACACTGCAACCAATTTCCACGGATGTTATGTGGAAGGCATGACATTCATAGAAACGGTTCTGGATCTAATTTCAGAATATATTCTAGGGCAACCAGTTCCACTTTGGAGCTATAGAAGCGGTTGGTTTTGGGATAATTCTAACAAAAATCATCGGTGTTAGAATTGACACTTGAAGGAGTTGTAAAGGACAAGTAGATATTCTACAACCGATTCTTTGGAACATAAAATTTTCCTGGGGTGTTTTTGGTCCAATTAAAATGCACGATGTTAACTGTAAATAAAACAAAAAGTTTGCACAGAATTATCTTAATATTTTTTATTATGATAGAACCCTACGGAGAATGAGGAGTCAATTGCCCTCCAAGGACGTATCCCGTGACCGGTCAACCGAAGGCATATTACTAAATTAGTACAAATATGAACAAAAGAAAATGAATTAATTTTCTAAGTATTTTCTGATCCGTTATTTTCACTGTTGCTTTTAAAAAAACTTGATCGATACCGAAATAAAAAACAAAATTCGCGGCATATTTTTAAAAATATTTTTTATTTATTTTACTCTTTTATTTATTTTTAACTTTATTTTTTCACGATTTGCTTATTTTGGCTCTTATTTTAAATTTCTATAATGTTTTGCTAAGAAATTTTAAGTTTTGTATTTTCAACGTTTTTTTAATGTAAAAGCTGTTTTAGTTTTAACAATTGGTATTTCATTTAAATTTTCTTTTTAACTTAAGGGGAAATTTTTAAATTTTTATTTATATTATCAGAGTTTTTGTGGTAATTTTCTAATTTTTAATTGATTTTTTAATTTAATTATGGCCAACGCAAAAAACAAGTCAACTGCCATTAAGGGACCTATCCCATGACCGGTCAATCGGGGGCATATTCAAAGCACTTCCACCATATTTGTGTGTGTGTTAATGTTGTTTTCTTTTCTATTTTTTTCTTTTCCTTGTTTTTTTATTTGCATTGTGTGTGTTTGTTTTTTCTTTCTCTTTTTTATTTGAACAGAATCGAAAAATATATAACTTAACCATCAGCCAGCCATAACGCATAAGCAACATTAGCTCAGACGGTAGAGCGTTTGCCTTACAAGCAGAAGTTTGTGTTATCGAGCCCTACTTCGACGCCAAGTAGATTATTTTTAATTCTTAATTTTTTATTAGTTTATTTCAAAAGCTATTTTTAGACACACCACCTTGCTGCCACAATGTGTCTAAACTGTGGCAATTGGTCATTTGACAACGCCATGTTAAAGTGATATGTCTCTTTCAAACAAAAAGTCCGATCAACGACCGGTCTCCGCCCCCTTGGGACCTATCCTGCGTGTCATCTGGGACCGGTCTCTTTCCCCGTAGGGAAGGATCTCCGACAATTATATGTGAAATAAAATGTCGGCCAAATGCTCGCCACAGGCTTCGGTGGCACACACTGGTTTAAGAGAGGCATTAATTCATTTTTTTCATGTCTTCTGACCTACCTGATTTTTCTACAGTTTGTAATAAACAATCCAATTATCATGTATCAAAAATATTAGACTTATATCTTTATTAATTTTTTGACCTAAGTGAATGCGTTTGAAATGACCGTATTATATATGCTACCTTCTATCGCTTCGTGCTTTTAAAATACTTTTGTAATGACACTATTTTAATTTTTTTTTATACAACTGGATGTTATAAATAATATTTTTGCAAAAGAAATTTTTTCAAAATTAAAAAAAAAAAATTTTTTTTACTACTATAAATTGTCCAAAAATATTTATTTTCTACAACTTCTATGGCTTGTATCTATTGATCTCCAACGACCTCTAGCCCGAGACTTAAGTCAAATTAAAGACTGAAGTCTCAGCTAACAATCTATTAAAAATTCAGCTGCCCATTTTTGCCCCTAAGCAATTCCGGTATAAAAAACGAAAAAAAGTGAGGAAAAATTTCCTTCACAAGCATCTCATATATTTAGTTAGAATTTTTTACTGATTCAGTTAGAGGATATTGTTTTCTGAAAATTTTGTGAAACTTCGACAACGCTAACCCTTTCTATATCAAGGTCAAAAGTGACATTTTAAAATTTTTGAAAATTGAACTTGGTATATTGTCTAGGTTTCACAAAATTTTCAAAAAACAATATCCCTTAACTGATTTAGTAAAAAATTTAAAGAGATTATGTTAGAGCTAGCTAAAAAACAAAACTTAATTATATTACCCAAATTATTAAAATTATATGCCATTTTAACCCTACAATGGTCGGGCGAATTACAATTACTTCAATATTTTCCAACCGATTTTGGATTTGTATGCCTTTTAAAAAAAATAATTCACTCTAGATTACGATTCTATTAACATTTTCCTGAAATATAGTTATTTAAGAGCCAGTATTTTCAAAATAAGCCAAAAGAACTTTTTCCCCCTTGTAAATCGCATTCAAAATTTTGAAGGGCCAGGAATAGCTTAAAAATTCTTCGATTGAGCTGAAATTTTTTCTGCAATAGTTTTTCTAGTAATCTCACAAAATAATCCTCGGACAGCGGGATTCGGAACAACTTTTCAAATAAGGGCCAGTCGACTGAGCATAAAAAAAGTTATCGAATATTTAATTTTGACCTGAGATGTCCATTTTGAGTGCATTAGTTTGACTCGATGGAATAAATTATATAAACATTTTATATATCGTTGAATAGTCTTATTTGTTAATATATAAAAAAATATTAGAAAATATTTCAAATATTAAACACCCCGGTAAAAAACCAAAAAAAAAATAAATTAGAATCCATTTTATTTCAAAATATTACATAGAAATTTAACTTTTTATGTAAAAATAACTATTAACAGTAACGAAACAATTTCTTTAGTGTATGACAATTGTTTACCATTTAATGAAAAAAAAATCAAATTTTACAAAAATAAGTAATTTTCAAATATTTTTTTTTTACAAATAAAAAAAATGCTTTTAAAAATATGACCTTTTCCACAAAATCGATGTTCTTGAGCGGGCGGCGAGAAATTTAGGGGCAAATCATTTGGAACTTGTTTGCTTATGGTTCAAAATTAAAAAATTTATCTAAGTGGCGTGACTTTTTTTTGCCACATTCAGAAACATTAAATTTCGTTCAAAAATTCATAATTTTCGACCAATGCTGGGCGTAGGGTGCATGCTCAAAAATGTTCTGACTTTGACTATTAAGCATTTCTGAAACTCATTCTTTTAGAAAATGTCCAAAAATGCTAAAACGCTTAAAAGTTTTGACTTTAAAAAACTATTACTGCTAAACGGCTCCAGATAATTGAAAACAGTTTTCATTCTGAAATTGAGAAAGCCCTAGTAAAAATGATTTTTATATAATCATATATGATTTTTATATAATCATTTATGACTTTATACAATTATATCTTGCCGAGTATTGTGAAACATATATTTTTATATGATTATATCAAAAGATATTTAATTATATAAAATTATATTAACCATATCCACCATTTTCCGGATCAAATCGTGTATGGGTTAATATAATTATATAAAAAATATATTATTTGATCCGAAAAATGGTGGATCTGATTAATATAGTTTTATACAATTAAATATCTTTTGATATAATCATATAAAAATATATGTTTCACAATAGTCGACAAGTTATAATTGTATAAAGTCATAAATGATTCTATAAAAATCATATATGAATATATAAAAATCATTTTTACTAGGGAGGTCATGACAATGACATAACAAAATTTGAAACATATTGTTCTGATAATGAAAAACTTATTGGGGAAAAACCAAAAAAAGTCAAGGTAAAAAATTAACATTTTGAAATTCAAAGTTAAATATTTTTTAAACTATAAGGGATACTATAGTAAGTACACTAATAGAAAAAAGTCCGTAAAAAATTTAGTAAAAACTACTAAAAATTAGTTAAAAATAATGCTGCAGAAAAAAACTGCTAAATTAGCAGATTATTTTTGCTATATATTAGTAATATAGGAACAGCAAAACTAAAACTGTTAAATATATAGAATTTTAGTTATATATGAGCTAAATTTTTGTAAATGGAGATTAGCAAATTAACCTGCTAAAATCAGCAAAAAATTTTGCTAAATAATTAGTAGCCTAAAAAATCACCAAAAAATTTAAAATTTTCGAAGTTTTTTTTTCGATTTTTTTTTTAAATGCAAATAAAAATCGAGCCTTTTGAAAACAGCAGTTTACAATTTTTTAGCAATTATTTCTGCTGATTTTAGCAGAATAGACTGCTATTTGCATTCAACTAAATTTAGCTTAAAAATAGCAAAAATTTTGTAGATTTAACAGTTTATTTTTGCTATTTTTAGTCTACAAATATTTAGCAAAATTTTCTGCAGATTTTACAGTACAATTTGCTATTTTCAATTAACTAAAAGTTAGCCTAAATATAACTAAAATTCTGTAAATTTAGCAGTTTTAATTTTGCTGTTCTCATTTTACTAGTATTTAGTAAAAAAATCTGCTAATTTTAGCAGTTTTTTCTGCAGCATCATTTTTAACTAATTTTTAGTAACTTTTTCTGCTATTTTTACGGATTTATTTCTATGAGTGTATTTGAAGCATGTTTTTTATTTATTTTTTTTTTTTTTTTACTATAGACCAACACTCAGGGGATGCCCCCTACTAATGCAATGCATTGTGTTGATATCAGGAAAATAGGTTATGGGAAGGAGGAAAGAGGGAGTAGTATTTGTGAACGTTTGACTTGAATTTCCCTAAATTGTAAGTATCAGTAAAGACATCTGCGGGGAGTTTATTCCACATACGGGCGGTTCGACTAATGAACGAATTCTCTCTATAATGCGTTGTGCGACTAACTGGACAATCAACCACAAACGGATGAGATCTACTGTACAAGCGCGTGTTACGGCCAAAAACACGGGGCATCGGGATAAGTGCACTTATCTCAGCAGAACACCTCCCATGGTAGTAACGATAGAACTGTGTTACACAAGCCACATTCCGACGAAGCTCCAACGAGTCAATAGAGCTGGATACCCTACTGTCATTAATGAGCGCCGACGCCCTCCTTTGTACACGGTCCAAAAGCTCCAAAATAGACTTTGAAGCCCTTGCCCATATATGGGAGTTGTATTCCATCTTCGGCCGGATATAGGTGGTATAAATAGAAAGGAGATCAGAAGAAGTGAAGTAGTTCTTACACCTTACAACCTAGATTACACAAAGTCTAAAATCATCAAAATCGGTTCCCATTTGTAAAAGTTGCACGACAATAAATCTTTTGTATACCCGAGATGGTCAACTTTGACACCCTGTAGCACACTCTGTGATAAAACAGGGTGGCTACAGTACTAATTTTCTAAAAGCCTGGATGTTTCTCTTCAGTTCTTGTGAACATATTTTTTCGATTGGATGAGTAGTTTAGAAGATCCATAATTATTACCATTTTTATTTGGTTTGGAACCACTATGTGGCATACCTCTATCCGATTATCCATATTTTCAATGACTCTGGGACATAATTGAGGTTCAATGTCATTAATGTGCCGAATTATCTCATCCTTTAGCTCTGGAATTGTTCTTGGCTTATTGAAGTACACTTTTTCTCTTAAATATCCCCAAAGAAAGAAGTCTAACGGTGTCAAATCACATGATAGTGGCGGCCAATTAGCATCGCCACGACGTGAGATAACACGGCCATTGAATTTCTTGCGCAAAAGAGCCATTGTTTCGTTGGCTGTGTAGCAAGTGGCACCATCCTGTTGAAAGCACATATCGTCCAGGTCCATATCCTCAATTTCTGGCCATAAGAAGTCCGTTATCGTCTAGCGATATCGAACACTGACGACGAGTCGAGGTTGACGGCTCTTCTTCCACACTACCGCGAACAACAGCAATGTTTTCCGCAGAACGAACTAGGCAAGCATGCATAGATGTTTTCACATTTCCTACAGACCCAGTTTTCTGAAATTTGCGGACAATTCTCCCGATTGTGGACACATTTGGTCGATTATTCTGACCAAAGAAGTGCACGAAATGCACTTTGGCTTGAACGCCCACTTTCGTAAAAGGCTTAAACAATTTTAACACCCTGCTCAACTGTGTACCTCTCCATGGTTGAGTTGTCAAGCACTGAAATAAAGAAATGTCTAATTAAGTTGGTGAAAAAACTTGACGTTAAGGTGTGACTCACAATTAACATCGTGCATTATGTAACGTCAGCCTGTGAGCCTTAGAGGTCTTCGACTAATAATTTGCCTGTTGTGGGTTAAGAATTGTATGAAGAGTTTGAGTTGGATACGTTATGCTAAGGACTTTTATGGTTAGGAGAGAGGTTTCGTACGAAAGACTGGGGTTGTTCGTTAGAAAGAGTCCAAAAGAGCAGTTGTGTTTTTTTTTTGGTGCGTTGATTTTATTTAATTTATTTTTACTGAAGCATTAAGTAAATAATTAATATCGTTTTTTTATAAATATAAACTCATATTGGAAGTAATATAAAAGAGGAAAAAGTGATTGGTGCCAGTCAGTGTTTTCCTTATTTATAATTTCTTTGAATTTGGAGTAGTTACTTTTTGCAAAGTTCTGCTGGATGAAAAAGTATTTTCGTTTTTTTTATATACCTATATACATACGTTCATTCGAACCGCAGTGGTTTGAGGTAAGAGACAATAGCACTTTTGACAAAATATTTTGTAAGGTAATAACTTTGTAAATTGACCTGTTAGGTCCTGTCCTGGCGGGGGATTTTCGTTTTAGGGCCTCAACCGTCTTTTTATTCGTCTTGTATTTTGATTGGGTCAATAGAGGTTTAAATAACTTGAAACCAGCAAACATATTGGATAAAACTCCATTTAAATGACCACACATCCAGCGCTCTTTGTTGGTGATTTTTGAGTGCCGTAGAGAAATTTAAGGTGAACGATCGACCTAAGAGTTTGTGCAAAATAAAAAGGAATCCACTGAGAGAATTGAGTTGTAAATATTTTTAAAGTTAGTTTCAAAGTTATTTTTTTTTATTATTTTTTATCCCCTATCTTGTCTGTATATATTTCCTTTTTATTATTATTATTTATTCAATTTTTGTTTTATTAATTTTAGTTTTTTTGCTATACGCACACTATTTTTTTCTTTTATTACATATGTTATTTTTTTTATATATTTTCTTATTTTTTTTCCTTATAGTGCTATTTGTATTTTTTTTATATATATATTTTATAGGTTTCGTTTTTTTTACCCTTTATTAGTTTTTCTTTACTTTTATTTGTAATGTTTCTTTATATCAATCATTTTGATTTTATACAGTGTAAAATTTCATATGAAGAAATATTATAGTTAACGGCTGCATACATATAGCAAATCAAAACCAAATAGAGCCAATATTCAATCAGTTGGAATCAATACTCAAAAATACCTGCCCTTGTCTCTTCCCCCCTCCAGAATATTTATTTTTTTGTTTAGTTTCAGCCTGTGGGTTCTTCATGCTGGTGCCAACATCCAAGAAACCAGAGGGGTAAGTGAATTTTTGGAAAAAAAATCATACAAAGAGAATAATAGAATATTTCATATTGATCATATGGCGTGTATTGAGGTTTAAGAGCAGGTTTAAAATAAAAGAGAGAAAGAGAGTAAATGAGGGAAGTTAAGAAGGATAAGAGAATACGATTTTCTCTTACTTTGATAATAAATTAGGGGAAATTTTGGAGACTTTATCCTCTAACATTAACTTTCGGAAGGGAGTAGGATATACATTTTTTTTTACAGGATTTTTGCAATAGAATCAGTTTAATCTATTGTTTTTTTTATATAAGAATATTTTTTTTTCTTGTTTGTTCTGCCTTGGTTTGTTTTTTTTGCAGGTAATTTCTGAATTAAATAATTGGGAACTGGATAAAATTGAAATTTTTAGTATATATTAGTGCAGGGAATATTGGTACTGGACGGTTTTATATTTGCCTGTATTTCTTCATAAGGAAACGAACACGCAGTGGGATATGGGACATAGATTGCATACACAAAGAAATTATTAGCCTAAATTGTCTAATTAAAGATTTGGTTGAAATAAAATTAATTTTTGAACAAATATTTGAGTAAAAAGGAAAAAAAAAACCCTGAATATTTGAATTATTTAGTGGTTGCGATTAATCGCATGTATTCTATTAAAATATAATTGATATTAGAATTTTTTTCGTTTTCTAAAATTTCTTTGTGGGTGTAATCCGGTATATATTTAGAGATTCACTTATAATATATACTTTCAAGCTAGTAATATATGATAGTTTTAAGTTAGTAATATAGTTATGATGATATTTGATCTGAATTTAGTCTGAAGGGTAGTTTTTTTTGCTTCAATAAATATGAAATGAGTAGTTTCTATTTAAGTTTGTGGAATCAAACATGAATTGTTAGTTCGTTTTTCAAAAAAGGTTGGTAACGAGGGGCTGCGATACAAAGTAAGTATGTATAGGTAGGGGTAGGCATGATTTAAATGACTATTTAGACTAACTAAACGGAATAAGGTGTCAAGGGAGCTATGGCGATTTATTGGCCTTGGCTGTAGCTTATGGCTGTGCGATCTAGCACAGATGGGGTGGGATGCCTAGACCTCGGACGGACTTTGTTTTCTTTTACATATTTAATGGCACGTTACTTTTCTTTATATTCTTATTTCTTCTTCTTTATTTCTGTTTGGTTCTGGGCCAACAAACGTTTGTCATCTCACACCCGAAGCCGACGAGCTGCCGAGCAACAAAATGTCGTGCCATTGACAACGTTTGCCCGCCGAACTAGGATCATAACAGTGGCGCCCAACGAAATAGCACGGAATCTTTTCATTTACCATATTCGTTACTTTTTCTTTTCGGACATTTTTTTTTTATTTTTGCGATGGCGTTGTTTTTTTTTGGAATTAATTGCCGGGGACAATAGGCGATAGCGAAAGTGTTTGGTGGAAATGTCAATTTGGGTTGGAGTTCGTCGTAGCTGATTTCGATCGGTTGGGATTTGACTTCGGCTTGTTTTTGACAAGGATTGTTATGTAGATAGTAACTTTCATGAAGGAGGCGTTGGCGGTTAGTTGATGTTTACCGTAAATTGCTCCTTCGGATCGGATTTAACAGAATTTGTGGATACATATTTTCATTTTTCTATTTCTGACGTTGGACCGTTAAAGATTTAACCACTTTAGCCTGTATATATTTTGTAGCAGCCCTTTTAATACCAACCTTAA
The DNA here is from genome assembly GCA_949987735.1 of Leucophora obtusa. Lineage (NCBI taxonomy): Eukaryota > Metazoa > Arthropoda > Insecta > Diptera > Anthomyiidae > Leucophora > Leucophora obtusa. The sequence goes on along the minus strand of OX465299.1, from coordinate 106,833,904 downwards.
TACATGATTGATTTTTTTTTGAAAATAAAATTATATATTCCTTTTTTTAATTTCTAGTCTTATAGATACATTTTTTTTTTTATTATTGTTTTTTTATAAAAGTGCATCGTTGCTTGTATATTATTTTATGCATTCAAAATATTTTTTTATTTATTTTCTTTTATTTTCTACCTTTTTTTTTATATTTTCTTTATTTTTATTATTTTATTTTTTTTAGATTTTTACTAATTTTTTTTTTACACTAGTTTTTTTAAAGTGATTAGCTTGTGGGTAACTTTCAGTACACAAGTAATAGTTTCGTAAATGGAAAAATTCCATCGGGATTTTGAGGATAACTTGGAGAGTAGGCCATTTACTAGGAGCGTATCACGTGCATTAGAGAATTACAACATTGTTCGGGATAGGTTCGAAAATAGGAGATTTACCAGGAGTGTATCGCGAGCTTTGGAGAACCAGATAGTAGGGTCAATTTACAATCAAATAGACACCGGTATTGTAAGGGCCGTTGATTTTGTGCCGACCGATTATTTGAACCGGTGCGCAAACGCGGTATTCGGTAGAGTGAGCGGGGAAAGGTCCGGTACACATTCTAGTTCCGTATTCGTGTCATCACAAGATACTTTGAGCTTTTCGAAGAAATTAGACGCTATTTGTGAAATGAGCGAGGAAAGTGAACGAGATCGGGAGGGGGTTCAGCTGCAGGGGAGGGAGAAAGTTGTTCCACCCGGTAGTAATGAATTGAATCCGACATCCTCAGAGGTAGCAAGGGAAAATGGGGAGGCTAACACACTGTCGAAAATGATGGCGATGTTAGCTCAGCAACAACAGATGATGGCAGGGTGTATGGTGGAGCTTACCAAGGTGAGGGGTGAAGTATCAGGTTTGTCGAATAGACTAGCAGAGGTAGAATCGTCTGTTAATAATTCTCAGCTGGCTACACCTAACTCAGCTTCTACTCCGGAAGGGAATAGAGCTGGATTAAGTGGTGTATCTCAACCGAAGGATCGCGAGAGAAGTGAAAAGTCAACTGAGCCGTATAGGGATAGCCAGGGTTCGTATTTGACAAGGGAAGAGAATTTGCCTAAAACGGGTCAACGATTTCCTAGTCAACGTTCAATCGACTTGGATAGGTGGAACATTAAGTTCGATGGCACTTCAAAGGGAATGACAGTGGAAAGTTTCTTGTTCCGAATTGAAAGAATGAGCGAGCGTTGCGGAGTTACCTATGGACAGCTTTTTACAGATTTCCATTGTTTGGTGACCGGTAGCGCCTCTAGATGGTTTTGGCAGGTGCTAGAAGATCATGCAGGTGACGATGACTTCGGGTATATCGAATTGAAAAGGGAGCTATTAAGTCAATTTGAGTCGTCCCGTTCTGACTATGAATTAATTAGGGAGATGATTGATAGGAAACAGAATGTAGGGGAGTCATTTGATGACTTTTATGCGGAAGTTCACGACATTTCATTCAGGTTGAAGAAAAAGATTCCCGAAAAAGAGCTGGTAGGAATAGTAAGGGAGAATTTGAGGACCAACATAGCTAGCCTTACATTTTCCTCAAGGATTGAAAGCTTGGCTGACCTAAGAAGGGAGTGTAGGAGAGCTGAAAAACTTATTAAGGATGCCAAGGCCAGGACTCGACCAGTACATGAGATTAAGCTAGGGGATTTAGAAAATGATGTTGGAGCCAGTAGTACTTTCAACTCTGTTGACGCGTTTGTTTCTGCAGGAAATGTGAGGCAAACACCAAACATACCGGTATTTTCGGCTCGGACCAAAAATGGGCCAACTTCGGTGCTGCCCGCGAACTCGAACTCCCAGCACGCAAACGGTAGGATATCGAGTGCGGCGGGGGGTAACGGTAACAATGGGTTTTGTCCGTCACCTTTCCACGTTATGTTGTGTTTCAATTGTGGCATGCCGGTAGACTATTTTATGAAGAACCCAGTGGAAGCCCAAAGGGAGGATAGATGTAAATCCTCCTTTCATGCCATGAGGTGTTTCGCATGCGATGGTACCATGTCGTTTTGTGTTTATAGGAATACAGGGGGAAACCATCGACTGGCGGAGATTTCCGGGGACTCTCGCCAGAAGGAAGGAATCCCGGAGTCTCAGGATCAGTAAAAGTTTTAAAGGATAGGCAAATAGCGGATAATTTTATATGTAAGCGGCAGATAGACCCAGAGAAAAGTTTACATCAGCGTAAAATAGAATATGAAGAGGCTAGGGCCAGAATTTTTGTGGAAGAGGTACGCAGCGCAAAGGATACAGAAAATTATAGGAAGATTGAGAAGACGCGAGGTAAACGGATAAACTATAGACGGATAAGGAGAAAGGTGATTGCTACTATAGTATCCCTGAAAGGTGATGGTAGAGTGTATGCGAAAACCAAAGTTGATGGAGTGGAAATTCTGGCTTTGTTAGATTCAGGGGCAAACTCCAGTTGCCTTGGAAAAAATGCAATGGATTTTCTTAAGGACAAAAAGGATAGGATAATGCCACTTTTCGGGGAAAATGTTAGAACGGCTGATGGCGGGGAAACTGCTGTAATAGGGGTGATAAAATTATCTGTGTTATGGGATGGGGTTACGAAGGAAATGGAATTCTTAATTGTTCCAGAGTTACAACAACAATTTTATTTCGGAATTGATTTTTGGGAGACATTTGGGCTGTTGGTTGTAAGTAAGGGGAATGTAGATTGTGTGGTGAAAGATCATGGAAAATGGGACCATAGCTGCAGTGAAGTGCAAATTGCGAAAGAGGAGATGGGTTTTGATAATGCACAACATGAGTTATCGATACAACAACAGAAGGAGTTGCAGGTGATAAAGTCACAGTTTCCTTCATTCGCAGTTTTGGGATTGGGTAAGACAAGTATGGAGGAGCATATTATAGAAGTTACGAAGGAAAATGTACCAATCAAGCAGCGTTTTTATCCTGTTTCTCCTGTGATACAGAAACTTATATACGAGGAGCTAGATAGGATGTTGTCGATGGGTGTGATAGAGGAGAGCAACAGCAGTTGGAGCTCACCTGTATCCTTAGTTCGTAAGCCAGGGAAGAACAGGTTGTGCCTTGATGCGCGAAAGGTTAACGAAAGGACAATAAAGGATGCGTATCCATTGCCTCATATTGATGGCATTCTCAGTAGGCTTCAAGACACGAACTATATATCGGCGATAGACCTTAAGGATGCCTTCTGGCAAATCCCGCTGGAAAAGAAATCGAGGGAAAAAACGGCGTTCACAGTGCCAGGCAGGCCTTTGTATCACTTTACTGTGATGCCATTTGGCCTGTGTAACGCAGCACAGAGAATGTGTCGCCTTATGGATAAAGTTATTCCAGCTGGTCTTCGGGAAAACGTATTTGTGTACTTGGATGATCTGTTGGTATGTTCTTTCGATTTTGAGTCCCACATGCTTTTATTAGGCAAAGTGGCCAAGTGTTTAAGTGACGCTAAACTCACTATAAATGTGGAGAAGAGTAAATTTTGTTTCAAGGAAGTACGGTACTTGGGCTATGTAGTAGGACACGGTGCAATCAAGACGGATGGGGCAAAGGTGGAGGCCATATCAAACTTTCCGGAACCCAAAACGCCGAAACAGTTACGTCGATTTTTAGGCATGGCTGGATGGTATCGCCGCTTCATTAAAAATTTTGCCACTATTACAGCTCCGCTTAACGATTGTTTAGCTAAGGATAAATTGACAAAGTTTGGATTGTCTGAAGAGGCACGGCATTCGTTTCAGAAATTGAAATTAAGCCTTACCACGGCGCCCGTCCTGACTAACCCGGATTTCAGGAGACCGTTTTTTGTGCAATGTGATGCGTCCACAGAAGGTGTGGGAGGAGTTTTGTTTCAGATAGATGATGAATCGTGTGAACGTCCTATAGCCTATGTGTCCACCAAGTTGAATAAAGCCCAGAGAAATTATAGCATAACGGAATTAGAGTGTTACGCTGCAATTTTGTGTGTGAAAAAGTTTCGTCCTTACATTGAGGGATTGCCGTTCACTATAATTACTGACCATGCCAGTCTCAAGTGGTTAATGGGCCAGAAAGATCTGTCAGGGAGATTAGCAAGATGGAGTTTGAAATTGCAAGCCTTCGATTTTTCGATTGAACACAGAAAGGGGTCACAGAATGTGGTGCCTGATACATTGTCTCGCGTGTCAATGGAGGAAATAAAGCAAATTGATAGGGTTTTGGATATTGATTTGAAATCCCCTTGCTTTGAGTCTGAGGCGTACAGAAAGTTGCGGGATACCATCAGGGAAAATGGCGATAAGCTTCCTGAAGTTTGTGTATCGGATGGCTACGTTTATAAGAGGACCCAGTTTAGGACAGGGGATGTAAGCCAGGAGGAAAAAGCATGGAAACTATGGGTCCCTTCGGAATTGCAAATGGGTTTGGTAGAAACTGCTCATTTCTCTCCGTCAGTGGGTCACGGAGGCATACACAAAACTTTAGCCAGACTGAGAGAAAAATATTATTGGCCAGGTATGGTTTCGAATGTGCAGTATGTAGTCAGGGCCTGTGATATTTGTAAAGGAAGTAAACCTCGAAATGTGTTGAAACGTCCATTAATGGGGGCTCAGCAGATCTCCGAGAGGCCTTTTCAACGTCTTTATATAGACTTCATGGGGCCATATCCTAGAACAACCGAGGGAAATTCGTATATATTTGTATGTTTAGATCATTTCACGAAGTTTGTTTTCTTGACGCCGATGCGTAAGGCTACATCGGCGGATGTAGTAAAATATTTGGAAAGAAGTGTTTTTCATATTTTCGGGGTCCCAGAGTACCTTCACTCGGACAATGGGAAACAATTTGTGTCTGAAACATTTAGATTATTTTTGGATAAGTATGGGGTAAGACATATTAGAACCGGGTTTTATTCTCCACAGGCAAACGCTTCCGAGCGTGTTAATAGGTCGGTGCTTCAGATGATCAGGTCATTTGTGGGTGACAACCAGAGAAATTGGGACAAGTGTGTTAGCGATGCTGCTTTTTCCTTACGAAGCGCACGACATAGCTCGATAGGTTGTAAACCGTATTATGCTCTGTTTGGCCTACCAATGATGCAACATGGTGCATCCTATGAATTGACGAGGCGCTTAGCTGCAATAAAGGATTCGGATCTCGTAATTGAGGCAGGGGCTGACAGGCAGCAATTATTACGAGACCAAATTTTAAAGGAACTTAAATTGGCACACGAAAAAAGTGAAAAAAGGTATAATACTCGCAGCAAGGACATTAGGTTCAAAGTGGGCCAGGTAGTATTTCGGAAAAACTTTAAGCAGAGTAGCTTGATTGGGAAATATAATGCTAAATTAGCACCGGTCCATGTAAGGTGTGTTGTCCGGAGGGTGGTTGGTAATTCGTTATATGAGTTGGAAGATTTAGCTGGTAGGAAACTTGGCGTATACCATGCCAAGGATATGTTTGTGGCTTAAAGAGGGGCGATTCTCGTTTTTTTTTGTTTGTCTTTGGCTGTGTCTTCGACATACCATATCAGTTAACGCATAGGAAAACTCAAAGTGAATAAAAACACTTAAAACGGAAACTGGTACACTATTTTTCGCATGCACGTTAACTTTCAACATGGATAATTACCAGCGTTGAAAATTCAACGTTTGTACATTTTTACATCTAACGTAACTTATTCGCGTTCCTGCCTGGGAAACTTTTGCTGAGGTACGTTCGGTTATAACGGAACAATTGTAAACATAACCTGTGTAATTTTTTTTTACCACTACAATCGGTTTAAAATACATTTGCTTTAAATACTTAACAATTGATAGGCATGAGACAAAATATAGCTTTCGTAACTTTTGAGTTTAACTTTAAACTATATTTTTTCTAACACATGTATTTTTCATATGTTATACAGCCGGTAATTTCTGTTCACTCAGGGTGAAGTTCATTAAGGTTCTACTGGACCGTCGTTGAAGTTTTTTTATAAAAATGTAGATAAAGAGAAAACTGGAAATGAATGTGAAATTCTACAGTTGGAATTTTTTTACTAGGATAAATATGGATTTCTTTGAAGGGAAACGACGGCAATGACTTCAATCGGAAATACATTTTATTAGGATATGTATATATAACTATGAAGTTATGTCTTACGACGTTTTTTTTTTGCTCTCGCCTTAATATTTTGTTGTATAGATCACCAGTATGTTGCTTAATTCTCGGTTGATTCTCATTGCAGATTTCAAAACATTTCGAAAATTTTTGGAAACCATTTTTTGAGTGAAGTTGAAAAGTTTTCACTTTTGTCGTGTTGCAGTTTTTTTCTAAATAATCTTCAAAGGAAGCGAAAGGCACGCTTTTTGACTTAAATTTTCAGCGAATATATTAACAAAAGTGTAAATTTTCTAGGATTTTTCTTTTTCTTTTTTTTTTAGTCTTTTTAGTCGTCTTATATATATTTGGCAAAGGGTGCTATTGATTTTTGCAACGTTTTTTATTCATTTGCAATAGACTAAGCATTAGCACTGATTTTGCTGAAGTTAGCTACAAATTTCCCCAAACTTTGCTATCGCTCAAAATATCAGTTTCAAGGGAAAGGAGAAACTGTAAATTCGGCAACTAAATATTAACCCTCGAATTCTCTTTCTTCTGAATACGAAAATATTTACTGTGTTTAAAAAAAAAAAAAAAAAAAAAAAAAAAAAACTTTTAGAATAGCCTAATTACCGATTTTTAAGCTGATGTAGCAAAAAGAATATTCACAAATGGTTAATAGGAGGAAATTTATTAAATGCTTAAAGCAGGGTATGGCCTAAAGTATCTTTTTGATAAAGTTTGGAAAAAGGAAACTACTGTAACAAACTGAAAAAAAGAAGAAAGGGAAAGGGAAGGAAAAGAAAGAAAAAACGTGAATTTACAATGATTAAATGAATTCTTTTTAAGTGTCATCCACCCGGAAATAGATGGGATACAACATTGTGTATCCAACCGACGAAAAGGGAAAACTGCAGGAATTCTCCCAAATATGCATGAAAATGGAATAGGAACAAATTCGATAAAATAGTGACGTATTTATGATTAAACCATACTCGATATTCGAATACTTTCAGTATTCTTAATATGGGGAATTCTTCAACACAGTGTGGTCCCATTATTACTTCTCGGTAATGTTTAAAAGTCGTTTTTTTAATATGTTTTGATTTGTAATAAAATATTTTGACTTTCAAAATTTACAAAACCATATATTTACCTACGATTACCTAGTCAATCGTTCACTAATTTCATGTATTACTAACCATAGAAGGAGAGAATATACAAAGTATTGCCAGGATTAAAAACAAAATTAATAAACTTTTATTGTATGTTTTTGAATACAATTTTTTTAATAAAAGTTTAATAAAGATAAAGAATGCTGTAGCAAATTCATGTTGTAAAGCTAAATTAGGAAGTTTTTTTATAACAGCGTTAAACTGTATATTTGGAGGTGAAAATCTACGATGGGACAAATATTAAAATTATAATTTATCGCTTTAGTTAGGCGATATATCACAACAAAGGTTGAAGACGTGTCTAGGGAACCAGTAGTCAAATAATTGCGGTTTTTGCTATTACTAAAACTATCAGTAAATTAAAGTTAAGTACCAAAAAGTGTTGATCAATTGTTGTTAGTTCGGGAGTTTTGGCGATTTTCGCTTTTTTGAAAATTACGAAATTTAGCGATTTTAATACTAAACACCAAAACAAAAATTTTGACGAATTTTCATTCAGTTAATGAGTTTTTATCATTGGATCAATGAGTCCATTTTAATGAAATCCGTTCATTGGTGCTATGAACGAAGGTTCTATCAGTGTAGGTGTTTCTGCTTGATTCTGCAATTTTTTTGTGTGTAGGTATTGCGGGAGAATGTTCATGAATATACAACATATGTGCAACAGAATAAGCCCGGCTTTAGGGGTAGTACATTAGGGCGTGGGTCGAGGCCACACGTTCCTGGTAGTATCACAGTCATAACGTCTAAATCTTTTACGCACTCGTTCCATATTGCAGGCAACATCGACGGCTGCGAGCCTGTAACGTCAGCCTGTGAGCCTTAGAGGTCTTCGACTAATAATTTGCCTGTTGTGGGTTAAGAATTGTATGAAGAGTTTGAGTTGGATACGTTATGCTAAGGACTTTTATGGTTAGGAGAGAGGTTTCGTACGAAAGACTGGGGTTGTTCGTTAGAAAGAGTCCAAAAGAGCAGTTGTGTTTTTTTTTTGGTGCGTTGATTTTATTTAATTTATTTTTACTGAAGCATTAAGTAAATAATTAATATCGTTTTTTTATAAATATAAACTCATATTGGAAGTAATATAAAAGAGGAAAAAGTGATTGGTGCCAGTCAGTGTTTTCCTTATTTATAATTTCTTTGAATTTGGAGTAGTTACTTTTTGCAAAGTTCTGCTGGATGAAAAAGTATTTTCGTTTTTTTTATATACCTATATACATACGTTCATTCGAACCGCAGTGGTTTGAGGTAAGAGACAATAGCACTTTTGACAAAATATTTTGTAAGGTAATAACTTTGTAAATTGACCTGTTAGGTCCTGTCCTGGCGGGGGATTTTCATTTTAGGGCCTCAACCGTCTTTTTATTCGTCTTGTATTTTGATTGGGTCAATAGAGGTTTAAATAACTTGAAACCAGCAAACATATTGGATAAAACTCCATTTAAATGACCACACATCCAGCGCTCTTTGTTGGTGATTTTTGAGTGCCGTAGAGAAATTTAAGGTGAACGATCGACCTAAGAGTTTGTGCAAAATAAAAAGGAATCCACTGAGAGAATTGAGTTGTAAATATTTTTAAAGTTAGTTTCAAAGTTATTTTTTTTTATTATTTTTTATCCCCTATCTTGTCTGTATATATTTCCTTTTTATTATTATTATTTATTCAATTTTTGTTTTATTAATTTTAGTTTTTTTGCTATACGCACACTATTTTTTTCTTTTATTACATATGTTATTTTTTTTATATATTTTCTTATTTTTTTTCCTTATAGTGCTATTTGTATTTTTTTTATATATATATTTTATAGGTTTCGTTTTTTTTACCCTTTATTAGTTTTTCTTTACTTTTATTTGTAATGTTTCTTTATATCAATCATTTTGATTTTATACAGTGTAAAATTTCATATGAAGAAATATTATAGTTAACGGCTGCATACATATAGCAAATCAAAACCAAATAGAGCCAATATTCAATCAGTTGGAATCAATACTCAAAAATACCTGCCCTTGTCTCTTCCCCCCTCCAGAATATTTATTTTTTTGTTTAGTTTCAGCCTGTGGGTTCTTCATGCTGGTGCCAACATCCAAGAAACCAGAGGGGTAAGTGAATTTTTGGAAAAAAAATCATACAAAGAGAATAATAGAATATTTCATATTGATCATATGGCGTGTATTGAGGTTTAAGAGCAGGTTTAAAATAAAAGAGAGAAAGAGAGTAAATGAGGGAAGTTAAGAAGGATAAGAGAATACGATTTTCTCTTACTTTGATAATAAATTAGGGGAAATTTTGGAGACTTTATCCTCTAACATTAACTTTCGGAAGGGAGTAGGATATACATTTTTTTTTACAGAATTTTTGCAATAGAATCAGTTTAATCTATTGTTTTTTTTATATAAGAATATTTTTTTTTCTTGTTTGTTCTGCCTTGGTTTGTTTTTTTTGCAGGTAATTTCTGAATTAAATAATTGGGAACTGGATAAAATTGAAATTTTTAGTATATATTAGTGCAGGGAATATTGGTACTGGACGGTTTTATATTTGCCTGTATTTCTTCATAAGGAAACGAACACGCAGTGGGATATGGGACATAGATTGCATACACAAAGAAATTATTAGCCTAAATTGTCTAATTAAAGATTTGGTTGAAATAAAATTAATTTTTGAACAAATATTTGAGTAAAAAGGAAAAAAAAAACCCTGAATATTTGAATTATTTAGTGGTTGCGATTAATCGCATGTATTCTATTAAAATATAATTGATATTAGAATTTTTTTCGTTTTCTAAAATTTCTTTGTGGGTGTAATCCGGTATATATTTAGAGATTCACTTATAATATATACTTTCAAGCTAGTAATATATGATAGTTTTAAGTTAGTAATATAGTTATGATGATATTTGATCTGAATTTAGTCTGAAGGGTAGTTTTTTTTGCTTCAATAAATATGAAATGAGTAGTTTCTATTTAAGTTTGTGGAATCAAACATGAATTGTTAGTTCGTTTTTCAAAAAAGGTTGGTAACGAGGGGCTGCGATACAAAGTAAGTATGTATAGGTAGGGGTAGGCATGATTTAAATGACTATTTAGACTAACTAAACGGAATAAGGTGTCAAGGGAGCTATGGCGATTTATTGGCCTTGGCTGTAGCTTATGGCTGTGCGATCTAGCACAGATGGGGTGGGATGCCTAGACCTCGGACGGACTTTGTTTTCTTTTACATATTTAATGGCACGTTACTTTTCTTTATATTCTTATTTCTTCTTCTTTATTTCTGTTTGGTTCTGGGCCAACAAACGTTTGTCATCTCACACCCGAAGCCGACGAGCTGCCGAGCAACAAAATGTCGTGCCATTGACAACGTTTGCCCGCCGAACTAGGATCATAACAATTATGTTTGGACCACCCTTTATATTTAAACACTATTTTTCCAAATAACACATTTGTATGGGAAATTGCTGTTAGTTTTAAATTTTAAATACGTTTTTATAGAGGAATTTATTAATTTCTGACTGAATTTTTTAGCCCTTAAACATGAGGTTTATTTCTATATTATTTTATTATCTAAACCATAATTATTATTAAATTAAAAAACAAGACGAATCCTTTCAAGGCTTTTATAACACAATTATCAAAATTTTAATTAAAAATCATTTTTTTCAAATAACATAAATTGAAAATATCATGAAAGGAATAGTGAAAAACCTTATTTCCTAAATTATGCTATTCAATTTGCCCACAAATTCCAACACTAACGTTATCTTCCACAATTTTGCTTCCTTAAATTTATAAAATCAGCGTGAGACGTTGGTAACAGATTACACAAACACATAGACGATAATATAAAAGACAACCGGATAAATATATATAATAGTACAGTAAACTCTCGATTATATGAATTAAAGATTGCAGTCAGTTGAGCTAAAATAATGTGATATTAATTAATTAATAAAACAAAGGGAAAAGCTTATATATCTACCTTAAAGCTTCAAAAATTTTGTCCATATTGTCTTCGCTTTTTCAAAATTATTTTTGTTCAATTGAACTTTAGCTTGAAATGCTGCACGAAATATTTCCGTAATTTTAACAACTCTAAATTCTTTCTAAACTTGATCATTATTCCGCCTTCTTAACACAAGGAAAGAATCTCAATTTTATTGAATTTTGGTTAAGTGTTAGACGAGAAAAGAATACGTGATACTTATATCACGTATTCTTAAGGCTTAAGGGTTAATAAGTGGTATTAAAAGCTAACCTGCTATGACAACATGTAGAAATTTACGGAATTCAGATTTATTTGTTAATATACCTACTTGAGAATATAAATGTGGTTGATACCCATATTGTTCATGTTGATGAAATATTGGTGAAAAATGTTCTTTGGGAAAAGTCATCCTTAAACAGAATGATAACGACACAGGCAGAAACTTTCACCATCAAAAAAAAAAATGTAAAGTGAGAGCACGATTTTTTCTAAATGCGGGTACTACATAAAACGCACTTACTAGCAAGATGTGCTTAATATGTTAATTCATAATAAGGAAATTGGCCTCGAACTGAATTGATAAATTTCTAATTAAAAGAATGATTTTCATTTACTTATTTTTTTTTTAACTTTCAAAAAATTAACTACAAAATCCGTAAGAATAAATGATATTCAGTTTATTTCGTTTCTTAAACTGACCTGGAAATCTAACAAAAAATTTTAAATGAAAATATTAACTGTAACAGAAAATCCGTATTTATATGTAATTTATTTTTTAAATAAACGACAAAAAAATTGAAAAATATATTTCTTTTAATTTTAACTGTATAATCATTTAAAAATAAATGTACGGAAAACTTTTTAAATAAACTACAGTCAGTTACTGTAATATTATTTTCAGTGTACTTACTTATTTCCCTAACCTTGAAGAAAACAATTGGCAGTAAGGCTACCTAAGCTCCGAACGAGCTTAGGTAAAAAACGTTATCATCCAAAATATGATAATAATGTTTTTGTTAAACAAAATTAAATGAAAGTTTAATTCACAAGTTTAATGAGTTTTAAAATAAAAATGAAAATTAATTAAGATATTGCGGCATCATTAGAATGACCGTCTTTTCATGTTGAACTTTTCACGGCTACCATAGCCTTTAAAATCACTAGCTTTGTTGCATCATACATTTCACATCTGCAAACCTCTCAACCACAATAATATATATAGTTTTTTTTAATATTCTGTGTAAGTGCGCTATAATTTTGAACCACTCGTTTGGAACTAAGGTACCGGTACTGCCAATTTTTTTCTTTCAAGTTAGAGAAACATATTTTTAAATTGCCAATTAAATTTTGTTTATAAACGCAAACAATTATAATTTTCTATTAAATTATTCCCGATGTATTCAGGCACCAAATTACGCCATAATTTTATATTTATTACACAATTATTTATGTAAGAGAGACATAGCCATTATTTTCTTGTGAAATTTCGAGAAGAATACAAAAGAAATCTGTGATGTACACTAAAAGGGCAGTAAAGTAGTGACAATCTACTAAATTTTTTATTAAATGTACTGGGATCATACAAAAAAAAATCATACCCAAGGCTGCGCCAACGTTGTCAAATAACTACAACCAATCGTTTATTGGTGTTATCATTTCGACAACATGCCAGTACAGTAAACGTTGAAAATCCGATGCATAACTGGGCCGACATATTTCCGTTTGTATTTTCCTACCTGGGGAATATCGAAAATGCTCAAACAAACAATCGATTAAATGAAATTGTTATCAAAGGAATTAAATATACTTAAATCCCAAAACTTATTTAACAAACGGTGAAAAATAATCTATTAAAGGCATGTCCCTAAACGGATTTCATTCTTGCCTAAGAAAATCGTCAGGGGACGACGCACAGTGCTTTGTCCCATAGGTAAAATTAAAAAAAAATGTATGCGGAACGTTAGTGACTTATACATTTTTGAAGAGCTGACATAACACCATAAACAAATATGAAGGAGGAATTCAGTATCTCCTCTTTTTGTTAACAACAGAGGGCGCTAAAATCAAAAAAAATTTGAGGTTAAATAGTTCAACGAAAATCTAATTTTAACTGCTTTACAAAAAAAAATTGGCAAAAATTCATTTATAAAGATAATTTTTTGAAACACGGTGGTTTTGTTATTAACTAAGCAGAAATATTTAAAATGAAAATTTTTTATAGAATAATATTTGGTGGCATCGAAAACTTTAGACATTTTTTGACTGGAAATCGTAAAGTTGCTTAAGTTTAGTAGATTAAAAAAAAATATGGAAAAACGTGTTTTTTTATTTATTATTTTTGGACGCCTTCAGAACTTCACTTTAACAGAATTTGGAGAAAAAAATTGTTTTTTTTAACCGCAAATTTAAAAATTTTATACATTTTCCAATCCCTTGAGTTTTAACAAAATTAGAAAGAGCTAAATTTTAAGGTACCACCAAAAATTAAAATAATAATGTTTTTTAAAAAAAAGAACTTGAAATTTAAAACACAAGCTTCGGTTTTATGTGGTGTAAAAATAAAATAAAAAAATTCAAGAAACTTTAAAAAAAAATTTAAGTAATAACATTTTTTTTGCGCAAAACCTAAAATTTTATAAAGTTTAGAGAAATTTAACAAAGATCTAAAAAACAAGTAATTTTTTTTATGATTTAGATAGTCCATTAGTATATATATTTTCTGTAAAAAAAAAAATAAATAAAATTTTGAACCGCAAATTTAAAATTTTTAACTTTTTCTACATATTCCAATTTTTTTTATGTACATATGTAGATATGTACGTAGATGTATATGCTGTCCCTTAAAATACCATTTGTCGATTTTTATTCATTACACTGCCAAGTTTTCATCTAGTAAGCTCAAAATTGAAGAATTTAATTTTGGTTTTAGAGAACTTTAACCCTTTTCTTTAACTTTAAAGAAAATAGCCTATCAATGAAAAATTCACAAAATGCGAAATTTTTGCAAACACTAGTTTTTTATTTAATTTCTTCATTAAATATACTTAAAATTATTCAGATACGGAATTTTGGTTTCGCTGGATATCATTAACCCACTTTAACCTAGAACCGAAATGCCCATAAATTTAATAGAAATGAAAAAACGGCTTTTTTATTTATTTGTCAAATTTTTTTTAAATACATAATTTGGAAATGTCAAAAGCTATTTTTGTATCATAATGGTTATTATTAAAGAAAAATAATAAATTGAAAAAATGATAATTCGGGTTTTGTGTGGGGAGCAACTCCTTTTCAAGACATTTTATGAAAATTGATTATTTTGTCAAAAATAGTTTTCACTAAATTTTAGCAAGTTCCCAATATTTTTGACCATTTGTATGTCATATTGATGGTTTTGCTAAAATAAAATAATATTGCACCATAAAAAAGCTTGTAAAAATTGGGCAATAATACTGCTCGTCTGTGGCGCCCTTAAAATTGATAATGAATGAGAAAAAGGATATACGGGAAATAGTCATATCCTTGTACCGAATGAAACAAAATTTGCCACAGACATAAAAAGTATAATTTTATAAACTATTGTAAGTTCCTAGTGCATTCTGATCTTAAATCTGGCCAAAATATAGTTTTGAGAAAAATTTGCCACAGAGATAAAAAGTATAATTTTGTAAACTATTGTAAGTTCCTAGTGCATTCTGATCTTAAATCTGGCCAAATAGAGTTTTTGAGAAAAAGGATATTTGGGAGATAGTCATGTCCTTGCACCGAATGAAAGGAAATTTGCCACAGAGCTAAAAAGTATTATTTTACAAACCATTCTAAGTTTTTAGTGCATTCTGATCATAAATGTAGTAAATATATGGTTTTTGTGAAAAAGGATGTATGGGAGGTAGTCATGTCCTTGCACCGATTTTTCCGAAACTTCGAATTTTTATTAATTTACATGTTGTAAACCAGCACACCAAATTTCATTCTTCTACGATAACTCCTCTAATTTTGCCGATTGACTATATGGGGCCGAAGCGTTGTTAGAATTCCTAGAAATTTTTGTTAAGTTAAATTACAAACTCAATGACAATTTCTTGTTCTCGTCTAAAAGCATCATTAAGCCTTCAAAATATCAAAGAAAAAACAAAAACAGCAACAAAAAATTTATTCAGTGTATTCGTTTACTTGAAATTCTTACTTTTACTGCAATTGGAAATTTTTATCTTCTTTTTGTATTGACTTTTTCCAGCTGTGGTAAATGTACCCAGAAAAAATTTTTACCATCGTTTGCCAACCACACCAATTCTGCAACTGGTTCCACTGCAACCGATTCCATGCAACTGGTTCCGGAACCAATTCCACGGATGCTATATGGAAGGTATGGCTCACGTAAAATCAGTTCTAGAACTAGTTAAAGAACTGATTCTACGGCAACCGGTTCCACTTTGGAGCTACAGAAGTGGTTGCTTTTAGCACAATTTCAATAAAAAATAATCGGCGTCAAAATCGACAGTAGAAGGGGTTGTAAATGAAAAGTAGCTATTCTACAACTGATTCTTTGGAACAGAAAATTTTCCTGGATAGCTATTCTATTACTAGCTATTTTACTCTGCTATCAAACAGCTAAGTGGTAATAACATTAGAGGTACCGCGGTACTAAAGGCAGTAGATGGTTCAGATTTAACAACAACAGACCAACAGTTAGTTTGACGGCGTGAATTCTTTGCACGATAGTCTTCTACATCAAATAACAGCAACCATATGCAACACTTTCCACCGGCTATACGCCGAAATCCGAGAAGGAAAATCTCAGCGGATCCTCCCACCCGGATTGAATTAGAGGTTGCATTGAACAAAATAAGAAAATCACAAATCGTCTGGTACTGATAATATCCCTGCATAATTACTTAAATATGGTGCTGGTACGTTAGCAGATTTCCTCACTCCACTTATTACAAATGCTTGGCTAAACAACCAAATTCCAGCAGACTGAAAAGAAGCTGTAATTGTCACCATTCCAAAAAAAGGAGACCTTACTCTTTGCAAAAACTGGAGAGGTATAACCTTAATGAATGCTATCAGAAAAGTGATAACAACGCTAATTCTCTTACGAATTTCCCCAGTGTTCGAACAAAGTTTGCGAAAAAACAAGCCGGGTTTCGTTCTGGTCGATCATGTGTCGATCACATTAATACACTGCGTATAATTATTGAACAATCTGCGGAGTAAAATACTATTTATATCTCTTGTTCGTAGATTTTGAACGAGCTTTCGACACAATATCCCGAAATGCTATTTGGTCGACACTAATTAATAAAGGAATAACTGAGAAAATTATCATAGGCATTAGGCAGGGTTGTGTACTGTCACCCACTCTTTTTCTATTAATTTTGGATAGTGTTATGGAGGAAAAATAGAGAAGCACCTTTTGGTTTACGATGGAATATGTCAGAGTACTAGGGTTTGGGATTTCCCGGACTTTTTTATTTCCCGGGAAACGGGAATGAAAAAATTTGATTCCCGGGATTCCCGGGAATCCCGGTAAATATTTTTGAACAAAATTGTTAATGAAAACCACCTATATAAGTAATTTTTGTTAAAAAAAACACTATTTCAGTACAAATTCAGTCTGTGTAGTGAGAAATCAAAGTAAAAAATATCAGAATGTTGAACATTTGATTTCACATAAATTACTCGCACCACTGCCAAATGAATTGCATGATTCCAGCAGAAAGCACCTACTACTGGACTGTCGGAAACAAACCGTTTCATCACACTTGGCCCATTAGATATGGTGGCCACAATGTTATTTTCCAAAGACAAATAAAACTCTTCTAGTCTTATTTCTACAATTTTTCTTATTTCATCAGTATTACATCTTCCTGATATATAAACCAACCCCAGGTTATAAAATGAATTATTTCCGTTTATACATATGTTCAAATATCTCTTTTGTGATATTCTTGTCCATTCATCTAAGATTATAGTAAATCTCCTAATGTTAGAAATATTACTCGATATTTCTTTTATCATGATATCTTTTACATGATTGTAGTAATTTAATATAATGTTCTTTACATCGGTTTAATTTTTTTGCAATGCCAGGTTTTTATTATAAAAACTTTCTCGAATAAACGAAGATCTAGTTATGGTGCGGATTGACTGCGGCTAATTTGGATACCATTTCAGGAAATGTTTGCCCTACCATAAAACATTTAATGCCTATTCAGCTTACACTTTTTTCTTCGGGTACTTTTCTAATTTTAGCTGAAACGTTATTCTTGTTGGTGTTTTCTTCAAGAGAAGTTGCATGACTATCAATTTTTTTTTTTTTTGTGAACGAAATTCAGATGTCGGATAACCAAATTTAGATACCGCCGTTAACCATTAGTCTTTTCTTTTCATATTTATTAATGAAAACGTTACTTACAAAATCATTGACCCTTAATATAAAGGAGTATTTTAAATTTAAAGTCGACTTTATTTTTAATCAAACGGTTTTGTTCATTTTGTGTATGAAAACCTTACAAAAATATTTATATTTTCAAATATTTTGATTGGTTGAAAATAAATTAACCAATCAGAATGCTCCAAAACCACCCAATATTTTAACTAAAATCGACTTTACCTAAATTATACATTTGAAAAATTTAGATAGTAAGGGCGATTATTTGTAAGAAACAAAGCTTTTTTTCATATTCCTTTTAAACATTTTACCAAGTTTTTAGGTTTTACTACTTAAATTTTGAATAAATTATGCGAAAAGTCTTTATTAGTTGAAATGCTCTTAATTACTTGGCAAATATTTTATTTGTGTGTCAAATAAATTTATTCCCTTTTAAAAGATTTTAACAATGACATTTTTGTTTTGGTATTTAAAATGTTTTGTATGACTAAAATAAAAAAATCCTATTCGAAACAAAAACAATTTAAAAAATTTAATATTTTTAAAATTTCCCGTTTTCCCGGGAAAAATATATTATTTTCCCGGGAATTCCCGGCAAACTTTACCCGGGATTTCCCGGGAATTCCCGAACCCCAAATCCTACAGAGTACTTAAACGACACAGACTACGCTGACAACATATGTCTAATGTCTACAGATATAGAGACAAAAATAAGGAGACTCTCCGAAAATTAAAAAAAAATGCGTTTAAGGATAAACTATAAAAAGACAAAATTAATGCTTATAGGCACCCATATTAACTACCTTGGGAGCAAAATAACAAAAGATGGCGGTTCTGGAGAAGATATTTGTGACCATATAAATAAAGCACGTGTTGCATTTTTCAATACACAAAATCTGGCGAGCAAATAATTTCTCACAAAGGACTAAGTTAGGAATCTTTAACTGCAGTGTTAAACCTGTACTACTGTATGGTAATAGTACCACGAGGAGCTTAACAAAGCAGACACTGAGAAAGATACAGACGTTTACCAATCGATGTTTAAGGCAAATACTACTGCTATACTGACCAAACTGGATATCAAATGAAGACCTCTGACAAAAGACAAATTGCAGGCCAATTGAAATCCGTAGACGCAAATGGACATGTATCGGTCATATCCTCAGACGACCAGCTACAGAAATCCCTAGAGCCGCGCTCGGGTGGAATCCTCAAGGCCAACGAAAGCAAGCACGGCCACGAAACACGTGCACACGTTGCACAAAAACAGAACTTGGATCAGCTCGAAAATAACGGAAACAAATCCAAATACTTTCCCAAGATAGAATCAGATGGAGAGAATTCTTTAACGCCCTTTGTTTTACGAGAACTTTTTATTTAAATATTATATTTAAATGTATTATATTTGGATAAATAAAGGACATATATATATATATATTATATATAAAAAAAGTACTCCCTTAAAATAAACCTTGGTTTGTTTTATGATGATTCCCAAAATATTTTGGGTCTATCAATGAGATCGCACATGCTGGACCATTTTTAAAAAAGGTAATTTTTTTAGTTTTTGTAAATTTGCATCTCAGCCGATGCACCTTATCATAGGAAAGGTTTATAGATCATGATACGTAAGTTTGAAATTTCAATCACAAATATCTCGGTACAAAAGAGTCAAAAATTTGTTTTTTTTATAGAATATCCTTGAAAATAGGACATGTAAGGATATGCTTGAACATGTTATTATACCGCTGGACACGCCTCTGAAAAACCTTTCATATGATTTCCATATTGGGTATCTTGTTTTCAGGTAAGATGCAAATTTCTTACAAAAACTAAAAAAATACCTTTTTTTAAAATGGTCCAGCACGTGAGATCTCAGTTGCTAGATCCAAAATATTTTGGGAATCATCATAAAACAAACCAAGGTTTATTTTGAGGGGGTACTTTTTTTACTTTTTTCGTGAGTCGGTCTAATATATGTATATACATATCTATTATATAAATATTCTGCAACCGATTCTTTGGAACAGAAAATTTTCCTGGGTAGTAACTTGTAATAAGTAAACGAACAAGCTAAAACCAACAATAATTCATCATGCAAATGTGCTATTCGAAAAAATAATAACTGAATAACAAAAAATTTGGACATGCTTATATACATATGTATGTGGTGCGCATAGTTCGGAGACATGGCCAAAAATGTGCCCAAACTATGCTGTATATGAGTCACAAATGTCTTAATGCTATGCGCTAGACCTAGTAAGAGTTTGAGGACAGTCCCCGAACTAACCAAATGTCTCCATACTAAACACTTGATCGAAAAACCGTCCCCGTAGCATGCGCTGTGCATACATATATGTATATTCTATCTATCTTAAAATATACAAATCTGGTGTCAAAAATATACAGTTTTCTATTTCCCTTTGCAATATTAAGAAATAAATTAATAAAAAAACAACAACAAAAATTGGTTAATTTTTTATCCCACTTTTAAACACCCCAATATGTGACTTGGACGCTGAAAATACGTGTACATTACACTATGGAACATTTTTGGGATTGTTGTCTGGGGGGTGAGAAATTCCAAGTCAGGGTGATGGTACTAGGTCATTATAGTAAAACCCTCAAAGGGTTTGGCGTTCGTATGTGTTTTTTTTATGACCTTTTAAATTTTTTCCTTATCTTGATGTTTTTTCGCTTAGTTGTAACATTTTGGCAAAAACGTAGTTTAACATAACTCGAGAACCACTAGTCCGATTTTGATGAAACAAATTTAGAAAAATTTAGAATTACAATTTCTTTAATCCGTTCATATAACGTTTTCCTATATGTGCAACACTTTCGAAGTTAAAAATGAATGTATGAAGGGAAAAAAGTATTTTTTGCCTAAAAATTTAAATATTTTTTTTTAAAAATTCATAAAAAATCCAAAATGGAAAAAAGTGCCAAAACTAATTACTTTCGCGTAAAGTCACATAACTCATGAGCAAAAAAAGGCATAGATCATGAAAATCGATGCACGCGTTTCTCATTTATTCACAATTAGGTAAATGTATGAATTTCAAAAATTTTCTCCAGATATGCACAACATTATTTGGAGAAAACATTGACACTCACAAGCCGAACTCTCTCATATTTTTCTACTGTACTAAAAGAGAAATATTGATGTGGCAACACTGGTTCTGTAATGTTCACATAAAACATGCATTGTCATTATACTTCTTCTCTTTCTCACACTGGTTCTGTGATTTTTGCAGTGTTGCCAATTCTTGAAGGCAGGAAAGCACCGTGAGCATTGTGAAAACGGGTATAAAGAGTAAAAATTTACCAAAAATGGGGTAAAAAAGCACGATAATAATTTTTTGAAAAATTTAAGTCAAGATTTTAAAAACACATTTTACCTTTGTAAAATCGTGTAAAAGAGGTTCAAAAAATAACCAAAAACGGGGTAAAAAGCACCAAACTAATATTTCAAAATTTTGAAGTTTAAATATAACGAAGTTGCTATTTAAAATTGTACTACAAACATTGTGAAAAAATGTATTTATTGTTTATTTCGCATTATTTTTTCAACTTTGACAGAAAATTCAAGAAAAATTTAAAAAAGGAGAACAAATACCAAAAATATAAACTGTACAAAAAGCACTAAAAGCACTGCCAGAAATCTGGAAAAGCACTGTAAATACCCGCTTTTTATAAACGGGTATTTGTAAAAAATCACCGGGTACGGAAAGGAAAAAAGCACCAAAAAATACCCGAAAAGCACTGAAATGGCAACACTGGATTTTTGTCATTCAACAAGTGCCGACGAACGCGAACAGTAAAAGTGATTTTTCTCCAGTTTTTTAAAAGTGAACAAAAGAGAACAGAATATGGAACTGTGCAAGCCAGATATAAATAGCTTTTGCTACTGCTGTGGTCAATATGTCTCAACACATAAAAAAAGGGGAAATTTCAGTACTAATTTTGTTCAAACATACGAGATGTACTTCAACCAAAATGTTATAGTGAACGAAAATTGGGTACCAAATATAGTGTGTAAAAGCTGCTACAACCGTCTAATGGATTGGAAAAATAGAAGACGTGAAAGTATGCCATTCGGTATCCCAATGACTTGGACTAATCCTGGCGAAGGTCACAATCCATTGAATTGCTATGCATGTGCGAATAAAGGAGCCGCATAAAGGATAAGAAAATCGTATAATTACGTTGGTGTTGCAAGTGCCGCAACACCATTGCCTCATTCGGACCACATTCCTGTGCCAAAAGCTTCTAGCCCAGATATTTTCTCTTCTACGACTGCTCCGACATATCATGCACGTGATGATTCCCCATATGAGCCATCAGTATCCAATGAGGCAAAAAGTCGCCGAGTGCAATAATTGCGGAAATTTGCTGGTGGAGTAAGTTAGTGTGGCAAGACAAGGATGATCTTGATGATAAAGAATTTTCAGGAGATGCAGAAGGGCCAACAGTGGAGTCACACATTGACATTATGTGTGGTTCAGAAACTGATGATAGCGATGAATGCGATGCCACTAGTCCCGAACAACCACCATCGAAAAAGTCTAGGCAATATTTATTAAAATAAATAAAAATAAATAAATAAAATAAAAATAAAAAATTATAAAAATGTTTACTTAATTTTTTTAGTAGTTTATGGCCAGAAGTCTGGAGTTATTGGGGAAAATTTATGAAAAAGGCGATAAATGACACTTTTTTGAATAAAAACAAATATCAATATTCTTGTCAAAATGGGATACCTTCACTTAATTGTAAATAAAAGCAGAACGCGTTAAATTTTGTTTATAGGTTATGTGACTTTACATGAAATTAATAACACTTGATCCTTTTTTCCGTTTTGGATTTTTTATGAATTTAAAAAAAAAAAATTTAATTTTTAGGCAAAAAAATATTTTTTTTTTCTCCACAAATTTATTTTTACCGGCAAAACTGTTGATTATAAAGAAAAACGTTATATAAACGGATTAAAGAAATTGTAATTCTAAATTTTTCTAAATTTGTTTCATCAAAATCGGACAAGTGGTTCTCGAGTTATGTTAAACTACGTTTTTGCCAAAATGTTACAACTAAGCGAAAAAACATCAAGATAAGGAAAAAATTTAAAAGGTCATAAAATGACACATACGAACGCCAAACCCTTTGAGGGTTTTACTATACTGACCTAGTACCATCACCCTGACTTGGAATTTCTCACCCCCCAGATTGGCTGTTGTACTGTGTTATTTTTTGCGCTCTGTCACATATCCGAATGTCATTAAGATCCGAGAGATCCTATGGGGACACTATTAATACAGATAATGGGAGTATCTTATAGACTGCTTGGACAAAGATATTAATATACTTGATTAAAATAATTCAACTTTGTTATCTTTATCGTTTGTATATGTATTTTTGACTGTTAAAAATTTTACTTGACAGTTAAAAGTTTCACTTGGTAATTATAAAATTCTAAAATGGTGCAAGTAACGATCTGCCATAAGATAAATGTGGAAAATGTAGGCGCGGGCAAAAAATTTTTTCACATCACAACAATGTACATACATTTTTTGTTTGCAAAGCATCTTTAAAACAAAACATAGCGTTGTAATTTTGGTATTAAGAGCCCCAATTTACAATATTAAGTATATATTAAAGTGCTTACGCATAATAATTTTGAAATCTTATAACGCACTGAGAGAATTATATGCATGATATTAACTCGTCCATTGAAAATTCTCATTAAATTAATGGAATTTTCATAAAATTCAATGAAAAATTTCCAAAAACTAGATTCATAAAATATATGAAGCATCAATTTTAAGCAATTTCTTTTACTTTGTGAAAAAACTTTATTAATTTAGTGAAAAATTTCATTAAAAGTCGTCCAGTAAAATGCTGTACACGCTTGTAAAATGAATTTTGTATGAAAAGTTAATTTTATAAATCACTTATAAATTTTAAAAGTGATTATGCATATATGTATATTAAGTATTGTAAAATGATGATAAACATGACTTCGGATTAGCGCAAATTTCGATTAATAGCATTCAAGCGTTTACTGTATATCCGCTTGTACTACTGGGTAATAATTAAGATAAAAAAATTCAAAGAACAACCAAATTGAAATAGTAAAATAAAAAAAACATAGCTAAATACGTTAAGAGTATAAGGATTTCTAAAGCAAAAACAACATTGTCATTTAACTACCAGCTACTGTAATAACATAACATCAGCAACAAAGCCATAACTACCAACAAATTTTATGTGCACAATCCATACACATAATTTGTGCGTTCATGTTCATGTTTAACTAAAAAAAGACGAAAGATTAACAATAAGTATACGCCAAGTAGGCTTAGCTTCATATGTATTAAAATCCAAACATAACTTATGTGTGTGTGTATAATGTTTCGTTTACTGCTATTAATTCACGTTGTTGTGGTTAAAAAAGTTTTTCGTAAAACTTTGACGCACCACAAATATGTATGAGTACAAAATCTTTGTCATTGTGAAGGTTTTTCTGGGTTTTTCATCTAAATATTTGTTGTTTGTCAACGAAAGATTCCTTAAAGTTCAACTTTGATTGAATGTCAAAATTTAAGAAAGAAATAAACTTTTAGTAAAATTTTAAATTTGTTTATAAATCTTACTTTTTAAATTCTCTTTCAAAGTAAACTTAAATTAACGGCTTTATTATTCACATTACAATAGAGTAGTAGGTGACAAAGCAATTTGTAATAATTTTTGTTTTTTTTTTAATTGTTTTTTTTTCTGGGATTTAGAATGTTAAGAGCTCCTAAGTCTCTTAGTGAATGGTAGTATCTAAAATATAAGCGCTTAAATTTGCAAATGAAAAACAGTTTAACATATTTTTGATTTTATTGTTGGTCAATTTACATAAGAGCATTGTAAACTAATCCAGAGATACCTAGAGGGGACCAATTGAAAGTTAAAAAAGACAAAAAGAAATAATTTGTGCCGATAAATATCGATATCAAGATGACGGCATCTTCACATAACAGTTTCATCTTACTTGATCAACGGAATGATATGGATACGTTTCCCCAATCAAATATTGCTGAGGTCAAGCAACATAAACTACCAACAATTGTTGTTGTACAAAACAGTACTTTTATAGAAGTTCAAAAGTTACTTTTAAAGGTAGTTCCATTACTACAAACATTTTTCGACTCAATAATAAAAATTTTAATTTTATAAACAAATTTTGAAAGAATGGAAAATTTAAATCCACTCCTTTAATTCAAAGAAAACCGTATGTACGGGAAGTGCGACACACTTGATCCTTTAAAAGACTTGTTCCCGCCTACTATTTTGGAAAGTACATAACATATAAAAAAATTTTCTTCTATCGATGGGTCCAATATTGCGTTCATCACTTTACACTGATTTCTATTTTTCCTTTTTTTAGGTTTCTTTAACTTCTGGACATCATCACCTGTATTTTCTCATTTCTGTTATTTTGTGCTCTTACTTAAAAATTGTTTCTGAAGTTCCTATTTTAAATACAAAAATGTTTGTTATGTAATTTTAAACAGTATCGTGTAAGGTGTTATTACACGTTTTAAAAAAATCCGTATTTCATCTTGTAATTTTTTACTATGACAAAAATGACATTACCTATACACTTGATCCCTTTTTTCTAATACACTTGATCCCAGGGATCAAGTGTGTAGTTGTTGGCAGAAATGCTTTTAATTAAACAAACGAATGTTACTGGACAAATTAACTGTATATTGTACGTAATTTTTATTAAGTATGAGTTGCCTGCATTACTTTTAAGCTAATTTCGCTTAACAAAATCGCTTTCAAGAAAGTTCTGTGCATATGGCTCACTCAGATTTGGATGAAATTTGTATATGTGGTAGAGAAGATGGAAAAATAAGCAAGTGAACCTTTTTAGCGGTCCAATCTGATATTTAAGGGTTAAAAAGTGGGATAAAAAATTAACCGGTTTTTCGTTTTTAGGGTTTTTGTTCATGTTTACAAGGAAATGTATACAAATTGGATACCAGATGAAAAGTATTTTCAAGATCTATGAAGCAGTGTACTAAAATTACTAAAAAGTTTTTAAACAAAAAAGATTCGAACAACTTTGAAACTCACTTCTATCCCATAAATTTCAATTTGAGCCGATATGTTTAGAACCGAAAGTTATTTAATTTTGTCCCCTGCACCTACAAAAAAATGTTGTTGTCCCAACAAGATTTGGTTCCAACCGAATCGTCCGGTTGCTATGACCGATAATTCGGTTTTCACAATCCAATTTCTGTTGTTCCAACTGAAATAGGGCTGTTGTTACCGAAATGGGGTTGTGGCAACCAAAATATTATTGAAATAACCGGTTGCAGCGGTTGGAACCAAATTCGGTTGGGACAATCATTTTTTTTAGTAAGTTGTATCACATATCCATATTTCGTCGAAATTTAAAGGAACCCAAAAACATAAAAACTACAAGAATTAGGTTTTTTCATATGTAATCTTTTCAATCTTAGACAAATTTTATTTTCGAAAACATATAACTAAACAGTTTATGAATCGCAACAATATCATACGAAGTTTTTAAGCAATTAGATTTAAAAAATACGATACTGTCCATTGCCAATATAGGGGCTACATGCCGCAAATAAGTAAAGATATAATAAAAATTAGTATTTTTCATTTTTTTTAGAAATAAAACGCTTTGACCAAATTATTTAAATCTGATGTATTAATTTTAATAAATACCTTTTTCTTGTATACATTTGATCCCCGGGTTCAAATGTCTTCGTAAACACACTTGATCCCCGGGATCATGTGTGTTACATATTGGGATCAAGTGTATTAATGGTATAACACGCTTGATCCTTTTATAGCGATTTATATTTTTAATTATTACTCCAAAAGTTATAAAGCCAGAATATTTTTTTCAGAATAGAAAATACCTATTTTAAAAATCTTTCAGAAAAATATTAAGACAATAAAAAATATTGAATGATATGAACAGATATGCACAACATTATTTGGAGAAAACATTGACACTCACAAGCCGAACTCTCTCATATTTTTCTACTGTACTAAAAGAGAAATATTGATGTGGCAACACTGGTTCTGTAATGTTCACATAAAACATGCATTGTCATTATACTTCTTCTCTTTCTCACACTGGTTCTGTGATTTTTGCAGTGTTGCCAATTCTTGAAGGCAGGAAAGCACCGTGAGCATTGTGAAAACGGGTATAAAGAGTAAAAATTTACCAAAAATGGGGTAAAAAAGCACGATAATAATTTTTTGAAAAATTTAAGTCAAGATTTTAAAAACACATTTTACCTTTGTAAAATCGTGTAAAAGAGGTTCAAAAAATAACCAAAAAAGGGGTAAAAAGCACCAAACTAATATTTCAAAATTTTGAAGTTTAAATATAACGAAGTTGCTATTTAAAATTGTACTACAAACATTGTGAAAAAATGTATTTATTGTTTATTTCGCATTATTTTTTCAACTTTGACAGAAAATTCAAGAAAAATTTAAAAAAGGAGAACAAATACCAAAAATATAAACTGTACAAAAAGCACTAAAAGCACTGCCAGAAATCTGGAAAAGCACTGTAAATACCCGCTTTTTATAAACGGGTATTTGTAAAAAATCACCGGGTACGGAAAGGAAAAAAGCACCAAAAAATACCCGAAAAGCACTGAAATGGCAACACTGGATTTTTGTCATTCAACAAGTGCCGACGAACGCGAACAGTAAAAGTGATTTTTCTCCAGTTTTTTAAAAGTGAACAAAAGAGAACAGAATATGGAACTGTGCAAGCCAGATATAAATAGCTTTTGCTACTGCTGTGGTCAATATGTCTCAACACATAAAAAAAGGGGAAATTTCAGTACTAATTTTGTTCAAACATACGAGATGTACTTCAACCAAAATGTTATAGTGAACGAAAATTGGGTACCAAATATAGTGTGTAAAAGCTGCTACAACCGTCTAATGGATTGGAAAAATAGAAGACGTGAAAGTATGCCATTCGGTATCCCAATGACTTGGACTAATCCTGGCGAAGGTCACAATCCATTGAATTGCTATGCATGTGCGAATAAAGGAGCCGCATAAAGGATAAGAAAATCGTATAATTACGTTGGTGTTGCAAGTGCCGCAACACCATTGCCTCATTCGGACCACATTCCTGTGCCAAAAGCTTCTAGCCCAGATATTTTCTCTTCTACGACTGCTCCGACATATCATGCACGTGATGATTCCCCATATGAGCCATCAGTATCCAATGAGGCAAAAAGTCGCCGAGTGCAATAATTGCGGAAATTTGCTGGTGGAGTAAGTTAGTGTGGCAAGACAAGGATGATCTTGATGATAAAGAATTTTCAGGAGATGCAGAAGGGCCAACAGTGGAGTCACACATTGACATTATGTGTGGTTCAGAAACTGATGATAGCGATGAATGCGATGCCACTAGTCCCGAACAACCACCATCGAAAAAGTCTAGGCAATATTTATTAAAATAAATAAATAAAATAAAAATAAAAAATTATAAAAATGTTTACTTAATTTTTTTAGTAGTTTATGGCCAGAAGTCTGGAGTTATTGGGGAAAATTTATGAAAAAGGCGATAAATGACACTTTTTTGAATAAAAACAAATATCAATATTCTTGTCAAAATGGGATACCTTCACTTAATTGTAAATAAAAGCAGAACGCGTTAAATTTTGTTTATAGGTTATGTGACTTTACATGAAATTAATAACACTTGATCCTTTTTTCCGTTTTGGATTTTTTATGAATTTAAAAAAAAAAAAATTTAATTTTTAGGCAAAAAAATATTTTTTTTTCTCCACAAATTTATTTTTACCGGCAAAACTGTTGATTATAAAGAAAAACGTTATATGAACGGATTAAAGAAATTGTAATTCTAAATTTGTTTCATCAAAATCGGACAAGTGGTTCTCGAGTTATGTTAAACTACGTTTTTGCCAAAATGTTACAACTAAGCGAAAAAACATCAAGATAAGGAAAAAATTTAAAAGGTCATAAAATGACACATATTTCAGAATAGAAAATACCTATTTTAAAAATCTTTCAGAAAAATATTAAGACAATAAAAAATATTGAATAGTTTAGAAGATATTCGACTTCAATTTTTTCCGGATCAAGTGTGTCGGAAAATTTTGGTATGAATTACCTAAAATAAAAACTGCCGACATCATCAATGAATTGAAAAGTTATAACCTAATCCCATCAAGTATATTGAAATTAACACCAAATTCAATAAACCATAGTCGGGAAGTATTCAGTACTTAAGTACTAGCAAAGTACAAGTAGAGTAGAGAGGGGATCCTTCGCCACTTTTTTTTCAAAGCACTGTCATTTCTTAACCCCTAATTATTTTTCAAAAATTACTTTCAAATTGAAGATCTACATATCTTGGCTTTAATTTCTATGATTTTTTTCTAATTATTTACATATTTGGTATTACTTTTTTAATGATTTTCAAAGTAATCCAAATCGGCGTAACTGCCCCAAACTTGGGGATATTCGCCAAAAGAGCTAGATTCAATTTCAACAAAAAAAAATTAGTTAATACGGCAAATTCAATCTTTTAATGAATGAAATAAATAATTTAGGATAAGTTCTTTAATATATGTTATTCTTTTTAATCAATAAGTCTCCACTACATAAACAAAAATAATTTAAAACTGTTATATAATGATTTTTTAAGATTAAAAAAATTTAATAATTAATATAAATTTAAGATTGTTCTAATTTACTATTAAACATATTTTAAACATATAGAAAAGTCTTATACAGCATTTTAGGCAGGAATGCATCAACAGTTTGTAGCTCCAGGGCCCATCTGGTGATTGTGCCCCAGAGACAGGCACTAACATAAAATTAATATTTTTTCACAATTTTTAAGCATTCATAAAAATCAAATTACTATTATTTGAAAGCTTAGGATCATAGGTCTAACATATTGAAAATTTATGTTTTTATCTCACGATTTGAGGAAGTTATTGCGAAATGTAGTTGCTTTCAATTATTTTTTTGGCACCCCAGAAAAACCAAAAACACGTCTGTCTGCGACCACATGTGATGTAAATTCGTCAAAGAGGAAAGGTAATTGAAAAATGCACAAAATATATTTTTTCGAATTTTTTATCTCCCATAACATCGGAGAAAAATGGGATTAGTGTATGTGCCCCACTGGCGAAGGATCCCCCCTCTACCCTAATTGGTACTTGTACTTGAAAAAAATAAAATAAGTGCAATTACTTTCAATGTACTTGTACTTAAGTACAATGACTGGGTTAATTACTTGATACTTTCCAAATACCAAGGTACTTAACAAGTACTATGGAACTTGCTAAGTATATACTATGGGTACTTGCTAAGTTCTATGGTACTTGCTATGTACTACAGGTACTTGCTAAGTACTATGGTACTTTCTAAGTACTTGTGGTACTTGCTAAGTACTTGTAGTACTTGCCAAGTCTTATGGTACTGGATAAGTACCTTTGGTACTTGTTAAGTACTATGGTACTTGTTAAGTTCTACAGGTACTTGCTAAGTACTATTGTACTTGCTAATTACTTTTGAGTGCATTTTTCAATAAGTTTTCCCCTTTTAATCTTTTAAAATCAATTTATTCGACAACCTTAACTCTTTGCTACAAATTGAATTAAATGGACAGCGCATCTGCAATATTTTTAATTATTTTTTTAAAAACAATCACCTTGTTTTTCAATATAAATTCAATTGCTTAATTTTTAAAAATGCTACATAACTTGCATAACTTTGGAGTGTCATATCTTTTAGACTTTTTATTGTATCTCACAATTAGGGAATGCATCCCGGGATTCCCGGGAAATTAAGCATTTTTCATTTCCCGCATTCCCGGGAATTTGGACCGGGAATCCCAGGATTTCAAAAAATGCTGTTAAAATAATAAAGTTAATTATTTCAAATTTTCTTATGCAAAATTTTTCAATGTCTTGAAAATAGTAAAAATTTTACATTAGGCTTGTTCGTTTACTTACTACAATTTGCTAATTTTACCGCAACTGGAAAAATTCAAAAAGTAAACAAAACAACAATTGTAGTAAATGTAGTAAGATTTTCGAGTAAACGAACACAACGATTAATTTGTGTACTTGATCGAAGTTTTCAAGTTCCTTTTAGAGTCTGTTAAAAAATATATAGCGGTATTCATAAGTTAAAACTACCGACTAACATCCAGTGCACACATAAGGGAAAGTTGTGCAATCATTGTGCAGTCATTATTTTTAACTTATTTTTATGAATACTGCCCATATTTTTTAAGAAAACCACTCAATTAGACAGTGTTTGTAGAAAAAAATTTTAATCGCACTTATTCTGTACAGAATTAAAGACAAATTTGTCCATTCATTTTTAAAAACTTTCAAGTAATACTGCATTTAGACCGAGAAAAAACTACTGGTTTTTGGCTCCTACTAGCTTTTATTTGTCCAAATGCATATATAAAAAAACACGTCTTGTACGAAAACTAGGTAGTTTTTGCTCAGTCTAAATTCAGTATAAGTTTAAATTTCCCATAATTTTTAAATTTTTTCCAATTTTCTAAAATTTTTACGATTTTCTAAAATTTTTGCAATTTTTTGAAATTATTTTCTACATTTTTTTTCTCTTTTACGAAAGCCTTCTGTCAGGCACGTAGCTAGGAATTTATTTGGGGGGGGGGGGGGTTCTTTTAAAAATTTTTTTGTATAAGTTTTCCGTTTTTTTTTTTTGTTTACTAGGGAAGCTTATAAAACTTAAAAAAAACTCGTTAATTTAAGTAAAATGTGCTTCTTTACTTTTTGTGTAAAGTTCAATAAAATGAGAGTAATCACAACATCCTTTATCTAAAAGACAAAATTACCCAAAAGTACGGGAACGCACAAAATCACTTTTCTAATCCAAAACTATTTAAAAGAAAAAAAATTAAAATGCGTACAGTTTTAGTCTCAAAAATCGCACAGAAACACATATTTTTTGCATTAAAAAGATTTTTTGACTTCGTTCAGTTAATTTTTATATATATAAGTTTTATTTTGTGTATTTCTTTGCTTAATTAAAATTTAGAATTTTCACAATGCTATCACTTTTACAATTTATTTTAATAGTAAAAAGAAAAGTTAATAGTAGACAAAGGCAGAAAATTTTATAAAAATATCTGTAAGAACCCAAAAATATCTTAAAGGGCCTAAAGGTTTTTAAAACTTGTTTAATATTACAACTAAGAGTGGCTAATAACCATAAAGGAAAATTTATTTTCTAACGCATTTTCTAAGTTCTAAACTAAATTATATATTTCAAGTGTAATTTGATTTGTAGGTGATTTCAATTTTCAAAAATTTCAGTTTTTTGTCAATATTTAAAATTTTATGTAATCCGTTTGAGATATGGAGTATATTGTTTTAACCATTTTCTGCAAAGCATGGATTCCGTGCGAATTTTCTGACAAAACTTCGTAGAAGGATAGTTAAACGTGTCTTTAGAGATATGTCGGTAAAAAATGGATTAAACAATTTAAATACTGTATCTCAAGTCTTGTCATTTTAATACTTTTTGGACAAATTTTTAATGTATATGTGCGGTTTCCTTGCTCGATATTAGTTTTAAAAGGTCCCAGCAAAAAAACTTGGATGTAATGCTTTGCAAACTACTTATTGCTTTTGTAGAATTACTTCTGAACAACATCCAAAAAATCACTTAAGTATTGCTTCTAAAGGGTAATTGCTCTAAAAGTGATCGTAAAAAGTGATTTTCGTATCATTTGGCATTTCCAAACAGAGGGTCGCGGTTTCGATTTTCTTATTCTGTTAATTTTTTTTATTTATAATTAATTTGTTTAAATTCAATATTTTTTAATTTTTAAAAATATGTATATATAAAAAAAAATGGTGAGAATTTGCCTTTCAATTTTATAGATTATCGGAAAGGTTAAATATTAAAAGTAAAGTACATCATTATTACTTTGATTTCCAATGGATTGCGCCATTCCAATATGATCTTAGACTAATTTCAAAGCGCAACAATAATTTCAAGCCCGATAGTTCCAACGCGAAATGAAAGTAAAATTCCAGAGGGTTTTGCAAAGTTAGCTCGGTTTTTTAATTATGACCTCTTGAAATATCTGTGTGGCGCGAAAGCATAAATATGTTGCATATTTTTAGAGTTAGGAACTCTCTCGCGTTCACGAATAAGTTAAATTTCAACTGTTCTTTTCGGTTCTTTTATTTTATTCGGAATTATCAAACAAACCACTGACATAATATAATATTATACTGATAGAAAAATCCTGAAAAATAGAAAAAAAGGTAATCAAAATTAGTTAAAAGGGGCCGTGCACAGAAAGCTTTTGAAATTAGTAAATCCTTTTTGCTAAATATTGGTAAGATAAAGCCTATAATGACACTTGTTAGTTTTAGCATTAATAATCCAAAATAGAAGAGAGCCCGTATTTCCTTATGTGAGAAATAATGTGTGTGAAGAGAACAACTATATGGAAAAACTATTAAACTGTCAAATTGATGTTGGTAATGCAGAACCGTTCATATGATTTGCATTGATGGAGCAAAAAACTAGAATCTAGAACAGAGGTCGGCATCACCTATGCCCATGGGCGCTCTCTCACACCTACATAAGCTCACACATAGAACAAAAAAATAATCAGTCGCATACAAGATTTCAATGAAGTAGGTTGTCACATCGCTTGTTTGCCATATTTTTTACACTCTGCATAATGTTTATTGATACATTCTTTTGTTAATTTATTTTTTAGTTTTTTTTTTGTGTTGTTGTTGTTTAATATTTGTTTTCGTAGTTTTTGTTTGCTTTAGCATGTATGTAACCACTTATTATTCAAAATCTCGTAACTACTTAGTTCTCATTTTTTCGTAAGCGAGAAGGTAAGCGTGACCACTTATAAAAACGACCACGCCAAACAAAAATAATGAGCTTAGACGCCAAAAAATAAGTTGTGCGGAACTATGAGTTTCTATTATATAACCACTTATTTGGTAATGAAATATTTTGCTGGGTGCCTTCTGTTATTCTAAATGTATTAATATTTTCTTTACATTAATTTAACAATAAAAAAAATAAATAAATAAAAGTGTGTAATAAAAAAGTGTTGTGACAAAGAAAAACTAAATAACCACACGGAGGAAAAAGACGTTTTTGTATATGTTTGGAGGTAATCAATGTATGTTTACAAACTACCATATATGTATTAGCAGTGTGCTTCCAATTATATTGTTTTTAAAGTTACTATACATATATTTCCCGGTAATAATTATATTTGTGGATATAATTAACATATATTTGGAAAAACGGCGAATTTCCATTCTTGATACATATAAAGTTGTATGTAGCCATTATAATTTTTGTAGTTGGTAATAATCGTTTAGTTTAGCTAGACCGCATCTAGTCAGAAAATTTAGTGATATTTTTCCTTTATTTATTAATTTTATTGTGAAAGATGTGAAAAAAATAAAATAAATTAGTAGAAATAAAACATAAAATTTTGTTAAAAAGAAAAAAATATTTAATTGTGTATATTAAAGTATTAACTTGTTATAAGAGTTTTTAATTAATATTTGTTAATAAAAATAAATAAAAAATAAATGAAGAGATTATAGTTATTGGTTTTCAATGAATGTATTAGATGTAAAATTCAATGTGATTTATAATATATTTAGTTATTAAATAATCGCCAAACAGTAGATGTATTAATTTTACTTTTTACGTTTTTCCATTAAAATATAGAGAAATTTAGAGAGTAGAATAAATACGCTTTATAACTAAATATATTATTTACATATATTTTTGCATGCAAATATATATTGTTTCTAGTAAAAACACGGCGAATATGTTTAACAATTTCTCCAAATATATATATATATTACCAGAAAGAATATGTTTGGGACAGGCCGTTTTTTCAGCGTGTACGGGAACGCACATAATAATTTCTAATTTAAAATTAATTCTTTCCCACTACGAAAATTCCAAGAAAGACCACCTGAGCTTTTTCATGATCATGAAAATTTGAGGCCTTTAAGCCATTTTCTTTATAAAAATTGTTAAATTATAAAAAATTTTATAATTTATTTCCCTTGCGGGATCCCGTGAATTCAAAATAAATTTCCCGCTTTCCCGGGAAATGAAAAAGTGCGGGATTTTGCATTCCCTACTCACAATCAGTAATGGTATATGAATGGTACTTTTATCCTTATTTAACAACAATTTTTTAGAAAAACATTTTTAATTGGCAATTGCACTTTAAATGCAACCGCAGTTTTAGAATGAAATTTTAGTTCTATTATCGCCTTAACTCAAATTTTGAAAGGATTTTTATTAATTCAATTCAATTTATTTATTGTTAAGATATAATTAGAAGTTTACAATAATTTTAAAGTATACAATTAAAGAGTTTAGTCAATTTGACTTTTCAACTTTAATATATAAATATGCATGAAATAACATAATTTTGTTTAATAATAATTTTATATATAAAGGAAAAATTCACAAAAACCCTTAACATAATAAAAAAAAAAAAATTTTAATAAAATCGGTAGATGTTAGTTAATAAAAGTAAACTTGTTAAGGACATAAATATCTAATATGCTCGTAAGAGGAATTTGAACATTTAGCAAAAAATTTTTCAGTAATAATATTTAATTTTTCCTTAACTTGTTGGATACCAGATAGTGAGTGAAGACGAGTAGTTGAATAATAGTATGGTAAATTATAAAACATTTTCAGAAGCTTATTCTGACACACTTGTAGTCGTCTTAAGTGACAATAAGAGGTGTCGTGCCAAGCAGGTGCCGCATAAAATAGAATTGCGTGAAATATTACCTTTAAGATCAAAATTTTGTTTACAATGCTAAGATCAGATTTACGGTTTATAAACGGATATAATATTTTCGTAGCTATATTCACCCTCACGCAAAGAAAAAACATGGTTGGGATGGCCATATTCGAAGAGCATCATATATTTTTGGGTTTATGATTCTGACAATCATGTTATTACATAGTTGTGACAATCATACTCTTACCTCTTTTTTGTCATAATATGGTCAATAAATTACCTCACTATGATTGCAATATGCTCCCAATATTAGCATATTATAGTCCTACATATTATCATATTATTGTCGTACTATCCCTATAGTATTCTCCAAGAATTCTGCTGAAGCTGGATTGAAAAGATATGCATGTTTTAATTGACAATATTTATTCAATGACTAATTTACACATATATAGAGATAAAAATAAATTATGGAAGCTATAAAATGCAGAAAAATATTGCTAAGAATACAATTTCACAATACATCCAAAAATCATCATAATATGTTCCTTATGATCATAATGTTTTCTTGATGATCATAGTATTTTTCCAATGATCATATTATTGTCATGTCGATAATTTTGTGATCAATTAGGATAATATTATGATCACTAGGAACATATTATGATTATTTCGTGCACTCTTTATATTTTCTCCAATTTCGTACAGTTTTTCAACTAGACTTCCGTACAAAATGAAAAGCTGTAGCACTACTTATTATGTACGCTCTTCAACATTAATTTGTCTGTGTGAATACAAAATAAATCACTTTTTTTTATCACTTTTTACTTATTTTATAACACTTCTAATTTCAAGTTTCCTTGTTAGACCGAATTCTTTCTTCCACAAACAATGTTACTATTAAAATGAACACCAATAAGTTTCTCTTTTATTTCCTATGTTTTTTTTTTTTTTTTTTAATATGTTTATTTTCTATTATAGCTTCTTGCAACTTCTTTTCACAAAATCTCAAACAACAATGACGCTAACTGATCGATGACGCTCATAAAAAAATATACTGACCATCTTATAGTTGTCGAAATCATACCAATGATTACGAATATGATATCTCTCAATGCAAATAATAATATGATTGCAACTCGAAGAGAGGAATATGGTTGTCCAGATAATATATGATTGCAGACGAGAGAAAAATATGATAACCGAAAAAAAAGAGAGATTTTAATTATAAAATGATTATAGACTACCATATCATTTGCAAGGTATGATTAATACATTAATAATATGATTGCAACCACCAGGTTTGGCAGAAGCGAACATAGTTTTGTAGCCGTGATCATGTTGTAACCATATCTTTTCTCTGCGTGCTGTTAACAATATAACTAATATGATCGTTAAATAGCATTTTTTTATCAAGAATAACGCCCAGATATCGTACGTTTGTCTCCCATTGGACGTCAACACCATCAACATTAATATTGCACTGGGGTAAAAAAAAACAATCCTTCCTCTTCCTTGTAAAGAAGATTGATTGGGTTTTCGACGGGTTAACTACGATTTTCCATTTTCTAAAATATTGAATTGCTGCACCCACCGATCTTTGAAGGTTAATTAATATATCGTTAGACAAAGTGTTTGAACTTAAAATTGCCGTATCATCTGCGAAGATTGAAGACTGACAACCTGACAATGAGGGGAAATCTGAGGTGAAAATATTGCATAGAATTGGGGAAAGACATGAACCCTGTGGGCAACCAGGCAGGAATGTTATATTCCTCCGAATATTGTTTTCCAATATGAACCCTGAATGACCGACTGGTCAGGAAGCTTCTAATTATTTTAATAGTTGGTATATCCAATCCAATCGTAATTAATTTATGTATGAGAGCATCATGCCAAACGGAATCAAAAGCAGATTTTATATCCAACAACACCATGGCCGTAGATTTACCAACATTGAAATTTTCCTTAACTATTTTCTTTATTCTGAGTAAAGGTTGTGTAGTATTATGTTCTGAACGGAACCCGTACTGTTGGTTAGGAAGAATGTTGTTATCCTTGATAAAATTATTAAGTTTCTCCTTTATGATCTTCTCTAGTACTTTGCTCATTGAGTCCAAGAGACTTATAGGTCTGAATGAGTCAGGACTGGAGTGGTCTTTACCAGGTTTTGGGATGGCTATAATCTTCGATTTTATCCAAACTAGTGGGAAGTAACATAGATTTAAACAAGCATTAAAGAGACGCGTAAGGACTTCATAACCCTTAACTGGCAGAGCTTTTAAGCATTTATTGAAAATACCATCTATACCTGGACTTTTTTTATTTTTCAAATTCTTAATAATACTCCTAATTATAGTTATATTAACTATGATGTTATTATGCATTGTTGTGATATGGTTAACTAAAACTGTAATAGAATTAGAAATAGTCTGCATTGTATCGGAATCGCTCAAGTTTGCAGAAATAGAATGATTCGAAAGAAATTTTCGAGCTAATATTTCGGATTTTTCAGTATTTGTCGTTTGACTTGAGACTAGGAATACATTTGGATTTCTTCCTTATAATTTTAGAAATGTTCCAAAATTTTGGAGAGGATTTGTCGAGACTTTTCAAAAGCTTATTCCAGTTGGAGTTTTTAAAATCAAAAATACTATCTCGTATTACATTGTTTAAAAAAGAAGTTTGAAGTTTATATAACGGAAGCCTATATCTTATCCATTTCCTTCTTGAATTATTTCTCAAAGTTATCAAATCCAATATGTGTTCAGGTAAACGTTTAATGAAGCAGTTGTGCATGGTTTTCTTTGGTGTACTTGAATCAATGGCGTTATGTAATAGAAGAGTAAAATCCCTAATGAAATGCTCAATGTCATTGATATTGCCTAATGGGGCATCTAAAAAATAATCAACGTTATCGTTTATAAATCTCCTGTATGAGTTCCAGTTTGTTCTATTATAATCATATTCCAGATTTTCAGATACCTTGAATTAAATGTAGTATATACAGGTAGATGGTCAGAACTCAACTTGTTGAGCGTAAGAGCTGCTGAAAGTTTTTCAGGTACATTTGTAATAAAACAATCTAAAACAGAAGGGTTCATTGTGCTACTCGCTGGAACTAGAGTAGGTTCAGAAGGATAAACAATGCTAAAGTTGGCAGTAGTAATTAAATCGTGAAGTATATTTCCCAACAGTTTGCCCGAATGCATCCCCAGGCCTGGTTACGGCAGTTGAAGTCGCCTCCTAAAATATATTTTTCCCTAATACTCGAAAATTTTCTAAGATCAGATTTAAACTGTGCCTTCTTTACACCCATGGGACCAGATGAACCACCAGGAAAGTAACAGCTATATATATTTATATTCGTATTATCATTAAGTCTGATATTTACACCCAAGTTTTGTATTAACTCTGTATTAATTTCCGGTAAAACTTCATTACTAACATTCCTGCGAACCACTATTGCCACTCCACCACCCCGAGAGTGTTCTCGATCCTTACGATAACAGAAATAATCTTGGTGGTACATTGAAATCCCATTATTCAAACCAGTTTCACTCACTAAACCGATATCGATATTTTCTCTTATTAAAAAGTCAAAAAATTCAGAAAGTTTACTACGTATCCCTCTAGAATTCCAAATTAAAATTTTTAATTTAGCATTCATGGTAGAAATTTAAAAGCTAAATCAGTAATAACATTAAATTGATCACTTTTAGATTTACAATTTCTTAAATTTCTTATTAGTTCTAAAGTTAAAGTTTTAAGTACCTCTAAGGAAAAAAGATAATTTGAAGAGCTATCTGATGATGCACGAACAACATTAGCAAACGTCTTATCTGTTGAAATGTGGTTATTACCAGGATTATAATTATAAGTATTATTAATATGACTGTTTGCCACACGCAGATTGGTTCTATTGTTTGGCCTAGAAAACCGATCCCTCATTCTTACAAACGAGGATCTGTTAGGACAACTGCTATCAGTAGATTTATGGTCACCACTACAGTTCGCACATTTTACAGCTGCCGAAGTACAGGATGAAGTTTCATGTGAACCAGCACATTTAGCACAGAATGTTTTAATATTACAATTGCTGGACCCATGACCAAACATTTGGCAGTTGTAGCATTGTGTTATTTTGTTTGGTGATTTAGTTCGGTAATTCCATTTAACACGAATATAATTAATACTATTATATTTGTTTCTTAACTCGGTTAGATTTATTGACCCCTTCTTAAAGTAAACAATATAAAGTATAATTTCACGATTAAGTTCCAGTTTACGGAAAAGAGCCTTGACATCCAAACACTCTAAACCCATCTTAGCTAGTTCTAACTTTACCTTGATAGGTTCAGTTTTATCCAATCCAGACAAGACGACTTTATAAGGTCTATTGTTCTTAGGTGTATAAGAAAAATATTCAATTTTATGACTCTTTAAATATCTCACGATATTATCGTAATCAAATTGAAATTCACAGAACAATTTATGTCCGATAGATATTTTTCTGATGGAATATCTAATAATTTTGCTTTCCTTACAAAACTTGTGTATATCATCTGTAGAGCTTTTTAATATAGTTATAGTTGCTATATGAACTTTTGGTGGCACAGCTGTGGAGACACCCATATTTTC
Organism: Leucophora obtusa; assembly: GCA_949987735.1. NCBI lineage: Eukaryota > Metazoa > Arthropoda > Insecta > Diptera > Anthomyiidae > Leucophora > Leucophora obtusa. The sequence continues at coordinate 106,793,795 of OX465299.1, read as the reverse complement.
TTCTTCATTGTCGTTCAATGTTTGCAATGGATGGTAATAATTATTATTATTAATAAGCCCACGTTTAGAATTACTGGCAACATCATTATCAGCTGGTCGCTTTATAATCGAACTCATGTTCGAAAAGGAGAATTATATGTTATAACTCACAATGTGTATGCCTCTCCGAAAAAGCACAAAACAAAACACAAAAGAATTTGTAACACAGTAAATTAAATAAATAGGCATTTATTGCCGTTTTAAAAACAATAACAATTTACAGACGTGTTTTAATTGCAATGCGTAATCTTATCTTGTATCGTCAAACAAACAAGAGAGACTGAATTTTATTAAAAAACCTGAAATTTTTATTACACTGTAGATTTTTAGTTGATCTGAAGATGTTTTACATTGAGTGTTAATTGTTAAGTAATATTCCTTAATTGCAACATGTTAGTATTTATACGGCATGTTGTGTTAGGATGTTATACACAAAAATAAAACAACCGTGTAAAAGTTTCTTTGCTTTAATTTCTAATTTCTATAAATAGAATTAAAAGCTTGAATATTAAAAAGCACGAATCATTGCTTTACATATTGAAGGAACTTCAATGAAAAAGCACAACTACAACATAGGGAAAAATAATAGCTTTGTTAAAGACATGTGGTTTTCGTTAGTTATAATAATGAAAAATCGATAAGTAAAAATGTTTGAATTTACTTCTCAAAATGCATTTCTTTGAAATTTAACATATATATACAAAAACCTAAAATCTACATTATAGCCTAGAGAGGACCCCATAAAGACAATCTGATGATAGTGAGCGGTGTCACTTGAAAATGCATTAATTGTCAACCATTGGTTCTAGGAAAGTTTTTTTCATAAGTTTTTCTCTATTGGTTGTAAAATGAAAATTGTAAATTCTATTTAGAATTTGTAATATTTGAATACTTTTTAAAGGCTCCTTATTGTTATATTATAGTCCCCTGATTATGATTTAAAAAAAAACACACTTAAAAATTTGCAAAATAATGGCGGAACGCGAAAAAAGGCACAAAAAATTAATTAAAAAGTTTAATCAGCGATTTTCATTCTACAAACAAATATACTGATGTAAGAATTTCCTTTTTTGCAAATTTTTTTTCCACGACTTTTTTTCGTAATTTTTTTTTTCAACTATCCACTAAACTTTGTTCTACTAAATTGGGTGTTATAGTCTCTAGGTTATATATTTAATAAAACCGCACCTAAAAAATAAAAATATTGGCGGAACGCCAAAAAAGACTATGGTACAAAAATTATATTAAAAAACTTAACCAGCAGTTTTCATTCTGCAAACAAATATACTGATGTAAGAATTTTCCTTTTTGTAAATTTTTTTTTCGCGTTTTTTTATTTAGTCACCGAACTTTGTTCTATGAATTGGGTATCATAATCCATAGATTATATATTTTAAAAAACCGCACTTAAAAAAGCAAAATAATAAAAAATTACAAAATATTGGCGGAACGCGAAAAAAAAAATTTAATAAAAAAACTTACTGCCTGTTTTTATAAAAAGAATCAGACGAATTCGTTAAAACATTTGTTTGAAAAACACAAACTTGAAAAGATTTTTCTTTAAAATTGTTTAGCCGCATTTGGTCTAAATAGAAGTTCTAACAAATTTGTGCAAAAATTTTTAAAGAAAAACGTTTTTAAATTAGTGTTGTTCCCACAAATTTGTTAACGAATTCGTCTGATTCTTTTTATAGCTCTTTTGGCGAATATACTCCAGGTTTGGGACAGTTACGCCGAATTGAGTTACTTTGAAAATCATTAAAAAAATAATAGAAAATATGCAAATAATTAGAATAAAAATCATAGAAATGAAAGCCAAGATATGTAGATCTTCAATTTGAAAGTAATTTTTGAAAAATAATTAGGGTTTAAGAAATGACAGTGCTTTGAAAAAAAGTGGCGAAGGATCCCCCCTCTACCCTACAAATTTTTCTAAAAATTTCTTTTTATAAAATGGTTTTTGAAACCACCATTTAGGCAAACGTTAGCATTTGTTTCTACAGTACTTTTCCGACGTTGTTTGAACAGCCGGCCCACACTGGTTTAAGAGCGGCATTAATTCATTTTTTTTCACCTACAGTTTGTAATAAACAATCCAAATATCATGTACCAAAAATATTAGGCTTATATCTTTATTACTTTTTTGTCCAGAGACATTCAAAGTTGACCTAAGTGAATGGGTTTCAAATGACCGTATTATATATGCTCAGGGACGTAACAGTTATAACTTTTATTCAAAAAAGTGATTGTTTTACAATTATTTCTTGTTTAAATACCCATGTGAAAATCGAAATATATATGAACATACATGATCATACATTGGCTCGTATGTGATCATGCATGGGCATACATAGTCATATACGTACATGCATAGTTCAATGTATGATCATACATGATCTCATATATTTCCATATACCTTTGGATCCGAATTTAAGCTATCCCTGGCCCTTCAAAACTTTGAAGGGCCAGGGATAGCTTAAAAATTCTTCGATTGAAATTTTTTCTGCAATAGTTTTTCTAGTAACCTCACAAAATAAGCCTCGGAGAGCGGGATTCGGAACAACGTTTCAAATAAGGGCCAGTCGACTAAGCATGAAAAAAGTTATCGAATATTTAATTTTCCATTTTGAGTGCATTAGTTTGACTCGATGGAATAAATTATATAAACATTTTATATATCGTTGAATAGCCTTATTTGTTAGTATATAAAAAAATATTTCAAATATTAAACACCCCGGTAAAAAACCAAAAAAAAATTATAATCCATTTTATTTCAAAATATTACATAGAAATTTAACTTTTTATGTTTAAATAACTATTAACAGTAACAAAACAATTTTTTTAGTGTTTGACAATTTTTTACCATTTAACGAAAAAAAATAAAATTTTACAAAAATAAGTAATTTTCAAACATTTTTTTATAAATAAAAAAAAATGCTTTTAAAAATATCACCTTTTCCACAAAATTTGCTCCCCTATCGGTGTTCTTGAGCGAGCGGCAGGAAATTTAGGGGCAAATCATTTGGAACTTGTTTGCTTATGGTTCTAAATTAAAAAAATTTATCTAAGTGTCGTGACTTTTGCCACATTCAGAAACATTAAATTTTGTTCAAAAATTCATCATTTTCAACCAATGCTGGGTGTAGGGTGCATGCTCAAAAATGTTCTGAATTTGACCATTAAGCATTTCTGATGCTCATTCTTTTAGAAAATGTGCAAAAATGTTAAAAATCTTCAAAAAACTTGGATATAAAAGCGAATGAAATAACCCCCCGTTTTGCAGAAAAATGCCATTTTCAGGACACGCTTAAAAGTTTTGACTTTAAAAAACTATTACTGCTAAACGGCTCGAGATAATTAAAAACAGTTTTCATTCTGAAATTTAGAAAGGTCATGACAATGACACATCAAAATTTCAAATATATTGTTCTGATAATGAAAAACTTATTGGGGAAAAACCAAAAAAAGTCAAGGTAAAAAATTAACATTTTGAAATTCAAAGTTAAATATTTTTTAAACTACCCAAGTGGAAATTGCCCACGGTAGAAAAATATAGTACTGGTTAGCACTGTTTTTTTATTACGCCAGTACCACTTAACCTAGTGTCTTCAAATGCAATGAAATGTGCAAAGAAATTTATTGCTTTGTGTGTTATTTTCAAATTTCTTTCCCATTTCATTGCATTTGAAGACACTAGGTAATATGTACTTTGCCACTGTTTTCTGCTATTTTAACAAGATTTTTTCTATCTGACTAATTTCTAATAGAATTTCAATATAACTTTTTTCATAATATTTTTTATATAAAACAGCGAGAAACCAGAATATTTAAGAAAAACTTTTTATTTTCTAGTTTGCAATTTAATATTTTATAACACAATAAAAAACAACAAAATTAATTTGAAACAAAAATATATATTTTTTATTATTTTATTAAAATTTAGGGTGATTTACTACCAGATTTTTAATTGTTTTTATAGTACTGATTTTTACACAGTACACTGATTTTTTGTATTTAAAATACTGGCAAGTTACTGAATATTTTTAATTTATAGTACTGGGAAAACACCAGGAAGTAACAAAATCCAACACTGGGCCAACGTGGGCAAATACCTACTGCCAAGCGTATATTGGTGTTATCATTTCAACACCGTACCAGTACTAGAAACGTAAAAAATCCGACAAATCGCCAGTACATGCACTACCGTCTCCAACGCTGAGCCAGTACTGTGCCGTTCGTATTTTTCTATCTGGGTATAAGAGGTACTATAGTACTTGATGAAGGTTTTTATTTATCTTATAACCTAGATTACAAAAAGTCTAAAATCAGTAAAGTCGGTTCACATTTGTAAAAGTTGCACGACAATAAAGCTTTTGTATACCCGAGATGGTCAACTTTGACATCCTGTAGCACACTCTGTGATAAAACAGGGTGGATAAAATACTAATTTTATAAAAGCCTGGATCTTTCTCTTCAGTTCTTGTAAACATTTTTTTTCGATTGGAGCAGTAGTTTAGAAGATCCATAATTATTACCATTTTTAATATGTTTGGAACCACTGTGTGGCCCTTTTGTCTAATGATGTTATAATTTTAGGTTTGGCAAATAATTTGTTTGCCTGAACGTTGCTAGCACTTTGCCCTTGGTATCTTTCTGACTTTGTGTTTTTTAAAATTAACTGTTGTCGTTGAAAATATTTATTCTACTTAAGTACTTCTACAGTCATAGAAAAAAGTTTGTAGAAAAGTTAGTTAAACTGTTAGTACTTGAACTTAACAAATTTTTAACTAATTTTTAGTTAAAATTTAACTTTTAGTTAATTTTTTTGCTACCTCCACATTACTAACTTACAAATTTTTTTGCTATTTTTTTTGCTGAATTTAGTTACTACTTTTTAACAATAAATTTGCTAACTTTACAGTATTTTGCTGAATTTTAATTACAAACAGATTTGCTAATTTTAAAAATTTTTTGTAAACTAAACCACCAATTTTGGAGCGCTTATAAACAGAATGTTAAATGACTCATAAAAATTACTGCACATTTTTAACTCGCCAAAAATAATGCAAAAAGTTTTTAAATAAAGCTAAATTGAAATGGTTGAAAATTTGTCATACTCATAAAATATCTAAATTATTAAAATTTATGAGAAAAGTTTCTATTTATCGTAATACATTAATTTTCAAAGATCAAGGTTTATTTTGGACGATCCATTTTAATATGAAAATTGTGATTAAAAGTATCTCTGGGGAGCAAGTGGAGTTTACGGGGATGACCCTAATTTGTTTCCCCCAATATTGTACTTTTTAAGCTTCTTTCCTGTGGGTGGAGCTTTAGAGGTGAAAATGGAAACTCAAAAAAGTGCTTTCCCATTCCCGTTGGCAAAACACTGGCAAAACTAATAAATAGGTGGGCTGGAAATATATTTTACAAAATAAAATTTAAAAAAAGTTCATATGTATTTTTTTGGTCCTGCCGTGATTTGAACCCAGGGCGTCAGATTGGCAGACGATTGCTCTACCCACTGAGCTAACGAGACATATAATATTTGATGGCTAAACACATAAATAAGTGATAATAGCTGGACAACTACTGGCTCTGCCAAAAGGCTAGTACTGGCAAACAATTTTTTGTAACTAATATGCCAGCGTTGGGAGGGCAAAAGAAAAGTTGGTCTTGAAGGATTTTTCCCACAAACAAAAAATTGATTTTATAAAACAAAAAAATTTTAAATTAAAAAAAATCAAAAAAATTTTTTTTATAAAATCATTGGTCTACCAGTGAATTGATTTTTATACCACTGGTAGCATTGGCTAGGTAGCATTGGATAACCACTGGTGGCAAACCCTGGCATATCACTCTAAGCCAATTCTATACCAGTGGTTTTTTTTTATAAACCCCCGAAATATTTGTAAAACAAATACTGGGAAAACGCTTTTTGCAAACGCTGGCAAAGCGTCCCAAATGAGTGTTCTGCCAGTCATTTATTTTTAACACCGTGGTTACCCAGTGCTATGCCAGTGCTTGATTTTTTGTGCTATGCCAATGAAATTTTTTTCAATTTGCATTGATGAAAACAATGGTAATGAAATGTACACATAATTGAAGAAAAAGCATTGTAATATAAAAAAATATAAGAAATACGCGAATTTTTAATTTTTTTTCTTAATTTATTCTTTTATTAAAACATGAAAAAAATACTTCTTTCATCAATTATAAATGGGCATTTAGACATTGAACAATGCCAATTAACAAATTTAAATTAATTGACACATTCAATAAACTGGTCCCAAGTATGTTTTTAAATACAAATTTATTTTTTATTTATTAATTTTCATTTCATTTGCTCCTTTTGTACCTTTTTCCAGTCCACTAGTAATTTGCCAAAGTTTTGTTGATTTCCGAAAATTTTAGCAAAAATTTTGATTTCTTGATTTCAGCAAGTTAAATTGTTATTTGCAATTAACAAAAATTTAGCTCAAATATTACTAAAATTCTGTAAACTTAACAGTTTTTTTTTGCTGTGTTCATTTTATTAATATTTAGCAAACTGATTCTGCTAATATTAGCAGTTTTTTCTGCAGCATCATTTTTAACTAATTTTTAGTAACTTTTTCTGCTATTTTTACGGACTTATTTGTATGAGTGTAATAACTCATTTTTTGCTGTGTTCATTTTATTAATATTTAGCAAACTGATTCTGCTAATATTAGAAGTTTTTTCTGCAGCATCATTTTTAACTAATTTTTAGTAACTTTTTCTGCTATTTTTACGGATTTATTTGTATGAGTGTAATAACTCATTTTAAAGTTCAAGGAATATTTTTACTTAACACCCTTTTGAAATTATATTACAATCTAATGCTTTTGTAATCTACAAATGATTGTTTTTTAACACATAAGTACATTCATATGTAAAGCTAAAAAAGAATATTTGAAAACATCTTAGATTATGTAAAATACAATTTATTTATTTCATTCACTTGAATTCAAGTGTATTATTTGTTATGTACGATTTTCATACAAAACGATTTTATTCATGGATGGTAACCGAAACGATGCGGTTATCGGTAAGGGTAACGCTATTTTAGATTGTTTCGGTAACGGTATTTTAAGGGTAACGATATTTCATTTATTTCGGTATCGGTATTTTAAGGATAACGGTATTTCAGTTATATCGGTAACGGTATTTTAGGGGCAACGGTAGTCAGTTGAAAGGGTTTTGAATCGATAACGGTATTTTAGCGGTATTGCCTGCCAACCCGGATTTTGTTTCATCTCTATATATAAAAGAATAACGTGACTGACTGACTGAATGACTGACTGAATGACTGACTGAATGACTGACTGACTGCCGGACTCAACATCGCCCAGCCCAAACCGCTGAAGCTAGGAAGTTGAAATTTGGTATGTAGGTTCCTCTTTCGGAGTAGACGTCCGCTAAGACGGGATTTTTGGAAATTCCTACCGGAACGGGCAAAAAGGGGGAAAGTGTCCCCCTTGACGGCCTGCCAAAACCCCTTTGGCTAGAAAGCTGAAATTTAAGATATGTGTTCCTTGGAGTAGGGGCTAACTTTTCTGGAAAGTACTTTCTAGAATTTTGGACAGGGACGTTGTAAAAATGGGGGTTAAAAAGGGGAAAAAGGCCCCCCTTGACGGCCTGCCCAAACCGCTGGAGGTAGGAAGTTGAAATTTGGTATAAAGGTTCCTCCACTATCGTGGACATCCACCAAGACGGGAGTTTTGGAAATTTTTACAGGGACGGGCAAAAAGGGGAAAAAGTCTCCCCCTTGACGGCCTGCTCAAACTGCTGGAGCTATGAAGTTGAAATTTGGTATGTAGGTTCCTCGACCGGTGTAGACGTCCGTTGAGACTGCATTTTTGGAAATTCTTATCGAGAGGGGCAAAAAGGGGACAAAAAAAGTACCTTTTTCCAAAAAAGTACCTTTTCCCAAAAAAAGTACCCTTTCCCAAAAAAAGAACCTTTTTCCCAAAAAAGTACCTTTTTCCAAAAAAAAGTACCTTTTTCCGAAAAAAGTACCTTTTTCCAAAAAAAAGTACCTTTTTCCAAAAAAAGTACCTTTTTCCAAAAAAAGTACCTTTTTCCAAAAAAAGTACCTTTTTCCAAAAAAAATTCCTTTTTCCGAAAAAAGTACCTTTTTCCAAAAAAAGTTCCTTTTTCTAAAAAAGGTACCTTTTTCCAAAAAAAGTACCTTTTTCCAAAAAAAGTACCTTTTTCCAAAAAAACTACCTTTTTCCAAAAAAAGTACCTTTTTCCAAAAAAAGTACATTTTTCTAAAAAAAGTACCTTTTTTCAAAAAAGTACCTTTTTCCAAAAAAAAGTACCTTTTCCCGAAAAAAGTACCTTTTTCCAAAAAAAGTACCTTTTTCCAAAAAAAGTACCTTTTTCCAAAAAAATACCTTTTTCCAAAAAAAGTACCTTTTTCAAAAAAAAGTACCTTTTTCCAAAAAAAATTCCTTTTTCAAAAAAAGTACCTTTTTCCAAAAAAAGTACCTTTTTCCAAAAAAAGTACCTTTTTCCAAAACAAGTACCTTTTTCCAAAAAAAAGTACCTTTTTTAAAAAAAGTACCTTTTTCCAAAAAACGTACCTTTTTCTAAAAAAATTTACCTTTTCCAAAAAAAGTACCTTTTCCCAAAAAACATACATTTTTCCAAAAAAATACCTTTTTCAAAAAATGTACCTTTTCCAAAAAAAAGTACCTTTTCCCAAAAAGTACCTTTTTCTAAAAAAATGTTCCTTTTCCCAAAAAACATAAATTTTTTCAAAAAAATACCTTTTTCAAAAAAAGTACCTTTTCCAAAAAAAGTACCTTTTCCCAAAAAAAAGACCTTTTTCTAAAAAAAATTTTCCTTTTCCAAAAGAAGTACCTTTTCCAAAAAAGTGCCTTTTTCCAAAAAACATACATTTTTCCAAAAAAAAACACCTTTTTAAAAAAAAATACCTTTTCCAAAAAAAGTACAAATAAAGTACTTTGTAAAAACAAAGTATCTTTTTCCAAAAAATTTCGTTTTTCCAAAAAGTACCATTTAAAATAATATATAATTTCAAAACCCCCACGGATATCTCCACTAAAACAAGGTTTCTTGATATTCGGCATAGACGTGCGCTAAGACGGGATTTTTGGAAATTCCTACCGGAACGGGCAAAAAGGGGAAAAGTCTCCCCATAAACAGTCTCACAAATTGGAAAAGTGCCTGCCCAAACCACTGGAGGTAAGAAGTTGAAATTTGGTATAAAGATACCTCCACTGTAGTAGACATCGACTAAGTTTGTATTTTTGGAATTCCCTACAGGATATCCCAAAAGGAAACTCGGTATGTGAGTTCCTCCTTCTGTGTAGGCGTCCGCTTAGACGGAATTTTTGAAATTCCTATCGGGACTTATACAAACCAAAGATTAAATTCAGCTGTGCGGAGTCTTTAGATACCCTCCATCCTGGTGTTTTTATTCGGGGATTCTACTAAGTACGAACAAGTATGAATTATTACCCATTTTTTATTCGGTCAATCCGGGATTCTACTACGTACAAACAAGTATGAATTATTACCCATTTTGTATTCGGTCAATACACTGTGCAACAAATGTGTATGATTTTTTCCACCACTACAAGTAAAAAATAGTTCAGTTTAATCTTGTTTAATCTCAGTGCTGCCACAAGAAAGATTCAAAATTCCCAAAAGTGTAGACAAAATTACCCAAAAAATATGAAATTATAAATGATTTCAATTAACATATTATTTGAACTCCGAAAAAAGGTAATAACCTCATCAGTAAACTTAAAAACATTGATTTGGCCATTTCAATTGTCCCATCGTTCTGGGCGTTATATTATTACAAAGAAAAGTTCCTTATTTTAGAGTCTTTCAAAAATCAAGTTTTATTTGCGCTTTTAAATACACACAAAAAATCTTTGGCAAGCAATTGGGAGTACTTCAACTAAAATAAATGTTTTTGTGACATATACAATATAATATATTATTCGATAAAACTTTATTAGTTGAAATTTTCTTAATTAATTGGTAACGATTTTTTTGAGTACGTTAATAGCTTATTTGTATAACGAAAGAATTTCAAAGCATGTATATATTAATACACTTTCCTGATGTATAGGTTTAATTCGTGGATGATCAGTCGCTGTGAATCAATTCATTAACTCGTATGAATAAAAAATAGATATTGGAATTTTCATGCAAACTTCATAATTTTAGTCAGTATGCGAGTAGTCTAAAATTTTTATTTTTATTAATATTTCATGCTCTTCTATAAGTCACCGGATGAATTAGATGTTAAGTCATTCATAAGCCAAAAGTAATTATATACATTGAGGCAGGGTTGGTAGGCTCTATCCCTAAAATACTGTTATAGATTCAAATATCGATACATTTAAAATACCAGTACCGAAATTAATGAAATACCATTATCCTTACAACACCATTATTTTTTATTCTAAACTTTTTGTAATTCCACGTCGTAATTGTGAATTTTACATACACTTAGTTAATAAATTTATTTTACTTTACTTTGTTTTTTTGTAAAAAAAATTTGCGCAATGCACCGAAATAACTGAATACCGGTTATCTTAAAATACCATTATCGAAATAATTGCAATACAGTTAACCTTAAAATAGCGTTATCGAAATAATCGAAATACAATTATCCTTAAAATATTGTAACCGAAATAATCTGTGATAGCGTTACTTACCCTCACCGATAATCGCACCGTTTCTGCTACCAACAATGCTTTGAAGTAAGCATTGTTGCCATAAAGTGGCAACACTGCTTATGTTATTCATATAGATGTGTGCAGACCTTTAAAAATATAATTCCTTAATTCGTATTTTAAATCTCAATTTTGCAATAAGTTGATCTCAGTGAATTTTTTTTACCCCGATGTAGTACTTTTCAAGCAGATTTCAAAAAAAAAATCCGCGGAAAGACCTCTGTAGGGAGTTTATTTCTGTGCAAAGTTTGGAAATGGACTTAGCTATATCTAAGTCATTTATAGTCGGATTGGAACAATATATATGTATATACCATAGTAAAAATATCTTATGGACGACATTTTTTTTTTGTTTGTTTACCCATTACCGGCGAATCAGATTTAGTTTTAAGATTTTTTAAAATAAACCGTTTTAACCCTCGAAGTGGCACATGGTTCTGACCAGACATATTTCATTTTCATGCTTCAATTTACCATACTTCTATTTTAGGTACATGGCTGTAATTTCAGGTAATCTCCCAAAATATTGTTGGCTTTCGATGTATAAATTAATAATTGAAAAAAAGTCCTTGGAACAGAACAAAAAAGCAAAATAAAAAATCTTCACCTTACTTTTGGTACATGGTGTCTGGCCAGACCCCTATGCATTTTGTTCATACATGCATAGGCAAAGCACATGGCACGAGTTGGAAATTTGTATTTACTTTATTCTTTTATGCTTCTTTCTTTCTTCTGATTTTGTTTGTGAGTTAGTTATTCATTGAACGTTGAACAGTGAAGAAGTAATCTAGTTTGTTTGCGGTAATTTTGAACTTGTGAATAATTTTACGCAGGTAGATTTGTTGCGTTGTTAGTATATTATGGCTGATGAACTGGAATTTATTTATAATACACGCTTGCGTAGCGCGAATTTGCAACCCCAATTGTCAGAGGCATTAGTGCGTGATTTTCAAAGTCAGGTAGAAGCTGATGAAAATGATGATGTTTTTGAAAACGATGGTGACGACACTGCTGATTATGTGCCAGAAGATGATGCATCAGACATAGAAAATGATTTGGAAATTGAACCTAACGAACTTTATGATAGTGATGAAGACGTAGATGAAGAAGAAGAAAGTGGAAATGATGCTGAAGCAGCAAATGAAGTCGACTCAGGCTGTTTTTATGGTAAAGACGGTACTAAATGGAAAGAAACTGAACCCCCTGCATCTCGTTTGCGCCAGCATAATATCATGCGTTTTCAATCTGGAACAAAAACAAGGCTCACCAATCCACTTGAGGTATTCAAGCTATTTTTCTCAACCAATATTACGTTCGTCATCATTAGTGAAACAAATCGGCATGGGCGAGAATCAATTAGAAAATGGAATGAAGAACATCCAGAGTCTACCCAAAGAAAATGGATTGATTTGACAAGCTCTGAGCTAGATGCATTCATTGGGATTTTGTTGGCTTCTGGTCTCAGCCATAATAATATGCAAGACTCCAGTATATTTCTGATTCGCTGCCCATATTCCGTGCGGCTATGTCGCACAAACGATTCATTACTCTGTCCAGATATATTCGTTTCGATAATAGTCGTACGCGGGCATTCCGACAGCAAACAGATAAAGCAGCTCCTATCCGGGACCTTTGGAATTTTCTCAATGAAAATCTGCAAAATTATTATGAACCTTATGAAAATATCACCATCGATGAGCAGTTGTTTCCGTATCGTGGGCGCACAAAGTCCACCCAATATATCCCATCAAAACCTGCAAGGTATGGGATCAAAGTTTGGTGGGCATGCGATGCTAAGACTAAATTTCCATTGAAAGGAAAACTATACACTGGAAAGGAAGGAGACAATCGGGAGATAAATCAAGGTGAAAACGTTCTAATGTATTTCGCAAATTGTTACGCAAACAGCGGCAGAACAATTATTTCTGATAATTTTTTCACCTCATTGAACGGCGCTAAACGACTTGCTGCTATGGGACTGGCATTTGTTGGCACCATTCGAGCAAACAAAAGATGTCTTCCTAAGAAAGTTATGAAGAGCACCAGACGACCAATTCTTTCAAGTGTGTTTGGTTTTCATGAAAATCTAGTTGCACTTTGCAGCTACGTGCCCAAAAAAAATAAGGCAGTCAATTTAATTTCAACCGTGCATTACACGAAACATGTTGAAGGCGTAGCCATGAAACCGGAAGCAATTTTATTTTATAATTCAACTAAAGCCGGAGTCGATACGATGGATCAAATGCTAACTCATTACACAACAAAACGGTCAACCAGACGCTGGACATACGCGTTTTTCTGCAACATGATTGATGTGATGGCATTGGCAAGTTACATTATATGTAAGCTAAATGATGAAAATACAAGAAAAGAAAGAAGATGCATATTTTTATATAAACTTGCAAAGCAATTGGTACTGGCCAACGTTGAAAATCGCATCAATAATCCCCACATTGTGGCTCAACCAACAACTCGTATAGCATTTGAAGCGTTCTTTGGGAGACCTCTCAATATAGCAAACCTTAATGTGGCTTCACGCAGTGGTCCAGACACATTAGCTGCCAAAAAAGATTGCAGAATTTGCCTTCAGCAAGGTGACAAAATACGCCGTAAGACACGCTTTTTTTGCTGCAAATGCAAGAATCCTGTTTGTCAGCAACATTCAAAAGTAGATTATTTATGTTTTTGTTGCCTTCCGCAAAATTCTGAATAAAAAAATCAATGTATTCTTCATAATAATTTTCTATTTTGTCATAAACATTTATTACTTTACCCATAATAAAGAGAAATATATATAGAACAAAAAAATTGTTGCCCTTTTCATTCCAAAGATTTTTTCAGGTCTATTTTTTCTTCCTCACGTAGCTAATAACATAGTAAAAAGAAATAGAAACACAAAATATAACAAATATTTTCCTATCTTAGTAAAAAATTTAACGGCAAACAGCCCTTATTTCCATACAAATGCATGTAAATGTATAGGGGTCTGGCCAGACACCATGTGCCAGAACTAAGGGCTCAAAATATGGGCCACTTCGAGGGTTAATAAAAACCACCGTATACTACCACATAATTTTTTATTTATTAATATATTCTCAAGATTAAAAACTTTTGAGATGTAGTTCAAATTTTATCACTTCAAACACCGAAGATATTAGAAGTCAAACCTAATTTTTTTGCAGATGGTACAAAAGATACAACTTTGACTCTAACCAACAATTATACTGAATTAACTCATCGGGAATCGAAGATATTTTGGGAGTAACCACATTTTAAACCAATTCTCGGTATTGAGATTTTTCATTTGTCAAAAGTTAGCCATACTTTGAATGAAAAAAAAATCTCAGGATTTTGACCTCTAATATCTTCGGTGTTTGAAGTGATAAAAACTTTATCTATATATCAAGTGAAAGCTTTTCATCTTGACAACATACTAATAAGCACAATTTTTGTTCTTATATAGGTTTTTTATGGAATAAAAACATTAAAAAAACAAAAAAATTAAAATTCTTACGCCGAATCATAATGGGTCAACAAAAAAATGCTATCCTAAAGATATTTTTATTACCTTTCCAATGGTGTACATATTGTTCTAACCCTTTCATAAATAAAGAAAATATAGTGAAGTTCATTTTTAAACTTTAAACCGAAGTAACTCCCCATACAGGCTTTTCGGTGAAAAAAATTTCTTCGGGGCCCCAAAAGAGAGTTATATCTGTAGTAAAAATTTAGAATCAATCGGTGGGGTGCCTCTAAAGCAGTGGTCGGCATCCATAGCCACCAGTGGCCGATCATAATCGGCTTTTCACACGTACACAACACGAATGGCAACAAAACTATCAACTAAGAGCGTAAAATTTATTTAGTAGCATGGCACATTCGCTTTATTTACAAGAACAGGAAATTTATTATGAATTATTTTTATTTCTTTAGTTCATTAAAATTTACTAACTAATGAAATACTTTTTAAGAATAAATAATTTATATACAAAAAAATACATATTTTTTAAATAATGTGTATAATAAAATTTATTATGAATTATATAAAAAAATTAAATTACTATAATTTTTTTTTTTATTTCTTTAATTCATTCATGCATTCATTAACATTTCTTCATTAATTCATGTTCTTAATATACAAATATAAATTTAAAAATGATAAACTAATTTCTCACAGTGAAGAAACACAATACATTCACATTCTCTCTTTGTGCCGACCACTGCTCTAAAGCAGGCATCGGCAAACATATACAACCTTATTTTGTGCTTGTATGAGTGAGTTGCAGCCTCTCTCTCTCAATGTATAATAATTTGAAAATTTTAAATGTTTATAATGGGAATATAAAATAAAAATTTAAAAGCAAACAACATCTAAAATATCAAAAAACAACAACACAAAAAATAATAAAAACAAAAGAACTTAAAAATAAATTAGCAAAAAAATGTATCAATAAACATTATGCAGAGTGTAAAAACTCTGGCAAACAAGCGATCTGACAACCTACTTGTTTGCGACCGAGTTATTTTTTTGTCCTATGTGTGAGCTTATGTAGGTGTGAGAGAGCGCCCATGGGCATAGGCAGTGTTGCCAACTCTTGAAGGCAGGAAAGCACCGTGAGCATTGTGAAAACGGGTAAAAAGGGTAAAAACTTACCAAAAATGGGGTAAAAATGCACGATATTAATTTTTTGAAAAATTTAAATCAATAATTTAAAAACACATTTTAGCTTTATAAAATCGTGTAAAAAATGTTCAAAAAATAACCAAAAAAGGGGTAAAAAGTACCAAACTAATATTTTAAAATTTGGAAGTTTAAATATAACGAAGTTGCTAACACTGTGAAAAAATGTATTTTTTGTATAGTTCGTATTATTTTTTCAACTTTGATAGAAAATTGAAGAAAAATTTAAAAGAAACTAGAACAAATACCAAAAATATTAACTGTACAAAAAGCACTAAAAGCACTGCCATAAATTTGCAAAAGCACTGTAAATACCCGCTTTTTTTAAACGGGTATTTTTAAAAATTCACCGGGTACGGGAAGGAGAAAAGCACCAAAAAATACCCGAAAAGCACTGAAATGGCAACACTGGGCATAGGTGTTGCCGACGTCTGCTCTAAAGCCAACATAGTCCTAATTATTCAATCGAATCAAAATTGAATCAACACAAATAAGAACAAATCTAATCTCACTTTATTCAATGTGTAATCATTGATTTAAAGGCATTATGAATTATTCAGTAATTTATAAAATGAATCCAATTTTATGCATATAAATTCAAAAAACGAATTATCTCTTTCAAGGGCTGGGTGTGTATGTATGTATTTTTTTCTTATTCAGTAACAACAACACACAGTTAATATATTTTTTCATGATAATATGGAAAATTCTAGAGGTGCTTTTACATTTTCATTCATAACTTTTAAACGTCTGGATTTAATATGCCCATTTCCAATACCAAACTGCTTAAGAAATTGGACAAAAATTTTGACTAAAAATTAACATCATATCACAACTATTTTGAGCATGATCGTGATTTCAACAGACAGACAGACAGACGGACACGGCTATTTCGGTTTCGCTATTGAGAACGACCAAGAATATATATTCTTTTTATGTCCCAGATTTTTTTTTCGATGAGTTACAAACGGAATGACAAACAGATATATACCCTACTGCACAATGGGATGGAGGGTATAAAAATCATCATGCAGCATGTGGAGTTTTTACCCACACTTGTTGGTATTTCAAGCAGACGCTCTACCCCCTGTGCTATCGCCTCTTATACATGATAGCTGACTTTTATCAGTCTTGTTTTGTAAATTGCTGTTATTTCTTTCATTTTATATTAACAGAAATATATAACATATTGGAAACATATATACAGTTGTTTTTTTTAAGTGGGTTATTTTGTAAAATGTAACGCATTGCGTTGATTTATGTGTAAATTGTTATTGTTACAAAAACAATTTGTATAGAAAACAACGCAACGCAAGGCGTTGCGTATTACAATATAACCCCCTAAGTGTTATTTTTTATAAAAAATAATAAATAATACACTCATAGAAAGAAATAAAGCTCTAAAAATATGAGAAGAAAAAATTAATTAAAAATGACCTTGCAAAAAAACTGCAGATTTTTTTTTTTTTTTAATACTAGTAGGAGAAGAATAGGAAAAATAAAACCGTTAAATATACAAAATTTTAGTTATGTACATTTAAGTTAACTTTTAGTTATATTTATAAAATAAAAAAAATACCTTGATAAAATCCGCAAAAAATCTTGCAGCATATTAGTATTGTAGGTAAAAAATAGCTTTCTGCAAGGTAATTTTTAATTTATTTTTAGTAGTTCTAACTAAAATGTTTAGGGGATTTTTTTCTATTAGTGTAATAATAAATATATTTAGTAAAAATTTTATCAAAATGTATTTTTTTAAATTACAATTTTTTAAATACAAACAAAATGGTTATATTTACCTTTTTGGTATTTTAACAAAAAATTTTTGAAGAATTATTGTGCATTTTTAATTAGAATTTTTATATTTTCATAATCATGTTACTACTAAAAATGTAGAGATCATTAATAAACATGATAATGTAGTTGTGGCTACTCTTAATAAGCCTAGTGGTGTTGCTAATGCAGCAACTTTAAATGCTGAAAACGTTGTTTTTCCAACTGATAATATTCAGAGTGTTGCTCCTATTAATGACAATGGTAATGCTACTGTTTCGGTTATAAACGTGGATAATGTTGATAATGCTAATTTTAACTTGTTGTAACTAAGAGAAAGAAGTCTAATAAATCCCGTAAAGTCATTGTTGGGCATAACAATAATTGTGAATTAGATGTTGTGGTTAAAATGAAATGGGTGCATTTATCCTCTTTTAAACCAATGGTTACTGAGGATAATATAATTGATTATGTTGCTAAGTATCTTGACATAGATAAAACACATTTATTATGTCACAAACTGGTGAAGAAGGATGCTTCTTTAAATGACTTTAAATTCATAAATTTCAAACTTGGCATTTCTCCTGGCTATTACCAAGAATTGTTTAAACCTGAACTTTGGACGTCTGATATAAAGGTACGGCCGTTTAAGTTTTTTTCCCAAAACAGGTGGCGCCGGAGCGGATCATCTAACAGCCACCAATAATGATTGTAATACATTAAAAATGTATTATCAAAATGTCTCTGGAATGCGGACTAAGTCAACGTTATTTAGTATCTTTTTTTTTTTTTTTAATTGTTTATTTATTTACATAATCTATCTATTATAAACACTAGTTAACAATAACAATTTCTATATACAATGTCTCATATTCGAGCTCTCAAGTATTATTAATATAATAATTTGGTTTTTACAAATTGGTTATAATTTTTTTTATTTTATTTACAATAAATATATATATATATCACCAGCTTTTTGCAATGAAAATTGTTTAAAAAAACATTGCTTATATATTAATAAGTGGGTAAAGAAAGGTTAGTGTCAAGAAATATAAAAAAAAAGAAAATTATACTGTTTATTCAGAAAACCACCAAAACTTTTTGGTTTTAGATTTTTGTGTAAATCTCAAATCTCTAATTGATATGCTAGTGCTATACCTCATATTTAAATTTTCTGAATTACAATTTACTGCTTTTATATTGGCACGTCTATAATCATGGTAAAAGACCGGAATGCCATTTTCGTTTTGAATAATTTTTTTGTTATCAAGGTAAACAAAGGCCTCAGGTGGAACAAATCCTTTTTGTAAGGAATCGATTATATATTCATTTTGTGTGTAATAAGAGGCCATTATTGCATTATTTTCTATACATTGGCTACACCTTAATATATTATTTCGGATTAGGTTTATAATAAAATTATCTATTCTTATTATATTAGCATTATTATACAATTTCTCATTAGATATATATTTTAGATACTCGCTTTGTGGAGACCTGTATAGCGATGTACATGCTCTTAAACATTTTCTTTCAAAGACTCTAATCTTTTCCATGTATGATGGCGATATATTGAACCAAATTGGGCAACCATATGTTATTATAGGTCTTATAAGAGATTGATATATTATAATTTTAATCTTTGGTTTAATGTATTTCGAATGAAATAATGGTCTATATAAAAAGAAAGCTTTTCTTGCTTTTATAAGTATTTCTTTGACATGGTGGTTAAAATACAAAAATTTGTCCAAGTATATACCTAAATATTTTACTACATCCTTATTTGGAATCCTACAATTTGCTGAATTTGATTTAATTCCAAACTGTTTCCAGTTTTTCCTTATGTTTGAGTTACATTTATCAACTGATGGTCTAAAAAGAATGGTTCCGCATTTTTGTGCGTTGATTTTCATGTTCCAATTAATTGTATATTGTTCAACTAAGTTGTACATGTTTTGAAGATTCAGATTTATTGCTTCTATTTTGTCATCAGAGTGATATATAATAATATCATCCGCAAAGGATATGATATTATCGACTTTGTTTAGCAGATCTAAAATGTATAAATTAAACAGAATAGGAGAATTTACGGTTCCTTGTTGTAATCCATTAACAATCTTGAAAGATTTTGTACTTTTCGAATTTTGATAACAAACCATGAATTCTTTATTGCTTATCATATTGTATATTAAAATAGTTTGATGTATTGGGAATTCATATTGAAGCAATTTAAATATTAAGCCTGGAATCCATACACTGCCAAATGCCTTTTCCATATCGATGAGGCACGCGCCTGTACAACTTTTTTTATGCCAGTTCCAGTTAATATCGGAAGTAAGTTTATGTATAGCGTTTACTGTCGAATGTTTGAATTTAAACCCGAACTGCTTTTCACTTTTTATGTTTTTATCATTACAGAATTTGCTAATAATGTTATTGATACATACTTCCAAAATTTTGCTGATATTAGGTAATAAACTTATCGGTCGAAGATTTTTAGGATTATTGGGTTCTTTGCCTTTTTTTGGTAGTATCACAACCTTAGCTGTTTTCCAATCATTTGGAAAATATGAATTATTGAGCATATTATTGAATAATTTACAATAATCGTTGATCATTATTTGTGGCATTTTTTTAAGTACTATATTTGGTATATTATCGAATCCTGACGATAGCTTATTTCTCAAACTAGAAAAAATGTATGATATATTACTTTTGGTTATGAAAAAATTACATGATTGTGTTTCTTCTAAATTATCTGATAATTTTGTGTCACTAAAATTAGTTAAAGTAGTTTTATTCCTCTCGAATATGAATTTGGTTTCTAAAAACCTACCGAAAATCTCACTAACTTGTGTATGTACTCTGTTTTCTTGATCAATCTGCTTATGAGCATGAACTGACTCCAAAAAAGCACCTATTGTGTCTAACATGTGCACTTGATCATCTACTATGTAATTATTAAGGACATCCTTTTCTAAGCTTAGTGGGTTTATTCCAGCATTGGTTAAAAGAAATTCAGAGTGTACTGGAATTTTTATTTCCTGAAGATTTAATGACGTGAATTTTTTGAAATTCTTTTTTATCTGACCAAACATGTTTTTTGAATCTTTAGGATCTATATCGGTTAGTTTTTCACGAATACGACTGTTAATGATTATGGCGTTATTTAATATCTTTACTTCTCAATGCGACTTTGATATTTTCATTATCACTGAAACGTGGCTTAATACTGACTTCTATGATGCAAAATTCTTCAACCCATTCAAATATGTTGTCTATCGTAAAGATAGAGATAAAGTGAAAACCGGCTGTAGTAAAGGAGGTGGTGTCTTAACTGCAGTCAAGAAATCGTTGTGTTGTAAAGCAATTCCACTAATCAATCATGACACATTGATCGATCAAGTATGCGTTTCTATTAAGGCGGTAACTGGTGATCTTTACATCTGTGCTTCTTACATTCCACCGAAAAGTTCTGATGATTTGTATGCTGCTCACTCTTCAAATATTGTTCACCTAGCCGAGAGTTTTAATTATGGTGATAAATTGTGCTTATTTGGTGATTTTAATTTAACGGATGTCATTTGGTCTGAAATTCCAAAGTCAGATCTATTTTTGCCTAGTAATCTCAATAAATCTTTTGAAATAAATTTTATTGATTCATCTTTTAGTATAGATTTGCATCAGATTATACAGTTTTTAATAGATTGAATAAACTAAAGGGTTCTTCAATAAGAGCGCTACAAAAGTTTTTTTTAAATAAAACAAAAACGGTTTTGGATATCAATGAAATTCTTTATTCCTGTGAAAGTACGTTCGATGCCATTATGTATGGCCACCACGGGCACGCTTGCAGAAGTCCAGACGCTGAACCCAATTTTCGACAGTTTTCAAGCATAAATCGGCCAATATTCGTACGAAGTTCATCAACCGTCGCTGGCTTGTTGGCATAGACCATAGATTTGACGTAGCCCCACAGGAAATAGTCCAACGGCGTCAAATCGCACGACCAAGGCGGCCAATCGACTGAACCATTTCGTGAGATAACACGTTCTCCAAACTTGGTTTGCAATAAATTGATTGTGACATTCGCTGTGTGGCGTATGGCACCGTCCTGTTGGAACTACATGTCCTCCAAGTCCATATCATCCAATTGGGGCCAAAAATATCATTGAACGGTAGCGATTCCCATTCACAGTAACGTGCCGGTCTTGATCATCACGGAAGAAGTACGGCCCAATGACGCCGCCGGTCCATAAACCGCACCAAACCGTAATTTTTTCGGGATGCAATGATGACTCATGGAGTACGTGTGGATTGCTGTCTGACCAATAACGCATATTTTGTTTATTGACGAAGCCATTCATTATGACGACCATAAATTGGACGTAGCGCTCTTAACGTTGAGGCCACTGACTCCGAATTTCGGTAGTAAATTTTAATAATTTTGACTCGTTGTTGGCTCGTATATCTTTTCATCATGAAATGGCAAACCGTACTGAAGGGAAATGTCAAAAGAGCGGCAAGAAATATGGCGTCTTTTGCAATCCCTGTCTTTCTACTTTTGTAGCGTCCCTGTTGAAGAACCCTTTACTTGATTTGGTATTTGTTAGCTCGGACTTAAAATACTCATTATGTGAATCTGCTTTTCCTATTTCTCCTTCCACGACTCATCATAGTGCCTTGGAAGTTGAAATAGAGTTCTATGAATATGCATATAATAACATAATCGATGATGTTCGTTATAATTATTATGATTGCGATTTTAATAATTTAAATTCTATTATTAATGATTTAAATTGGTACAATTTGCTAAATGGTGAAATTGTTTCAATTTGTTATGAACAATTTTTGTTTAATATAGTTAACATTTTTCGTGCAAATATTCCTCGGGGTAACCCGAAAGTAAACTCCCGTATTACACTAAAGGTTTAAAGAAGTTGAAAAATCTTAGAAATAAATTTCACAAGAAATTTAAGTCCACAAATAATGCCTCCGACAAACAACTCTTTCTTCATTACGAGAGAGAATTTAATTTTTTAAACAAGTTTTTATATAACCAGTATATATATAATGAGCCTAAATAATTCAATTAAGGAGAATCCTAAGCAATTTTGGACTTTCATAAATTGAAAGAGGAAAAATTCCACAATTCCACCTTCAATGTCTTACAATGGTTTAACTCCAAACACATTGAAAGGGTCACTTAACCTTTTTGCTAAGTATTTTCAGAGTAATTTTAATGATGATGTTTTTCATAATGGGTTTTATCTAAATTCTATAAATTCATTTTTTGATTTTGGGTCGTTACAAATTTCAGAGGAAGATATTGCTATGGGAATTTCTAAACTCTCATATTCTTTTAAATGTGATATTGATGGCATTTCAGCTTTTATTTTGAAAAGTTGTTCTTCCCCAGCAAAATATTTCATTACCAAATAAGTGGTTATATAATAGAAATTCATAGCTCCGCACAACTTATTTTTTGGCGTCTAAACTCATTATTTTTTTTGGCGTGGTCGTTTTTATAAGTAGTCACGCTTACCCGCTCGCTTACGAAAAAATGAGAAATAAGTAGTTATGAGATTTTAAATAATAAGTGGTTACACACATGCTTCCAAAAAGTTGAATTGTAAGTGGTTATCCGATTGCTTTCTTAAAAATAAGGAGTTAAGCAAATACTATTAGCTTAAGGAAATACATTCAGAAAAATTTAAGTTTTCTTTAGTGTGTAATTTTAAGACTCGTCATAAAAATTTAAAAATAAAACATATTTACATATAATAAATAAAAATGTATAAAATTTAACTGTCTAAAAAGTACTTCTTTAGACTATTAAGAGTTATTTTATATTTAGAAACAATGAATACAATAGGCCGTTATTAGAAAGTCATTATTTTATATTATAAAATAATGCAAAAGGTAATGATGTATCATTTTTGGTAATGCAGATAGTAATGAGTTGACATTACCAATATTTTGCTGGGTCTTCTATAACCTTACCACTTAAATTGATTTTTAATCGCTCTTTAGCAACTGGCTGTTTTATTCAGAGATGGAAATATACAACTATTTTTCCTATTCTCAAGACTGGCAATAAGAATGATGTATCTAATTATAGGCCAATTTCTAAATTGGCGAATATTGCCAAGGTTTTTGAGTATATCGTCTATGATAAGCTCTTTTTTCGTTTAAAAAATTACATTTCTCCTTCTCAACATGGTTTTATGGCCGGAAGGTCAACGACTACAAATTTAGCAGTTTTCACCCAGTTTTGTATGTCCCATTTCGAAAAAGGTGTTCAAGTTGATTCTATTTACACAGATTTTGCTAAAACTTGGTAAAATTGGTTTCCATTCGGAAATGTTAAGTTTGTTCCGTTATTTCTTAACTGGTAGATATTGCACAGTCTCCATTGATGGTGTGTGTTCCAATTTTTTCATTCCAACCTCTGGCATACCGCAAGGTAGTATCCTAGGTCCACTTCTTTTCAATATTTTTATTAATGACATTTGCCATTGTTTTAGGAATTGTAATTTTATATGCTCATGACCTTAACATTTTTAAGCCTATATTCAATAGAATTAATATAGAATTGCAGGATGACTTAGATCGAGTGGTGTTGTGGTCTGAACTTAATGGCCTTTTTTTAACACAGCTAAATGCCATTACATGACATTTCATAGATGCCATCACGTCTTATTAGCTCAATATTCCATGGGTGGTCAAGTTTTGTCATCAGTTATTGAAATTTTAGATTTAGGAGTAGTATTTGATTCTAAGCTTACGTTTTGTAGTCATTTGAACTACATAGTACCAAAGGCTTATTCTCTCCTAAGTTTTATTCGCCGTAACACTGGTAATCTGTTTGATTATCATACTAAAAAAATTTTATATTCATCATTTGTCCGTTCTAGATTGGAATATGCTTCATTCATTTGGAGTCCTAATGCTAATACCCACATTAACCGTGTGGAAAGAATTCAAAAAAAAATTCATAAAGTTTACCTTTTCTTTTTTGAATTTTTCAACTCCCCTTACATCTTATGAGCATAGATGTTCTTGGATTTCCTTGAAATCTCTTGAATCTCGTAGGAAAATTACGGCTTTATTATTTTTGCACGGCATTTTCTGTGGTGTAATTGATTGTCCTGATTTATTTCATTTAATTAAAATTATAGTTCCGCAGAGAACACTTAGGCGAAATAATTTCTTCCATGTAGATATTCATAGAACTGATTATGCTTTGAATGAACCAATTACTAAGTCAATGAGGTTATTCAATAATCTTTGTGAAAATTTAGATTTAAGTATTTCTAATTTTAAGTTTAAAACTCTTTTAAATAAATTGTTATAAATAATGAGTTTTAGATATGAGTTGCTAGTCTGTAAGGATAATATTGTATCCATAGACTGAAATAAAGAATATTAATAATAATAATAAAATTTCATTTAAAATTAGTAGAAAATTAAAAAAAAAATTAAATCCTTTCAAAAATTAATTGAGTGTACAAAAATAAAAAAAAAAAATTATACAATGAAAACTACAAAAAACTATTAATTGTGTAAAAAAAAGTTACAAAAATTTTTTTGCACCTGGTAGGATTCGAACCCGCAATCCTCTGATTTCTGTGCCAGTACGTTCCTATGCAACCCCCATAAAAAATATTAACTTCGTATCACCAATGAAAAAGAACTTCTGTATGGCATATATTTATTGCAGCATTAGATATTGTTTAATCTCCATTCCTAAGAGAGTAATTCTTTGTGATGTAATTAAGGAAGTGATTCATTGAGAAGTCACTCCATTTATTTTTGGTGGGTATAAACTTTTTGTTGTTTTTGCTGTAATTTTGTTTTTTTTAATTTGGCCACTCAATTAATTATTGAAACGATTTAGAAATTTTTTTTAATTTCCTCTTCATTTAGATCAAATTTTATGAAAATATAAAAATTTCAAATAAAAATTTACCCCTAAATTCATAAACGCTTTGTAAAATTATAGGAGGTTTATTGAACAAATTTTGTATGAAAATGACATTTTGTAAACCTGCTATAACTTTACAAAGCATTTATGAATTGAGGGGTTAATTTTTAAAATATTTTTGTTAAAATAAATAATAATATAGGCATGTGCGGCTCCAGCAATTAATATAAGAGGAAAAATCATACGCCACCGTAGACAAACACATTGAGTTGGGCACTGTGGCGTATGATTTATCCCCTTATATTAATTGCTAGAGCCGCTCATGATAAAGGTAAATATTAAAATTTTGTTTGTATGTAAAAAATTGTAATTTAAAAAGTCCATTTTAATAAAAATCTTAATAAATATATTTATTATTACACAAATAGAAAAAGAAAACAATCTTTATACATTTTAGTTAGAACAACTAAAAATTACTTAAGAATTACCTTGCAGAATAAACAATTTTTTTTCTACTAATATGCTGCAGAATTTTTTGCAGATTTTAACAAGGTAATTTATTGCTCTTAATTAACTAAAAGTTACCTCAGATGTAACTAAAAGTTTATAAATTTAACAGTTTTATTTTTGCTGTTCTTATCTTAGTAGTATTTTGCAAAAAACATCTGCTAATATCAGCAGTTTTTTTCTACAAGGTCAGTTCTAATAAATTTTAGTAGCTTTTTATGATATTTTTAGAGATTTATTTCTATATGTGAATTAATATTTTTTATAAAAAATATCACGTTAAAAAAACAACGTGATGTATTTTTCCAATATGTTATATATTTTTGTTAATAAAAAATTAAAGAAATAAAGATAACAACACTTTGCTGACTGCTAAAAGCCAGCTATCATCTAAAAAACGATAGCACAGGGGGTAGAGCGTCTACTTGAAATGACAACAAGTCTGGGTTCAAACCCCACACGATGCATGATATTTTTTTATTAAATTAAAAAGAAGTGAAAAAGAACTTCGTTTTCATTAGTTCAAATATACATAATTTGTTTTAAAAAAACAACTTCCTTCCTATACAAGCCGATGTTAAATTCATCGGTGAAAAACCCGAAAAAGAACAACTCCCTATTCAGCAGTCCGCACTCTTTTTGTTGAGATATACTACTAGGTCATAACAAGATTTATAGGATTGTACAAATGTGACGTAATTAGGTATATTAACAATTTCTAAATTCCATTTAGATACAAAAGTTAACCCCATAAAAGTCGGATTAACTGCTTAATCTAGCACCAAACAAGTCGATTTTATTTTTAATATTTTTGATTAACAGTTACTCCAACTTTTAATGTGTTTACTATTTCTGTATTCATATTGTGTGCAACGCTGCTTTTTGTTGTAAGACGGTTGGCAATTTGTTCAGATCATTCCGTTAAATGACTTAATGCCAATGTCATATATTCAAACTTTTCAATACTATTATAATTTAACTATTAAGTAGAAATAAGTTATTTTTGTAAACATATAACTTTTGAAATAACCCGTGTAAAAAAGATCAGATCTGGCCAGATCTCAGCACATCTTACTAGATCTAATTAGATCTCAATATTGGGGACAAATTTGAGATCTAATTAGATCTGATCAGATCTAGGCATATCTGGTCAGATCTTCGTAGATCTTACCAGATCTAATCAGATCCCAAAATTGGGGACAAATTTGAGATCTAATTAGATCTGATCAGATCTAGACATATCTTGCGCATTTGTCCAGATCACTTTAGATTTGAACAAATTTGGCACTAGATCTTATCAGATCTTGCCATAAGGTATTATCACATATGCCATATCTGATCATATTTGATGTGATCTGGTACAGGATCTAATTAGATTGAATCATATCTATTGAGAACCAAAAAGATCTGGTCAGATCTAAACTTTTTTACACGGGAAAGAACATATCTAATCTAAAGCGAAATGCGTCCTTAAACTATCGGTACCGAAGTAGCAGTACCCGTGTAAAAAAGATCAGATCTGGCCAGTTCCCAGTAGATCTTACCAGATCTCAAAATTGATCAGATCTAGACATGTCTGGCCAGATCTTAGTAGATCTTACCAGATTTGATTAGATCTCAAAATTGGGGACAAATTTGAGATCTAATTGCCATTTTGTGTTTCCTTTCAAAAGTTCTGGAAAAGATTCTACACCGTCAAATGATTGAGTATATTAGGGATAAATGTCTGCTGTCTGATAAACAATCTGGGTTTCGTTCTAGTCATAGCTGTGTTACAGCTCTGATTGATGTCTCGGAAAATATACGACGTGAACTCGATAATGGCAAGGTTAATTTCTTGATACTCCTTGACCACTCTAAGGCGTTCGACACGGTTGACCACTATACGTTATGTATGAAACTTAGACATTTCTTTAAATTTTCTTCATCATCAACACAGCTTTTATTTTGTTATCTAAATAATCGCACACAATCTGTCTACGTTAATAATAAATGGTCTAATTTGCTGACACTTAGTAGGGGAGTGCCCCAAGGGTCTGTTCTTGGGCCTCTGCTTTTTTCCATATATGCAAATGATTTGCCGAATCAGCTCTCATACTGCAGACTACATATGTATGCGGATGATGTCCAATTGTATTTAAGCAGTCCTGTACACTCAATTCAAGAAGCTATTACGAAAATTAATTTTGATTTAAATAGAATATATATATGGGCTACAGCAAACGGGCTTTGTCTCAATCCGCAGAAATCCAAATGTGTTGTAATTCACAAGCAACGAACTGTGCCAATTATCGAAAATGAAATACATATAAATGGAGGAAAAATTGAGATCGCAGAAGCGGCCAAAAACCTTGGTATCATTTTTAACAAACATTTAACATGGACAAATCATATTAACTCTCTTGTTGGTCAAACCTACGCTAAGTTAAGGCCTCTTTGGTCAACACAGTTTTTTACTCCTTTGAAAGTGAGAATACTGATCGCAAAGTCATACCTAATCCCCGGTTTAATATATGGTTGTGAACTTTTTGGGAATTGCGATAGTACTAGTAAGCGCAAGTTAACCGTTTTATACAACAATATCATCAGATATGTTTATGGCTTGAGAAGGATTGATCATGTGTCATTATTTGCCACAAAACTCTATGGTGTATCTTTCGAGAGCCTTCGTAAGATACGAGTACTTTTAGCTTATCATAAAATTATTTATACAAAGAATCCTCCGTATCTTTATGCCCTTATACAGTTTGCCATATCCCAAAGGGGAAGAGGGACAATAATACCTATGCACCGATATCATGTATCTGAATGGCATTTTTACATAAATGCTCCACGTCTTTGGAGAGATCTTCCAGCAAACCAGCAGCTCAACAGCAACGCAAACAGCTTTAGACATTTTCTTTTCAATACTTTTGCCTAATTTTAATTAAATTTTTGTTTCTTACAATGTTGACTCTTTGACAGACATATTAAATTAAATTATTGTTAATATTTATTTTTTCTTTGTGATATTAGAAAATTTTTTACTTATATATTAGAATACGGTTTAATTTTTATGATTATTTTTTTACAATTTGCAATATATGTTTTCCACAAACTGCTTTCCTGTACTTTAATTATAAGATTTACTCTTGTTGTACAGGATATATCAAAATAAATAAATAAATAATTAGATCTGATCAGATCTAGGCATATCTGGCGCATTTGTCCAGATCACTTTAGATTTGAACAGATTTGGCACTAGATCTGATCAGATCTTGCCATAAGGTATTATCACATATGCCGTATATGATCATATTTGATGAGATCTGATACAGGATCTAATTAGATTCAATCATATCTATTTAGATCCAAAAAGATCTGATCAGATTTAAACTTTTTTACACGGGTACTCTTAAAATACTTTTATCGAAATATTCTAAAATAGTCTTATCGTTTTGATAGCCGCATCGTTTCGGTTACCATCCCTGCATAAAATAGGTACTTTTTTTTGTAAATCACCAAGAAATTCTTTAAAATGTACTATTTTTCTTTCTCTGATCTAGGAAGAAAAATAGGAAATCTTATCAAATGTCTAATCTTATCAAATCAAATCTTATCAAATGTTTAATCTTATCAAATTAAACATTTGATAAGATTTGCATAGTTATATTAACAATCATAAAACTTAAATACTGACACATATTAAACTTCTCTCACACTTACTTAAGGTGTATGTTATTGCTACAAACCACAATTTAATTAATGACTCTATTAATCTCATTTTCTGCATACGTTTTTGTATAGTTCTCTCTTCAAACAATATATATCATACGTATTCCATACGGTCTTTCGGTTTTTCATTCATAGAAATTTTACTGTTTGTTAACTTAAAACCAGAATAAAATCAAGGCCAATGACAAACTGAATGCCCTAAATGAATTAGTATGTAGAATATAATTTAATTAAGCTAATAAATATGCTTACAAGAAACCTCATATTTTGTTTGGGTTAGTGTTTTTTTAAATACATTTTGTATATGTATTTAGAATATTAAGTTACAATATTATAGTGTCCAGAAACAACTCCCCAAATAAATTAGAAATTAAGAACAACAGTAACAAAACTAAAACATATTATTTGTATTAATTTACCATTTCCCTAGTTTTTCTTTTTCATTGTTTGTTTGGGTACGTATTCATGGAGAATAGAAAATGTTGTACAAAAATAATTATACCCTACATAACTACGTGGTCAGGGTATTATAAGTTTGTGCTGATGTTTGTAACACCAAAAAATATTGGTCCTAGACCCACCTTATAGTATACCGATCGGCTCAGAATTATTTTATTTCGATTTAACGATGTCCTTCTGTCCGTCCGTCCGTCTGTCTGTCTCTCTGTCTGTCCATGCATTCTTGTGCGCACTCTACAGGTCGCAAATATTAAGATATTTTGATGAAACTTGGTACACCGACCTATTGATTTTGGTTAACACCGGTCCATGTTTAGACCTAGTGCCCATATAAGGGTCCCCCCAAAATTATATTGTTTATACGCTGCAGGTCGCAAATATTAAGATATTTTGATGAAATTTGTTACACCGACCTATATCAGCGCAAGGACGAAGCCTATTGATTTTGGTTAACAGCGGTCCATGTTTAGACCTAGTGCCCATATAAGGGTCCTACCAAAACTATATTGTTTATACACTGCAGGTAGCAAATATTCAGATATTTTGATGAAATTTGGTACACCGACCTATAACAGCCCAAGGACGAAGCCTATTGATTTTGGTTAACACCGGTCCATGTTTAGACCTAGTGGCCATATAAGGGTCCCCCCAAAGTTGGCTTGGTAACAAACTGCAGGTCGCAAATATTAAGATATTTTAATGAAATTTGGTTCGCTGACTCACATTATAGAAAATTTTAACACAAGTCCCATTTTAACCCATTCGAATTTCTGATCCAAACATTAATTGGCTTTTAACCAGACTGGTGTAGGGTATTGTATAGTCGGCATGCCCGACTTTAACTTTTTTACTCGTTTTTTGTATATTTAAGTGCTACGACCTTTTTGGAACCCAATAGTGGATGCTCATTACTAATATCTAAATACATAATAAGAAGTAGAATTAGGGTCTTTTGCATATAATTCGGTGTCGAAACTCATTACTTTTACTCGGCAAGGTTATTTTTGAAAGCATATGTACATATTATGCATGTACATGCAGCATGAAAAAACAAAGTTTGTGTACATGCTTACCCGCTGGATTACGCAATTATTAAAAATAAGTACTTACCAAAATATGTTGTGAATCGTGTGCTGATAAGCAGGTAAAAAATACGAAGTTACGAGTTGTTAGATCATCACCCAGGCAGAAAAATACGATCGGCACAATGTTGGCGTACCATTGGCGATGGTCAGTTATGCATTGTCAGAATGTGGGATTAACAATCTTGACAATATTGTTCTGTTACCCGATTGATAACAGCGGCCAACCGTTGGTTGGCTCTAACTTGCCAACGTTTTCATACCGTTGTCAAAATTAAAAAAATGGTGGTCTAAAAATAGATTATCAAAATTTTTTTTAAAAAAAACTAAAAAAAAAAATAGTCTGCTAGAACTTACTTGCCAACGCTGGCATAACGTCAGGGAAACCAAAATATAGATGGTAAAAAAAAATTTAAAAAATTGTTTAAAAAAAACAATTAAATTTAATAAAAGAAATTCCCAGCAAGAAATTACTCAGAAATGTAAACAAATTTGAATACTTTGTGAACAATTCAAAAAAACGCTAAAAAAAGATTAATTTTTGAGCATTTCGAATTTTTTAAAATCTTTTTTTGGAGTTTTTTTTTTTTTAAATCATTTTGTTTTTGTTTTGGATGAACAACTTTCATACAAACATTTTAACCTTTAATAATATTTTTTGAGCTTTTTTTGATTAATTTTTGGGCTTGTTGGCTAGGTTAATTTTATAAAAAAAACAAAAAATTGTATGTTCGTGATCGGAATCGAACTCGACTCGGAACCTTATTTTAACAAAGTGTAGTAATATTTATAAAATCAGCGCTCTGCCAGTGCATTATTTTTGGTACAGTTGTCAATTTCTGCTGGCTAGTCTTACTCATATTCTTATCATAGCTGTTTATTTGAAATAAAAGTATCGATTAAAAATAAATTTTTTTGTAATTGTTTTTTTTTTCGTTAAATATCAATTAGATTTAAACTATTTTATATTTATAAAAAGAAATTTCAATTAAATTCTGTTCCTTAAAAAAATAATTATGAAATGGAAAATTTTTATTGTTATTTTAAATTTATCTTTTTTAAATAAAAAAAAAATAATACTTTTAATTGACATAGTTCGAATACAAATTAAATATTTTTTATTTTTATTTTATTTTTTTATTTTCAAATAAAATTCTAAAATTTTTTATTCTAGTTTCATAAAAATTAAATAATTTTAATAAAAATAATATTCGGCAAATAAAATAATAAACTAAATTATTTATTTGAGTTTCATAAAAATAAAATATTTTTTCTAAAATTTTTATTTGTACCTGAAAATTTCTAATAAATTTAATTCATATTTTTATTTGAACTAGAAAAACATGAAATAGATTTGTTGCTGTGTTTTATTTGAATCGGAAATATTTAGAATATATGTTTTAATTGATACAAAAATGTTTCAACTACTTTTGTTGCTAGGATTTAATTGATACAAAATGTTTCAATTATTTTTTTAATTTAACCAGAAAATTTACAATTTTTGTTAATTTCTTGACTTTATATTTTTATAGGTATTTAACCATTTTGTGAATTTGTGTAAAAGTGAGTAATAAGAAAAAATAAGATGCCGTTTTAAAATGTTCTTAAAGTTACGGATTGGATATACATATATGTACATTAGACTGTCCCTTAAAATAGCGATTTGTCGATTTTCGTTCATTACACCCCCCAGTTGTATTGAAAATGGTCCCAAATAGAAGAAATCGATTTTTTTTTTTTTGGAAAACGTTAACCCGTGCCGAAAGTTGGACGAAAATGGCCCCTTTTGGAAAAAAAAGTGTATTACTATTAAAAATTACCAAAATTCGAAATTTCGAAAAAAAAAATATTTTTTATTCCACTTATTCATTTAATATAGTCAAAATGATTCATACATGGAATTTAGACTTCATCGGATATCATTAACCCACTTTAGCCTGGAATCCAAAATGAACCACGAATTTGAAAAAATGCAAAAACGTATTTTTTTTTAAATTAATTTAAAAAATTTTTTAAAATGCCTAATTTCGAGATGTTGATTGCTATTTGTATCAGATGATAGTTGATATTAAAGAAAAAAAAATAAATTGGAAAAATGATAATTCCAGTTTGTTCTTTTCAGGACATTTTACAAAATTTGCTCATTTTGTCAAAAATTTTAATGTTTTCATCAAATTTTACACGGTTTTCGGAAAAACAGCACTCAAATTTGGTTAAATTATAATTATCTTTTCATTTGTTTAAAAAAAATTTAACCCTTAGTGGCCTGGGGTCAGAAAAGCCCCATGGAACTTAATATTAATTATGACTACGAGATTGTAAAGCCGTTAAATTTATAAAAAAAAATCTCAACTAGATAAAAATAATTATTTTGTGTAACGTGATCCATATGGGATTAATTTTTATACTTTTGGCCAAAAACGCTCTACTAGGAAATTTACAGAATAACACCTTTCGCATATCCCAATTTAGTAAAAATCTGATAAATGTTATACTGTAAATTTGCTAGTGTTTTTTTTTTTTTTTTGAAAAGTGATAACATTAACCCTATGTGGATCAAGTTACTCAAAATAATTATTTTTATCAAGAGGACATTTTTTTTTTATTCATTCAAATTGATATTTTTCCGAAAATTTTGCCTTTTAAGTTTCAATACGCTCACACTTTTTTACTAACACACTCAGATTTTTAAAAATTAAACTGCAACTTGATATCAATTTTTCTTTGAAGTCGGGAGAAAACTTGACGGTCAAGTTTTAAACAGCTGATAAAATTTCTTGTAAAAAAATTTGTTTTTCTTTTTACAAATATTGTGCCGCAAGAAAACACGGTGGATAAAACAAAAAAAAAATGTGTTGGGATTCACAAATCTTTGTATATATAACATAGAAGGCATGAAGTTTTATGGAATAAGAATATTTCGCTATAGCCACGAAATGACATGAAATATCATGAAAATGTCACGTCATCTTGAAAAGAAAATTGACTATCAAGTTGCGTGCAGCATACACTCATAAAAAAAAGTTTGCAGAAAAGTATGTTAAACGCGTTCTGATTAAATTGAACTAATTGTTCTGTTATTTTCTCTAAAAAAGCCCGTACAAATAGGTAAAAATTCTGCTAAAATAACAGGAAATAATACATGTATTTGCGCCAGCACAATTTTGACCTATTTGTACAGGATTTTTTTTATTAGTGTACGTCACAGACTCAAGTTCAACTAAATTTGACAAGCAGTATGTGTGATCAACTTGAAAAAAAATCTTGAACGTGTAAATCTAGTGTTATATGATACATATATGTATGTATATCGCCACTAATATTGTTACGTGTAAGTAATAAAATGATCGGATTATCCGTTTCGTGCCTACATCCGTTTTAGCTACAAAAATCTATGAAAAGCTAAAAAATTTAACCTAAAATGGATCTGGATATCAAAATAATAGCACGATCCATTTAGCACTTACACACAATAATATTATTACTGATATATACCGATTACGCAGGACTGCAACTAATTATTACTCGAACTGCGGATGTGCATTCAAAAAATATGAAATTTTAAGTTCTTCACGCATAGACATGAAGAGATTATTATTGTAAAATCTTCTTTATTACTGAAGGCACACTAATCAACTTGACCTCGTTTTTTTTATTTACATTGATGCTTTTTTTCAATTACATTGATGCTGAAAGCGCAAAAATTAAAAATCTCTGAAATTGCTCATTATTCAAAAAACATAGTTACATATTTTAGAGACCTACCATTTGTTCCTAATTGATGGCACCTATTTTTTTCCACAAGTGTTAGATTTTCTAACATCATAGTTATTATCCGCTAAAGGTTTTAGGCGATTTCCTTTTGTGCTGAAAAAGTTATACCCAAGAGAGTTGAAAAACTTTTAAAAGTTACAAGCAAAATTAGGGCAAATTAGGGTGGCTTTTAATTGAGTAGAGCACAAAATATTAAAATTTAAGATGTTCGCCTGATTAAATTCGTTGCCCCGAAAATGCTGATACCATCAAAAATATTATATGTGACCTTCTCCGAGAAAAGGGACCTAGTGTGTGAAAATAAAGTTTTGAGAGGAACGCATTTAAAGTTAAATTAAAAATAAAATTTTAATGTTTTTCTCATTTTTATCGAAACCCGTTTTTTGACACACTAGGTCCCTTTTCTCGGAGAAGGTCACATTAATTGTTATTAAAATGGTTTAAATCCTGAGTTACACGGAATCGTACGGTTCCGTATATTTTCTCACATGTACATTACACTCTAAAAAATATTTGTAAATTTACTACTATAAAATGGGTAAAATTTTGTTTAATTTTACGAAAATTCGGTAAATATAAACAAAAAATGCGTAAACTCTTTTTGTACACGCTTTCATACGCAATAATACGCACACAAAGTATTTTTAGACATTATGTGCTATTAAATAAACACATTGTGCCTAAAATTACTATTGTTTTGTTAAATAAAATTTTTACGCACAAAGTTGGTAAATATACTATCCAATAATAGTAATAAATACTCTGACATTTCAAATTGGAAAAAATTGAAAAAAAATTATAAATAATAAAAAGAAAAAGCGAAAACGGATTATTTTTTGTGAATTACAACATTTCCACAAACACATTAGAGTCTGGAAATAGCAACATAAGCAAGAAATTGTTTTTGGTAATTATTATTAACGCATGTGGAAGTCTAAACCTCATTTCAAAATTGAAAACGCCGTAAGAGAGACACGGCCTACGCAGGAACTACTGGGTACAATAACTCCTGCTCAACAAAATGCCTTGTTTGCACGGGAGGCAGTCAACCAACAACCGTCAACAATAACGGGAGAAAACGCCGTAAGAGAGATACGGCCTAGGTAAAACAACTGGGTGCGATGACTCCTGCTCAACAAAATGCCTTCTTTGAAAGGGAGGCAGTAACCGTCAACAATAACGGGAGAAAACGCCTTAAGAGAGATATGGCCTACGCAGGAACAACTGAGTGCAATGACTCCTGCTTAACAAAATGCTTTCTTTGCAAGTTAGGCAGTACTCAATGAATACTGACTTTGTTGAGTAGGAGTCATTGCACTCAGTTGTTCCTGCGTAGGCCATATCTCTCTTAAGGCGTTTTCTCCCATTATTGTTGACGGTTACTTCTCCCCTTTCAAAGAAGGCATTTTGTTGAGCAGGAGTCATCGCACCCATTCAATAGTTATAACAAATTTTTATATGAATTTTATACAAATGCCTTAAGATCCCAAAACGACTAATTTGGACATAAACGATTATGAGAGAATGACTCGGATATTATTATTAATAAAATACGTACTAAAAATTAATTTGTTATTTTATTTAAAAAAATTTTTGGGTGGTGCTTAAAGTTAGCACATCTGTTGTAAATGTACGCATTATATTTTATTTTTACGCACTTTCTGTGGATTTTTGCGTATTTTTTGTGGATTTTTACGCATTTTATGCGTACATTTACACGTGAAACGTGCTTTTTTACACACAAATTGAGTAAATTAACACACTAATTTCAAAATTTCATTTAATTTTTACGCACTTTCAATGTAAAATTACAAATTATTTGTGCACCAACTTAAACACAATGTGCGTATTTTTTTCAATTACGCACATAGAGTAAATTTACCCAATTTATAGTAGGAGTTCAGTTTCCTACTATAAGTTGGGTAAATTTCAACAGAATTTAATTAGAGTGTACATAAAAAAGCTATGCTTTTTAAAAAGAATAAAAAAACCTAACAACAGATCTAATTGAAACATTTCTATTTTAAAAAAAGTTGAGCAAAATTTTTAATTGATACATTTTATGTTGAAATAAATTTTGATTTGATACATTTTATATTGAAATAAATTTTTATTAGATACATTTTATGTTGAAATAAATTTTTGTTTGATACATTTCGTTAGCAAAATAAAATTTTATTTGAACAAAATTTGAGGAAAATATTTTTTTATTTTATTAGATTTTGGTTCAAATAAAATTTCAAAATATTTTATTCGAATTAGATTTGAAAAAAATATATTTTTATTTTGTTTGAAGGCAAATGAAATATTTATTAGAAAATTTTGTTTTATATTTTTACAAATTAAAATATTTTAATTTAATAATAAAATTTTTAAAGAAATAAATTTTAATTGAAATTTTATAAAAAGATGTTTCAATTAAAAAAAAGTGTTTGAGTTGTGCTCAAATAAAAATAACAATTAAAAAAATATTTATTTCTAACTCATACCAAATAAATATTAAGGTTATTAATATTTTTATTTGAAAACGTTCAATTAATTTAAAAATAATTGTAATTTTTTGGAAACAAATAAAAACTAAAAATTATTTAATTTTTTCCTTAAAATTCAAATAAAAGTAATTGAAGATAGCAACTATGATTCTTAAAAGTATTTAAAAAATAACTACAATCAGGGAACTTCTGAGTGTACTTTGTTGTACTTAAAACACCAAATCAGTATATCTGATTTGTTGTTGTAAGTGAAAATAGCCTTTATTTGTTGAGAAAATGTAAATTTTAACTACATTTGTAAGTCATCAAAAACAAACAACATAAAATACTGAGAATTCGTAACATTTATTTTATCCAGTCGTTTTGTTTTTTTAAACAAAAAACGAAAAAGCAGACTGGGGGTTAATTATCACATTTTGTAATTAATTATACATGTAATTACAAAATTACATGTATTTGTAATTAAAAAAAACTCAATTGCAATTACATACAATTTGGGGAACAGAAATACCCTACCGGCAACTCAGCTAACTTTTAATGCACTTAAATCTAAAGGCTGACTTACCCAACCGTAAACGTATCTGTAACGAATCAGCTGTTTCGATACCACAAGAAGAAATGTATACGAATGGTTACCAACACGAAAATGTAAACGAATTTGCCGGATCATTCTGTTGAAATCAGAATTTTCTATCCGGCATCGAAACAGCTGACTGATTTTAGTCAGAAAAAATATGAAATGAATAAAGAAAAATGATTCAAACAACAAATAAGGAATAAAAATTAACAAATAAATGGAAAAATTTAGAATAAAATATAAAACCAGATGAAATAGATGCTAAATAGTAATGTGGTTTACGATAATCTATAAGTGTACTTTTTAGCTACGGCACGGTACAGTTACATCACATATACGTTTACGGTCCCATAATCCGCCCTTAACTATTTCGCAACTAGTGGTGGTTGATACTTGGATTATTTTTAATGGAGCCAACTGACTATTTTAACATTGCGATGTCATAGGCGGTAGTCAATTGTCCGACTCTGCATGACTTTTCAACTAACTTAAAGTTAGTTGAATATAAGTTAGCTAAAAGTTATCTAATTTATAGTTAGCTATAAATTAATTTTTTTTTAGTTGGCTATAAATTGACTTTATTAAAATCAACTTTTAGTTAGCTTACTATTAGTTAGCGTATACTTACTTTAGTCACAACTAAAAAACCCAAAAGAAAGGTAAATGTATAAATACAACAAAATTATAATTTAATATAAATTTAAATTAATATAATAATAATAAATTAATATAAACACAATATTTGCTTTTTGTTTAAGCCTTTTATTCCTTCTTCTTTGGAATTATTAAACTCGATAATCAGAAAATTATTTACATTTAAATAACTTTGATATCCAAAAAAAAAAAAACAACATAAACATAACAGGAAACTTCATATAAAAATACAAAAAATATTTATATATAAACATATATTAAGAATTAAATTAAATTAAAAAAAAAAAAAAAATAAATATATTTACACAAGGAGTGAGATCATAAAAATGTTAATACACATAAAGTTAAATAAGAAACAAACCACTGAATTTTAAGACTTCAAACTAAATTTTTATTAAATGAAATTTAATGCAAAATCAAAACAAAAAAAAACTGTATGGAATTCTAAACACCACGAACAAAGTTATCCACTTTTTCCGGAAACCCTCCCATTAAGGCTTTTATGGTAATTTCTGTCACCTTTTTAGAGCAGGTGGTCCATCTACGTTTGAAATCTTGCGTGTCCTGGGAGACCTTTTTATGCCCTTTAATTCTCTTTTAACAAGAGCCCAATATCCCTCCACTGGCCTGAGCTCCGGGCAGTTTGGTGGATTTGCCTCTCTTGGTACAAAAACCACATTATTATCATTATACCACTCCAGCGCTTTCTTGCTGTAGTGACAAGATGCTAAATCGGGCCAAAAGTAAGTGGATACATTGTACTGACTCAAAAATTGAAGAAGTCTCTTCGGCAAACACTCCTTGATATAAATTTCGTTATTTATAGAGCCAGATGTCACAAATGACTGGCT
This sequence comes from Leucophora obtusa, assembly GCA_949987735.1. Taxonomy (NCBI): domain Eukaryota; kingdom Metazoa; phylum Arthropoda; class Insecta; order Diptera; family Anthomyiidae; genus Leucophora; species Leucophora obtusa. The sequence continues at coordinate 106,754,523 of OX465299.1, read as the reverse complement.
TCTTTGGCCCCAGCTACATATGGCTTGCCATACTAAGAATTTTTTAGGGAATTTCGTTTGCTTTTTCGACCTAAATTTTTCTGTAAAATTTCCTCGAACATCGGAAACATAAAATTCTTGACCAGGGAGCTGCGAAAAATCAGCCAGGACATAAGTTTCGTCGTCCATTACACAACAGTTGTATTTTTGTATAAAATTTGATTTCAATTTTCGAGCTCTGGTTTTGGCCTCAAAATTTTTAAAAGTGTTTCTATCGGGAACTTTTTGAATTTTGTAGGACTTTAGTCCTGCCTTACGTTTCACTTTACGTACAAAAAGTTCCGAGCATTGAGCTAACCAAGCTGTTTTTCTGCCAGATGTGTTAGGAGCTCTCTTAAGGATGCTTTTAACTTCATATGCCTTACCAATGTTACGATAACTAGTCGTTGTTCCTGTTCCCGGCTTCCTTTCAATTGTTAGGTATTCCATATACCTTTTAACCACTTTTGAAACTGTTTGGCGGCATACATTAGTTTCTTTGGCGATTTTTTTGTATGTCCATGTTTGGTTTTGTTGAAAATATTGAATTATTTTTGAACGCACTTTTCTTTCATCGTCCATTCTGTAAAAAATTGCAAACTAAAACTAATGATGTAAATTAATTTATTAACTGACATATTTCTAAAATGTAAATTACCGAAAAAAAATATGAGAAGCTTTACTTTTAATTTAATTTATTTAAGTCTATGGAATTACATCCTTACAGACTATAATATATATTGAAATAGTACAACTAAATATAATGTTAAATCTAGGTATTTAAAAACAGTATTATATTTCGTTTTATAATGCCTATATCTATAGAATAATCGATAAAGTCATACATTTCAATAAACTGACGACATAATCTTCTGAGAGGATCAGCATTAGCATAGGTGGTTTGCACGACTTAAAGATATAGGGGGGTATAGTTGCGAGTTGACCGTTGGGGAACATTTATATTTATATTGCTGAGCAGGAAGTCAGAAAAAGTATTACCATTTAGCAGGTTGGCTAGGAATACAGTATTGAGCATTATTCTTCGGCTTCTTAATGTAGGCAGCCTAATACTTGCTAATCTATCGGTGTATGGTGGAAGATCCTCCAAACGGTTCGGAAAAGTGGTCCTTAAGCAAAACAGAAGAAATTGTTTTTGAACTGATTCAATACGGTTACTATGAACTGTAGTATCAAGATCCCATATAATTGATCCATATTCCATGATTGGCCTTACCAGAGACGTATATAGTTGCTTAGTTCTGCTAGGATCGATAAACTCTTTGGCCCATCGCTTTATAAAAGCAAGCACACCACGAGCTTTATTTGTCGTCATCGTAATGTGCTTAATAAAGTTTAATTTAGGATCTAGTAAAATACCAAGTTCTAAGAATTCATCAACAGATTCCAGAACATGACTACCCAAAAAATAGAGGCAGAACGAGTTTCATTTTCTTGTGAAACGCATGTGTTTACATTTTTTAAAATTTAAATTCATGAGATTATGATTGCACCACACATAAAAACCATCCAAGTCCTGTTATAACAAGATTCTTGCCGAAGATGTTTCAAATGTAAGAAAAATCTTCACGTCATCAGCATACATCAGAATATTGCCATACTTTATCGCATTAGGGAGGTCATTTATGAAAAGTATAAACAATAACGGCCCCAAATGACTACCTTGTGGTACACCGGAGGTAGCAGTAATATTTTTAGAGGTGATATTGTTAAAATAAACTTTTTGTTTTTGTAGAGTCAGGTATGATTGAATCCAATTTAGCGTTATTCGAGTAAAACCCATTAAATATAATTTCCTTATTAGTAGATCGTGGTTGACTACATCAAAAGCTTTGCTAAAGTCAGTGTATATAACATCAGTTTGTTGTCGATTTGTAAATCCACGATTAACCAAAGTGGTAAGTTGCAAAAGATTAGTAATTGCGGAACAACCTTTTCTGAAGGCATGCTGATATGGTGATAAAATAGATGAAGCTTGATGACTCAGAGAATCTGTAAGACAATTCTCAAAGAGTTTAGGTATAGCACTCAATTTAGCTATCCCTCTATAGTTGTTTACATTTGATTTGTTTCCAGATTTGAATATAGGGATTATAAAGGACTCCTTCCAAAATTGTGGAAAATAACCATACTTTATTGATACATTAAATATAATTGTTAAGGGGGTGGCTAAGGCAAGATAACAGTTTTTTAAAATAGAGCTTGGGACACCATCAGGACCGCTAAGAAAGGATGATTTTACGTTTTTCATATACTTTATGATTTGCGAGGTATTTACTGAAGGAAATGATAGAGGTTGGTGTTCCCCAATTGGATATGGGTAAATTTTAGAGCTGTCATAGTGAGCATGAGAGTATGTTGTGGCAAAAAAATCAGCAAACAGATTACTTATAATTAAGTCATCACTTGATTCAGTATTTAAGTACTTCATTACTTTTGGAAAGCCATTCGATTTTCTTTTATAATTAACGAATTTATAGAAAGATTTTGGATCGTGTTTAAAATTAAGTTTCATGTTATCCAAATAATTTGAATATAATTTCGTATTAAGTAGGTTGTACTCAGCACGAGCAACAGAATATTTGCCATAGTGACGAAGTAAACCAGATTTTTTGTAATTTTTGTAATGTTTGTTTTTTATATTTTTGAGCCTTGACAGTTGTTTTGAGCTCCAGGGAGGGCCCGAATGTTCGAACGCTAATGCTTTCGGAACACACTCGTCTAGATAGTCCATAATGGTTTTGTAAAATATATCAATCATTGCATCAATTTCTGAAGGGATCCCATTTGAGATTGATAACAGCTCTAACCAGTTTGTATTGCTGAGAAAAAATTTAGATCATTATAATTGGTACGTTTAAAACAGAATACTTTTATTTTTTATCCGCTGGTTTACATTTTTGAACAGTAGGGATATTGTAGGTAATTTCAATGGTTGGGTGGTGTATATCTTCGGGTTTGGTAACAGGATCAAAACGAGTTAATGAACATTCAGTTGGTTCACTTACAAATACCAAATCTAATAACTTTCCGGAATAGTTGTAAACACCATTTATTTGAAAAAGGCATAAGTCGTGTATATTATTGAGAATGTTATCAATCCAATCTTCAGATTTAGTTGGAGTATAAAAAAACGAATCTGGTAAAAACTTCCATGACACTGAAGGAAAATTAAAATCACCAAAAATAAATACTGAATCTTCTGGTTTAGTTGTTGATAATACAGATCTAATGTTTTCATAATGTTTAAAGCAGATCAGTTCATCAGACCTCGGTGGAATATATGAACATGTAATAATAATAATTTTATGTTTCATGAAAAGTATTAGATATTATTTCTTCGCACGAAAAAAGGCTGGATACTGCTATTTAAACACCACCACCAATATTTTCAGTTTCTCGATCACGTGTAAATATGTTGTATTTATTACTAAGAATTTCTGTGTTAAAAGTGTTTTTATTTAACCAAGTTTCAGTTAAAATAATAACATGGTGATTGAAGTCAAAACTTTCGATGAACAGGTTGGACAATTTTGTGTTTAATCCACGAACATTTTGATATAACATGTATAGCTGGTTATCAGATAAAGCAGTTAGTTTTTTTGGTTATTTGGTGCAGTTGAGAAACGGACAACGTTCTGGGTTCTTTGATTTTCTTTAAATATATATTCACGTACCAGTGTATTATCGGGCCAGAAAGAAGGATCAATTAGTTCTTCGAACAGATCAGGTAGAGTACTCAATTTAAACGATATAATGCTTCTTGGTCGAGAATAAGAAAATTTATGTATTAAAACGTCAACATCAGAATTCAGCTTTGATTTTATATAATATTCAATCTCATCAACAATTGTATCAGAAGCGAAGCGTGATAGAAATATAGATTTTTTTGGAGGTAAAATGCGCAAATTTCTCTGTACACAATTATCATTATTTAGAATTGGAGATGGTTGTACATTTAAAATTTTTGATTTAACTTTTTTAGTTTTGTTATTGGAAATTGAATTTTGTGTTGTATTAGAAGTTGTAGAAGTAAGAGGAGTATTAGATTCTGTATTATTGTTTAAAACGGAAGGACCAGCTGGACTTATGGCTGTATTTGTCTTATCTGTATTCCTAGAGGACTTACGTCGTTTAGGTGATGTTTGTGGTGGAGACTTCAGATTGTCCAGCGAAGTAAACTCATCAAATAATTTACCATAATCAGACACGCGGTTGGAAAGTTCAGAAATTTCCTTCTGAATTTGAAGGAACACAGATTTTCTACTTTGAAAAAATTTATAAAAATCAACTCCGATCTTTCTACAGTAAGTACAGCACCAGTGCAGCCCATCATGTTTTTGGCTTGCTTCAGCAGCTAAAGTTGGAATTCCACTGCATTTAAAATTGATCAAACCATCGCAGAGCCAACACGACATCATTCTTTCATTAACATCAGTAATGGAACATTTCTTATCTAAACAGTCAATTTTAATTGTAAATAGGGGATTATTAAATTTTATAATGGGAATTACAGCTCAAATGTTTCTGGCAACGTTCTTCAAGAGTATTTTATAATTACTGCACTGATAATTTTTTGTTATTGTTCTTCTTATTGTGAGTTAAGCTTAAGATGTTTGTTGTTTTTTTTTAAGATCTTGTTTGTTTTTATTGTTTAAGAGAAATTGACTATTGGTTTGTTTTGTGATTTTTCTATTGTTTTGTATTGTTTTTCAATTTATTTTGTGTTTTGTTTTAAATACATGGATTTGATAATTTTGTTTTTTATGGTACACTCTAATTAAATTCTGTTGAAATTTACCCAACTTATAGTAGGAAACTGAACTCCTACTATAAATTGGGTAAATTTACTCTATGTGCGTAATTGAAAAAAAATACGCACCTTGTGTTTAAGTTGGTGCACAAATAATTTGTAATTTTACATTGAAAGTGCGTAAAAATTAAATGAAATTTTGAAATTAGTGTGTTAATTTACTAAATTTGTGTAAAAAAGCACGTTTCACGTGTAAATGTACGCATTAAATGCGTAAAAATCTACAAAAAATACGCAAAAATCCACAGAAAGTGCGTAAAAATAAAATATAATGCGTACATTTACAACAGGTGTGCTAACTTTAAGCACCACCCAAAAATTTTTTTAAATAAAATAACAAATTAATTTTTAGTACGTATTTTATTAATAATAATATCCGAGTCATTCTCTCATAATCGTTTATGTCCAAATTAGTCGTTTTGGGATCTTAATGCATTTGTATAAAATTCATAAAAAAATTTGTTATAACTATTGAATGGGTGCGATGACTCCTGCTCAACAAAATGCCTTCTTTGAAAGGGGAGCAGTAACCGTCAACAATAATGGGAGAAAACGCCTTAAGAGAGATATGGCCTACGCAGGAACAACTGAGTGCAATGACTCCTGCTCAACAAAGTCAGTATTCATTGAGTACTGCCTAACTTGCAAAGAAAGCATTTTGTTGAGCAGGAGTCATTGCACTCAGTTGTTCCTGCGTAGGCCATATCTCTCTTAAGGCGTTTTCTCCCGTTATTGTTGACGGTTACTGCCTCCCTTTCAAAGAAGGCATTTTGTTGAGCAGGAGTCATCGCACCCAGTTGTTTTACCTAGGCCGTATCTCTCTTACGGCGTTTTCTCCCATTATTGTTGACGGTTATTGGTTGACTGCCTCCCTTGCAAAGAAGGCATTTTGTTGAGCAGGAGTTATTGCACCCAGTAGTTCCTGCGTAGGCCGTGTCTCTCTTACGGCGTTTTCAATTTTGAAATGAGGTTTAGACTACCACATGCGTTAATAATAATTACCAAAAACAATTTCATGCTTTTGTTGCTATTTCCAGACTCTAATGTGTTTGTGGAAATGTTGTAATTCACAAAAAATAATCCGTTTTCGCTTTTTCTTTTTATTATTTATAATTTTTTTAAATTTTTTCCAATTTGAAATGTCAGAGTATTTATTACTATTATAGGATAGTATATTTACCAACTATGTGCGTAAAAATTTTATTTAACAAAACAATAATAATTTTAGGCACAATGTGTTTATTTATAAGCACATAATGTCTAAAAATACTTTGTGTGCGTATTATTGCGTATGAAAGTGTGTACAAAAAGAGTTTACGCATTTTTTTGTTTATATTTACCGAATTTTCGTAAAATTAAACAAAATTTTACCCATTTTATAGTAGTAAATTTACAAACATTTTTTAGAGTGTACAAGTATTTAGAATGGTTTTAAATTTTAATTAAAATAGGAAATAGTTTATATTTATAAACACGGAAAATGTCACAGATACAATATAGTTAAAAATAAATAGTTTTGGATTAAAATAACGAAATAAAACGGGTTATTAATGACAAAAATTCGTAATTTAAAGGAGCTTATTAAAAACACGTCTGACTCTCGCAACAATGTTTTTAAACCAAAGTTATAGGCAAAAATGTGTGTTAACATTTTTATGATCTCACTCCTTATATAAAAAACTAAATCTCTTCAATCAAAAAAATTAAAAATTAATTTTAAAAAATTAAAATATTATATTTAGGTATTAATTTTAAATTTTAGCAGTCACATTCAGCTGATGGGATGTTTCCCTATTTATTTTTTTTTTATTTCTAATGCATTCCGCATGGATATGACGTTTCTTTATAATTTTTAGAGCATCTCTGATGTCCTTTTCAACCTCATTAGAGCATCTGTTTAAAATATAATTGTCCTATGTTATGTGAAATTAATATATTTTTAATATATGTATTAGTTACCCGTTAAAACTCTGAAGTAGTGAAGCTAGTACCTCTCATTTTAGTTAAAATAATTAGAATTAAAAAGCAATCACAAACACAGTTTTTTTAATATTTTACTTTTTATATTTATTAATTTTACACGTTAACTTCACGCACGAGCACTGATTTTGACAATGAACAAAAGAAAATGAAAAAAATATGTGAAACAAATATGTCAAAATCAAGTGCAAATGTCTCTTAAAGAAATGTCTACAAATAACACTGCAAACAACGTGCAAGCTTCGTTTTTGGGGAAGTTCTGCATTACATTGTAGTTAGCTTATAGTTAGGTCATAAAAGTTAATTAAAGGGTGTTTTTTCGTAGTCGACTACCGAATTGCTTATAGGGTAATGACAAAAAGCGCGAGTTAGGGATCAACGCATTCCTTTTATGCCTGGCCACGCATATCGTGCCTACCTCAGCCAATTTTCTTTGCAAAATTTTAACAAAAAACATTTTTTATTAATAAATGAAATTGAAAATTTAATTGAAATTCGTAACTGAAATCACTTTAAATTACATTTACATGTAATTGTAATCACAGATGGGCACAAGTACATTAAGTACAAGTACAAATACCATGGTACATGTACTTGAAATTTTTTAAGTACAAGTACCAAGTTTCAAATGTACTTTGTAATGAGTACCAATTACTAGGGAAGTACTTGATACTTAAGTACCAATACCTTACAATTTACTAGGTACTTGCTAAGTACACTTGGTACTTGCTAAGTCCAAGGTACTTGCTAAGTACGCTTGGTACTTGCTAAGTCCTATGGTACTTGTTAAGTACCTTTGGTACTTGCTAAGTACTATGGTACTTGCTAAGTACCTTTGGTACTTGTTAAGTGCTATGGTACTTGTTAAGTACCTTTGGTACTTGCTAAGTACTATGGTACTTACTAAGTACCTTTGGTAATTGTTAAGTACTATGGTACTTGTTAAGTACCTTTGGTACTTGTTAAGTACCTTTGGTACTTGTTAAGTACCATGGTACTTGTTAAGTACCTTTGGTACTTGTTAAGTACCTTTGGTACTTGTTAAGTACCTTTGGTACTTGTTAAGTACCTTTGGTACTTGTTAAGTACCTTTGGTATTTGCTAAGTACCATGGCACTTGTTAAGTACTATTGGTACTTGCTAAGTACTATAGGTACTTGCTAAGTACTATGGTACTTGCTAAGTACTATAGGTACTTGCTAAGTACTATGGTACTTGCTAAGTACTATGGTACTTGCTAAGTACTATGACACTATATTTTGTCTGTTTATGTCTTTAAAAAAAATACAAAAAAAATTTAAAATTATAATAAAATACTCAGGAAGAACCAGTTAACAAGCCTAAAAAAGATTATAGGGATTCATGTAGCGTCGTATATTAATGTTACATAGCGTAAACCTTGTATTTATACCAGGGATGGAAGGAAAGCGCGAGCGAGCCATAAATATATAAATTTTTTTAAAAAGCTCGGAAGCCAAAATAAAAAGAGCTGCTCAAATGAAAAAAGCTCGCAACTAAAAAAAATAAAGAGCTTATAAAAATGAAAAGGCTCGTTTACAAAACTGAATAGAGTTTTTAAATCGTGCAGCTCGTATAAAAAATTTCATAGAGCTTTTTTATCGAACAGTTCTTTAACGAAATTTAATTGAGTTTTTTGAAATCGAGCCGCTAAAAAAGCTCGCTCCCATTAAAATAATTTAGTTATTATAAAAAACAAAAACGGTAACTTACCCTACGGGGAAAGGGAGCGGTCCCAGATGACACGCAGGATAGGTCCCAAGGGGGCGGAGATCGGTCGTTGAACGGTCTTTTTGTTTGAAAGAGACATATCACTTTAACATGGCGTTGTCATTGGAAATTACCAATTGCCACAGTTAAGACACCTTGTGACAGTAAGGTGGTGTATCTAAAAATAGCTTTTCAAATAAACTAATAAAAAATTAAGAATTAAAAATAATCTACTTGGCGTCGAAGTAGGGCTCGATAACACAACCTCCTGCTTGTAAGGCAAACGCTCTACCGTCTGAGCTAATGTTGCTTATGCGTGATGGCTGGCTGATGGTAAAGTTATATATTTTTCGTTTCTGTTCAAATAAAAAAGAAAAAGAAAAAACAAGCAAATAAAAAAAAATGGAAAAGAAAAAAATAGAAAAGAAAACAACACTAACACACATAAATATAGTGGAAGTGCCTTCAGTATGCCCCCGATTGACCGGTCACGGCATATGTCCTTTAATGGCAGTTGACTCGTTTTTTGCGTTGGCCATAATTAAATTACAAAATCAATTAAAAATTAGAAAATTGCCTCAAAAAATCTGATAATATTAATAAGAATTTAAAAAATTGCCCTTAAGTTAAAAAGAAAATTACCAATTGTTAAAACTAAAACAGCTTTAACATTAAAAAACGTTGAAAATACAAAACTTAAAATTTTTAAGCAAAAAATTATAAAAATTTAAAATAAGAGCTAAAATAAGCAAATCGTAAAAAAATAAAGTTCAAAATAAATAAAAGAGTAAAATAAATAAAAAAATATTTTGAAAAATATGCCGCGAATTTTGTTTTTTATTTCGGTATTGGTCAAGTTTTTGAAAAGCAACAGTGAAAGTAACAAATCAGAAATTCCTTAGAAAATTAATTCATTCTCTTTGGTTCATATTTGTACTAATTTAGTAATATGCCTTCGGTTGACCGGTCACGGGATAGGTCCTTGGAGGGCAAATGACTCCTCATTCCCCGTAGGGAAACTAATAAAAAATTAAGAATTAAAAATAATCTACTTGGCGTCGAAGTAGGGCTCGATAACACAACCTTCTGCTTGTAAGGCAAACGCTCTACCGTTTGAGCTAACGTTGCTTATGCGTGATGGCTGGCTGATGGTTATGTTATGTTTTTCGTTTCTGTTCAAATAAAAAAGAGAATGAAAAACAAACACACACAAAGCAAATAAAAAAAACATGGCGAAGAAAAAAATAGAAAAGAAAACAACATTAACACACACACAAATATGGTGGAAGTGCCTTGAATATGCCCCCGATTGACCGGTCATGGGATAGGTCCCTTAATGGCAGTTGTCTTGTTTTTTTCGTTGGCCAAAATTAAATTAAAAAATCAATTAAAAATTAGAAAATTACCTCAAAACCTCTGATTATATAAATAAAAATTTAAAAAATTCCCCTTAAGTTACAAAAAAAAGTTAAATGAAATACCAATTGTTAAAATTAAAACAGCTTTAACATTACAAAAACATTGAAAATGCAAAACTTAAAATTTCTTAGCAAAACATTATAGAAATTTAAAATAAGAGCTAAAATAAGCAAATCGTGAAAAAATAAAGTAAAAAATAAATAAAAGAGTAAAATAAATAAAAAATATTTTTAAAAATATTGTAACGACAGAAGTCGCTCCGCTCGTTTCTGTCTACACACGTTGCAATTTATCCCGGGCAATTCCCAAACACCCCTCGCAGTTTTCCTGGATAATTATCAAACGGCCCTCGATACACGCAAGGGTATATAAAGCGCAGCATCACAGAACTCGAGATCAGTGGCTGGCAGCAGCCAAAGGGTTCACAAGATATTACTAATCATATTCCCTATTTCTAGCTCTTGGATACTTTTCCTGACAAGGACGTGTGCCACATCCACTGAATATCCTTTGAGGTCCTGCAAATATCCTTCGAGGTCCTGCGGAGATCCTTCGAAGTCCTGTGAATATCCTTCGAGGTCCTGCAAATATCCTTCGAGGTCCTGCGAACATCCTTCGAAGTCCTGTGAATATCCGTCGAGGTCCTGCGGATATCCTTCGAGGTCCTGCGAATATCCTTCGAGGTCCTGCGAATATCCTACGAGGTCCTGCAAATATCCTTCGAGGTCCTGCGAACATCCTTCGAAGTCCTGTGAATATCCTTCGAGGTCCTGCGGATATCCTTCAAGGTCCTGCGAATATCCTTCGAAGTCCTGCGAATATCCTTCGAGGTCCTGCAAATATCCTTCGAGGTCCTGCGAACATCTTTCGAAGTCCTGTGAATATCCTTCGAGGTCCTGCGGATATCCTTCGAGGTCCTGCGAATATCCTTCAAGGTCCTGCGAATATCCTTCGAGGTCCTGCAAATATCCTTCGAGGTCCTGCGAACATCCTTCGAAGTCCTGTGAATATCCTTCGAGGTCCTGCGGATATCCTTCGAGGTCCTGCGAATATCCTTCGAGGTCCTGCGAATATCCTTCGAGGTCCTGCGAATATCCTTCGAGGTCCTGCGAATATCCTTCGAGGTCCTGCGAATATCCTTCGAGGTCCTGCGTATATCCTTCGAGGTCCTGCGAATATCTTTCGACACTTCCCACCGTATCCTTGAACATTTACTAGCAGGAGGCGTGCCGTTCGTTGTTCACTTCCCACCGTATCCTTGAATATTTACTAGCAGGAAGCGTGCCGTTCGTTGGTCACTTCCCACCGTATCCTTGAACATTTACTAGCAGGAAGCGTGCCGTTCGTTGGTCACTTCCCACCGCATCCTTGAACATTTACTAGCAGGAGGTGTGCCGTTCGTTGGTCACTTCCCACCGTATCCTTGAACATTTACTAGCAGGAAGCGTGCCGTTCGTTGGTCACTTCCCACCGTATCCTTGAACATCTACTAGCAGGAGGCGTGCCGTTCGTTGGTCACTTCCCACCGTACCCTTGAATATTTACTAGCAGGAGGCGTGCCGTTCGTTGGTCACTTCCCACCGTATCCTTGAACATTTGCTAGCAGGAGGCGTGCCGTTCGTTGGTCACTTCCCACCGTACCTTTGAACATTTGCTAGAAGGAAGCGTGCCGTTCGTTGGTCACTTCCCACCGTGTCTTTGGACATTTGCTAGAAGGAAGCGTGCCGTTCGTTGGTCACTTCCCACCGTATCTTTGAACATTTGCTAGAAGGAAGCGTGCCGTTCCTTGGTCACTTCCCACCGTATCTTTGGACATTTGCTAGAAGGAAGCGTGCCGCTAGTTGTTCACTTCCCACCGTATCTGTGAACAGTTGCTAGAAGGAAGCGTGCCGTTCGTTGGTCACTCCCCACCGTATCTTTGAACATTTGCCGGCAGGAAGCGTGCCGTTCGTTGGTCACTTCCCACCGTATCTTTGAACATTTTCTAGCAGGAGGCGTACCGTTCGTTAGAAGGACGTAGAATCCCCGTGCACCCAGCAATATTAGATCCAACAAGAGCAAACCGCATCTCTCTCTTTCCACTTTATTAAGTTTAGCATTAGGTGTTTCGTAATTAGATATAAGTGAATCAATAAATTGAATTTTTATAAAGTTTTAACAACGCCTTTTCTCTCTGTCACTGAACAAAATAAATTCCTGTGACGAACCCTACCCCCGCGAGCTTACCCCAGCAAACGGAGGAAAACTCGTCGTTACAATATGCCGCGAATTTTGTTTTTATTTCGGTATCGGTCAAGTTTTTTTAAAAGCAACAGTTAAAATAACGGATCAGAAAATACTTAGAAAATTAATTCATTTTCTTTTGTTCATATTTGTACTAATTTAGTAATATGCCTTCGGTTGACCGGTCACGGGTTAGGTCCTTGGAAGGCAATTGACTCCTCATTCCCCGTAGGGTAGTTACACAGTTTTCACAGAGGTGAAAACCCACCCCCAATACCCCGCTACCGAAACTAAATTTTGACTCGCAATTTTTTCAAATATTGACGATTTTTTCAAGTTAGGACGATTTTTTAAAAATTTTTACAAAATTTTTCATATTTGGAAATTTTTCAAATTTTGGCGATTTTTTCTAATTTTGAAAGATTTTTTTTAATATGGCCCTTTTTTTATAATTTAGACGATGTTGATAAATTTTGAAGATTTTTTAAAATTTTGTCGATTTTTTAAATTTTTTTATAAAATCTGCATGATTTTTTAAATTTGGCGATTAGTTTTCCAAGTTTTGAGTTTTTAGTTAAATTTTTGCCATTTTATTAATATTTTTCCAATTTTGGTAATTTTTTTTTTTAATTTTTGACGATTTTCTAAATTTTAGAATTTTTTTAATTTTGGTGTTTTTTTCACTTTTGACAATTTTTATTTTCAATTTTGGCGATTTTTGGTGTTTTTTATTCTAATTTTGACGATTTTTTTTAAATTTTAAAGTTTTTTTGTTTTGGCGATTTTTTTCTGATATTTGAAATTTTTTTCAATTTCAGCGATTTTTTACATCCATGTAATACCGTTAACGTGCATATTCCTACGAGAGGTCTGCGACTCTTAGTTGTGACTATATTCCCCATGTATTTTGTTATTGCAAAGTCACAATAAATTATATTTATTAAAATTTTCTCTTGAAAACTTCAAACAAATTAAGAATTGATATCGACACAATCATAAAACTGACAAATAAAATCTGAATTTTTTGAATTTTATTGTTGCTTTGTATGAAAAGTTGTGACTCTCAGTCTTAAAAATAGTCTTATGACGGCCACAATGAGTCAAAAGTAGGAATAGGCACCTAAAATGCACAAATATACACATAATTATTGTGAAACTTGACGAGTGCAGTAGTATTGAAAACTACTATATATATTACTAGCGGGCGCAGCCCGCTACGTTGTTAGCATGCCTTAAAGGTTAAGGGGGGGGGGGGCTGCGCCCCCCACAATTTTTATTAAATTCGTTTTTTTATTTAAAGTTTTTTTATTCCAGCCACCACAAATAAATAATTCTGCACAACAATGGGTTTAAAATAAATAAATATTTGATCACTTTTTCTCATGAAAGTGGATTGTTAGTAATGAATCCATAATAAATTGCAATATACGTGTGTATGTTAAGATAATTTGGTAAAGTGCGAACTTAGGTAGATAGACCCGTAAGTAGTTTTGTTCATTTGTGTTTTGAATGAAAATAAATAACTTAAAGCAGGGTTGGAAAGCATTTTATAATATTAAAAATAGCGGGCAAAGCCCGCTACGTTGTTAGCGTGTCTTAAAGTTTTTTTTTTAATTCCAGTTTATGTAAAGGTAGACCTGGCAATTCAAGTAAATTCACAAATTCAGTTGGAAAATTTACTGCGTCGGTTTCTTCCACCGGTGCTTCGTTACATGAAGTTTAAATATCGGAATATATAAGTTCCATTCCTTTTCTAAGGTTTTTTCTCTTTTAGAAAATTTGTTTAACTTTTTCGAGAGTAAGTTTCAATGCTACATAAGTTTCATATTCCGTGGATAGTGTTTGAACAGGTCATTCCCTCTTCCAATCCATTTGCATTCTCTATAATTTCAATTCTACTCGTTCAACGTTTATATCCATTTCATTCCACTTGTGTAGTGTTTCATTCCACTCGTTTCCTATTTAGTTTCTTAATTTTAGTGTTTCATATACACTTGTTCTTTAAGTTTTAGGTTTCTAGCTAAAGACGCAGACGTTAAAGGAGGGGGGGGCAATTTTCCCCTTTTGAACCACCATTTTTACCACGTTCCTGTCCAAAGTCCTAGAAATGCCTTGTCGATAAGTTAGCCCATACTCCAAGCAAAACATATTATATATTACAGGTTTCTAGCCGAAGGGTTCGGTTAGGCCATCAAGGGGGAGAATTATTCCGTTTTTACCCCTCCCGGTAGGAATTTCCAAAAATTCCGTCTTACAGGACGTCTGCGTTGGAGGAGGAACCTACTACATACATAATTTTAGGTCTCTATATCCAGCAGTTTGGCCAGGCGTCAAGGGGGAAGTTTTTTCCCTTTTTACCCCTCCCGGTATGAATTTCCAAAAATCTCATCTTAGCGGATGTCTACAATAGAGGAGGAACTTTAATACCAAATTTCAACTTCCTACCTCCAGCGGTTTGGGCAGGCCTTTAAGCCGCACTTTTCGCTTCATTAATCCCCATTTTTGCAATGTCCCTGTCCAAAAACCACCTTCACGGTCCAAAAAGCCCATACTCCAAGTAACATATGTTTTACATTTCAGGTTTCTAGCCAACTTTTACTATTTGTGCCCCTCTCGGTAGGAATTTCCGAAAATCCATCGACAGGGAATTTCAGCTTCCTTGTTCCAGCAGTTTGAGCAGGCTGTCAAGGGGGACACTTTTTCTTTTTTTGTCCCTCCCGGTTGGAATTAGGCTGGAAGAGGAACCTAAGTACCGAATTGCAGCTTCCTAGTTGCAGCAGTTTGGACAGGTCGTTAAGGGGCAACTTTCCCTTTTTGAGCCCCCATTTTATAACGACCCTGTCCAAAATTCAAAAAAGTATCTTTCTAATAAGTTAGCCCTTACTCCAGGGACCCACATTTTAATCTTCAGATTTCTAGCCGAAGGGGTTTTTACCGGCCCCCAAGGTGAGGCTTTTCTTCTTTTTGCCCCTCCCTTTAGGAATTTACAAAAATTCCATCTTCTCGGCTATCTGCGATGGATGAGGAACATTCATACCAAATTTCAACTGCATTGCCCAAGCGGTTTGGGCAGGCCGTTATTGGGGACATTTTTCGCTTTCAACCACCATTTTTACTATGTTGCTGTTCCAAAATAGAAAAATTACGTTGCCGGTGAGTTAGTCCTACTCCAAGGAATACATATTTAAAATTTTAGGTTGACCAAAAGGGATTGGGCAAGCCGTCAGGAGGAGACTTTTACCTTATTTCCCCTCCCGATAGGAATTTCAAAAATTCCGTCTAAGCGGACGCCTACACAGAAGGAGGAACTCACATACCGAGTTTCCTTTTGGGATATCCTGTAGGGAATTCCAAAAATACAAACTTAGTCGATGTCTACTACAGTGGAGCAACCTTTATACCAAATTTCAACTTCTTACCTCCAGTGGTTTGGGCAGGCACTTTTCCAATTTGTGAGACTGTTTATGTGGAGACTTTTCACCTTTTTGCCCGTTCCGGTAGGCACTTCTATGCCGAATATCAAGAAACCTTGTTTTAGTAGAGATATCCGTGGGGGAGGGAAAAAAGTAGTTTTTTTTTTAAATTATATATTATTTTAAATGGTACTTTTTGGAAAAACGAAATTTTTTGGAAAAAGATACTTTGTTTTTACAAAGTACTTTATTTGGAAAAGGTATTTTTTTAATAAGGTGTTTTTTTTGGAAAAATGTATGGTTTTTGGAAAAAGGTACTTTTTTTGGAAAAGGTACTTCTTTTGGAAAAGGAAAATTTTTTTAGAAAAAGGTATTTTTTTGGGAAAAGGTACTTTTTCTTGGAAGAGGTACTTTTTTTTGAAAAATGTATTTTGTTTGGAAAAATTTATGTTTTTTGGGAAAAGGTACTTTTTTTGGAAAATGTTCTTTTTTTTTTTGGAAAAGGTTCATTTTTTTAGAAAAAGGTAAATTTTTTGGAAAAAGGTACTTTTTTAAAAAAGGTACTTTTTTTGGAAAAATGTACTTTTTTTGGAAAAAGGTACTTTTTTGGAAAAATGAATTTTTTTTGGAAAAAGGTACTTTTTTCGGGAAAATGTACTTTTTTGGAAAAGGTTTTTTTTAATAAGGTGTTTTTTGTGGAAAAAGGTACTTTTTTTTGAAAAAGGTACTTATTTTGGAAAAAGGTACTTTTTTTGGAAAAAGGTACTTTTTTTGGAAAAAGGTACTTTTTTTGGAAAAAGGTACTTTTTTTGGAAAAAGGTACTTTTTTTTGGTAAAGGGTACTTTTTTTCGAAATAGGTACTTTTTTTGGAAAAAGGTACTTTTTTTGGAAAAAGGTACTTTTTTTTGGAAAAAGGTACTTTTTTTTGAAAAAGGTCCTTTTTTTGGAAAAATGTACTTTTTTTGGAAAAAGGTACTTTTTTGGAAAAAGGTACTTTTTTTGGAAAAGGTACTTTTTTTTTGGAAAAGGTAAATTTTTTTAGAAAAAGGTACATTTTTTGGAAAAAGGTACTTTTTTTAAAAAAGGTACTTTTTTTTGGAGAAAGGTGCTTTTTTTGGAAAAAGGTACTTTTTTGGAAAAAGGAATTTTTTTTGGAAAAAGGTACTTTTTTTGGAAAAAGGTACTTTTTTGGAAAAAGGTAATTTTTTTGGAAAAAGGTACTTTTTTCCAAAAAAATTACATTTTTCCAAAAAAAGTACCTTTTTTCAAAAAAAGTACCTTTTTCCAAAAAAATTACCTTTTTCCAAAAAAGTACCTTTTCCCGAAAAAAGTACCTTTTTCCAAAAAAAGTACCTTTTTCCAAAAAAAATTCCTTTTTCCAAAAAAGCACCTTTTTCCAAAAAAAGCACCTTTCTCCAAAAAAAAGTACCTTTTTTAAAAAAAGTACCTTTTTCCAAAAAATGTACCTTTTTCTAAAAAAATGTACCTTTTCCAAAAAAAAGTACCTTTTCCAAAAAAAGTACCTTTTTCCAAAAAAGTACCTTTTTCCAAAAAAAGTACATTTTTCCAAAAAAAGGACCTTTTTCAAAAAAAAGTACCTTTTTCCAAAAAAAAGTACCTTTTTCCAAAAAAAGTACCTTTTTCCAAAAAAAGTACCTATTTCGAAAAAAAGTACCCTTTACCAAAAAAAAGTACCTTTTTCCAAAAAAAGTACCTTTTTCCAAAAAAAGTACCTTTTTCCAAAAAAAGTACCTTTTTCCAAAATAAGTACCTTTTTCAAAAAAAAGTACCTTTTTCCACAAAAAACACCTTATTAAAAAAAACCTTTTCCAAAAAAGTACATTTTCCCGAAAAAAGTACCTTTTTCCAAAAAAAATTCATTTTTCCAAAAAAGTACCTTTTTCCAAAAAAAGTACATTTTTCCAAAAAAAGTACCTTTTTTAAAAAAGTACCTTTTTCCAAAAAATTTACCTTTTTCTAAAAAAATGAACCTTTTCCAAAAAAAAAAAGAACATTTTCCAAAAAAAGTACCTTTTCCCAAAAAACATAAATTTTTCCAAAAAAAATACATTTTTCAAAAAAAAGTACCTCTTCCAAGAAAAAGTACCTTTTCCCAAAAAAATACCTTTTTCTAAAAAAATTTTCCTTTTCCAAAAGAAGTACCTTTTCCAAAAAAAGTACCTTTTTCCAAAAACCATACATTTTTCCAAAAAAAACACCTTATTAAAAAAATACCTTTTCCAAAAAAAGTACAAATAAAGTACTTTGTAAAAACAAAGTATCTTTTTCCAAAAAATTTCGTTTTTCCAAAAAGTACCATTTAAAATAATATATAATTTAAAAAAAAAACTACTTTTTTCCCTCCCCCACGGATATCTCTACTAAAACAAGGTTTCTTGATATTCGGCATAGAAGTGCCTACCGGAACGGGCAAAAAGGTGAAAAGTCTCCACATAAACAGTCTCACAAATTGGAAAAGTGCCTGCCCAAACCACTGGAGGTAAGAAGTTGAAATTTGGTATAAAGGTTGCTCCACTGTAGTAGACATCGACTAAGTTTGTATTTTTGGAATTCCCTACAGGATATCCCAAAAGGAAACTCGGTATGTGAGTTCCTCCTTCTGTGTAGGCGTCCGCTTAGACGGAATTTTTGAAATTCCTATCGGGAGGGGAAATAAGGTAAAAGTCTCCTCCTGACGGCTTGCCCAATCCCTTTTGGTCAACCTAAAATTTTAAATATGTATTCCTTGGAGTAGGACTAACTCACCGGCAACGTAATTTTTCTATTTTGGAACAGCAACATAGTAAAAATGGTGGTTGAAAGCGAAAAATGTCCCCAATAACGGCCTGCCCAAACCGCTTGGGCAATGCAGTTGAAATTTGGTATGAATGTTCCTCATCCATCGCAGATAGCCGAGAAGATGGAATTTTTGTAAATTCCTAAAGGGAGGGGCAAAAAGAAGAAAAGCCTCACCTTGGGGGCCGGTAAAAACCCCTTCGGCTAGAAATCTGAAGATTAAAATGTGGGTCCCTGGAGTAAGGGCTAACTTATTAGAAAGATACTTTTTTGAATTTTGGACAGGGTCGTTATAAAATGGGGGCTCAAAAAGGGAAAGTTGCCCCTTAACGACCTGTCCAAACTGCTGCAACTAGGAAGCTGCAATTCGGTACTTAGGTTCCTCTTCCAGCCTAATTCCAACCGGGAGGGACAAAAAAAGAAAAAGTGTCCCCCTTGACAGCCTGCTCAAACTGCTGGAACAAGGAAGCTGAAATTCCCTGTCGATGGATTTTCGGAAATTCCTACCGAGAGGGGCACAAATAGTAAAAGTTGGCTAGAAACCTGAAATGTAAAACATATGTTACTTGGAGTATGGGCTTTTTGGACCGTGAAGGTGGTTTTTGGACAGGGACATTGCAAAAATGGGGATTAATGAAGCGAAAAGTGCGGCTTAAAGGCCTGCCCAAACCGCTGGAGGTAGGAAGTTGAAATTTGGTATTAAAGTTCCTCCTCTATTGTAGACATCCGCTAAGATGAGATTTTTGGAAATTCATACCGGGAGGGGTAAAAAGGGAAAAAACTTCCCCCTTGACGCCTGGCCAAACTGCTGGATATAGAGACCTAAAATTATGTATGTAGTAGGTTCCTCCTCCAACGCAGACGTCCTGTAAGACGGAATTTTTGGAAATTCCTACCGGGAGGGGTAAAAACGGAATAATTCTCCCCCTTGATGGCCTAACCGAACCCTTCGGCTAGAAACCTGTAATATATAATATGTTTTGCTTGGAGTATGGGCTAACTTATCGACAAGGCATTTCTAGGACTTTGGACAGGAACGTGGTAAAAATGGTGGTTCAAAAGGGGAAAATTGCCCCCCCCCCCTCCTTTAACGTCTGCGTCTTTAGCTAGAAACCTAAAACTTAAAGAACAAGTGTATATGAAACACTAAAATTAAGAAACTAAATAGGAAACGAGTGGAATGAAACACTACACAAGTGGAATGAAATGGATATAAACGTTGAACGAGTAGAATTGAAATTATAGAGAATGCAAATGGATTGGAAGAGGGAATGACCTGTTCAAACACTATCCACGGAATATGAAACTTATGTAGCATTGAAACTTACTCTCGAAAAAGTTAAACAAATTTTCTAAAAGAGAAAAAACCTTAGAAAAGGAATGGAACTTATATATTCCGATATTTAAACTTCATGTAACGAAGCACCGGTGGAAGAAACCGACGCAGTAAATTTTCCAACTGAATTTGTGAATTTACTTGAATTGCCAGGTCTACCTTTACATAAACTGGAATTAAAAAAAAAACTTTAAGACACGCTAACAACGTAGCGGGCTTTGCCCGCTATTTTTAATATTATAAAATGCTTTCCAACCCTGCTTTAAGTTATTTATTTTCATTCAAAACACAAATGAACAAAACTACTTACGGGTCTATCTACCTAAGTTCGCACTTTACCAAATTATCTTAACATACACACGTATATTGCAATTTATTATGGATTCATTACTAACAATCCACTTTCATGAGAAAAAGTGATCAAATATTTATTTATTTTAAACCCATTGTTGTGCAGAATTATTTATTTGTGGTGGCTGGAATAAAAAAACTTTAAATAAAAAAACGAATTTAATAAAAATTGTGGGGGGCGCAGCCCCCCCCCCCCCTTAACCTTTAAGGCATGCTAACAACGTAGCGGGCTGCGCCCGCTAGTAATATATATAGTAGTTTTCAATACTACTGCACTCGTCAAGTTTCACAATAATTATGTGTATATTTGTGCATTTTAGGTGCCTATTCCTACTTTTGACTCATTGTGGCCGTCATAAGACTATTTTTAAGACTGAGAGTCACAACTTTTCATACAAAGCAACAATAAAATTCAAAAAATTCAGATTTTATTTGTCAGTTTTATGATTGTGTCGATATCAATTCTTAATTTGTTTGAAGTTTTCAAGAGAAAATTTTAATAAATATAATTTATTGTGACTTTGCAATAACAAAATACATGGGGAATATAGTCACAACTAAGAGTCGCAGACCTCTCGTAGGAATATGCACGTTAACGGTATTACATGGATGTAAAAAATCGCTGAAATAGAAAAAGGTACATTTTTTGGAAAAAGGTACTTTTTTTAAAAAAGGTACTTTTTTTTGGAGAAAGGTGCTTTTTTTGGAAAAAGGTACTTTTTTGGAAAAAGGAATTTTTTTTGGAAAAAGGTACTTTTTTTGGAAAAAGGTACTTTTTTCGGGAAAAGGTACTTTTTTGGAAAAAGGTAATTTTTTTGGAAAAAGGTACTTTTTTTGAAAAAAGGTACTTTTTTTGGAAAAATGTAATTTTTTTGGAAAAAGGTACTTTTTTTGGAAAAAGGTACTTTATTTGGAAAAGGGTACTTTTTTTGGAAATAGGTACTTTTTTTTGGAAAAAGGTACTTTTTTTGGAAAAAGGTACTTTTTTTGGAAAAAGGTACTTTTTTTAGAAAAAGGTACTTTTTTTGGAAAAAGGTACTTTTTTTGGAAAAAGGTACTTTTTTTGGAAAAAGGTACTTTTTTTTGGAAAAGGGTACTTTTTTTCGAAATAGGTACTTTTTTTGGAAAAAGGTACAACTGAATTTGTGAATTTACTTGAATTGCCAGGTCTACCTTTACATAAACTGGAATTAAAAAAAAAACTTTAAGACACGCTAACAACGTAGCGGGCTTTGCCCGCTATTTTTAATATTATAAAATGCTTTCCAACCCTGCTTTAAGTTATTTATTTTCATTCAAAACACAAATGAACAAAACTACTTACGGGTCTATCTACCTAAGTTCGCACTTTACCAAATTATCTTAACATACACACGTATATTGCAATTTATTATGGATTCATTACTAACAATCCACTTTCATGAGAAAAAGTGATCAAATATTTATTTATTTTAAACCCATTGTTGTGCAGAATTATTTATTTGTGGTGGCTGGAATAAAAAAACTTTAAATAAAAAAACGAATTTAATAAAAATTGTGGGGGGCGCAGCCCCCCCCCCCCTTAACCTTTAAGGCATGCTAACAACGTAGCGGGCTGCGCCCGCTAGTAATATATATAGTAGTTTTCAATACTACTGCACTCGTCAAGTTTCACAATAATTATGTGTATATTTGTGCATTTTAGGTGCCTATTCCTACTTTTGACTCATTGTGGCCGTCATAAGACTATTTTTAAGACTGAGAGTCACAACTTTTCATACAAAGCAACAATAAAATTCAAAAAATTCAGATTTTATTTGTCAGTTTTATGATTGTGTCGATATCAATTCTTAATTTGTTTGAAGTTTTCAAGAGAAAATTTTAATAAATATAATTTATTGTGACTTTGCAATAACAAAATACATGGGGAATATAGTCACAACTAAGAGTCGCAGACCTCTCGTAGGAATATGCACGTTAACGGTATTACATGGATGTAAAAAATCGCTGAAATAGAAAAAGGTACATTTTTTGGAAAAAGGTACTTTTTTTAAAAAAGGTACTTTTTTTTTGAGAAAGGTGCTTTTTTTGGAAAAAGGTACTTTTTTGGAAAAAGGAATTTTTTTTGGAAAAAGGTACTTTTTTTGGAAAAAGGTACTTTTTTCGGGAAAAGGTACTTTTTTGGAAAAAGGTAATTTTTTTGGAAAAAGGTACTTTTTTTGAAAAAAGGTACTTTTTTTGGAAAAATGTAATTTTTTTGGAAAAAGGTACTTTTTTTGGAAAAAGGTACTTTATTTGGAAAAGGGTACTTTTTTTGGAAATAGGTACTTTTTTTTGGAAAAAGGTACTTTTTTTGGAAAAAGGTACTTTTTTTGGAAAAAGGTACTTTTTTTGGAAAAAGGTACTTTTTTTAGAAAAAGGTACTTTTTTTGGAAAAAGGTACTTTTTTGGAAAAAGGTACTTTTTTTGGAAAAAGGTACTTTTTTTTGGAAAAGGGTACTTTTTTTCGAAATAGGTACTTTTTTTGGAAAAAGGTACTTTTTTTGGAAAAAGGTACTTTTTTTTGGAAAAAGGTACTTTTTTTGGAAAAAGGTACTTTTTTTGGAAAAAGGTACTTTTTTTGGAAAAAGGAATTTTTTTTGGAAAAAGGTACTTTTTTTGGAAAAAGGTACTTTTTTTGGAAAAAGGTACTTTTTTTTGGAAAAAGGTACTTTTTTCGGAAAAAGGTACTTTTTTGGAAAAAGGTACTTTTTTTGGAAAACGGTACTTTTTTTGGAAAAAGGTACTTTTTTTGGGAAAAGGTACTTTTTTTGGGAAAAGGTACTTTTTTTGGGAAAAGGTACTTTTTTGGAAAAGGGTACTTTTTTTGTCCCCTTTTTGCCCCTCCCGATAAGAATTTCCAAAAATGCCGTCTCAACTGACGTCTCACCGCTCGAGGAACCTACATACCAAATTTCAACTTCATAGCTCCAGCAGTTTGAGCAGGCCGTCAAGGGGGAGACTTTTTCCCCTTTTTGCACGTCCCTGTAAAAATTTCCAAAACTCCCGTCTTGGTGGATGTCTACGATAGTGGAGGAACCTTTATACCAAATTTCAACTTCCTACCTCCAGCGGTTTGGGCAGGCCGTCAAGGGGGAGACTTTTTCCCCTTTTTGCCCGTCCCTGTAAAAATTTCCAAAACTCCCGTCTTGGTGGATGTCTACGATAGTGGAGGAACCTTTATACCAAATTTCAACTTCCTACCTCCAGCGGTTTGGGCAGGCCGTCAAGGGGGGCCTTTTCCCCTTTTTGCCCGTCCCTGTAAAAATTTCCAAAACTCCCGTCTTGGTGGATGTCTACGATAGTGGAGGAACCTTTATACCAAATTTCAACTTCCTACCTCCAGCGGTTTGGGCAGGCCGTCAAGGGGGAGACTTTTTCCCCTTTTTGCCCGTCCCTGTAAAAATTTCCAAAACTCCCGTCTTGGTGGATGTCTACGATTGTGGAGGAACCTACATACCAAATTTCAACTTCATAGCTCCAGCAGTTTGAGCATGCCGTCAAGGGGGAGACTTTTTCCCCTTTTTGCCCGTCCCTGTAAAAATTTCCAAAACTCCCGTCTTCGTGGATGTCTACGATAGTGGAGGAACCTTTATACCAAATTTCAACTTCCTACCTCCAGCGGTTTGGGCAGGCCGTCAAGGGGGGCCTTTTTCCCCTTTTTAATCCCCATTTTTACAACGTCCCTGTCCAAAATTCCAGAAAGTACTTTCCAGAAAAGTTAGCCCATACTCCAAGGAACACATATCCCAAATTTCAGCTTTCTAGCCAAAGGGGTTTTGGCAGGCCGCCAAGGGGGAGACTTTTCCCCTTTTTGCCCGTTCCGGTAGGAATTTCCAAAAATCCCGTCTTAGCGGAGGTCTACGCCGAAAGAGGAACCTACATACCAAATTTCAACTTCCTAGCTTCAGCGGTTTGGGCTGGGCGATGTTGAGTCAGTCAGTCAGTCAGTCAGTCACGTTATTCTTTTATATATAGAGATGTCCTATGGTTCCATTAGGAACAAAGGGCCACAAAACACTACTATAGTACTTAGTAAGTACCATAGTACTTAGCAAGTACCAAAGGTACTTAACAAGTACCATAGTACTTAGCAAGTACCAAAGGTACTTAATAAGTACCAAAGGTACTTAACAAGTACCATAGTACTTAACAAGTACCAAAGGTACTTAGCAAGTACCATAGTACTTAACAAGTACCAAAGGTACTTAAAAAGTACCATAGTACTTAACAAGTACCAAAGGTACTTAGCAAGTACCATAGAACTTAGCAAGTACCTATAGTACTTAGTAAGTACAATAGAACTTAGCAAGTACCAAAAGTACTTAGCAAGTACCATAGAACTTAGCAAGTTCAACAGTACTTGTTAAGTACCTTGGTACTTAGAAAGTACCAAGTAATTAACCAAGTAATTGTACTTAAGTACAAGTACATTCAAAGTACTTGTACTTATTTTTTTAAGTAAAAGTACCAAATACTTGTACTTTACTAGTACTTAAGTACCGAGGTACTGAATACTTCCCGACTATGATTGTAATTGAACTTTTCAAGTGAAATTTCATTTGTTTTTAAATACATTTGCGATGGTTGCAAACAAAATATTCTAAATGTGGTTACAAAACTAGACTGATATTAGTAACTATACCTAAAATATTCTGTTTGTAAAGACCACTGCAAATGTATTTAGAACCAAATGAAATTTTACTCAAAAACAGCACAACTAACATTTCATTAAATTCAACTCACGTTTTCTTTTGTTTTTCACTGTTGATATAATTTCGCGACAAAGCTTATAAATTCGAAAGTGGTCGGGTCCAAATAAAACGTTTTTTTTATTTATAGTTTTAAATTTAATCATTACACTGTGAGACAAATGGTAGGGGTCAGTGATCGGGAAGGGTTCAAACTACCGGGGAAAGTTATATCGGTAAAAAAGAAGTTATACGTGTCCCGGCGTTTCGCTGGGTCACCCCTAGGAATCGAGATATATCGATTTGACCTTTGGTGGTCTTTTTTTACCGGCAAAACTGTTGAGTATATAGAAAAACGTTATATGAACATATTAAAGGAATTGTAATTTTTAATTTTTTTAAAATTGTTTGAGCAAAATCGGACTAGTGGTTCTCGAGTTATGTCAAAAAAAAGATATATCTCGATTGCTAGGGGTGACCCAGCGAAACGCCGGGACACGTATAACTTGTTTTTGACAGATATAACATTTCCCGTTGGTTTCATCCCATCCCGATTTTGACTGTCGCATAGTGTTATTTATTGCCGTTTAACTGTTAGTTTTTTTTTAAAGAAACAAAGCGCCAGGTGAAGACGGTATACCACCAGAACTACTCCAAGCTAACCTATCAATAGCCTCTGAAATTATCCATCTACATATACGCAAGTCTTGGTTAAACGAACAGTTACCTGATGTGTGGACAAAAGGTGAGATAGTAAAGATACCAAAGAAAAACGATTTGACTGAGTGTGACAATTGGAGAGGTATTACTCTGCCCAATACTATATACAAGGTTATTGCTACTGTAATAAATAACAGATTACAGAGCATTGAAAAAACACTACGGGATGAAAAAGCAGGCTTCCGACCTCATCGTAACTGTGTGGATCAAACCAATACCCTTCGTATAATAATAGAGCAATCGGTCGAATGGCGCACACCACTCTTATCTAGTATTTGTCGACTTCAGAAAAGCATCCGACTCCATAAAACGTAGTGCTATATGGGACGCATTAAAAACAGAGGGTGTTCCAGCGAAATTGATAAATTTAATTAAAGCCATGTATAACAATTAGGGTTTCGGAAAACGTGAAATTTTAAAAATATTAAATTTTTTAAATTGTTTTTGTTTCGAATAAGATTTTTTAATTTTAGTCATAAAAAACATTTTAAATACCAAAACAAAAATGTAATTGTTAAAATATTTTAAAAGGGAATACATTTATTTGACACACAAATAAAATCTTTGCCAAGTAATTAGGAGCATTTCAACTAATAAAGATTTTTCGCATAACTCATTCAAAATTTAAGTAGTAAAACCTAGAAACTTGGTAAAATATTGAAAGAAATATGAAAAAAAGCTTTGTTTCTTACAAATAATCGCCTTTACTATCTAAATTTTTCAAATGTATAATTTAGGTAAAGTCGACTTTAGTTAAAATATTGGGTGGCAGTATACCTTGACTTGGTTTATTTTTGGAGCATTCTGATTGGTTAATTTATTTTCAACCAATCAAAATATTTGAAAATATAAATATTTTTGTAAGGTTTTCATACACAAAATGAACAAAACCGTTTGATTAAAAATAAAGTCGACTTTAAATTTAAAATACTCCTTTATATTAAGGGTCAATAATTTTATAAGTAACGTTTTCATTAATAAATGTGAAAATAAAAGACTGGTTAACGGTGGTATCTAAATTTGGTTATCCGACATCTAAATTTGGTTCACACAAAATAAAAAATTGATGGTCATGCAACTTCTCTTGAAGAAAACAACAACAAGAATAACGTTTCAGCTAAAATTAGCAAAGTATCCAAAGAAAAAAGTGTAAGCTGAATAGGCATTAAAAGTTTTATGGTAGAGCAAACATTTCCTGAAATGGTATCCAAATTGGCCGCAGTTAATCCGCGCCATAACTAGATCTTCGTTTATTCGAGAAAGCTTTTATAATAAATACCTGGCATTGCAAAAAAATGAAACCGATGTAAAGAACATTATATTAAATTACTACAATCATGGAAAAGATATCATGATAAAAGAAATATCGAGCAATATTTCTAACAATAGGAGATTTATAATCTTAGATGAATGGACAAGAATATCACAAAAGAGATATTTGAACATATGAGTAAACGGAAATAATTCATTTTATAACCTGGGGTTGGTTTATATATCAGGAAGATGTAATGCTGATGAAATAAGAAGAATTGTAGAAATAAGACTAGAAGAGTTTTATTTGTCTTTGGAAAATAAGATTGTGGCCACCATATCTAATGGGCCAAGTGTGATGAAACGGTTTGTTTCCGATAGTCCAGTAGTAGGTGCTCTCTGCTGGAATCATGCAATTCATTTCGCAATGCTGCGAGTAATTTATGTGAAATCAAATGTTCAACATTCTGATATTTTTTACTTTGAGTTCTCACTACACAGACTGCATTTGTACTGAAATAGTGTTTTTTTTTTTAACAAAAATTACTTATATAGGTGGTTTTCATTAACAATTTTGTTCAAAAATATTTCCCGGGAATCAAATTTTTTCATTCCCGTTTCCCGGAAAATAAAAAAGTCCGGGAAATCCCAAACCCTAATAACAATACCACACTACAAGTTCGACATAATGGCTAGTGAATCTTTCATGACAAACGCTGGAGTAAAACAAGGTTGTCCCCTATCACCATTATTGTTTGCCATTGTTTTGGATGAGGTTATGATAAAGTTTTGCAGAAAAAGAAGGGGCATTGTTTGGGATCTTCAGAGGCATCTAGAAGATTTGGATTTTGCCGACGATATCTGTCTCATATCACACAAGTTTAACGATATGCAGAGTAAAGTAAACGATTTGGTTGCGCTGTCAAATAGAGTTGGGCTGGAAGTGAATATTGCCAAAACACATGCAATGCGCATAAATAACATAATTGATAACCATTTTGTAGTACAGGATCAACGAATAGAATATGTCAAATCCTTCTGCCATTTAGGTTGTGTGATGTCGATAGATGGAGGTGTGGATGAAAACGTGTCAGTCAGGCTAAGCAAGGCAAGGTCAGCTTTTGGTAGGCTCAATAAAACGTGGCGATCACGCCAAATTTCGAAAAATACTAAGATGCGTATTTTCAATGCTTGTGTGAAATCCACATTGTTGTATGGAAGCGAGGCATAGCATATCATGGCATAAACAAAAGTCTACGAATAATAGCCACATCTTTTGGCCAAAGGCAATCACCAATGTAGAACTCTGGCGGTTAACAAACGAAGAGCCCATTATTAGCCAAATAGCAAGACGAAAGTGGAAATGGATAGGCCACACATTGCGAAGACCAATATGCAGCATAACAAGGACTGCATTGGAATGGAACCCCCAAGGTAGCCGACGTTCAGGTCGTCCAAAGAACACCTGGCGCAGAACAGTCTTGCAAGAACTCAACAGGCAAAATAAGTCGGTTGATGAAATTAAAGTTTTATGTAATGATAGAATAAGTTGGAATTTTCTTGTTGAAGCCCTATGTTACTGTTAGTTTATTTATTTTATTGTACAATTGTTGTTTATTGTGTTTGTTAATTTTTAGTTTTTGTGTTTTACTGTTCACCGATTAAAACTAGAGTTACAATGCTCACTTTATAACTGCCGAAACAATTTAGAGTGCTTTTTAATTATTTTCTTTAAGTTTTTATGCTTAACAATGCACTAATAATAATTTTTCCTAACAATAATAATATGTAAGAAGAAATTTAGCAGTACCGTTGATTACAGTACAGTTCATTAGTTTGAGGGCGTACTTAGTGTGTTAGCCTATACTAAGAACACTATTTCGTTAAAATGAACTGCAATTTCAGTAAAAAGTTTACATTCCCAGTAAAATATTAGTAATGACACCTCATTACTATCTGCATTACCAAAAATGATATATCATTGCCTTTTGCAATATTTTATAATATAAAATAATGACTTACTAATAACGGCCTATTGTATTCATTGTTTCTAAATATAAAATAATGACTTACTCGTAATAGTTTAAATAAGTACTTTTTACACAGTTAAATTTTATACATTTTTATTTATTATATGTAAATATGTTTTATGTTAAAATTTTTATGACCACATATCTGGTAATGATTTTCTACACTGGGTATCTAACAAAAATAACTTGTACTGACGCCGAATTATATATAGTAAATGTTTTTTTTTTTCTTCAGGATGCAGATAGCCACTTATTATATATTGTAAGTTTTTGCTGGGGTTAGTATGTATGTTGTGATTTCTTACCTTTTTCATTTAAACTTGAAAAAATTATGTAATCCTTGCCAGTAGCAGAAACTTCTCCTTTATAGACATATTCTTCTCGATCACCAGGTCTTATTAACTCCCAAAGTTTGAAAATTATAAAAGCAGGTTATATTCTATTTTGTTTGCTTCTTCCAATTTTTATATTATCATTTAGACAAACTGTGTGCTGAAAACAAAAATGGAGTTATGATAAGTATTTACAAGACCAAAAGTTTTTTCTAAAAAATAAAAGAAATTATAAGCGCTACAATAGTGGCCAATAAAATTGTACACAAATAACCTCTCCATTAGGTTTAAGAGTTAGGCTCAAAGGCGTAAACTTTTCTTAATTTTGCGTTAAGGAATACAATTGCTACACTCAAAAAAATAAGTTAGTAGAAAAGTTAGTAAAACGTCTTGTATATCAAGTGTACTAGTTTTCATAAATTTTTTTTGCTGAAATTCCATTTTCAGCAAAAGATTCAGTTATATTTTTTAGTACTAAACTAATTTTGAACTAATGTTTTACTAATTTATTTTGCTAGAAAAATTGTGCTGATAACCGCATTTATAGCGTGTACGACAACCAGATAGGCAAGATGTAGATGTCGCAGCTTGTCTGGATGTAGTACAGACAACGGAAATGATAAAAAAGAAAACCAACTCTACACAAATTCTATATTTAAATTTTCAGCAAATAAATTAACTAAAGTAAAATTTCGCTACAAGTCTTTTGAGTTTTTTTCAGTCTACTAATATTCAGCAAAAAGTTTAGTGATTTTAGCAAGGATTTTTATCATTTGCAATCGACTAAGTCTTAGCAAAACTTTTGCTGAAGATTACACTGTTCTTGGTATAAATCAGCTCGCTGATTTTCAGCAAACCTTTTGCTGAAATTACCAACTTTTTAGCAAGCACGCCCCTGACTAAAAATTTGCTGACACGGCAACATTTTTTGCTGACTTTTATTTAATGTATCTTGGTTATGTAGTAGTGTAAGATAATTTTTTAATGACAGTTTAATACTTGGAATACTGATAGAATTCGAATAACGAATATGTTTTTATTATATCAACATCACTATTTTGTTTAATTTATTTTTTATTTTAAAAATTTTATGAAAAAAGGTTTAAATGGTGCAACTATTCCAGATGTTTTTAATTTGTTGGCTAAAAAATATTAGATTCAACATTCTCTTCAGTGGATGACCCTAGAAAAACCTTTAAATAAATGAAATCTCAATATTAATGGTTTCAATTGAGACTTTTCCTTCCAAATTTTATGAAATACTTATTTTAGGCTTTAGCCCAGGGGTCTCACATGGTTCTGGTTAATGGAAATACCGGGTTTTAATGCAACAGATGGCGCTGAACGTTGTTTTGTTTTTTGTGGCAATACTGCTTCATTTTATTGGGGAGCAGTGTTGCCCGAAAAGTTTTAGCTCATTCCCATTTTGAATGTTTAAATTCCCAATGTTATACCCAATTCAATTTAATTTAAACAAAAACTCAATTTAAAAGAAAAAAATAGGAGCTAAGTTAGCATCGCTCTTAGGTCCAGAAAATTGTATAGGATATAAGTTAGCATCGTACTTAAGTCCAGAAAATTATGCAGAAAATTATTAAGAAATGACTTTTTCACTCGAACTTTAAAGTCCTCAAATCTTTGTTAAAATTGTGAAAGTAAAACATTATATTATAAGAAAGACAAATCACATTTAAGCTGAAATGTCACTGTTTCAAAATAAAAGTCGTACATTAAATTTTCGAGAGAAAAAAATATACACAATTTTTACACGAAACTCATTCTGGTGAAAAATAGTAGTTTTCAAAAACTAACAACTTTTGTTTAAGTATAAAGCCACATTCACAATGATGGATACTCCACTCTGCAGAGTGGAGTTTACTAAAATAGAGATGGCATGATACAAAAAATATGTAAGTGCGAAAAAGAAAGCAACAAAATCCACTCTGCAGAGTGGAGTACTCCATCATTGTGAATCTGGCTTATATGAAAACCCCTGGTACTTTTTAAATCTACCCAGCAAAATATTGGTAATGACATTGCTGTCTTGCTGTCTGCAATATCAATAATGATTTATCATTACCTTTTATATTATTTTGCAATATAAAATAATGACTTCCTAATAACGGCCTATTGTAGTCATTGCTTTTAAATATAAAATAATGACTTACTCGCAATAGTTTAAATAAGTACTTTTTACAAAGTTAAATTTTATACATTTATATTTATTACATGTAAATATGTTTTGTGTTAAAATTTTTATGACGAGTTCTAAAATTACACTCTAGCAAAAACTTTAATTTCTCTAAATGTATTTCCTGAAGCTAATAGTATTTGTGTAACTCCTTATTTTTAAGTATCAAGTAAGCAGTCGGATAACCACTTATAATTCAACTTTTTAAGCGAGCGGATAAGCGTGACTACTTATAAAAACGACCACGCCATACAAAAATACTGAGTTTAGACGCCAAAAAATAAGCTGTGCGGAGCTATGAATTTATATTATATAACCACTTATTTGGTAATGAAAGATTTTGCTGGGTACACAAAATTTATTTTTTTCTGAGTCATTTGCATGTAACAATTCAGTATTTTGAAAATAGAAAATTTTTTGATTAATTACTAAGCTAGGTTGCTTTCTGTTATTTCAAGATTTACAAATATTAAGAGAACATTTCTTCAATAATTCCAATATTTTGTATAAATTTTTAAATACTTTAGTAGACCCAATTTGATCGACTATAATTTAAAATAATACGCATATAATTTATCTGAAAATTCTTCTTATTTTCGGCCTAAAACTAAATCTTTTAAAATTTGTAATTTTTTGATCTGTCTCCAAACCGAAGTCGAAATCACTAATGTGGGCCCAAATCTCCTTAGCTGACAACTCTGTTAAAACCTCATTTGACAAAATAAAATCTTCCTTTGATAAATTTTCCCAAAATAAAATCCTCCTTTTACAAAATTTTCGACATGTTAGCCATCTACAGTTTGTTTAAAAAGTTATCGGTGTTACATGCTTTACCCTACTTTAACAGATTGTTAAATTTGTTCTTATTAAACGAATTATGCACACTGATTTTGTCAAAGTAGCTTAAAAATGTGTAATTAAAATGTACAGTAGACCACCCATGAAATGTAGGGGATTTTCAAAAGTGTTTTTTTTTTGTTCGCTCCACCGGCAGTTTCCGGTAGATTGGGTGCAAAAACTAACATATGTGTAAAAACTGGATCCCGTGGCATACAGGCCAGTCAGTTTGAACTTTTGGCCCTAAAAATTACCTAAAAAAACTTCAAAGTTTTTTGCGCTATAACTTCTAAATTTGACGTTTTTCGCAAAAATACTATATAAGTGTTGTTATGCAGAATAAAAGGACAAACACTTTCTTCATACTAATTTTTGGCTTAAGTGTTACTTATCGTGGTGTTTTAAGCGGATAAAGTAAAAATTTGTGTTAAGAATTCATTTTAAACGGCCCTCGTTAAAATTTGGACAGAGCCAGTAAAGATCGGTTTTAATTTTTTTGTAGAGTAAGATCTCTTGTTTTTATAAACCAATTACATTTGGAATATATATCTGTTATTCTACGAAAGAGAGACCTAAATCAGGCTGATGTACCGATTTATTATATGTTGTACACATATGGCTATAGAGTGCAGGGTAGATACTAGGGTATTCAATTAATCGACTTTTTATTTTAATCGATTAACATGCAAATAATTATTCGGATTTTTTTCTTAACCGGTTAATCGAACAAAATTTTAAAATTAATCGATTAATCGAAAAAATTTTATGTAAAATAATATACATACACTTGTTGTATTTTTAATAATTTTATTTAAAAAAGGAACAAAAAATAAATTCAGTAACTATTCTGAAATTCATGAAAATAAAAAAATGTATTAATTGAGATCAGATTTGGTCATTATTTTTATTTTTTCTGTCCCCTCTTTCACATACATATTAAAATTTTATCCACACCGCAATGAGTTTAAGAGTTAAAGAAGAATATAAGACCATGTACATTAATCTGTATCTCTTTCATATGCATTGAATACAGTGTTGCCAGGTTAATTGGGTACAGAATCGTAAAATATTTTTGAAAAAATCGTCAAAATCGTCATTGCGTTTTGAATATCGTCAAAATAGTGTTAAAAATCGTCAAAACTTTTATAATCAAATATTTTTATTATTATAACCCTAAAATCATAATATAAAAACTCAACCGGTTTTCGGTGTCAGCTGTAATTTAAGAAAATTTCAAAAACTTTAGATTTTTGACTGGTTGAAGATAAGGAAACTTTCAATGTAAATTGATTTTATAACAAAAATATTTTCTATAGAAATAACGCATGTTTTAGAAAATCTTTTTTATATATGTATTGAAAATTTTCCGTATACTGAAATTAATTGTTCGAAAGAAAAAGTTCACTTAAAAAAAAACATCGTATCGAAAAAACTTTAGATTGTAATGTACTTAGTGTAGAAATATTTCACAGGCACCTACTAAAAAATGTACATGAAAAGAGTCCGATATGAGATATACATCCCTTCGAAAAACACGTTACATTTATTAGAGATTTAGGAAAACTATTTTAAATAAAAATAATTACCATATTCTGTGTTAGTTTTCCTACAAAAAACCTTCAGAAACCTTCTAAAATGACTACCTTAAATAAAAATTTTATGATAAATATTTATAAATTACATGACTAAATTTTCAGATTTATTGAGTTAGATAATGGAAGAATAACGTATTTTTGAACAATTGTTGCGATATTTCCTATTGAAAAAATCGTCATTTTGAAGAGGAAATCGTCAAATCGTCATTTGGCTATTTTCGATAGTAAAAATCGTCAAAATAACGATAAATCGTCAAAACTGGCAACATTGATTGAATACATAAAGCTGCCTACACACTAGGGAACATACTTAAAAAAAGAGAGCATTTTTTGTGAATGTGTGAGTGCTTTTGTGTGTGTGTGCGTGTTGAGAGCGTGCGTTTCGTGTTTACAAAATTTTTTGATATTTTTTGTTCCCTCAACCATGTTCCCTAGTGTGTAGGCAGCTTAAAAAACGTAAATGTAGAGAGGAATTCTGTTGAGAATTGATTTTCCCTCTACGTTTCCGTACCTCCATCCAATTATTTTATTAATTTAGAGCGCTCACTAAACAAGTTTTAGTACATTGAGCATTAATTATAATTTATAATTCTAATAATCATTGGTCCTTACTATAAAAGAGTATTTTAAATTTAAAGTCGACTTTATTTTTAATCATACGGTTTTGTTCATTTTGTGTATAAAAACCCTACAACAATATTTATATTTTCAAACATTTTGATTGGTTGAAAATAAATTAACCAATCAGAATGCTCCAAAAATAAACAAAGTCAAGGCATACTGCCACCCAATATTTTAACTAAAGTCGACTTTAACTAAAATATACGTTTGAAAAATATTGATAGTAAGGCTGATTAATTACAATAATTACTAATGCTTTCATTTAATATCAACGTTTAAAAGTCGTAAAAAATAATTAAAAATTTATTATACGTTAATAGATACCACTACTTTACTAGATAAGCCACAACAACAGGGTAATAATTTGGAAGATGACAAAGTAAACTGTGATAATTTTATATTGTTTTTGTTTTTTCTTTCGGATTTAAGATGTTTATTGACGCTCCTCCTTAAAACATGAAATTCTCATTAAGGTGAAGCTAACAAATATTTCTAGAAATTCTAAAAGGTCGTCCCTTAATTATTTTATTAGGCCAGAATGAAATCCGGATAGGTACAAGCCTACAGCAAATTATTTACCACAATTTTTAAAAAAAAACTTAGAGTTTTTAACACATTTATTTTAATAAAAAATGTATATTTTTAAAGATTTCTGTAATTTTCTACCAATTTCGATTAATCGATTAATCGTAAGAAATTATTCGAATTATTCGTTATTCGAAATTTGGACATTTTGAATTATGTACTCGAACAATTCTTGTGAAAAATTGTTCGATTAATCGAATAACGATTAATCCATTGAATACCCTAGTAAATACCGATAAATACTCTCTATTTCTTGGTTTGTTAATCGAGAAAATGGTTACTCGAGTTTTAAGCGTTGCCGGTTGATTGAATAAAATTATAAAAGTTTATCTGTTAATATTGCTATACCCACACCACTTACTTTGAAAAGAAGTGTCTAAAGGAAGCCTTTGGCTTCAATCTAATATCTCGATTTTTAAAATAAAAAGTAAATGGTGTGGGTATATATTTATAATTTTATTCAATCAACCGTCAACACTTAAAACTCGAGTAACAATTTTCTCGATTAACAAACCAAAAAATAGAGAGTATTTATCGGTATCTACCCTACACTCTATAGCAGAGGTCGGCAACACCTATGCCCATGGGCGCTCTCTCACACCTACATAAGCTCACACATAGAACAAAAAAATAAAAGTTTTTTTTGTGTTGTTGTTTTTTGATATTTGTTTTCGTAGTTGTTGTTTGCTTTTAAATTTTTATTTTATATTCCCAATATAAACATTTAAAATTTTCGAATTATTATACAAACGTTCTTTGTCAGTGTATTGAGAGTGAGAGGCTGCAACTCACTCATACAAGCACAAAATAAGGTTGTATTTGTTTGCCGATCCCTGCTCTATAGCCATATGTGTACAACATATAATAAATCGGTACTTCAGCCGGATTTTGGTCTCTCTTTCGTGGAATGACAGATATATGTTCCAAATGTAATTGGTTATAAAAACAACATAGCTTACTCTACCAAAACATTAACACCGATGTTTACTGGCTCTGTCCAAATTTTAACGAGGGCCGTTTAAAATGAATTCTGAACACAAATTTTTACTTTATCCGCTTAAAACACCACGATAAGTAACACTTAGGCCAAAAATTAGTATGAAGAAAGTGTTTGTCCTTTTATTGGGCATAACAACACTTATATAGTATTTTTGCGAAAAACGTCAAATTTAGAAGTTATAGCGCAAAAAGCTTTGAAGTGTTTTTAGGGCATTTTTAGGGTCAAAAGTGCAAACTGACTGGCCTGTATGCCATGAAGGGATCCAATTTTTGTACACATATTGTTTTTTGTGTCCAATCTATCGGAAACTGCCGGTGGAGCAAACAAAAAAATACTTTTTTAAATTTGGGTGGTCTAATGTACAGTAACTTTATGCTTAACACTGTTAACCCTTTGACGACTAATTGTTGATATATGTCCCATTTTAATTTTTTGTTATATTTTCCATATATTCCAACCGATTTTTTTTTAACTGACTTGTATTGATAGAGGAGAGTTTCTGCTTTCAGATTATACGAGGGCTGGCCCGGTTCAAATTCCAGCCAAAGAAAAATATTTTTTTTATGTAGGTATGCTTTGTCTTTTTTCAATTTAAAAGCATTTCTTCTTAAAAAAAATTGCATAATTTGTTTTTTATTTTTAGCCTAAAAAAAATATTAAATACCCAGCGAAAAAAGAGATGCCGAAGCAGTAGAAAAAGCACTACAATTGATGATCTAGATGTGCTTCTTTTTTAACATAAGCACTAATTATTTTAACGTTGAGTTGTAATAGGAGAGGAGTACTCCGACTTTAACATTTTTCCAGTACTTTTTGAACGAGTGCAAAGGAAGATCTTTTTCACCAATTAAAAGTTAAAAAATATTCTCCATAAAAAAAATTATTGGGTTTTTAATTTTTATTCAAAAAAATAAAAATTGTTTTTTTCGACCTTTTTATTAATTAATTAGAAATTTATTAATTCAGTTCGAGGCCAATTTCCTTATTATGAATTAACATAATAAGTACTTTTTTTCTTCCAAAAACTGCTATTTTTCTTCATCAGGATATTCTCCTAACAAATACTTCACAGAGTTTTTGCTTTCAAAAACCTCTAACACTTTCAGGAATGAAAAGACGATCGTTTCGGGGATTTTCCAAGTCCCCTTCTTCAGTTTTCTTCAGAAAGTGGTGGCAATAGTGCAATGCAAATTGAAACATCAAAATTTCATATTAAACGTAGTCTACTACATCAACGAAATGAGAATGGAGTAAACAATAAAATATGTTTTCGAAGTCTCTGCAAAGACATAACCAACAATAGAAATATTATGAAAGTTTTTGTATTTGTATTAATTTAAACAAATTATTTATAAATATTAAAAAAAAAATTAATAGAATAAAAGAAAATTAAAAAAAATAAAAAGATATTGGTCCCCCCAGGAATCGAACGCGGGACCCTCTGTTTGAAAATGCCAAATGATACCAAAATCACTTTTTACGATCACTTTTAGAGCAATTACTCTTTAGAAGCAATACTCAAGTGATTTTTTGGATGTGGTTCAGAACTAATTCTAAAAAAGCTATAAAAATGTAATAACGGATACTTGGGAAACAATGAAAGAAGTGATTTTTTGAAGTTGTTCAGAATAACTTCTAAAAAAGCAGTAAAAATACACTAACGCATACTTGTGAAGCATTAAAAGAAGTAGTTTGTAAAGCACTACTTGCAATTTTTTTCCTGGGTACGTAATAACAGAGCAAAATATTAAAAAACTAACTGAAATTGTATAAAAAAAAAAATAAAAAGAAAAAAATGGTTGCTCCAATCGGGGTTTGAACCTGCGTCCTTTTACATCAGAAGCCATCATAGTACCTCCTAGGCCACCAAGTTGCCATATTTGAAGCCCTTCATCTTTCACCACCTTTCACTTCTTCTCTATCCCCTTTCCAAAGGAAGCAACACGTTAATTAATAGGAAGAATTTCCTGAGTGTTGCTTCTCTTTACAAAAAAAAAAAAAAAAAAAAAAAAAAAAGCCATCATAGTACCTCCTAGGCCACCAAGTTGCGAGCTAGCTAGCAAACAATATTGCAGTAAATCCACATAATACTGACAAAAAGAAAAAAAAACCCTCTACCCCGAAAATTTTTTGCGGGCGAAAAATATTGCACTTTATTAGGCAGCATTTTTAGAAAAGAAGACAAAAAATGCAATTCAAAAGCAAAGAGCAAAAAAAAGGCAACATTTTTATCAGAAAAGAGAACGCCATAAAATTTTTATCAAAGGAAGACATTTTTATTTTATGTCGGAAAATAATTTTTTTAGGACACTTCCCCTTTTAAGTGGGTGGGGCTTTAAAGTTGAAAATGAAAATTTGAATAAGTGCGCAAGTACTTATCCGATCAGGAAAAATAGTACACAAAAGAAAAGGTCTCTGAAATATATTTTCATAGAGGTCTAATAGCCCCATATATTAACCCACTGTGGACCAGTTGACAATTTTTCATGACTTATTTTTTATGAAAAGCAGATTTATTCAAAATTATGCCTTCATAATAATACTTTTTCTATACACAAATATAAAACCAAGTCTTTGAGCTTTCATTTGAAGTATGACATGAACCCACATCTTTTTAAATATCAAAGTTATGAAAGGTCAAACTTGGACTTTTCTTGTTTTTTTAATTTCTTTATATTAAGCCTAGTTGATAGTTTTTTTTTTTGATGAACGGCAGTAAAAACCTCTTCAGCAAAACATTACTTAGCGAAGCCACTAAACTGCTAAGTCCGGCCAAAGGCCGGTTACACAGAAAAATTACTCAGCAAAAATACTGCATCTACAATAAACCGAATACATAATAAAACTAAAAAAATGTCGAACAAAAAACTTTGTTATTTAAAGATCTATGGTTTCAAATAATACCTCTAATGAAATCTTAAAGCCTTGACTGTCCATTTCAGTAACTATTACTTACCGGTATATAGGTTGAATTTTGAATAATGTAATTTCAAAATTCCAATTACAAATTACAAGTAAGTATTTTAATTTAATTAATTTAAAATGATTTCAATTACAAATTTCAATTACATTTATGGTTAAAAAGTGTTTTTTGTAGAAAAAATTGACTAGGATAGGTAGGATAGGCGTGGCTAGGTATAAAAAGAATACTTCATGTAGGGTTGACCCCTAACTTGTGCTTTTTGTCATTATTTCTTTTCCCGTGTAAAACTGATCAAGTATTTTTGGATCTAAATAGATATGATTGAATCTAATTAGATCCTGTACCAGATCTCATCAAACATGATCAGATATGGCTTATGCGATAATACCTTATAGCAAGATCTAATCAGATCTAGTGCCAAATCTGTTCAAATCTAAAGTGATCTGGACAATTGCGCCAGATATGCCTAGATCTGGTAAGATCTACTAAGATCTGGCCAGATATGCCTAGATCTGATCAGATCTAATTAGATCTGAAATTTGTCCCCAATTTTGAGATCTAATTAGATCTGGTAAGATCTACTGAGATCTGGCCAGATGTGATCTTTTTTACACGGGTTCCCAAAAAAATTTAATTGTAATTGACATTTTTTAATTTACAAGTAATGTGTAATTGAAAATTTTCAATTACATGTAATTGTTCTTTTTTTACATTACAATTACAAATAGTAAGTAATTGTAATTGAGTTTCTCCAATTACATTTACATGTAATTGTGTAATTGAATGTGTAATTACCCTACGGGAAATTTTAACAAACTGTCACCGAACTGGCCCCTTTATATGAAATAGACTGGTCACTTTTACATGGCGTTGTCATAGGAGGTGCAAATTGACCCCTTGTGACATGTCACAAGACAAATCCTAGGACAGGTTACTGAACTCTCAATTTCAGGGACCTGTCCTGGGATTTGTCTTGTGATATGTCACAAGGGGTCAATTTCCACCTCCTATGACAACGCCATGTAAAAGTGACCAGTCTATTTCATATAAAGGGGCCAGTTCGGTGACAGTTTGTTAAAATTTCCCGTAGGGTAATTACAAAATGATTAACCCTGCTAACATCAAAAGTCAAATTTTAGGAGATTTTAGTTGTTTTTAACATATTAATATAACATATTTCTGAGCGGATATCGATGAAACTTCCTAATAGTATTTTCCCAGATCTGGAAGTAATATTCTTAATTTAATTTCAGAAAATTAACCCTTAAGCGCTGTTTATTTTCATCATAGGTTCATATAAGCCCCAACTGCACGAATAGTAATAGCTCGATTTAAAATTTTCTTGCTGTGCAGAAACTAGATCTAGTCTGATTTGAAAATGAATGTGTTTATATTTTTAGAGAAAAAGGTTTACTATTCTTCCTAACCTCAAACCTGCTAAATTAAAATTGATAAAATGCATTTAAGGCCTTACTTGGCAGAGATGGCTAAGCGGTCGCACCTAAGTATAGTTAGGTTTGTAATATATGAATAGGCGCATGTGTTCGAATTCTACAGCAGACGGGTTGTTGAAAAAATTATCGTAGACAATCAGAGACAATCTGACAATAACATTCACGTATAAACAATTAATACAATTTAATAAAAAATCACTGATGAAGTGTTTATAATTTTTAGAGAAAAATGTTTATTCGTCTTTCTAACCAAAAACCTGACAAATATATTGAAGTTAAGTTGCGTTTTTGCTAAATTTCGAGTTTTCCGAAAAACGGAAATTGCTACATTCACTTAAGTAACAGCAAAAAAAAATATAAAATTTTTCTTATTGTAGTTCTCTCTTGGTAAAAGGAATGATTTATGCCTAAACACACTGATTTTTATGCACCAGCTTTCGAGGTTCACTCTCAACCTATTTTGAGTCATATCGCCTGAAGTAGGAAACGAAGAAGATTTTTGTAGAACAACTTATTATTTACTTATTTTTTTTTTTTTTTGAATACTGTGGAAAATGAAAATAAAACAAACAATATATCGAGACACTATATTCAATACTCTATATCTGCAATTTTGGCCAAAATGAGTTTTTGGTGGCAAAATCATTGTTGATATTATATCCATCTATGATATCAATTTGGAAGCAAAGTATCCATTCTCTGCCACTTTTTTGAGCGTTTTACATCTTCCCATATCTACAAACAAAATTATTTTTAAATACAAAAGTCTATATCTGCATATAAATTTGAATTGTTTAATAAGGTATACATATGTATATAAAAGTTTTTTGAGAATATCTGTTTTCGCAAAGTTTTTCGCAACTAACCTCCAAACTTTCTTTTAGGAGATGTGCATTATAGTACCTAAATTACAAAAAACGCACTTAAAAAATTTCAAAATAATAGCGAAACGCTAAAAAAGCCTTTATGGTAGAAAAAAAAAAATAATTTAAAAACTCAATAGGCGATTAACATTCTGCAAACGAATATAATGATCCAAAAATTTTTCTTTTTGCAAAATTTTTTTGGGATTTTTTTTGCCAACTAAGAACCAAACTTTGTTGTAGACATTGGTATTATATGTAGTTCCAAGATTATAAATTAAAAAAAAAACACACAAAATTAGTTACAAAAATTAATCAGCGATTTACATTCTGCAAACAAATATATTGATGGAAGAATTTTGCTTTTTGCAAATTTTATTTTTCGCGATTTTTTTTTTTGCAACTAACCACCAAACTTTGTTTTATGTAATGTGCATTATAGTCCCTAGAATATAAATTTAAAAAACCGCACTTAAAAATTTGACAAATCATAGCGGATCGCGATAAAAGGCTTTATGGTACAAAAATTGAATTAAAAAACCTAGTCAGCGATTTACATTCTGTAAACAATTATATTAATGCAAAAAATTTTCTTTTTGCAATTTTTTTTTGCAATCAACCACCAAACGCTATTATAAAACGGATATTATAGTCCCTAGATTATAAAGTTTAAGAAACAGCACTTAAAAAATTGCTAAATAACGGCGGAATGCGAAAAAGGGCAGAAAATTACTTAGAAGTGCTAATCAACGATTGACATTCTGCAAACGAATATATTGGTGTAAAATTTTCCTTTTCGCAAAATTTTTTTCGCATTTTTTTTTCCAAACTAACCACCAAACTTTGGGCAAGATATGAGTGTTATAGTCTTGGATTATGGATTAACATACACCGCAATGAAAAAATTCAAAATAATTGCAGAGTGGGAAAAAAGGATTTGTGCCGCAGAAAATGAATTAAGAAATTTAATCACCGATTAATGTTTTGCAAACGAATATAATGATGCAAACTTTTTCGTTTTCGGAAAGTTTTTTTCGCAATTGTTATTTTTTCCAAACTAACCATTAATTTTTGGAATAATATATGGGTATAAAAGTCCTTGAATTATTAATTTAAAAAACCGAACGGGCGAACGGGCGAGCCTTTTCCATCCCTGAATAACAATTCTTTGTTCGTTCCTGTTTGAAGGTACATAATATCGTTTTACACAAAAAGTATTATCATAAAATTATATTAAAATTATATTTCAGAACTCTATATCTACTACATTAGCGACGTAAATAACGCAAATAATTTCAAAATATATATGCGTGGGAATAAGTTGCCATTTTTAAATAATATTCTAGAAGACAGATTAATTCAAAAAAATCTTATAAGCAAGTGAATCAGTTTTATTGCTCTCCTGAACAATTGTATTTTTGCAGATATAGAGTATTGCATCTAGGGTATCGATATGTATTTGAATAAAAAAAGTCTAGATATGATTTTGCTTTTTTAATTCTCTTATTTGTTTTTACTTAACTCTTTCACTACCCTTGTACACTACAGTGTACACATATTTAAAAGAATATATAAAATTTAATAGTGAAAAAAATTTTTTATACTTTTTGCAAATAAGTTTATTAGGATCTTGAACTTCAAATAAGAATCAACACATGGGAATATGGTCGCGATATTTGTTACTGAAGTCTAATTTTTTGAATACACCATAATCTCCATGAAAAGGGGGTTTTGGTATTTCTCCTAAACTAATGAAGATAAATAATTGAAATTTGGCACACAGCTTCGTCTTATGACGGGAAGAAAACAAACTAAAGGATTTTTAGCTACTCGAATGTTTAAGGGGTAAAACGGAGCTCAGAAGTTTGAAAAAATCGATTTTCGAACGTCATTTTTGGTGGATAGGAGGGGGAGGGGGCAAAATATGTTACATATTTTTTTCTAATTTGAGGACTCTTAACAAGAATCTGAAGTCAAAATAACGATACATCCGCAAACAAAAAGTCGGTAGTGAAAGGGTTAAATTTTGAATAAAAAAAGAGTGAGATTACTGAACAAAGTGCCACCTAGTGATAACGAATACGTTATTACTAATTTTTTTTTCTTTTTTGGTCATGCCATACCCCTGTTACGTACATTTGATTTGTATGAAATATGTAGCTGTTGAAGGATTTGAAAAAAAAACTTCTCGGAGGAAACCCGCTTCACAGTCGTAATTTTACATATATATATTGTAAAATTTATAAACATATTTTTTTATTTTTGTCTCTTTTTTGTTGATTTAGTATTTATTTTTAAGTTAACCAAAGTTTTTGATTATACACATCAATGATTTTATTAGAACACTAACGTTATTACATTTCCAAACCCAACATTTATATAAACAACTCATAAACAACAAAAACAAAATTAGAACAACATAAAAGTGGTACAAAAAATATAAATAGAAAATACGGAAACAAACTAAACTGAACTAAAACAACCAACTAACTAACGAACAAACT
The DNA here is from genome assembly GCA_949987735.1 of Leucophora obtusa. Classification (NCBI taxonomy): domain Eukaryota; kingdom Metazoa; phylum Arthropoda; class Insecta; order Diptera; family Anthomyiidae; genus Leucophora; species Leucophora obtusa. The sequence continues at coordinate 106,710,812 of OX465299.1, read as the reverse complement.
AAAAAGAAGTACACTTTCATCACCAACATTCATTCCTTTTAGTCCATACAAAACGTACTTCCATACCTAGAAATCAGATTTTAGAAAGAATGTGTTCTTAAATGTTAATGTGTAAATTAGATTTCAAAATTCATGACTGCAATGAAATTTAATTGGAGTACTATATAATATCGATGCCGCTTCGATCCCAGCAAAAATGTGGAAGCAGTAAAAACGAATACTGCCTCCTTACTGCTACTTTTACCGCTTCTAAAAATGTGTAGCTTCGTAAACAGCACTAATGAAAGGCCTAAGTTGATTAATTGTTTACATCGCTTTTTGCTGTGCTTTTCAAAAAGGCATGAAATGAGCAATACATTTTGATTGCTTAAATATTTTTGCGGTTCTTTTATCAAAATTTTTTAAAATGCGTAAAAAAGTTATTTTAATGAAAATAAGAGGTTTACTAAAACTAAGATGCATTTTCTCTTCACGGAAAAATTTGTAGGAATATTGTGCTTTTGAAAAGGCATGATTTTAAATAGTTGAAAAGCTTTATAAAAAGCTATATATTCACTTCCGAGAAGGCATGAATTATCGACATTTTAAAAGAAAAACAGGAGCACTTATTAAAAGCGGTGAATTCATGCCTTTTCGGATCTCGAAACAAGTGCTTTCACGCGAGCTACCTCGAACAAAAATCAGGCATGATATCATCAATAACGCAATCGCTTCACTGCTCAACTTTCCCTGACAAAACTGCTTCCAAGCAAGCAGTAATTTCTGCTGGGATATAACTGACATTGGAACTTCAACATGATTAAAGCACGACAAACGACTTCGCTTTCATACTAAAATGATAATATGACCTCCGATATAAAAAAATAAGTAAAATACAATATGCTTTCTTTCTTAATATAGATTATCATTTATTTTCTGTCAATATTTTTAAAAATGGTTTAAAAATAATAAAAACAAATTCCATACATTGGCAACAATAACAAAAAAATGCAAATTTTCACAATAAATGTTATTAGAAATTTAACTTTTAAGTTAAATTACTATTAAAAATCGACAAGTTGGCATGCGTTAACCATGTTATCATTTGTTTGGCCAACATTTTCTAAAATATTTAAAATTTGTTTAGATTATAGAATAATATTATAAAATCTATATTTCGGGAATGCTTTAGGAAATCGAAAGGTTGAATATCGTAAAAAATGATTCTGTTAAAGAACTGTCTATAATAAAAACAAACAACTTCAACGAAAAATAAATAAACAAAAAATAAACTTTACTAAATATTATTAGGGAGAGTAAGAACCAACAAAACATTCACCCTTAGCATACGCTTTCAGATTTCAACACTTTTTCTATAAGAATTGTACTTTATATTGATATACACATACAAAATATACTTTTTATGTATAAAAATATGTAGTTAGGGGAAACTGGACACAATGGATGCTCTATATTATTTTGAAATAAAAATATTTCATTAGTATGCTGATATTAAAATTGAAGACGTTTGATAAGATATATTAAATAATATTAAAAGGATTGGCTAACAACAAGGATTGGCTAACAACATTCTAAATATGTAAACTCACAATGTTTTATTCTTAAAAACAACCTAAAATACATATTAAATTAATTGAAAACACAATTAAAAAAAGGACTAATGATTTTTCCATATTGTTATTTATTTTCAAACATTGTTTAAATAATCCATAAAAGAAATAAAAATAATTGAAAAGTCTATTAAAACAATCATCAATTTTTAACTGTCAAAACGTAAAAAAACGATTTTATGGTTTGTTTTTTCATATTTGAAAGTTTTTTTTTGTTAATTTTCAAAACATTACACCATACATATCACATACGTTCATATTTTTATTGGCTATGTTTGTCTGTATGAGTAAAGAATTTCTTGAAATTTGAATTGGAATAATTTTGTCTATAAACAAACTATTTTAACAAAAAATAAAACCCAAAATATTTGAGTTTTTTGTTTTAAAGGTTCAATTAGACGTGCCATAACCATAACCATATAAAACAGCTGTTTAAACCAATCTTACGGGCTACAATGTATACGATTGTTGATGACATGCCATAACGCCATAACCGTAACCATAGAAACCAATTGAATTTTGGTTTTCTGCTATGGCGTTATGGTTATGGCTATGTCGATATGGCACGTCTAATTGAACCTTAAAACAGAAAACAACGAAATTATTTAAATTATTTTTTCTAAAAATAGAAATCTAAAAATAGAATATTTGACTGAAAATAACAACTCCTACAGGCGATACATATTTTTTATTAGTTTGTTTTTTATTGACAGACAAAAAAAAGTTAAACAATATGTTTCAATGAATTTTAATTGATTTTTCAATCGAAAACAAAATTTACATATTACTTTTTAAATAAACCTCAATCGGTTATGGAAAATATATTGTGAGTGTATGTATTTTTGGTCTATATATTACTTTTTACTACAACAAAAAAACAAATTCGTGTTTACAATCGAATTTGTTGCCAGTCAAATGGCTGTGGTAACCGAATTCTTCTGTTCTAGTCAAAAGTCATTTGATAATGGTAACAAAATTTCTATTGCCTCAATAATACTTCGGTAGTCCCAACTGAAAAATTAAAGGGTGAACACACCAAAATTGCGACACTTTGGAAAGCTTATAACCTACTCAAAAAATTTTATATATTTTGAAATTTAAATGCCCTGAATAGGCCATGACCTAAATTTCATGTATGAAATTTCGTCAAAAATGACCACCGAGTTAGAAACGAAGCAAATTATTTTGCACGAATATATAAAAATCCGGTTCTCCGTGCGCGTAAAATTGCGAAAAATGTAAAAGTTCACCCTCGACAGTTTCTAGGGTTTTAAATCGCTACAGAGAAGGTCTGACAATTGCTAGAAAGCCTGGTAGCGGCGGTGAATATGACCAAAGTGATACAAACAGTGCTCGGAAGGTTCTCAGGGAATTTTCGCAAGATCCGAAGAATTCGTCACGTTCTGTTGCAAAATCTGTACGTAAGTCGCAGTCTTTCGTACAAAAGGAAAAGCGGCAAGCTTCACTGAGAAGTTTTAAAGCTCAAACAGCACCAGATCGAGACGCAAAGCAGAATGTTACGGCGAAATCCCGCAGCCGCAAGTTGTACGAATCCCAAATCACGATATATGAGTGCATTGTCATGGAGGACAAAGCCTACTGCTTTCAAAATTTCAAATATTTCAAATATATTGCTGATCAAGATTTTTGGAAAAATTTTTTTTTTTTTAATTTTCACAAAAACCCTTCTAACCCCTTTTGATTTGGCCATACACTACTTGTTGGACGTTTTTGGACTCCGCAGCGCAAGGTTAATGATTTTATGAGCGACGCTTTAGGTATAAAAGACAATATAAAGTCCAACGGAAAATTCTAGGTTATATTTTTCATCAAAAACTTTAATATTTGATACGTATTTGACATCCAACAAGGATGGGTTAGTAATGCCTAAAAAAGTTTATATTAAATAACATATAAAATCAACAATTGAAATTTCCGCACTCTATTTGAATTGTATGAAACTTGCTATAACTTGGAATACTTTGTATAGCTAAAATTGGTGTTCAATTTGGGGAAAATTATCAAATTTGCTATAGAATTTCCGTACATATTTGGGTCTAACTTTTGTATTATTTTAGCTATGTGACTGGTTGATATATCACTTTAAAGATTCTGAAAGCGTGCCTGAAGTTGGTCTGCAACTCATTTTTTAATTTGATAATTTCTGATTTTTAAAAAAAATTTAAATTTTTGAGAATTTTTCTACAATTAATTAAATGTTTCTATCCTTTTATAATTGAAGCCATGATTGAGCCACGTGAATAGTTACTATTTTGAAATAAAATTTAACCATTTATCGTTATCAAAGGTCTAAAGCCATTTTATCTTAATACGCGGTTCGGGATACTTTATCGTAGCCTTTTAATATTTTTGTATTAGTTCTTATTTTTTTATCAATGACACTGTCAAATATCAGTTTGGTACTCCTTTTGGTTCCTGGGTTATAGTATAGTATTAAATAAAAAAAAAACAGTTCGATTTTGCAGCACTTGTATGAAAAAAGACCCAATAAGAGTGCCAGTATAAGATTTCGCAAAGGCAAAAATAAAGCGAGTTCGTTTACTTACTACAAATTACTACTTTTACTACAGCTGCAAAATTTCAATATAAAAAGTAAACAAAACTTTCCAATTGTAGTAAAAGTAGTAAGAATTTCGACTAATCAAACACACCGCATATATTTTTTCAGAAATTTTAAAGAATCCATTTTTCGATATACATATGACGATTTAAATCGCGGATTTCATTAAATTAAACTTTGAAAATTTTACGAAAAACGTCGCCGGAGTCTGAAAAGTCCTCAAAATGTGATTGAGATGATTACAAGGATTTAACACAGAGATTACTTTTTAACAACAATACAAAAAGTTAATATTTCCTGAAAAGTTTTGAAATTATTTTCATTATTTTTATATTCACTTTATTTATTAGAAGCTGATTTTTTATACTTCAGTTATAAATTTTAACTAAAAACTTCTAATATTTAAAACATTCTTATTTTTTAATTATTTTTTCGGAATGTTTCGCAGACCTCCTAGGATGCGATTAGGGACGCTCAGGGGTTCGTGATCAACATTTGGAAAACTTTGTATAATTAAATTTTCACATCGGTTTTGGTATAGCTGTGGGAGTCAGATGTCGTTATTAACAAAAAGAATTACTGGCCAATTTTGCTTTGACGCTACACCAACATTCCGTATTTTAAAGTTAAAACACTTTGCAGGTTGGGAGGAAGTGCAGGATCTAACGCTAATCAATTACTTGCAGGCAATCAAAAATTGAGTATTTCAAAAGAAAGTATTTCAGGAACATAACTATATACTATAGTTATGGGAAATTTCCCTATTCCCCCCCCCCCCCCTCAGCGAAATCGAAAAAGAAAAAAAAAAGGAAAAGGACAGCAAAAGGAGAGAAAAAGAAGAGGGAAAAAGAGGAGAAAAAAGAATAAAGTGAAAGAAATTTCCCTATTTCCCCCCCCCCCCTGGAGCCACGCATGCCAGAGCTTCACCCTATTGAGGAATATTGGTCAATAGTGAAGGGAATATTGAAGAAGACAGGTGAACTGGTAAAAGATATTGCAGAATTCAAAACCAAGTGGTTGTCGGCGACGCGAAAAGTCGATGATGCATTCGTGCAAAAGATGATGGCGCGTGTGACGAAAAATCCGATCAGTTGCATATGGAACAAATAATAACTAAATATTTAATACTTTTTAATAATTTTCTGGTATTGTATGTATTTATTTAAATTTTCTTAAAAATTAAATATTCTTTCCCTTTAGAAAAACGTGTAAGTCCACACAATGTAGGGTAGAGGGGGGATCCTTCGCCACTTTTTTTTCAAAGCACTATCATTTCTTAACCCCTAATTATTTTTCAAAAATAACTTTCAAATTGAAGACCTACATATCTTGGCTTTAATTTCTATGATTTTTATTCTAATTATTTGCATATTTTCTATTACTTTTTTAATGATTTCCAAAGTAACCCAAATCGGCGTAACTGCCCCAAACCTGGGGGATATTCGCCAAAAGAGCTAGATACAATTTCAACAAAAAATATTGTTAATACGGCAAAGTCAATGTTTTAATGACTGAAATAAATAATTTAGAATAAGTTCTTTAAGATATATGATTCTTTTTAATCAATAAATCTCCATTACATTAAAAAAAAATAATTTAAAACTATATTATAATGATTGTTCAAAATTACAAAAAACTGAATAATTAATATAAATTTAAGAATGAACACTATTGTACTAATTTACTATTAAACATATTTTAGACATATAGCAAAGTCTTATAGAGCATTTTAGGCAGAGATGCACCAACTCTTCTTAGCTCCAGGGGCCATCTGGTGATTGTGCCCCAGAGACAGGCACTAACATAAAATTAATATTTTTTCACACTTTTTAATCATTTACTAAAATCAAATTATTATTTTCTGAAAGCTTAGGATCATAGGTCTAACATAATGAAAAATTATTATTTTATCACACGATTTGAGGAAGTTATTGCAAAATGTAGTTGCTTTCAGTTATTTTTTTGACACCCCAAAAAACACAAAAACACGTCTGTCTGCGACCACATGTGATATAAATTCGTCAAAGTGGATGTCAAGGAAAGGTAATTCAAAAATGCATAAAATATATTTTTTCTAATTTTTTATCTCCCTTAACATCGGAGAAAAATGGGATTATTGTATGTGCCCCACTGGCGAAGGATCCCCCCTATACCCTAATCGATTTCGTGAACTTCACATTGTGTGTACTTACGATATGGGATACTTGTGTATAACAATTATATATGAAACTAAAAACATTTGAAATTTTTCAAAAATTTTGTCTAACTTACATGCTGCTATACTTGTGTGTACTTACGAAGTATATTGGCTTGTGGGCCATTACAATGCGGCCGTACCCTGGGTAAAGTAAGCCAGCTTGTGTGTAGAGTTTGAAAGCACTCGGGGATTCTAGTAAGTACACACAAGTATCTCCGAGTACTTTCAAACCCTTATGTCAGACATCTTTCGGTACTTAAATTTCCTAAAATACTAACATGTTTTCACCAGTGCGCCCCACTGTACAAGAGGAGTTCGACAACAAGAGTTGAACATCAATCCGGTGAATGATATGATTACTAAGCGCCTACTCAATACGTAAAACATTAACCAATAACTTTTACTAATTAATCATATAATCGTTCGATCAAAATCAGGGGTAAGGCATTACCATTATAACAAAATCGTTATAATTAGATGGCAATTTGTTAAAAAAAATTGACAATTTTGTTTTTCTTTTATTTAAATTTAAATAATAACAAACAACAAAGCAAAAAAAAAAAACAAAGGGATATCTCAAATTTTATTATTTGAATATATTCCGTGCTTGTTTTTTTTCATATTTTAAGCATTTTTCAGCAGTTTTTGAGTTTTTAAATATAGGCTCAGTTGATACTAAACCAATACTAAATAGTTGCTCAGATAACAAACGGTGGTAAATTGGGTAAATTTACTGTATGTGTGTAATTGAAAAATAAATACGCACATTATGGTAATGGTTGCACAAATAATGTGTAATTTTACATTGAAAGTGCGTAAAATTAATTTAATTTTGAAATTAGTATATTAATTTAATCAACTTGTAAGTAAAACAGAATGTTTTATGTGTAAATGTACTCATAAAATGCGTAAAATTCCACAAAAATTCGTAAAAATCTGCAAAAAGCGTAAAAATCCCCCAAAATTGTGTATATTTACTACAGTCTGCTTAAAGCTAAACCACCCAAAAACAATTTTTTATTTTTTTTGCTGGCTACACACGAAGCAACATTCGTTGAAACATGTGTTTCATTTTTGTTTAAATTTTTTAATACAGACACTGAGCAATTTCATTATGAAACATTGACACAGACTAGTGCTGCCAGAACTTTGTTACCAAAAATGGCTAAATTTCTGGGGGAAAATGGCTAAAATAAAGCTAAAAAAAGGCTGAACAATTTTTAAGATGAATCTCCCGATTTTATATAAAAATTTATTAAACGCATTGAAATCTATCAACCACATTCATTCCAACAGTCATTTAAAACACAATTTTTGAGCAGCGGCTCTTTATATGAAAATTTTGGAGTTAAAAATTACCTAAAAGTAGGGAATCATCTCTTAGTCAAATGCGGATACTTAAAAACGCACTTTTTGTAGTTTTGAATGATTTATACCTCTCAAAAGCGAATTTTTGCCACCGAATATTATGTTTTCATTTTGGCCGTTTTGGTATACCTCGCTTAGCTTTCGAGAGATGGGCCATTTTATTAAATGAAAAATTTTTATTAAAAATTTCCGAGGGCCCAAGGCCCCACTAAGGACCATTTGTAAAATTTGTAAATTAACACTCAAAGTATTGAGGATTTTCAGTATTTTGTTAAATGAGGATAACTAAAATATTTGTTCAAATCAATGTCTCAACTAAAAACTTGTTAAAAATTAGTCAAATCAATTTGAAACCCGCTTGCAGATTTTTTTACTGACGTATTATTTTATGTGTAGTGAGTTGATTTTAAGTATGTTTTGTAATAAAATCCTGATATTTTTAACGCAATTAAATACAAATTTTGGGTTTTTTTAATGAAAAAAAAAAACAGTATTTTTCAAACGAAATTTTACAAAGTGTAGAAATTTATTTTTTTTCCGTCATTTTTTAAAACAAAGTAGGTGCTTGCAATTTGTAACAATACTTATTATGTGTTAAATTTTATTTGAATGAATTAAATCCGGATATGGACACGCCTTCAACAGATTATTTTTCACAATTTGTTAATAAGATTTTGAATTTTAGCATATTTAATGCAATTATTTGGCAGATTGAGCAAAATTCCTTAATTTAGCTTATAAATTCAAACTCAAAAATTATATTTTTTACAAAAACGAAAAATGGCTAAAAAATGGCTAAACATTTTCTAAAAATGGCTAAAATAATGGCTAATGGCTAAATCTAATTTTTTCTGGCTAAAAGTGTTAAAAAGTGGCTAAATCTAGTTATAAAATGGCTAAATTGGCAACGCTGATACAGACGATAAAACATTGAGAAGAACATGCCCATGTTCTGACAAAAGTTGCTTCGTGCGTAGGCAGCATTAGTACGTATTTTATTAATAATATCCGTGTTATTCTCACATAATCGTTTGTCGAAATTAGTGGTTTTGAGATCTTAAGGCACTTGTATAAAATTTATATAATAATAATAAATAAATAATTTATTATAACTATTGAACTAAAATCAATTTTGAAAAGAGGTTTAGAGTACCACATGCGTAAACAATAATTACCAAAAATAATTTCTTGCTTATGTTACTATTTCCAGATAAAAATGCGACTATGGAAATGTAATAATTCACAAAAAAGAATCCGTTTTAGTTTTTTTTTTTGGTTATATAAAATTTTTTTTTTCAGCTTAAAATGTCAGAGTATTTGTTACTGTTATAAGTTTGTATATTTACCAACTATGTATGTAAAAATTTTATTTTATAAAGAAAAGTAATTTTAGGCAAAATGTGTTTATTTGTAAACACATAATAGCTGTGTTTTAGACTTAACTATATCCGTTAACTCATAAAAAAACACAAAGTGCATAATAAAGCGTTTAAGTCGAAAACTAACAAATTTCTTTTCGTATGCACGTTAACTTTCAACACGGATAATTATCAACGGATTGAAAACTCTACGTTTATACATTTTCACATCTAACGTAATTTATTTCCGTTACTTCCTAAAAACTTTTTCTGACGTACGTTCGATTATAACGGAACGATTATAAACATAACCTCCGAGTCACAAAAATACAAACGGGAACGCGGTGGCAAAGCACTTTAACAGGTGGTACAAATACTGGCAAAAAGTGCTTCCCATTCCCAAAATGATAACATCATTAGACAAAAAGACCGGCTGTTCAAAAATCGCCAGAAAACCACTGGAGGAACAAAATTTTTTAACGTTGGCAAAACCAATAAATAGGTGGTCTGGAAATATATTTTCCAAAATAAAATTTAAAAAAAGTTCATAAGTATTTTTTTTTGGTCCTGCCGTTATTTGGCAGACGATGGCTCTACCCACTGAGCTAACGACACATATAATACTTGGTGGCTAAACACATAATTGAGTGATAGTACCCAGTCAGAAAAATACAAACGGGAAAGCGATGGCAAAGCACTTTAACAGGTGGTACAAGTACTGGCAAAAAGTGCTTTCCCATTCCCAAAATGATAACATCATTAGACAAAAGGACCGGCTGTTCAAAAAGCGACGGAAAAGCACTGGAGAAAAAAATTTTTTGAACATCGGCAAAACGCTGGCAAAACCAATAAATAGGTGGTCTGGAAATATATTTTCCAAAATAAATTTTAAAAAAAGTTCATATGTATTTTTTTGGTCCTGCCGTGATTTGAACCCAGGCCGTCAGATTGGCAGACGATTGCTCTACCAACTGAGCTAACGAGACATATAATATTTGATAGCTAAACACATAAATGAGTGATAATCGCTGGACAACTACTGGCTGTGCGAAAAACCTGTCACTGGCAAACAGTTTTTTGGAACTAATATGCCAGCGTTGGTCTTAAAGGAGCTTTTCCAGAAACAAAAAAATTGATTTTATAGAACAAAAATATTTTAAATTAAAAAAAACCAAAAAAAAATTTTTGTTTGCAACCGGATTTGAACTCGGAACCTCCTGACTACAAACCTTTTTTAACGAAGCATCAGCATTTTTATAAAATCATTGCTCTACCAGTGAATTGGTTTTTGTACCACTGGTAGCATTGGCTAGGTAACACTGGATAACCACTGGTTGCAAATCTTGGCATTTCACTCTTAGACCTTTTTTGCCAGTGGTTTTTTTTTTATAAACCAACGAAATTTTTGTAAAACAAATGCTGGAAAAACGCTTTTTGCAAGCGCTGACAAAGCGTCCCAAATGAGTGATCTCCCCGTCATTTATTTTCAACACCATGGTTACCCAGTGGTATGCCAGTGCTTGATTTTTTGTACCACTGACGATTTCTGATTGGGTAACTGGACAACTACTGGCTGTGCTAAAATAAAGTTGGTCTTAAAGGAGCTTTTCCACAAACAAAAAAATTGATTTTATAAAAAAAAAAAATTAAATTAAAAAAAACCAAAAAAATTGTTCTGCTTGCAACCGGATTTCAACTCGGAACCTCCTGACTACAAACCTTTTTTAAGGAAGCGTAAGCATTTTTATAAAATCAATTCTCTACCAGTGAATTGGTTTTTCTACCACTGGTAGCATTGGCTAGGTAACACTGGATAACCACTGGTTGCAAACCTTGGCATATCACTCTTAGACCATTCTTTGCCAGTGGTTTTTTTATAAATCACCGAAATTTTTGTAAAACAAATACTGGAAAAACGCTTTTTGCAAACGCTGGCAAAGCGTCCCAAATGAGTGTTCTCCCAGTCATTTGTTTCCAACACCGTGGTTACCCAGTAGTATGCCAGTGCTTGATTTTTTGTACCACTGGCGATTTCTGATTGGGCTGTTTAAATAAAAAAATTTTATACTACAATCGGTATAATGTAGATTTGCTTTAAATAGTTAACGTTGATAGGCATGAGACAAAATACAGCTACCCAGTAAAACCTTCTATTACCAGGTAAAGGGAAATGTAATAAGAAACCAAAAATTGTAACTACTTACACTTTGGGCGCAGAACACATTATTTTAACATGGGGGTGTCATTGGGGGTAAATGGTTGCCTAAATCGTACCGGTATAGGCTAAAATAAGTGACTACGAAGGAAGTACTGAAATAAGTTGTTACTTGTAATATTAAATTCACTAGTTAACTAAAATAAGTACATACTTTTATAGAGTGAAGTAAGTCATTACACATTAGTACATATTTCATTGGTTACATGTAGGGAATAAAATAAGACGTTACCAGCAATGACTTTGTTTAAAAGTACACCGATCCGAGCAATGTTTTTCTGATTGATTGCTGATGGTTTTCTGACTGAATTATTTTTTGTGTGTGTTTTTCTTTTTTATAATTTTCGTTACATCCAGACAAGCTGCGATATCTAATTCTTGTCTATCTGGTTGTCGTCCACGCTATAAATGCGGTTATCAGCACAATTTTTGTAACAAAATAAATTAGTAAAACATTATTTCAAAATTAGTTTAGTGCTAAAAAATATAACTAAATCTTCAGCTGAAAACGGAATTTCAGCAAAAAAAATTGCTGAAAACTATTACACTTGATATAAAAACCGTTTTACTAATTTTTCTATTGACTTATTTTTTTGATTGTATGTTAAGATATTTCAAAAGCATGCTCTAAATTTTTTGTTATATTTTTAGTCTTTAAACCTTAGCGGATTGTGTATGGCGTTAAGCTACACCTACAAAAAATTTGTTGTCCAAACCGAATTTGGCACCAACTGAATCGTTCGGTTGCTGAAAGCGAAAGTTTGGTTGTTGCAAGCCCAAATCAGTAAAAAGGTCTACAACATTTCCAATTGTATTTCAGAAATTATCATTTTATTTCAGAAATTATCAATTATTTTTCAGATTTAACAGTTGCATTCAGAAATAATCAATTGAATTTCAGTTTTATCATTGTATTTCAGAACTTATAAGTTGTTTTTCAGATTTATCAATTGTATTTCAGAAATTATCAAAGTATTTCAATTGGTAATTTTTGAAACACAATTGATTTCAGAAATTGTCAAATGCATTTCAGAAATTATTTCTGAAATATAATTGATATAATTGATATATATTATTTCTGAAATATAAGAACTTATAAGTTGTTTTTCAGATTTATCAATTGTATTTCAGAAATTATCAAAGTATTTCAATTGGTAATTTTTGAAACACAATTGATTTCAGAAATTGTCAAATGCATTTCAGAAATTATTTCTGAAATATAATTGATATAACTGAAAATTAATTGATAAGTTCTGAAATACAATTGGTAAATCTGAAATACAATTGATAACTCCTGAAAAAAAATGAAAATGGTGAAGAGCAATGCCTATGAACTGATAAACTTTGCCCTTTTTTAAACTTTGTTTATCCTTGATTTTTGTTATTAATTTCCATAAAATAAAAATTAGTCCAGCTTGAATTTTTACATAGATATATTAATAAAAATTATTTATTTAAGCCTTAGCTACAATTTTACTGAACAATGAAATGAGGAATCCTCCATGGATCTTGAGTTATAGCTGAAAAACTAAGCAAACAAACATCAAGATAAGGAAAAAATATAAAACGTAATAAAAAAAATTTGACCTGAGCACGCCAAACTGTTCGGAAGTTTTACTATACTGGCCTAGTACTTTAACTCTGACTTGGAATTTCTCACCCCCTAGAATGGCTGTTGCACTGTGTTATGAATAGATAACACTATGCGACAATTAAAATCGGGATATAAGGGTCCCCCCAAAATTAGCTTGGTTACAAACTGCAGGTCGCAAATTTTAAGATATTTTAATAAAATTTGGTGCGCTGACTCACATTATAGAAAATTTTGAACCAAGCCCCATTTTAACCCATTCGAATTTCGGATCCAAACATTAGTTGGCTTTTAACCAGACTGGTGTAGGGTATTGTATAGTCGGCATGGCCGACTTTAACCTTTTTACTCGTTTAGAAATCATATTGTACAAAAAAATCACACCGTTTGGCAAACATTTAAATTTTTTTCAATTTTTATATTTTACTCTATAAATTTCTGTTGTTTTTTGATTTTTATTTTAAAACTTTTTATAAAAGTTACAGAATGATTTTTTAAAAAAATTAAGCAATAACTTTTTTATTTGATAATAAAATAAAAATAAAAAATTGAACTAAATTTAATGCCGCAAGTTGCTGGAATATACATATTTACTCACTTTAAATCACTGTTCAATCTTTTATTAACACTAGTTGATATCATCAGGATATTATAATTGTTGAACTCATTGGTTTTAATTAATTTTTAATAAAGAAAAAAAATCACAAAATAAACTTTTATTATTTTTGAAAAAATAAAAATTGTGTTTGGATTGTTTTTGTTTGAAGTAGAAATGAAAATCAAACGGAACAAATGCACAGAAAATTAAAAATATTAAAACAAGAAATAATTGTAAAACAATCAGTGTTTTGAATGAAAGTTATAACTGTTACGTCCCTGTTTATAATCCATAAATATTGAAACAATCAATCAAAAATTTTAAATAAATTTCGCTAATTACACCCACAAAACAGATTCGGTGCTAAGATTTGTTGCCAATCGAATGGTTCAGTTGCATCAATTGAATTTTTCGTTTGCGGCTACCGAATTATTCTTGATACAACTGAAATTCAGTTGTAACAGTCAAATTAGTCTTGTCTCAATTGGTTTTCTGTTGCCACAACTGAATAATTCGGCTACCACAACCGAACCAAGCGATTGACTACAAATAGGGTTATCAGAACTGAATCTGTTTTCTGCATTAAAAATCGTTATCTTCGTTTTTGAAATAAATGCAAAAAGGATGCACCGTGCACTGGTCGTTTGCCCAGTGATAAGCCTGAATTTCATCCTGAACGAGAAAAGTGTAATTCTCGGCAAAGTCGCTTATCACAATGAATTCATTTTGGGCTAATTTCTCCTTACTTTCCTTTAGAAATTTCGATTGCATCTCGGATATGAAATGGTGCGCCTTCAGTTCATTCAACTTGAATCCGAATTCCTCGATGAATTCCGGAATCTGCTTTACCACGGTCTCAAGGGAACATCTGCCGCTGCTAATTATCCACTGTTTGAAATGCACCTCCTGAATTAACAGCTGTTCAAACTTTTCCGCCAAATATTGCTCTAGCTCGTCAATCTTCGGACAATTGTCGCATTTGGACAGATGACAATTTTCCGTGGGGTATGCGCACAACGACTTCGACAGGAGGTCCCTATATGTTTCAATTTCACCGTGAAATACTTTCAATTTCTTGCATGGAAAGAACATTAATTTGATGTTTTGATGAAACATGCAAACGCAGACTGAATGCGTTCCGTGCCTGTCTAATGCCAGCACGCATTCTTTTGGTCGTAGGATGGCAAACTTAGAAAATCCCACTTTTTCTGCTGGGTATTTCTCTTTGAACTGATGGTATGCTTCGGATAGATTACATAATAATAATCTGCGCTGCTTGTGTACTTTTTCTCCATCTTCACGTGTGATAACATAGTCACGTGTACCTGGGCAGGCGCGGCTGTTGTCATCATTGCAGTAAAAATCTTGAATCAATTTCACCGTTGCTTCGCTGAGGGTCCAATATGCCCTTCTGTCGAACTAATTCTTTGCTTCTTCTCGCGATGTAAAAAGATCTTTGAAACTGTTCAGAAATCTTGCCTATAGACCATGATTGAGGCAGCACAGATAAAATGAGATATTTCTCCGGAAAAGTGGTCGCTAAATTGAATTTTCTTTTCAACTGCTCAATCATTTGTTTGCCGTCATCAACGTCATCTGCTTGACTGCATTCGTTATCAGAGCCTTCATCAAATATTGTCGCGATTGCACTCATAACCTTGCCTTTTTTCTCTTTCCTGTATTTTTCACTTCGCAACTTTCTTTTTGTAATAGGCGATTCACCTAAAGTGGTAATAGCCTCATTCAAAGGACTCAAAGACATATTGACCATCGGAATGTCTGCCTCACTATCAGATGAAACATTTTGTTCAATTGTCATTTCACTCTCGGATTGTGGTTGCATTTGTTTCAATGCATTTGCTTGTTGAGACAAATCGATTTTACACTTGGGGCAAATGAATTCTGCTTCTTCACCGTATTGTATATTTAATTCATTCATGTATCGCTTCGAAACACCAGTTAATTTTAATACTTTTATCTTTTTCGAACGATGTCCACTCTTGTTAAACGGATTGCAGCAAAATTTATTCATTTTACTTTAAATTGTCTTTACAGCTTCACTCTTTACTTTACAAAAAAAAAAAACACTTTAACACTTTCACGTTTAGTATTCAACTAAAATTTGACTCAGAGTGTGTGAAGTATTTATATTTATTTTTTGGTAAAAAATAGGTAAAAAAAAATAAGCGATATTTGCTTTTCTTTAATAGGAAAATTTGCGTGAACTACTGGTCATAAAATGTTTTTTAAAGAGGGACTTAATTGGTTACTGCCAATAAGCCGACCACAGGTCATAAAATGTTTTGTAAATTTTTTAAATTACCAGGTAATAAATATTTCGCCATATTTATGGAAAATCCGTGTTTTATGACTTGTTTCTGCACGTGTCATTTTAGGCGAAATATTTATTACCTGGTAATTTAAAAAATTTACAAAACATTTTATGACCTGTAGCCTCAGTCGGGTTTGGTATCCATGGATTTATGGCCGATCTTGTGAAGGCAGGCAGACCATATTCACTACACACTCAACTTGGGGCTCTTAAAAAAAATTTATTTTTTCTTCATAAATGTATTTTTAACTGTAAAATAATTTTTAAAATGTATTTTTAATAATAAAATAAAATAATGTTAAATAATTACAAATAATTCAATTATAAAAAATATAAAAACAATGAGAACAAGGTGGTCTCTTAAATGCTCCTCTCCTGTCCAAACAAGGAGTCGGGGCCCATTTTTTTATTGCTGATTCTTAAAGCAAAAATTATGAGGAATCCAAAAAAAAAAAATTAGCCGGAAAATTTAGGAGCTTCTGTGGAAAATCGGAAAATTTAATTTTCATGGGAAAATTTAATTTTCATGAGAAAAAAGGTAAACTTCTGAGAAAAATTAGGAAAATTTTATTTTTCAATTAAAGCCTGATTCAATACCTTTCCAACGAGCTATCACTCGTTGCGATCGCTTTAGTAGTTTTTTTTTTAAACAACTTTCAATGAGGTCCCTTATGAAGAATTCTTCAATTTTGCCACATGACAGTGGTGTACACCACCACTAAACCAGTCACTATAAAAAAAAAAAAAAAAATATGTAGGTACATTATTTTTTGCTGGGCAATCGATTGAGACTATTTATTTTAAAATCGGAGAGGGGTCGTCCAAAAATTTGCCAATTTTGATCGTTTTCATATGGAATTGTTCTATAGACAACCAAATAATTAATTAATGCTTCAACAAAAACATTTGATTGGCTTAAAATTCACATTATGAATCAGTTTCCAGCTGGGGTCATTCAGTCTCCCCAAAATGAAAGAAACCCATGACCCCAAAAACCATCCCGATCCTATCAAAAAGTCAACGAAACCAGCCGAAGTTCTTTTGCGTCTTTTTGTAAATTGGGCATGACAATGTAGAGGTTGTATTTGTCAGTTCTTTAACGACTTTTCCATCAACCATGGTCAGGTGGAACTCGTAAATACATGCAATGTATTTTTCTTCACTGATTTCGAACTTTCTGGGTTTAATCTTGTTTATTTGTTCTTGAATGTCCTTCACTGTGGTCCTTATGAGTTCTGGCGATTCCCTTGAAAACTCAAATATTATTGGTCGACAATAATGTATTGATGACGGTCGTCGATTTTTTCCAGTATAAGGAAACATCAGAATTTAGCCGCAAAAGAACAACGGATACCATAAACATATTTCCGTCCGATATTGTAGCGTCATCGGAAGATATCTTTTGCTTATAAACGATTTGTCCGGATGATCCATCGCAGCCCCATTTACAAATCAATGTCAGA
Organism: Leucophora obtusa; assembly: GCA_949987735.1. Taxonomy (NCBI): domain Eukaryota; kingdom Metazoa; phylum Arthropoda; class Insecta; order Diptera; family Anthomyiidae; genus Leucophora; species Leucophora obtusa. The sequence continues at coordinate 106,693,499 of OX465299.1, read as the reverse complement.
TTCTCAGGAAGAATTTCTACATTTTCAGGAAGACTCTCCAACAGCCGTTTTGCTATATGATCCATAAAATCCTGCATATTGGCTTTCACAGAGACTTCAGTAAACTCCGTATGCAGTGGTCGCGAATCTATTTTGGCTTTCGAAACATGCTTGTATCCGGGTAAAATATCAGCTCAATGTTGCCTTGACCCTTTGAGGACCATACATTTTCTGCCGAAGCGATTTTGAAGTTTTCACGTTTTTCATGATTTTTGACCGAATAGTAGTTATGCCAAGAAAAATTGGCTCCATTGAACCCCTCCTTACCCCTCATTTCGCTTGCCGAAAAGATTTGCCAATTGACCGCCCTGCCGTTTCGGAAGAAGCGATTTTTATTAATATTTTATTTTCGTGATCTGCAACTAAATTATAGATATTTAACAAAAAGTTGGCCTCATATACCCCTTGCTTGCCCCTCAATTCGCTTGTCAAAGTGTGTGCTTTTTACAACTAAAATTAAGAATTCTAGTTAACCAATTTCCAGGGCTCGCAATGAGAAAGTGGGACCAGGTAGGGATTTACAGCCTACTACACTTTTGTTTTCTCAACCCTCCTCTACAAATCACCTTTGGACACATTTACTCTATTTTTTTGTCTGTGCAATTATAATTGCGAAAAACCCTTTGGCAAGCATACTTGCCTGTGGTCGTCAAAGGGTTAAAGATGCCCGTAGTATCTCATATTTCCCTTTAGAAAGGTCTAAGTCCATAAACAAAGCCAAAGCTTCTTCAGAACCATACTTTTTAAATTTTTCGTTTGGGGTCGTGGGAATGCTTTCTTTAATCCTTTTTAGTCGCAGTGGGCTTGCATTTGCAATAGATTTTGTAATCTCTGCGACCTTAATTTTTCATCATCTAATAGACAGCGCTTCCGATAAATGTTTCGTGGTCAAATCATTGGTGGAATCAGCCAGTTTCCTCTTTCTTGTAAAATTGGAACACTCTTCCATTTTTTTTCTTGGCCTTCCTCTTACACGTCCGGTTGGTGTGATGGGTTCATCTTCTATCAATGTATCGAGGATGGTATCATTATTAAGCCAGTGCTGGTGTTTGGAGTTGAATCTCTCAGTCGTATGGTTTGCTTTTATCCATTTTGATTTTAGACTGGCATACATAATGAAAAGTTTATTTTTTATATTTTCGCTTCTCTGTATATTGCCGTATAAACTATTAAGTTCCTCGAAGGCAGCTTCTACGAAATTTTTTGCTGTGGTTAACTTCTTAAATAGGTCAAATAATTTAAAGTTGTTCAACGACATGTTTAAAGTGTCTTAAAATTACTTGTCTCACCAACTTTCAATCGTAGAATAATTCCGGGATTATGATTGTTTTCAAATATATAGTCTAATCTACCTATTACCTGTATACATATGGTCTAAGGTCAAGTTTTGTAATTTTGATATCATTCACGTGTCCGAATAAGATATGTGCCTACCTGTATTGGACATTTGACTATTTGTACGCCAACGCAATTTACATATTAGGTGCGTACCTTTATTTGTACATCATGTTTCTGCAACCGAATTTAGGGAGCAGAATTTGACAGAGGATCTCAAGTAAGCATTATAGAACGAAAAACAAAAATCATAACGAACGAAACAATAACAATAAGAATGGGTTTTCATGGTTATATGTGTAGTATGTTTGACTACTCTGTATTGCATACCATAAGCATGCAATACGATATTCTTTTATTTGTCCATACTGCACTAAACTTATTCGTGGGAATATGCGTAGTAAGCATATTCCACAAATGTACACTTTATTATTATTAAGTAGCTTTAAGCATTTTTATTATTTCAATAAACAGTCTCATGACAAACAGAAAACCAACCTGGTCGTAATTATTTACTCGTATCATTACATATGTCATAAATTGCCCAAAAATGCATGCAAAAAATGGGGCAAGGACGGGCAGCTGGAAATTTTTGCATTAGGTAAAGGATTAATCAAAGAACTTATTTTGAAAATATGGCAACTACAGAAATTTATAGTTTCCTTTTATTTTCCATCAAAGTTGAGAAATATTGAAAAAATGGATAGTTGGTAAATATCGATTTACCTGGGCAAACACAAAGCAAACAGTACAATATTTTGTTATTCTTTTCCTAATAAATAGATATAGCAATAGAATTAAAAAGAATGACGATCCGTTACCTAGTTTTCGATATACTGTATCTGGAACGGACCAAATTACCCAAAAATGGTCTGTTTTTTTGAAATTTTTTAGGGACACATGAAATTTTTGATTTTTGCAACCTCACTTGTTAAACAGGCGCCACTGTGCAACGTGAGATAATACGGCCATTAAATTTCACGCGCAGAAGAGGCATTGTTTCGTTGGCTGTGTGGCAAGTAGCACCATTCTGTTGGAAGCAGGTACATATCCTCAATTTCTGGCCACAAGAAGTTCGTTATCATATCGCGATAGCGAACACCGACGACGACTCGTGGTTTTCTAAGTTCTAAACTAAGTTATATTTTTCAAGTGTAATTTGATTTCTAGGTGATTTCAATATCCAAAAATTTTAGCTTTTTGCCAATATTTAAAATTTTCTGCAATCCGTTTGTGATATGGAGTATATTGTTTTACCCATTTTTTGTCAAGCATGGATCCGTGTAAATTTTCTGACAAAACGTGGTAGAAGGATAGGTAGACTTGCCTTTAAAGATATGTTAGTAAAAACAATTTAAATACTGTGTCTCATAGTTTTGTTGCTTGATTTTAACAGTCCATTTATATTTTAATACTTTTTGGACAAAATTTTAATTTATTTGTCCGGTTTCCTTGTTCGATATTAGTTTTAAAAGGTTTTATTAAAATTTTATAGAATATCGGAAAGGTTAAATATTAAAAGTAAATTACATCATTATTATTTTGATTTCCAATGGAGTGCGCCATTCCAATATGATCTTAGACTAATTTCAAAAGGCAATAATAATTTCAAGCCCGATGGTTTTATGGCCTCTTGAAATATCGGTGTGGAACGAAAGCCCAAAAATATTGCACATTTTTAGAGTTAGGAACTCTCTCGCGTTCACGAATAAGTTAAATTTAAACTGTTCTTTTCGGTTATTTTATTTTATTCGGGATTATCAAACAAACCACTGACATAATATAATCTTATACTGATAGAAGTATCCTGAAAAAATAGCATAAAAGGTACTCAAAATTAGTTAAAAGGAGCCCTGCACAGAAATCTATAGAAATTAATAAATTCTTCTTGTTAAATATTAGTAACATAAATACGTCAAAAATGCAACTGTTAAGTATACGAAGTTTTAGTAATATTTGAGTTAAATGTTAAATTTAGTTTAATTGAATTGCAGATTTACCTTGCTAATATTGGCTAGAAAATATTTCTGAATATTAGTAGATAAAAAGCAGTAAAGAAATTGTTATATGTACACTCTAAAAATTTTTTTTTTGTAAATCTACTACTATAAAATGGGTAAAATTTTGTTTAATTTTACGAAAATTCGGTAAATATAAACAAAAAATTCGTAAACTCTTTTAATACACACTTCCATACACAATAATACACACACAAAGTATTTTTAGACATTATGTGTTTATAAATAAACACATTGTGCCTAAAATTACTGTTGTTTTGTTAAATAAAATTTTTACGCTCCAAGTTGGTAAATATACTATTCTATAATAGTAATAAATACTCTGACATTTCAAATTGGAAAAAATTTAAAAAAAATTAAAAATAATAAAAAGAAAAAGCGAAAACGGATTATTTTTTGTGAATTACAACATTTCCACAAACACATTAGAGTCTGGAAATAGCAACATAAGCATGAAATTGTTTTTGGTAATTATTGTTAACGCATGTGGTAGTCTAAGCCTCATTTCAAAATTGAAAACGCCGAAAGAGAGATACGGGCTACGCAGGAACAACTGGGTGCAATGACTCCTGCTCAACAAAATGCCTTCTTTGCAAGGGAGGCAGTCAACCAACAACCGTCAGCAATAACGGGAGAAAACGCCGTAAGAGAGATAGGGCCTAGGCAAAACAACTGGGTGCAATGACTCCTGCTCAACAAAGTCAGTATTCATTGAGTACTGCCTAACTTGCAAAGAAAGCATTTTGTTGAGCAGAAAGCATTTTTTTTATGAATTTTATACAAATACCTTAAGATCCCAAAACGACTAATTTGGGCATAAACGATTATGATAGAATGCCTCGGATATTATTATTAATAAAATACGTACTAAAAATTAATTTATTTTATTTTAAAAAAATTTTTGGGTGGTGCTTAAAGTAAGCACAACTGTTGTAAATGTACGCATTTTATTGGATTTTCACGCACTTTGTGTGGATTTTTGCGCATTTTTTGCGTACATTTACACGTGAAACGTGCTTTTTTACACACAAATTTAGTAAATTAACACACTAATTTCAAAATTTCTTTTAATTTTTACGCACTTTCCATGTAAAATTACAAATTATTTGTGCACCAACTTAAACACAATGTGCGTATTTTTTTCAATTATGCACATAGAGTAAATTTACCCAATTTAGAGTAGGAGTTCAGTTTCCTACTATAAGTTGGGTAAATTTCAACAGAATTTAATTAAAGTGTAGTTTTTACTTCAAATCACTGATATGTGTATATAATATTTTTTTAATAAAAGTTATTCGAAATTAATAAAAATTGGTTATAATTAGGAGCTAAATCAAAACACAACCGACACAACCGACACATTACACATTAAGTTTTGTTTTTATAGATTTTAAACAAAATCTTCTATATCAATACTTTAATGGCAATTTTTTTATATTTTGTTTTTTTATTTCTATTAAATCTATTTCTATCATAATGTCTTTTAATAACATATTCCCTACACCCAAAAAAAAAAAAGTCAGTAAAGTCAGCAAAAAATTTTGCTGTGTCAGCAAATTTTTAGTCAGGAGCGTGATTGCAAAAAAGTTGGTAATTTCAGCAAAAGGTTTGCTGAAAATCAGCGAGCTGATTTTTACCAAAAAAATAGTAATCTCCAGCAAAAGTTTTGCTAACCCTTAGTCGATTGGAAATGTAAAAATCACTTAACTTTTTGCTGCATATTAGTAGACAGAAAAAAAAACTCAAAAAACTTGTGGCGAAATTTTATTTTAGTTAATTTATTTGCTGAAAATTTAAATATAGAAATTGTGTAGAGTTGTTTTTCTTTTTTTATCATTTACGTTGTATGTACTACATCCAGACAAGATGCGACATCTACATCTTGTCTATCTGGTTTTCGTTCACGCTATAAATGCGGTTATCAGCACAATTTTTGCAGCAAAATAAATTAGTAAAACATTGGTTCAAAATTAGTTTAGTACTAAAAAAATATAGCTTAAACTTTTGCTGAAAACGGAATTTCAGCAAAAAATTTCTGAAAACTAGTACACTTGATACACAAGACGTTTTACTAACTTTTATACTAATTTATGCTTTTGAGTGTAGATTTGTTTTATAACGTAAAAGGCATTGCATGATATCAAAAACCTTTTTCATCATATATTTTCTGAATGTCATAAATATTTGTTTTCAGTGCACTTGAAAAAAATATCAAAACACCCGCTAAGCATGTGCACTAGAGTGATGAAAGACAATTTTATGTAGATAGTAGATTTAAAACTGAAAAAAATTAAAAACATTTTTAGACTAACTTTTTGAAGGCTCGACTGAAAAATGAAAAAAAGTGTTTTTCAGCAAAATTCAAGTAGCAATATTGCGAACCCCTTCGGCCGATTAAAAAATTTTTATTTTTGTTTGGATACAGCGAACTATAATTTATAAGAAATAATATATCACAACCACAAATATTTTTTAACAAAATTTAAGGATTTTTTTTTAACTTTCCGAAATTTCAACCGCTTTGCGAGGACCTTGAACGTGAACCGATTTTCAAAATTTTTACCCCTAAATTCATAAACGCTTTGTAAAATTATAGGAGGTTTATTGAACAAATTTTGTATGAAAATGACGTTTTGTAAACCTGCTATAACTTTACAAAGCATTTATGAATTGAGGGGTTAATTTTTACTGGTTACTGGACGCATACGCAACTTTATCGCACCCCCCGTTTTTGAAATTGTCTCATTGGTAGCATTCGGCAGAGAAACCTTAAACTGATACCGGTGACTTGTAGCGCTTTGTGATTACTTACTCCGCTGAACGGCGTTTTCTTTGTTTTGTTTTTGAATACATTTTTTTAGTGCTTCCTTTTATTTTTAAAAATATTTGTTTTCGAATTATATTTGTATGTTTTTATTTGTCATTCTTTACAAAACAATTTTTATTGTAAATGAACAACAGCAAACGTATCACTTGTTGATCAAAAGTAGCAAACATTTTTTACGCCACCAAAATATGACAGCGCTCAGACTGAGCGGTTAGTGATCAGGTCGTTCACCAGATAGTTGTACAACTGTTGTAGAACTGTTGACTATTAAATAGTATCTGTCGAACGCACACATTGACGACTAAATTAAAGAGCATACGAATATGTGTGAGGTAGTAAATTCACAATTGTGCTTTGAAATGCGCACCCCTGTTTTAAATCATTATCGCAGTTGACCTCGATTTAAGAGGGATTCAATCAAAAAAGAATTTCTTTTTGGTTTTAATTAGAATGTATTGCAGTCATTTTTTTTTTTTTTAATTTTCAATTTTAGTTTTCCAATTTCAGTTACTTTGATGAATTTCAGTTAATTTTATACATGTCAGCAGGACAATATTATGCTTATTTTCAGGAAAGTTTTGCAGTTACTACATCCCAGCAAAGTGGTTAGGTAGTTATTTTTCTTCAGACAAAGTAGTTTTATCAGCAGTATAAAGGGTGAATACATCAAAACTGCGACACTTAGAAACTAATACCAGAAAAAACTAGATGGCTTTGAAATAAATTTTTTTGTTTATTCGAATACTTTGAAGTCTAGAGGTAATAAAAATATTAAAATATTAGTTATTGTTTGTTCCATATGCAACTGATCGGACTTTTCGTCGCACACGCGCCATCATCTTTTGCACGAGTGCATCATCGATTTTTCGCGACCCCTCACAACCACTTGGTTTTGAATTCTGCAAAATCTTTTACCAGTTCACCTGTCTTCTTCAATATTCCCTTCACTATTAACCAATATTCCTCAATAGGGCGTAGCTCTGGGCTATTGGGTGGATTGCAGTCGCGAGGTACAAAATCGATTTTATTTGCATTGTACCACTGCAATGTGTCCTTGGCCTAGTGTCAGCTTGCCAGGTCCGGCCAGAACAGTGGTTTGGTGTTGTGACTCTTAATAAATGGCAGAAGACGCTTTTTGAGGCACTCATGCCGATAAATTTGAGCGTTCATTGTTCCAGATGTGATGAAAGGGCTGCTTTTACGACCACAGGAGCAAATGGCTTGCCAAACCATCTATTTTTTTGGAAACTTGGACTTCATTTGCAAATTTATAGCTTTCAGGAGCATCTTTACGACTTGCAGCAGTATAAAAATCTTGGCCAGCAATATATTTGAAATTTTGAAAGCAGTAGCTTTCGTCGTCCATGATAATGCATTCATATTTCGTGATTTGGGATTCTGCTTTGCGTCTCGATCTGGAGCTGTTTGAGCTTTAGAACTTCTCAGTGAAGCTTGCCGCTTTACCTTTTGTAGGAAAGACTGTGATTTACGTGCAGATTTCGGAGCACTGTTTGTATTTGGAGCACTGTTTGTATCACTTTGGTTATGCTCACCTCCGCTACCAGGTTTTTTAGCAATTGTCAGACCTTCTCTGTAGCGATTTAAAACCCTGGAAACTGTCGAGTGGTGCACTTTTACATTTTTCGCAATTTTACGCGCACTGAGAACCGAATTTTTTATATACTCGTGCAAAATAATTTGCCAGGTTTCTAACTCAGTGGTAATTTTTGACGAAACTAAAAGTCAAATTCGAATGAAATTTCTCATACATGAAATTTAGGTGATGGCCTACTCAGGTATTTGAATTACAAAATATATAAATTTTTTGAGTAAGTTATAAGTTTTCCAAAGTGTCGCAATTTTGGTATGTTCACCATTTAGCTTACGCTCGGCTACTGATTTAGTTACAAAAATAATGTGATATTGGTAAATACTTATTTTTTAACTACTAATAAGTATACCAGAAAGCCGTATTATTTAACAACCTGTAACCAATTATTTTTTACTGCTTAACAGTATACGAATAAATACTCGTCTATATTTTGTTAACTGCGTTTATTCATGCAGCGAATATGTCAAGCAAAATCTCAGTAATTGGTGCTCATTACTAGTATCTAAATCAGAGGTCGGCATCACCTATGCCCATGGGCGCTCTCTCACACCTACATAAGCTCCAGTGTTGCCATTTCAGTGCTTTTCGGGTATTTTTTGGTGCTTTTTTCCTACCTGTACCCGGTGATTTTTTACAAATACCCGTTTAAAAAAAGAGGGTATTTACGGTGCTTTTTCAGATTTTTGGCAGTGCTTTTAGTGCTTTTTTACAGTTTATATTTTTGGTATTTGCTCTCGTTTTTTTTACATTTTTCTTGAATTTTCTGTCCAAATTTAAAAAATAATACGAACTATACAAGAACTACATTTTTGCACAATATTTGTAGTACAATTTTAAATAGCAACTTCGTTACATTTAAACTTCAAAATATTGAAATATTAGTTTGGTGTTTTTTACCCCTTTTAAGGTAATTTTCTGAACCTTTTTTACACGATTTTTCAAAGTTAAAATGTATTTTTGAATTCTTGATTTAAATTTTTCAAAAAATTAATATCGTGCTTTTTTACCCCCTTTTTGGTAAATTTTTACCCTTTTACCCGTTTTCATAATGCTCACGGTGCTTTCCTGCCTTCAGGAGTTGGCAACACTGATAAGCTCACACATAGAACAAAAAAATAATCAGTCGCATACAAGATTTCAATGAAGTAGGTTGTCACATCGCTTGTTTGCCATATTTTTTACACTCTGCATAATGTTTATTGGTACATTTTTTTGGTCATTTTTTTTTAAGTTTTTTTGTTTTTATTTTTTTTGTGTTGTTGTTTTTTGATATTTGTTTTCGTAGTTGTTGTTTGCTTTTAAATTTTTATTTTATATTCCCATTATAAACATTTAAAATTTTCGAATTATTATACAAACGTTCTTTGTCAGTGCATTGAGAGTGAGAGGCTGCAACTCACTCATACAAGCACAAAATAAGGTTGTATATCGTTGCCGATCCCTGATCTAAATGCTAAGCAGTATAATTAGGGTATTCTGCAGTGTTGCCAACTCTTGAAGACAGGAAAGCACCGTGAGCATTATGAAAACGGGTAAAAAGGGTAAAAATTTACCGAAAATGGGGTAAAAAAGCACGATATCAATTTTTTGAAAAATGTAAATCAAGAATTTAAAAACAAATTTTAACTTTGAAAAATCGTGTAAAAAAGGTTCAAAAAATAACCAAAAAAGGGGTAAAAAAGCACCAAACTAATATTTCAAAATTTTGAAGTTTAAATGTAACGAAGTTACTATTTGAAATTGTACTACAAACATTGTGCAATAATGTATTTCTTGTATAGTTCGTTTTATTTTTTAAATTTTGACAGAAAATTCAAGAAAAAATTTAAAAAACAAAAGAACAAATACCAAAAATATAAACTGTACAAAAAGCACTAAAAGCACTGCTTGAAATACGAAAAAGCACCGTAAATACCCGCTTTTTTAAAACGGGTATTTGTAAAAAATCACCGGGTACGGGAAGGAAAAAAGCACCAAAAAATACCCGAAAAGCACTGAAATGGCAACACTGGTATTCTGCATATAATTCAGTGTCAAAACTCATTATGTTTATTCGACAAGGTCGCCTTTGTAAATAGTTTCCGTTACATGAAAGAACGCATAAAATGTGCGCACCGCTGCATTACAAAAATATAAAAAAAAGGATTTACCAAAGTAAGTAGTCATCCATATGATTATAAGCAATTAGAAAATAAGTGGTTTCAAGTTTTTAAATAATAAGGCTTACTAATATACTTATTAGTGCCCCAGTAAGAAAGTTTGTATATTCTCTATATATAAAAGAATAACGTGACTGACTGACTGACTGACTCAACATCGCCCAGCCCAAACCGCTGAACCTAGGAAGTTGAAATTTGGTATTTAGGTTCCTCTTTCGGCGTAGACGTCCGCTAAGACGGCATTTTTGGAAATTCCTACCGGAACGGGCAAAAGGGGGAAAAGTCTCCCCCTTGGCGGCCTGCCAAAACCCCTAGAAAGCTGAAATTTAAGATATGTGTTCCTTGGAGTATGGCCTAACTTTTCTGGAAAGTACTTTCTCGAATTTTGGACAGGGACGTTGTAAAAATAGGGGTTAAAAAGAGGAAAAAGTCCCCCTTGACGGCCTGCCCAAACCGCTGGAGGTAGGAAGTTGAAATTTGGTATAAAGGTTCCTCCACTATCGTAGACATCCACCAAGACGGGAGTTTTGGAAATTTTTACAGGGACGGGCAAAAAGGGGAAAAAGTCTCCCCCTTGACGGCCTGCTCAAACTGCTGGAGCTATTAAGTTGAAATTTGGTATGTAGGTTCCTCGACCGGTGTAGACGTCCGTTGAGACGCCATTTTTGGAAATTCTTATCGGGAGGTGCAAAAAGGGGACAAAAAAAGTACCTTTTTCCAAAAAAGTACCTTTTTCCAAAAAAGTACCTTTTCCCAAAAAAAGTACCTTTTCCCAAAAAAAGTACCTTTTTCCCAAAAAAGTACCTTTTTCCAAAAAAAAGTACCTTTTTCCAAAAAAAGTACCTTTTTCCAAAAAAAAGTACCTTTTTCCTAAAAAAGTACCTTTTTCCAAAAAAAGTACCTTTTTCCAAAAAAAGTACCTTTTTCCAAAAAAAGTACCTTTTTCCGAAAAAAGTACCTTTTTCCAAAAAAAGTACCTTTTTCCAAAAAAAGGACCTTTTTGCTAAAAAGTACTTTTTTCCAAAAAAAAAGTACCTTTTTCCAAAAAAAGTACCTTTTTCCAAAAAAAGTACCTTTTTCCAAAAAAAGTACCTTTTTCCAAAAAATGTACCTTTTTCCGAAAAATGTACCTTTTTCCAAAAAAATTACCTTTTTCCAAAAAAAGTACATTTTTCCAAATAAAGTACCTTTTTCCAAAAAAAGTACCTTTTTCCAAAAAAAGTACCTTTTTACAAAAAAGTACCTTTTTCCAAAAAAAATTCCTTTTTCCAAAAAAAATTCCTTTTTCCAAAAAAAGTACCTTTTTCCAAAAAAAAGTGCTTTTTTCCAAAAAAGTACCTTTTTCCAAAAAAAAGTGCTTTTTTCCAAAAAAGTACCCTTTTCCAAAAAAAAGTACCTTTTTCCAAAAAAAAGTACCTTTTTCCAAAAAAAGTACACTCAAAAAAATAAGTTAGTAGAAAAATTAGTAAAACGTCTTGTATATGAAGTGTACTAGTTTTCAGCAATTTTTTTCTGAAATTCCGTTTTCAGCAAAAATTTTTGTTATATTTTTTTAGCACTAAAGTAATTTTGAACTATTGTTTTGCTAATTTATTTTGCTACAAATATTTTGCTGATTCATAGCGTGGGCGACAACCAGATAGACAAGATGTAGATGTCGCAGCTTGTCTGGAAACTGAAATGACAAAAAAGAAAAACAACTCTACACATATTCTATATTTAAATTTTCAGCAAATAAATTAACTAAAGTAAAATTTCGTTACAAGTTTTTTGAGTTTTTTTCAATCTACTAATATTCAGCAAAAAGTTTAGTGATTTTAGCAAGGATTTTTTTCATTTGCAGTCGACTAAGTGTTAGCAAAACTTTTGCTGAAGATTACTATTTTTTTGGTAAAAATCAGCTCGCTGATTTTTAGCAAACCTTTTGCTGAAATTACCAACTTTTTTGCAAGCACGCTCCTGACTAAAAATTTTCTGACACAGCAACATTTTTTGCTGACTTTACTGACTTTTTTTTTTGAGTGTAGTTTTTTCAAAAAAAGGTACCTTTTTTCAAAAAAAGTACCTTTTTCCAAAAAAAGTAACTTTTCCCGAAAAAAGTACCTTTTTCCAAAAAAGTACCTTTTTCCAAAAAAGTACCTTTTTCCAAAAAAGTACCTTTTTCCAAAAAATTACCTTTTTCCAAAAAAAATTCCTTTTTCCAAAAAAGTACCTTTTTCCAAAAAAAGTACCTACCTTTTTCCAAAAAAGTACCTTTTTCCAAAAAAAAGTACCTTTTTCCAAAAAGTTTACCTTCCCGAGTAAAAAAAATTATATATAATCATATGTGGCATATATTACAATATATAATTAGACATGTGGTTATGTATATCCATATATAATTATATATGACGTTTTTTCCGAAAAATTTTCCTTATATTATGCCATATATAATTTCATCTAATTAGATATCGGCCTTCATAATATTAGATATAGCATATATAACTATATATTACATAACATGGTTGATCTTATTGCATATATAGTTATATATAGAACTATATCTTAATATATATGGTGGCATTTTAGCAATATATAATTATATATGGTATCATTTAAACAATATATAATTATATATGGTGACAGTTAAACTAGATATTATCATATATGGTGCCATTTAAACAATATATGGTCATATATGGTACCTCATAAACAAAATCTTTAATTCAGTTCCAGATATGATAATATATGGTACTATATATAGTGCGATATATATTTATATATGGTGTTATTTAAGCTATATATTATCATATATGGTGCCATTCAAACCATATATTATCATATATGGTGCCATTCAAACCATATATTATCATATATGGTACCATTTAAACCATATATTATCATATATGGTGCAATTTCAACAATATATACCCATATATGGTACCTCATGAACAATATTTTTAATACAGTTCCACATATGATAATATATGCTACCATATATAGTCCCATATATATTTATATATGGTGTTATTTAAGCAATATATTACCATATATGGTGCCATTTAAACCATATATTATCTTATATGGTGCCATTTCAACAATATATGCTCATATATGGTACCTCATGAACAACATTTTTAATACAGTTCCAGATATGATAATATAAGAAAATATGTATAGTGCCATATATATTTATGTATGGTGTTATTTAAGCAATATATTACCATATATGGTGCCATTTAAACCATATATTATTATATATGGTGCCATTTAAACAATATATGCTCATATATGGGACCGCATGAATAACATTTTCAATACAGTTCCAGATATGATAATATATGCTACTATATGTAGTACCATATACTTTGATATATCGTATCATTTAAACAACCCGAGAAAAAATAGTTACATAAGTTATATCTGTATAAATATACAGTTTCATCCGAAGAATGGCCCGATATATTTTTATAAATTGTTTATCAATTTTTATCTAAATGTATCAGTTTAGATCTGACCTGATTAAAATATGTGTTAATCAGATGAAATTGTATCAGATTTTTGACCTGATACAATTTTATCGGTTTGATCGTAATTGGTTAAATTTTATATAAATAAAATATAATTGTATCCGATATTTACCTTATACAATTGTATCAAAGTTTTAAACTGATATCAGGTCAAAATTGGGATATAACTATATAATTGTGTATACAAATATATCTATTTGGACCTAAACTGATACCATGTAATATAAACCAATAAAATTGTATCAGGTCAAAAATCTGATACAATTTCATCTGATTAACACATAATTTAATCAGGTCAGATCTAAACTGATGTAATTAGATAACAACTGATACAAATAAGAACTGATACAATTTTATCGGGCCATTTTTCGGATCAAATGGTATATGGATGAATCCAAGTTATATATTACCATATAAAGCTCCATATTGGTGCTATTTAAACAATATATTGTCATATATGGTGCCATCATATATGGTAACTCATCTTCAGCAACTACAATATTAACTGTATTTCAGAAGCTATTAATTGTATTTCAGAAATTTTAAATGTATTTTAGAAATTATGGAATGTATTTCAGAAATTTATTAATTGTATTTCAGAAATAATCAAATCTATTTCAGAACTTGTTGATGGTTTATCATAGTTAATAGAGAAAAATTTCTAAATTACATTTCATAATTTCTGAAATACAATTGATAATTTCTGAAATACAGTTTGATAATTTCTGAAATACAGTTGTGAATTTCAGAAATACAATTAATTTCTGAAATACAATTGATAAAACTGAAATTCAATTGACTAGTTCTGAAATACAATTCATAAATCTGAAAAATAATTGATAAGTTCTGAAATACAATTGATAAAATTGAAATTCAATTGATTATTTCTGAAATACAATTGATAAATCTTAAAAACAATTGACACAATTGGAAATGGTGTAGAGCGTTAAAAATATGTAAATAAAATTATTTTTAAAAAATATTCAATTTAATAAAAAAAAATATAATTTTATAAAAACATTTATAGAAAATAAAATTATAATTTTATAAAAAGAAATTCTTTTGAATGGGGGAAATGTTTTTAGTTGATCTGTTATTTTTAAGTAAATGAATGTTATTTTAGTTTGACTCAAGATCATAAATTAATATCACTTTCTGTTTAAATTATTTTCAAATCAAAGAAAGATGATACAATTTTTACAAGTAAATTACAAAGAATAAAAATTATTGAAAAAATTTCGATCAGACCAGCAAGGAGAATGCGCATTTTTATAAAAAAAAATGCATAGCCGTGAAAGGTATCGAACTCGAGACCTTCTGAGTATAAACCTTATTTTAACAAAATATTGTAATTTTTATAAAATCAGTGCTCTTCCAGGTATTATTTTTTGAACTATTGTCAATATCTGTCTGGGATCTTATTTAATCCCAAATAAATGGAGATCTTACGTAGTACCCAAATATAATGCGGGATCTAATTTTAGCTGTCATTTTTCTGGATAGTTTCAGATGTCAATCTCCAAATATATTGCTGTTTCTAATTCGATCTGCAATTTATGGGATAAATTAAGATCCTACCAAATCCCCAAATATATCACTGGATTTAATTCGATCTGCAATTTATCGGAAAAGTTAAGATCTTACGCAATCCCGAAGTTATTACTGGATCTAATTTTTTCTGTAATTTTTTGGATAAATTTAGATCTTACTTAATCTCCAAATATATTTCTGGATCTAATTCGATCTTCCATTTTTCGGATCAAATTAGATCTAAGTTTATCCACAAATATATAGCTGGATCTAATTCGATCTGCCATTTTTCGGATAAATTTAGATCTTAATCCCCAAATATATTTCTGGATCTAATTCGATCTTCCATTTTTCGGATCAAATTAGATATAAGTTTATCCACAAATATATTGCCACTTTTTCGGAGCAAATTAGATCTAAGTTTATCCACAAATATATTGCTAGATCTAATTAGATCTGCCAAAATTGAGATCAAATTAGATCTATGTTTATCCCTAAATATATTGCTGGATCTAATTCGATCTGCCATTTTTTGGATAAATTTAGATCTAAGTTAATCCACAAATATATTGCTGGATCTAATTTGATCTGCCAATTTTCTATTCAGTTTATATCCAAGTTCATCCACAAATATATTGCTGGATCTAATTCGATCTGCCATTTTTTGGATAAATTTAGATCTAAGTTAATCCACAAATATATTGCTGGATCTAATTTGATCTGCCATTTTTCAGATCAATGTATATCTAAGTTTATCCACAAATATATTGCTGGATCTAATTAGATGTGCCATTTTTTGGATCAAATTAGATCTAAGTTTATCACCAAATATATAGCTACATCTAATTCGATCTGCCACTTTTTCGGATCAAATTAGATATACGTTTATCCACAAATATATTGCGGGATCTAATTTGATCTGCCAAAATTGAGATCAAATTAGATCTAAGTTTATCCCCAAATATATAGCTGGATCTAATTGGATCCGCCATTTTTCGGATCAAATTAAATCTAAAAATATCCGCAAATATATAGCTGGATCCGCCAATTTTCGGATCAAAATAGATCTAGGTTTATCCCCAAAGATATCACTGGACCTCCCAATTTTGAGATATAACTTGATCTTAGTTTATCCCCATATATACAATGGGATCTAATACGATATGATTGGATACACCCAATTTTGAGATCTAATTGGATCAGCTAGATATTACAGCAGATCTTAAACAATATCAAATTGGATATAATTAGATATTGCGCGAGATCAATTTTTTTTACTCGGGTTTTTCTAAAAAAATGTACCTTTTCCAAAAAAAAGTACCTTTTCCAAAAAAAGTACCTTTTCCCAAAAAACATACATTTTTCCAAAAAAATACCTTTTTCAAAAAAAGTACCTTTTTCAAAAAAAGGTACCTTTTCCCAAAAAAAGTACCGTTTTCTAAAAAAAATTTCCTTTTCCCAAAAAACATACATTTTTTCAAAAAAATACCTTTTTCAAAAAAAGTACCTTTTCCAAAAAAAGTACCTTTTCCCAAAAGAAGTACCTTTTCCATAAAAAGTACCTTTTTCCAAAAAACATACATTTTTACAAAAAAAAAACCTTTTTAAAAAAATACCTTTTCCAAAAAAAGTACAAATAAAGTACTTTGTAAAAACAAAGTATCTTTTTCCAAAAAATTTCGTTTTTCCAAAAAGTACCATTTAAAATAATATATAATTTCAAAAAAACTACTTTTTTCCTCCCCCCACGGATATCTCCACTAAAACAAGGTTTCTTGATATTCGGCATAGACGTGCGCTAAGACGGGATTTTTGGAAATTCCTACCGGAACGGGCAAAAAGGGGAAAAGTCTCCCCATAAACAGTCTCACAAATTGGAAAAGTGCCTGTCCAAACCACTGGAGGTAAGAAGTAGAAATTTGGTATAAAGGTTCCTCCACTGTAGTAGACATCGACTAAGTTTGTATTTTTGGAATTTCCTACAGGATATCCCAAAAGGAAACTCGGTATGTGAGTTTCTCCTTCTATGTAGGCGTCCGCTTAGACGGAATTTTTGAAATTCCTATCGGGAGGGGAAATAAGGTAAAAGTCTACTCCTGACGGCTTGCCCAATCCCTTTTGGCCAACCTAAAATTTTAAATATGTATTCCTTGGAGTAGGACTAACTCACCGGCAACGTAATTTTTCTATTTTGGAACAGGAACATAGTAAAAATGTTGGTTGAAAGGGAAAAATGTCCCCACTAACGGCCTGCCCAAACGGCTTAGGCAATGCAGTTGAAATATGGTATGAATGTTCCTCATCCATCGCAGATAGCCGCGAAGATGGAATTTTTGTAAATTCCTAAAGGGATGGGCAAAAAGAAGAAAAGCCTCACCTTGGGGGCCTGTAAAAACCCCTTCGGCTAGAAACCTGAAGCTTAAAATGTGGGTCCCTGGAGTAAGGGCTAACTTATTAGAAAGATACTTTTTTGAATTTTGGACAGGGTCGTTATAAAATGGGGGCTCAAAAAGGGAAAGTTGCCCCTTAACGACCTGTCCAAACTGCTGGAACTAGGAAGCTGAAATTCGGTACTTAGGTTCCTCTTCCAGCCTAATTCCAACCGGGAGGGACAAAAAAGAAAAAGTGTCCCCCTTGACAGCCTGCTCAAACTGCTGGAACTAGGAAGCTGAAATTCCCTGTCGATGGATTTTCGGAAATTCCTACCGAGAGGGGCACAAATAGTAAAAGTTGGCTAGAAACCTGAAATGAAAAACATATGTTACTTGGAGTATGGGCTCACTTACCGGGAAGGTGCTTTTTGGACAGGGACATTGCAAAAATGGGGACTAATGAAGCGAAAAGTGCCGCTTAAAAGCCTGCCCAAACCGCTGGAGGTAGGAAGTTGAAATTTGGTATTAAAGTTCCTCCTCTATTGTAGACATCGGCTAAGATGAGATTTTTGGAAATTTCTACAGGTAGGGTCAAAAACAGGAAAAGTCTCCCCCTTAACGGCCTGGCCAAACTGCTGGAACGAGGGATCTTAAATTCGGTATTTGGGTTCCTTCTCCAACGTTGACGTCCCTTAAGATGGTATTTTTGGAAATTCATACCGGGAGGGGTAAAAAGGGAAAAAACTTCCCCCTTGACGGCCTGGCCAAACTGCTGGATATAGAGACCTAAAATTATGTATGTAGTAGGTTCCTCCTCCAACGCAGACGTCCTCTAAGACGGAATTTTTGGAAATTCCTACCGGGAGGGGTAAAAACGGAATAATTCTCCCCCTTGATGGCCTAACCGAACCCTTCGGCTAGAAACCTGTAATATATAATATGTTTTCCTTGGAGTATGGGCTAACTTATCGACAAGGCATTTCTAGGACTTTGGACAGGAACGTGGTAAAAATGGTGGTTCAAAAGGGGAAAATTGCCCCCCCCCCTTAACGTCTGCGTCTTTAGCTAGAAACCTAAAACTTAAAGAACAAGTGTATATGAAACACTAAAATTAAGAAACTAAATAGGAAACGAGTGGAATTGAAACACTACACAAGTGGAATGAAATGGATATAAACGTTGAACGAGTGGAATTGAAATTATAGACAATGCAAATGGATTGGAAGAGGGAATTACCTGTTCAAACACTATCCACGGAATATGAAACTTATGTAGCATTGAAACATACTCTCCAAAAAGTTAAACAAATTTTCTAAAAGAGAAAAAACCTTAGAAAAGGAATGGAACTTATATATTCCGATATTTAAACTTCATGTAACGAAGCACCGGTGTAAGAAACCGACGCAGTAAATTTTCCAACTGAATTTGTGAATTTACTTGAATTGCCAGGTCTACCTTTACATAAACTGGAATTAAAAAAAAAACTTTAAGACACGCTAACAACGTAGCGGGCTTTGCCCGCTATTTTTAATATTATAAAATGCTTTCCAACCCTGCTTTAAGTTATTTATTTTCATTCAAAACACAAATGAACAAAACTACTTACGGGTCTATCTACCTAAGTTCGCACTTTACCAAATTATCTTAACATACACACGTATATTGCAATTTATTATGGATTCATTACTAACAATCCACTTTCATGAGAAAAAGTGATCAAATATTTATTTATTTTAAACTCATTGTTGTGCAGAATTATTTATTTGTTGTGGCTGGGTGAAGGCTTTTATTATAAAAACTGTACTTTAAATAAAAAGCGAATTTAAAAAAAAATGTCGGGGGCACGCTAACAACGTAGGCACGTTAACAACGTAGCGGGCTGCGCCCGCTAGTAATAATATATAATTTTACATTCCCATATATGTTTTTGTACGCCAATGTACTTATTTAACCGGACATAATTATATGAATCCGTATATAATTATGCTTTATCAAAAAATTTTAATATGATGTCATATTTAGTTGTATCTTATTACGTATCGATCGATCAATATGTAATTGTATAATTGTTGAGTTTATAATTGCCCTAGTAAAAATGATTTTTATATATTCATATATGATTTTTATAGAATCATTTATGACTTTATACAATTATAACTTGTCGACTATTGTGAAACATATATTTTTATATGATTATATCAAAAGATATTTAATTGTATAAAACTATATTAATCAGATCCACCATTTTTCGGATCAAATAATATATTTTTTATATAATTATATTAACCCATACACGATTTGATCCGGAAAATGGTGGATATGGTTAATATAATTTTATATAATTAAATATCTTTTGATATAATCATATAAAAATATATGTTTCACAATACTCGGCAAGATATAATTGTATAAAGTCATAAATGATTATATAAAAATCATATATGATTATATAAAAATCATTTTTACTAGGGTGGATACATTTAATCCAGTATTATATGACGTTTAATGTATGCATAGCGCATGCTACGGGGACATTTTTTCAATCCAGAGTTTAGTCTGGAGACATTTGGTTAGGTTGGGGACTGTCCTTAAACTCTTTGTAGGTCTAGCGAATAATATGGAGACATTTTTGACTAATATACAGCATAGTTTCGGCACATTTTTGGCTATGTCCTCGAACTATGCGCATTACATACTTATATATGGGTGATATCAAAAAATGTGATAAAAACCGTGTAACCACCTAATTTCTAATGCATGGATTACATTTGATTTATATATTTCGACATATATCAGCGCATTGTCACCTGTTTTACAAAATTTATAACAATCTGACCTATTTTTGGTTAATACATAAAATGTGTGACCAATTTTATAGGCCAAATGTAAACTCCGTAACAAGTAACTCATAAAGTTTTTTAACTTTAATAGCTTATATTTTAATAACCAATAAAGCTAAACACTAACTGTAAGAATTTTTATGAAGAGGAAAAGTGCCGTTTTTAATAAAAATTAATACATTTTACAAACTTTTTCGTATATCTTAGCTATCACGACTTCAACTCTGTAACGATTTTTCGTCATAATTTTTGATAAAAATGCATATACCAAAATTTCGTGGTTACCTATTATTTATATGTTATTATATGTTATTTACATTCAAATGATCGTTGGACTGTAAGTAATCATCCAGTATAATAGACTTGAAGCTTTTCTGCAGCATGTAACATTCTCGAGATGAAAAAGGATGTCTTTAATAAGATTTGAAAAAATGTTGTAAACCCCTTTCCTAATTTTTACACCAAACTATTTAACGAGTAAGAAAAACAATGTCATATCTGGATTCACCTTGTAGGCATCATGCGATTTTGTTTCGGAAAAAAAATTCTGGCAAAGCGTTTCTGAAAGAAAACGAAAAAAGTAACTAAGTGTAAACTCCGTAACTGTAAACTCCGTAACCACAATTGTTTGCATCAGATTTCATTCAAATAAATGTAGATAAATGTTTAAAATATTTTAAAATAACCATAAACAGAGGTGATTCAACTAATATTTATGCGTTAAAAGACGATTCAACTAATAATTTTGCGTCAAATCAAAAAAAGTTATCAGTTTTTTACCCTAAGCTGCTGGAGCGAAAAACGATTGATTTTGCATTTCATTGGTTTTGAATCGATATTTCGAGTCATTACTGACATTAGTTTGACAAATTAAATTTGTTTCACACAATTTAAGAATTTTTAGATCGCGAAGTGTTATGTTTTAAACCCAAATACGAAAAACTAATAAATTGAAGAAAATTCGTACGCAATTTTTTTTTGTTATATCTTTTTCTTGCAGAAATGTAAACTCCGTTACCACAAAAAAAAATTAAAATTGTGCAAAAAAAGTTATTGCGACAACTTGTAGAAGAGATTTTTTGCAATTAGGTTTATAATGACTAAACTTACTGATTCCATTAAGAAAAAACCGAAATATTAACACTTTTTGCTTCTCACAAATTTGGCCCAAAAATTGATCACATTTTTTGATTTCACCCATATACATAAATAGAAAATTATATAACTTAACATGGACTAGTATGTTTATTAGGGGTGTTCTTATTTTGAAATATCTGATTTTTATATACCGCCGCCAGATTCTTGTTCCTTTATATTAAAAAAATAAATTAATAAAATTTGGAGCAAATCCAATCATTTTAAGTGGACCCGGAAACGACTTCAAATATTCAACGGGAAAGTATGGGGAAAACATCTATTTTTATTCATTTGTCACTTTTTTATCGCCGTTTTTTTTTCATTACTTTCTTCAAAAAATGTCTATAAATAATGCCCTCAATTCATAAATGCTTTGTAAAGTTATAGCTGGTTTACAAAACGTCATTTTCATACAAAATTTGTTCAATAAACCTCCTATAATTTTACAAAGCGTTTATGAATTTAGGGGAATATCTTTACATTATTCAATATTGTGTAGGGTAGAGTGGGGTAAAGTGGGGCATGGGGCGCCAGATAATTTTTTTATTCGGGCATTTAAAAAAATCAAAAAAATATTCGTGGGTATTTTTTTGAGCCTAAAACGTGGTCCACGTGGTGGGTCTTCCCTACTATATCGGCTACATTATGTTTTCTCTATATTAACTGTAAACTTTAAAATATCTGTAAAACTTTAAAAGTATGTATATGCGATTCAAAAAATTTAGTATTTCAAAACAATTTACTGTTTGGTTAGGCGATTCATAAAAATTATGTATTCCTTAGCGATAGTCGCTGCTGATAACGGGACATTTTTGCAAACATTGTCGCTGAAACGACAAATGCGTTTGTCGTAAAAACCCTGATTTAGTTGATATTTTCATTTGTTATGTAAGTATTGATCGGAGTAAAGTGAGTTCTTAACAGTGGAATTAATTTATTTGTAATTCAAGTGGTGTTCTAAAGTTTAAAAAACAACGTATACGTACATTAGGGTTATGATTTTTTGATTTTTTTGCAAATATCAAATTTTACATACCAAAAAGGCCATAAAAAAAAGATTAAGAAACGCAATCTTACTTTTTCACTGCTGTCAAAAAAGTTCCCGCACCAAAAAGGTTGAAATTTGGTCTATATGGTTTTAGTTTAATTAAAATATTTCTCAGAAGTTTTAAACAAATGAGACTCAAACGATGCTTATTAAAAGCTATTTGGTAAAAATAACGAAACCTTTTTGGAGGGACTTTTGGATAAATTTTTTGTTGTTTACAACAATTTTTGTAATAATTCGTTATGTAAAGAGAATCCCCGAGCAAAAATTATTTTTAGAAATTGCATTTGGTGCGGAAGGTTTTGTTTTGCCGGAATGACCCGCAAACACGATATTTATTATTAATTTAGTATTGCCTATCACATGGTGATAGGTAAAATTTTTGTTAAAAATGAGTCATAACCCTAATATGTATGTACATATATGTTTGTTTAATAAAGTATTTTCAAATGTCAACATTTTCCATAAATCAAAACAATAATAATAAATTTTCGTTAACTAGCAAAAGAAGGAAGAAAGCAAAACAATGACATTCTCCTTATGTCAATGTGAAAAAAATTGCAAATTTTTTGCTCTTATTGTTGTTCATGTTAATATTTCTTACTTTTAAGGAATACTAACATACAATAAAAGACGGTACCATACAACTAAATGATAGAAGTGCTCCAATTTATGTATAACATTGCACATACATATATAAAGACTGACAAGGAAATAGTTTTTTTGTTAACACTTAATTAATGGCACAAGTTATGTATGTGTACACTTAAAATAATACGTCAGTAGAAAAATCTGTCAAACCGATTTCAAATCGATTTGACTAATTTTTAACAAATTTTTATTTGAAACACTGATTTAAGCAAAGATTTTAGATATCTTCATTTAACACAATACTGAAAATCCTCAGTACTTTAACTAGTTTTGAGTGCTAATTTTCAAAATTATTTAAAAGTAATTTTTAAGAGCCTATTCGTTAAATTTTACGAAATTTATTGTTAAATATAATATTTTCATGTTACGTTAATTACCCGGTAGATGGCGCCACCAATGTATCCGAAGCTTTAAAGATGGCGCTATTTCTATCCCTACGGATTTTTTAAAATTGCCCATATCTCGAAAACTAAGAGAGATAGAGCAAAATTGATGAAAATTTCGACTACCCCTAACCGTGCAACACCCCAGCGAAAGGGGTTATCTCTTTAAAAAAATGGACCTTGGCGGGGTCCATTAATGAAAAATGTTCACTTCATAAAATGGCCCATATCTCAAAAACTAAACAGATAGAACAAACCGGACAAAATGTTTGCTCCATTGGAGTGCTCTTATATGCCCTCACATGATATGGACCGGGGAGGTCCCGAGACCATAAATTTGGATAAATTTTACGAATCAGTGTACTCAGATAAATAAGTTAGTAAAAAATTTGTAAACAGTTTCAAATCGCACTATTCTATTTTTATACTGATTTTTAGTACAATTTTTATTTTTAGTAATCATCAGGGCAAGGACTTTCATGCAAATGCATGTTTGTAGTCAGTGGCCCAAAAATTATTTTGACTAAATACTTTCCCGAATCAAGGAATTTGCAAAAAAATGTCATCGATTTGTTTTTGCATATTTTGTTATAAATGCATATTTTTGCATATTTGCATATTTAACAAACAGAAAGTTGAAAAATTTTATAAAAATTATTTTAAGGAAACTTGTCCCCGAGCATTAATTTCTGCCACTTTTTTTTCTGAGTTACGAAAGTGAGTACGATTTTATAGTACACATATTTAAGTTCTATTTTATAATAAAGTTTTTTTCAGGTAAAATGCCACATACCCTTAATATTTACAATCGACTGTATTTCTTTTTATTTTCACTGAATTTTCTAAAAATATATTTAACTATTTGTATTTGAAGACATATTCAGTGTGTTCATTTACTCGAATTTCTTACTACTTTTCCTACAATTGCAAAGTTTTGTTTACTTTTTGTATTGAATTTTTCCAGCTGTAGTAAATATAGTAACTTGTAGTAAGTAAACAAACAAGCTTATTGTAACCGATACCTGAATTATTACGTTTATGTTAGCTTTTAATAAATACAATTAAAAAAAACATTTATTTTTAATTGCATATTTTTTGGTTTTTAGTGCATATTACGTTATAAATGCATATTAAAGTGCATATTTTCTATTTTATAGTGCATATTTTAAGCGCATATTTTCGATTTTTTAGTGCATGAAAGTCCTTGCCCTGGAAATCATGTTTGCTATTCTCTTATTACAAATTACGGTTTTTTTTTACTAATTTTCGCTGCTGATTTCAGCAAACCACTTTACTAATTTTTCAAAACCGAGTTCTAAATTTAGCAGAAAAATATACTAATTTAAATTTTTTTTTTAATTTTTTACAATTCTTGTTTAGTTTATATTTTTTACTATTTTTTACTATTTTATTGCATCTCCAATGCATAAAAAGGTAATAACTGGAGAACCGTTTGCAATTTTAACTCCAAATTTCTGGTCTATGCCAACAAGCCAGCGACGATTGATGAACTTCGTACGAATATCGAACGTGAAATTGCAGCAGTATCGGCCGATTTATGCTTGAAAACCGTCGAAAATTGGGTTCAGCGTCTGGACTTTTGCAAGCGTGCCCGTGGTGGCCATGCAAAAGAGATCGATTTCCATACATAATGGCATCGAACGTACTTTCACACGAATAAAGAATTTCATTGATATCCAAAACCGTTTTTGTTTTATTTAAAAAAAACTTTTGTAGCGCTCTTATTGAAAAACTCTTTATATATTTACATATCTCTGACATACCGATAACACAGTGCAACAACCAAAATCGGAATGGGATGAAACCAAAAGCAAATGAAAGTTGAGATTTTCTATAAAAAAAAACCCTCAAGGGTTTTTTTAGTTTAGTGCGAGATTTTTTTTATACGCTTTTGAAGTTGGTGATTTTGGAACGGTGTCTAATAAGAAAAAATTTGATAAAATAATGCTTATTTTTTTTTATTATCCTGGAGAGTTGTGGTATCTTCCTCTTTTTGGGGTCGAGGAATCCATTTTTGATATTTATTTTTACCTAAAGCTCACGCTAGATGGCGCTGTCATACAAATTTGTCCTTTCTTGTAGATTGTCGTAGAAAAAACGGTGTTTTTACTTTTATTGAGGCTAAAAAATCAATTTTTGATGTTGGCTTTATTATAAAACATATTTCTAATGATATTACGAAGTCATTTTATTATTCTCAGTACGTTACTACTACAAAAATGTGTTCACTGTTTCTGTATTATCAATTAGGTTAAGTATTGCCATCGTCAGGAAGTTAATGCTAGAATTTTTTTTGTACTGTTTTTTTAGTGACAAAAAAAAGTATGTTCCCTTTAGAAAAACGTATAAGTCCACACAATGTAATCGATTTCGTGTACTTCACATAGTGCGTACTTACGATATGGGATACTTGTGTATAACAATTGTATATGAAACTAAAAATATTTGAAATTTTTCAAAAATTTTGTCTAACTTACACGCCACTATAATTGTATGTACTTACGAAGTATACTGGCTTATGGGCCATTACAATGCGGCCATACCCTGGGTTATGTATGCCAGCTTGTTTGTAGGGTTTGAAAGTACTCGGAGATACTTGTATGTACTTACTAGAATCCCCGAGAGCTTACAAACTCTACACACAAGCTGGCTTACTTTACCTAGGGTATGGCCGCATTGTAATGGGCCACAAGTATAGTGCCGTGTAAGTAAGACAAAAATTTTTAAAAATTTCAAATATTTTTAGTTTCATATACAATTGTTATACACAAGTATCCCATATCGTAAGTACGCCCAATGTAAAGTACACGAAATCGATTACATTGTGTAGACTTCCACATTTTTTTAAAGGGTTTATAAATTTCAAGAATAATTTTTGTTTATAAATTTATAAACTGTACAAAAAGTATGCTGAAAACAGGATTATTTAGCAAAATATAAAATTTGTATATATTTAAGTTGGTTTTGAAAATTTGATTTTGGGATACGCGTATCATCATTGTTAAAATGTTTTTATATAACAAAAGACTTGCGCAATATATATACACTCAGAGAACTTTCATCACTTCAGTAATGAATTTCTTCATAGTTTCAATGAAAATTGTCACTGGAACTCATCCATTGAAACTTTTCATAGAATCTATGAAACAGGTTTCATTAAAGTCAATGTTTATGAAAAGTTCATAATGAATAAATGAATAAATCATTCAGCCAATGAAGAGCTTCATAACATCTATGAAGCAATTTCATTTACTATTATTTATTATAGTTGGTTGTTGTTGTTACTAAGCTGAAGTGGATAAATAAAAAGTACTTAGCAAATGCAAAAGGCGTAATAAAATCGTAGCATATTTTACGGATGTACAAAATATATCTAAAGAAAGAATTCTTTAAATTAAAAAGTTTCATAGAAAAAAAGTTTCGAAAAAATTAATATGAATTACAAAAAAATTTCATAGTCCAAAATTAATAATAAAAAATTAATTAAAAAAAAATAAAAATTATAAAAGATTATTCTCTCAGGAAATGATGATATTTTATAAAAAAATCAAAGAAAAATAAATACTATTGAACAATTTCATATATGTATATAAAGAACATCTTCATTAAATTTATGGAGATCTAATTTATGAAATTTAGTGAACTTTATTAATGAAATTATGAAATTTTATGAAAGAGAAGTTATGAAAAATTCCATAATATTAATTAAGTAATATATACATAATGAAATTCTTCATTGGTTCTACGAAAAAAATTATATGAAATTATATCATTAATATCATGAAGAATAATTCTCTTAGTGTATATATATTTTAATTCCAACTCCTTTCATATCCGCTTGACGGCCAAAAACGTTGATTTTTGTCGTTTTCCTAAAGACTAAGAAGAGCTGAATTAACATGAAATTTGACTTCACGATTCGATTCTACAGCAAAAATGATTAAAAAATATTTTTTTAGCGCTTTGTACATGCACCAGATGGCTATTAGGTGGGTCGAAAAAATTAACTTTTTTAAAAATCTTCTTATCACACACATTGAAAATATATTTTTTGAAAATGCGTTCCCGGTTGACAAAAGTCGGTATATCACGACCTGTTAAAAGGGTAATAAGTTATCAAAATATGCCGCAAAATATCTATTAAAATTTACATTTACAACATATGAAAAATATGCATTAAAAAAGTAAATATTTGGTTAACATTGTTCTCCAAGTACCGATAGCAAACATGTATTTACGTGAACTACCGAGCCCTATTTATTATCATCAAATTGCTTCACATGATTTTTACATTTTATATACTATTTCATAGGCAGTCTTTATGTATGAACTTATACACTAGTGCAGTTATTTACAACTTTTGACTTTTTTTGACACAGCTAGAATTTATTCATCTTTTATATTTATATTATGGTGGCATTTATTTTGCATATTAATAATATATGACTCTAATTATATTCAAAAATAATAGGGTCCCAGGTGAAAATGTTCATATATGAGCATATATGGGTTCATATATGGGTTCGGATCCGAAATTTGAGGGTATATGGCCATATATGGAGATATATGAATGTTCATATAAAATTTTTTTTTTAAATTTTTAAAAAAAATATTGCTTTTTTTATTTTTTAATAAAAATATTGCTTTTTTATTTTTTAATAAAAATATTGCTTTTTTTATTCAAATTAAATGTAAATATTATTATAATTCTATTTATACGTTACTGATGAATTTGTACATTTGAATGAAATTGAGAAATTATGAAATTTTTAATGGACATAAACATTTTACTTCAAGTTTAGAAAATATTTTATGACTGGTTTTTGATTATTTAATGATTGTTTATACACTAATAGAAAAAGTGTGTAAAAATTTTAGTTAAAGCTACTAAAAATTAGTTCAAAATGAAAAACTGCTGAATTATCAGAGTAGTTTTGCTAAATATAAATAAGATAGGAACAGCAAAAATAAAACTGTTTAATATATTTACAAAATTTGAGTTATAATTGAGCTAAATTTCAGTGATTAGAAAATAAAATTAAATTGTACTTAGAAGTAGACAAAAAAAATCACATAAAATTTAAAATTTTCAAAGTTCCTTTTTCGATTTTTGTTTTGAATGGAAACACAAATCTAGCCTTCTGAAATCAACAGTTTAATATTTTTAGCAAATATTTCTGTTGATTTTATAAACTGCCTTTTGCATTGAACAAAATTTAACAAAAATTTATTTGGATACAACAGTTTGTTTTAGCCATTTTTACTTTACTAATATTTTGCAAAATTTTCTGCAGATTTTCTAAATTTAGAAGTTTTATTTTTGCTGTTTTTATCTTACTGCAACATTTTCAATTGTATTTCAAAATTTATCATTTTATTTCAGAAGTTATCAATTGTTTTTCTGATTTATCAATTGTATTTCAGAAATAATCAAATGAATTTCAGTTTACTCAATTGTATTGTAGAAGTTATGATTTGTTTTTCAGATTTACCAATTGTATTTCAGAAATAATTAATTTATTTCCAGTTTTATAATTGCTTTTCAGAAATTATCTATTGATTTTCATATTTATCAATTGTATATCAGAAACTACCAATTGTATTTCAGAAACTGAAAATTGTATTTCAGAAATTTATTAATTGTATTTCAGAAATTCGCAATTGCATTTCAGAAATTATCAAATGTATTTTACAAATAGTCAATTGTATTTCTGAAACTGGCAACTGTATTTTAGAAATTGCCAATTGTATTTGAGAAATTATCAAATGTATTGTATTTCAATATTTTTTGAATCCGCTCACGTAATTACCCCCATCATAAAAAAAAACTTAAAACATTACCCATATATGGTATAATATATGAATTCATATATGAAGATATATGGAATATATGAACCAATATATGGACCAATAAATGCAGTATATTATCATATATGGATTCATACATTTGAATGTATTTACCCATATGTGCTTCCATACATAACATATATGTTCATATATGATCATACATTAAACCATATATGCTCATACATGAAACCATATATGACAATATATGAACATATATGAACATTTTCACCTGGGGTTTCAAAAAATGCATTTCACATAAGGGTCATTCGAAAGTTTAAGTTTTAACCCTCATCGGTCCCTCGAGAAATACATCTAATCGGTCCCATTGTATGCGCGCGCATACAAAAGCAAAAAAAAACGAGTAAAAAGGTTAAAGGCATGCCGACTATAGAATACCCTACACCAGTCTGGGTAAAAGCCAACTAGTGTTTGGATCCGAAATTCGAATGGGTTCAAATGGGGCTTGTGTCAAAATTTTCTATAATGTGAGTCAGCGCACCAAATTTCATTAAAATATCTAAATATTTGCGATCTGCAGTTTGTAACCAAGCCAATTTTGGGGGGACCCTTATATGGGCACTAGGTCTAAACATGGACCGATGTTCACCAAAATCAATAGGCTTCGTCCTTGGGCCAACATAGGTCTGTATACCAAATTTCATCAAAATATCTTAATATTTGCGACATGCCGCGTATAAACAATATAATTTTAGTAGGACCCTTATATGGGTACTAGGTCTAAACATGGACCGATGTTCACCAAAATCAATAGGCTTCGTCCTTGGGCCAACATAAGTCGGTGTACCAAATATCATCAAAATATCTTAATATTTGCGACCTGCAGCGTATAAACAATATAATTTTGGTAGGACCCTTATATGGGCACTAGGTCTAAACATGGACCGATGTTCACCAAAATCAATAAGCTTCGTCCTTAGGCCAAAATAGGTCTGTGTACCAAATTTCATCAAAATATCTTAATATTTGCGACCTGCAGCGTATAAACCATATAATTTTAGTAGGACCCTTATATAGGCACTAGGTCTAACCATGGACCGATGTTCACCAAAATCAATAGGCTTCGTCCTTGGGCCAACATAAGTCAGTGTACCAAATTTCATCAAAATGTCTTAATAGTTGCGACCTGCAGCGTATAAACAATATAATTTTGGTAGGACCTTTATATGGGCACTAGGTCTAAACATGAACCGATGTTCACCAAAATCAATAGGCTGCGTTATAGGGCCAATATAGGTCTGTGTACCAAATTTCATCAAAATATCTTAATATTTGCGACCTGCAGCGTATAAACCATATAATTTTGGTAGGACCCTTATATGGGCACTAGGCCTAAACATGGACCGATGTTCACCAAAATCAATAGGCTTCGTCCTTGGGCCAAAATAGGTCTGTGTACCAAACTTCATCAAAATATCTTAATATTTGCGACCTGCAGCGTATAAACCATATAATTTTAGTAGGACCCTTATATAGGCACTAGGTCTAACCATGGACCGATGTTCACCAAAATCAATAGGCTTCGTCCTTGGGCCAACATAAGTCGGTGTACCAAATTTCATCAAAATATCTTAATATTTGCGACCTGCAGCGTATAAACAATATAATTTTGGTAGGACCCTTATATGGGCACTAGGTCTAAACATGGACCGCTGTTCACCAAAATCAATAGGCGTCGTCCTTGGGCCGACATAAGTCGGTGTGCCATATTTCATCAAAATATCTTAATATTTGCGACCTGGAGCGTATAAAAAATATAATTTTGATAGGACCCTTATATGGGCACTAGGTCTAAACATGGACCGATGTTCACCAAAATCAATAGGCGTCGTCCTTGGGCCGACATAAGTCGGTGTACCAAGTTTCATCAAAATATCTTAATATTTGCGACCTGTAGACTGCGCACAAGAATGCATGGACAGACAGACAGACGGACGGACAGACGGACATCGTTAAATCGAAATAAAAAAAATTCTAAGCCGATCGGTATACTATAAGGTGGGTCTAGGACCAATATTTTTTGGTGTTACAAACATCAGCACAAACTTATAATACCCTGACCACATAATGGTGTAGGGTATAATTAACAACCATTTATGTTTTGTGATTTTTTATGTTTATTATACTTAAATTAATAGAAATCACAATTAAGAAAAGTACTACTGATTTGTCATTATATCAGACAAGGAAAAATTTTGAATTTTATTTAAAAGTCCATAAATATTTGAAATTTTATATTTGTTTAAAATAAAAATCCCAAAAATGTGTGAATTTTAAATTTGGAAAATAAAAATCTCAAAATTTAGAGAATTTTATTTTTAATAAATGTTTGAATAATTCTTTGAATAGTTATTTGAACAATTCACATTGAAAAAATAAAAGTACCTACAATAACAAAAATTAAATACACAAACCTTGAAATCAAACCAGCAATTTCGCATTTTTTTCTAATTTGTCGGTGTTTGCAAATTTTATCAACAAATTAATATTTTTATATGGCGTCTTATATGCAAATTTCGCAAATAGCTCTTTGAGTAATTGTTTGGTGGATAAACTGAATAAGAAATAAAGTACAATAAAAAACTAAAATTCAAACTATATATCTAAATCCGCTGTTTCGCTTTCTTTAGTTTTTATGGTGTTCGCAGATTAGATCGTTAAATTAATACGCCCAGAAAACAGTCCCAGTTGTGGACACCAAATTTGTTGCCAATTGAATTCGTGCGGTTACGACAACTATCTTTATATTAAATTATATTTTTCGTCGTGAAAGCCAATATTTGTTTGTCTAATTCAATATTATATTCCACATAAATATTATTATGTTCCACAAAATTTTATTGAAATTAAAAAACTTTTTTGAATTTTCTGGTATTGATAGTTCACACTCTTACCCACTGCACCACAACTACTTTTAATTTTCTTAGCCATATTTACTGTTTATACATATGAATATTTCATTTTAATTTAAAAAAACATCTAATTTTTGTCTTTTCCGGGATTCGAACTCGGAAATCCGGCGTACTATGCCAACACTCTACCGACTACACCACAAACACTTATTAATTTTGAAGTCTAATTTTGAATTTATATGTTTTGCTTGGAAAACAAATATAGAAAAAATTCGTTTACCAATACCAATCAATAGTTGTGTGTGTTATCAATACAATCCACAATTCGGTTGGTTTTACAGAAACAGAACTTTAAGGTCATATTTGATTAGGATACCCGTATTTGTACTTACCACTTTCGTATATTGAAATTTTTTTTTATTGAAAATAAATGTTATAGGTAACCCCAATTTTCTTGTATATTCACTAAATAAATGGCTGCCTCTACTGCATAGAATTACTAAACTGATACTAATTTTAAAATTGATTGGAGATACCAATAATTTGTTAAAAGGATTGTTTTTTATTTCATTTTCCCTATTTTTAATACCTAGTAAAATATTTTTGGAGTAGTATTCAATTATAGGCAACTCCAAATAAAATAACGTCCTGGCAAATTTATTTTAATGGTTTTGATCGAATTCCAACCAATCTTTTTCCTGGGTGTACCTTATATTCAAAACGCGCAATTGTGGAAAATTGTGTATGGTACAAAAAATTAATTAAAAAACTTAATCAGCGATTTAACTACTAAACTTTTTTATAAAAAATGGGTATGAATTTAAAATAACCGCACTTAAAAAATTGCAAAATAATAGCGGAATGCGAAAAAAGTCTTTATGGTAAAATATATTTGCTAAAAGGCTTACTCAGTGATTTACATTCTGCAAACGAATATATTGATACAAACATTTTCCTTTTTGTAAAAATTTTTTTGCGAATTTTTTTGAAAACTAACCACCAAGTTTTTTGATAAGAAATGAGTATTAAAGTTAACAGATTATGAATTAAAATATCGCACTTAAAAAATTTCAAAATAATGGCGGAACGCGAAAAAAGCCTTTATAGTACAAAATATTTATTAACAAGCTTAGTCAGCTTACATTCTGCAAACGAATATATTGATGCAAACATTTTCCTTTCTGCGAAATATTTTTTCGCGAATTTTTTATTGTAAACGAACTTCCAAACTTTGGTATAAGAAATTCGTATTTTAGTCCCTAGATTATAAATTTAAAAAAACCGCACTTAAAAAATTGCAAAATTAATTAATTAATTTGAAAACTTAATCAGCGATTTACATTCTGCAAATTCTGTATTGATCAAACATTTTTCTTTTTTTCAATATTTTTTTTCGCGAATTTTTTTGCAAACTAATTAGCAAACTTTGCTATAAGGTATTATGGTCTCTTGATTATAAATTTTAAAAAACCTCATTAAAAAAATTCCAAAATAATGGCTAAATGCGAAAAAGCATTATTGTATGAAGGGAACAAAATGTTCAGAACTACTCTTAATATAAAATTTTGTCAACTACATGCTAATCTTTATCACAAATTTAAAATTGTACCAATTTTAAATACATTTATGTATATTTTTTTATAGGAAAATAAAACTCCATAAAATTCAAAATACTTATCAATAGAGAATTTTTTCTTTAAAACTCTTTACTGAATTTAAAAAAAAATCATGAAGAGTTTTATTTAAAAGTTATGAAGTATTTTTTTCAAAAAAAATACTTGAAAAATTATTATCAATAACGAATTTTAAATTTTAAGCTTTTCTGTTGTCTGGATTATATTCAAACCATTTTGCTACTTATTTTCAAACATCAGGCCTATTTTTTAATCACTGGATTTATTTTTGGATTTATTTTATTTTGTTAAAAAATTAATGCTTTGTTTTTTAATTTGAAAAATTTATAATTTTTATTAAATTCTTATACTTATTCGGCAATATAATGTGCAGGAAAATCATTAAATTTTGTAAAAATGTGAAAACAGGAATTGAAATAAGCTAAATCCAAAATGGATTTAAAAAATAAATTAATCCGTTTTGGATTTAGCTTAATTTTATTCCAGAAATTCCATTTTCGCAAAATGTTATTTTTTTTTTCTTTCACATATAATAAGTGTTATAACTGGATAAAAATATAAAATTTTAAAAATTGAAAAACAAAATGTGGATTTTTTAAGAAAATAAAATAAATCCAAAAATAAATCCAGTGATTAAAAAAAACGTCAATTGTTTAAACAATCCATAAAAGAAATAAAAATAATTGAAAATTCTGTTAAAAAATCATAAATTTTTAACTGATAAAACGTAAAAAAACGTTTTTGTGGTTTGTGTTTTCATATTTAAAAGTTTTTTTTGTTTGAATTTTCAAAACACTACACACACGTTCATATCTTTATTGGTTATGTTTGTGTGTATGAGTAAATAATTTCTTGTAATTTGAATTGAAATAATTTTGTATATAAAAAAACAATTTTAACAAAAAAGAAAACCGATAATATTTGAGCTTTTTGTTTTTAAATAGAAAACAACGAAATTATTTAAATTATTTTTCTTAAAAATAGAAAACTAAATACAGAACATTTGACTGAAAATATCAACTCCTAGAGACGATACATATTTTTTGTGGTTTGTTTTTTATTGACTGATAAAAACAAGTTGAACAATAAGTTTCAATGTATTTTAACTGATTCTTCAATTAAAAACAAACTTTACCTATTACTTTTCAAATAAACCTCAATCGATTATGGAAAATATATTGTGAGTGTACATAAAATTGTTTGAAATTTTGAGATACGAGTATTAAAGGATTATTTTCTAAAACACTTCGGTGAAGTGTTGCGTTATTTCTATAGAAATTCTTTTTGTTACAAAATCAATTAACATTGAAAGTTTCCTTCACTTTAACCAATCAAATAAAAAGCTAGTTTTAGAATTTTTCTTAAATTACAGCTGACACCGAAAACCGGGTGATTTTTTAAATTTTATATTATGATTTTAGGGCTATAATTATAAAAATATTTGATTATTAAAGTTTTGACGATTTTTAACAATATTTTGATGATATTTCAAAACGCAATGACGATTTTGACGATTTTTAAAAAATATTTGACGATTTTATGCCCAATTAACCTGCCAACACTGGTTGTCAGTGATGACTCATCACACACATTAAATTACATTTACTAGAAATTCTCTAATTTGTATTGGTGGGCACTAGGGTTTGGGATTTCCCGGACTTTTTTATTTCCTGGGAAACGGGAATGAAAAAATTTGATTCCCGGGAATCCCGGGAAATATTTTTGAACTAAATTGTTAATGAAAACCACCCATATAAGTAATTTTTGTTAAAAAAAAAACTATTTCAGTACAAATGCAGTCTGTGTAGTGAGAATTCTGAATACTTTGAAACTTACACAGGTGTTAAGCAAGGATGTCTTCTGTCACCACTGCTTTTTACACTATACTTAAATGACCTGCACGATCATTTAGGAGGTGGTTTAGTAATAGATAATATAAATGTACGCCTGCTTCTTTACGCCGATGACATTGTGTTGCTGACAGATGATATTGAAACAATGCATAAGATGGTTAAAAATTTAGAAAGTTACTGTAACCGTTGGAACATGGAAGTAAACATGAATAAATCAGAAATGATGGTATTTCGAACAGGTGGCAAACTAGCAGCAAGTGATAAAATTGAAAACATGAACCAAAAAGTAAAAATAGTTAATGAATACAATTATCTAGGAGTAATTTTAACTCCGAAGTTAAGTTTTAGAAAGCATGTTGAAAAAAGATATGTTTCAGCTAAAAACAGTATTAATGCTACATGGATCAGTTTCATGAATTATTCAAATATATCACTTAAAGCGAAGTGGAAGCTCTTCCAATCAGTTTGCCGTTCTATACAGGCGTATGCTGCCCAAGGTTGGGGATGCTGGTTATATGATGAAGTAGATAAATTACAACGCTACTTTTTAAAACGAATTTTAAAATTACCCAATTTTACACCTAACTATGCTTTATTGCTAGAAACCAGTGCAGAATGCAGTTACTTTTATACACTTGAATTACATATGAATTATATCTACAAGACGTTATTTCAGTAAAAATTTGACAGGCTTCCGAATAGACTGTCTTGGTTGATGATACGAAACTATACTTTTTGGGCAAAAGAAATAAACGATTTGGGTAGTGAATTTGGATTACAAGTCGAATATGAAAATGTTTCCCCAGAAAATTGGATTCACAGAGGGACTGTGAATTAATTAAAATCTACAAGAATTAAAATCTAAAACTTTTATGAGTATGCAACATGAAGCAATTAATAGCCGGTCTCGATTCTATAAAAATCTTGATTACAGTTTGCAGACAAGCTATATAGATAGTTTAAATAAGCTACATCAAATTACAACCATTTTCAAAACAAGATGCGATCTGTTACCATTGAACTCCAATACTTTTAATGCCACAGACAATAAAAAGTGCACATTATGTAATACAGAAGAAGTAGAAAATTTACAACAGTTTATGGCTGATTGCCCCATACTTAAGGAACTCAGATATGCTCAATTTGGAAAATTATACTTAACTGAAATCGAACTTATTGATATTCTAAATGGCAAAATACCCAACGCGTGGAGTAAACTTTATAGATACGTAAATAACGCATTAAATTATAGAAAAATGATCATTGAAGAATTCATTTAAATTACTTACTGAAGATTGCT
The DNA here is from genome assembly GCA_949987735.1 of Leucophora obtusa. NCBI lineage: Eukaryota > Metazoa > Arthropoda > Insecta > Diptera > Anthomyiidae > Leucophora > Leucophora obtusa. The sequence goes on along the minus strand of OX465299.1, from coordinate 106,656,514 downwards.
ATCTACTAAAACCATATATATTTTAAAACATGTTTATACATCTTATTGTGAATATATTTGTATTTATATAACAGACGACTATATGTCATTGTTATTATTAATTATTATTTCTTTATTAAATTCTATAATTTGTAAAAATTTTATAATTTTAAATAAAGATATATACATACATACATATATAGTGAGAATTCAAAGTAAAAAATATCAGAATGTTGAACATTTGATTTCACATAAATTACTCGCAGCACTGCCAAATGAATTGTATGATTCTTGTCCATTCATCTAATATTAAAGTAAATCTCCTATTGTTAGAAATATTGCTCGATATTTCTTTCATCATGATATCTTTTACATGATTGTAGTAATTTAATATAATGTTCTATACATCGGTTTCATTTTTTTGCAATGCCAGGTTTTTATTATAAAAACTTTCTCGAATAAACGAAGATCTAATTATGATGCGGATTGACTGCGGCTAATTTGGATACCATTTCAGGAAATGTTTGCCCTACCATAAAACCTTTAATGCCTATTCAGCTTACACGTTTTTCTTCGGGTACTTTGCTAATTTTAGCTGAAACGTTGTTCTTGTTGTTGTTTTCTTCAAGAGAAGTTGCATGACCATCAACTTTTTTTTTTGTGAACCAAATTTAGATACCACCGTTAACCAGTCTTTTCTTTTCACATTTATTAATGAAAACGTTACTTATAAAATTATTGGCCCTTAATAAAAAGAGTATTTTAAATTTAAAGTCGACTTTATTTTTAATCAAACGGTTTTGTTTATTTTGTGTATGAAAACCTTACAAAAATATTTAGATTTTCAAATATTTTGATTGGTTGAAACTAAATTAACCAATCAGAATGCTCCAAAAATAAACCAAGTCAAGGTATACTGCCACCCAATATTTTAACTAAAGTCGGCTTTACCTAAATTATACATTTGAAAAATTTAGATAGTAAGGGCGATTATTTGTAAGAAACAAAGCTTTTTTTCATATTTCTTTTAAACATTTTACCAAGTTTTTAAGTTTTACTACTTAAATTTTGAATAAGTTATGCGAAAAATCTTTATTAGTTGAAATGCTCCTAATTACTTGGCAAAGATTTTTTTTGTGTGTCAAATAAATGTATTCCCTTTTAAAAGATTATAACAATGACATTTTTGTTTTGGTATTTAAAATGTTTTTTATGACTAAAATTAAAAAATCCTATTCGAAACAAAAAAAAATTTAAAAATTTAATATTTTTAAAATTTCCCGTTTTCCCGGGAAAAATATATTATTTTCCCGGGAATTTCCGGCAAACTTTTCCCGGGAATTCCCGAACCCCAAACCCTAATGATTATACAACATACGAGTATACTATTTTGTTGTATTACCATAGAAGACTGTCATATAAAAATTAACTTTTTTCTGAAAAAAGTACTTTCTTTGTAAAAAAGTACTTTATGCCCTCAATAAATATGTAAGAGGAATTCAGTATCTCCTCTTTTTGCTAAAAACAGAGGGCGATAAAATCAAAAAATTTTGAGCTAAAATAGTTAAGCGAAAATCGGATTTTAACTGCTTTACAAAAAAAGTGTCAAAAATTAATTTTTAAATATATTTCTCTAAAACTCGGTGCTTTTGTGGTCTACTATATTTGCAATAAGCGAAGATAGTTTTAAGTGAAAATTTTTTATAGAATAATATTTGGTGCCATCGAAAAATTTAGACATTTTGTGACTGGAAACCCCAAAATCGCTTAAGTTTGGTAGAGTAAAACAAAAAAAAATTGGAAAGACGGTTTTTTTAGTTATGAGTTTAGGACATCTTGGAGTCGTTTAATAGAATTTGAAAATAATTGCTTTTTTTAACCGCAAATTGAAAAATTATATACATTTATCACACATACATTTAACAAAGTTAGAAATAGCTAAAATTTACCACCAAAATTTAAAATAAAACTGTTTTAAAAAAAAAAAAGAACTTTACAATTAAAACACAAACTTCATTTTTATGTGGTGTACAAATAAAAATAAAAAAATCAAGAAAATTAAACAAAAAAATTTTAGTAATAGCACTTTTTTATGGAAAACTTGAAATTTTTAAAGTTTAGTGAAATTTAAAAATGATATAAAAAACGGGTAATTTTTTTTTATATGATTTAGATAGTCCGTTAGGATGTATAATTTTCTGTGAAAAAAAATAAGATTTTTAACCGCAAATTTGAAATTTTAAATTTTTTCTACACATCCCAATTTTTCAATTTTATGTAGATATATGTGTATGTGGATGTATATGCTGTCCCTTAAAAAACTATTTGTCGATTTTTATTCATTACACCCCCAACTTTTCACCTAGTTGGTTCAAAATTGAAGAATTAATTTTTTTTAGAAAACCTTAACTCATGCTGAATCGCGGCCGAAAATGGGCTATTTTTAAAAAAGAAAATAGCATTATGGTAATTTAAAGCATACTTTTTGTTCTTTTTATAAAATAATTGATTTGTTTTTATTACAAAATCTAAAATAGAATGAAAATTTTTGAAAAGCAAATTGAAAAGCATTATTGAACAATTAAATAGTAAGTAGTAGATAGGTATTCACGATGGTACATGTGCATTAAGGTTATGACTCATTTTTATCAAAAATTTTACCTATCACCACGTGATAGGCAATACTAAATTAATATTAAAAATCGTATTTGCGGATCATTTCGGCAAAAAAAACCTTCCGCACCAAATGCATTTTCTAAAAATAATTTTTGTTCGGGGATTTTGTTTAACTTACATAACGAATTATTACAAAAATTATTGTAAACGACAAAAAATGTATCCAAAAGTCCCTCCAAAAAGGTTTAGTAATTTTTACCGTAAATAGCTTTTAATAAGCATCGTTTGAGTCTCATATGTTTAAAACTTCGGAGAAATATTTTAATTAAACTAAAACCATATAGAGCAAATTTCAACCCTTTTGGTGCGGGAACTTTTTTGACAGTAACGAAAAAGTAACATTGCGTTTCTTAATATTTTTTTATGGGCTTTTCGGTTAGGGCATGTAAAATTTGATATTTGCAAAAAAAATCAAAAAGTCATAACCCTAATGTGCATATTTGCAATTTACTAATTTGCTATGCAAATTGTAACATATCGTGAGCGTCTTTTTTAAGATCAATTGCATATTTGCTTTATGACCCAGTGTAGAAACGGTAATGACATATCATTATTTTTTGGACTACCAGTAATGACACCCAATTACCTCCTGCATTATTTGAAAACATATAATAATGAGTTACTGATAATCACTTATTTTTATCATTATTTCAAATAGAAAATAATTTTCTAGATTTTTTTTTAAATTTTTTGAAATCTATTTTTAGACTCAATATTTTTTAAACACTGGTAAGGATATATGTAACCACATATTTTTTGATTTTTTGTATGTTGGCGAGTAAGCTTACTTGAGTGCAGCAGGTCAATTATGTTTTTATCTATTAAATATTACATGTCGATATAGCTCAGATGGTAGAGCTATTGACTGGCAATCTGTAGACCCAGGTTCGATTCCCGCACCAGGAAATTTTATTTAAAAAAAAAAAAAATACAATAAAAAATATTTTTTTTTATATAATTTATTTTTTTCAAAATCTATTTTTAGACTCATTATTTTTGTCAGTACTGGTAAGCATATAGGTAATGACATATTTTTAGATTTTTCGTATGCTGGTGTGTAAGCATAACTCATTATTTTTCGCGACATCGCCATATAAAAGTAATAAGAAATGTAATAACAAAAGTAACTAGTTACCATTACCAAGTATGTAGTTACATAACCATATATCTGGTAATGATTTTCTACACTGGGGAGCTATTTAGTTCACTGTTGCCAATTTTTTTTCCTAAAAATATCGCTAAATCAAACTAAAAATTCACTAGAAAATAGCTGAAAATGGTAAAATATCGCTAGATTTGACGAAAAAATAGCTAAATTGGCAACAGTGATTTTGTTTACGTCAAAAGTAAAAATTAATCGTATTTTTTGAGAAAATTTGTGAATCATAAAAATAATAATAAAATAATAAATAAATAAAATTTTATAAGGGTTTTCACAAGGGGTGTACTATTTGTTGTATCGTTGTATCGTCCTAACAAAAAACAGAGTTGTTAAAAATTAAGTTGAAAAAATACAACATTTGAGAATAGCACGATACAACATTTTTACGTATGTTTAGTGTCCTATGTTTGAGTGTGCTAACCGATAGAAAACTGAATAGAAAATCGTTGTTAAACACAAATAAAAATTTTAACAACTCTGTTTCTTGTTAGGACGATACAACGATACAACAGATAGCACACCCCTTATGAACAACCTATATGTTAATAAAAAATCACAAGCAATTTTTTTATTACATTTCTTATTTTATAAATAATAATATGGCGGCTGATATGTTAAAAACAGATGTTTTGTTTTATTTGCAACTTAGCTTATATGCAAAGTGATTTTTGCTAAAGGGCTTTTTATTGCAAATGAAGAAAAATAAAGCAAATTGCAAATACATACATTTTGTTGTTGTGTTGATGCAATCGTTGTTTTTTTGCAATCATTTGCAACGTTTGCATCGTTTGCAATACCCATCGTGAGTACCCTTAGTATAACATGACAAGAAGGTGTATGTAGTATTGGACACTACAAGCATATACATTAAAATCCCCAAAACTTGAAGTTTTTGCAAAAACTACTTTTTTATTTTTATTTCAATATACTTAAAATTATTGAGATACGGAATTTTGGTTTCGCCCACTTTAACCTGGAACCGAAAATGCCCATAAATTTAATAGAAATGCAAAAAGTGCTTTTTTTAGTTATTTTAATTTTTTTTTTAATTCATAATTTGGAAATGTCAAAAGCTATTTCTGTAATATAATAGTTATAATTAGGGCCTGCGGTCAAGACCGGTTAACCGGGTAGACCGGGTAGACCGTATACAACATACAAAAAATCAAAAAATATGTGGTTACATATATCCTTACCAGTGTTTAAAAAATATTGAGTCTAAAAATAAATTTCAAAAAATTTAAAAAAAAATCTAGAAAATTATTTTCTATTTGAAATAATGATAAAAATAAGTGATTATCAGTAACTCATTATTATATGTTTTCAAATAATGCAGAAGGTAATTGGGTGTCATTGCTGGTAGTCCAAAAAATAATGATATGTCATTACCGTTTCTACACTGGGTCATAAAGCAAATATGCAATTGATCTTAAAAAAGACGCTCACGATATGTTACAATTTGCATAGCAAATTAGTAAATTGCAAATATGCTTATGTACCATCGTGAATTCCCTTACTATTTTAATTGTTCAATAATGCTTTTCAATTTGCTTTTCAAAAATTTTCATTCTATTTTAGATTTTGTAATAAAAACAAATCAATTATTTTATAAAAAGAACAAAAAGTTTCCTTTAAATTACCATAATGCTATTTTCTTTTTTAAAAATAGGCCATTTTCGGCCGCGATTCAGCATGAGTTAAGGTTTTCTAAAAAAATTAATTCTTCAATTTTGAACCAACTAGATGAAAAGTTGGGGGTCTAATGAATAAAAATCGACAAATAGTTTTTTAAGGGACAGCATATACATCCACATACACATATATCTACATAAAATTGAAAAATTGGGATGTGTAGAAAAAATTTAAAATTTCAAATTTGCCGTTAAAAATCTTATTTTTTTCACAGAAAATTATACATCCTAACGGACTATCTAAATCATATAAAAAAAATTACCCGTTTTTTTATATCATTTTTAAATTTCACTAAACTTAAAAAATTTCAAGTTTTCCATAAAAAAGTGCTATTACTAAAATTTATTTGTTTAATTTTCTTGATTTTTTTATTTTTATTTGTACACCATATAAAAATGAAGTTTGTGTTTTAATCAGGCACCCGATATTAATACTTTTAAAACGTTTTATTTTGTTTTTTCCTCAATAAAAAAAAATCACTTGTGTACAAATGAATTTATTTTTCTTGATAGATATTTTGTTTTCATCAATTTTTTTATTTTTTGTTTTCTTTTCGAAAACAAAATTTAAAAAATATCCGTACTGATATTTTCAGGAAAGTTGAGAATTATTTTTATTTTTGTACTGAGGAAAAAACAAAAAAAAAACGTTTTTTTTGTATTGAGGAAAAAACAAAATAAAACGTTTTAAAACGTTTTTTTTTAGTTTTTTCTGATTACAATTACATATAAATTTTGTAAAAATTCTTAAAACAACATTCATATAGACACATTTCTGCATTGCGTTATTAAAAGGTAATAAAAATTTCCGCCGAAAAGACTTTACAAAGCATGAATAATTTTGGGCAAAAGACAAACTGTGGTCATTAAAACCATAGGATTTGTGAGCAACTAACCACAAAAACTGCACTTCAAAAATAGAAAAATAATTGCGGAACGCGAAAAAAGGCTTTATGGTACAAAAATTTAATTTTGATATTTAATCGGCGATTAACATTCTGCAAGCAAATATATTGATGCAAAACTATTCCTTTTTGCAAAATTTTTTGTCGTGATTTTTTGTTTTTGCAATCTAACTAGCTAATTTTGGTATAGGATATATGTATTATAGTCCCTAGATAATGGATTTTAAAGAACCCCACTTAAAAAATTGCAAACTAATGGCGGAACGCGAAAAAAAACTTTATGTTACAAAAAATGAATTAAAAATTCTTATCAGAAAATTACATTCTGCAAACAAATACACTGATACAAAAAATTTTCTTTTCATAAAATTTTTTTCGCGATTTTTTTTTTGCAAACTAACCACCAAACTTTGATATGAGAATATTGGTATTATAGTCCCAAGATTATGAATTTTAAAAAGCCGCACTTAAAAAATTGCAAAAAAATCGCGGAACGCAAAAAAAAAGCTTTTTGGTACAAAAAATACATTAAAAAACTCAGTCAGCGATTCACATTCTGCAAACGAATATGTCGATACAGAAATTTTCCTTTTTACAAAATTTATTTTTCGCGAAATTTTTTGCGTACGAACTACTAAACTTTCGCATAAGATATGGGTATCATAGTCCCAAATTTATGAAGTTTAAAAAACCGCACTTACAATTTTTAAACTTAATCAGCGATTAACATTCTGCTATACATATGTTACATACATATACATATGTATATTGATGCAAAACTATTCCTTTTTGTAAAATTTTTTTTCCCAATTTTTTTTTGTTTTTGCAATCTAACCAGATAATTTTGGTATAGGATATAGGTATAGTCCCTAGGTTGTGAATTAAAAAAAAACCGCGCTTAAAAATTTGCAAAATAATGGCGGAACGCGAAAAAAAGCTTTATGGTACAAAAAAGGAATTAAAAAACTCAGTCAGCGATTTACATTCTTCAAATGAATATGTTGATGGAAAAATCTTCCTTTTTGCTAAATTTTTTTTCGCGAAACTTTTTGCATACTAACCACCAAATTTCGGCATAAGATATGGGAATTATTGTCCTAAGGTTAAAAATTTGAAAAACCGCACTCAAAAAATTGCAAAATATTGGCGGAATGCGAAAAAAGCCTTTATGTTACAAAAAAATAGTTAAGAAACCTAAACCTAATAAACCTAAGCAATTTATATTCTGCAAAAGAATACATTAATGGAAAAAAATTTTTTTTTTGCAAATTTTTTTTGCCAATTTTTTTTTTTGCAAACTAATTACCAAACTTTGGTATGAGATATGGGTATTATGGTCCCTAGGTTATAAATTTTAAAAATCTGCACTTAAAAAATTGCGAATTAATGGCGGAATGCGAAAAAGGTTTCATGGTGCAAAAATTTAATTAGAAAACTTATACAGCGATTTCATTCCGAAAATGAATAATATTAGTGCAAAATGCTGGTCAATTGGCAAACATTTTAGCAAAAAAAAAATATTTGCAATATATGTTTGTATGTATATACCGCTCAACAGTTCACTCCAGGGTATTATATGATTTTCTACAGATTTGAAACCAAAAACCAGAATAGTATCTCCACCATAAAAATAAAACAAAAATTTTAAAATTCTATTCATATTTTTGTACTTAGTACAAAGATGAAAAACAGAAAAAAAAACGTTTTTTAAAACGTTTTAAAAAGTTTTATTTTTTTATCAATTTTTTTATCTTTGATATTTATACCTAAAGATATTTTTCGAATTTCAACTTGAGGGATATTTTTGTTTTAAAGTACATTTGAAATTTTTTGTTTTCGATTGAGAAATAAAAACATTTTGAACTTTAGTGATATTTATTTTTGATAAAAACAATAAAAAAAACGTTTTCTGGTGCCTGGTTTTAATTGTAAAGTTCTTTTTTTTTTAAAAAACAGTTTTATTTTAAATTTTGGTGGTAAAATTTAGCTATTTCTAACTTTGTTAAATGTATGTGTGATAAATGTATAAAATTTTTCAATTTGCGGTTAAAAAAAAGCAATTTTTTTCAAATTCTATTAAACGACTCCAAGATGTCTAAACTCATAAATAAAAAAACCGTCTTTCCAATTTTTTTTTGTTTTACTCTACCAAACTTAAGCGACTTTGGGGTTTCCAGTCACAAAATGTCTAAATTTGTCGATGGCACCAACTATTATTCTATAAAAAATTTTCAGTTAAAACTATTTTCGCTTATTGCAAATATAGTAGACCACAAAAGCACCGAGTTTTAGAGAAATATATTTAAAAATTAATTTTTGACACTTTTTTTGTAAAGCAGTTAAAATCCGATTTTCGCTTAACTATTTTAGCTCAAAATTTTTGGATTTTATCGCCCTCTGTTTTTAGCAAAAAGAGCAGATACTGAATTCCTCTTACATATTTATTTAGGGCATAATGTTAGCTCTTCAAAAATGTATAATTCACCAACATTCGGCACATATATTTTTAGTTTTGCCTATGGGACAAAGCACTGTGCAGCGTGGCATAAAAATTTAATATTTAATTGCTTTTCTGATAGTGATTTTCAAATTAACGGTACACAAATTAAAAAAAAATATTTTCATATGTATTTTAGAGAACAAAGTTAATTCTTTAAGCCCCGTTCACATTATCACACAAGTGCTTATACTTTTCTTCACACAAGTATGACAAAAAAGTATGCTGAAATTGTCTGATTGTCAAAAAAGTATAAAAGAAAATCTTTTCAGTGTTCAGACTGTTATCGACACACACAACAAATAAATTAAAACAGTTATTTTTTCTTCTATTATTACTTTTTTTCACCACTAGTTGTTTTTAATCTTTGTTTAACATTTATTTGTGAATAACACAACACTTGTGTTGAGACAAGTGGTAACTTTATGAAATATTTCAAAAAATAAATCTTGTCAAAAAAGTGTGACCGTATTTTAAAATGCGTGCACCCATTTTGACATGTGTGTAACGAAAAGTGTTCACACTATTATACATTTTCTTTATACAACACATTTCTGACATGTATAACACACTTGTGTGATAATCTAAACGGGGCTTTACTAACATAAGTACCATCGTAACAAAAATTCTTAAGCCACCATTTTCTCAAAATTTAGAAGTCATGGACGAATTCTGAAGACAGACTTGGAATCAGCAAAATAATTACTCAAAATAAGTATATATAAGGGTTCAAATAGCAGCGATTTTTCATATTGCAGATGTGTGTAATTCGTGCAAAGTTTTTCTAATATTGGTCACCATCGAATTTTGGTTTTAATTAGAAAAGGCTGATTTTGCGCCTTGAATCCGCAAAAAGATAATTTTTTCCCTATTTTCATACATGAGCTGAATTTCCGTAAGATACCATAAAAGCCCAAATCTTAAGTAGCAAAAATTTATACACGTTCTTAAGTACTAAAGCACTTTTTGTAAGTTTGGCTAAACTGCGGAAATGCATATCGAAAATATAGGTATCATATGCGATAAATTATCCTATATACATCTGATATGCCATTAAACTTGAATACCCATACGTCCACTTTTGCTGATGATACAGCAATCCTTAGTGTCCACAATGACCCATTAGTAGCGTCAAGATTGTTACAAAATCATATATCACAATTGGAAACTTGGCTAGATAAATGGAAAATTAAAGTGAATGAACAGAAATGTATACTCGTAACTTTTACTTTAAGAAGAGAATCGTGTCCACCGATTCAAATAAATAATAATAATATACCCCAACAATCAAATGTGAAATATCTCGGTATACACCTTGACCGTCGCCTTACATGGAAAAATCACATAGATGCGAAACTTACCCAGATAAAGTTAAAAACTGTTGAGCTTACGTGGCTTATGAGTAGGAACTCTTTACTTGCCTTAGATTGTAAACTGTTGCTTTATAACTCGATAATTAAACCCATATGGTGCTATGGAATTCAACTCTGGGGTACCGCCTCAGCATCTAACATAGAAAAATTGCAAAGACGTCAAAACAGGCTTCTTAGAATGATCACGTGTGCACCCTGGTATATAAGAAATTCCAACATACATAAGGATCTCAACGTAAACCTTGTTAGAGATGAAATCAGAAGACATAGCGAAAACTATTTAAAGAAACTAGAAACACATCCGAATACACTAGCCCGGAATCTACTAAATAGCAGTGGTCACCTGCGACTAAGAAGGAGACATACTGCTGACTTGGTCCACTTATAGAGAAGAAATTAAAATGAAAGCACAAAATTTTTGTCTGGCACTGGCTGGACTTAATACTTTTATTTAGTCTTAAGATTTGAATACTTATTGTTAGTTCACACATATTTAGTGAAGATTCAATAAATAAATAAAACACGAAAAAAAAAAAAATATGCGATAATTAGTCAAAGTAAACTGGATTAAAACACCGCTTTAGATTTTTGAATAATCATCATTACAGGTTCAATTTATTAAAATATCTTATGTAGGTTGAATTATTCTCAAATAGCCTTGGTTAGGTCTCTTAACCACAGAAATTTGTATGGTCAAATTTTAGCACTGGTTAGAAGAAATACTTGCTTAAAATTTAGATAACTTATTAAAAAAAATATTTTTACCGGTGGTTAAGGCTAGTAGAGGTCTTAACCAGGGCATAAATTGAGACAAGTTAACGGGCATTAGTATGAAAAAATATCTTTTCATAAACTACATGTTCAAAAACCTTCTTTCCTTCCATTTTTAAAAACCGGCATAACTGAAGCTGACTTCCGCTTTTCAATGAAAAACCCTTCCGTTAGCGACAAATTTAAAATATATGTAAGAGCAAAAGTAATAGAAGATGCAAACTTCTTCAATAAAAGGCGCATAAACCACCAGAATCTGATTTAAAGTTATTATTTATCCGCATTATGCGTGGTTGGAGCGACTCCTTTCCAGGACATTTTACTAAAATTGATTATTTTGTTATGAATTGAAAAAAAATTTTGATGTTTTCATCAAAGTTTGCATAATTTCGGAAAAATCTCACTGAAATCCGAGGAGGAACCTAAGTCCCTAACTTCAAGATCCAAGGTCCAGTATTTTGGCTGCACGATGTTGAATCAGCCACATTATTCTTTTACATATAGAATAAAAATATATAATATATGTATTTGCGCTGAATGTATTTGTTTATGAATGTATTTTAAACATACATGGGACTAATAAATTAGGTGGACTAATTAATTGATGATTTCATTACCATTGCATTGATATCAATTGTAATGAAATTATTTTCATTACCATTTTTTTAAATAATGGTAATGATTCGAAAATTTAATTTCATTGATTAATGACAATGATTTTAAATTTCATTACCATTGATAATGAATAAATTAAAAAAATTAATTGCCATTGACAGAAAGACGTAAAAATGGAGTAAAACTCGCTGAAATCGAAGATGGAATATGCTCATTCAGGCTCATGCTCATTTGAAATTAAATATTACTTTCCATTCCATTGTTATTTGTATCCAGGTAAAGTTTAACGGAATGGAATGGATCCTCCTTAAAAAATTATGGTTTATAACTTCCCCGGCCAAACCCGTTGTTAGCTTTCATTTGTCTGAATTTTTTTGTAAACAAATGGTTTTTAATCAATTGTAATTAGCTTTTTTATACATTAGTGTAATTTCATTACCATTAGCAATGATTTTTCTAATGAAAAATATTTCATTACCATTAAATGGTAATGAAATTTTTTTCATTGTCATTAGTATGAACTAATGAAATAATGAATGGTAATGAAATTTCAATGGTAATGAAAAATTCCCATGTATGATTTTAAACTACATTGAATCATTCAATTTGAATGGTCTGGTCCGATCTGCTGTTGTTGTTCTGTTCTATGTATTCTGTTTTGACTTTGGCATTGGCAATTAATTACAATGCTAATCAACTACAAAAGCCACTTAGCAACGTAATCCAATTTTAGTTATAAACAACAAAATTTTCAAAGTGTTTCATTTAAACCGTAATTAAGTTTCAAACATTTATAAGGATTTGTGAGTGAGTCAGTCAGTTTATCTAAAGTGTTCGAAAATAAATGTGTTGGGGTAATTTACAAAAAATAAATAGACCGGAAACTGACAATTGGTCAAGGGGAGAAAGAAAAGACTAAGAAACAAATTCAAAATATTTTTTTTTCCTACTGGCATGCGTAAAATGAAAATTTTCAAATATCTTTTAACTGGATATTAATTCATCAACATTTATAACTGTCAAGTGTTAAGGTAGACGAAGTCTTAGGGTGGATAACTTATCTCAAAACTATATACTATCCATAGTGAACTGCATACAAAATTGACATGCATAACTATTGTTAGCCATTACGCGCACTGGTTGTTTTAAGATAAGTTAGTAGTTATCAATTTGAAATAAGTTCCAAGATTTTATAAAATTTTTAGTTCATGTCAGATTACAAAAATTTTCTTGGATCGTTAGCTTTTTAAAACAAGGTGGCGATACCACATTTGGGCAAATGTTAAAAGCACTAAAAGCTAAGGAGTACATACAAACAAATACATCCAAGATTTAGTTCTGACAACGTTTTGAAAAGAATTATGTCAATAACAACGGAACTTTAAATTGTGACTTTTTCTTTATATTTAAGATAAATTATCTTGTTCACAAGGAGTGTGCTATCTGTTGTATCGTTTTATCGTATTAACAAAAAACAGAGTTATTAAAATTTTTATTTGAGTTTAACAAGAATTTTCAATTGGGTTTTCTATCTGTTAGCACACTCAAACATAGAAAACTAAACATATCGTCGACCGGCCTGCAAAATGTCACATGTGTTTTTTAATAGATTTTCAGGAGAACGAAAAAACTGTTACAAAATCTACTTTTAAGATATTTTATTGGCATCATATGCCTTAATGATGGTTTTACTAAATGAGGTCGTGAATCATTAAGGCATATGATGCCAATAAAATATCTTAAAAGTAGATTTTGTAACAGTTTTTTCGCTCTCCTGAAAATCTATTAAAAAACACATGTGACATTTTGCAGGCCGGTCGACGATATGTAAAAATGTTGTATCGTGCTATTCCCAAATTTTGTATTTTTTCTATTTACATTTCATCAACTCTGTTTTTTGTTAGGACGATACAACGATACAACAAATAGCACAATCCTTGTGAACAACCTTAATGTAAAATTCAATGGATATTACATAAAACACAATATATTTTGATATTAAAATGTTAGTGAAGGGCTGGCAAAACTATTTCACCCGTGCCAACATTGGCAAGCGAAACATTTCTGGTGGCACGCGACAATTTGTTGAATACTGTTAATTTTTTTTTTTAATTTCTATTAGAAAACCAACGAGACAATTTGTTAAAAATTTCGTATATTCGTAAATTTTCGCTGCAAATATGTGTGCTTTAAACCGATAATGGTAAACATTTTAACAGGGACTGTAAATTTTTTTTAAAAACAGTGTCTGAAAACTATTTGTTGTTTACACTATTAAAGCTAATATCTCAAAAATTCATCGCTTTCAGTACATGTTTACCAGCAAAAGTATAGAAATTTCTCTGCGATACATAGACTAATAAGTCAAAAAAGTTATTAACAAATCCTCGAGTGCCACACATTCTACGAGCAGATTGAAAGAAGTTTACATATTTCGATAGGAAAAACAGAATTGGAATAATAAAAAAAGGGAAAAAAAATTTCATGGATATTACAAAATTTCATTTTTTTTTCTAAAGATATTAAAAACATTTCAAAAGGGCCCTACAGAACCAGGGGTATGGCATCACCAAAAACAAAAGTTATAACGACATCGTTATCACTAGATGGCACTTTGTTCACAAAATTGACAATTTTCTGTTTTTATTTTAATTGAAATAATACCAAACAAAAAAGCAAAGAAAAAAAAGTAATTCTCAAATTTTATTATTTAAATAAATTTTGCGTTTGATTTTTTCTTATTTTGCGCAGTTTTCAGCAATTTTTGAGTTTTTAAATATAGGCTCAGCTGATACTAAAGTGATACTAAATAGTTGCTCAAGTGATACTAAATTTCAGCGCCCCCTACCGGTGAGTAGTGTAAGTTTTGATTTCCTATCTCTATAATTAATAGTCTCTGTACAGAACAAAATGCTATAATTACCAGAATCTCCCAGCAAAACTTTCTATTACCTGGTAATAAGGTTTGTAAGAAGAAATTAAGGTATGTAACCTCTTACTTTGCTATTCCAACAGCTATTATTTTAACAAGGGCATGTCATTGGAGGAATGTATTTTCCAAAAGAGGGCTAGGTAACAACATAAGAACATGTTACTTTAATGTTACATGTTAGGAGTTACGTAACCACTTACATAACCGATACTGAGCACAATACTACTTACATAACAGCTTAAAGTAAGGCCAAAAAAATGTGTTACAAACAGGTCTGAAATAACACATTAAAATTATGCGCTTACTTACTGTATAAAAATACATACTTCTTACAAAATAAAATAAGATGTTATCGTGTTGGTTTTTTATAAATGCTAAAACGAAGCATATTCATATTTAATTAATAGTTACTCAGATTAATATAAAGTTAACAAAAAACATAAAAAATATTTCAGTCAATATGTATAAAACATATAAATTATTTGTATCGAATATTTTAATTAGAAAATAACACTCATTTGAATACACCATCGGTAATAAGTGGCTATTTCTATTAAGTGATCACGTATCACATTAAAAGTAACTCCTTATTTTACGGTTTTAAAATATCCCATCTGTAATAAGTCGCTGCTATTATTTAGAACTCATGTTGTGTATTACAAGTAACTCTTTTCTTTGAGGTGTTTAAATATATCATTGGTAATAAGTTGCTATTACTACCCAGTAGTTATGCAGCACATTATACGTAAGACATTACATTTTAGTTATGAAATAATGCAATGGTAAGGGGTATGGTATTACCAGGTAATGTGTTCTGTAATACCAACATATTACCAAGGTTTTGCTGGGCTGTTGGTTAAGCATTGGTAATATAAAAATAACAAGAAATAATCTATTAGATTAACAAAATTTTAGTTATATTTTAGTTAATTACAAATGACAATTTACTCTGCTAAAAAAAATGTTGTTGAATATTAGTACGCTCAAAACATACATGGGAATTTTTCATTACCATTGAATTTTCAATACCATTCGTTCATACTAATTACAATGAAAAGAATTTCATTACCATTTTCATTACCATTTAATGGTAATGAAATATTTTTCATTAGAAAAATCATTACTAATGGTAATGAAATTATACTAATCAATAAAAAAACTAATTACAATTGACTAAAAACCATTTGTTTACAAAAAAATTCAGACAAATGAAAACGAACAACTGGTTTGGCCAAGGAAGTTATAAAACATAATTTATTAAGGAGGATTCATTTAATTCCGCTAAACTTTACCTGGATACAAATAACAATGGAATGTAAGTAATATTTAATTTCAAATGAGCATGAGCCTGAATGAGCATATTCCATCTTCGATTTCAGCGAGTTTTACTCCATTTTTACGTTTTTCTGTCAATGGCAATTATTTTTTTTAATTTATTCATTATCAATGGTAATGAAATTTAAAATCATTGTCATTAATCAATGAAATTAAATTTTAGAATCATTACCATTAATTAAAAAAATGGTTATGAAAATAATTTCATTACAATTGATATCAATGTAATAACCCTAGTAAAAATAAAAATTTTTCTCTTAAAAACATCATCGAGGATTTACAAATTTATCAGCGCTACGGATAACCCCCATGAACTAACCCGAAACGGAAAAATTAAATAACATCCAAGAAATGACGTAAAAATGTTTGACGGTAATTTAATTTTTGGGGGTTTATTTAATCTTCAAATATTGAAATTATTTCATTATGAAAAAATCCCCAATGAAATAAAATTAAAACAGTTTGAACATTATTGCCTTTTAATTTTTTTGGGGGTTTATTCCATTTTTTGTGGTTATTTAATTTTGTTAAAAAAAGTTAAATTATTTGGAGCCATTATTTATTTAACCCTAGAAGTGCATCGCTATTTGTAAAGCACGGTTGATATTAGTCGAATCGACTAACAATGCACTTCTAGGGTTAAGTACGTAAGAAACTTGTTGAAAAAAGTGCTTCGGGCAAAAATTTGATTTTGTTAAAATAAATCGCGCGGTTTTTCTATCATAATAATGAATAAAAAGCAAATATTATGAATTTGAACAGAGAAATTGAATTGAATGAAATGGCTCTGCAAAACACGATGAAAACCCAATTTCAAATTCCAACAAAAGGGGTTATTTCATTATGAAACTTTTATTGAGCCTTTATTTCATTGAGGGTTATTTTTCCCTTAAAAAAAACTTAATTTTTTGGATCCAATTTTATTACAAATTGTTTTCCATTTTTGTGCAATTTTCTGGTACTTTTTATTTCTCCGATTATGAGGCGTTTTCTCATCGAAACATTTAAACGTCTTTCAATCTAGAAATTTCCCAGAATTTTCTGATAATCGAATTTGCGAGTTCTTTATTAACCATGTTGGTGGCAATACAGAGTTTTATTCATTTTAAAAGATGGTCTACAAGCTCTATGAAAAATTTCACCATTATGGAGTTAAATCACACATTTTTGTTACGAAATTTAACAATTCACTGAATTTTTTGCCGGTCTTCTAATAGTTTAAATTTTTTGAAAATATCCAACAAAACGTCGCGCGCCACCTAAAATCAAATCGCGTGCCACTATTGACATGCGTGTCATAGTTTTGCCAGCCCTGCTTTAGTATCTTAAGATGTCTGTAGTACGATACTAACCTCAGTAAAAAATATCTTTATTGCCATAACTTTTGCAAATGTTATCGCAATAACATTTTTTGTAAAGCTATGCTGATACCAAATTCATGAAAAGTCGCGATTTTAAGGTATAGGCCGCCATAGATGAATACATTCTTTGTATTGAAATATTTTCCTTTTAATTGCTTCCTTACTAAGGCATTACATTTGTTGAGGTCAATTGTACGTTCGGCGACTAAATTCGCTGAAATAGCAAAAAACCATAAAAACCTATATAAAACGCTAAGTAGTGGTTTAAATATCAAGATTAGCACATCGCATTTATGTCGTAAATATGGCCACAGGTCCTGTGCTTACATTTTAACACAAAAAAAATTATATTAATTGAATTTGAAAAATCTTTTATATAAAAAACTGAATGGACAACCGCCAATCTTCAGAGATATATAGCGAAAAATCTGTACCATTGATCGAAAAGTAAAGTACGCCATTGTAATGAGCATTTCTGAGATATATAGAACTGATGGTCAGATCTCCATTAATTCTTTCAGTGTCATGCAGTGCAATTTTTGTAATAATTCGTTATGTAAATTAAACAAAATCCCGGAGCAAAAATTATTTTCAGAAATTGCATTTGGTGCGGAAGGTTTTTTTGTGCAGAAATGACCCGCAAACACGATTTTTATTATTAATTTAGTATTGCCTATCACGTGGTGATAGCTAAAATTTTTGTTAAAAATAAGTCGTAACCCTAATATACATAGTTTTAAAAATTAAAGAAAATATTGAATTCAAACAAATTAATTATAAATATTAAAAAAAAAATAATAAAATAAAAAAAATTAAAAAAAAATAAAAAAATGTTGGTCCCACCGGGAATTGAACCCGGGACCCTCTGTTTGGAAATGCCAAATTATACCAAAATCACATTTTATGATTATTTCAGAGCAATTACTCTTTAGAAGCAATACTTAAGTGATTTTTTAGATATTGTTCAGAAGTAATTCTAAAAAAGCTGTAAGAATAAACTAACGGAGACTTAGGAATCAATTAAACAAGAAATTTTTTGATGATGTTCAGAATAACTTCTAAAAAAGCAGTACACTAAAGAATACTTGTGAAGCAGTGAAAGAAGTAGTTTGTAAAGCATTACTTCCATTTTTTTTTTAATGGGAAAGAGCAAAACTTGCATGACAGTGCCATCTAGCCTGAGTTTTATGTAAAAATAAATATCAAAAATGGATTCCTCGATCCCAAAAACAGTAAGATACCACAACTTTACAAGATAATAAAAATAAATAACCATTATTTTTAAATTTTTTTATGATTTTTTCTTGTTAGACAGTGTTCCAAAATCATCAACTTCAAAAGCGTGTAAATAAAATCTCGCACTAAACTAAAAAAAAACCTTGAGGGTTTTGTTATGGAAAATACCAACTTGCATTTGCTTTTGATTTCATCCCATTCCGACTTTGTTTGTTGCACTGTCTAATTATTAAGGCTTTCGTTTAATATTGATAATATTTAAAAAATTGTAAAAAAACTAGTTAAAAATTTGATTATACTTATTAGATACCACTATATTGCTAGATCTGTCAAAACAACAGTGTAGTATTTTGGAAGATGACAAAGCAAACTGTGACAATTTTTTGTTGTTTTTGTTTTTCTTTCATATTTAAGATGATTCTTAATGCTCCTAGAGGAAAGCGAAAAATTCTCATTGGGATTAATCTAATAAATTTGTCGTATTTGATCTAAAAACCGAACACCCATTAAGCTAAAAAATATTTCTATAAATTCTAAGAAACTTTTCCTGATGAATTTCTTAGGCCAAAATGAAATCCTGGTTGGTACAAGCGTACACCAAATATTTTTTACAATTTCTTAAACAAGTTTTGGGATTTCAGCACATTTACTTTAATAAAATTATATATATTTTTTTAACATTTTTTTAATTTTCATATATTTAGTTAGAATATGGTTCTTACTCAAGTTCAAATTCTAATATGATATCATATTAGATTTTATTTGTTGTGTTCAAAAAGGTTGACCATTGCATCACCCCAACTCATCAGTTGTCCGCAATAAGATAATGATGATTGAAATACACAAACCGAGACATTACATAAGGTACAAAAATTCAACGGGATATTGGTACTTTGGATATTGGTAAAAACAGTCATAAATCAACACTTGGACAACTGGTGAGTTGGGGTAATGCCCGCGAAGGAATTCTATTGTCTATCATGAAAATGGTCAAGCTTTTTGAAACAACAAATAAAATCTAATATGACAATATTATATTAGAATTGGACTTGAGGTAGAACAATATTCTAACTAAATATATGAAAACATACAATGCAAAGATTAAAATAATTGTATTTTTTAATGCAAAAATTAAAATAATCATTTTTGTAATTTTTTGCCAATTTTGATAAATCATATTAAATTATTCCAATTACTCCTTATTCGAAATTTGGCCATTTTAAATTATTTGAACAATTTTGCTCAAAAATAAATAACGAATAACGATTAATCGATTGAATACCCTACTGAGTATTTTCGGTATTATGTTATATGAATATAACTAAAATCTTTGTTTAAATCAGTCAACTAAAGTTAGTCAAAACTTAGGCAGATAGATTTGAAACCCGTTGGACAGATTTTAAAAAAACTTACTTTCACAAACTTAAAAAAATTTATTTTTAGAATTTTTCAGCAGCATTTTTTCTATACAGAAGTCCTAACAAATTTTTGGAAAAATTTTGAATTCATTATTTATTCGTGATCTAATAATAACGTTAGTATTCTGTTGCATGCCCATTATTGGCGATAACCTTTTCTCAAGGTTTTGGCATCGAATTCGCAATATTTTGGCAACTTTTTTTCAAAATTAAGTTGCAGATTTGCCGAACAGCCTTCCAAAATGCTCCATTACTGGTTGGGTTTATTTGAGACTCTCCCTTCTTTATATCTGCCCATGAGTTTTTGATTGGATTGAAATCTGAGGACTGAGCGTCCTAATCCAATAGGTAACTTTGTTATCCTAAAACCAATTTTTTGCAAGTTTACTAGTGTGCCTCGAGTAATTGGGCAAGTTTACCAGAGAAACCCGCTACCGCTACAAATGATATGTAGCGCTTTATGATTACCTTAAACTGGTGAACGATGCTACTGTTGTTTTTGTTTTACACTGATGATGGCTTTGTAGCGAAAGCCGAAAATACGTATTCTGTATTGCTGGTCTTATCGAATTCTTTCAAATATATTTTTATTCTTTGTAATTTACTGGTAAAAATTTATCATCTTTCTTTGATTTGAAAATAATTTAAACAGAAAGTGATATTAATTTATGATCTAGAGTCAAACTAAAAAGAACATTCATTTACTTAAAATAAAAATATTTGTAGATGTTTCATTGATTTTTTCGAAATTTTTTATTCCTCTATGATCATATTTGTATATGTTTATTATTCTTTAAAAAAAAAAATATACAAAAAAACGAGTAAAAAGGTTAAAGTCGGGCATGCCGACTATACAATACCCCACACCAGTCTGGTTAAAAGCCAACTAATGTTTGGATCCGAAATTCGAATGGGTTAAAATGGGACTTGTGTCAAAATTTTCTATAATGTGAGTCAGCGAACCAAATTTCATTAAAATATCTTAATATTTGCGACCTGCAGTTTGTAACCAAGCCAATTTTGGGGGGACCCTTATATGGGCACTAGGTCTAAACATGGACCGGTGTTAACCAAACTCAATAGGCTTCGTCTTTGGGCTGATATAGGTCGGTATACCCAATTTCATCAAAATATCTTAATATTTGCGACCTGCAGCGTATAATTAATATAATTTTGAGGGGACCCTTATATGGGCACTAGGTCTAAACATGGACCGATGTTCACCAAAATCAATAGGCTTCGTTGGGCCAACATAGGTCTGTGTACCAAATTTCATCAAAATATCTTAATATTTGCGACTTGCTGCGTGTAAACAATATAATTTTGGGGGGACCCTTATATGGGCACTAGGTCTAAACATGGACCGCTGTTAACTAAAATCAATAGGCTTCGTCCTTGGGCTGATATAGGTCGGTGTACCAAATTTCATCAAAATATCTTAATATTTGCGACAATATAATTTTGAGGGGACCCTTATATGGGCACTAGGTCTAAACATGGACAGAAACCATATTTTTTTTATAACAGCGCTTTTTCAGGCATGCAATGCTTTTTATGTTCCATTACTTGCAAAATAAAAAATAAAATGTTTAATGAAAATTACTAATAACAATAATAAATTATTTTACATTTATTTTTTTTTTACTTTTATTTAAATTATGAAATCAATATTTAATTTTTAAGAATTTTTGCATGTTGGTGCTATTTTAATGGCTGCCCTGATGCAGAGTCGTTTTTCTAAGATCGATCATGAGTAAAGAACCGTTGAGATTTTGTTTTGGAAAATCGCTTAGTTATCTCCAAATAATGACCGTATAATTTTTGTTTTGCTGGAATGAAAAATAATTTTGTCATGTGTGCTACTTTTTTACTGGCACTGTATTTGTTTGCCTCGAGGTTGCTATAAAGAAAAAAGCCAATGAAAAAAAATTTAAAATGTAACCCCTACGTTCGGCAACCAAAAAAAATAAAAAAAAATCTGCTGGGTTTATCGAAAAACTTCCTTAGCAAAAGTTTAATGCTTTTTGCGAGCTTTAATTTTCTGATATTCGCGTTGTACATTTGGTTGGTAGCAACTGAGATCTGGTGGGTAACTAATAAAATGGGTTACTCGAGGTCAATGGCCCTTAGATCAAAAAGATTTGCCTCTCGAGAGAAAAACATCGATGTATCATACTTTAAGATCCGACTGTAAATGCCAAAGATATAACGAAAAATGTAAAATGGCGACCCCTACGTTCAGTAAAAAAAATTTTTTTTTCAAACCTTCTCGCAAAAATAATTTAGATTGGATGGTGTACGGCGAACTTTTTTTTTGAGGTACTGTCTAATGTACACTAATAAAAAAAGTATATAAAAAATTAGTTAAAACTACTAAAACTAAGTTAACTATGAAGCTGCAGAAAAAACTGCTAAATTAGCAGATAATTTTTTTTTATATATCAGTGAGATAGGAACAGCAAAAATAAAACTGTACAGAATTTTGGTTATATTTGAGTTGAATTTTTCTTAATAGAAAATAACAAATTAACTTGCTAAAATCAGTAAAAAATAATTTTACTAAATAATTAGTAGCCTAAAAAATTACGACAAAATTTAAAATTTTCAAAGTTTTTTTTCGATTTTTTTTTTAAATGCAAATAAAAATCGAGGTTTTTGAAAACAGCAGTTTACGATTTTTAGCAAATATTTCTGCTAATTTAATAATATAGACTGCTATCTGCATTCAACTAAATTTTGCTTAAAAATAACAAAATTTTCGTAGATATAGCAATTTGTTTTTGCTATTTCTAGCCTACCAAAATGTTCTGCAAATTCTACGGTACAATTTGTCATTTTCAGTAAACCAAATGTTAACTTAAATATAACTAAAATTCTGTAAATTTAACACTTTTATTTTTGCTGTTCTTATTTTACTAGTATTTAGCAAAAAAAACTGCTAATTTAACAGTTTTTTCTGCATAATTTTTAACAAATTTTTAGTTGATTTTTCTGCTATTTTTACAGATTTATTTCTATTAGTGAACATAAAATATTTACGAATTATTTTTGTCGCCTTTTAGACATATGCTGTTACTGGTACCGCTTTGCTGACAGACTGTTACTAGTACCGCTTTGCTGATTAATCTAAATATCCAAAATAAAATGATGAGATCGTTTGGGCTTTTATATTTAAATAATTTAAGAATTCTTAAATAATTTAAGAAACAATTTCATAAGAACTGATTTTTCAACGTGGCAACGCATCATGCATTAAAAATCCACTTTTTCAGGGATGCTTTCAAACTCAAAATAATAAAGCTATGGAATGACACATATATTTTCGGGATAAGAGCCGAATTTAGAATACCTACGGAATTTTGTTATGTAATTATTTTCCAGAAAATCGAAACAGTTTTTGATCTTAAAAAAGCAGAAACGCGTGTTTGAAGACCAATGAATGAAAAAAATTGGTGGAACATTAAATTATTTTATTTAATTTTGTACTCAAATGTTTTTAACTTTGAAATCCATTTTTCTGAAAGTGCGTCTATAGTTATACAACACTACACAGAAAAAACAGTAGGCACCAACAATAGGAATTTGTAAAAGCAATCACATTTTCTTTTAAATTGAAATTTTATTCCCAACAATTTTTTTGTTTGAAATATTTGTAACTTGTTTGTAAATTGTTATCTTTCATATAAAAATTGTTTAAAAATAAAAATTCAAAGTTACAAAAAATAAAAGAAATTTTTTTTGGATTTACAAATTTCTTTGTTGGTGCCTTTTTAAAAAGTTTTTTTTTTGTATTTACAAATTTGGTATGAGAAATTTGTTTAAAAATTTAATTAGAATTTTGTAAATTCGTTCTGTGTAGTAAAAATAAAAATGGAGATTTAAATTAATTTAAAAATTTATTTTTTTGTGAAAACACATATACATTTTTTATATCTAACTTTTAGTTATAAGGTCTTTTATATGTATCAATTATTGAGAACCTCACATATCAGCTGTTTTATAACTGCGGTTATAGTTACGAAACGGAGTGTATTTCAGTACTTACTAAATCCCAAACCACTAATATATTGATAGCATATTTTGCGGAGTAATCTAAAATATCTAATGAGAAATAAATTAATGAATTTTCCTTTATTTAATTAAAATTGGTAATTCATTAACAATACGAACGAAAATTATATCATTGTTTTGTACGAGTATGAGCGAATATTACTTGTAATAGGTGTAGTGTATTATATTACGTACACACAAAAAATTAAAAACGAGTTTAAATTTTTGATTTTATACTAAAATTAACCACACAGCTTAAGAAAAAAAGAATATGGAAAGTCACTGATTTAATTAAATATCTGGTTAAAAACCAATTTTATTTTAAGCAAATTTTTAATTATATATTTTATGTTAATATTTTTTTTGTGTGTATTATGACGTAAAAGATTTCTTATGAATTATTTTACGATAGAATTAATACAAAATCATAAATATTATTTTCACCTATTGAAGACTACTTTTTTTAGTTTAATCAAGTTAAGCACATGTAAAAATTTCTACACTTTGCATACATTCTAATTTGTGTGGGAGTGTAGACAAAGTAGAAATATATGACATAATGCCTCTGCTACAAAAAGTGAATGATGACTCCACACTCTCTTTTAATTTATAGAATATTTTTAAGTGGAAAGTGTAGTTATCACCATCACTGTTAAACAATTCACAAACTCATCAAATTACAAGCATATGCGCGACATGTAAAAGAAGTAAATTTTGGGCCATATGCAGTTGTTTGACTTAAGTTAGAAAACATACACGGGTGCTCTAGAATTGGGTTTTGACAAAAAAAATTTACAAAAAAAAGTGAGTATGGGGTTTGAAAATATTATATTTATGATTAAAAAACGCATTTTTAAAAAAATTCTAGGACGAATTTAAAAGTTATGACCATTTATAGTTTTTGGTTTTAAAAAATTTGGCGCCTTTGACAAACTCTTGGAAAAACAACTGCTCAAAATAAATATTTTTTAAAAAGAACATAGTAGCAATGGCCTTGCAACTCTCTCAATATTTTTTATTTTGAAAAATATTAGGCGGCTTGGAACAGGAACGAACTCCGACTGGTTAATCAGGGATGGAAAAGGCTCACTTAATCGGGCTCTTATACCAAAAAATGTTATATCGCTCTTACACATTTAAAAATGTAAGTAACTAAAAAATAGCTTCCTCTTTGGCTCGTTAAAAAACATAAAATTAAATATTTATATAATAGCAAATATTAGCACAAATTGCAAAAAAAAAAACATTTGCAAAAAGCGAAATTTTTGGAACAATATATTCGCTTGCAGAATGTCGATCGCTGATTACCTCTTTTAATTCATTTTCTGTACCATAAAGCCTTTTTCGAATTCCACCGTTATTTTGCAATTTTTAAGTGCGGTTTTTTTAAATATATAACCTAGGGATTAAATTTTTGTACCATAAAGTCTTTTTTCAAATTCCGCTATTATTTTGCAATTCTCTGTGTGCGTTTTTTTTAATTTATTGTCTAGGGGCTATAATACACATTTCAGACAACAAAGTTTGGTGGCTAGTTGCAATAAAAATCGCGAAAAATGAAATTTGCAAAAATGAAAATTTTTGCATCAATATATTTGTTTGCAGAATCTAAATCGCTGATTACGTTTCCTAATTAATTTTTAGTACCACAAAGTCTTTTTTTCGCGTTCCGCTTTTATTTTGCAATTTTTTAAGTACGTTTCTTTTTAATTTATAATCTAGGGACTATAATACACATTTCATACAACAAAGTCGCGAAAAAAAAATTTGTAAAAAGGATAAATTTTTCATCAATATATTTGTTTGCAGAATGTAAATCGCTGATTAAGTTTTTTAATTAATTTTTTGTACCATAAAGCCTTTTTTCGCTTTCCGCGATTATTTTGCAATTTTTTAAGTGTGGTTTTTTTAAATTTATAATCTAGGGTCTATAGTACCAATTTTATACACAAAAGTTTGGTGCTTAGTTTGCAAAAAAAAAATAAATTGCGAAAAAAATATTTGCAAAAAGGAAAATGTTTGCGTCATTGTATTCATTTGCAGATTGTTAATCTCTGATTGAGTTTTTTAATTATTTTTTTCTACCACAAAGTCTTTTTTTCGCGTTCCTCTATTATTTTGCAAATTTTTAAGTGCGGTTTTTTAAATTTATAATCTACGGAGTATAATGCCCATTTCATAAAACAAATTGTGGTTAGTTGCAAAAAAAGAAAATTTTGGCATCGTTTGCAGAATGTAAATCTTTTAATTAATTTTCTGAACCCCAAAACCTTTTTTCGCATTCCGATATTATTTTGCAATTTTTTACGCATGGTTTTTTAAAATGCATAATCTAGGGCTATAATACTGTTGGAATAGTATAATTCCATAGTATAGTTCCATTCTTGACTTTTATAACTAAATTATTATTTTCCATCCCTGGTTACAATCGATGTTTTGAGTCATACAAAGAGCGCACATAATGACCCTGCAAACATATAAAAGATAAATTCCAAGAAGATATTAAAGCGATATCTTCTATCAGATATTGTTTTTGAGGCTTAAATTTAATAATGAAAGAATTAAATCGTTTTTTATTGTACCGGGAGTTTATTTAGCGATATCCCTTTTATCTTCCATATGAGTTATTGCTTTCATATTGCCTGGAAGTATTGTTTTAGTGTAACAGTTGTTTCCGACGGAGGAAACTTCTGGAATACGAAATTGATATTGCCGGCAATAAATGTTTTCTTCCTGGCGATATGGAGAATCTTCTTCGTATTGCCATGTTTGCTGGGTGATATTGGTTTGAGTATGTTCCTGTTCCAAGGCACATAATAGA
The DNA here is from genome assembly GCA_949987735.1 of Leucophora obtusa. Classification (NCBI taxonomy): domain Eukaryota; kingdom Metazoa; phylum Arthropoda; class Insecta; order Diptera; family Anthomyiidae; genus Leucophora; species Leucophora obtusa. The sequence goes on along the minus strand of OX465299.1, from coordinate 106,629,692 downwards.
ACAAATGCTTTCTCAGTGATAGAGAGTCCACCAATCTCTTTACTATGTATACTCCTTGATAGTAGGTTTTACAAAAATCGAACAACGAAATCAAAAGTTATGGTATTTTAAAATTTTTAAATAAAAAAAATGCCTAGCTAGACACGTTATTATCACACATGACTATTTAAGTACACAAAAAATTAACAAATACGATAAAAGAATTGTTGAATTTAATTTAGTTTACATTTAAAGAAATTACGCCTTCTTAAACCAGTTTTCGCGTACTGGTAATTTTTTTTTTATTTTGGATCAAAAGATTAAAATCGATAATTTTTTTACTACAATATAATCTGAATTCAACTTGATCTGGTATATTACTGTTTCAATTAAAAGTTCCGATAAAATTTAGTTTATTTAAGCATATATGTATGTCTATGCTTGAGTATATAAAAAATGAATTCTCACGAAAAATACAGAAAAATATTATGCGCTATTTGTATGGGCAAAAAAACAACTCCGTAAGATATCTCTTCAAATGTCACAAGATATAGAAGAGTTCTTTACTTTAACTTTAACTTATCAAATTTAATGTTTCCTACATATGTATGTGATTCTTGTCGCAAACAAATCCTTAAAAGAAAAAAAATCTTCTCTAATGTCATATAAAATTTTTAGCTACAATAATTTGAACGCCCTAAGCCATCTATCAGAAGTAAAGATTGTATGTGTTACATTTGCTCAAATGCACAGTGTACAGATTTTTAGTTAAATAAAATTAAATCGTCGTCCGTCAAACAGAAATGCAATAAACAAACTCAATTTAGAAACGTTCTAAGTGTGACTGGAGCAAAAATGCTGGAACAAATATCCTCAAAAATGATAACAGAAAAATGATTAGTTAGCAATAGCTCATTAAAAGTATCTGGAGAGAATAATCGTGGAAGACGTCCTCTAAAAGTATCTCTTGCTAGCACTTCTGAAAATTCTGAAGTTGGTAAACAATTAACTGCACACGAAATTTCAGTTTTAAAATCTACACATAATTTTAGTAATAAAAAAACCTTAAAAATTACATCACTTTTAAGAAAACTGTAGGTAATAAATCTATTGAAATAAATATTATTAATAAACTACAAAAAAGTCATATACATATTTGTAGAAGGATTTATAAACAAAATAAAGCAAGAAAGATGCTATCAAAATGAAGTTCTTCAGTTTAAAGTTGGTGCTGATGGCGGTGGAGGTTTTTTAAAAATATGTTTAAATATTTATAAAGATACTAAAAATCAACAATCAAAATCAGAGTTTCTTGATACTGACGTTAAAAAGCTGTTTATTTTAGCCAGTGCTCGCGATGTTCAGGAAAATTATGAAAATATGGCAATTCTATTTGAAAAGTTAAATTTATCAAGCCAAACTTTACCAAATAATATAGTATTTGCAAACGACCTTGAAGTGAACAGGCTTCCGAATCTGTTCACTCAGACTTCAAGATGGTTTGGAACAGGTTTAAACGAACAACTAGTGATCAACATTACGGAAAATGGCTACAAAGAGCAGTTTGTGAGTATAATTCGAATTATATTTAAAGTTTATTATATGTACAGTGTATTTTAAATCAAATAAAAAATAAATACAAAAATTTTAAAATATGTGTATCAATTTAATAAGTTTAAATGGGGGGTTTAGTAGTTGATTTAATTTGAGATTTGGACGACACTTTCATGCAGATTTTATCTCCGAAGAATATTTTCTACCTAACAAAAAAGTTTTTAATTCTGTTTATTTAACTGAAAATTGCTGGCTTTTATTACAGTATTATTTTTAATTTTCATTTTTTGAAAATTGCTTTATTTTAGTAGTTGTTTTTCCAAGAGTTTGCCAAAGGCGCTAAATTTTTTAAAACCAAAAACTTTAAAATGGTAATAACTTTTAAATTCGTCCTAGGATTTTTTTAAAAATGCGTTTTTTAATCGTAAATATAGTGTTTTCAAACCTCATACTCACTTTTGGTGGGAAATTTTTTTTGTCAAAACCCAATTAGATTATGAATGAGCTATCAAAAATTGTGAATTGACTGAATATCGGCTGATATGGCGAACCAAAAATATATCTAATATAGCAATGCAATATTGTTTGTTTTCATAAATCATAAAGGGTCGCAGCGTTTAAAAATAGTGCAAACACTTCCACCTTTACTTAAAATAATTTTTCTTGATAAGAAATAACTTTCAGAAATATATCAGATTTTAGAATCCATCTCTTTATCAAATTCGAGCGGTTTATTAGTTTACAATGGAAAATGAAAGACAAGTTCACAAAAAAATTATTGAAACTATTCAAAAAAATTCACTGTGGACTTATATAAAAAAAATTCAACAGAAGTAAATGTGACCAGACAATGTTGTCAAAAAGTCCTCTAAGGACCTATTAATTGAAAGAAAACCTGAAATGCAAAAGCAAAACCAAAAACAGAGAAGTTATTGAGGGCGATTTATTTATATTTCTGGCCACGAAGTGACAGGGCGCGGGCATGTTCAAATGCGATTAAAACATTTAAATTTCAGAAAATTCCAAACCGAAATGATGCCAAAAAACTTTGTATGTTGTGTTATGGACGAAGAAACTTACATTTTAGCAGTCTTTTTGCAGCTCTCTGGTAAAGAATTGAATATGGCGGGTATTTAAGGCAATATTCTGAAGAGTATCGAGTTTAAAAACATGCGAAATTTCGTTATATTAATATTATTTTGTTACATCCAAGTATATTAACTCGGACGTTTATATTAAAAAATGCCTTCAAAAAAAGATAACTTCCATTTCTAAGACCATACAACATATCCACATTTTTCTGGCCAGATTTGGTATCTTCCCATTGCACTAAAAGTACAATAGAATGGTAGAATAAAAATAATGTTATTTTTGTATTCCGGCCATTGAAAAATACTGGGCTCTGATAAAAAGAGAACTAAAGGAGACCACATCGCGATGTATCGGTGCCTAAAACCATTACTAATGTAAATATAAATAGACAGCTGGTACCCCAAAAATCACCGAAGGCACTGTAAAATGCTTTCGTTACGTACTTATTAAATAAGTGTAAAAGGTGCATTTAATTATTTTTTTTCAGTACTATTTTCACAAGTGGCAAAAGGCAAAAATATTAAATTTAATCAAATTTATTATTATTTAATTTAAATAAAAAAAATAATTTTAAAAAATATTGTTCCCTCCAGGAATTGAATTCGTGATTAACGGTTTGGAAATAAACTGTACCAAAATCACTTTTTAGGAAAACATTTAGTGGAACTACGCTTTAGAAATAATACTTAAGTGATTTTTTGGATGTTGTTGAGAATTATTTCTAAAAAAGCTACGATATAAAAACATACAGGGATTCTTTGGAAGCAATGAAAGTAGTGTATATACATTAGACTGTCATTACACACCCCAGTTCTATTGGAAATGGTCCCAAATGGACGAAATCGATTATTTTTTTTTTTTTTTTGGAAAACGTTAACCCGTGCCGAAAGTTGGACGAAAATGGCCTATCTTGGAAAAAAGTGTATTATTATTAAAAATTCCCAAAATTCGAAATTATTTTCTATTCCATTTATTCAAAATAATTCAGACATTGAATTTCAACTTCATCGGATATCATTAACCCACCTTAGCCTGGAATCCAAAATGACCCACGGATTTGATAAAAATTCAAAAACGTGTTTTTTTTAAATTAATTTTAAAGATTTTTTAAAATGCCTAATTTAAAGATATCGATTGCTATTTGTACCACATAATAGTTTATATTAATGAAAAAAAATAAATTGGAAAAATGATAATTCGAGTTTGTGTTTAGAGCGAACAGAACATTTTACAAAAATTGCTAATTTTTTCAAAAATTTAAGAAAATTGTAATTTTTTCATCAAATTTATTATTATTCTTTATTCAGTCTATGGAACATCAGGAACGCTCAAATAGATTATTATAAAATTCAGCGGAGATCCCAATTTTAAAAGAAACACTCCTCAATGTGTTCGGCTCAGTTTCCTTTCTAACCAATTTAAAACATTTTAGATGGGTTTTGCCAATATTAGCACCTTTTGCAACATAATTCAGGATTTGTTCTGCTGTTACGCTGGGCTTAAATGAGGAAATATGCGCCCATTTTTTATTAGCGATAACTTCTAAGTCCTTGGAATTATTTTCTCGAAACACCACCGGCTTACGTTTCTTTTTTTTGTAGTTAACATTAGTCCATCCAGTATTGTTAACTGGGATATTACTTTCTGCTTGAGAGTATGCAGTTGAAGCTGAGCTAACAGTATTGTCAGAGTTTTGAGAACAACAGATGCTAGCTCTCCGTACACGCACATTAGAATTTAATACATCATTTGGCTCAGTAGCAGCAATAACATCATTTGGTTTAATAGTAGCAATAACATCATTAGGAATATCATCATCATCATGTAGAGAAAGACTAATTTTGCACAGTTTTCGAAAAAGCATTACTTAAATTTGGTTACACTATAATTATCTTTACATTTGTTTAAAAAATATTTAACCCTTAGTGACATGGGGTGATGAAAACATTCAAATTTTGTTAAATTTTTGACAAAATAAGCATTTTTTGTAAAATGTCCTGGAAAGCAGTCGCTCCAAACACCAACGCGAATTATTATTTTTCCCATTTATTTTTTTTTTTTCTGTAATATCAACTATTATGTGGTGCAAATAGCAATCGACATCTCCAAATTGGGCATTTTAAAAAATCTTTAAAATTAATTTAAAAAAACACGTTTTTGCATTTTTATCAAATTTGTGGGTCATTTTGGATTCCAGGCTAAAGTGGGTTAATGATATCCGATGAAGTCAAAATTACATGTCTGAATCATTTTGACTATATTAAATGAATAAATGGAATAAAAACTAATTTTATTTCGAAATTTCGAATTTTGGGAATTTTTAATAGTAATACACTTTTTTTTCAAAAAGGCCAATTTTCGACCAACTTTCGGCACGGGTTGACGTTTTCCAAAAAAAAAATCAATTTCTTCCATTTGGGACCATTTCCAATAAAATTGGGGGTGTAATGACAAATGTATTTTTATAGGACACTCTAATATACATGTTCCGAATTACTTCTAAAAGTTGCCACCAATAAAACAAAAAATTATACAGCTGTAGGTCAAAAATTATCCAAAACTGTATAAAATTACACAAAAAAGTTTATAAAATTTGTTTTATATTTTTCCAAATAATATATGAGGTCATTTGGACCAACTCTTCTGCGCGTTATAAGGCAGAATAAAAATATTTTGGAAATAATGTAGTGATTTCTTACTGGCTGGCTGGATTACTATGAAATTTGTCAGGGTCGAAGTCAACGTAATTTCGAGCTTAAGTTTTTCCGGCCGAGCCCTCAGTGTCACTTGACACCAAAACCCCCTTGAGCATTGTGAAAGCCTGCATGAAATTTTGCATTTTTTCAATAACCTGGTCCAGTTTTCTACAGAACCAAATCAAAGCCAATTTTTCTGAAAAATATTGGTTATTTTTGCAACAAAACCAATTCTATTAACTAGAGAAAAATTAAATGCAATAAATTTTTCAGGCTTAAAATAGTGAATTATATGGTGTTGTTCATAGTTAAAAGAAACCTTTCTATGTTAAATATTTCTAAATCGCTGAATTATTTTCAAAATATTTTGATTCTGAACCACTGTGATGAGTTAACAATATTTTCCTCTGATCATGGAAACTACAGAAAAAAATTTCGCTATTATAAAAACTTTGAAAATTACTACTTTTTTCAGTCAATCACAAACTAACTAATCCAAATATCAGTCTATTCCAAAATTTTCAAATGGTGTTGCCAGCCTAGAGAAAAGTACTTATTTTACATCATACATGAGACTAATTAATTATTTGGGCAAATTAATTGGTGATTTCATTACCATTAAATTGAAACTAATACTAATGAAATTTTTGGCATTATTATTACTTGGACTAATGCTAATGCTTTAAAATACATCGATTTCATTACTAATGGCAATTGTATAGTAAATTCATTACGATTACTAATGCCTCAATTATAAGAAAGAATTGGCATTTGTAAACGTCATTTTATAGATTTCAAATTCATTTCTGAGCTTGCAAATGCGGAATGCGAAAAGGGTTTTGTGGTATAAAAAATGAATTAAAATACTTAATCAGCGATTTACATTCTGCAAAGGAATATATTGATGCAAGAATTTTACTTTTTGCAAAATTATTTTCCCAAACTTTTTTTTTCAAACTAACCACCAGTCTTTGGTATGAGCTATGGGTATTATAGTAACCAGATTCTAATTTTACAAAAACCACACTTAAAAAATTGCAAATTAATGGCGGAACGCGAAAAAAAAGCTTTATGGTACAAAAACTTTATCAGCGATTTTCATTCTGCAAATAAATATTTATACTGATGTAAGAATTTTCCTTTTTGCAAATATTTTTTCCGCGACATTTTTTCGCGATTTTTTTTTTCAACTAGCCACCGAACTTTTTTATATAAAATGGGTGTTATAGTTTATAAATTTAAAAAAACCGCACTTAAAAAATTGCAAAATAATCGCGGAACGCGAAAAAAGACTTTATAGTACAAAAGTTGAATTAAAAAACTAAATCAGCGATTTTTATCCTGCAAACAAACATACTGATGTAAGAATTTTCCTTTTTGGACATTTTTTTTTCCGCGACTTTTTTTGCGATTTCTTTTTTCAATTAATCACAGAACTTTGTTCTATGAATTGGGTACTATAGGCCCTAGATTATAAATTTTAAAAAACCACACTTAAAAAATTGCATAATAACCGCGGAACGCGAAAAAAAGACTTTATGGTACAAAAGTTGAATTAAAAAACTAAATCAGCGATTTTTATTCCGCAAAGAATTTTCCTTTTTGTAAATTTTTTTACGCGACTTTTTTCGCGATTTCTTTTTTCAATTAATCACAGAACTTTGTTCTATGAATTGGGTATTATAGTCCCTAGATTATAAATTTTAAAAAACCACACTTAAAAAATTGCAAAATAACCGCGGAACGCGAAAAAATACTTTATGGTACAAAGGTTGAATTAAAAAACTAAATCAGCGATTTTTATTCTGCAAAAAAACATACTGATGTAAGAATTTTCCTTTTTGTAATTTTTTTTCCCGCGTCTTTTTTCGCGATTTCTTTTTCCAATTCATCACAGAACTTTGTTCTATGAATTGGGTATTATAGTCCCTAGATTATAAATTTTAAAAAACCACACTTAAAAAATTACAAAATAACCGCGGAACTCGAAAAAATACTTTATGGTACAAAAGTTGAATTTAAAAACTAAATCAGCGATTTTTATCCTGCAAACAAACATACTGATGTAAGAATATTCCTTTTTGGACATTTTTTTTCCGCGACTTTTTCGCGATTTCTTTTTTCAATTAATCACAGAACTTTGTTCTATGAATTGGGTATTATAGTCTCTAGATTATAAATTTTAAAAAACCACACTTAAAAAATTGCATAATAACCGCGGAACGCGAAAAAAGACTTTATGGTACAAAAGTTGAATTAAAAAACTAAATCAGCGATTTTTATTCTGCAAAGAATTTTCCTTTTTGTAAATTTTTTTTACGCGACTTTTTTCGCGATTTCTTTTTTCAATTAATCACAGAACTTTGTTCTATAAATTGGGTATTATAGTCCCTAGATTATAAATTTTAAAAAACCACACTAAAAAAATTGCAAAATAATCGCGGAACGCGAAAAGAGACTTTATGGTACAAAAGTTGAATTAAAAAACTAAATCAGCGATTTTTATTCTACAAACAAACATACTGATGTAAGAATTTTCCTTTTTGTAATTTTTTTTCCCGCGACTTTTTTCGCGATTTCTTTTTCCAATTAATCACAGAACTTTGTTCTATAAATTGGGTATTATAGTCCCTAGATTATAAATTTTAAAAAACCACACTTAAAAAATTGCAAAATAACCGCGGAACGCGAAAAAAGACTTTATGGTACAAAGGTTGAATTAAAAAACTAAATCAGCGATTTTTATTCTGCAAACAAACATACTGATGTAAGAATTTTCCTTTTTGGAAATTTTTTTCCCGCGACTTTTTTCGCGATTTCTTTTTTCAATTAATCACCGAACTTTGTTCTATGAATTGGGTATTATAGTCCCTAGATTATATATTTAACAAAACCGCACTTAAAAAATTGTAAAATAATCGTGAAACGCGAAAAAAGGTTTTATGCTACAAAAATTTAATTAAAAAACTTAATCAGCGATTTTCATTCTACGAACAAATATACTGATGTAAGAATTTTCCTCTTTGCAAAATTTCTTTTGCGCGGCATTTTTTCGCGGTATTTTTTGCAACTAGCCACCGAACTTTATTCTATGAATTGGGCTTATAGACCCTAGGTTATGATTTTCAATAACCACAAGTAGTAAATTGCAAAATAATCGCGGAACGCGAAAAAAGGCTTTATGGCACAAAAATATATAAAAGACTTAATCAGCGATTAACAATCTGCAAACAAAAATGCAACTTTTGTACCATAAAGTCTTTCCGCGTTCGGCGATTATTTTACAATTTTTTAAGTGTGGTTTTTTAAAATTTATAAATCTAGGGACTATAATACCCAATTCATGGAAAAAAGTTCTGTGATTAATTGAAAAAAGAAATCGCGAAAAAAGTCGCGGAAAAAAAAATTCCAAAAAGGAAAATTCTTACATCAGTATGTTTGTTTGCAGAATAAAAATCGCTGATTTAGTTTTTTAATTCAACTTTTGTACCATAAAGTCTTTTTTCGCGTTCCGCGATTATTTTGCAATTTTTTTAGTGTGGCTTTTTTAAATTTTTAATCTAGGGACTATAATACCCAATTCATAGAACAAAGTTCGGTGATTAATTGAAAAAAGAAATGGCGAAAAAAGTCGGGGGAAAAATTTCCAAAAAGGAAAATTCTTACATCAGTATGTTTGTTTGCAGAATAAAAATCGTTGATTTAGTTTTTTAATTCAACTTTTGTACCATAAGGCCTTTTTTCGCGTTCCGCGGTTATTTTGCAATTTTTTAAGTGTGGTTTTTTAAAATTTATAATCTAGGACTATAATACCCAATTCATAGAACAAAGTTCTGTGATTAATTGAAAAAAGAAATCGCGAAAAAGTCGCCGGAAAATAATTTACAAAACGGAAAATTCTTACATCAGTATGTTTGTTTGCAGAATAAAAATCGGTGATTTAGTTTTTTAATTCAAGTTTTGTACCATAAAGTCTTTTTACGCGTTCCGCGGTTATTTTGCAATTTTTTAAGTGTAGTTTTTTAAAATTTATAATCTAGGGACTATAATACCCAATTCATAGAACAAAGTTCTGTGATTAATTGAAAAAAGAAATCGCGAAAAAAGTCGCGGGAAAAAAATTTACAAAAAGGAAAATTCTTAGATCAGTATGTTTGTTTGCAGAATGAAAATCGCTGATTAAGTTTTTTAATTAAATTTTTGTACCATAAAGACTTTTTTCGCGTTCCGCGATTATTTTGCAATTTTTAAGTGCGGTTTTTTAAAATTTATAATCTAGGGACTATAACACCCATTTCATAGAACAAAGTTCGGTGGCTAATTGAAGAAAAAGAAATCTATCCATCTCCCTTTTTTTTGTAAACAAATGCTTTTTTTTACTCAATTGTTCATAGTTTTTAAGCCATTAGTGGGATTTCATTAGCATTAGTATTACAAATTCTAATGCCAGAAAATTTCAGTACCATTAAATGGTAATGAAATTTTTTTGCCATTAGCATTAGTCAACTAATGTTAATGAAATTTCAATGCCAATGAAAAAATTCCAAGTATGTTTTACATGAAGTTTGAAAAATATGTTCGCAAAACATGAACAACATATGTGACCTTCTCCGAGAAAAGGGACCTAGTGTGTCAAAAAACGGGTTTGGACTTAAGAGTGGATTTTGGTACCTAAAAGGGTGTAGAATAAGATGAAATGAGTTAGATTTCTGATAAAAATTTATTTACCCCATGAAAACGTACAAAAGGAACTTGTGTATTCAAAGTGATAATGCGTTATGAAACTTTAAATGCGTTCTTCTCAAAACTTCATTTTCACCCACTAGGTCTTTCTCAGAGAAGGTCACATATGGGTTAAAGGAATTAAATATGGAACAATGTTTTTGATTTCTTCTTCATAGGGCTTAGTTTTGACAAATTTACGAAATAATTCGTCGGGAAATAGAAATTTGTGGTAAATATTTCACAAACTCTTTTAATTGAAATTTCGACTAATTTTCATTTCATTATTAAAAAGCTCTGGAAATGAATTTACGGAAATTTCTGTAAAAAGTGAAATTACACGAAAACTACACAAAAATGTCATTATTCAAAAATTATCCAACGAATGTGTAAACAGTCCCGTTTTTGAATAATAGTGACAACACTGATAGGAGAACAATTTATTGAATATGTTTTTTAGCTGCCCAATCTCATATTGAAGGACTAAAAAGGGTAAATTAGGTTTTCGGCATCGCTCATTTTATTTCAAAAAACTATAGACAAATTGGATACCCAGTAAAAGTTTTTTCAAAGTTTTTTTTAAGTATTTTTATTATTCGAAAAAAATTGTTTTGAATGTTAATAAAACTGTTATTGTGTTTAGGAATAGTGGGTGGTTTGAGGTAAAGATTTTGTTTATCAATACTTATTTACTTATTTGACTGCTTCCCTCTTGTTTTTTTTTTTTCAACTATAGCCAGTGTGGAAACGGTAATGACATGTCACTATTTTTTGGACTACCAGTAATGACACCGACTTACCTTCTGCATTATTTTAAAACATATAATAATGAGTTACTGATAATAATTTGTCTTTATCATTATTTCAAATAAAAAGTAATTTTATACACTTTTTTGTAAATGTTTTGAAATCTATTTTTAGACTCAATATTTTTTCAACACTGGTAAGGATATATGTAACCACATATTTTTTTGATTTTTTGTATGTTGGCGAGTAAGCTGACTTGGGTGCAGCAGGTCGAGATAGCTCAGATGGTTGAGCTATTAACTGGCAACCTGGAGACCCAGGTTCAATTCCCGCACTAGAAAATTTTATTTAAAAAAAAATTTACAATAAAAAGAGATTTTTTTTTTTATTAAAACTTATTTTTTTGGAAATCTTTTTTTAGACTTATTCTTTTCGTCAGTACTGGTAAGCACATAGGTAACGATATATTTTTAGATTTTTCGTATGCAGGTGTGTAAGCAGAACTCATTATTTTGCGCGACATCGCCATACAAAGATAATAAGAAATGTAATAAAAAAAGTATCTACTTACCATTACCAGGTATATAGTTACATAACCACATATCTGGTAATGATTTTCTACGCTGGGTATTTCAAGTAATAGGCAACATGAGAACATAGACAATATCATAATCAAAATTTTTGCTTTTTCGGGTATTCTAGATTTCATAAATTTCAGATGTGTTTTCATAAAATAACAGGTTACAATTTACCCTTAAACATTTTAACCCTTAAACGTAGGATTGGGCCCTAAAAAATATGATTCTCTTACCTTCGTCTCCCTGCGTGGGAAAACCTCTCGATTATTTGGGATTAAGCTGGTGAAATAATGGAAATAAATTGGGCGTTTTGTGATTTTTTGTTGTCCGTAAGTATGCTAAAAACCTTAGATATTTGAAATAGAATCTGTAAAACATTAATGAATTCATTAAATGATTTTTCCAAGGTACGCACAGATATTCTTAAAATGGCTAGAGTAAAAATTTAGTAAAATATCGACAAAATACTCGTAAAAATACTGTCCGCTTAAAATTATTAAGAAGGAATTTACAGAAATTTAGCGATTTTCTTAAGCTATGTTATTTTAAACAACAAAAACAAGTGCAGGAAAAGGAACACCTGAATGGCCCTTAAGAATTCTTTTTCAACAATATCACACTTTTCTCCAGTTCCTCTAGATCAGCGGTTCCCAATATGTTTCAAATTGTATTATCCTTTTTCCACTACACATTTTATTTTTGCAATTTCTTTTGAAAGTAGATTATATAAGCATTACCAGGTATAAATTTTATAACAATCAGATAACGCGTTCAAAAGTTGTAGTCATTTGAACATCATGTATTTTTCTAATAAGACAGGTAAATGTCAAAAAGCGCTTAGAATTTCCTTTGACATATGCAAATCAATATGGTGGATGTACATCTCTAATATAAAAGAATAATCATGCTGGATTTTCTCAAGATTTTATCTTATAATATTATTAATGCAAACAAAAATAAAAAATTTTAATGCAAATAAAAACAAAAATAATATATTTTTATTGTAATTTTCATGTGAAAATTGCTTACTTGTTGAAAAAATACAAGCCTAAAAGTATTGAGTAATTACTTTTCAGCATTGGGTACCCTAAAAAAAGTCGGAAATGAGTACTCGGTACTCAACACTTTTACAGACATAGTAATTTTTTATTTAGTCAATTTTTTTTTGCAAAATGTATCTTATAATTCTCATTTGTTTTTATATATACATCATTATTATACCTACAGTTATTGAACGGAAATGACGAATAGAGCAATGAAGGGTTGGTAAACACAAAACACAATTACAGTTCGGTAGCAGAGGAATTGAGGTCAAAGAAAAATATTAAAATATAAATAAAATAAATTAATTCAAATTAAACAAACTAAAATAAAAATACAGAATCTGCAATTTTTCTTTTATTTATTTAAAAAATAAACCATGTTTTTTTTACTGAAAGAAAAAAGTTTATTTTCCTTTGCGTGTTGTTATATTAAACAAAGGCTTCGATCTAATTACATATATATCTCTTTGAAAATTTACCTAAGCGTCTGGACAAAGTTGTCGTTAATTTTATGTAGTTATATATCTACCACGGAACTTTGTGAACTTTTACTTTAATTTTTTTCAAATATTGTTTAAACAATCCATAAAAGAAATAAAAATAATTGAAAAGTCTGTTAAAACAATCATCAATTTTTAACTGACAGCACGTAAAAAAAACGAGTTTGGGGTTTGTTTTTTCATGTTTGAAAGTATGTTTTTGTTTGAATTTTCAAAACACTACACATTGGCTATGTTTGTGTCTATGAGTAATGAATTTCTTGTAACTTGAATTGAAATAATTTTGTATATAAACAAACTGTTTTAACAAAAAAGAAAATCGAAAATATTTAATTTTTTTTTTTTAACAGAAATCTAAAAATAGAATATTTGGTTGAAAATATCAACTCCTACACACGGTACATATTTTTTTGGCGTTTGTTTTTTATTGATTGATAAAAATTTAAACAATATGTTTCAATGTATTTTAATTTATTCTTCAATTGAAAACAAACTTTACCTATTACTTTTCAAAGAAACCTCAATCGGTTATGGAAAATATATTGTGAAAATATATTATTTGCTCATATACACAAATGTAGCCAATAAAAATATGAACGTGTGTGTGAATGTGTAGTATTTTGAAAATTTAAAAAAAAACTTTCAAATATGAAAAAACAAAAATAGAAAAATGGTTTGAAAATAATGGATTTTTTAATTGTGTTTCCAATTAATTTAATATGTATTTTAGATTGTTTGTAACGATATGAAGTGTCCGATACTATTATATATGGTTCTATGCAAATTTATATAAAAATGTATGTGACGCCATACTAAAAATATTTCCTTGTAATTTTATATAACAAGTACAAATTAATATAGAGTTCAATATCAAATTTATTTATTTGCAAGTTAAGATATTTGCAAGAAAATTGCTTAAACTATAGAAATTCCATTGTCAACTTAATAACGGTTAAGCATAACCATTTCAACACTCAAAATAATATGTCTGTTAGCTGGATAGAAAAATTTGTTACTTTATTTATTGATTTCCTGCACAAGAAGACTAAGTCTTATAATTATAGTACAGGATTTTAAAAGTGTACAAACATACTTTGCGAAATTAAATAAAATACTGAATAATATATATATATATAAATATTACAAATAAATATTGAATTAATAAAATGTTTTAACATGAAATTATATAAAAAAAAATTACCAGTAGTTAAAAAAAATAAATAAAAACAGTAAGTTTTTTAATAAAAATAAAAGAACAAACATTTAAAGAGAAAAAAAATCATAATTAATTAAAATGATCAAAAAGAAAATTTTTAAAACTTATTGCGTTCCCAGCAAAATATTGGTAATGACACCTCATTACTATCTGCATTACCAAAAATGATATATCATTACCTTTTGCATTATTTTGTAATTTAAAATAATGACTTCCTAATAACGGCCTATTGTATTCATTGTTTCTAAATATAAAATAATGACTTACTCGTATTAGTTTAAATAAGTACTTTTTACACAGTTAAATTTTTTTATTATATGTAAATATGTTTTATGTTTAAATTTTTATGACGAGTCCTAAAATTACACACTAGAGAAAACTTAAATTTTTCTGAATGTATTTCCTTAGGCTAATAGTATTTGCCTAACTCCTTATTTTTAAGAATCAAGTAAGCAATCGGATAACCACTTATAATTAAACTTTTTGTAAGCATGTGTGTAACCACTTATTATTCAAAATCTTATAACTACTTATTTCTCATTTTTTCGTAAGCGAGCGGGTAAGCGTGACTACTTATAAAAACGACCACGCCAAACAAAAATAATGAGTTTAGACGCCAAAAAATAAGTTGTGCGGAGCTATGAATTTCTATTATATAACCACTTATTTGGTAATGAAAGATTTTGCTGGGTTGCTATTTATTTGTTGGTTATGAGGAAGAGCATTCCAAAGACGTGTAGCATTTATAAAGAACTGCCATTCAGAAACAATACATCGAAATTTGGGAAATATGATCCTTTTGCCTCTTGACGATCTTGCAAAACGTATATTTTAAAATATGTAATTCGGTTTTTTTATGTATATAACTTTTTGTAAAAATATTAGAATTCTTATCTTTAAGAGATTTTCAAACGATACATTATATAGAGTTTTCGAATAGGACGATACTTGATCCCGTCTTTTAAGTCCGTAAATATACGGTATAATATTGTTATATAAAACTTGGAGTTTTTTCTTTTTCTTACTAATAGAATCGCAATTAGAAAACAATTGGCAACCGTAAGTAAGACTTGGCACCAAATAGGCCTTTGCGAGTAGTATTCTTACTTTCAGCGGCGTAAAGTACTTCACAGACCACAACGTTCTTAATTTCACATATATTTGTGCAACCAGTGCATTGATTTGATCTGACCAAGTTAAATTACTGTTAAATACTATGCCCAGATTTTTTGCCGTACGTACGATTTTAATTTTCTCATTGTTTATGACAATATCATCTTCTATGAGTGGATTTGCCGTTTTCCTGTGAATCACGAAACATTTGGATTTTCGTGGATTTAAACACAGGCCATTTGCAGATGCCCAACAATATATGTTATTTAAATCATGATTAAGTTTGCTAACGTTTTCTCTGATTGATCGAGCTGGACTACTGAGATACAATTGTATATCATCTGCATACATGTGGACTCTACAGTGAGATAAATGTTGTGGTAAATTATTGGCATAAATAGAGAAAAGTAGTGGTCCTAAAATAGATCCCTGAGGTACCCCTCTTGTCAGTGTTATGGGATTGGACTTAATGCCGTTTACACATACTGATTGAAAGCGGTCAGTGAGGTAAGATGATACAAAATTTATTTCTGTTTTTTGACTTAAAATAAAATTTGTTGATTTTAACACTTTTTTTTTTGTTAAATTTAACAAATCTAAATTTAAGTAAAAAATTTGTAAAACTACAGTTTAATCTGTAATTATACTAAGTCGTAGAATTTATCGAAATTTGGGTCTCGGGACCCTCCCCGGGCCTAGTCCATATCATGTGAGGGCATATAAGGGCACTCCAGTGGAGCAAACATTTTGTCCGTTTTGCTCCATCTCGCTTAGTTTTCTAGATATTTTTCCATTTTACGAAATGGAAAATTTTTATTAAAAATTTCCGAGGGTCCAATTCCCCGCCAAGGTCCATTTTTGGATAGAGATAACCCCATTCGCTTGCGGTTAGGGGTAGTCGAAATTTTCATCAATTTTGCTCTATCTCTCTTAGTTTTCGAGACATGGGCCATTGTAAAAATTTGGGAGGAAAAAACTTTAGATACATTGGTGGCGCCATCTACCGGGTAATAACAGTAACATGAAAGTGTTATATTTTAACAATAAATTTTGTAAAATTTATCGTTAAAATATAAAATTTAAAAATTAGTTTTAAATAATAGCCGTTTTTTCTAATCACTTGGATTTAATAAATCCAAAAAGTATTTCTAAAAGTGCTCAACAGATGGGGTTAGATTTTTCCTATTTTAAAAAAAATTTCTGTCCGACACTTCTTTCACCCTAATTTTTAATACCGAATTCGATGATGAAGTATTCTACTTTAACTTTTAATTTATAATTATATTTTACATAAAACAGCGATAAACAGTCTGCCTTTTCAGTATTATCGCTTCATTTTATATTTTTGCACAATTGAAAAATTCCATTGCAATATTTAATATTCACTAATTGCATTTAATTAAATTACTTACTGTAGAGTGAAAAATTGCCATTTCTATTTGAGCTATTCCATGTCCAAGATGAAAAATATGTATTTGGTGAGGTGTAGTTTTTTTTTCTAAACATATTTCATAAAAAAAAAATTAAGAAAAACCTTTTATTTGTTAGTTTTTCAATTTTTTTGTTTCTCTTTTAATTTTCATTCGTATTTTTTTCTGACATTAAATTAATAGGCTGTTTCATATATTTGTGCTTTTATTGTGGATTTATTAAATCCAGCTTTTTTTGGATTTAATAAATCCATTTTTTGTATGAAAAATTCTAAGTCCAGGTGATTAAAAAACACGGTAAATATTGAAAATTAACACTCAAAATTAGTTAAATTACTGAGGATTTTTAGTATTGTGTTAAATGAAGATAACTAAAATCTTTGCTTAAATCAGTGTTTCAACTAAAAATTTGTTAAAAATTAGTCAAATTGATTTGAAACCGGTTTGAAGGATTTTTCTACACTGACGTATTATTTTAAGTGTACTACCTGATTCAATTGTATAAATTCAGATATATGGACAAATATCGGATCAAAGTGTATCAAATTATATCTAATTTTAAATACATTGTATTTGGTTATATATGGGAACATATCAGATAAGATATACTTATATAAGACATTATATTAAAATGTTTACCCGGGTGAGTCTTTTAATATGAATCGTAATTTCTTATCGCTTTGAAATGTGGAAACATATATTTTAAGAACATTTCCCTTATTCTTTTTAAGAGTTTGATCCTTGCATGACTATTTTAATGCTCACATCTGCTAGTAAAGTGTGATTACAAATATATGTACGACATGTCTGAAGTGAAGTAAGTGTGCGGGAGCTTTTGATAATGCTCTTAAGCTTTAGAAAACAATATATGTATGTATAATAAGTAAAGCACACAAAAACACTCACGCATCTAGCAAACTCTATTATAATCAGAATTAAGTAAAAGAGATGAACTAAGATACAGAAAGGAAACAAAATTGTAAGAGCCTTGGTGAAAGGTTTCTTTACTTTTTGTTCCTAAGTATTTTAAACGCGGTGAACACTATATGTGTGTAATAATTTTTTATTTCATCATTCTAAAAATGTCTGTACTGGCAATGGCAATGATTGTAACACTTTTCACACTAAATTAGTGCGCTGTCAAATGTAGTTTCTTTCATCTTTGTATCATCATCACCATCACCGCTACTACAACAACCATCAACCGGTAGCCCATTAAGAGTGCGTCGTTTCCATCGTATCCTTTGTCAATGTGTTTTTATTTTATTTTTTCTTATATTATTGTTTCCTTTTTACCATTATGCTTTTAAGTAAGAAAAGTTAGTTTATTTCACGTGTCTGAATACTGATGTTAGTGTATTTGCATAAGGATGGCATTTATTCTATAATTTTTGGAAACAAAAAAAAAAAAAAATTCTAAATTTTCAACATACTTTCAAACAAGGAAATAACCTATCGATTTTCTTTAGTAATTCAGTTTAAGATTAACCCAAATAAGTGGCAAACTAAAGAATTGCTCGTTTGTTGATTTTGAACCAAAGTTGTTGTGTGATTGAAAGTAAATTTTGTTACAGAAAAAATGTTCTACATACTTTCCAACTAAAAGCAGGAGATAGCATCATTATTGTGCGTTTATATATAAATTCATGTTAAAATTAAATAAATTTGTCGACTCCACAATCATTTGTATTCGTACTTTGTTGTATGCATTTGAGAATCGTTTGTCACCGGTCATTTGTTTGTTGGACAAAGATTAATGGCTATTTCAAGCATTTTCCTTTATATTTTTTTTATTAAAACATGTACATTGTACAAGATCATGCTCTTTTACATAGATATTAAAAATCCATAGTGTAAACGCCTATTTTCATATAAATCAATAGCATATTTACGTGACATCAATTTACTTTGTTATTTTTAATATAAATTTATACAGTGCTCAAAATTTTTATGCAGTGATTAATTTAAGCAAAAGATTATTTGAATTTATTAATGCAAAACTTCAAGTATTATACACATCAAGTTTTAAAATCCAAATTTCCAATCCAAGTTAGAAATGAAGACAAATTAATTAAGCTATGAACAGAACCCAGCAGATTATATTTGCTATATATTAGTAATATAGGAACAGCAAAAATAAATCTGTTAAATGTACAGAATTGTAGTTATATTTGAGTTAAATTTTTGTAAATGGAAAATAGCAAATTAACCTGCCAAAATCAGGAAAAATTTTGCTAAATAATTAGTAGCCTAAAAAATAAAAACAAAATTGAATTTTCGAAGGTTTTTTCGATATTTTTAAATGAAAACAGCAGTTTACAATTTTTTTTGCAATTTCAGCTATTTTAGTCTACTAATATTTAGCAAAATTTACTGCAGATTTTACAGTATGCTATTTTCAATCGACTAAAAGTTAGCTTAAATATAAATAAAATTCTGTAAATTTAACGGTTTTAATTTTGCTGTTCTTATTTTACTAGTATTTAGAATCTAGTATCTGCTAATTTTAGCAGTTTTTTCTGTAGTTTAATTTTTAACTAATTTTTAGTAACTTTTTCTGCTATTTTTACAGATTTATTTCTATGAGTGTACTATTATAGTATACTAGAAACAGAAAATAAAAGAAAAAACTAAGAAAGATTCCTTATAGAAATAAACAAAACAAAAAAATAGGAGCTTATTGTAGTTTAAACAGCTTACTCTAATCCATTATAAGGATGCAGGTTGTAATGCAGTAAATTTGATATCGTTGATTTTAATCAATCCATACGAGTTTTACCGAGCTATTGCCGACTGCGTTTTAGGTTTTTGATTTTATAATGAAAAGTGAATAGTCAGTAAACTTCGCTTCTGAAGAAGCACGCGGTGCGGTACAAATGTGAATGTTAAGATAAATTACATAATATTAATTTGTAAAAAGCAGGGACCATAACGGTTATGACTTTTATCATAAAAGTCAGAACAAAAAAGTTATTTTTTGACTTTTATTTTTTGAGCAAATATAAAAGTTATTTTTTGACTTTTATTTTTTCGAGCAAAAACAAGTTATTTTTTGACATTTGTGTTTTCGAGCAGAAATAAAAGCTATTTTTTGACTTTTATTTTTTTCAGCTAAAATAAAAAGCTCGAAAAAATAAATAAAACCTTGAAATAATAAAAGTCAATAAATAACTTTTATTTTTGCTCGAAAAAATAAAAGTCTAAAAATAACTTTTATTTTTCAGGATCATTATGATGTACTTGAATCAGTTCTCGGATATTAGGTTATATGTGCTTTTTTGTTTAAAAATTCAAAAATAACTGTTATTTTCGGTCCCTGGTAAAAAATTTTAATTAAAATAAATATCTAAAAAAGTTTATGTAAAATAAATTATATAGTCTTCATATTATCATCACTTTTAATTGTTAATAATGTATACATGAAAAATGTGCTTACTAAAAGCCATGAAATCTCCGCGCATTATATGCGATAAAATCAGCCGTTATTTTTCTCAAAACTTTTGCTTCCAAGTGGGAATTTTCCATATAAAAAACATGGCATATATAAGGAAGTTTGTAAGAGATTATTTTAGTTGTTTCTCTTAAATGTAAGTCTTTCAGATATTTTCAGCACTTTTCCCCCTGAAATTTCTGCCGACTAATATGTCTTTATTAGCTTCAAAACAAAGAACATTGACTTTCTTAAGCATGAATTTTTTTTCTATATTAAAAATAAGAAAATGCAAAAAGAAAATACTACAAGTACAACAGCATATATAAACTTGAAGCTCAAGCATAGTTTTCTACTGAAATGATGTTAAATTTACGCTGGTATCTGTAATTTTCTATGACACATGGATATTAAATTCATTGATGGAAGTGCCAAATTTCGAACTACAACCAGCTGCATCAATTACCTAAACATGTGAGTATTACAAGAAAGAATGGATACCGTTGTAAATTTAATAAATTTTCAGCAAAAAACTAAGCTCGTATGTAAGGTTCTCTGTATACCCTTAAAAACAGAGATACCAAAGCAGTAGAAAAAGTACTACAATTAATGATCTGTAAGTATTTTTTTTAAGCAGAAAAAATAATGGCTTCAATATTGAGTTATCATACAATGGAAATACTCCAACTTAAACATTTCTTCACATAGAAAAATTCTTCGTTGGGAATCGGTTAAAAATGTAACATCCCTTTTCTAAACAAAAATGTAATCTCTATAAGAATAATTCCTTAATTGACACCATCTAACTGCTTTTATAATTGTAAATACAAGCAAATAAAAACCTTAATAGTTTGCAAGCTAAATCACTATTGAATTAAAAGTTTAGGTATGACATTTATTGGTAGACTCAAATATCAAAAATTTAAAACAAGTTATACAAACTACAAATCCGTCGATACACTCTAATTAAGTTCTGTTAAAATTTCCCCTACTATAAATTGGGTAAATTTACTCTATGTGTGCAATTAAAAAAAAAATACGCACATTATGTTTAAGTTAGTACAGTGCGTAATTTTGAAACCAGTTTGTTAATTTACTAAATTTGTGAGTAAAAAATACACATAAAATGCACAAACATCCACAAAAAATATTAAACCACCCATAAACATTTTTTCTAAACAAAACAATAAATTAATTTTTATTAAGTATTTTATTAATAATGAGTTATATAATACACTCTAACAAATGCATGTAAAATAACTACTTTAAATCGTGTAGTTTTTCATGTAAAAAATACAGCAAATGAGCGAATTTAGGCACCAAATTCTTGAAAAACTAACTTACACGTTTTTGTTTTTACAAAATTACATACAAAATATAGTATTTTGTATATTAATAAACATTTTCTTTGTATAGTTACATTCGAAACATAGTAAATTTTAATTGTATCAGAGTTCTACATAAATTATGCCTAATTATACTCCTTTAGGTATGTAATTAAACAATGTTAAAAAATATTTACTAAAAATAAAAAAGAAACAAACAGCCATTTTTTGTTCGAAAATATAAAAAATTGCTAAATAAATACGTTAAATCTAGATGGCGGTTCGGGAGCTGATACTGTACATTGGTTACAAATCAAGCTGGACAATGTAAAAAAAGTGCAGGTAACTACGGAGAAATTCTTTCAAATTAGCGTAATATGATTCTTACGTAAAGTTTAATATTTCTAGGTCCTTTTTTTCTGGGATTATACTTTTAAAATCAGCATCTTTTATAAAGCAGTTACGATATTGTTTAAAACACCCAAGTGAGGCTTCCCAAATAAAAATTGGTTCATGTGAATGCTGTAAAGAAATCTAATTATTTTTTCATTGGTTGCTTTTTGTTAAGAGATTATGCAAGGCTTTGTAAACTTGGTGATTTAAAAAGAAATGCAAGATAAAGACTTTTTATTTTGTGAAATTATGTAAATATTTTTTTAAAACTTAATTATTATAGCAATAAAAGTACCACTAAA
Organism: Leucophora obtusa; assembly: GCA_949987735.1. NCBI lineage: Eukaryota > Metazoa > Arthropoda > Insecta > Diptera > Anthomyiidae > Leucophora > Leucophora obtusa. Next base: position 106,607,572 of record OX465299.1, on the reverse strand, counting down.
ATAAATAAGCATATTTTTAGCGTTTTAAATGCTTATTTTGCAGGGGCGTTTTATGCACATTCAATACAAACTTACAATCCAATAGTAGTAAAATAGGATGTTGCTAAACATTTCTTAGGCATTTAAATATGTATTTTTACATACAATATGTCTATTCAATTTACACACAATGTATGTAAATATTTTATTTTTCATACAAAATGTATTCTTACCGTAATTATAGTAGGAGATAAGATACTTACTATAAATAGAGTAATCTTACATGAAAATTTATTAGAGTGTAAAATAAATAAATTAAATAAAAATGATTCTAAATAAAAATAATATAATTAATTTAAAAATCGAAGAAAAATTAAATAAACAAAAATTAAATAATATATTAATACTCGTATCTGTCATTTTCGCATAGTCGCTTATGCTGAAATTGATCGTTTTGAAATTTTAAAGTACATATTTGTGTAAAATTGGTTTAGTAAAAATTTTTAGTATACATATATTGAAGTAAAAGCAATTTTGAAAAGAGCTTTAGATTATCCCAAAACAATTTCATCCTTCATATTTCCATATAAAAATGTGTAGCCTTTTTTAATTTTAGAACTTTTTTTATTTTTTTTTTCCAATTTAACTTTATGATGCAACAGATTTAAAAAAAAAAACTTAATCGGTGGGTTAGATTATGGCTATACATAACATAAATGCCAAAACTACTACTTGTTTTTTGCAAAAAATTGCAAATTTTTTATAATTTATAAATAAAAATCACAGGGGCTGCTTATATATATATATCCCAATAATACAGAAATATTGGATGATGCAAATCTCCTTTTCATAAAATTGTAAAGGAAAGTTACCAATCATAAAAGGGCTATCTACAAATTTTTATATCAAAATATAACATATCCGAAGGCAATTAGGAGTATCTACAAGAAAATGGCGAAGAAAGTAAATTTTAGAAGACATTTTTAACAAATAAAACTTTTCTGAACAATTCAGTTTATAATCCATCGATATGCTGAATTTAAAAAAGAGAAATAACATGTTGTGTTTAAAAATATTACATGTGACCTTAGGTCCCTTTCTATCCTTAGGTCCCTTTCTATTTTGCGCGTCACATATACTAAATTTTAGTTAACAAAAAATGATTACAAAATCTTATGTTTTATAATTAGAAATAACGAGAGTACATTAAATTTAGAGATAGTTTTCATAACCGCCGCATTTCGAAAAGCGATAAATTTAGTTAGCACAAAGAATCTGTATTGTAGGTGTTCACTTCTTTTTAAACCAGTGCAAAGGAAATAATATTTCATCAATTGAAAACATAAGAAATTTGCAAAATTGATTACTATTGTATTTTTTTATTTAAAAAAATTTTGTTTAGTTGTCGCCATCGGGTATCGGACTTGCGACCTCAAGACGACTAGTTTAGCCTCTAACGCCGCACTGTGGACCATATATTTGCATAAAAACATCATTTTTAAAAAATGGCGAAAATCTTAAATCAAAAGTTAATTTGTAGCGAATTAAATTCAAAAAGTACAATTAGCCTATGGAGCTTCAATAATCATGTACTGGAATTTGTTGAATACACAGAAGAGGAAATATTCAAAAAGTTCCAAGGTACACACATTTTAATTTTTGCGAAAAATATAATTTTTTTCTTATTTGTACAATAGAGTTAAGAAATTTACATTTAGAAAACGACAAACTTTATATTGATTTAAGCGCATATCTTTAAGTACCCAGTGTAGAAACGGTAATGATATATCATTATTTTTTGGACTACCAGTAATGACACTCATTTACCTTCTACACCCACTTACCTTCTGCATTATTTTAAAACATATAATAATGAGTTACTGATAATGACTTATTTTTATCATTATTTCAAATAGAAAATAATTTTCTAGATTTTTTTGAAAATTTTTTGAAATCTATTTTTAGACTCAATATTTTTTAAACACTGGTAAGGATATAAGTAACCACATATTTTTTGATTTTTTGTATGTTGGCGAGTAAGCTTACTTGTGTCCAGCAGGTCAATTATGTTTTTATCTATTAGATATTATATGTCGATATAACTCAGATGGTAGAGCTATTGACTGGCAATCTGTAGACCCAGGTTCGATTCCACACCAGCATATTTTATTTAAAAAAAATACAATAAAAAATGTTTTTTTTTTAAATAATTTATATTTTTGAAAATATATATTTAGACTCATTATTTTTCGTATGCTGGTGTGTAACCATAACTTATTATTTTTCGCGACATCGCCATATAAAGGTAATAAGAAATGTAATAACAAAAGTAACTAGTTACCATTACCAAGTATGTAGTTACATAACCACATATCTGGTAATGATTTTTTACACTGGGTATCTATTAAATATTACATGTCGATATAGCTCAGATGCTAGAGCTATTGGCTGGCAATTTGTAGACTCAGGTTCGATTACCGCACCAAGAAATTTTATAAACAAAAAAAATACAATAAAAAATATTTTTTTTTAAATAATTTATTTTTTTAAAAATCTATTTTTAGACTCATTATTTTTGGCAGTACTGGTAAGCACAAAGGTAGCGATATATTTTTTGATTTTTCGTATGCTGGTGTGTAACCATAACTCATTATTTTTCGCGACATCGCCATATAAAGGTAATAAGAAATGTAATAACAAAAGTAACCAGTTACTAATTATGTAGTTACATAACCACATATCTGCCCAGGAAAATTTTTTACAATTGGTAGCCAACCACACCCATTCTACAACTGGTGCCACTGCAACCGATTCCATGGAACTGGTTCCGGCACCAGTTCCTGGGATCCTATATGGAAGGTGTGGGTGACGTAGAATCAATTCCAGAACTAGTTCCAGAACTGATTCTAGAGCAACCGGTTCCACATTGGAGCTATAGAAGGGGTTGCTTTTGGGACAATTTCAAACAAAAAGAATCGGTTTTAGAATCGACAGTAGAAGGGGTTGTGAATGAAAAGTAGCTATTCTACAACCGATTCTTTGGAACAGAAAATTTTCCTGGGTGGTAATGATTTTCTACACTGGGTATCTTAATTATTGTTAAAAAAGTTGTTTAATTTTTTTTCAAAAATTTCCTTTTTTCGATCCAGGGTACACGCACCCAATTTTAGGGTCTCCTATAGACTTATCTGAAACTCTGAGTAGTTTAAAATGATCATTGGGACAAAATAAAAAACTTCATAGAAGAAGACTTTACAGTAAAACATTAACAAATAAGAAAAAAAATGCAAAGTTCCAAGGTACACGCGATCCAAGGTACACGACTTTCCCCTATCACAGCGAACAGGGTCTTCGAAAATGGACTTTATCAGTATTTTGCTAAAATTAAAAATTTCTTTGTAAATTTTAATTTTTAAATTACTGTAACTTTTTTGTTTTAAAAGATTTTAAAGTAAAATATATATTGTATAATTTTGTAACTTCTAAGCTATTAATGTCACTGAGTCGTTTAGAAGTTTAACAAAAAATTTTTTTAAAAAAGGTCCAAATTTCCCGAAAATCTCCTACTTAATAGAGCATAATTCCTGCCCATCAAAAAAACTCTTGCACTCCTCTGTAGTCGGAACCCTCCCCTACACTGCTATACCCCATTGTATACCCGCCAGTTTCAGCTCGTGTGCACCAGAACAATTTTTCTGACCCAAGGTCAGATATTTTGTGCAAAATTTATGAATACAAAAGTTTTCCACTTTGTGGTGAGGGTATAATGAGTTTGCCCTGATGGTTGTAACTACCAAAAATATTGGACATATACCCATCTTTTGTTATACGGGTCGACTCAAAATCACTTCGATTTAACGATGTCCGTCCGTCTGTGTGTTATGAATGCGTGATTTTATTTCTTTTTTATACTGACAGAAAAAGGAAACGGTAGAGTTGACACGAGTTGTAATGTACTTATAAAAAAGGGTTGAGACATAATGCGCTTAATAATTAAATTATATTAATGGGTAAAATCTTTTGTATTTTGACAAATACATTTACACAGGTATTTTTAAAAAACATTAATAGTCGGAACTTGAGTTATATACATGGATGGTAACCGAAACGAATGCGGTTATCGTTAGGGTAACGATATTTTATGTTATTTCGGTAACGATATTTTAAGGGTAACGCTATTTCATTTATTTCGGTATCGGTAGTTTAAGGATAACGGTATTTGAGTTATTTCGGTAACGGTATTTTAAAGATAACGATATTTGGGTTATTTCGGTAACGGTATTTTAAGGTTAACGGTATTTCAGTTATATCGGTAACGGTATTTTAAGGGTAACGGTAGTCAGTTATTTCGATGCATCCCGCAATTTTTTTTTACAAAAAACAAACGAGATTAAAAACAACCAATTTATTAACTTAATGTACAAAAAATACTCAATTACCATGTGAAATTACAAAAAGCAGAAAATTAAAAATAACGGTAACGGTATTTTAGGGATAATGCCATTTCATTTATTTCGGTAACGGTATTTTAAGGGTATCGATCTTTCATTTATTTCGATATCGGTATTTTAAGGATAAAGGTATTTCAGTTATTTCTGTAACGGCATTTTAGGGATAACGGTATTTCGGTTATTTCGGTAACGGTATTTTAGGGGTAACGGTAGTCAGTTGAAAGGGTTTTGAATCGATAACGGTATTTTAGCGGTATTGCCTGCCAACCCTGGTTATATAGTTTAAATACCTGACAAAATTGGAAAAAATTTAAATATCAGGTAAATGGTAAAAAACTATTGCGACACCCCCTTTTAAGATATGAGCAGTTATGCTTCACCTTTGAAAAGGGGTTAGGGTCTGGTTTTTTTATGCTTTAAAAACAGGTAATAAAAGATAAAAAATTGTATTTAACATAATTGCAAGGAAGAGTATAATAATTTTTACACAATTATTATTCATTACAGTTTGAACAATGGCTAAGTACTGTTATAGAGATCTCGATGATATTTATTTTCATCAAAAAGATGTAGATGATATAATTTTGCATATACTGAGGAAACATTTTTTTTAAGAATTGTAAACTGCAAGAAATTGAAATACACAAAAAAATTACAACTTTTGCATCAAATTTGAAAAAACGGTACATTGAATGCTCTCATAGTAAGGCAAAAATGTACAAGCGGCACCTAGACTGGTTATTAAAGGAACTTATTTTTGAAAGTTCATCTAAAACTGCCAACGAAAGTTGAAAAAAGGGCCGACTAGCAAAACCAATTGACGGATGTAGTGAAAGATCTCGAAGGCGCAAGCTGGAGAATATTAATGAAGAAATTTCTCAAAGAATTATTAAGGATTCATTTTTGCACCAAATTCAACCAACACAAAATAAGAAAAATAAAATTGAATTGAAAAAATGGTAGAAGCGACCCCAAGGCGCACAAAGAGGATTTTGAAAAGCATTCGTACACCAATTGAAGATAAGAAATTTACTCCAGAAGAAGCGTTCGCCCTATTCTTTGATTTGAAGTTGACCAAAAATCAATATAAGAAATTGCGGAAGCGAACCAATGAAAAGAATTGTGGGATTTTTCCAGAGTATCGAGATTTAGTTTCTGTCAAAAAAGAAGCTTACCTTCAGAATCTGCTATTAGTGTCACTTCAAGTTCAGCAGGAATAAAACTGCAAGATCTCCTTGAACATACTGTAGAACGATTGCTAAATACGCTTGATACTGATCATTTAAAAAAAAATTGGAAATGGCAGCATTACTTTAATTTCTAAATGGGATTATGATGGATCCTCTGCTCAGCAACAATACAAGCAATTTAATGCCGAAAATTCATCAGATGCTAATTTGTTTATGGTATCTTTCGTTAAATTGCGCTTAACAAAAATTTCTAGCGGCATAGAGCCGTCAACTAATTGATGTATGGAAAAATTAAATTCCTTCTTCAACAAAGTATTGCAGACCAATAAAATTTGCATTCAAAAACGAAACCAAATATGTCATAACTGAAGAAGTTCAAAAAATAAAAGATCAAATTAAAGAACTTCAACCAGTAATATATAAATTTGATGACCAAGACATTGAAGTAAATTTTAAAATGTGTCTCACAATAATTGATAGAAAAGTTGCACAAGCTTTAACCGAAACAAAGTCATCGTCAAGCTGCAATATATGCCAAGAGACAACAAGTCAATTAAACCAACCCCCACCACAAGACGATAGTTTTAAGGAAGCCTACGAATTTGGAATGTCCCTTCTTCATGCTAGAATACGTTTTATGGAGCATATTCTTAAATTGGGTTATTATTTTGAATTTGGTCCGATAGGCGAAGCAGTGAGAAAAAACAATGAAAATGAAGAAAAAAGAAAGCAAAAAAAAAACAAATTCAAGAAAAATATCTACAACTAGGCCTCATAATCAACCAACCAAAACAAGGAGGAGGAAACTCTAATGATGGAAATACTGCAAGGAGATTTATTTCCGATCCAGAAACTGCAGCATCTATCACAGGTGTAGATCATGAATTAATAAGACGATTCAAAATCATATTACAAGTTCTAGCATGCAGCAGAAAGATAAATGCAAAAAAATTTGGAGAGTACGCTAATAAAACAGCTATACTTTATAACGAAAAATACTCTTGGAGATATATGCCATCCACAGTTCATAAAATTGTGTACCATGGGGAACAAATAATTCAAAACAATATGATACCAATAGGAGATCTATCTGAAGAAGCGCAAGAAAAAAGGAACAAAGACCAACGACGGAAATTAAAAGACTATCCAACTCTCCCTACCTCTATTAAATTATTCTCTTCTTAATTTGTATCGAAAAATTCAGCCATAAGAATTATACACGTCTGCAAAGGCTAACATTTTTCGATACAAACTGTTAATTTTCGAAAGAGGCGATGAAAACCGCCTGCAAAGCCTACATATTCTTTCGCGAGCACAACACAAGAAAAATTTCCAAACTTTGCACCAACGAAGACCTTATCACTATTTTGTTGTGCAGTTCAGATCCATATATGTCAAACATTCGACAAAAATGGAAAACTACCTCTATTGAATTAGACGAAGAAGCTAAACAACTTCTAGAAGATGAAAATCAAGGCTATTTAGAAGAAATATTTACTAAAATTGTTTGAATTAAAGTAGTTTTGCAGTACACTAACAATAACACTCTCAGAACAATTCCGTTGTGACAACCTCGTAATTCGGTTGCCTCAACCGAATTCAGTTGTGACAGCCGATAATTCGGTTGCCGCAACCGAATTGAAATCGAATTCCGTTGCCGCAACTGAATTTCGTTGGGGCAACCGAATCACGAGGTTGCAGCAACCGAATCAATTCGGTTGGCAAAAAATTCGGTTTCCACAACGGAATTGTTCTGAGAGTGAATATATACTCTGTTTTATATAGTTGACAATTTTTTTTGATTTAAAAATGTATGTATTTTATAAATTTTCAATAAAAATTGATATAAGCTGTGTTTTCGACTTAACTATATCCGTTATCTCATAAAAAACCCCAAAGTGCATAAAAACGCTTTTAAGACAAAAACTAACACATTACTTTTCGTATACACGTTAACTTTCAAAACGGATAATTATCAACGTTGAAAATTCAACGTTTATATAATTTCACATCTAACGTAACTTATTCGCGTTACTTCCTAGGAACTTTTGCTGACGTAGGTTCGATTATAACGGAAAAATTATAAAAAAATGTTTTTTACTACAATCGGTTTAATGTAGATTTGCTTTAAAGACTTAACATTGATAGGCATGAGACAAAATACAGCTATAGAAATATTTAAAAAGACAATAAAAAAATGTTTAATTAAAGTAAAAACTTTGATCTTCTCTATCTTGAATCAATATCAGGTAACTTTTACGTTCGCTGCTTAATAAATTATATTTTAACTCGGGCTCTTTCAAAAAAAGTCAACCTTTGGCCCTTGTGAACATTAGGACTAAAAAGTTTCCGGGGGCTAAAGTTTGGCATTTTCTGACAAAATTTAAATTACGAAATTTTTAAAAAGTATTAGTTGTAAAATTAACTGAAAAAATAAGACATTATATAAAAAAACCTTTTTTAACCTTTTTACCACTTCACTTTTGTACTAAAATTCAACTAAAAATGAAAATGTATTTTAAACCCTACATAACTTTTTTATTATCGGTCGATATTTACGTTTTACAGCAAAAATTAAAGGCTAAAGTTCCACCTACCAAACAAAAAAAAAACCGCATATCAAACTTCCAATCCAATCAAAAGTTATGGATTTTTGACTGCCTTCTCGTGAAATAATCCACTGTGCGCCGTGCTATTATTTGATATCAATATTAAAACGGCAACTTTAACATTACGAGATACTGTAACTTATTTTCTGCAATAAATGTGCTTGTTAACCAAGTGCAAAATATACACTGCAATTAAATTTTTTTTTCAATATATTTTTTCACAATAAGTACATAAAAGTTATTTTTTATCGTTTTTATTTTATTTAATTTTAAAAATTTAAATTTTAAATAAACGAGAAACTATTATTTTTACCGATTTTACCAGTTAATTTTATTAACAATTAAAAATAAACGACAAAATAAAATTGTTTTAATGTTCATATTCGGTAGATTTTAAGGAAAAAATATTGTGTGTGAATTAAAAAAACATTTTTCTTTAAAGAACAAATTAGGATATAATACGATAATATCATATTAGAATTTTGACTTCAGGAGAACAATGTTCTAACTAAATACATATGGGTGATATCAAAAAATGTGATAAAAACCATGTAACCAGCTAATTTCTAATGCATGGATTACATTTGAGTTATATATTTCGATATATATCAGCGCATTGTCACCTGTTTTACAAAATTTATAACAATCTGACCAATTTTTGGTTTACACATAAAATTTGTGGCCAATTTTATAGGCCAAATGTAAACTCCGTAACCAGTAACTCATAAGGTTTTTAACTTTAATAGCTTATATTTTAATAACCAATGAAGCTAAATACTAACTGTAAGAATTATTATGAAGTGGAAAAGCAGCGTTTTTAGTAAAAATTAATACATTTTACAAACTTTTATGTATGTCTATGTACGACTTCAACTCTGTAACGATTTTTCGTCATAATTTGTTATAAAAATGCATATACACGATTTTTGGAGTTATCTATTAATTATATTGCGAAAAGTATAATGTTATTTATACTCAAATGATCGTTGGACTGTAAATAATCATCTAGTATAACGGACTTGAAGTTTTGCTGCAGCATAAACACTCTCTCGAGATAAAAAAGGATGTCTTTAATAAAATTTGAAAAAATACTGCAAACTGCGTTCCTAATTTTTACACCAAACTATTTAACGAGTAAAAAAAAACGATGCCATATTTGGATTCACCTTATAGGCATCATACGATTTTATTTCGGAAAGAAAATTCGGACAAAGCGTTTTTGAAAGAAAACGAAAAAAGTAACCAAATGTAAACTTCGTAACTGTAAACTCCGTAACCAAAATTGTTTGCATCTGATTGCGTTCAAAAAAATGTAGGTAGATGTTTAAAATATTTTAAAATAACCATAAACAGAGGTGATTCAACTAATATTTACGCGTCAAAAGACGATTCTACTAATAATTTTGCGTCAAATCAAAAAAGTTATCACTTTTTTACCCTAAACTGCTGGAGCGAAAAACGATTGATTTTGCATTTCATTGGTTTGGAATCGATATTTCGAGCCATTACTGACATTAGTTTGACAAATTAGATTTGTTTCACACAATTTAAGAATTTTTTAATCGCGAAATGTTATGTTTTTAATATATTATTTTTTAACTTCGCAACCGCTGATTGGATTTATAAAAAAATTTTATATCTTTGAAAAGCATTGAAAAGGACCAATAATTAAAAATTAAAAAAAATGAAATTTTTTTCGCGGAATGAATTGTATTTTTATTCGCGAAACCGCCAATTTGATAAACACAAATTGTAGATTAATGAAAAGCATGTTGAAAACCCAAATACGAAAAACTAATAAATTGAAGAAAAAAAACTACGCAATTTTTTTTGTTATATCTTTTGCTTGTGATAATGTAAACTCCGTTACCACAAGAAAAATTAAAATTGTGCAAAAAAAGTTATTGCGACAACTTGTAGAAGAGATTTTTTGCAATTAGGTTTATACCCAGTGTAGAAAATCATTACCAGATATGAGGTTATGTAACTATATACTTGGTAATGGTAACTAGTTACTTTTGTTATTATATTTCTTATTACCTTTATATGGCGATGTCGCGAAAAATAATGAGTTGTCGTTACACACCAGCATACGAAAAATCAAAAAATATATCGTTACCTATGTGCTTACCAGTACTGACAAAAATAATGAGTCTAAAAATATATTTTCTAAAAAATAAATTATATAAAAAAAAAATATTTTTTATTGTATTTTTTTTAAATAAAATTTGCTGGTGCGGGAATCGAACCTGGGTCTACAGATTGCCAGTCAACACCTCTACCATCTGATCTATATCGACATGTAATATTTAATAGATAAAAACACTATTGACCTGCTGCACAAGTAAGCTTACTCGCCAACATACAAAAAATCAAAAAATTTGTGGTTACATATATCCTTACCAGTGTTTAAAAAATATTCAGTCTAAAAATAGATTTCAAAAAATTTTCAAAAAAATCTAAAAAATTATTTTCTATTTGAAATAATGATAAAAATAAGTCATTATCAGTAACTCATTATTATATGTTTTAAAATAATACAGAAGGTAAGTGGGTGTCATTACTGGTAGTCCAACAAATAATGATATGTCATTACCGTTTCTACACTGGGATATTGCCGGAGTTAAATTCTTGAGTTCTTTTTTCAATTCTTTCGTTTTTTATAAATAAACAGGAGCAGGTATGTAAAAAACGTATAAAACAGTTATATTTTACAGTGCTCATGCACAATAATTTGAAAACCTTATAACATGTTTATAAAATGAAATTTGTATAAAAATTTTGTTTTATAAGTCACTTATAAATTATAAGTGTTTATGCATATGACCCTTTATTTCTTTTACATAAATTTGAAGTTTTTACACATTTTTTTAAATAAAAAATTGCCAAAATTGCAAACAATCAAAAAATTCGGGATCCCGAAAAATCCCGATCCGTCCGGGATCCCGTTTTTTTAATTTTGAAATCCCGAATCCCGGGATTTTAAAAAACCAATCCCGATTGGCATCCCTAGTGAATAATTTATAGTCATAAGTAAGTAAAATCTAAGAAAAAATCTGGCTACAAAATATAGGAAATCAAAATAGCAAACAAATTAAATAGTATTGCTTCATTGCAGAGATGAAATTTTTGCTATTAATTTTTTATTAATTAATTTAATTTTTTAAAAAATTTTCTTCATTTTGCGGAAAAGTAAATGCTAAATACTTAAGAATTAAATAAAAGGAAATATTTCAAACAAAAATTAACTTCCTAATTTTTCATTGATATATTCTATATCTATATACAATTAATTTCAAAACGTAAATTAAACTCAAATGATTCTTTCTGCAAATCAAAAAATTGCAATTTCTTTTTAAAGCTTTATTTGAAATTAATCAAATATATACAATAACCAAAGATCAGCTTTTGTATTTTGTAACTAGCTATTTTAAATGAAAAAATGTCTTTTGAAGTTCAAAAAATACCAAATTGAAATTAAAAAATATTATTTCAGATTCAAAAAACACCATTTGTAATAAAAAAAAGAAAAATACGGATTAAAAAAAAATACGGATTAAAAACACAAATGAAATTTAAAAAATACAAATTGTTATTCACAAAATTTTAAATGAAATAAAAAACACCAATACCATTTAATATTAAAAAAATATCAATTCGAAAATAAAAAACACGATTTGCTATTAAAAAAATACCAATTGAAATTAAAAAAAATATATCAATTAAAAACCAAATGAAATTGAAGAATATCAATTGCAATTCAAAAATACCAAATAAATTAAAAAATATAAATTTAAATTCAAAACTTACAAAATGAAATAAAAAATATGAATTGAAATTAAATAAATGTAAACAAAATTTAATTTGGTATTTTTTGAGCTTTATTTCGATTTTTTTTTAAAGTCAATTGTAAGTTTTTGGCTTTATTTGGTAGTTTTTACTTTTAAATTTTATCTGATACTTCTTGAATTTCAAATGGTAGCTTTTGAATTTTATGAATTTCAGGTTTTCAATTTTAAAAATTTCATTAAAAAATCGCACTTTTTGTAATGTAAAAAAAAGATAATCACAATTTAAAAATAATTAATTAAAAAGCATAAGAAATTAATGGTAAAAAATAAAACAAAACAATAAAAATAAATTAAAAGAAGAAAAAAACGGCACCCCATCTATAACGATCTGGTATTGGTATTGGAAGAAACCAAGAATAGACTTATTTAAACCCGTGTGACACTTGCTTAATTTTGTATCGAATGGATATAGGATTGATGAAATGAAACAAGAAATATTAGAGAGAGTAAAATATATAATTTATAAACAAAGTTTTTTCGAACGGAAAATCGCTAAAAATTATTAAAAATCGTTACAAACACGGAAAAAAACGCTAGAAACAGAGCAAAACCTATAAAATTTACAATATTCTCAACAATCAATTACTGATCTTCTGTTTTTCTAAAGCGAAAGGAAATATTCTCCCAGCGGAATGTATTTTATTTTTGTTACAATAATTCCTCAGGCGGAATTATTCCGCTCGCTTTATAAAAACAAGGGGGTAAATGTAATTTTAAGTTGCATTTACAACTGCACCCAAATCCCGAGATTTCGACTAAAATTTAGATTTCAATCAAAATCTCATGTGAAATCCGGAGATTCCCCATACAAATGAAATCCCGTAAATTCGCAAGATATGTAGAAATCTCACAAATGTTTAGACTTTCATATAATACAATACTGCGTGCATGTCTATCTTCCATCAAAATATTGATGGAAGAAAGACAGCTTGTCGTCTTTACAAAAAAACGAATTAAGTAACATAATTGGCGTTAGGTCTTTACATAAAATAATGTAAATTATACTCCGCCAATGAATAAAATGGTTTTTAGTAATATTTTTAGTTTAATGTTATTTTTTATGGTACTAAAAAAAATGCGGTTGTCAAATAGAAATCGCGCTACTGTCATAAAGTGCAAATGTAAACGGTTAAGAATTCCGGTCGAGATTTCCATTGAAATCTCGGGATTTAAAAATATAAATGAACGCAGCATTAAAGTTAAAACTTTTTAATTTTTTTTACCGTTTATCATTGATTTCCCTGATATGCAAGTATGGTTGTACTTTTTGCACTTGTGTAATTTTCCTATGACCATAGTTGCACTTTTCTCAAATATTTGTGAAGAACACCCAATTAAAAACTTCACCGCACGTCCCTGCCAAAAACATAGGGCCAGACGTAAACTTTTAAAACGCCGATACACGTATATTTTTTTTAGTACCCGCTGCTAGAATTGCCAGAATCTTGTTAATTTGGAAAAAGATAATTGATTTTGTTGTAGTGTTATTAAAACTCAACTTAAAGGTTGCAGATTGATTGCTTTAATATATATTCTGTGCAAAAGTGTGTAACTGTTCGTGAACTAATGACGGTAATACTTAAAGATGATTCCCGCATCAAAAATTAAATCTTCCCTATGTACAAAATCACATACCAAATATATATATTAGACTGGTCCAAAAAAAAAGTTGGGATTATCACGCTCCACAACCCTATAAATATTCCGTTATGAAAATATGTATGTGAAAATATGTTCTGATACAAAAAAAATCTCCAAAAAAGTTTTGTTTAGAGGTTGCAGATCGCAATTGAAAGTTTAAGGTTCTACTTGTTATATTATTTTTAATTATAATTTATTTGATGCATTTATTTTTAATATATAATTTAAGTATAATAAATTGGATTTTTCGATGACACCGTTAGGAAAATACCTCAAAAACTTCAGTTTTTTTTGAATTTTCAAAAACCGCGAAAAATTTATAAACCACAAATTGTTTTTAAATTTCGATTACAGATTTCTTTGATAAAATAAAGATCAGATTTATGGGGTCATTTTGTAAAACGAACTTTGCTTTCGTTTGAACGATTTTTCGTTTTAAATTTTTTTTAGATTTTGTAAAACTCAAAAATATTTTCTTTTTTTCAATCTGGCAATATTATAATCGAAGACAAACTCCTTAATAAAACGGTATTTTATAAGAAGTAAGTAAACGTTTGCAAACGAATATTATGCCATATTCAAACGAACAGAAATAGTTGTCGTTTCCTATTAAAAAGTTAAAGTTTTTGCATAAAAAGTTAGGTAATTGCAATTTTTGGAATAAAAATTGTATAAATATGGGTTTAAAAATATAAAGTAGTTAAATCTGATACTCCTATATTTTTTATTCTCAATAAAAAATAATTCTTTTAGGGTCATATGCATAATCACTTTTTAAATTTATAAACGGCTTATAAAACAAATTTTTGACACAAAAATTGTTACACAAAATCAAATTATTATGCATAAGCACTTATATTTAAATTAGTGAAAATTTGGGCAATTTTAAAAATATCTGATTTTAGATGCGCTAAGACACAATTTAAAAAAATTTTTCTTTATATACAAACTTTTACGTTTGAGACCAAATGAAACAAACTGAGGGGTTTTAAAACTAAAAACTAACAATTCAAAACTTAAGGGCCATCTTAACAAACCATACCTTATACTCCTTTGCTATCCGCTAATGGAAGGTTCTTCTTATTTAGGTTGATTTTCTGTACAATATAAAATTTTTCTTAAATATATTTGTTTCATATTATTAGGAAAAAATATCCAAAAAAATATCATAAAAAAAAACTACTAATAAAAAAAATTGCCCCACACAGGATTCGATACCTGGACCCTAAAAATATTATAACTAAAAATAACAACTTATTTACCAATCAGGCTAAACAGACTTGGAAAACTCTATGAACAAATTTTTATTTAAATAATTTGTAATTCCATGACACAAATATTATTTTTTTTGTCTGGCAATAATAACTCGCAAATGGCAACAAACGCAAACTACTACCCGTTTTATAAAATACCAAATATTTTCGTTTACGTTTCAAACGAAAACGAAAAAACGTTTTTCATTCGAGTTACAAAATGACCCCATTAAA
Source organism: Leucophora obtusa (assembly GCA_949987735.1). Lineage (NCBI taxonomy): Eukaryota > Metazoa > Arthropoda > Insecta > Diptera > Anthomyiidae > Leucophora > Leucophora obtusa. Next base: position 106,592,364 of record OX465299.1, on the reverse strand, counting down.
AAATTTGGGCCAATAAGGCATAAACAAGTCTCATTTTCACTTACATCTTTTCGGAAAATTTGGAAATTTTAACTAAAATATGTAGTTTATTGTATAATTTAAAAAAATAGCACATCAATTGAGACTAGATTAAAAAAGATTTAAGTTATTGCAAAGGTTTAGAAATAATTAAATGTATGGGGTCATTTTGTAAAACGAAACTTTGCTTTCGTTTGAACGTTTTTTCGTTTCAATTTTTTTTTAATTTTGTAAAACTCTAAAATATTTTCTTTTTTTTCAATCTGGCAATATTATAATCGAAGACAAACTCCTTAATAAAACGGTATTTTATAAGAAGTAAGTAAAAGTTTGCAAACAAATATCAACATATTCAAACAAACAGAAATAGTTGTCGTTTCTTATTAAAAAGTTAAAGTTTTGGAATACAAATTGCGTAATTATAGGTTTAGAAATATGAAGTAGTTAAATGTGATACTCCTATATTTTTTATTCTCAATAAAAAAATAAATCTTTTAGGGTCACATGCATAAGGGTTATGATTTTTTGATTTTTTGCAAATAGCAGCCAAAAAAAGGCCATAAAAAATATTAAGAAACGCAATCTTACATTTTCGCTGCTGTAAAAAAAGTTCCCGCACCAAACGGGTTGAAATTTGGTCTATATGGTTTAAGTTTTATTAAAATATTTTTCCGAAGTTTTAAACAAATGAGACCCAAACGAGGCTTATTAAAAGCTATTTACGGTAAAAATTAGAAAACCTTTTTGGAGGGACTTTTGGATACATTTTTGTCGTTTACAGTAATATTTCGTTATGTAAATTAAACAAAATACCCGAGTAAAAATTATTTTTATAAATTGCATTTGGTGCCGAAATGACCCGCAAACATGATTTTTATTATTAATTTAAAATTGCCTATCACATGGTTTATAAACTGCTTATAAAACATATTTTCCACACAAAATTCGTTATAAGGTTTTCAAATTATTATGCATAAGCACTTTAATTTATATGCAAATTAGTAAAAATTTGGGCAATTTTAAAAATATTTAAACTTAGATGCGCTAAGACACGATTTACGTTCAAAACAATTTTTCTTTGTATATAAACTTCTACGTTTGAGACCAAATGAAACAAACTGAGGGGTTTTAGAACTAAAAACTAACAATTCGAAACTTATGGGTCATCTTAACAAACCATATATTGTACTCCTTCGCTGTCCGCTTGTGAAAGGTTCTTCTTATTTAGGTTGATTTTCTGTACAATTTTAAATTTTTCTTAAATATATTTGTTTCATATTATTAGAAAAAATGTCCAAAAATATATTATAAAAAAAAACAGAAACTACTAATAAAAAAAAAATCGCCCCACACAGGATTCGAAACCTGTACCCTAAAAATATTAAAACAAAAAATAACAACTCATTTACTAATCAGGCTAAACAGCCTTCAAAAACTTTATGAACAAATTTTTATTTAAATAACTTGTAATGCTACACAGAAAAAACAGTAGGCACCAACAATGGAAATTTGTAAAAGCAATCACATTTTCTTTTAAATTTAAATTTTATTCCCAACAATTTTTTTGTTTGAAATATTTACAACTCGTTTGTAAATTGTTATCTTTCATATAAAAATTGTTTAAAAATAAAAATTTACAAAAAAAAACGAAATTTTTTTTGGATTAACAAATTTTTTTAAGAAGAAGAATAAACATTTTCTTCAAAAGTTATAAACACATTAAATTTGCAAATCAGACTAGATCCAGTTTCTGCCATTTTTATGGACAGGCTTCATCAGTGATTTTCCATTAAATTGTATTATTGTTTATATTTTTATTATCAGATTGTCTCTATATGAATACTTTCGGAAGTGATCAAACAGACATATACAAACATTCTACTTTAGATTTCCTGTTTATCTTCTTATTTCCTCCGTGTCACCTTTTCGCAAATGTTGCCACACTGACGTATGGTTTTTACGTACAAGTGAAGGCAATTTGTGTATATTGGAGACGAACAGCCAACAGGGCATTTTTATTCTTTTAGTTAAGTGTTGTTTTTACAAACTCGTCGTATAGACCAAATACAATTAATATTGTAATTAATATGTATTTTTATTAATTCTAATTTAGTAGGTTCGATGTTAAGAAGAAGAATAAACATTTTCTTCAAAAGTTATAAACACATTAAATTTGCAAATCAGACTAGATCCAGTTTCTGGCTTTTTATGGACAGGCTTCATCAGTGATTTTCCATTAAATTGTATTATTGTTTATATTTTTATTATCAGATTGTCTCTATATGAATACTTTCAGAAGTCATCAAACAGACATATACAACATTCTACTTTAGATTTCCTGTTTATCTTCTTATTTCCTCCGTGTCACCTTTTCGCAAATGTTGCCACACTGACTTATGGTTTTTACGTACCATTGCAGGCAATTTGTGTATATTGGAGACGGACAGCCAACAGGGCATTTTTATTCTTTTAGTTAAGTGTTGTTTTTTCAAACTCGTCGTATAAACCAAATACATTTAATATTGTAATTAATATGTATTTATTAATTCTAATTTAGTAGGTTCGAGGTTAAGAAGAAGAATAAACATTTTCTTCAAAAGTTATAAACACATTAAATTTGCAAATCAGACTAGATCCAGTTTCTGCCTTTTTTATGTACAGGCTTCATCAGTGATTTTCCATTAAATTGTATTATTATTTATATTTTTGTTGTCAGATTGTCTCTATATGAATACTTTCAGAAGTGATCAAACAGACATATACAACATTCTACTTTCGATTTCCTGTTTATCTTTTTATTTCCTCCGTGTCACCTTTTTGTTGGTACCTTTTTAAAAAGTTTTTTTTTTTGTTTTTACAAATTTGGTATGAGAAAGGTGTTTAAAAATTAAATTAGAATTTTGTAAATTCTTTCTGTGTATGTCACAAATAATATTTTTTATCTGGCAATAATAACTTCCAATTGACAACAAACGGAAACTACTATTCATTTTATAAAATACCAAATATTTTTGTTTACGTTTCAAACGAATACGGAAAAAAGGTTTTCATTCGAGTTACAAAATGACCCCATTAAATTCAACCCTACTTTTTGTTTAAATTACTCTAGAGACAAATTACTATTTCTTGCACACAGAGAACAGATTCGTAGTTCCAACTGAATTTTTCGCCAACCGAGTTTTTGTAGTTCCAGGTTCATACAATCGCTTTTATTTATTTTTAATACCGTTGTAATTACCGAAATTTGTTTACAATTTTTGAATTTTTGTTGTGTTAATAAATTACTTTAATGTTTGTGGATTATAAATTCTATAAATAGAATAACACGTTCCACAAAATTTATTTAAAAATTAAAATGTCACTAACTAAGATAGAACCGCCGAGCTTCCGGTTGTTAGCCCATTGCTTTTCCTCTAATCTAAGCTGTATTTAAATTTTTTCAGGCAAATTTCAAATTTGAATTTCTTCAGGTGTGAATATTTTGTTTATAAATAAAATTATATCAACAACAGAAAATCAATTGTGTCTTTTAGTTAGGATCAAAAAGAATTACAAAAAAAATTATGTCGCGAACCGAGATAGAACCGGCGACGTCTAGGCTAAACTCGATATAATTTGAATTTCTTCGAGTTGAAAATTTTATGGGGTCATTTTGTAAAACGAAACTCTGCTTTCGTTTGAACATAATTTTTATTTTAAATTTTTTTAAATTTTGTAAAACTCAAAAAAAATATGTATATTTTCTTTTTTTTTCAATCTGGCAATATTATAATCGAAGACACACTCCTTAATAAAACGGTATTTTATAAGAAGTAAGTAAACGTTTGCAAACGAATATTATGCCATATTCAAACGAACAGAAATAGTTGTCGTTTCCTATTAAAAAGTTAAAGTTTTTGCATAAAAAGTTAGGTAATTGCAAATTTTGGAATAAAAATTGTATAAATATGGGTTTAAAAATATGAAGTAGTTAAATGTGATACTTCTATATTTTTATTCTCAATAAAAAATAATTCTTTTAGGGTCATATGCATAATCACTTTTTAAATTTATAAACGGCTTATAAAACAAATTTTTCACACAAAAATCGTTATAAAAACTCAAATTATTATGCATAAGCACTTAAATTTATATGCAAATTAGTGAAAATTTGGATGCGCTAAGACACGATTAGATGCGTTAAGACACGATTTAAAAAAAATTTTCTTTATATATAAACTTCTACGTTTGAGACCAAATGAAACAAACTGAGGGGGTTTAAAACTAAAAACTGGCAATTCGAAACTTAAGGGCTATCTTAACAAACCATACTTTGTACTCCTTTGCTATCCGCTAATGGAATGTTCTTCTTATTTAGGTTGATTTTCTGTACAATATAAAATTTTTCTTAAATATATTTGTTTCATATTATTAGGAAAAAATGTCCAAAAATATATCATAAAAAAAACTACTAATAAAAAAAAATTGCCCTACACTGGATTCGATACCTGGACCCTAAAAATATTAGAACTAAAAATAACAACTCATTTACCAATCAGGCTAAAAGGACTTGGAAAACTCTATGAACAAGTTTTTATTTAAATAATTTGTAATTCCATGTCACAAATATAATTTTTTTTTTGTCTGCCCGAGTAAAAAAAATTATATATAATCATATGTGGCATATATTACAATGTATAATTAGACATGTGGTTATGTATATCCATATATAATTATATATGACGTTTTTTCCGAAAAATTTTCCTTATATTATGCCATATATAATTCCATCTAATTAGATATCGGCCTTCATAATATTAGATATGGCATATATAATTATATATTACATAACATGGTTGATCTTATTGCATATATAGTTATATATAGAACTATATCTTAATATATATGGTGGCATTTTAGCAATATATAATTATATATGGTATCATTTAAGCAATATATAATTATATATGGTGACAGTTAAACTAGATATTATCATATATGGTGCCATTTAAACAATATATGGTCATATATGGTACCTCATAAACCAAATCTTTAATTCAGTTCCAGATATGATAATATATGGTACTATATATAGTGCGATATATATTTATATATGTTGTTATTTAAACTATATATTATCATATACATATGGTGCCATTCAAACCATATATTATCATATATGGTGCCTTTCAAACCATATATTATCATATATGGTACCATTTAAACCATATATTATCATATATGGTGCAATTTCAACAATATATGCCCATATATGGTACCTCATGAACAATATTTTTAATACAGTTTCACATATGATAATATATGCTACCATATATAGTGCCATATATATTTATATATGGTGTTATTTAAGCAATATATTACCATATATGGTGCCATTTAAACCATATATTGTCATATATGGTGCCATTTCAACAATATATGCTCATATATGGTACCTGATGAACGACATTTTTAATACAGATGCAGATATGATAATATATGCTACCATATATAGTCCCATATATATTGATATATGGTGTCATTTAAACAATATTAATATATAGACATATATGGTATCATTTAAACAATATATTGTCATATATGGCACAATTTAAACAATATATGGTCAAATTTGGTACCACATCAACATTTTGAATACAATTCCATATATGGTTTAATTTGAATAATGTTAAACTATGTATGGCGCTATAAAAAATATTATCAGATATGTTACTTCATTAACAATATTTATAATACAGTGTCATATATTGTAATATATGTATATCATTCAATATATATTGATGTATGGTAATGGTACAATAATTCCAATATCAGTTGAGATACAATTTGTGGGTGCATATCAACAATTTGTTCACGTACATTTAACATATATATATGTACATTTAAGTTATAATTTATAAACACTTTATAAAGTTAAATAGTTCCATAAACCTCGTCTAACTGTATAGAATGTTTATGAATATAAGATTTAATATATAATAATTACAACTACAAATTGGTACCATTATCTAAAATTCAATTTAATGTTAACTTATAATAAAATAAAAATGTATTTCCTAAAAATAAAAATATAGTGTTAATTAATATACAATGCTGGCAAACCGTTGGCGATGGTCGGTTATGCGTTGGCAGAACGTTGCATTAACTATCTTGGCAAAAAAATAGATTTCAAAAAACATTTTTCAAAAAATTCAGAAAACTTTTTTAATATTTGCTTTTAAAAACATGAAATTTAACCCAGTCCACCAGATTGTCAGCCAAGACCTCTACACTCTAATCTAACGAGACTTGTTATAGATGTGTGATAGCTACAAATTAAATGAATGATAAAAGCATTTCGAGCTAACTTATAAGCATCGAAAAAAGGTATTCCAGAAATTATTAAATGTATTTTAGAAAATTTTAATTGTATATCACAAAATATTATTTGCACTTCAGAAACTACAATATTACGCAAATTTAATTATTTATTTATTTAGTTGTGTCCAGAAATAATGAAATCTATTTCAGAATTTCATAGCTATTAGAGAAAAATTTCTCAAAAACATTTCATAATTTCGGAAATACGATTGATAATTTCTGAAATACAGTTTAATAATTTCTGAAATACAGTTGTGAATTTCGGAAATACAATTAATAATTTCTGAAACACAATTGATAAAACTGAACTTCAATTGACTAGTTCTGAAATACAATGTGAAAAATAATTGATGAGTTCTGAAACACAATTGATAAAACTGAAATTCAATTGATTATTTCTGAAATACAATTGATAAATCTTAAAACAATTAATACAATTGGAAATGGTGTAGAGCGTCAAAAAGATGTAAATAAAATTATGTTATTCAAAGATTTCAATTTAATAAAAAAATAAATATATAATTTTATAAAAAAATTTATAGAAAAAAAAATTTTAATTTTATAAAAAGAAATTCATTTTGTAAAAGAAATGCATATTGAACTCGTTACCTTCTGAGTTTAAGCCTTATTTTAACAAAATATTGTAATTTTTATACAATCAGTGCTGCCAGTCTATTATTTTTTGAACAGTTGGCAATATATGTCTGGGATCTTATTTAATCCCAAATAAATGGAGATCTTATGTAGTACCCAAATATAATGCGGCATCTAATTTTATCTGTCATTTTTATGGATACTTTTAGATGTCAATCCCCAAATATATTGCTGTTTCTAATTCGATCTGCCATTTTAATATTTTTCTGATAAATCTAGATCCAAGTTTATCCCCAAATATATTGCTGGATCTAATTTGATCTGCCATTTTTCAGATCAATTTATATCTAAGTTTATCCACAAATATATTGCTGGATCTAAATCGATGTGCCATTTTTCGGATCCAATTAGATCTAAGTTTATCCCCAAATATATAGCTAGATCTAATTCGATCTGCCACTTTTTCGGATCAAATTAGATAAACGTTTATCCACAAATATATTGCCGGATCTAATTTGATCTGCCAAAATTGAGATCAAATTAGATCTAAGTTTATCCCCAAATATATAGCTGGATCTAATTGGATCCGCCATTTTTCGGATCAAATTAGATCTAAAAATATCCGCAAATATATAGCTGGATCCGCCAATTTTCGGATCAAAATAGATCTAGGTTTATCCCCAAAGATATCACTGGACCTCCCAATGTTGAGATATAACTTGATCTTAGTTTATCCCCATATACACAATGGGATCTAATACGATATGATTGGATACACCCAATTTTGAGATCTAATTGGATCAGCTAGATATTACAGCAGATCTTAAACAATATCAAATTGGATATAATTAGATATTGCGCGAGATCAATTTTTTTTACTCGGGTGGCAATAATAACTCGCAAATGGCAACAAACGCAAACTACTACCCGTTTTATAAAATACCAAATATTTTCGTTTACGTTTCAAACGAAAACGAAAAAACGTTTTTCATTCGAGTTAAAAAATGACCCCATTAATATTTTGTTTTGAATAAAATTATATTAACAACAGAAAATCAATTGTGTCTTTTAATTTGAATCAATAAAAAAATTATTAAAAAAAAAATTAAAAAATATAAGGCTATAAGGCTGTGTTTCTAACCCCTGCGCCATAGATACTTAAATTTAGTTGTTGTCTAACTTCGAATTTAAATATGCATACGAGTATGTATGAAACGAAAAAATATGATACAATCCAAAATTTTTTATGATAAATAAAATTTCTGTTCCTAATCTCAATATTTATTATAATTACCAAAATAATGGAAATAAATGGTTACCCCGACAAAAAAAGATGTTATATAATCATATATCACCATATATAAACCCATATATACGTCCATATCTAATTTGATCTGAATATTGGAATATATAATTATATCAAGCGAGATAAGCACGTTATCTCACCTGATACAATTTGATCCGAAAAATGGGTCTATCTAACTGCATCAAATTATATATAATTACACATAATTTGATGAAAATTTTCAAAGAAAATTTTAGTAAATAATGTTGAGATCACTTATTTTATTCATATTAAATACTAATACTTAATGTTTAGAAAATTTTTTGCTAATAAACTTGGAAATATCTGACAAAATAAAACATTACAAAAATTTGTCGGAACAACTTTTTCTAGGTTAGAGTTTTGGTCTTTCTTATAAAATGTGTGTCTTTCTTATAAAATAAAAAATTAACTTTCACAATTATTTTTTTTTTTTTCATGATAAAATAAATGAACTTAAGCCATATTTATTTCAACATATGTTTGTCTAATTTTTATTTTTAACTAAATGAATGTTATATTTTAGTTTGACTCTAGATCATAAATTAAATAAATTAAATTACAAAGTATAAAAATTTTTGAAAGAATTCGATAAGACCAGTAAGGCAGAATGCGGATTTTCGGCTTTCGCTACAAAGCCATCATCATTGCCTTTCGCCTTTGAGTGGGTTAATATTTTGATATTCGTCTACTTATGTGACTGTTGAAAGCAAATCGAGTTTGTTATCAACAACTCAACTTAGATCAACATCAACGAAATTTAACAACGCTATTTTTTATCCTTTGTTATTATTACTCTTTTTTGCTTTTAACCTTAATTCTTAAGATATCTCAGCTGATTCTATTCAACTCTGTGTATGATAAACACAGATTTTTGAATTACAACGAACCGTTAAATTTAAATGTATGTTATTAAATTATTTTTAACTTTAAAAGTAAAAATAATTATTTCGACCTTTAACTCCACAATGAAAAAATAATTTATTTCTTAAAAATTATTTTTAGTTTAATGAAGAGTATTTTGCCAACTATTTGAAAAATATATGTTAAATTCATTTATAAACATTTATTTATATGTCAAAGTGCAAAATGCAAAACCAAATCCACAATTTCGGAGTTTTTTTTTTAATTTTTATAGTGCAATTAAACTTTATAAAATTTTGCATAATTAATAGGGTTTGGGGTTCGGGAATTCCCGGGAAATCCCGGGAAAAGATTGCCGGGAAATCCAGGGAAAATAATATATTTTTCCCGGGAAAACGGGAAATTTTAAAAATATTAAATTATTTAAATTGTTTTTGTTTCGAATAGGATTTTTTAATTTTAGTCATAAAAAACATTTTAAATACCAGAACAAAAATGTCATTGTTAAAATCTTTTAAAAGGGAATACATTTATTTGACACACAAATAAAATCTTTGCCAAGTAATTAGGAGCATTTAAACTTATAAAGGTTTTTCGCATAACTTATTCAAAATTTAAGTAGTTAAACCTAAAAACTTGGTAAAATGTTTAAAAGAAATATGAAAAAATAGCTTTGTTTCCTACAAATAATCGCCCTTACTATCTAAATTTTTCAAATGTATAATTTAGGTAAAGTCGACTTTAGTTAAAATATTGGGTGGCAGTAAACCTTGACTTGGTTTATTTTTGGAGCATTCAGATTGGTTAATTTATTTTCAACCAATCGAAATATTTGAAAATATAAATATTTTTGTAAGGTTTTCATACACAAAATGAACAAAACCGTTTGATTAAAAATAAAGTCGACTTTAAATTTAAAATAATCCTTTATATTAAGGGTCAATAATTTTATAAGTAACGTTTTCATTAATAAATGTGAAAAGAAAAGACTGGTTAACGGTGGTATCTAAATTTGGTTATCCGCCATCTAATTTGGTTCACAAAAAAAAAAAAAATTGATGGTCATGCAACTTCTCTTGAAGAAAACAACAACAAGAATAACGTTTCAGCTAAAATTAGCAAAGTACATTAAAGATTTTATGGTAGGGCAAACATTTCCTGAGATGGTATCCAAATTAGCCGCAGTCAATCCGCACCTTAACTAGATCTTCGTTTATTCGAGAAAGTTTTTATAATAAAAACCTGGTATTGCAAAAAAATGAAACCGATGTAAAGAAAATTATATTAAATTACTACAACATGTAAAAGATATCATGAATGGACAAGAATATCACAAAAGAGATATTTGAACATATGTATAAACGGTAATAATTTATTTTATAACCGGGGGTTGGTTTATATATCAGGAAGATGTAATGCTGATGAAATAAGAAGAATTGTAGAAATAAGACTAGAAGAGTTTTATTTGTCGTTGGAAAATAACATTGTGGCCACCATATCTAATGGGCCAAGTGTGATGAAACGGTTTGTTTCTGACAGTCCAGTAGGTGCTTTCTGCTGGAATCGTGCAATTCATTTGGCAGTGCTGCGAGTAATTTATGTGCAATCAAATGTTCAACATTCTGATATTTTTTACTTTGAATTCTCACTACACAGACTGCATTTGTACTGAAATAGTGTTTTTTTTTAACAAAAATTACTTATATAGGTGGTTTTTATTAACAATTTTGTTCAAAAATATTTACCGGGAATTTGGGATTTGGGATTCCCGGACTTTTTTATTTCCCGGGAAACGGGAATGAAAAAATGTGAAATATTTTAGAACAGAATTGTTAATGAAAACACCTATATAAGTAATTTTTGTTAAAAAAAACACTATTTCAGTACAAATGCAGTCTGTGTAGTGAGAATTCAAATTAAAAAATATCAGAATGTTGAACATTTGATTTCACATAAATTACTCGCAGCACTGCCAAATGAATTGCATGATTCCAGCAGAAAGCACCCACTACTGGACTGTCGGAAACAAACCGTTTCATCACACTTGGCCCATTAGATATGGTGGCCACAATGTTATTATCCAAAGACAAATAAAACTCTTCTAGTCTTATTTCTACAATTCTTCTTATTTCATCAGCATTACATCTTCCTGATATATAAACCAACCCTAGGTTATAAAATGAATTATTTCCGTTGATACATATGTTCAAATATCTCTTTTGTGATATTCTTGTCCATTCATCTAAGATTATAGTAAATCTCCTATTGTTAGAAATATTACTCGATATTTCTTTTATCATGATATCTTTCACATGATCGTAGTAATTTAATATAACGTGCAATGTAATTTAATATAATGTGCAATGCCAAGTTTTTATTATAAAAACTTTCTCGAATAAACGAAGATCTAGTTATGATGCGGATTGACTGTATATATATACATGTATATATATACATTGTCATATATAACCCAACACATAATAATGTTTTTTTTTTTTTTTAACTCAATTTGATTTACTTATAAATATTTTTTTAACAGATCTTAAAAAGGTTATACCATTTTGTGTCAACAGCATCTGCAAATTATGTTTTCAATTAATAGTATTTTATATAGGTATATAATTACATAAATATCGTAATGTGTAATAATTTCGTTAAAATTCTGAATTTAAGTTCTTCCAGATTGAAAATGTTTTTTTTTTTTGCAATAAAATTATATATTAAAATTTTAATCCCAAGTTGCGGTAAACATAACTTTCAGGTGCTGTTGGCAGAAAATGAGTTATTTTTTTAAGATCTGTAAACAAAATATTTACAAGGGTCTCTCAGATTATATGTGACTATATGGGTCATTCCATCTCAAATCGACCAATGGTTGGACTCCACCCCTTCGATTTGGATGAATTTCGGTCAGAACTTTTCTTTCATCATATAACAAAGTTTTGCCAAAGGAAAAAAATTACAAATTTTTTTTCAAAAGTTATGCAATATTTAAAATTTCAACAAATTTTTTGCTTCGTTACGAGATTATTTTTTGAATATCTCGAAAGCTATAATAGGTACAAAAATGGTTCTTAGTTCATTTTAGAGAGTATATTTAGCGGTATTAAAAAAAAATATTTTAAAAAAAATATCGAAAAATAAAAAAATTTTTCAATTTTAAAATTCAAAAAACTCAAAAACATATTTTTTTTGCACAATTTTTTTTAAATAACTGATCTAAAAAATCCTGAAATTAAAAATTAAATAAAGATATGAATTTTTTAATTTTTTTATCCTCTTTTTTAAGTTGAATCTTAATACAATAAAATTAAACAAATATCGAATTTTGAAATTTTGAGCAATAAACAACAAATTGAAGGCTTTAGAAGCACAAACAAATTTCTAAATCGAAATTACGCTTTTTTTTTGGTAATAGTTGAAAAACAAATAAGCTTAGAAAAAAAATTTTTTTTTGTGCCCGACTGGGATCCGATAGTAGGTTCTCTCAGGTTATATGTGACTGTATATAAATATATATTAAACACATAGAAAACATTATTGATGTGGGACCATATATAATCATATCTCAAATTATATTAGCTGTATTTTGTCTCCTGCCTATCAACGTTAAGTATTTAAAGCAAATCTACGTTAAACCGATTGTACTATAAAAAAATTTTAAACAGGTTATGTTTATAATTTTTCCGTTATAATCAAACGTACGCCAGCAAAAGTTTTTAGGAAGTAACGCGAATAAGTTACGTTAGATGTGAAAATGTATAAACATTGAGTTTTCAACGTTTATAATTATCCGTATTGAAAGTTAACGTGCATACAAAAAGTAATGTGTTAGTTTTCGTTTTAAACGCGTTTTTATGCATTTTGAGTTTTTTTTGATCGAAAACACTGCTATTGTTAATCTTGCACCATATATGGAATAATATATAACTATATCTTAGAGCATTTAATATAATATATAATCATATATAAAAATATCTTACATCATACAACCAAACAAATTTTATAGGAGGACATATATCATTATATCTCAAAATAGATGGCTTATATGCCACCATATGTGATCATGTATTATGTTATATAGGATCATTTATTATTATATATGACAATAGATCTGTCATATCTCATTATGTATAGCATATATGGTTGGTATCTAATTTTATAAAAGACAATATACAAAAATATATGGTTATATAAGGTTCAACATAAGAAACATATACTTATGTATATATTGCTATTCATGACAACATATATATTCACATATTATAAGACAAAACAAGATATTACCATATATGACTATATAAATTTTTTTGATCGGATATAAATTTATTAAAATAAAAAAAAATTTTAAAGAAATACGGAAATATATATTTTTCTTCGTTGTGGAATTAAAGGTCGAAAAAAACTATTTTTATTTTTAAATTTAAAAATAAAAATTGGACAAACATATGTTAAAATAAATAAGGTTTAGGTTAAGTTGTTTTTCCCGTGAAAAAAAAACTACTTGCGAAAGTTGAATTTTTTTTTATGAGAAAAACACACACATTTATAAGAAAGACAAATTTGTTCGGACAAATTTTTGCGATGCTGAGTTAAACAGAAAATTTATTTTGTCAGATATTTCCAAGTTTATTAGCAAAAAGTTTTCAAAACAACTTTTTTTCGTTTTAAATTTTTGTCTTTATTGAAATAAAACAAAATAAACCACATTTTAAAAGGATTTCAATTACAAACTGCGTTTTTCTAAGTTTAACGACAATCTGCATCCTAAAAACGGCATAAATCGCATTCAATTCTTATTTCAAATATCTTTCCATCAATAAAATTTTTTTGTATTGCATCAAAATACGAAAGAGCGATCAATTCCCACTTTGTTATCCAAACTGTTCTGTCGGGCATTGTTATATAATATAAATAAAAATAACTGCCCAAGTAAAAAAGTTTTGATATAGTCATATATTATCATATGTAATTTTGTATAAGTATATATTGGAACATATATACCAAGGCACAATTATATAAAATCATATAAATTTATATCTTAGATATATAACTATATATTGTTTTATATGAGACTATATATAGTAAAATATATTACAATATCCAATTATATATTGTCCTAAATATGCCACATATATTTATGTATAATTGCATCGAGTTATATACCATTATATCTAGTTGTATATGATTATATTATGTTTGATACTTTTGGATGAGGACAAAATCCGGATAATATTGTATCTAACCATATCTCATTCTGTTAAATTAGGTCTAATTGTATCCAAGTAGGTCTAATAATGGTCTAATTTAATCTAATTTGATACAATTAGATGTTCTCAGTTTTCGGATATAGTTATATATAATATCAAAAGTCAAATACTTTTTTTTAGTAGGGTGATCTCAACAATATTTACTAAAATTTTATTTGAAAATTTTCATCAAATATATGTATTTATATAAAATTTGATACAGTTAGTTAGACCCATTTTTCGGATCAAATTGTATCAGGTTAGATAACATGCTTCTAGCTTTATATAATTTTATATTCCAATATTCGGATAAAATTAGATATGAACATATATATGGGTTTATATATGGTGATATATGATTATATAACATCTTTTTTAGTTGGATATCATGTCAGATAAATTTATACATAAAATTAATACAATTTTATATTAAATTTGTTATATATTTTGATATAAGATTGTTTAGAGAAGCTTATACGCCATTAAATATAATTATGTATTCCCGTGAAAAAAGTTTATTCAGTAGCATATCTGTTTTTATTTGGTATCATACTAAATTATATAAAATTTTATCCGGAAAATGGTTTAATAAAATTGTATATAAACGAATAAAAAAGATATTTGAATTGATATAATTTCATCCAATTTTATCGGAGTTTTGGTCTTATTCAATTGCATTAAATTTTGTTTTTTTATATGAATATGTATAGTGTAGGAAAACAACCAATTAATTAACTAAGAGACTTATCTGAAAAATATTAATAAATTTTTGCACAAAACCGATGAATTTCACTAGGCCTCGTCCATTGAAACTTTTTACTAAATAATGGAATTTTTGATTAAATGTTGTCAAAATATTCATTTTATTTATTAAAAGTTTCATACACTTAAAGAAAAAGCTTCGTTAAAACTAAATTCATAAAATATATGAAGCGTTTTCATCAAATTTAAGAAATTTTTCATTTACCAAATCTCTCTATAGCCACCAATTATAAAATTTCGTTTTACAGTTTCTTACTTAAATAAAATATCGTACTAAGTGATGAATATAACACTGGCGCTAATATTCATACTTTATTTACAAAGTGTTCGTAAAAAAATCAAATGTGAATTAAAATCTGATATAGTAATTGATTTAACTATAATTTTTTCTCTGTGTAGTTACTTTTCTTATTTCTTTCATTAGATTTAATATTAGATATAATTAAAATAGTGCGACATTGGTATGTCGCATTTATCCCACAAATGAAAAAATTTTGGGTCATTAGAAACCCTAGATGTAACATAACATATAAGCTCAGCTTTTTAATTTTGTATTGAATTATTAAGTATACACTCACAATATTTTTTCCTTAAAATCAACCGAATATGTACATTAAAACAATTGAAAATAAGTTAAAAAAAGGACTACCCACTTTTCGTTCAAAACAATTGTATTTTGTCGTTTATTTTTAATTGTTAATTTATTAACTGGCAGAGTCGGTAAAAATAATAGATTTCTCGTTTATTTTAAAATTAATCGTATTATAGCAACTGATTGTTTTTAACAGAAAATTTTTATTGAATATTTTAACTTCTACCGAAAGTCCGTATTTTGTGTATTTTGTTTATTGAATGACTATAGAAAAAGTTAAAAAATATATTTCTTTGCAATTTAACTACTTATTCAATTGAAACAACTTTACCGATTTACTTTTCAAACAACTGTTGAACTTTTACGGTAAAGTTATTGTGAGTGTATAGTTGTATTTAAATCCACAAACATTTTGCTCGATTCGAGATAGTAAATAAATAATAATCTAAAATATTCTTGGGTCACATTTAGTTTTATAAAGAGTTGTTTGAAGCAATAAACAAATTTATCTTCAACGAGATATAATTTGATCAAGTATATGTATTTGTATATGGCATATAAAATGATATAAGAGAAAAGATATTTTATGATATGATTATATAAGGCAACGAATAAGAAAATTTTGAAAATTGGAATCGCAGATAAACTCATATTTAATTTTATACCTTGTTATTCACTCCCTAATATGAATAGGTACAATTGGATCAAACCTAACTTGATCAAATCTAATCGTTTTTTCACGGGTTGTATAAACTATATTTGCAGATCTCTTAATATAAGGTTGGAGACCAAATCGCATATGATTATATATAACGTCATATCAAACATATTTACAAAACCAAAGTGTTAATATAAATGAATATCGTCATATAATGCAACACATATAAACATTTGTAATTATATCAAATCATAAGAGATTATATGAAAACTTTTTTAGTCGGGTACCCTAATAAAAATGGTTATAATATAATAGTATATAATTAGATACAAAATAATATAAAATCATATAAAATTGTATGTAATTTCATCAATTTAAACAAAATTATACAACTTCGATCTAATAACATTGGGTAATTTTATCTACCAAATTATATAAAATTGTATATGGTTATATATGGTCTAACAATTTATATATACTTATATACAATTTTTTTTTTCGTGTTTTATTTATTTATTGAATCTTCACTAAATATGTGTGAACTAACAATAAGTATTCAAATCTTAAGACTAAATAAAAGTATTAAGTCCAGCCAGTGCCAGACAAAAATTTTGTGCTTTCATTTTAATTTCTTCTCTATAGGTGGACCAAGTCAGCAGTATGTCTCATTCTTAGTCGCAGGTGACCACTGCTATTTAGTAGATTCCGGGCTAGTGTATTCGGATGTGTTTCTAGTTTCTTTAAGTAGTTTTCGCTATGTCTTCTGATTTCATCTCTAACAAGGTTTACGTTGAGATCCTTATGTATGTTGGAGTTTCTTATATATATATATATACAATTTTAATAGGGAAATTGACCCAATGTTATTAGATCTAAGTTGTCTAAATTTATTTATGTTGATTCAATTATATACAACAATATTTGATATCACATTAGATATAATTGTACCAAATTGAACAATATTCTATTAAAACCTTTTTTACTAGGGTAAAGCTACTAAAGTTGAAAAGTTTTTTTTTAAATTGATTGGAAAAACTAATACTTTGGATAGTGACCGATTTTTTTTTTTTTTTTTTTTGATAGTGCTACTAGATTTTCGCTGTCGATATTTTATTCAAACGATAAATTGGTGGTTGTTGGTGTTGAAGGTAATGTAGAAGTTAGTATTTTTTCAATATTGGTTGGAAAAGCCAATATTTTGGATAATGAGACAGTGTTTTGGTTCATTGTATATATTTTCTGTTCACAAATGAATTTAACTTTATTGATGATAAATTTTAAATAACTGCATTTTTGCGACCTGCAGGGTATAAACAATATAATTTTGGGGGGACCCTTATATGGGCACTAGTTCTAAACATGGACCGATGTTCGCCAAAATCTATAGGCTTCGTCCTTGGGCCAACATAGGTCTATGTACCAAATTTCATCAAAATATCTTAATATTAATACCTGCAGCGTATAAACAATATAATTTTGGTAGGACCCTTATATGGGCACTAGGTCTAAACATAGACCGATGTTCACCAAAATCAATAGGCTGCGTTATTGGGCCAATATAGGTCAGTGTACCAAATTTCATCAAAATATCTTAATATTTGCGACCTGCAGCGTATAAACATTATAATTTTGGTAGGACCATTATATGGGCACTAGGTCTAAACATGGACCGATGTTCACCAAAATCAATAGGCTGCGTTTTTGGGCCAATGTAGGTCTGTGTACCAAATTCAAAATCAAAGTATCTTAATATTTACGACCTGCAGCGTATAAACAGTATAATTTTGGTAGGACCCTTATATGGGCACTAGGTCTAAACATGGAGCGATGTTCACCAAAATCAATAGGCTGCGTTATTGGGCCAATGTAGGGCTGTGTACCAAATTTCATCAAAATATCTTAATATTTACGACCTGCAGCGTATAAACAGTATAATTTTGTAGGACCCTTATATGGGCACTAGGTCTAAACATGGACCGATGTTCAAAAAAATCAAACTTGTTCGTCCTTGGGCCAACATAGGTCTGCGTACCAAATTTCATCAAAATATCTTAATAGTTGCGACCTGTAGAGTGCGCACAAGATTGCATGGACAGACAGACGGACGGACGGACATCGTTAAATCGAAATAAAAAAAAAAATTCTGAACCGATCGGTATACTATAAGGTGGGTCTACCACCAATATTTTTTGGTGTTACAAACATCAGCACAAACTTATAATACCCTGACCACATAGTGGTGTAGGGTATAATAAAATTCCGTACAGAAAATTATTGATCAATTGTTGTTATTTCAAAAGTTATGGCGTTTTCGCTTTTTGAAAAATATGAAATTTGGCACTAAACATCAATGAATTTTAACGAAGTTAGTTCTGCTTACTACTACCCCTAAGTATATAATATGTGTTTAATTTCAAGCAAATCTGTTGGCTAATTTTTGAGTTAGAGAGATATTTGTAAAACGTATCCTGGCGTTATCCTGTGAGCCCTGAAGAAAAATTGTTAACTGATTTTACGATTACAGACTCTAACTAGCTTTGTTAATATTGGTAATGTACGCCAGATCGTAAATGTATATTTGGCAAGTTTTCAAATATTTTTTTCTGTTTTAAAAAGTTAATTTTTTCAAATTTTCTAAACCTTCTCTTTACATGCTTTTCTTCTTTTTTTTCATAATTTTATTTATTGAATCTTCACAACAGTGAACTAACAATAAGTTTATCAAATCTTATGTACTAAAGCTAAAATATTAAGCCCAGCCAGTGCCAGACAAAATTTTAATTTTAACATTAAATATTTATTTAATTTGATGCAAAGTAAATGTATAGAAAAAGTTAAGAACGATAATTAGAAGTTTAATTTTAAAAAGGTCGAAAAAACTAATTTTTAATTTTTTAAATAGAAATTAGAAACCAACATTTTTTTATAAAGAATATACATTTATTCTATAGAGCCAAATCAGCGGTGGTCCTTCTTAGGAGGCGTCGGTGTCCTTGATCCTCAAGCAGTTTACGAGCCAATGAATTTGGGTGCAGTTGCAGCCTCTTTAAGTAGTTTAAGGTGTATCTCGCGATTTCATCATTAACGGTGGGAACATTCAAATCTGAGTGTATGTTCGCATTTCTTATATACCATGGTGCGCAGACAATGGTTCGAAAAATATTGTTCATTTTATTACTAATTTTATCGGTACCAAAAGCTTTTTTTGGGTTTAATTCTGAGATAGCATTTTCGACCTCTCGCAACTCAAAGCGAATGGGTACCTCTACGTGCCGTGGCAAAATTGGTGGTAACTCGACTATTGTGTTTGGATCGTTTGGCATAAATACAGATTTTAAATGTTCTGCAAACAACTCGCCTTTCTCCGTATCATTTCTAGCCCAGCTTCCGTCAGATTTACGCATTGGAGGTTTACATATAACAGGTCTTTTTAGATTCTTTGTAGCACGCCATAATGAATAGTCCGTTCTTGCCGTAGCCTCCAGATTTTTCAAAAAATCATTCAGTGAGTTATTTCTTTGTAATTCAAGTAATTTGCGTAACTTGTTTGAGCATTCTTTAAATCGAGCCTTAAGTGCAGGAGATCTGTGAAGCTGCCACTCTCTACGAGCTCTTCTTTTCTCATTTAAGAGTCGCTCAATATCAACTGAAAAAATTGGATTTTGTCTGAATTGTCGGGGGGGTTTGGTAGCAAGTCGTGCAGCAAGTTTAAGATAGGATTCAAAATTCCTAAGTGAGAGATCAATGTCCTCTGTTGTTCTTAGCAATATATTTTCCGAGCAATGAGTACTGATAAATTTTTTATATTTCAGCCAATTTGTTCCTTTGCCTGTAAGTGCTAAGTAGGGTTTTTAACTCGGGAATTCCCGGGACGAAATTCCCGGGAATTTTGCCTATTTTTCACTTCCCGATTCCCGGGAATTTTCCTTATAATTCCCGGGAATTCAAAAAAACACTAAAACAACCATGTAAATTAGCTTGGAAAGCTCCAAAAAGCCAAAAATAAGCATATATTGAAAAATCTTTATGTATTTCAACTTTTTAAAGGAGATCTCCAACGATGTCCTTAAAGAGGGTATCGACTATGGAAAAAAGATTTTTTTATATTTTATTATATTTTATTTGGATAGAACATACTCTTCACTATATGATCCGATTTCCATAAAAAAATTCGAAAAAATAAAATTGAATGAGGGGATTGTTTAGTAAATTCACAAGTTTTTTTTGTAAAATAGGGTAGAGTGGGGATCCTTCGTCAGTGGGGAATATACACCAATCCCCTTTTTCTCCGATATTAAGAGGGATAAAAAATTGGAAAAAGTATATTTTTAGCATTTTTCAATTACCTTTCCTTGACATCCACTTTGATGAATTTACATCAGATGTGGTAGCAGATAGACGTGTTTTGGAGGTTTTTGGGGTGCCAAAAAATAATTGAAAACAACTACATTTTGCAATAAATAATCAAATCGTCTGATGAAAACATAATTTTTTATTACGTTAGACCTACACCCAGAAAATAGATTCGTTGTAGCAACCGAATTTGTTGCCAATCGAATTTATGCGGTCCCATGTACTATCACAAAATTCTTTAAAAAATTATTTTCTTACAATCGAATTTTATAAAGACAACTGATTTTTAGTACTTGCTTCAGTTATTACAGCAAAAAATGTTAGTTGAAGCGATGGAAAATTAAAAATGATTTCGGTTATAAGGATTGAAATAAAAGGTATAACCACATATTGGTTGTCCTAACAATAGAGTTAATTAAAAAGGAAAAATTTTATAAATTATATTTTTATATTTATTATTATTGATCATTTATTAGATAAGGCAGATTTTTAAGTTTAAATATAAAATTAACTTAAACAAAGTCCTTAAATTTAGTGTAGAAAGAATTCCAGGATGTTTATATTAGTCTCAACAGGACACTCTGCGGCGATTATGTTAAACATAATTTTTAAAAGATAAGGAGAACGGAAATTATATGAACATTGGTTTTAAAAATTCATCTTTAGAAGTGTATAAATACATATAAAAACAAAAATATAGCTAAAATTTATGTAAGATAAATTGCGGTTTTTATACCAATTTTTTATTTATTTTTTTTGGTATTTTAGATAGAAAAAATCCGACACTTAACCAACCTTCAAAAATTCTTCGGTGCAAAAAAATTTTCGGAGCTTTTCATGGTTCATTGCTCATACTTCAAGATATGACACAACCAACCCCATACAATGAATATACATAGAACCGCGAGACCATTACAACATTTTGTTAAAAGTTGGACTAAGATTATGAGTAATTGCTAATAAAGCGCCACTTCGATGATCAGATGGAATTCGACAAACTTAAAATTACTTTTCCTTCTTCAAAATTCCTTTGTTGACTTTATGTTAATTTTAATTGAAATTTAAATTATTTTATATTAATTTTTCTTAGTACAATTTTTTCAAATGACAATTTCAGTGTGGTTGAAAATATTTTTAAATTTTTGAGTGTTTGGAACAAGTATTGTTTCACGCAACTTCATTTCGCTTAAGAAACTCAACCCAGATTAAAAATATGTGCTTCAGTTATCACAGCCGAAAATCTTATTACAATACAACTCTTCCATTTATCTTAACATCCAACAATTGATCTTGATAACTGAAAACACATTTTGGGCTTGAAATATGTTGTTATAAAAAAGAATTTTGCTATAATTACCAAAATTTGGTAAAGTAGCATATTGTACTATATTAAATTTAGTTGTATAAATGGAATTAGTCCGTTAGTTTTTAAAAAGACCAAGATTGGTGAAAAGAACTAATTTTTCTGTTGTATATACTTTCACTTTATTTCAATTTTGTTGATATAGTTGTTAATGTAGAAAGTCTATTGCAATTGAAAATAATTAAGATTTTGAATAAAATTTCTTATTACCGTATTGATATTTCTTAGTGGTAACCGATTGCCAACAAATCTTTTTTCTGTGTGTACGAACCTAAGCTTTCGAATAATAATAATTTCATTTTTATAAATGCTTAAAAAGTGTAAAAAATATTAATGTTATCTTAGTGGGTGGTGCTGGGACACAATCATCAGATGCCCGCTGGGGCTACAAAGTGTTGGTGCATCACTTCCAAAAATGATCTATAAGACTCTTCGATATGCATAACATATGTTTAATAGTAAATTAGGACAATTAATTTTTAAATTTATATTAATAGTTTTGTAACTTTGAAGAGTCATTGCATTATAGGTATAAATTTTTTTAATTTAGTGGAGAATTATTGATTAAAAGGGACACATACATATCTTAAAGAACTTATCCTAAATTATTTATTTCAATCAATAAAATTTTGACTTATCATTTTTGAAAATACTGCCATAAAGGCACATTTACATGAGAGAGAAAACTTCTAGAGATAGAGCAAAAAACATCTCTAATTAGATCTATTGTGAATGATTTAAGCTATTTAGAGGTGTTTTTTGCTCTATACCTAACAATTTTCTCTCTCGTGTAGATGTGCCTTAACATGTACTTAAAATAAAAGAATAAAATTAAAACAAATATTGTTATTTAAATTTTTGACAACCGTTCAAATATGCTTTTTAAAATGCTGCTGTTACAATATTTACCATTTTCATTGAAATGAAATATAAAAAACTTTTCTGAATTATCAGTTTTCGTCAAAGTAAAACATATTAGGGGTTTTCATATAAACTCGTAAATTCCTTGTAAACCTTGTATAAATACAAACCATATTTTTTATGTATGGAGTTTGACATTAAACTCATAAACTTTCAAGGTTTACACCATTTACGAGTAGAATACGAGTTTATATGAATACCACTATTATGTTTTTTGAACAAAAAGTAGTTTTTACTTTTTAAATATGAGTAAAAAATTACTTCAGTATTCCCGGGAAATCCCGGGAAAGTTCGAAAAAACTTCCCGATTCCCGGGGGCTTAAAAATGTCGGGAAATTAAAAACCCTAGTGCTAAGTCACCGGTTTGAGATACAATTCGAGGGTTTATGAGGGAAACAATAGTGGGTGTATGATCAGAAGAGAGTTCCAATGAGGATTCTAAGTACACCAAATTTCTTGCTATATTTTTAGTTACTCCAAAATCAATGAGATCCGGTATTTTATTTCGATCTGATGGCCAGTGTGTGGGTTCGCCGCTGGAGATCACATCCAAACCCATTTTATTAATTGTATCAAACAATACACGGCCCCTCGGGGAACAGAGCCTTGACCCCCCGAAAGTGTGCTTGGCATTGTAATCGCCAGCTGCCAGAAAGCGTAAGCCTAATGATTCGAAAAAAGATTTAAATTGATTTTCAGAAATCTTAAATTTCGGGGGGAAATAAACCGAAGAGATCACTAGGTTCATATTATTTTCTTCTATAAATACTGAAGAGGCTTGAAGATAATCCTCACAAAGATCACACATGAGATAATGTTTCAAGCGAGTTTTTATTAAGATACCTGAGCCTCCACACGCCCTGCCTCTGGGATCTTTTGTGTCATAAAATGTATACTCATTAATTGAAAAATTACTACGAGGGGTTAAGTGGGTCTCAGAAACAAGCATTATGTCAATCTGTTTGCTTCTTAGAAAATAACTGAGTTCTTCTTTATGTTGGCGTATGCCGTTAGCGTTCCAAAAACATATTTTCAGAGTATTCATGGTTTACTCAGTAAAGCGTGCAGTAACATAGACTGAATCTTCATCATCTCCTGTATCATATTGTTCATAGATTTTGTAAAATCTGAGACCGTTTGTACTAACACATCAATTGCTGCTTCAAGTCGACTAAAGTCCGATTTTTGACCTTGGTATTTTTTTTGATTTGTTTTCATATTAGAATTAGATTCATCACTTATATTTTCTTGAAAATTTCAAGATGATGTATGACCTTTTACAATAGATGCAAAGGTCTGATTTTGGTTCGTAAAATGCTGCGCGTTCGGCAATTGGGGCTGCGGGTTAAAAATTTCTAGATTGGGCAATTGGGGTTGCGAGTTAAATTGCTCTTAAATGTTTTGGGGTTCTCTGTTGTATAAGTGCCTTCTGACAATAGAGCGCTTAACAATTGAGTATGCAGGACATCCTCGGTAATTGGCCGTGTGATTTTCACCACAATTACTACATTTTTCAATTTTGGGTCGCCTTTAGACTTATTACAGTCTTTTAAGCTGTGTAGCTCACCACAAATCACGCAAACTGCAGGATGCTGGCAATACGTCTTAGAATGGCCAAATTCTTGAGAGTTAGTACACTGTATGGGGCCTCTTCTTTTATGGGGCTCCTCCACTGTAATTCTACGATGTAGTAAATATTTCAGTTTGTAAATTGGGTGTACCTCACTCTTCTTCAATTTAACATCGTTGGGTTCTAGTTCAATACGAAACAGGGGTTGGGGTAGTTTTTCTCTGTTTCGAATATTAACTACAGATTTTATTTTAAAACCTTCGCCTTCTAGTGCACTTTTGACATCAGAGGGGTTGACACCAGAGTCCACTCGCTTAATGACAACTTGCAGGCCTTTACTGCTTTTCAATTGATAGGTGTAAAAGCTCTTCTTCCGGTCTTCAAAATGCTTAACCAACTTTCTGTAGTTGTCCTCGCAATATACGTGAATCTTTGTTTCACAAATGTTACCTTTTCTGATTGGAACAACGTGGAAAGACTTATCGCCAACAACTTTAATTAATCCATTCACTACCTCATCGGAGCATTTCTCTCTTAAATAAATAGGCGGTGGTTTTTACGACTTACCTGTCGCTTCGGGTGCACCTGGTTCACAGTCAAGTAGCGCAAAACGATTACTTGTTTCATTACTTATTACCTGTTCTCGTATCTGTTTTGCAGGTTGTACAGATTTGGAAGATCCAGGGCTCCGCCTCCTCTTAAGAACGGTAATGTACATATCCATTCCGGTCTGTACCGTACGTTTTTGTGTGTTTGAAGACAAACTTCCACTATTGTCATGTGGGAGTAAATGTGTTAAAATACTTTTAATTCTAGGTGATGCCATATTTTCATTCGGAGAACGAGCCGACGCTAGAG
Source organism: Leucophora obtusa (assembly GCA_949987735.1). Taxonomy (NCBI): domain Eukaryota; kingdom Metazoa; phylum Arthropoda; class Insecta; order Diptera; family Anthomyiidae; genus Leucophora; species Leucophora obtusa. The sequence continues at coordinate 106,566,878 of OX465299.1, read as the reverse complement.
TGACTGTATTTATATTATTTGTAGCAGCAGGGGACTCGGCAGTATTTAGATTTATAAGCAGATTGCGGCAAAATGTATTGATGTTACTTCGTTTAGCTGATAGGTAATTTTTGTTGTAATTAGGATTATTTAAGTTTCCTGTATTTGCAGACAATGATAGATACATGTTCCGACCATTGAGACTTAATCTTCTTTCGCACAATGGTGTGCTACCACCATCGTTCTTTTTATTAATCACACTCAGTTTATTATTATTAGATATGTTTCTTTTATTCAACGACCACGGATTTAGGTTTTCCTTATTGTTTTAATTTTAGAAATTAACACCAATAAAATATCAATTATTTTTATATTAATTTTTATTAATTTTTTTTTTTTTTTTTTTTTTTGGATCAAAAAATTTTTTGGCACAACGTTTAACCAGGGTTGAGTATTTTTTCTTAACATGCTTCTAGCTTGAAAACCATTCCTTATATAAAAAAAGTTTGATAGCAAAAAAGTAGATAGTTAAGTTGTCTATGGATATAATACAACTTGTTTAATAAAATATTGTTATTTAGCCAAAAACTATTTAAAATCAGAAGACCGCCTTTTGACGGCTTTGGCCGTTGGGTTAAATATATCCCAGAGTTCACAAGATAAAAATATATTTTCGAAAAAATTTAAAAAAATCCGAAAAATTAATTTGTACTTGTAATAATGATATTTTTATATCATTATTGGTAACGCTTTAGTTTTGCTTTCAAATAATGGATAAAGTAACCAGTTATTTTTATATAATGCAGAAAGAAAGCTGGTATCATTACTGGTAGTCCAAATAATAATAACACCTAATTACCATTTCTATAGTGGGTTCCTTAGAAAAATTGTTTAGATGCAATTTTTCATACATAATATAGAAAAATATATTTGTTATTAAGGGGGGTACATGTAACAACAGCATTTTATAGGTCATATTTAAACGGCTGTCAAAAATTCAAATAATAATATTTGAATTTTTATTTACATTATTGCAGTATTTCTAAAAATATTAGTTTTAAATTTGGCCAACCAAAATTGCTAGGGTTGCCACTTCATTATTGGCCTTTTTTAAAGAAGACAAAATCGGCTGCCACTGTGCAGCCTTCATTAATTATTGGAAAATAAAAATGTAAAGTGATTATTAATACCAGATAAATTCTCCAGCCCTTGTCGTGGCCAGACTTTTATTTTATAAATTGTTTTCTAACAAAGTTACCACACAAACTTAAAAATTCCCAAACAGGCAAGAAAAAACTATTTTACTTGGGAATATAAAATTTATTTGACTGAAATTCAAAAAAAGGGCCACGATAAGGTTCGTTTGTTCACTACAAGAGAAAAAAGCGGGCTCTAAATCGGTTAACCCACCTTGGCTGTATAGTGGCAGCCGATTTTGAACTCAAGGTTTTGAGGAAATCGCGTTTGAAGTACAAAGTTAATTTTAAGCTAAGAAAACAGCAAAATTAAAAAAAATCAAGTATGAAGAAAAGTTATATCTCTTAGTTTTCTACATGTGCACCAAACTTGTGACAAATCGGTTAAAGGGTAGTGGATATACTAACCCTAATATTCTTAAAAACGATCGCAGAAAAATTATTATACATTTCATTTCGGTCAAAATGCTATAATTTTGTACATTTTTTAATTTATTTTGATTTTGTTTCTTATTTTTTATACACACTGATTACTTTTGTAACTAATATAAAGTTATCAATACCTGCCTCATACGACGTGCCTTCGCCAACTATCTGCAGATCGTCATTGGCTTTTCTTTAAAGACTGCGTGCAATTCTTGCATCTTTGGATGTAGTTTTTTTCTTTTTGTTCTGTTGTATTATGCGAAATAAATTTATAATAAAGACAATGAAATAAAAACGCTCCCAAAAAAGTTTGTATACAAATTTAATGCATAGAATATTACTTTGTGCCTAAAATACATTTTACAAAAAAACATGTAGAAATTTTATTTCTTCGAATTTTTTATTGATATCTGCGGAGCATATACTGACCCAGGAAAATTTTTTACAATCGGTAGCCAACCACACCCTTTCTACAACTGGTTCCACTGTAACCGATTCTATGGAACTGGTTCCGGAACCAGTTCCTGGGATCCTATAAGGAAGGTGTGGGTGACGTAGAATCAGTTCCAGAACTAGTTCCAGAACTGATTCTAGAGCAACCGGATCCACGTTGGAGCTATAGAAGGGGTTGCTTTTGGGACAATTTCAAACAAAAAGAATCGGTGTTAGAATAGACAGTAGAAGGGGTTGTGCATGAAAAGTACCCAGGAAAATTTTTTACAATCGGTAGCCAACCACACCCATTCTACAACTGGTTCCACTGCAACCGATTCCATGGAACTGGTTCCGGAACCAGTTCCTGGGATCCTATATGGAAGGTGTGGGTGACGTAGAATCTGTTCCAGAACTAGTTCCAGAATTGATTCTAGAGCAACCGGTTCCACTTTGGAGCTATAGAAGGGGTTGCTTTTGGGACAATTTCAAACAAAAAGAATCGGTGTTAGAATCGACAGTAGAAGGGGTTGTGAATGAAAAGCAGCTATTCCCAGCAAAATCTTTCATTACCAAATAAGTGGTTATATAATAGAAATTCATAGCTCCGCACAACTTATTTTTTGGCGTCTAAACTCATTATTTTTGTTTGGCATGGTCGTTTTTATAAGTAGTCACGCTTACACGCTCGCTTACGAAAAAATGAGAAATAAGTAGTTATGAGATTTTGAATAATAAGTGGTTACACACATGCTTACAAAAAGTTGAATTATAAGTGGTTATCCGATTGCTTACTTGATTCTTAAAAATAAGGAGTTAAGAAAATACTGTTAGCTTAAGGAAATACATTCAAAAAAATTTAAATTTTCTCTGGTGTGTAATTTTGGGACTCGTCATAAAAACTTAAACAAAACATATTTACATATAATAAAAAATTTAACTGTGTAAAAAGTAATTATTTAAACTAATACGAGTAAGTCATTATTTTATATTTAGAAACAATAAATACAATAGGCAGTTATTAGGAAGTCATTATTTTATATTATAAAATAATGCAAAAGGTAATGATATATCATTTTTGGTAATGCAGATAGTAATGAGGTGTCATTACCAATATTTTGCTGGGTTGTACAACCGATTCTTTGGAACAGAAAATTTTCCTGGGTAGCTATTCTACCCAGGAAAATTTTTTACAACCGGTAGCCAACCACACCCATTCTACAACTGGTTCCACTGCAACCGATTCCATGGAACTGGTTCCGGAACCAGTTCCTGGGATCCTATACGGAAGGTGTGGGTGACGTAGAATCAGTTCCAGAACTAGTTCCAGAACTGATTCTAGAGCAACCGGTTCCACTTTGGAGCCATAGAAGGGGTTGCTTTTGGGACAATTTCAAACAAAAAGAATCGGTGTTAGAATCGACAGTAGAAGGGGTTGTGAATGAAAAGTAGCTATTGTACAACCGATTCTTTGCAACAGAAAATTTTCCTGGGGAAGAGTACCTATGCTCTATACAAATAAAATATAAAAGGAATTCGAAAACAAAATTTTTCCTAGAGTCGATACCCCAATTTAAACATTTAGGATACGCCTATTGGGGCAATTAGCCCAATAGATTTTCGAAAAAAATTTCATATGTATTCATTTGTTACAAATTATTTTAATTTTTGAATTCCGTTGATTTTATTTACTATATGAAATGTCTCGGTCTGTGTCACCCAATCATCATTTTGTTACTGCAGACAATCGATGAATGGGGAAATGTTCAGGAAACAATGGTAATGGTGAAAATGGTAAACCATTTTGAAGCAGCAGATAAAATCTAGCATAACAATATCATATTGGATTTTGGACTTAAAATAGAACAATACTCTAAATTGATTCATTTGCTTTGACCTTTAATTAAATTTTTCAGATTCTAAAATCATTTCTATCCAAAAGCGATATTTTTACAAAACCGCATCGATCCGTTAACAAGTATGTCGGGCTATTTAAAAAAATTACTTACGGTAAAAATTATTCGTTTCAAGCGAGCGTTGCTGACCTTAAATTAAAAATTAAAATTAAAAATTTAGTACTCGTATTTCCCAAGTTCAATACTCAATGACTAAATGAAATCCTAGAATACAAAACGATTTGGTTCATATTCCGGGAAACGGATGGCTTTTCAGGAGCAAATTTTTATTAACTGTAAAACAGTTAATAATCCAACTAACTTCCTATCCAGCTGGATACTTCTAAATAGATCCGTAGTTATTATTTTTTTTTTATTGGTAAAACTGCCTCGCCCATTGTTATTTATATTTCTTCCTCTTCGCATAATTCTAAATACTTTTTGTGCATAAGCTTCTAAGTATAATTTTATTTTTTAATCCATTTATGTGTTTTTTCATTGCTAAATAGATAAATAAAAACGAAATCAATAAATCTTGTGTAAATGCACTCAAAATATAAAACAATTCAACATGATGCAACACAATAACATACAGATACTAATGTAATTGCAATTGAAGTGCAAATGAAAATCACTGGCAGTGATTGATTGCTATTGTTCAATATTTTACAATACACATTATGAATAGTAGCAAATAGCGAACAAAAAGAAAAAAACAGAAAACATTGATTACTAAATAAAATAAGCAAATAAATATAACATAGTAGAAATTTTTACTAATGCGTTAAATATTTATGAGTATTTGCAGTACAGTCAAGTACAAATAAGTCGAGAACTTATGAAACTTAAGATAAAATCTGAATAACAATTGCGCACCCAAACAGTGGGTTACGGTAGGTCTCATAAATACTATGGTGTTTAAACGAGTAAAAATCGAGTAAGCCTTCTAACTATTTTAAATATGGGTCAACATAAAAATTTAAAGCTTTGGCCAAGCGACGTTTTTTAATAAACAAAAATAATAATAAAAAATTGGTTTCTCTTAAAATAAATTGTACCCATAAAGTTCTACTTAAGTAAATAATAGAAGATTATCATATTTGAAAATTAATTGAAGAAGTTAAAAGCAATTTATGTTTTACTTGGTTTACTCGATTTGAATACTGTAACAAATATTGAAGGGTAAACTTAACTACCCGAGTAAAAAAAGTTATATAGAAAATTATATAACTTAACACTCACTAATATGTTTATATATAGTCAAGTGTGACACTATATGTTTGAGGATATAATTATATATAGCTTTAATTTTTTCAAAAATTTCATATATTATGGCAACCTTTTCAACACATATTTACACCCGTAGCGTACCGAATTCAGGTTGTGTGTATAAACACAAACACTAATTAGAGAGAATAGCGTATGTATTTTCTACGCACCCAATATGCTTGTGTACTGTGTTCGCGATGTGCGGTACACAACCCTAAAAGTACGGTTCGTTAGAGTTTATTTTCATACTCTGGTTTGGAGACATTTAGTTTGGGGACTTCCTTCTAGGTCTAGCGCATAGTATGAAGATATTTTTGACTAATATACTGCATAGTTTCGCACATTTTTGGCCATCTCCTCGAACTTTGCGCTATACATACGTATTTATATTATTAAATATGGTTTTATGGGAAAACATACATACAAAAGTTTTGTATACATCAATGTTAGATTTTTTTCTAATATAAGTTGTTTTAGATATGCTTAAATACGAGTATAGCCTAATGTAATCTAAGTTTTTTTGAGATATATTTATGTATGATTTTAAAATATAAAATCCTTCGTTAAAATTATATACAAGTTCTTCTAAAGACTTAAATTTTTGTTTAAATTTTGAATTCTTATTTTTTAGTACTTTTCAAATAATTTTTATTTGAATATTTCAAACAACCTTTTTATTCTTTGGAAAGCATTAGCTCAAAAACGTACCTACCCAGCAAAATATTGGTAATGACACCATTACTATCTGCATTACCACAAATGGTATATCATTACCTTTTGCATTATTTTATAATATAAAATAATTACTTCCTAATAACGGCCTATTGTATTCATTGTTTCTAAATATAAAATAAAGAATTACTCTTATTAGTTTAAATAAGTACTTTTTACACAGTTACATTTTTTTATTATATGTAAATATGTTTTAGTTTAAATTTTTATCACGAGTCCTAAAATTACACAGTAGAGAAAACTTAAATTTTTCTGAATGTATTTCCTTAGGCTAATAGTATTTGCCTAACTCCTTATTTTTAAGAATCAAGTAAGCAATCGGATAACCACTTATAATTAATTTTTTTGTAAGCATGTGTGTAACCACTTATTATTAAAATCTCATAATTACTTATTCCTCATTTTTTCGTAAGCGAGCGGGTAAGTGTGACTACTAGACCTCGCCTCAATTTTGCATTTGGGGATTGGTGGGAAATGTGCGATTTGATGTAGAAATTCATGTGGTAAAATTTGAAGTCGATAAGAGTGTGCCAACCCGTGCCACAATGAGGTCAAAGTTCAAAATATATAGAAAACAATAGTTTTTTCATTGATATTATATATTTAACAAAATTTTTTCTTTTTATGTATTTCCTTAAATTTTTTTTATTTTCCGTAAATACTCTCCACGCATGAAAGAAATATTTGCAACTAACACAAGAAAACTAAATCAACTGTACTCGTTTTTATTTGTCTTTTTCAAATAGTGCATGGAACTTTTTAACAAAGCATACATATCTACGTAGCACTAAATTTATCCCAGTCTTATCTACATGTAGAACAACTTTCACAAGTTGAGTTAGTCACAACACAACACAACGGAGTTAAGGTCTCGTTACTATATCGTAAATGTAACGAGAACGAGTCGTAACGTGGTATTTTAATTTTGCTAAGTTACTCAAAATATGTAACGTGCTATTAAGGATTGATAAATTTGATTTTCAGAATAGTACCAACCAGTTTAAAAATAGTACCAAAAATTGAACTTTTTATAAAATTTTAAGCAAGAACTTTTATAAAAATTCATTGTGGATTATATTTTATCCCTGAAAATCGGATTCAATTTCATTTTAAATCGAAAATAATTTGTAGTCGATTTAGCTCATTTGATTCATTCAATCATTAAATTAGTTTTTATTTACTTAATTTGTTTACTTTTCAAATATAATATTTTAAGTGTTCTTTTTAAACAAAAGTTTTTGTATGAAAATTAAAAAAAAAAAATTTTATTGTTTTCGCCAAATAATTTCTTTTTTAAATAAACTGGATTTCTATAGAATATTTGGAAATAACAAAAATGTGCCAGTGTACTAATCAAACTTTGATTGTGTCAAACATTGTACAATTGTGCCACAAATTCCATCACTTGTATGCAACTAAAAACAGCTGTTTTGCTCTCTCACGTAAAAACGGAGAAAAAATTCTGTTTTCAACAGAAATGAACGGCACGTTACGACTCGTTTACGTCTAGTACTCAGCACTATGTGTTTCTCATTAAGCAGGTTGAATCAGCTGATTCGTCGCGTTACATTTACGTTCAAGTAATTTGGGCTTTAAATTCCACGTTCTTATATTCTAAGAAAACTAACGGTATAGTACATTGTGACATTCTGCCACCAATTTCCTTAAGCTTTTATATTTTGATTTTAGTATTTTTCCTTTGCGAGATTGAGTGCGGTTGTGAAAAGTTGTTTATTAAAAAAATTAAAAATAGTACAATCAGTACAGAATTTTTATTATGGTGCTAAATAAATCTCTAAATCTTAGATCTGCTGACATATACATGTATTTGATAGGAAAATGGGGGGAAAAAATAGTTGGATGCAAATTACCTTCAAAACTACAAGCGTTACAATGCTTTTTATACCCTACACCACTATGTGGTCAGGGTATTATAAGTTTGTGCTGATGTTTGTAACACCAAAAAATATTGGTCGTAGACCCACCTTATAGTATACCGCTCGGTTCAGAATTTTTTTTATTTCGATTTAACGATGTCCGTCTGTCCGTCCGTCCGTCTGTCTGTCCATGCAATCTTGTGCGCACTCTACAGGTCGCAACTATTAAGATATTTTGATGAAATTTGGTACGCAGACCTATATTGGCCCAATAATGCAGCCTATTGATTTTGGTGAACATCGGTCTATGTTTAGACCTAGTGCCCATATAAGGGTCCTACCAAAATTATACTGTTTATACGCTGCAGGTCGCAAATATTAAGATATTTTGATGAAATTTGGTACATAGACCTATGTTGGCCCAAGGACGAAGCCTATTGATTTTGGTGAACATCGGTCCATGTTTAGAACTAGTGCTCATATAAGGGTCCTACCAAAATTATACTGTTTATACGCTGCAGGTCGTAAATATTAAGATATTTTGATGAAATTTGGTACACAGACCTATATTGGCCCAATAATGCAGCCTATTGATTTTGGTGAACATCGGGCCATGTTTAGACCTAGTGCCCATATAAGGGTCCTACCAAAATTATACTGTTTATACGCTGCAGGTCGTAAATATTAAGATATTTTGATGAAATTTGGTACACAGACCTATATTGGCCCAATAATGCAGCCTATTGATTTTGGTGAACATCGGTCTATGTTTAGACCTAGTGCCCATATAAGGGTCCTACCAAAATTATACTGTTTATACGCTGCAGGTCGCAAATATTAAGATATTTTGATGAAATTTGGTACATAGACCTATGTTGGCCCAAGGACGAAGCCTATTGATTTTGGTGAACATCGGTCCATGTTTAGAACTAGTGCCCATATAAGGGTCCTACCAAAATTATACTGTTTATACGCTGCAGGTCGTAAATATTAAGATATTTTGATGAAATTTGATACGCAGACCTACATTAGCCCAATAACGGAGCCTATTGATTTTGGTGAACATCGGTTCATGTTTAGACCTAGTGCCCATATAAGGGTCCTACCAAAATTATAATGTTTATACGCTGCAGGTCGCAAATATTAAGATATTTTGATGAAATTTGATACACAGACCTATATTGGCCCAATAACGCAGCCTATTGATTTTGGTGAACATCGGTCTATGTTTAGACCTAGTGCCCATATAAGGGTCCTACCAAAATTATACTGTTTATACGCTGCAGGTCGTTTTATTATGTGCGGTGTGAAAAAAAGACAATTAAAGAGAGTTCTGTATTAGCGTTAGAAGAAATATTGCCCTTCTGGGAAAGAGCTCGTATTCCAACGTTACACAAAAGAACATGTGTTGAAAAATTAAACAAATTATATGATGAGTGGAGAAAGGTGCAAAAAGTTTCTAAATCTAAATTTGCAAGTCATAGAAAAATGGAAGAAGATTTCAAAGAACATTTGAAAAATTTATTCGATATTGCACATGTTGATGCCTTAGAAATAATTTCTATTCAGGAGCATAGAGATTTCTTAATTAAACAAAGGGAAAAAGGTCGTGTTGGCATAATGACTTCAATAGATCAAAACCTAACAAATAAAGAAAAGCGTAAGGCGTAAAGAGAAGAAAAGGAAAATCGACGCAAAGAAAAGCATCAAAGAATTGAAAGCTCTGAAGGTTATATTAAAGTCAGCATGAGTAATTTTTTTCTTTCAACTTATTTTGTTCAATAATTTTTACTTTAGTCTTGACTGTACAATTTGATGCAAGTGATGAAAGTGAATGTGAATCTGAAAAGTCTGCAGATTCGCTGACAATTGAACCAAAAAACATTAACCCGACAGAGAATCGTGTTAAGAAAAAATTCATAAATGACAGAATGTTGGCATGCATGGATGCTGGTAATATATCGACTCCACTCGCAATCCATTTTATTTCTGCGACAGCAAAAGCTTTAGGTCACAATATTGAAGATTTGGTTCTTAATTCTACAAGTTTGAGAAGACAACGCAAAGAAATTATTGAGAATTTCAAGGTAATAAAATTTATTTTAAAATTGTTATGAATATTTCACAGACTTAACTTTTTTCAGATTCCTGACACATTCGTTCTACATTGGGATGGTAAACTACTTCCTGCAATAGCTGGAAAAGAAAAAGTTGACCGCCTAGCTATTGTTTTAACTGCAGAAAAAGTTGAAAAGTTAATTGACATTCCAATTATTGAAGTTGGATCTGGAGCAGCAATCGCACAATCAATATATGATTATTTAACGAAAATGAACATGATAAATTCATTAGAAATAGTGTGCTTTGACACAACTGCTACTAACACTGGTCAACATAATGGGGCAGCAATGTCGCTGGAGAAAAAGTTAGATCGGAGTTTGATGTGGTTACCGTGCAGGCATCATATTGCAGAAATCTTACTGCGAGCTGTTTTTGAGGTATATTTTGGAAAATCAAGTGGTCCAGAAGTTGGTATATTTGAACGTTTTTCACGGGAATGGAACACTTTTAAGTTGGAAGATTTCAAAGTTGGTATTATGGATGAAGAAGTGCAAAGTGCTGTAAGTGTCGAAGAATGTAACTTCAGCAAAGAGTTTTGTATTAAACATTTAGAAAAAGACCATATTCGACATGATTATAAAGAGTTATTACAACGTACGTATATTTTTCTTGGTGGCAGCATCCCAAATTTCGCATTTCATGCACCTGGGGCAACATCCCATGCAAGATTCATGTCGAAAGCCATATATGTTTTAAAAATATATGCTTTACAAAAACAGTTTCAAATGTCTTCCAGCCAGTTGAATGGTTTGCGAAATATTTGTATATTTCTGATACGCCTGTATGTTCCGTACTGGTTCAGAACCACTTATGTTGTCGAAGCCCCAAATAACGATTTACATCTGGTTATAAAGATTGCAAGTTATATTGACCCAAACATATCAATACCATTATTAGCAAAAATCCGAAACCACCTATGGTATTTATCGGAAGAGTTAGTTGCTCTTGCATTTTTTGATTGCAACGTACCCTTTGACGTAAAAAGAAAAATGGTTGCGGCACTTGCAACTGATATCGAAACTGAGGAAGAAAATGTAATTTCACTGCCTAAAAAAGTTTGCACTAGTATTGAAGAATTAAAAGAATTTCAATCTAAAGATTTGAGTTGCTTTGTAACACATAAAACTAAAACTTTTTTTGCACGTTTGGAAATAGACACCAATTTTTTAAACTTTGATCCCTGAAATTGGCACGAAAGAGCAGAATACATTAAAGGCGTTCAAATTCTGAAAAATATTAATGTTGTTAATGATGCTGCTGAGAGAAAAGTCAAACTTATAACAGATTTTAACCGGTCCTTAACACATAGCGAAGAAGACAAGCAGTACTTGCTTCATGTTGTTGAGAACTACCGCAAGGAATTCCCATCATATACTAAATCGTCGCTCTTATAATAATTTAATAATATTAATTTTTTTTTTTAATGAAATGTTTGAATATAAAAAATTGCAAATTAAGAAAACATTATATGAATTGCATGTTTTTTTATAATAAATAACTTGTCATCAATGAAAAAACGATTGTTTCATTGTGGCACGGGTTGGCACACTCTGATCGACTTCAAATTTTACCAAATGAATTTTTCCATATAAGTGAGGCGAGGTAGTGGCTACTTATAAAAACGACCACGCCAAACAAAAATAATGAGTTTAGACGCCAAAAAATAAGTTGTGCAGAGCTATGAATTTCTATTATATAACCACTTATTTGGTAATGAAAGATTTTGCTGGGTAAAAGCGATTACGATACACAAGCTGTATTTTCGACTTAACTATATCCGTTAACTTTCAAAAAAGCACAAAGTGCATAAAAACGTTTTTTAGACGAAAACTAACATATTATTTTTCGTATGCACGTTAACTTACAACGTGGATAATTATCAACGTTGAAAACTCAACGTTTATACATTTTCACACCTAGCGTAACTTCTTCGCATTACTATCTATAAAGTTTTGCTGACGCACGTTCGATTATACTGGAACTATCATAAATATTCACTATTTAAAAAAATTCGATACTCCAATCAGTTTAACGTAGATTTGCTATAAATACTTAACGTTGATAGGTATGAACGAAAATACAGCTACCATTATTATTTTTCTTCAATTCTAAGTTAAATTTACGTATGTTACAATAAGGTGAAATTCTAGGCCGAGTTTTTTGGGAGTTTAACTACTTTGTTTATTCTCGAGTAAAAACGACTATATATAACATATCGCCGCTGCGCCTAAGAAAATAGCTTTTTGTTTTTTCCCAACTTTACAGGAGAGCGAAAAAACTGTTTAATTTTGTAATTTCGCGATATTTTTTTAATGCTATATTTTTTATTTATTCCTTCACCAATTTCCCATAATTATACCACAAAAAATCCAGCTTTTTAAGGCGCATAGGCGCTATTAAAAGGTTTTCCCAAAAACTACACATAGCTATTTTTAAATTGCCATTTGATGTACCTTAATTCAGCTTTTTATACAAATTAGGGTTCTATAAATCGACTTTCGATTAATCGACTTTTTGCGAAAATTTTCGACTTTTTGAAAGTCGACTTTCTTGTGATGCAAAAGTCGAAAAGTCGACTTTTGCTTTCGACTTTTCAACTTTTTTACTTATTACCATATGGCTAAGAAGTAAATTTTGTTTTTGCTGATATAATACAATAGAAAAAATTAATTAAGTGTTGCTAATCTATTGGAAAACAAAACAGTGAAATATGACATAACAAACTCTAAAATGTCTACGACACACAATGGTTTTAAATTGAGAGAAGCGTCCGATTTGGACAAAGTTTATAGAATATTGTAGAGTAGGAATAAGGCTTTTGGAAAAATTTGTAGTCACACTGTTTTATTAATAGGACACCTATTTAGCACCAGCGTGCAAAGTAGACAACCTCGAGTGTAAACAAGCTTTCGGAACATTTGGCTTCTTAAATTGTCGGCCGATTTCAATGACTTTAGACTTTTTGAATTATATTTAGGGCGAGTAACTTTTTTGAAATGTAACCATGGTTAAACGTTAACCCCAGATATTTTCATATAAATTTGAGATTGAAAACTATGTTTATTTTGGGATAAGTTAATTAACAATTTTTCAACAAAACTTTTCGTTAATTTCAGCAGGATAGAATATTATTGTCATTTAACTAAGTTTAACTTATAACAAAAAGTTTATAGAAATAACAATTTTTTCGTTCTGTGTTTTGTCTACTAATATTAAGATAATTGTTTTGCTAATATGAGAAGCGTAGTTGTCATTTAAAACGAACTAAAATATAACCCAAATACAGCTGAAATTTTGTAGAGTTTCCAATTTTATTTTTCTGTTTATCTAACAAAAATTGTTTTTTCTGCAGGGCCATTTTTAACTAATTTTTCTGCTATTTGTACAGATTTATTTCTATCAGTATATTAATAATGCTGGAGTAAGTCATAAAATCAAAGTGAAATTTAAAGAAAATGTAAGCCTTGATTTTGATTTCACTTAAATTTTTGTAGCGCTTATTGCGTAAAGCTCAAAGCATAACTTGTCAGAATAGGTATCTGCCGATAGCACAGCTGATCGTAATCAAAACAGAGGTCCCAAAAATTTAAAAGCCTATAGCCCTCCCATGAAAAATAGTCTAGCTACGCCGGTGTATGCAATCTACGCTCAGCATTTGTCGAAAGCGAGAAAAATTTTGAACTTAATTTTAAGTTTTCACAGGTGCGTAAAATGTAGCTCCCCAATTGTGTTAGACAGGGAAATTATTGTACTTTTTTACAATTAATCCAACCTTTTAACCTGCATCGTTTAAACATGCATTTTTTATCAGTTAAAAAATTAAATGAACAGTTAAAAGTTTAACTCTGCCAGTTTAAGACGCTCACGCTGTAATAAAATGCGGTGATTACAAAATTAGTTTTGTAAAAGCCTTAAGCCTTAAATGCATGATCTCTTCAATTTTAACCATTTTTTTATATATGATTTCTAAAGGCGTGTATATTTCCAGAAAAATACAAAAAAAAATTATTTTAGAAACAAGGTGACTTTTTTTGAAAAATATGGTTTTTTGCCAAATATATTATTATAGCTAAAATGTGATTATTTTAACGAGTATGTAAAACAGAAAAAAATATTAAAACTATGAACTATGCATTTATTGTCGCCAAAATTAATTTTATTGCGAGAATATCACTTTCAATATTTAAACAAACATTTTTGAATATTACACTTTTTGTAAAAAAAATGCGTGTGTTAGATTTTTCACAAATATACGAAGCAAACCAAGATTTTTCCTATAACTGTTTAAAAAATCTGCGCGAAACTATAAGAACACTGTAAAGAGGCTCCAATGCCCAAAAATGCAGTTTTGTTCATCAAGTGGGTTTTTTTTTTTATTAAAAAAACTGGTATGTTGCCATATAGATACACCATGCATTTAAGGGTTAATTTATAAGAATAAAATAAGCCTTAAGCCCAAACCACATAGCGAAAGTGCCAGTGGACAGTGCTGTCAAATTTTGTTCTTGAATTTCGCGAAAACGATTTAATATTTTTAAAAAATTCTTATTGCGTTTTGTTTCACAATAGCTCTTGTTTATTTAGAAACTTTTCTAATTTCTCGGCAGTGACAAATATAGAAGATACAAAAAATGCTTTATCGACAAAACGTAGCACTGCGGTCGACACTGCGTTCATGTGGTTTAGGATTTAATGTCTATAAGTTTTGTGCTACATTTTATGTTGAAAACCACTGTGCGATGATAAAAAACAAGGAAAATTTTTATTTTATATGCATATAAGTCGAATTTATGCTCATTATCAACAACGTGCAATATTCTACGTTCCGAATCTAGTTAACTGACCCCCAAATAAGCTAAAAAAAAATATGATTTTTTGCTATTTAGAAATGTTCATATAAAAAGTCGATTAATCGACATTTACCTATAAAAAGTCGATTAATCGACTTTTACCTATAAAAAGTCGGAAAGTCGACTTTTCAAAATTTGACAAAAGCCAAAAAGTCGAAAAGTGGACTTTTTGTTGCAACTATATAACCCTAATACAAATAGCTATTTTTGTTTATAATTATCTTTTAAAATGCTGAGTTCTTACAAAGTAATTATATCAAAATTGGATGATGGGCTGCTGTTGGTATTTCTTGTGGTGTCATATGCAACACTACACTCATAGAAATAAACCTGTAAAAATGGCAGGAAAATCTACAAAAATTAGCTAAAAAATTACCTTGTAGAAAACACTACTAAATTTAGCAGAGGTTTTTGCTAAATACTAGTAAAATAAAAACAGCAAACATAAATTTACATAATTTTAGTTATATTTGAGTTAACTTATAATTAATTGAAAATAACAAATTATTCTTTAAAATCTGCAGAAAATTTGGTAATTATTAGTAGACTCAAAACAGCAAAAGTTTTGATATTTTTAAGTTAAATCTAGTTGAATGCAAATAGCAGTCTATCCTGTACCCCGTTTCTGTATCTAATGCGAGAAGTTTTCGCATCGAGAAATTCATGGTCACCCTGCATTATACAGGCTGATTTAAGACGTGATAAAATGGACTGCAATTTTTGTTGTAATTCGTTCAGATAATAAAACTTTAAAAACTGTTGACAGATGTTGTTTTGTAAAACACCTAATTAAAATAGAAATAACTTACTATGCAACGTATTACTAGCTGATTTGGTTTCATATATATTTTATTGTCTGCGACTCACCTTATATAAAGTAGAGCAGGGTTGCATTTCACATGTTTTTCCGCAAACTTTTTCGATGCGAGAAATACAGAAACGGGGTGCTGGTAAAATCAGCAGAAATATTTGGTGATTTCAGAAGGCGCGATTTTTATTTGCTAATGCTAAGAGCTAAAAAAAACTTTGAAGATTTTTCATTTATTTGTGATTTTCTGACCTACTGATTATTTAGCAACATTTTTTACTGATTTTAGTAGGTTAAGTTGTTATTTTCTATTAACAAAAATTTAACTCAGATATAACTAAAATTCTGTATATTTAACAGTTTCATTTTTGCTTTTCCCATCTTACTAATATATATCAAAAATAATCTTCTAATTTCAGCATTTTTTTCTGTAACGTAACTTTTAGTAGTTTTAACTAAATCTTTTATTATTTTGCCCTAATTATTTATATTATCCTTTGGCCTAAAAATTTGATATTTTGAGATCGTGGTGATGTATTAACCCTCTAACAATCTTTCTTCAGATTGCGATATTATTTATTTAAACTATATATTTAGCATTAAAAACCTACCTACCATGGAACAATTATTAACATTTTAATTTACCGTATAATTTGGCGATATAGCACAATAAATGTTGAAGACGAATCAAAAAATCAAATAGTCAAATAATTTCAGGTTTTGCTATAAATAATACTATTAGTAAAAGAAAATTACATACCGGAAACTATTGATCTAGTGCTGTTTAGGGATGCCAATCGGGATTGATATTTGAAAATCCCGGGATTCGGGATTTTGTATGAAATCCCGGGATCCCGATTTCGGGATCCCGGGATTTTCGGGACTACGGGATCCCGGGATTTTACGGGATTTTACGGGATTTCGGGATTTAAATTTTCCTTTTTTGTAAAAATTTTTATGTTATGTAACTAATTTTTTTATAGAATAAAGCGTTTTATAATTATTTAATAGTTGTTAATTCCCTACGGGAAATTTTAACAAACTGTCACCGAACTGGCCCCTTTACATGAAATAGACTGGTCACTTTTACATGGCGTTCTCATAGGAGGGGGAAATTGACCCCTTGTGACATGTCACAAGACAAATCCTAGGACAGGTTACTGAACTCTCATAAAAAACAAATTTCAGGGAACTGTCCTGGGATTTGTCTTGTGACATGTCACAAGGGGTCAATTTTCCCCTCCTATGACAACGCCATGTAAAAGTGACCAGTCTATTTCATGTAAAGGGGCCAGTTCGGTGACAGTTTGTGAAAATTTCCCGTAGGGTTAATATTGTGGTACATTTCATGAATATTGAAACATCTCAGTCAGAAATTGACAGTGGTACAAAAAATCAAGTACTTGCATACCACTGGGTAACCGCGATGTTAAAAATAAATAACTGGCAGAACACTCATTTGGGACGCTTTGCCAGCGTTTGCAAAAATCGTTTTGCCAGTATTTGTTTTACAAAACATCACGGCAGGGCAAAAAAAAGATACATATGAACTTTTTTTAAATTTTATTTTGGAAAATATAATTCCAAACCACCTATTTATTGGTTTTGGCAGCGTTTTGCCAAAGTTAAAAATTTTGTTTCTCCAGTACTTTTCCGGCGCTCTTTGAACTGCCGGTCCTTTTGTCTATTGGCGTTATCATATTGGAAATGGGAAAGCAATTTTTGTCAGTACTTGTACCGCCTGTTAAAATACATTGCCATCGCTTTCCCGTTTGTATTTTTCTGGCTGGGATAATATATGAAGGCCTGTCATTAAGTACACTTGCGCCCAGTATTTTGTAAGCAGATTTTAAAACAGATTCGTTTCGATAACCTTGCCCACTAAATCGTGTAATTACAGCAACAAAGTTATTTGGTTATCGTTATCAAATGTTTTCATGGAAGAATTCAAACTTACAGTCCCAGCCAAAACTTACAGTCCCAGTTCCAGAAATCGAATTTCGCTTGGAAGAATAAATCGGTAAAATAACAAACAAACTTGATTTTTCGCATGTATTACTCAAAAACTTAATATTGTTTACCAAAATTTAAAATTTTTCTGCAAAGTCTTTGCATAGTTTACTCAAATAATCTACTTAATTTATAATTTTACCAATATCTTGGAATCAATTTCTTGTCAATATGAGAAAATTCAAGAAAAAACGTAGGTAATCTAAAACTGCTCACTTTCTTTATTTGCGTTTATATTAATATTAAAAAATAAGAAAATCCCGGGATTTTTGAGAAATAATCCCGGTATTCGGGATTTTGCCAATCCCGAAAATCCCGGGATTTCGGGATTCGGGATTTCCCGTTTGGCATCCCTAGTGCTGTTATTTCAGAAGTTATGGCGATTTTCGATTTTTGAAAACTACGAAATTTGCAAATTTAGCAATAAACATCAATACATTTCGATGAAATTAGTTTTGTTGTCTACTAACTCTGAGCGTATAATAATTAATTTCAGAAAAAAACTGCCAACTAGTTTTTGAGTTAGAGAGATATTGATAAGACGTTATCCTTTGAGCCCTGGAGCTCATTTTACAAGTAGAGACTCTACACTATCTTCGTGATTATGGATAATATAAGCCAAATCGTAAATGTCTTTTTGGAGACTTTTCAAATACTGTTTTCTGTTTTAAGAAGTTATTTTTTTCAAATTTACGAAATTTTCACTTTAACTATTTACATCCTTCTCGCTTTAAAATCATTCCTTGTACAAAAAAGTCTGAAGGCAGAAAAGTGGCTTATTATGTTTAATATCGATAAAATATTACTGGTTTAATAAAAAATTGTTATTTTTCCAAACACTATTTAAAATCAATCAAAACAATAGTAACAATTATATACAAATTATACCTCTATGGGCGATTAAGTTATTGCCCTCTGGGGAAGACGTCCGCTAAAAAGGGATTTTGAAAAGTCCTACCGGAACGGGCAAAAAGCTTCTCCCTTAACTACCTGCCAAAAACTAAAATTTTAATATGTGTTCCTTGGAGTATGGGATAACTTATCTGGAAAGTACTTTTTTGAATTTTGGATAGTGACATCGCAAAAATGGGGTTTTAAAAGGGGAAAATTTCCCCTCTTAACGACCTTCCCAAACCGCTGGCGCTAGGAAGTTTAAATTCGGTATGAAAGTTCCTCCTCTGTAGTATACATCCACTAAGACGGGATTTTTGGAAATTACTACAGGGAGTGGCAAAAAGGGGAACGTTTCCCCTTTGACGGCCTGCCTAAACTACTGGAACTAGGAAGCTAAAATTCGGTACGTAGATTCCTCCATCAGCGTAGGCGACCGCTTAGACGGCATTTTTGGAAATTCCTACCGGGATGTTGAAAAACGGAAAAAGTTCCCCCTTGGCGGCCTGCCCAAACACCTTTAACTAGAAACCTGAAACTTAAAATCTGTACTCCTTGGAGCATGGGCTAACTTACCAAAAATGTTTTTTTAAAAAATTTGGATAGGAATGGAGAATTGCCCCCTAAACGGCATGCTTTAAAATTCCTCCTCTGTTGGGGCTTTGATAAAAGTACCTTTTTCCTAAAATGAATACTTTTTTTTAAAGATAGTACGTTTTTCGAAAAAAGCACCTTTTTCCAGCAAAGTATCTTTTCCCAAAAAAGCTACCCTTTTTCAAAAGAGGCACCTTTTTCCAAAAAAATTCATTTTTCCAAAAAAAAGTACCACTTTTAAATAAAGTACATTTTTTCAAAAAAGTTAATTTTCCCAAAAGAAGTAACTTTTTCCCAAAAAGTACAGTTTTCTAAAAAAGTACCTGTGTTCAAAAAAAGTTCTTTTATCCAAAAAAAAAAGTACCTGTGTTAAAAAAAAAACCTTTTCAAAAAATGTATCTTTTACCAAAAAAGAACTTCTTCCAAAAAAGTAAATTTTTTTTAAAAAAAGACCATTTAAAAAAAACCATTAAAAAATACAGTTTTTTCATTCTCCGATGGATACCTCCACTAAGACGGGACTTCCTTTTTTCAAAAAAGGAATTTTTCCAAAAAAAACTTTTTTTAAAGTAGGTACTTTTCCAAAAAAAAAAAAATACTTTTTTAAGTACTTTTCCAAACAAAATGATTTTTCCTTCAAAGGAAATTTTATAAAGGAAAATTACCTTTTCAAAAAAGTTTCTTTTTCACAAATAGAACTTTTTTCAAGAAGTGTCTTTTTCTAAAAAAAATAATTTTCCAGAAACAAAGTAGTATTTCCAAAAACGAAGTATTTTTTTTAGAAAAATAACATTTTTCAATAAAAAAATCGTATATAGTAGATTATTTCTCCGAAGGAAACCTCCACTAAGAAAAAATATGTCAACCTATTTTAATTTCTATCACATATTCGAGTTTCATTCAAATCGACTTGTACAACTTGGGGTAAATTCCTTTTTAGGGATTTTTCCTCTGTTGTATATCTCTGTGGTATCGCTTTTAAAAGTTTTATTGTGTAGGTGGACTTCGGCCAGGCCAAAGAAGTTAGAAAATAAAGAGATTGAAGTCCTCTGGTTTTCTGAGAAAATATTTATAAAATATGGCTGCAAATAGGAAATTGCCATTTTTTCCCCACCTTTTATTTGATAAGTTAATATTTTTGTTATTACTATTGATAGTTTTTGTCATATTTATTAGAATTTAAACATAAAATTGATCAATTCACCTTTCGTTTTCCCTAAAAGTGACAGATTTCGTGATTGCAGGCACAAGCTCTTGGGCCAAAAGCGACCGGATGGACCAAAAGTCACCATGGGGTTTAAAAATGTAGTAACTTTTTCGTTTATTTATTCTTTTTATTTTTTGTGTTTCAGATTATATAAATAACACCTGGAGAATAAATAATGGAAATTCACAACTGAATAAAGAATCAGAATAATAGAATTTTATTATTTAAATCAGCGATCAATTATTTTAAACCCCATGGTGACTTTTGGCCCACTCGGTATAAGGTGAGCGAAATACATACCCATTGGCTGGGCCTAAAGATTTTCAACTCCTTATGTCCAAGTATGGCTTCGCTAGCCCATGATATTTTATATATAACTAAAATAGTAAAAATACTCTTTTGGGCTCAAGCCCATTATAAAAGGTTATACTACCAATGTTTCATTGTCAGGATTATGTCGAAAAGATTTTCCAACATAATCCCAAAACCGGAATTTTGGATAATATCTGCTGGGATAATGTGCGGGCACCATTTCTGTCAGCGTATTAATTATTACAATAATTTGTCGTAGTTTTTTTTGTTATATAGTTATATTAGCCTTAAAGTGTTTTTTAATTCCAGTTTATGTAGAAGTAGACCTGGCAATTCAAGTGAATTCACAAAATCCGGTGGAAAGTTTACCCCATCAGTTTCTTCCACCACTTTATCAATAGATAACTGGCACGCCCGATGCTTCGTTACCAACAGTTTTAAATATCGAAATATATACGTTTCATTCTTTTCTGATCCAACTGGAGAGAAGGATGACAGAAAAAGAAGATCATTTTTCTGCACTAGTAGATGTAGAAAGACATGGCATGTTGTATAACAACAAAAAAAATATTTGGGAATACTCCATTTTTCATATTTTTTGCGAGGCGAGATGTGTGAAATATATGAAATGTATAATTATTTTTACATAACGGTAAAGTAATCTCAAAAAGAAAAAGATTGATGACCATATTGCCTATTATAAGTAGTCAGAGTTTCCTTAATTTTTAAAAATATAGACCATCGGGAAAACCCAAGTAGGCCGAATATCGATAAAAGCCGCAATACCCATTAACTTAAATATTATAAGGATTAATATATGTGAATTTTACCCTGAATCCTGTATTCATCCACATAAAGAGTATTTTTTTGTTGACCAGTGTTATTTTAAACCTCATTAAACTGTTTAGAAAACATGCCCTTTACATTTTTGAATGATCTTATCTGAGTTTTATAATTTAAGATTTTTCACAGACTCCTTAATTTTTACGTAAATATTTAAATTTGAAATTTCTCTTTTTTCACGAAGTTTCTCTTTATTGACGACGAAAGAAATACCCAGTATTTTAAAGAAATTTCGTATTTCCTTTTTTTAATTTTACGTAAAAATTTACTAAAACTGAAAAACGTTGATGTTCTAACATCATCAACATCAAAAACATTTATGTTTCAACATAACCAACCTTTTTCAGTTTTAGTAAATTCTTACATAAAATCAAAAAAGGAAATACGAAATTTTCTTTAAAATATTGTGTATTTCTTTCGTCGTAAAAAAGAGAAACTTCGTGAAAAAAGATAAATTTCAGATTTAAATATTGACACTAATATGATCGCAGCTCTCAAACATGCAATATATCAAATGAAAGGGCATATTTCATCATATTACAGTAATTTTTACTTAGCTGCACGACTAACTTTTGTAAGAATTTTTGTGCAGGTAAGCCAAAAACGCAGCTAAGTCAAATTGTTTACCTGCCTTAATGTGCAGATATACCAATACAGACAGAAAACAAACAAAACAAATGAAGCTAATGATGACAACATTGTGCTTTGCACCAGATCTTGCTATTTTTATGGTTAAAAAATATATATATGGATATTTTGGTCACAAAAAAGTTGACAACACAATTTATTTTGTGTGTGTTTTTTTCCCTAGAATTGAAAAACAAAGCAAAACACAAGAGGCAACTAACGGTGATCTTTTTTATGAAAATAATATAAAACTGCCAAAAATATGAGGCAGTTATCTTAAATGCGCAGGTACAAAAAGTGCACTGAAAGAAGACAATTGCATACATAATTTTGTAAAATTGAAACGAAACCAAAATTTTGTGCAGTTATAGCAAATGTGCACTTAAGAAAAAGGCAGTTAAATCAAAACTACTGTAATATGTTGGAAAAAATAACGTTCTTACTTCCAAATCAAAAAATTTATTACGAAATTTAATTTTCCTACAAAAACGTTTCTGCAAATATTTCGTAAACTATAACTAACTTTAAAATTCTAGGATCATATTCGTGATCTGTGTCACAATGCCTATTACAAATGATGTGTCGCAATCACAAAGCATAACATTTTTCTTATTTTGTTGTACTGTGTTATTTATAAAAATTGTTAAACAAACGACACATTGACAAAGCAATAAGAGAATAATAAAATTGATTAAAATTTTAATAATTAATCTAATCCAAGGGCAACATATGGTTTTATTTACATTAAAAACTTCCTTTTTCGCTTCGATAATATTTACATTATTTTTATTAAAAAAAACAACTTAATAAACAAAAACAACATTAACAAAATTCTATAAAAATATTAACCTTTTTTTATTATGTAATCCGGCGTATGCTTCATAAAGAAACACTCAAAATGTGGCATATTCTGTGAAAATATTTTTCTTTTCCTTTGACACGTGGTACTCGTATGTCACTTGACACCATTTGTCTGTCCCTGAATTTCGTAAAAGAAATTCTAGTTCAAGTAGAAAACATTTTTAGAATAGAAGCAATATAAATATCATGAATTTCAAGAGTTAATGTTTGAGTGCAACGAGTTCTTTTCTTTAGCTGTTTTAGCAAATGTTATCATATTTTGACATTCAGAATATTAAACTCGTGAATAATGTTTAGAATAAAGTTGACTTATTACGTTTGTTTCTTTTGACTTTTACTACTTATTAAAGAAAACTGTAGAAACAAAGCAAAGTATCCCAGTAAAAAGGGAAAGGCAAAGGACTGTTTGCAGAACAACTTATAGTGCATTACCATAGGTCAGGGGTGGCAAGACTTTTCTCTGTGTGCCAGAAATGGACACATTTTTTTTTATTTGCGCGAGCCGTCTAGAGTTTATTTTCATTTTAAAAAATTTTATAATATGGAAAAAAATTTACATATAAATTTTCATCAAAGGGGCTTTTCCGAAACAAATTTTTCGTGTTCGTAAACCTTGCTCATATTATAAAAAACTTCTTTAAAAATTCTACTTTTTTTATACCCTACACCACTACGTGGCCATAGACCCACCTTATCGGTCATAGACCCACCTTATAGTATACCGATTGGCTCAGAATTATTTTTTATTTCGATTTAACGATGTCCGTCCGTCCCTCCGTCCGTCTGTCTGTCCATGCATTCTTGTGCGCACTCTACAGGTCGCAAATATTAAGATATTTTGATGAAATTTGGTGCACCGACTTACGCCGACCCAAGGACGACGCCTATTGATTTTGGTTGAAATCGGTCGATGTTTAGACCTAGTGCCCATATTAGGGTACCCCCAAAATTTCCTTTTTTACACGCTGCAGGTCGCAAATACGAATATATTTCAATGAAATTTGGTACACAGACCTATGTCGGCCCAAGAACAGAGCCTATTAATTTTGGTTTCAATCCGTCTATGTTTAGACCTAGTGCCCATATAAGGGTACCCCCCCCCCCCCAAATTGGCTTGTTTACACGCTGCAGGTCGCATATACGAAGATATTTCAATGAAATTTGCTTCGTTGACTCACATGGTCCCAAGGAAAAAGCCTATTGATTCTAGATAGGATAGGTCCATATTTGGAACTATCGCCCATATGGGATATATTTTCGATTTTCTCTTCTTTTATGATTTTATAGAAAATTTTGAAACAAGTCTGTCTTAACCTATTCAAATTTCGGATCCAAACATTAGTTGCCTTGAAGTCAGACTGGTGTAGGGTATTATAAAGTCGGCATGCCCGACTTTAACTTTTTTACTCGTTTTTTTTACATCGAAACTGAATCATTTTCTCGTAAAATTTCATCGATATCGAGTTCGATATACTTAATAGCAAGAATGAGGGTATTTTCCTATGTAGCTTGCAAGGTGATATAGATCAGATATAGATATACCAGTACTTATCATAATGATGTAAAGAACGTTTTGTTCTTTGTTCTACACTGAAAAATTTTCATTTATGGAAATTTTTTTCCCGATTTTTGTTTTGGTAACTAGCCACCAAACTCTTATGTATGTCCCTAGATTATAAATTTAAAAAAACCGCACTTAAAAAATTGCAAAATTATAGCGGAACGTGAAAAAAGACTTTATGGTAGAAAAATTCAATTAAAAAACTTAATCAGCGATTAACATTCTCCAAACAAATATACTGATGCAAAAAGTTTCCTTTTGGCAAATTTTTTTCGCCAATTTTTTTTTTTGCAACTAACCACCAAACTTTGTTATATGAATTGGGCATTATAGTCCCTGGATTATAAATTTAAAAAACCGCAATTAAAAAATTGCAAAATAATGGCGGAACGCGAAAAAAGACTTTATAGTACAAAAACGACTTTTTTTAACTAGCCACCAAACTTTGTTGTATGAAATGGCCATTATAGTCCCTAGATTACAAATTTTAAGAAACCGCCCTTAAGAAACTCCAAAATAATGGCGGGACGCGAAAAAAGTCTTTATGGAAAAAGAATTGAATTAAAACACTTAACCAGCGATTTACATCCTGCGAACAAATATATTGATGTAAGAATTTTCCTTTTTGTAAATTTTTTTCGCGGTTTTTTTAACTAGCTCCCAAACTTTGTTGTATGAAACGGGTATTATAGTCACTAGAATATAAATTTTAAGAAACCGCACTTAAAAAACTCCAAAATAATGGCGGGACGCGAAAAAAGACTTTATGGTAAAAGAATTGAATTAAAACACTTAATCAGCGATTTATATTATGCAAACAAATATATTGATGTAAGAAATTTCCTTTTTGTAATTTTTTCTCGCGATTTTTTTCGCTGTTTTTTTTAACTAGCCACCAAACTTTGTTGTGTGAAATGTGCATTATAGTCCCTAGATTACAAATTTTAAGAAACCGCACTTCAAAAATTGCAAAATAATGGCGGAACGCGAAAAAAGACTATGGTACAAAAACTGAATTAAAAAACATAATCAGCGATTAACATTCTGCAAACAAATATATTGATGTAAGAAATTTCCTTTTTGTAAATTTTTTTGCGATATTTTTTCGCGATTTTTTTTTTCAACTAAGCACCAAACTTTGTTGTATGTAACCGCACTTACAAAATTGCAAAATAATTGCGGGTCGCGAAAAACGACTATGCTATTAGAAATAAATTAAAAAACTTAATCAGCTATTTATGTTCTGCAAACAAATATATTGATGCAAGAATTTTCCTTTTTGCAATTTTTTTCGGGACAAATAATTGGCCCCATATGTTCTTAACGCCTAATTAATTGACTCCAACTTCTGAAAAAGAAGTTTTTTTGTTCATCTTTTTGGATGTCATTTATTCAGATGTTATTGGTTTTGCAAGACTTATATTTTGATATAGCATGGACCTGTGCTTCCTGTTTTTAGAAATACCAAAACATTGGGAATATTTTTGTTTTCTTGCCTACAGGGCGCAAATTCAGCATGGGACATATGTGTCCCATTGGTCGTCAAAGGTAAACAAAGAAGAAGTTTTATAGTTTTATTTTTTTCATTAAATTAAACAAAAAATTAATAAAATTAAATAAACTCTTCATTCAACCAAACATAAAAAAGACCTAAAATTCAGAAGAGCGTAACAACAAAAAAATTCAAAATCAAGTTTTTTATTGATTATGATGCACTATACTAAATACATGTCCCTAGTCAAGAGAGGAAATATATCCTTTAATTCCAAAATATGTGTAATTCTACAATGTTTTTTGCTTCTCCTCTAAAAAGATAAAAAGTGTTGTTACGCCCTTCTGCAATTCAGGGCACGATATATCGATTGACTTTCGTTTGGTTTCACTCATAGCCCTTCCAAATGACGAAATGTAATTATTCTAAATTGGTTGAATTTTATATGCTCGATCATGTGATGGATCGTGATGGCTTGGTTGCTGAACATTGTTTGTGAAATCCGAATTTTTTCAAATCGTGGCCGAACCAAGGACTTCGAAATACTAATGCATACTAAAATGGAAATATATATTTTTTCACTTCTCTCCAAAATGGGCATCAAACAAGAAAGGATAATATCCTTAGTTCAGTGATAATATAAATTTTGACAAAAAATGACGAAGTAAATAATTTTTAAAATTTTCAGTAGAAAAAAAAAGAAAAGCTGTTTTTAAAATGTAGAAATTCTCCTCTTTCATTTGATCCCCATGGAATGTACAAAATATCCTTAAAAAAGAGTTTGCCAAAAACCATGCGCTGAAAATTTAAAGTCCTTTTTTAATGACTACTAAAGTGATCATGAAGAATTGAGTACGCATTTTTACTAAACGTGGTTTCTTCTCTCACTTGTTAATTGATTTTTCCAAATGAGCAAAATTATTTTGAAAAAACGTTAGAACACTCGACTTTAAGCACAAAACGTGATATGCGAACTACTTCGCATGATAAGAAAAACAAAAAAAAATAGTAAATGACACTCTATGTAAAAATTTACAACAACAACAAAACCAAAAATGCAACTATTTTTTTCAAAAACTATAACAAAACACACTATACTCGATACGAGCAGAGTAAGGTAGTTGTTCACAAATTTTTACCGTTGACGACCAATGGGATATATATGTCCCATGAATTTTTTTGATGAAGGAATTGAAAAAAAATATTTTTGACGACACTTTTGTTTAGAAATGTTGGGTCGATTATCACGAATCCGCAAATAAAAATACAAATTTTCCAGCAGTTTATGTTCGGTCGTCAAAGAGTCACTTTTTCTCATTATTGTAATGTTTGTACTTAAACATTACAATAAATTTACCTTAACAATTATTTTACCTTAACAACAAATATTGTGTTTTATTTTATCTAAAAGAAATTTAATTTTAAACTTTAAGGCATGCTAACAACGTAGCGGGCTTCGCCCGCTATATATTATTTTATGATGTTTATATCAAAGTATATTTATCTCGTGCCATAGTTATGCCATAATTTTGCCAGCACTGGCATAGGTTCTCATTTCTATTCTACTTACCAGGCCTGGGGATTATCAATTACAAAAAGTTGCTGATATAGGCGCTATAGGCGTGGTCAAGCATAAAGAGAATACATATACGTTGAGTTGATCCCTAACTCGCCCTTTTCGTCATTACTGCGTTTCCCAATAAAGTTTAATTGATATTTTTCAATAACAATTACATGTAATTTGTGATTACACATAATTTGTAATTGTAATTTAAATGTAAGTGAACTCCCCCAGGTCTGCTAATTATAACTAGTTCTTTTTGTATGGAGTTTGAGCTATAACCAATAGGTTCTTTTCCTACAAACTAGAAAAGGTTGCTTGCTTTGAAACCGGTTAAAGAGCTAGTTATAAAAGTGGTTCTTGTAAAATGGAAACGTACGTCTTGACTTCCAGGAATTGGAATCCATGAAACCGGTGGTAGAAGACCGTGCAGTACAATAAACCCAAACGTTACACGTTCTAAACAATTTTTCTGGGTATGTATATTAGAGTGCCTTATTTCTAGAGGTTTAAATAAAAAAATGCAGGTTAGCAACAACTATTAGTGTAAACGTTTGTTTGTAAACCTTTCCCAAATACTTTGCAAAACTCAGAACTAAAAAATAACAAATCTATTACTGAATTTAGACTGAGCAACGGCCAAATACAATCACAGATATAAATCTGCATGAAAGCAGGGAAAGCAAATAAAAATTTGTTAAAATTGAACTTGCAGACAAAACTGCTGGAATTTGTAGATTTTTTTGCTAAATACTAGTAAAGTAACAACAACAAAAGTAAATTTGTTAAATTTAAAGAATTTTAGTTATATTTAAATTAACTTTCAATTAATTGAAAATGACAAATTGTACTGTAAAATCTGCAGAAATTTTTGCTAAACTTTAGTTGACTAAAAATAGCAAAAACAAACTGCTACATCTACAAAAGTTTTGTTAGTTTTAGGCTAAATTTAGTTTAATAAAATTAGTAGTCCCTCCCGCTAAAATCAGCAAAAACATTTGCTAAAAACTTGTAAACTGCTGTTTTCAAAAAGCTCGATTTTAATTTGCAGTAAAAAATCTAAAAAAAAAACTTCGAATAATTATAATTTTTTTGTGATTTTTTAGGATACTAATTTTTAGATTACTAATTATGACAAAATCTTTTAAAAATTAATAGGGCTCTGACCATCAATTCTATATATTTCGGACATACCGATTACAATGTCGTACTATATTTTTCGATCTAGGGTACGGGTGATATCAAAAAATGTGATAAAAACCGTGTAACCACCTAATTTCTAATGCATGGATTACATTTGAGTTATATATTGCGATTCAAATCAGCGCATTGTCACCAGTTTTACAAAATTTATAACAATCTGACCAATTTTTGGTTAATACATAAAATTTGTGACCAATTTTATAGGCCAAATATAATCTCCGTAACAAGTAACTCATAAGGTTTTTAACTTTAATAGCTTATATTAAAGCTAAACACTAACTGTAAGAATTTTTATGAAGAGGAAAAGTGCCGTTTTTAATAAAAATTAATACATTTTACAAACTTTTTCGTATATCTTAGATATCACGACTTCAACTCTGTAACGATTTTTCGTCATAATTTTTGATAAAAATGCATATACCAGAATTTTGGAGTTATATATATTTATATTGCGAAAAGTATAATGTTATTTATACTCAAATGATCGTTGGACTGTAAGTAATCATCCAGTATAACAGACTTCAAGCTTTTCTGCAGCATGTAACATTCTCGAGATGAAAAAGGATGTCTTTAATAAGATTTGAAAAAATGTTGTACACTCCGTTCCTAATTTTTACACCAAACTATTTAACGAGTAAGAAAAACAATGTCATATTTGGATTCACCTTGTAGGCATCATGCGATTTTATTTCCGAAAAAAAAAATTCTAACAAAGCGTTTCTGAAAGAAAACGAAAACTCCGTAACCACAATTGTTTGCATCAGGTTTCATTCAAATAAATGTAGATAAATAAATTAAAATATTTTAAAATAACCATAAACAGAGGTGATTCAACTAATATTTATGCATCAAAAGACAATTCAACTACTAATTTTGAGTCAAATCAAAAAAAGTTATCAGTTTTTTACCCTAAGCTGCTGGAGCGAAAAACGATTGATTTTGCATTTCATTGGTTTTCAATCGATATTTCGAGTCATTACTGACATTAGTTTGACAAATTAAATTTGTTTCATACACTCTTAAAAATGCATGTGAAATAACTACTATAAATTATGTAATTTTTGATGTACAATTACAGAAAATGCGTAAATATAAGCACAATATATGTATCAAAATTAATTACATTCTTTTTCTGTAAAAATACATACAAAATGTAGTATTTTGCATGTTTCTAAACTTGTTTATACGTTTGTAAACATTTACCCTTTACATTTACATACATTGTATGTAAATATTTTTGTTATGCATAAAGTGCGTAATTATACATACATTAAGGAGGATTAAAAAATGTCAAACAGAAAGACAAAATTCATAAAAAATTATTGTATTTTAAAACTAATATCCGTATAAGAGGATACAAAAAGGCTTAATTTGCGATGGATAAAAGCAAGTATGTATATTAAAAAGTGCAACTTATAGCATTTAAATTATTTAAGCTAATAACTACTAATTCATGTTTTGTAGATATCCTGGAAATTGATATTTAGACTATGGAAAAAGAAAACGATAAATCCTATTCAAAATAACAACACTATCTCTACATTATGTCGGAATCAAAATATCCAAAGAAAATTTCTTTTTACAAGACTTCGGCTGTGCCAAATTTTAAATACATATTTGTATCCTCCACCAATATAAGTAAACTTAAAAGTTAGCGGTTCCCCGAACAAAATTAAAGGAGCAGTGCAAAATTTATATAATTCCATTAACAGTTATATTCGCAAAAGTGTTTATCATTCTGCCAAATTTCCGATCTTGTATTGAAAAATTTATCTGTATTTGATTAGAGAGAGTTGGGGATTCCAAGCTTTATTCCATAAATAGTTCAGAAGACTAGACATAAGATAAATTTTTACAAATAATCGTTAATAAATTTAGAAATGTCTTACGAACTACGTGTAAAAAGTAATTTTTAAAGAAGACTTTGGGCGTGGAAACACCTTTAACTTCTATTTGAAAATATTATTATTCTGTAAATATTTATGTATTTAAAGAATGCCCATTTTGGAATTCTAAAAATCCTTTAGGTCTGTTGAGAATTAATAAATTGATAAATCCACTTCTAAGAAATTTGTTTAACAAAATTCCCCAGATCTCTCGAGATTTTTCTATTAAACAATCAAACGCTGATCCAATTTTATTATTAAAAACGTTAATTTTTAGGGTTTTCTCGAACAGATTCTGCAAAGTTTTGCACAAGATGCTTGCAATTGTTATCGCCTGTAACGAGACCTTCAAATTAAAAGTAATTTTTAGTTTATATCAAAATATTTAATAGTTCCATACCTATAAGTAATTCTTAAAACAATAACTTTTTAGATGGGAAAACAAATATCATTTCCAAAAAACTTAAAAATAAGTTGGTGGAAGATTTATTTAGTATACCACAGTCAAATATAATATAAGATATCAACGTGATATTAAAACATTTTGAGGTATGATATATTTCTAATAAAATATCCTTTAAAAATACATTTATTGTTTTTAAATCCTTTAAATGGAAGTGGGAATTCATTTGGGTTATTTAACATAAAGCACCAAGAATGTATACATATTTTACGTGTTGTTGTAGGCATTTTATCTGTATCTTTACTTATTTTTGAATGCTATTTTGAGCACAAACTCTGTAATTTTACATGAAATTCGTATGTTCCTAAACATTTTTTAAGCACATAAATAGGTACGATTACATACTTTATGCCTAATTAATGTACACACAATGTATGTAAATATTTTAATTTAGGCACAAAAATGTATTTTTACTGATATTATAGTAGGAGAAAAAATACCTACTATAAATGGGGTAAAGTTACATGAATTTTTATTAGAGTGTACAATTTAAGAATTTTTTGATCGCGAAATGTTATGTTTTTAATATATTTTTTTGTAACTGCGCAACCGCTGTTTAAATTTTAAAAAATTTTATATTTTTGAAAAGCATTTAAAAGGACCAAAAATACAAAATTAAAAAAAAATAAAAATATTTTTCGCGGAATGAATTGTATTTTTATTCGCGAAACCGCCAATTTGATAAACACAAATATATATCATTGGAAAGCAAGTTGAAAACCCAAATACGAAAAACTAATAAATTGAAGAAAATTCGTACGCAATTTTTTTTTGTTATATCTTTTGCTTCCAGAAATGTAAACTCCGTTACAACAAAAAAAATTAAAATTGTGCAAAAAAAGTTATTGCGACAACTTGTAGAAGAGATTTTTTGCAATTAGGTTTATAATGACTAAACTTACTGATTCCATTAAGAAAAAACCGAAATATTAACACTTTTTGCTTCTCACAAATTTGGCCCAAAAATTTATCACATTTTTTGATTTCACCCGTACACATTTTTCGCTAAATATCTTTAAAATTTGGCAGTTTTTCATTTAGTTTTTTATATACAAAAATTTTCAAATGCTGTCAATATAAATTTTTTGTGGTGAAATGTGGGCACAGGACCTCTATTCACACAGTTGCAAGAAATACTAGTTCTGAACCAGTTATGTACTACCCGGGTAAAAATCTTAATATGGTGTCATATATAATTATGTCTTTTTTAATAAATCCCCATATACAACAACATACAACTTGATCCGAAAAATGGGTCATCTACATGTGTCTAATTATATCAAATTAGATATAATTTGATACTGTTTGATCCGAGATTTGTCCATATCCAGAACATCAAATTATATCTAATTCGATATAAAAATATTTGGTTTTATAAAATTTTGTCTGATAGTAGGCATACTTTTTATGCATACCAGCTATTGAATTGACATTGAAATGTTTATGGTTTTAACAATTTTGAAGACCCAAATTTTAAAACATAAAATGAAAATTTATTTGAATACTTTTGTCTTCTAAATCATACGCGTCATTTTTAAATATGATTTTACATGCAAAAACATCACGTGAAAATTAGTTAGCTATGGAGTAATTAACTCTGAAGTTGCAGATAACTAAATTTGATGTTGAACTATATATTAATTTGTATGCGATTATATAGAAAGTTATATAAAATTAAAATATATTTTTAGTACGACGACACTTACAGTGTTATAAAACTTAGTATCAAATCATATATAATCATATCCGTCACTACATATAATTTGATTAGTTTTATAAGGCTTATGTAGTTATATATAGAGTCAGATTTAGGGATATGTAATAATATCAATTACCATACAAAAAATTCGTTGAAAAAATAATATCAGATGTAGTTGTATATAATGATATGTATCTCAATGTGACTCCATTCATTGTCAGATATAGCCCAATCACATTATATATGACAATATATAACTATTTTTACTCGGGTAGTTTATTTAAACCAAGCAACTAGTACGAGTTCTACCGCCTCTCTATACAACCAACTGTAAAATTTAACATGGAGATGGATGGGGCAATAGTCGCCAAACTGACACTTTGGTACTAGTTGTAGAACTAGTTTAGAAATTACAATTTAAGGACGAAAAATAAGGAGCGAAACTGGTACTAATATGTCACTCGCGGAACCAGTTCCGAAGTGACTCTTTGGAAATAGTACTGTACCAGTTGGTTGCTATCTCAATTATATATATAAAAAACAAAGGTTTTTCCTTTGATAAAACACAGGTTAGACCGATAGTTTCCTCTTACTGAGATTATTATATCCATTTACCAACTGAAATTTAAAATATTTTGTGTTTATGATTTCTAATGACAATAAAATATTTTAGTGTTTATTTGCAAACCCTAAATGTATTACATATTACAAACGAAGATGGTATTTCAAAACTCGTAATTAAAGTCAATCTTTTGAAATCTCTGCGCAGTTTTAATAAAACTATTAGGTATACAAGTTGTTAAAGATTATTGTGTTAGAAAGAAAAACAAGAAGCTGTACTGGTACTTATAAGAAATTTACTAAACTAGTTCTGCATTGACTCTTTGGCCCCAGTACTGTACCAGTTGATTTGCACCCCAGTTCAATTCACAATAACAAAATTTAGGTGTTTATTTACAAACTCTGATTTTTTTATTAAATAAAAATGCAAAAAATAATAATTTCAAATCACATATTTTAATTCAGGTAATTTTTTTTAAGCAATCTCCACATAGATCGTATTTAACTAGTACACAACTGGTTCAAATTGATTATTTTGAGAACTAGTTATGTAATTACTAGTCAAAACACTAGTACGTTTTAGAACTAGTTTGACCATTTCCTACTGGGCATATTTAGGCTTAAAATTTGATGCTTAAAACTTGATATTAAAACCACAGTTCGCGTTTTATATGAACTTTTATGGTTTATAAAGGTTTTAGCCAATTGAATCGCTAAAAGCAAAATCGACCTCTGTAATGCCTTAGTAAGGAAGGAATTAAAGGAAAATATTTCAATAAAAAACTGTATTCATCTATAGCGGCCTATGCGTTAAAATCGCGACTTTTCAAAAATTTTATATGGCAGCATATCTTTCCAAGATGTTCCCAAATTCCAACTTTTAGTACAATATAGGGTTACCTCTAAAAACGGTTGTTGCAAAATTTCAAGCAAAACAGTTTCCGTTTGCAAAAAATTTGGCAATGAATATATTTTTTACTAAGGTTAGTATCGTACTAAATTCATTTTAAGATACTAAAGTGTCTTTAGTACGATACTAACCTTAGTAAAAATGTATATATTGCGATAACTTTTGCAAATGGAAACTTTTTTGCTTGAAATTATACATAAAGTAGGACTTTGGGGACAACTTGGAATGCTATGCTGCCATATACAATTTTTGACGCGATTTTAACATATAGGCCGCTATAGATGAATACATTTTGTGTGTTGAAATATTTCCCTATTAATTGCTTCTTTACTAAGCCATACCATTTATAAAGGCCGATTTTTCATTCAGCGATTCAATTGGCTAAAACCTTAAAAAACCGTAAAAATCCATATAAAACGCGAACAGTGGTTTTAATACCAAGTTTTAAGCATCAAATTTTAAGGCTTAATATGAATACCAGTCCTGTGCCCACATTTCACCACAACAAATTTATATTGATTGCAATTGAAAATGTTTGTATATAAAAAAGTAAATGGAAAACTGCCAAACTTTACATACATTTGGCGAAAAAAGTACGTCATTGTAATCATCATGTCCGAAATATGTAGAACTGATGGTCAGATCTCCATTAATTTTTTATGTGTCATGCAGTGTTATTTACAAAATTTTTTTTACTGATTTGAGCTATTCAATATAACTAAAATTAGCTATCCAATATAACTAAAATTCTGTATAGTTAAAAGTTTTATTTTTAGTGTTGATATCTTACAAACATATAGGAAAAAGGACCTGCTACTTTCAGCATTTGTGTTAAGGGTACAAATAATCGGAAAGTGTCAGACCTGGAGTTTAGTCATTATATGTTTTAATTAATTACACAGGCAATTATACAACTACATATAATTGTCATTAAAAAAAAAAGACTCAATTACAGTTACATATAATTTTCAGTTTAAAAAGGAACAATTACAATTGAAAAATGTCGGTTACAATTACATTTTTGTGGGAAAAGAAATAATAATAGAAAGCGCGAGTTGAACATCAACCCCACTTGACGTATTCTTTTTATCATTGGCCACGCCTATTTTGTTTTTCCAAAAATTTTAACAAAAAGCATTTTCTAATTCTAAATGTAATTGAAATCCCTTTCAGTTATAATTACATGTCATTAGTAATTGTAGATTTTCAATTGCAATTACTGTTTTTCTTATCTCACTAGTATTTAGGAAAAAATCTGTTATTTCTGTAAAGAAACTTTTAGCTAATTTTTTAGAGACTTAAGGCTGAGTTACCCAACCGTAAACGCATCTGTAACGAATCAGCTGTTTCGATACCAAAAGAAGAAATGTATACGAATGGTTACTAACACGTAAATGTAAACGAACTTGCCGGATCATTCTGTTGAAATCAGAATTTTCTATCCGGCATCGAAACAGCTGAATGATTTTAGTCGGAAAAAATATGAAATGAATAAAGAAAATTGATTCAAACAACAAATAAGGAATAAAAATTAACAAATAAATGGAAAAATTTAGAATAAAATATAAAACCACATGAAATAGATGCTAAATAGTAATTTCGTTTACGATAATCTATAAGTGTACTTTTTAGCTACGGCACGGTGCAGTTACATCACATTTACGTTTACGGTCCCATAATCCGCCCTTAATATGGTATTTTTACAGGTTTATATCTATGAGTGTAAAAACTGTAAAGACATATCATTATTTTTTGGACTACTAGTAATTCGCCGATTTACTTTCCACATTATTAATAACTAGTTACTTTTTCGATTATTTCAAAACAAGAAATATTGCGTTGCCAATAATGACTTATTTCTATCATTATTTCAAATATAAACAATATCCTAACTAAATATATAAAGCAATGTTCTATAATTTTTTGAAAATTTTTTTGAAAATCTATTTTTAAATTCAATATTTTTTCAACACCGGTAAGGATATATGTTACCATATATTTATTTTTGATTTTTAATAAGGAAAGTAACTACAATAATTACCAAATACAATATGTATTTACTGTACCTTTTTTCAATAAAATTTTCCGAGTGTCCAAGACCCCACCAAGATTATTTTTTTAATAGAGATAATATTTCACTTGGATGTTGCCCAGGAAAAAAATATACAATCGGTAGCCAACCACACCCATTCTACAACTGGTTCCACTGCAACCGATTCCATGGAACTGGTTCCGGAACCAGTTCCTGGGATCCAATATGGAAGATGTGGGTGACGTAGAATCAGTTCCAGAACTAGTTCCAGAACTGATTCTAGAGCAACCGGTTCCACTTTGGAGCCATAGAAGGGGTTGCTCTTGGGACAATTTCAAACAAAAAGAATCAATGTTAGAATCGTCAGTAGAAGGGGTTGTGAATGAAAAGTAGCTATTGTACAACCGATTCTTTGGAACAGAAAATTTTCCTGGGTGTATTATTAGGGGTATTCGAAATTTTTGACGATTTTTCTATATATCTCTAAGTTTTCGGGATATGGGACATTTAAAAATTCGGATACACTGGTGGCGCCATCACCAGGGTAATAGCAGAAAAATTAAAATATTATATTTTAAAATAAATTGAATTTGGATACGAATTATGTATGTCTTTATATAAATCAGTGTTCAAATAAAAGTTTGATAAAATCAATGTTTAACCTTAAATTTTTTTACTAATCATCGTTTCAACTAAATACTTCAAACCGATTTGAAACCCGCTTTGTGAATTTTTTTTAATGACGTATTATTTGAAGTGTAAAAATATTTTAACATTTTTTATTAAAAGTTTTATTGATAGTATAAATAATTGATTGCAGTAATCGTTTTCCACATTGTTTGAAGTTGTTATTTCCGAGTAAAGGTATAATTAGTTTGTACGTAACGTGCCGTGACGAATCAGCTGATTTGTTTTTGTTCTACGAAAAAGCATTTGAGTCGTTGGTTTGTCTGTAATGTAACGTGCCGTGCCGGATGAACCTGTTGAAAACAGAATTTTTGTGATCCGTTAAGTGACAGCGAGTTGACAGCTGATATTTTGATCCGCCGTCTAAATTTTGTCACCACCGCCTTCGAAAATTTGTTTTTACACGATAAAAGTCTAAAAATAGTGTATATTTTTTTTAATTTTCTTTATTTACCGTTAAGCCGATATTTTGTATGTGTCAACTTAAAGTTGGCTAGCAGATCAGCTTTTGGCTCACAGCTAGCTTTAAGCCGCCGTTGCAATTTTTTTATTTAGGCACCGCAACTGATTAATCTGGTTGGCACAGATCTCTGCTAAGAAAAACACCATTAAACAGCTGATACGTTATTACTAGGGTTTGGAGTTTGGGAAATCGCAAGAAAAGTTTGCCAGGAATTCCCGGGAAAATAATATATTTTTCCCGGGAAAACGGAAAATTTTATAAATATTAAGTTTTTTAAATTGTTTTTGTTTGGAATAGGATTTTTAAATTTTTCAAATGTATATTTTAGTTAAAGTCGACTTTAGTTAAAATATTGGGTGGCAGTATACCTTGATTTGGTTTATTTTTGGAGGATTCTAATTGGTTAATTTATTTTAAACCACTCAAAATGTTTGAAAATACATATAAATATTTTTGTAAGGTTTTCATTCACAAAATGAACAAAACCGTATGATTATAAATAAAGTCGACCTTAAATTTAAAATACTCCCCAGGAAAATTTTTTACAATCGGTAGCCAACCACACCCATTCTACAACTGGTTCCACTGCAACCGATTCCATGGAACTGGTTCCGGAACCAGTTCCTGGGATCCTATATGAAAGGTGTGGGTGACGTAGAATCAGTTCCAGAACTAGTTCCAGAACTGATTCTAGAGCAACCGATTCCACTTTGGAGCCATAGAAGGGGTTGCTTTTGGGACAATTTCAAACAAAAAGAATCGGTGTTAGAATCGACAGTAGAAGGGGTTGTGAATGAAAAGTAGCTATTGTACAACCGATTCTTTGGAACAGAAAATTTTCCTGGGTCCTTTATATTAAAGGCCAATAATTTTATAATAACGTTTTCATTAATAAATGTGATATTTTCAAGTAACTTTACTTTATTTTAATACACTTGCTTTCAAACTAATATATTCTTTTATATTAAAGAATAAAATGTCAGGAGTATTGAAATACTTCACAAAAAAGGACAATGCAATATTTGCCATAAAAGACTAATGGTTAACCGAGGTATCTAAATTTGGTTATCCGACATCTAAATTTGGTTCACAAAAAAAACTGGTGGTCATGCAACCTTTCTTGAAGAAAACAACAACAAGAATAACGTTCCAGCTAAAATTAGCAAAGTACCCGAAAAAAAGTGTAAGCTGAATAGGCATTGAACGTTTTATGGTAAGGCAAACATTTCCTGAAGTGGTATCCAAATTAGCCGCAGTCGACGGAATGTCAATCCGCATCATAACTAGATCTTCGTTTATTCGAGAAAGCTTTTATAATAAAAACCTGGCATTGCCAAAAAATTTTACAATCATCTAAAAGAAATCATGATAAAAGAAATATCGAGCAATATTTCTAACAATAGGAGATTTACTATAATCTTAGATGAATAGACAAGAATATCACAAAAGAGATATTTGAACATATGTATAAACGGAAATAATTCATTTTATAACCTGGGGTTGGTTTATATATCAGGAAGGTGTAATGCTGATGAATTAAGAAGAATTGTAGAAATAAGAATAGAAGAGTTTTATTTGTCTTTGGAAAATAACATTGTGGCCACCATATCTAATGGGCTAAGTTTGATGAAACGGTTTGTTTCCGACAGTCCAGTAGTAGGTGCTTTCTGCTGGAATCATGCAATTCATTTGGAAGTGCTGCGAGTAATTTATGTGAAATCAAATGTTCAACATTCTGATATTTTTACTTTGAATTCTCACCACAAAGACTGCATTTGTACTGAAATAGTGTTTTTTTTAAACAAAAATTACTTATATAGGTGGTTTTCATTAACAATTTTGTTCAAAAATATTTCCCGGGATTCCCGGGAATCAAATTTTTTCATTCCCGTTTCCCGGGAAATAAAAAAGTCCGGGAAATCCCAAACCCTAGTTGTTACGGAGAAGACTAACTACACAAAAGAGCCATCCGGCACGCACGTTACAGAAACGTCACGGAACGCAAAGACTAATGGAGCCTTAAGTTGAAATATGAATATGGATTAGCTTACCTGCATTGTAATTTATATGTTCAGCTGAAAAGAAAAGAAACATAAGATAATTAGTACTTACAAGTTTTTTGTTACATCTAGGATTTCATCATCAATCCCGCCAGCTTTCCTAGCTCGCTAAACTGACGGATTCCCGTAATTTTTTTTTATTTAGAAAATATGTACAAAAATTTTATTCATTAATTTCATTACATTTTGTCTGCTTTTTTGATTAGTGTTTTTTTTTAAACCCTTTTAGATTCTAAAAGCGTTTCTTTAATTATTCCTCAGATTCTAAGTTTTTAAATAGATTTTCATTTCATTTTAACTAACAAATGAAATTATCTCACGTGATAATTTCCGATCTTGATGAAAATCGGATATTTTTTAAAGAAAAAATTCCAAGGTTGGGACGTCTAGATTATCGGTCATCTCGATGATTTAGTGGCTGAAACTGAAAACAGTGTTGTCAACTTAAAATTGTATACTACTGTCACAAAAACTACCGTTAAAATTTTTCTTCCCGAAATTTGGCCCGTTTCCCTAAAAACCATGTACTCTGGTGTAGGGTATATCTCTTAGTTAGGCAGGGTTTGGTTTATTGTGCTCGAAATGTAGAAAATTCTAAAATTACATTTTCCATGTTAACCACCAAATATACACGGTTTTGGGAGTGAAATGTTTACACACATATTAATATATTTTTTTTTTGTTTTCTTCTTTTTTTTGACTACTGTCAGGAATGTCGATTAAAAAATTCCAAAGTTAACAACAGAAAATTCTTTTCAAATAACATAATCTTCTGTCTAATAAATAGAGAGTAGGGGAAATTTGCATAAATAATAATTTGTACAAACACTCAAAATAATATGTCTTTATTTTAACAGAACTATTTCGTATTTCTAGCTTAAAATAAAATTTGTTGAAATTTTGTGTTAAAAATTAGTTAACCAACAATTGTTCTGTTCTATAGTTCAACTAATTTTTAACAAAAAATGTTGTTAGTTTTAGCAAAATTTATATTATATAATTTCTTGAAATTATCAATATTTGAGTTGAAAATTAGTAAACTTACAAATAGATTATTTCTGTTAAATTGGCATATTAATTTGAGAGTATATATATATAGATATGGATAACATTTATTTTTGTGGTTAGTAATTAAAAGTAAAACGAACATCGAATAAACATTAGTTAACATTTAACCAACACATTACATACCCCAACCATTATTTCGTTGGTGCTATATTTCCAACAGTCCACACATATTAGTTTATCTTTGTATATATTAAATATTACTTGTGTTAAAAATTTTAACAATAGAAAATATGTATATCTATTATTAAAGGTTTGTAGAATTATGACAATTAAAAAAAAACTTATGTCGACTTAACAGAAAATCGAGTTAGTGGTTTAGAATTGATAGTTCATACATCTAACTCGTTCTTCAGCGCTCCATTTAGTTCGAAAATTATAGGTATTAATTTTTGAGAATAGCAATTTTTCCAACAGAAGTTATATTTGGAAATGTCGGCACATGTAAAGAATTGTATGAAATGATTTTTGCCTTTAATAAGGCGAAAATGTTGGTCCAGATCTTTGTTCCAAATTACATTTATTTCAAAATAATACCCAGCCAGCAAACAAGCCCAAAAATTAATCAAAAAAAGCTCAAAAAATATTATTAAAAGTTCAAATTTTTATATGAAAGTGGTTCATCCAAAAGAACCTTCTTGTACAATATGGAGTAACCGCTTATTCCTTAACTTCTGGGAAATCTCTTAGTCTTTTACTATGAGTAACCACGCCGCTAACTCGTTTTTCGCACTTTTATTGTAAGCAAGAGCGTAGTGACACCTCATGAATTTTGGGACATCGCGAACAAAAGTAATTAAGCGAGTAAATATATTGTTAAGTAGTGAAACCTTTTGCGTGCTACTTACTCGTTTAATTACTTCTGTATTTGCTGGGTAAGAAAAATATTAAATATTATAAACAAGTCATAGGAAGAATGCCAACAAATTGTACAATAAACAAAACGTATATTATATTTATGTATATTAACAGTTGGTTTGTTGAATAAAAAAGTTATATTTTTCTAAAGTTTTTAAATAAGTTATAAACTTTTTTTAAAGAGGAAAGTAAGAGGAAATGATTTTAAAATAAAAAGGCAAAACAAAGTTTTCCCTTCACAATTTTGCTTTAAAGCTTTCTCATGTTAACGTGACAGTTGTGGCGGATGTTGAGTGTAACGGAAGTGTGCGAATATTTACGCTGATATTTCAAACAAACATACACACACAAAATATATGCTCGTATTTTTGTTAGTCGGTTATTTAATACTTTAATGTATGTGAACTAGGGATGCCAATCGGGATTGATATTTGAAAATCCCGGAATTCGGGATTTTGTATGAAATAGGGACCACGGGATTTCGTTATTTAAATTTTCTTTATTTGTAAAAATGTTTATGTTATGTAACTAATTTTTTTATAGAATAAAGCGTTTTATAATTAACCAGGTAGAAAATTACAAAGGGGCCAGCACTGGCAAAGCACCGAAATAGGTGGTATGACTGCTTGTTAACAGCGCTTTCCCAACGCCCAAATGATAACACCGTTCCACGGTGGTGCCAATGCTTTACCAAGCCTAGCCAACGCTAAAATAAAAAAATCAAAGTGCTTTCCTGACACCCAAATAATAGCACCAAAAAACATAAAAATCAAGTGTTTTTTTTCCTTGCCACCAAATTATGAACCCTCATCACTGAAGAATTTTAAATTACTCTAAAAATCGACGATTCTTGGAGTTATTGTATTGTGGAGTCAAAAATTATTTAAATATCCACTCTTAGAGTTTCTTTTTCAAAAAGAAAATAATGTTATAGGAAAACAAGCGCTAGGAATTTCCCTTTTCAAGCGTTGGGAAAGCGTCCAAATTTAGTGCTTTGTCAGTACTTCTTTTTGTAAGACCGCGGTCTACTTGCGCTTTGCCAGTGCTTCTTTTTTGTTATACATAATTTCCACCTGGGTATTTAATAGTTGTTAATTAATAATGTGGTCATTTTATGAATATTGAAACATCTCAGTCAGAAATTGACAGTGGTACAAAAAATCAAGTACCTGCATACCACTTGGTAACCATGATGTTAAAAATAAATGACTGGCAGAAGACTCATTTGGGACGCTTTGCCAGCGTTTGCAAAAATCGTTTTGCCAGTATTTGTTTTACAAAACATCAAGGCAGGGCCAAAAAGATACATATGAACTTTTTTTAAATTTTATTTTGGAAAATATAATTCCAAACCACCTATTTATTGGTGTCGGCAGCGTTTTGCCAATCTTAAAAATTTTGTTTCTCCAGTACTTATCAGGCGCTTTTTGAACTGCCGTTCCTTTTGTCTATTGACGTTATCATATTGGAAATGGGAAATCAATTTTTGTCAGTACTTGTACCACCTGTTAAAATACCTTGCCATCGCTTTCCCGTTTGTATTTTTCTGGCTGGGATAATATGTGAAGGCCTGTCATTAAGTACACTTGCGCCCAGTATTTTGTAAGCAGATTTTAAAACAGATTCGTTGCGATAACCTTGCCCACTAAATCGTGTAATTACAGCAGCAAAGTTATTTGGTTATCGTTATCAAATGTTTTCATGGAAGAATTCAAACTTACAGTCCCAGCCAAAATTAGGTTTCAGAAATCGAATTTCGCTTGGAAGAATAAATTGGTAAAATAACAAACAAACTTGATTTTTCGAATGTATTCCTCAAAAACTTAATAATGTTTACCAAAATTTCAAATTTGTATGCAAAGTCTTTGCATAGTTTACTCGAATAATCTACTTAATTTATAATTTTACCAAAAGTTTGGCATCAATTTCTTGTCAATATGGGAAAATTCAAGAAAAAACGTAGGTAATCTAAAATTGCTCACTTTGTTTATTTGCGTTTATATTATTATTAAAAAAATAAGAAAATCCCGGGATTTTTGAGAAATAATCCCAGGATTCGGGATTTTGCCAATCCCGAAAATCCCGGGATTTCGGGATTCCCCGTTTGGCATCCCTAATGTGAACTTTTGTTAAAGACTATCCCCTCAATTCATAAATGCTTCGTAAAGTTATAGCAGGTTTACAAAACGTCATTTTCATATAAAATTTGTTCAATAAACCTCCTATAATTTTACAAAGCGTTTATGAATTTAGGGGTATAAATCTAATACAATAAACATATGACGCACAGTGGTTCCAAACCAAAAAAATAATGGTAATAATTATGGATCTTCTAAACTACTGATCCAATCAAAAAAATATGTTCGCAAGAACTGAAGAGAAAGACCCAGTCTTTTAGAAAATTAGTATCGTAGCCACCCTGTTTTATCACAAGGTGTAAAAAAGCTTTATTGTCGTGCAACTTTTACAAATGTGAACCGATTTTGCTGATTTTATACTTTTTGTAATCTAGGTTATAAGATAATAAAAAACGTGCTTCAAGTACCATAGTATCTCTAAAAGTTTAAAAAATATTTATATTTGAATTTAAAAATTTAAATTTTTTACCAAGGTTGGTTACCGAAACGAATAACGGAAAGGGTAGCGGTAACGGTATCAGATTTCGTTTGTTTAGGTAACAGTAAAGGTAACGGTATTTAAGACTGTTTCGGTAACGGTATACCATTATCGAAACAGCAATACCGGTACGTACCGGTATTAAAAATTATGTTAAAAACATATAAAAACAAGTAAAAACATGGCATATTTTTAATTTTAAGTACTGAAAATACAGATTTTAAGCTATAAATTCAATACTGGTAGTTTTAATAAGTAAAATTATTATCTATAAATTTTTTGTAAAAAAAAACACTCAAGATTATAAAATAAAAAAATTGTAATTTTTATATAAAATAATAAATACCGGTAACTACCCATAAAAATAACGGTATCGGTAACGATAACGGTATTTAGAAATTTTTTTAGAGGTATCGATAACGGTAACGGTATTCAATTTGAAACGGTATTTTAGCAATAACGGTATTATAACGATAACGGTAACCAACCTTGTTTTTTTACCTTGACTTTTTTTGGTTTTTTCCCAATAAGTTTTTCATTATCAGAACAATACCCAGCAAAAATATGTGTAAGTCATTCAAAACAAACAACTTTAAAATTGGTTATAATGGAGCGATAAGTGCTCTTTTACTGTTTCGAATGTATGTGCTTTAAAACAACTTTCAAAAATGTTTATATAATGTTGTTTTTTTCTTTGTAAATCCATTTGTTTGTAAATTACGAATTTATTAGAGATTCCATTTTTTATCTCTAAAAAAACAACAAA
Source organism: Leucophora obtusa (assembly GCA_949987735.1). Classification (NCBI taxonomy): domain Eukaryota; kingdom Metazoa; phylum Arthropoda; class Insecta; order Diptera; family Anthomyiidae; genus Leucophora; species Leucophora obtusa. The sequence continues at coordinate 106,522,065 of OX465299.1, read as the reverse complement.
ATAGTTAATTTTATTAACGTACTTTATTAATTTACGATTATTTACATATTTTTTAATTATTCGTACATATTTTAAAAAATACTTCAATTACAGTTCCCATTTAAAAAGTGAAGGAAATAAAGAATTGGATCCCATTGAATCTCCTGGACTACTTATGACCCAAATATTAATTCTTTTCACTAAATGCAAATATATAAAAGTTAACAATTAAAATGTATTGTTAAGGCTCTATGAAGTCGCTCGCGTGCTTTTGCACCTTGCACCAAATAAATATGTTAATAAAATTTGTTGCAATGTTAACATATTTTATCGTTTAAAACAGACCAATCAAGAGGTTCGTTAACAGAGGTTGGGCCCTTACCTTTGCTTATAAATAAAAAGTTCTATAAATGTCGCCTTCGAAATATGTCTGGGGAAAAACTGTCCTCCAACGGTTCTCGGATTCTTTAATGAATTTAAGGCTAAAATTTCAATCATAGATATGCAGCTTCAACAAATTTATAATGATGCCCTTATTACTGTAGAGTTGTAAAATGTCGATGCTTTTCTTTCCTTTATTTGTTAAAATGAAAAAAAAAAAAAAATATATATGAAAAAATAGTTTCCTAGTACGCTTTAATATTCTGAAAATTCCTTGAGTAATGTTTTTAAAAAAATTAATCACAGGGTTACATATAACTTAAATATGCCCAGTTTTTAGGATGTAGATTATCTTTAAACTTAGTTTAACGCAGTTTATAACTGGAACACTGCTACTAAAATCTATTTTATTTTCTTTCAATGAAGACATAAATTCTAAACGAGAAAAAGTTGTTCAGGCAAATTTTTGTTAATAAACTTGAAATAGCTGATATAATTCGTTTTCGGTTTAACTAAACCAAGTTTAACTGACATCCCAAAAACTCCTTCTTAGTGCGTTAATCTTATTTAATTCAATATCGTATCTTTTTTGAATTTAAAGACTAAACTTCTTTAAAAAAAAACTTTTGACCAAAAATTTAAAAAAATTTTGGTTTTATCTGATTTTGACTTAATCGAATAGAATCAGATGCAAAAGAAGTGTTTCCTTAATATTGCCCTACAAATAATAATAAATTGAAGATTTTGTTACAAAATAGGTTCAGAAATGGGTTCTGTAAGGGCTAAACATTAAAATTACCTCTAAAATATGCTATTTCATACATTATAAAAAGCAAATTTAAATCACTTTTAAAAATGTATTATATTATATATTGTAAAGAGTACTTCTAAATCACTCTAAATATGCAAACAAAATGTACTCGTATTGATGTAATGAAAATGTATACCTAAAAAACCATACATACATTATGTATGTACTTTTAAATTACTAACAAAATTTTCAAGTTAAACTACTGACAACATCGGACACCACGTGTAAAATAAATCAGTGTTAGAGCTAAATTGTAACTACTCCACAATCAGTTGATGCTATTCGGAGTGGTTTTAAAATAACTTTTTTGTAATGACTTTTTTTGCTGGGTATATTCGCAATTTTGTTGTGTCATTGTTATGACCTTTCTAAATTTCAGAATGAAAACTATTTTCAATTATCTCGAACCGTTTACCAGTGATAGTTTTTTTTTAAGTTAAAACTTTTAAGCGTGTCCTGACAATTATATTTTTTTGCAAAAACGCGGGTTACTTCATTCACTTTTATAACCAAATTTTTGAAAGCTTTTTAATATTTTTGGACATTTTATAAAAGAATGAGCTTCGAGAATGCTTAAAAGTCCAATTCAGAACATTTTTGAGTATGCACCCTACGCCCAACATTGGTTGAAAATGATGAATTTTTGAACAAAATTTAATGTTTCTGAATGTGGCAAAAAAAAGTCGCCACTTAGATAACTTTTTTTAATTTTGAACCATAAGCAATCATGTTCCAAAGAATTTGCACCTAAACTTCCCGCCGCCCGCTCAAGAACATCGATAGGGGAGCAAATTTTGTGGAAAAGGTCATATTTTCAAAAGCATTTTTTTATTTGTAAAAAAATATATGAAAATTACTTAGTTTTGTAAAATTTTATTTCTTTTTTTATTAAATGGTAAACAATTGTCATACACTAAAAAAATTTGTTTCGTTACTGTTAATAGTTATTTTTACATAAAAAGTTAAATATCTATGTAATATTTTGAAACAAAATGGATTGTAATTTTTTTTTTTTTGGTTTTGGTTTTTAATATTTTTTTATTTATTAACAAATAAGACCTATTCACCTATTCAACGATATATAAAATGTTTATATAATTTATTCCATCGAGTCAAACTAATGCACTCAAAAAAAAATCTCAGGTCAAAATTTATTATTCGATAATTTTTTTCATGCTTAGTAGACTGTCCTTTATTTGTAATGTTGTTCCGAATCCCGCTCCCCGAGGCTTATTTTGTGAGGTTACCAGAAAAACTATTCCAGAAAAAATTTCAGCTTAATCGAAGAATTTTTAAGCTATCCCTGGTCCTTCAAAATTTTGAATGCGATTTACAATGGGGAAAATAGCTTTTTTGGCTTATTTTGAAAATACTGGCTCTTAAATAACTGTATTTCTGGAAAATGTTAATAGAATCGTAATCTATCTAGACTAAATTATTTTTCTTAAAAGGCATATAAATCCAAAATCGGTTGGAAAATGTTGAAGTAATTGTAATTCGCCCAGACCATTGTAGGTTTAAAATGGCATAGAATTTTAATAATTTGGGTAATATCAATAATTTTTGTTTTTTAGCTAGCTCTAACTAATCTCTTTAAATTTTTTACTAATTCAGTTGCATGAAAGTTAGTAAAAAATTTAAAGAAATTATGTTAGAGCTAGCTAAAAAAACAAAAATTAATGATATTACCCAAATCATTAGCATGCGCAATAACATGCTTGTGAAGGAAATTTTTCGTCACTTTTTTCGTTTTTTATACCGGAATTGCTTAGGGGCAAAAATGGGCAGTTGAATTTTTAATAGATCGTTAGCTGAGACTTCAATCTTTAATTTGATATAAGTCTCGGGCTAGAGGTCATTGGAGATCAATGGATACAAGCCATAGAAGTTGTAGAAAATAAATATTTTTGGACAATTTATAGTAGTAAAAAAATTTTTTTTTTAATTTTGAAAATAACTTTTTTTTGCAAATATATTATTTATAACATCCAATTGTATAAAAAAAAATCATAATAGTGTCATTACAAAAGTATTTTAAAAGCATGAAGCGATAGAAGCCAGTGTAGAAACGGTAATGACATATCATTTTTTTTTGGACTACCAGTAATGACGCCCACTTACCTTCTGTATTATTTTAAAACATATAATAATGAGTTACTGATAATGACTTATTTTTATCATTATTTCAAATAGAAAATAATTTTTTAGATTTTTTTGAAAATTTTTTGAAATCTATTTTTAGACTCAATATTTTTTAAACACTGGTAAGGATATATGTAACCACATATTTTTTGATTTTTTGTATGTTGGCGAGTAAGCTTACTTGTGTGCAGCAGGTCAATTGTGTTTTTATCTATTAAATATTACATGTCGATATAGCTCAGATGGTAGAGCTGTTGACTGGCAATCTGTAGACCCAGGTTCGATTCCCGCACCAGCAAATTTTATTAAAAAAAAAAAAAATACAATAAAAAATATTTTTTTTTATATAATTTATTTTTTAGAAAATCTATTTTTAGACTCATTATTTTTGTCAGTACTGGTAAGCACATAGGAAACGATATATTTTTTGATTTTTCGTATGCTTGTGTGTAACCATAACTCATTATTTTTCGCGACATCGCCATATAAAGGTAATAAGAAATGTAATAACAAAAGTAACTAGTTACCATTACCAAGTATGTAGTTACATAACCACATATCTGGTAATGATTTTCTACACGGGGAGGTAGCATATATAATACGGTCTTTTCAAACGCATTCACTTAGGTCAACTTTGAATGTCTTTGGACAAAAAAGTAATAAAGATATAAGCTTAATATTTTTGGTACATGATAACTAGATTTTTTATTACAAATTGTGGAAAAATCAGGTAGATCAAAAGTCATGAAAAAAATGAATTAATGCCGCTCTTAAACCAGTGTGTGATGCAGTTTATACCCGCTACACTGAGAGAATTATTTTTATGGTATTATGAAATTTTGGATATAAATATTGAAGTTGCATTAAAAGTCGTCCATTGAAACATTTCATTAAGTTAATGCAGGCCTTCAGTCAATTTAATAAAAAAATACTCTTTTTATAAAAGCTTCATACACTTAATGAAGGCGTTTCATGTAAAATCTAATGGTGTTTTCTTTTCTGGAAAAAAATGTTGCCTTGTTAAAGTGTAAAATTTTAAAAATGTTACCCTTACCCCAATAAAATGCTACATTTTTCCAATCAGAATATAACGATAAAATCAGTTTTTGCATTTTTCAAAACACATGTGTATGTAGAGTTTGCTGTTCGGTTTTAATCGAAACCGAAACCGCGGTTTTCCAAGCTTCAAAACCGAAACCGAAAACCGACAAAAATAAGTCGGTTTTTAATAAATATTTTAACCAATTAAAATAATTAATTAAATTGCATATTATTAAATCTTGAATTTCGAAAAGGCTTTAGCTCCTATTTTGCAAAAATTTTGTATTTAATAAATATTTTCTCCATTAAAAATTGCTTTAAAGAATTTTTTATTTTTGTTATTACAGAGATAACATAAACTGAGGCTTATAATTTTAGAACAAAAAAAGCACCAGAGATATTGAGTTTCACATATTCAGTACAGATTTTCACGGCGTATTTTTCAAAAAGCTTTGTTTGGTAGTACGCGAAATTTATAAAATTTTAACTTTACATTGGTTTAAACAAATTGCTAAAATTTAAACTCTTTAAAAAACAGCTTTAGTTGCCGAAAAAAGAATAAAAAATTTTAATTTATAACGACTTTTCGCGTTTTTTTTCTTCTTACAGAAAGGTTCCGAAACGGCGTTATTGCCTTTAAATATTCGAGTGAGAAATACAATCGAATTTTTAAAAATATATTGAACGTGTGAAACTATTTAATTTTTATACATATATAATTATCATATATTTAGTTAAAGTATTGGTTATATTTAATTATTTACGGCGGGTCTCATACTGTAGGTTTAACTTTAACTTAACTAAAAACAAAATAAAATGTCAAAAAAATATACACAAAACAACAACAAATTTTTGGATTAACTATTAATCTAAGTTTAAACCTGCAGTATGAGACCAACAGTTAGAAACAATTCTTTTAATTTCACAAGAAAACCGAAAAATAACCGAAACCGCGGTTTTTATAATTTTGAAAAACCGAAACCGCGGTTTTCAAATTTTTCGGTTTTTAGCAAACTCTATGTGTATGTATATATTGTTGTTTCATGTATAGGGTGTTTTTTTAAGCCCGATAGAACTTGAAATTGTAAAAAATAACACAAAAAATTAAATTGTAATCAAAATTTTTTTTTTATTGGAAAGATCAATACGTGACATTAACATTTGAAAATGATTTCGGGCATATGGGCACCGCGGCTGTTCTTGACGAAGCGCATTCTGGACGTCCAATTTTGGGCCACTTTTTCGAGCACTGCTGGCCGTATGTCACGAATAACACGAACAATGCTGTCCTCCAAGGCATCAATTGTTGCTGGTTTATCAGCATAAACCAGTGACTTCACGTAGCCCCACAGGAAATAATCGAGAGGTGTCAAATCGCACGACCTTGGAGGCCAATTGACAGGTCCATTTCTCGAAATCAACTTATCGCCAAATTTTGATTTCAATAAGTCGATGGTTGCGTTCGCCGTATGGCACGTAGCGCCATCCTGTTGAAACCACATCTCCTCCGGATCAATGTCATCGATATTTTCAAACAAAAAATCATTGATCATGGTGCGGTAACGATCTCCATTGACCGTAACGCGAGCTCCGGCCTCATTTTTGAAGAAATAAGGTCCGATGATGCCACCAGCGTGAAAACCGCACCAAACGGTGCATTTTTCTGGATGTAATGGAGTCTGTAGGGTCTCTTGTGGATTGGTCTCACTCCATATGCGGCAATTTTGCTTATTAACAAACCCGTTAAGCCAAAAATGCGCCTCATCGCTGAACACAATTTTGCGTCTATAAGTTGCGCGAATCGACGACTGATTTTCAAAGTAAATTTGGATAATTTCGTAGCGTTGTTCAAGCGTGAGTCTATTCATGATGATTTGTCAAAAAATCAAAATCAAAATTTAATTTTTTGTGTTACTTTTTACAATTTAAAGTTCTATCTAGCTTAAAAAAACAGCCTTTATATGCAATATTATTTACGTTGGCTACTACTATATGATAGCCTAGGGGTTGTGATGCTTGCCTTTCGCTCGGGATGGCCTGGTTCAAATGCCAGCCAAGGTGAATTAATTTTTATATACTACTCTCTTTTTCTTTTTTCAATTTAGAAGTTTTCCTCCATATTTAAAAAAAAAAATTGTATAATTTTTTTTATTTATTGGTAGCGCAAAAACTAGTAAATACTAAATAAAACAGAGCAAATTATTAAAAAACTAAATAAAGTTTTATAAAAAAAAATTATAAAAAAAAAATTTATAAAAAAAAAATAAAATTTTATAAAAAAAAATAAAATTTTATATAAAAAAAAATAAAATTAAAAAAAAATGTTGTGGTCCAACCGGGGTTTGAACCTGCGACCTTCTGCATCAGAAGCCAGGATAGTACCCCCTAGGCCTCCAAGTTGCGAGTTTTCTGGCAAACAACATTGCATAACTTTGATGAAAAGAAAAAAAAAAACAGGGCAACGCTCTACCCCGTAAATTTTTTGAGGGCGGAAAATGTTGCACTTTATTAGACAACATTTTTAGAAAAGAACACGATGCCCTCTCAGAATATTACCCTTAATTTAGAAAAGAACACAAAAAAGGCTATTCAAAAGCAAAGTGCAAAAAAAATGCAACATCTTTGTCAGAAAAGAAAACACCATAAGAAAACTATATATCGTATCAATGCTAAACTTACTGTCACCAATAATGATTTATTCTAATCATTATTTTCAATATAAAGTATTTTTTGTAAATTTTTTTGAAATCCATTTTTAGGCTCAATATTTTTCAACCAGGGATAGAAAATGAGATTTTTATGTCTGTATCAAAAAATTGTTTGAAGAGTACTTTTTCGACCACAAGAGTACTAAAAATTGTTGTTGCTCCTTTTAACCCAAACACTCCTGACACGGGTACCTGGGTACCCGAACGGAGTTTAAAATCAAATATTTTTCAAACAAAACAAGTTACAAATTCGAAATTACGTAAGTTCCTTCAACTAGCCGTTTTCTAAAGTTTTTTCGCATTTTAAGCCCTCTTGAATTATTTGGGCTAGCTATGGATCCAGCCAAAGTCAAATAGTCCTTACCCTCCTGATAAAGGTACACGGGTACCCGTGAATTTCTTCATACATATTGTATGAAAAAAGTTAAAATTATAGTATTTTTTTGGTTTGGTTTGATTAAGAGCGGCCCTTGCGTTCAAGGCAAAGACTATTAATTATACAGATAGGAAATCAAGACTTACACTACTCACCGGTAGAGGGCGCTGAAATTTAGTATTACCTGAACAACTATTTAGTATCACTTTAGTATCAGCTGAGCCTATATTTAAAAACTGCTAAAAACTACTCAAAATAAGGAAAAAACAAGCTCGGAATATATTCAAATAATAAAATTTGAGATATCCGTTTTTTTTTGCTTTGTTGTTTGTTATTATTTAAATTCAAATAAAAAAAGAAAATATTTTGAACAAAGTGCCACCTAGTGATAACGATGTCGTTATAACTTATTTTTTGGTGATGCCATACCCCTGGTTCAAGGCTTTCATTGCCAACTCCACGCCTTTGGTTTTGTTATAAAAGCCATTAGTCTCCTCTTTCCCATTTACCGCTGGCTCCCCTCGCGTATAATTCATAGTTGACAGAAAGTAAACGCTTTTCTTTTTCTTGGTCTTGACAGATAAAATAGGTCCATTTTTGTTGAATGCATATCGGGGTGAACCTGTATCGCCTGTAGGATTTGGCCGTGGCAACTGTAGTGAAGTTCAAAAATTGTCTTTTATCACATTTAGACCAGATTGTTTGTAAAAATCAACCGGAACTAAAACCGTATTTTCTCTTACGTTTACTTGTCGCTGGTGGTTTTCTTGTGTAAATGTTTCCATTTAAAGGATAACCATCGGCTGTGTTACACAACCAAAATATTTAGATTCCATATTTTGCCAGTTTTTAAGGAATATATTGGGTAAAACTGGTTCGATCTCTTAAAGAAAATAACTGTTCATCTACTGTTACGTTTTGACTTGGATAATAGTTTGTTTGAAGATTCTTCATCAGTATGTTCCAAATATTGGAGATGGGAGCAGTTTTATCTGTTTGTTTGTGTACTAATCTTGCAAACACATTGTAAAAACGTATTATATATATTCCTCTAACTCCCATTGGAGCATAGGGCGCCAAAGGCTGTTTATTTAGCGATTCGTTAGCAGGGTAAGTTCAGAAAAGTGGGTTGCTAGCCCTCTTTTCTTAGATTGGTAATAGGGCTGCTATCCTTGTGTCCAATTCCACGTTGTAGTCATGCTTCAGAAAACGTTCATTCATCATTTACGTACTTTCCTGAGATGCCAAGTTATCCGTGGACATTAGGGTTACATGACTGTGCGCCTTTTCACTCTAGCAAGATTTCAGCGGGTGCTGGAAAGCCATTGCCCAGGAAATACTTGGTCTAGGACCGGAAGTAGTGAGCTGCTTGAACAGTCATACAAAGGAATCATTTCTGGTCATTCCCAAGTGAATGACAGTCAGAAACTTTCCGCACTACGTGCACCTCTGATGAAAGTCCCAATTCAAAACAAATAACGTGTAGTATTTTCTGAAATCTATCGCGACTCAACGATGCTTTGTAAAATGGATGACTGTGATTGCCCCAAAGAGTTGATGGAGAATGATCGCTGGCTCCATTTATTCCCATAATCAACAAAATTCTAATAAAACTTCAAGTTCTTCCATTGAAATCAAACGAAACTCGCGAGATTTCACCTTTAAAACTGCAATATCGGCTACATTCTTCCGGTTGAAATCCAATGATATTTCATAAACTTCATTGTTGCTGTGTCTGAGGATCGCCGGGTTAACAATTAAGGGAATCCCTCTACAATTGCAATGCATTGTGTTGGTATGACGTAAATTTAAACAATAATATAAAGATAAATACACACGGGTACCTGGGTACCCTTATCAGGAGTCTACGTATATAAATGTTATCAGAAGTGTTAGGGTTAATTAATAACCTCTGCACTGCAAGGTAGAAGACATCAGGTATAAGTAAAGTTTAATGAATAACAAAAGATACATAATCTCTCGATTTATATCGTTATCGAAATTTCGATATAACTCGAATTAAGCAGTGTATCAAATTTCATGCAAATGCATGTTTTTATTTATTTAGTAGTCCAAAAAAGATTTTGACCCAATACTTTTGTATATTTTTCTAGTAAGAGCATTGTGATTTTCTAAATCGATAACTTTTTGTTTTTTCGAATTACGGGTGATAAATTTCGATTAAACGCGGACTTTTATTTTAAAACATACCTACATATATTTCTTATTTTTTACTCCCATTAAACTTATCTACAAAAATTAATTAAGATAACAAAATTAATTTATTTTTGAGTTTTTTTTTAAAGTCTTCCTTCCCCCTTAATTCATAAACGCTTTATAAAGTTATAGAAGGTTTTTGAACCAAATTTTGTATGAAAAGTTTATATTGTAAGCCTCCATTAATTTTATAATGCATTTCTAAATTAACACTTTAAGCTGTAATGAAAATTAAATTACATGACGTTAATTTTCCGATAAAAGTCAACAAAATTTTACTTACCCAGCCAGAAAAATGCGGATACTTTTTTGAGGGTTCTTATTCTATGAGTCAAAACTTAAATAAAAAACACTTTTTTAAAATTTTCAAATTTTTTGTCAAAAATTGTTCATATTTTGGACGAAAATATGAGCCTTCTAAAATGAATCATAAGACACATAAATTATTGGATCCAAAAGATGGTTCGGAAATGACTCAGAAAAGTAAACAAATTTGAATATTTTTTAAACAATTCAAAAAAATTATTAATTTTGAGCCTTTTGAATTTTTTTAAATCTTTTTTTTGTCAGTTTTGAATCAAAAAAGAAGGCTCTTTTGGATGAACCACTTTCATACAAAAATTTGAATTTTCAATAACATTATTTAATATTTGCACATGTGCAAATTTTTGTTTATATTTCGCACTTGCACATGTGCATGTGCGCATTTGATTTTATACTTCGCACTTGCACATGTGCGAAAATATTTTGCACTTCGCACATCAAGATGTGCAGGTGCACATACTATTCGCACATGCACATCAAAATGTGCATGTGCGAATGCTATCCGCACATGCACATCTCGATGTGCGAATACAAATTCTGTACCAGTACCAGTCTGCACATGTTCAAGTGCAGACTGGTACATGCACATTACACATCAAGATGTGTATGTGCAAAATGTGCACACATGTGTGCGCACATGGATGAAAAAAATCGCTGAAATTGAAAAAAGTTTCAATATCAGAAAAAAACGCCAAAACAAGAAAAAAAATGAAAAAATTTTAAAAAATCGTCAAAATTGAAAAAAAAACACCAAAAATTTTAAAAATTGCCAAAATTGAAAAATTTTGAAAAAAATCGTCATAACTTGAAAAAATCGTCAATATTTGAAAAAATCGCCCAAAATTAAAAAAAAATCGTCAAAAATTAGACAAAATCGCCAAAATTGCGAAATATCGTAAAAATTTTGAAAAAATTGTCAAAATTTGAAAAAATTATCAAAATCGTCAAAATTTCAAAAAGTCGTCAAAAATTGAAAAAAATCAGAAAATTTTGAAAAATTGCCAAAATTGAAAAATTTTGAAAAAATCGTCATAATTTGAAAAAATCGTCTATATTTGCAAAAATAACCCAAATTTTGACGATTTTTTGTGATTTTTTCCAAAATTGGCGATTTTTTTAAATTTCGTCGATTTTTTTTTAAATTTGATAATTTTTTTTTAAATTTTCTAAAATTTTAAAGATTTTTTAAATTCGGCGATTTTTTCATATTTGTCAATTTTTTTTAATTTTTGGCGATTTTTTAAAAATTTTGACAGTTTTTTTTTTTATTTTGGCGATTTTTTTCAATTTTGGCGATTTTGTATCCATTTTTGCATTTTTTTTAAATTATTATCGATTTTTTTATATATTGGCGATTTTCGACAATATTAGCGATTTTTTCTAATGTTAGCTGTTTTTTTAATGCACGTGCATATACACTTGCACATGTGCGAATTTGTATTCGCACATCGCACATGGATGTGCGATGTAGTATATAGTAGTATAGTGTAGTATAGTGCGAATAGTATCTGCACTTGCACATCTTGATGTGCGAAGTGCAAAATATTTTCGCACATGCACATGTGCGAAATATGAAGTCAAATTCGCACATGCACATGTGCAAAGTATAAACAAAAATTTGCACATGCACATCTTTTGTCTGCACATCAATTTTTGCACATGTGCGCACATGTGCGTGCATTACGAACCTTGATTCTAAGCCTTGATGATGCAAGAGTATCAAATGCGAACCGGGAGTACTAAGGTACATTCTTGAATCAAATAGTATCACAAAAATACGATCGTATCAACCCAATATCGTAAATTACCCAAATTTTGACGATTTTTTGTGATTTTTTCCAAAATTGGCGATTTTTTTAAATTTCGTCGATTTTTTTTAAAATTTGATAATTTTTTTTTAAAATTTTCTAAAATTTTAAAGATTTTTTAAATTCGGCGATTTTTTCATATTTGTCAATTTTTTTTAATTTTTGGCGATTTTTTAAAAATTTTGACAGTTTTTTTTTTTATTTTGGCGATTTTTTTCAATTTTGGCGATTTTGTATCCATTTTTGCATTTTTTTAAAATTATTATCGATTTTTTTATATATTGGCGATTTTCGACAATATTAGCGATTTTTTCTAATGTTAGCTGTTTTTTAATGCACGTGCATATACGCTTGCACATGTGCATGTGCGAATTTGTATTCGCACATCGCACATGGATGTGCGATGTAGTATATCGTTAGCTGAAATGCAAAACCACGTAACTAACATTTTTACTATTTTACAGGAGAAACAAAAAATGTTATATATTGAAAAATAAATGGAGTTTTGGTAATCAAATATCGCAGATTTTCTAAATATAGACTGATTAATTCATTTCTGGAATAAAAGTAATAATTTATTAATGTTTCAAAGAGTTAAGTTAGTTATGCGCTTTTGAACTCGTATTTTCTTAAACAAAAACACGTAACTACAATGATTTTTTTTTAAGTTTCAAGGAAAATTTTGTTTTGCATTCATAAAATGTAGAATGTTCTCTTGTTATTTAATATATCGCTTTATATATTTATTATTTTTTTTTAAATATGAAAATAAAAAATGATTTACAAAAGCAAAAGATAATTAACAACAATAACTACAATACAAATAAAGGAAAAAATTAAACCTTTACTTCTCAAATGGAATTTCATTGTAATAATAATGACAATCGGGTGGAAGAAATGGTTTAAGGTCCTGAAGATGTTGCCATTTTTTGCTTGAAATTTTTATTCTTTGTAAATGCAACTTCAAAGTTTCAAACGCTTTTAATTTGTTTCCAATTCTTTGTGGAAATTCCTTAAACTCATCTGTTGCACTTAATTTAAAATAAATTACTCCAGAGGGATCATACGCTAATACACGAATCATATTGACTGTGGGATCTCCAAAAAAAAAATTTATTATAATTAACAAAGTAAAAATTTCAAACTATTATCACTATAATTATGAGAAAATAGGACTACTAGGGGAGGGGAGCGTAGTAGCACTATCCGCTAGTGAAATATAAAAATTCAAATCCTACTATGAATAAATAAAATTCAATTAAATAAATATGTGTTAGTTACAATTTTCAAGCAACAAGTATGTAGTTACGTGCTTTCGATTTTCGCTAATAATATGTCTAATTTTTATTATATGACAGTAAAAATTGGAGAAGACGTGGACCTCGTTGATATGCATCATAATCGATCAAAAAACCGATTTTGAATTTTTTGTTAGTTACGTGGTTTTGCATTTCAGCTAACGATATAGTAGTATAGTGTAGTATAGTGCGAATAGTATCTGCACTTGCTCATTTTGATGTGCGAAGTGCAAAATATTTTCGCACATGCACATGTGCGAAATATGAAGTCACATTCGCACATGCACATGTGCAAAGTATGAACAAAAATTTGCACATGCACATCTTTTGTCTGCACATCAATTTTTGATGTGCAGACAAAAGCCTTGATGATGCAAGAATATCAAATGCGAACCGGGAGTACTAAGGTACATTCTTGAATCAAATAGTATCAAAAAAATACGATCGTATCAACTTTCCCATCTCTGATGTAACCACATAATTTTTTCATACGCGTAAGAATACGTATGCGCAGCAGGTCATTTACATTTACATTTATCAAATATAATATATCGAGATAGCTCAGATGGTAGAGCTCTCAACTAGAAATCTGGAATCCCAGGTTCGCTTTCCGGCACGAGCAAATTTTATAAATAAAATTACAGTGAAAAGCATATTAATAAAATTTCAAAATGCATACATTTAAAAAAATAAGTTTGCAGAAAGAATAGTAAAATGCTTGTATATCAATGCAGGGCTTCAGTCAATTTAATGAAAAATATTCTTTTTATAAAAGAAAGCGTTTCATATAAAATCTAAGAAAAGTATGTACATATATCGTATCAATGCCAAACTTACAGTTACCAATAATGACTTATTCTAAAGCCCATATGACACTTGCTAGTTTCTAGATTCTAGTTTTTAGCACCATCAGTGCAAATCATATGAAGGGTACTGCATTACCAACATCAATTTGACAGTTTGATAGTTTTTCGATATAGTTGTTCTCTACACACACATTATTTCTCACATAAGGAAATTCGTGCTCTCTTCTATTTTGGATTATTAATACTGAAACTAGCAAGTGTCATACGGACTTAATTATTATTTTAAATATAAAGTATTTTTTGTAAATTTGTTTGAAATCCATTTTTAGGCTCAATATTTTTCAACACTGGTAGGGATATACGTAACCCAGGGATGGAAAATGAGATTTTTATGTCTGTATCAAAAAATTGTTTGAAGAGTACTTTTTCGACCACAAGAGTACTAAATTTTTTTTTGCTCCTTTTAATTAATAACCTCTACACTGCAAGGTGTTTTTTATAATATGCATTATCGAATTAATGTATATTATAAAAAACAACGTAATATGATTTTTATATGGATGTTATTAAAAAATGAGTAAATTAAATAAAACGAAAAAAAAAAAAATCAAAGAAAAACCCTTGGACGTTTGTCAAAAGTCAAAAAATTCAGTTTATGTTACTTTTTTGGTACTGTTCTGTTGTTTTACAGTTGCTACAAATTTTTTTTTTTAATTTTAGGGAACTTTATGCGGATTTTTCCCTAGAGTCTATTTTGTTCTTATGGTGGCAACCCTATGAATAGGGCTGATAGCCCGAAATACCCTGGGTTTTAATTAAAGTTTGAAATTCCAGTTATTATTTAAAATACTAATTATTATTCCAAACTAAATAAATTTAAAATAGTGTAGTGGATTAAAATTAGTGAAAAAAAAAGTTTCTTCATTGAAACACTATATAATTTAAGCCTGCAAACTAAAATACTTTAAAAAATTAAACTATTAAAAATAGATCTTATATTTAAATACTTTACGAATTATCTTCTGTACATATATCAATGTCTGGTATAGCATCCCAACAAAACCTTCTATTACCAGGTAAAGGGAAATGTAATAAGAAACCAAAAATTGTAACTACTTACACTTTGGTCGCATAACACATTATTTTAACATGGGGGTGTCATTGGGCGTAAATGGTTGCCTAAATCGTACCGGTGTAGGATAAAATAAGTGATTACGAAAGAAGTACTGAAATAAGTTGTTACTTGTAATATTAAATTCACTTGTTTACTTAAATAAGTACATACTTTTATAGAGTGAAGTTAGTCATTACACATTAGTACACATTTCATTGATTATAAATAGGGAATAAAATAAGACGTTAAAAGTAATGACTTTGTTTAAAAGTACGCCGATCCGAGCAATGTAATTAGATTCTAATTTTTTATTAAATCGTACTTTCGCATAATAAGTAGTTATATTATGCAATACCAATAACTTATTATTTTTACCCTTATTAATAAGTTATTATAAAACAAAATATCGGTAATATATTATTTTAAAGGCTCCAAATAAGTAGTGATATATCTCCATATCGGTAACTCATTATTTCATGCCTCCCACATCAGTATTGATGTATCACAATATTAGTAACGTAATACTTTAGGTTTCTAAGTAAAACCAAGGGTAAAGGGGTACCCATTGCCAGGCAATTCGTGAAAAAGGTCAAACCCATTACCAAGGTTTTGCTGGGATCATCTAGAAAATCTGAATTCAGCTTCACCAGTAAAATGTTTTCCAATGTGTCATGATTAAGGCGATTTCTATTATAAAGTTTCAATGTAGAAAATGCTCGTTCAACGGAAACCTAAAATATAGGGAGAACTTTATAACGGCGTTCTAATGATGACTGTTTTCAAGTAGTTTTTAGGCTTTTACTTAAATATATTTAAAATTCAAAGGAATACTTTCGGCATTGTTCTGAGTTCCAAATCGACATAAAAATCTTCTAAAGTGAAACATTGTGAATGCTTTTGCTGTTCCACATCAGAATTGTTTTTTTCATTTTATTTCTTGCAGAAAAAGCTTTGTGAAAGTAAAATGAATATATTTATATTTGTTGCAATAGTTAATATAAAAATATTGTTTAAAAATGTGTCTATAAATTCTAAAACAGAAAATTTTAGAGATGTTTAATTCCGTGTGATTATACAAATCCACTCGTAAAATCAGGAACTCCGAACAGGGGATTTGATTTATTTTCAATTTAATAAAAATTAATTAATTACTTACAACACTCAAATGAAAAAATCTGTGAAATTTACAGAAAAGTTTACAATTGGTTTAGAAAATTTTACTAAATTTAGGCCATTTTTAATAATTTAATTAATTCTGATCATCCTTTGACTTTTTCTAAATATTTTAGATATCAGAAATTTCACACAATTATGGAAACAACATTAAATGTTAAAAAATTTCAAAATCGGCTTTAAACATTTTTTTAAATATTCTTCTAAAATAAGCTGTAAGGTGGGATTTCAAAAATTTTACTTACTAATTTTTCTACAAACTTTTTAATTTGAGCTTACTTGTCTGGAAATATTTATGAATATTTTTAGACAAATATATACGCTACGTTGATAGCGCAAATAAATATTTGATCACTTTTTCTCATGAAAGTGGATTGTTAGTAATGAATCCATAATAAATTGCAATATACGTGTGTATGTTAAGATAATTTGGTAAAGTGCGAACTTAGGTAGATAGACCCGTAAGTAGTTTTGTTCATTTGTGTTTTGAATGAAAATAAATAACGTAAAGCAGGGTTGGAAAGCATTTTATAATATTAAAAATAGCGGGCAAAGCCCGCTACGTTGTTAGCGTGCCTTAAAGTTTTTTTTTTTAATTCCAGTTTATGTAAAGGCAGACCTGGCAATTCAAGTAAATGCACAAATTCAGTTGGAAAATTTACTGCGTCGGTTTCTTCCACCGGTGCTTCGTTACATGAAGTTTAAATATCGGAATATATAAGTTCCATTCCTTTTCTAAGGTTTTTTCTCTTTTAGAAAATTTGTTCACCTTTTTGGAGAGTATGTTTCAATGCTACATAAGTTTCATATTCCGTGGATAGTGTTTGAACAGGTAATTCCCTCTTCCAATCCATTTGCATTGTCTATAATTTCAATTCCACTCGTTCAACGTTTATATCCATTTCATTCCACTTGTGTAGTGTTTCAACTCCACTCGTTTCCTATGTAGTTCCTTAATTTTAGTGTTCCATATACACTTGTTCTTTAAGTTTAAGGTTTCTAGCTAAAGCCGCAGACGTTAAAGGTGGGGGGGGGGGCAATTTTCCCCTTTTGAACCACCATTTTTACCACGTTCCTGTCCAAAGTCCTAGAAATGCCTTGTCGATAAGTTAGCCCATACTCCAAGGAAAACATATTATATATTACAGGTTTCTAACCGAAGGGTTCGGTTAGGCCATCAAGGGGGAGAATTATTCCGTTTTTACCCCTCCCGGTAGGAATTTCCAAAAATTCCGTCTTAGAGGACGTCTGCGTTGGAGGAGGAACCTACTACATACATAATTTTAGGTCTCTATATCCAGCAGTTTGGCCAGGCTATCAAGGGGATTTTCCAAAAATCCCGTCTTAGCGCACGTCTATGCCGAATATCAAGAAACCTTGTTTTAGTGGAGATATCCGTGGGGAGAGGAAAAAAAAGTAGTTTTTTTGAAATTATATATTATTTTAATGGTACTTTTTGGAAAAACGAAATTTTTTGGAAAAAGATACTTTGTTTTTCCAAAGTACTTTATTTGTACTTTTTTTGGAAAAGGTAGTTTTTTTTAAAAATGTATTTTTTTGGAAAAATGTATGTTTTTTGGAAAAAGGTACTTTTTTTGGAAAAGGTACTTCTTTTGGAAAAGGAACATTTTTTTAGAAAAAGGTACTTTTTTTGGGAAAAGGTACTTTTTTTTGGAAAAGGTACTTTTTTTGGAAAAGGTACTTTTTTTAAAAAAGGTATTTTTTTTGGAAAAATGTATGTTTTTTGGGAAAAGGAACATTTTTTTAGAAAAAGGTAATTTTTTTGGGAAAATGTACTTTTTTTGGAAAAGGTACTTTTTTTGAAAAAAGGATTTTTTTGGAAAAATGTATGTTTTTTGTGAAAAGGTACTTTTTTTTGGAAAAGGTACTTTTTTTTGGAAAAGGTACATTTTTTTAGAAAAAGGTACATTTTTTGGAAAAAGGTACAGAGACGCTCGCAAATTAGAACCGCTTTGTTTTTGAGGCAATTCTAATTTCTGAATTATTCTAATTTCTGGACGTTTTTTTTCGTTTCGTTTCCAATGATAAAGTGTTTTTTTACGTTTATTTAACATTTTAAATGATACACTTTCACTATTTAATAGAGACTGCCAAATAATATGTACACGCGTATCAAATTTCACAAATAAACTAGCCAAAAATGTACATAAATGCGACAAAAAAAAACAAATAGGGAAAAACATATATAATTTGGTGATTCCCCTTTTTAGTTTTACTTTATTCAAACAGAATAAAAATAAATTGGGGATTTCCTGTGTATTCAAATAACCAAAAAAAAAGACGCTCAGAAATTAGAATTTTAAATTCGAATTTCAGAGCGTTTAATGTATTGCAAACATTGATTCTAATTTCTGGACGTTCCAATTACTGAAAGCTCTAATTTGCGAGCGTCTACTGTACTTTTTTGGAAAAAGGTACTTTTTTTGGAAAAGGTACTTTTTTTTGGAAAAAGGTACTTTTTTTGGAAAAAGGTACTTTTTTTTGGAAAAAAGAATTTTTTTTGGAAAAAGATACTTTTTTTGGAAAAAGGTACTTTTTTTTGGAAAAAGGTACTTTTTTTGGAAAAAGGTACTTTTTTGGAAAAAGGTACTTTTTTGGAAAAGGTACTTTTTTTGGAAAAACGTACTTTTTTTGGAAAAAGGTACTTTTTTGTAAAAAGGTACTTTTTTTGGGAAAAGGTACTTTTTTGGAAAAAGATACTTTATTTGTCCCCTTTTTGCCCCTCCCGATAAGAATTTCTAAAAATGCCGTCTCAACGGATGTCTACACCGGTCGAGGAACCTACATACCAAATTTCAACTTCATAGCTCCAGCAGTCCTTTTTGCCCGTCCCTGTAAAAATTTCCAAAACTCCCGTCTTGGTGGATGTCTACGATAGTGGAGGAACCTTTATACCAAATTTCAACTTCCTACCTCCAGCGGTTTGGGCAGGCCGTCAAGGGGGACCTTTTTCCCCTTTTTAACCCCCATTTTTACAACGTCCCTGTCCAAAATTCCAGAAAGTACTTTCCAGAAAAGTTAGCCCATACTCCAAGGAACACATGTCTTAAATTTCAGCTTTCTAGCCAAAGGGGTTTTGGCAGACCGCCAATGGCGTTCCGGTAAGTATTTCCAAAAATCCCGTCTTAGCGGACGTCTACACCGAAAAAAGGACCTACATACCAAATTTCAACTTCCTAGCTTCAGCGGTTTGGGCTGGGCGATGTTGAGTCAGTCAGTCAGTCACGTTATTCTTTTATATATAGAGATATATATTTATTTCTTTTCTTAAGGCACATCTACACGAGAGAGAAAATTGCTAGATATAGAGCAAAAAACACCCCTAAATAGCTTAAATAATTCACAATAGAGCTAATTAGAGGCGTTTTTTGCTCTATCTCTAGAAGTTTTCTCTCTCGTGTAGATGTGCCTTTAGAAATATGCAGAATAATATTATATTAACAAGTCAAAATTTTACTTGAGTTGGAGGAATTGCAAAACAGATAATATACATATTTTATTTAAATACTTATTTATAAATTGTAAATTCTATTTGGAATTTATCATATTTGATCTTAAACCGAACAAAAATAACACTCATTTAAATATTTTTTTAATTATTTTTACTTTTTTTAAATAAAAAATCCGAATTTCTAATTTCAAATTAAAATCTCTAATTTTTTAATTAATTTTTTCTTTTAATTTTAATTAATTTAAAACACAATTCGAAATATTTTTATAAAAATGAATTTCCTTGTACAAACACCTATGTTGGCACAAGGACGAAGCCCTTTGATTTTGGTGAACATCGGTCCATATTTAGACCTAGTGCCCCCAAAATTATATAGTTTATACGCTGCAGGTCGCAAATATTAAGATATTTTGATGAAATTTGGTACACACACCTATGTTGGCCCAAGGACGAAGCCTATTGATTTTGGTTAACACTGGTCCATGTTTAGACCTAGTGCCCATATGAGTGTCCCCCTAAAATTGGCTTGATTACAAACTGCAGGTCGCAAATATTAAGATATTTTAATGAAATTTGGTTTGCTGACTCACATTATAGAAAATTTTGACACAAGTCCCATTTTAACCCATTCGAATTTCGCATCCAAACATTATGATATTGAGTGTGTCTTTATTGATATAAATTATCACGGTGATAAAATGCTGCTTGGGTGTGTTTATAGGCCAAATAGAAATATAAAATTTGATGCTCTCATTGAGAAATTGGAACTTTTTTCAGTAACATACTCTGAAGTAGTTATTACTGGAGATTTTAATTGTAACCTACTCGTAAATGAAAATCTTACCAATATAATGTCGGCTTTTAACTTATCTGCTGTCAATACTTCACGTCCTACACATTTTTCATCCACAAATAGCACATTACTTGATTTATTTTTTGTAAGCAATGGGCAAAAAGTGTTACATTATGAACCTTCGTTCTCCAAACATGATTTAATTTTTATTTCTTATAATTTTGCAGTAACAAATCATGTTGAAACGTACAGTTTCCGTGACTTCAATAATATTAATACTTTTGATTTGACGCGAGATCTTGAGAACATCATCATCATGTGGAATCAAATCTTTTACTTACCAACGGTTGATGAGCAACTCAATTTTTTAAATACTTCAATATTGGAAACTTATAACAATCATGTTCCAATTAAAAATAGGACAATTAGAAAGAGGGCAAAGCCGTGGTTTACGGATGCAATTAAACTGTTAATAGAATACCGAGATAGGATGTACCATAGGTGGAAACGTTATAGAACACCGGAATTAGAAAATGAATATCATATGGCTAGGAAGTCTGTTGTTTCGAAAATTAAACACGATAAATCAGCTTATTATTTTGATAAATTTAATGCAGCAGTTGACAGTAAGAAAACTTGGAAGCAAGTACGTGATATTGGTATTGGTAAGACAGTTGGTCAAGTAATGGTTGATAATGTCGATTTGCTTAATAAGAATTTTATCAATATTTCTATGCCAACGGTTCACCCTGAGTTTTACGACCATCTTTCACCTTGTGACACTACTGAATTTAATTTCCACTGCCTAAATGTAGTTGATGTTGTTGAAGGCTTTATGGCAGTGAAATCAGATGCAATAGGCCTCGATGACATAAACCCCAAATTTGTCAAAATGATCTTACTATGGATAATTCGATTTGTTACATATCTTTTTAATTCAATAATTACGACCAATATTTTTTCTATGCAGTGGAAACATGCCAAAATTTTTCCGGTGCCAAAGGCAGGAAATGAATATCGTCCGATCGCAATTCTTCCTTATTTTTATAAAGTTTTTGAACATTTACTGCACAGGTAAATATATAAGTATGTTAATGAAAACAATCTACTAACTGATCGCCAGTCAGGATTTAGACCGCAATGTAGTTGTATTACAGCACTAACCGATGTAATAGAGGATATTCGAAGTAACTTGGATGAGACTAGATTATCGTTTTTGGTATTATTGGACCACTCTAAGGCTTTTGATACAGTGCACCATTCGATCTTGTGCCTGAAACTATCAAAATGTTTCAACTTTTCTTCGTTAGCTGTTAAGTTGATGTCCTCGTACCTTTCAAATAGATCTCAATCTGTTATTTGTGGCAAATCTATTTCACGTCCCTTAGAAGCATCAAGAGGTATTCCGCAGGGTTCCATCCTCGGACCGCTGTTGTACTCTTTATATTCTAATGAGCTTCCGCAACAACTTAATTATTCAAATATACAAATGTATGCTGATGACGTTCAGCTTTATCTTAGTTGCTCCAAGGAGTTGATAACTTCAAAAACCCAAGAATTAAATCATGATCAGGGAAAAATATTTACATGGGCTTCAGCAAATGGATTGCGTCTCAATCCAAATAAATCAAAATGCTTAATAATAAAGAAAAAACACTTACAAATTGATGGTGAAATAAATATTTTTCTTGGTGGTTCAAAAATTGATATTGTAGACACGGCTAAAAATCTAGGAGTTACATTTAATAACACGTTAACATGGTCAGATCATATTAACCAGGCCAGTGGTAGAACATATAGTATGCTGCGAAATCTATGGGCCACTCAACAGTTTACCCCCTTGAAAGTTAGAATATTGCTTGCAAAAACATATGTTCTACCAACACTCTTATATTCATCGGAAATTTTCACTGATTGCAACTCCAATGATATGAGAAAACTTACCATAACCTACAATAACATAATCCGTTACATTTATAGTTTAAAAAGATTTGATCATATATCCCAGTATTCCACCCGTTTATTCAATATGTCTTTTTTCGACTATCTTAAGTTCAGAAACGTTATTTTCATTCATAAAATCATTATTACAAAGGAGCCAAAATATCTTTACGATCGTTTACAATTCTTTATATCTCCAAGAGGCAAGGCCATAACCCAATTTCGTCATCGTGACCATGCTTCCGAATGTCAGTTTTTTATATTCACCATACATCTCTGGAACCAACTTCCAAATAATTTGCAGACCACAGTCAACGCAATAAGATTTCGAAAATTACTTGTCGAATATTTTTCATAAATCTTTTTTTTTTTTATTTCATTTCATTTAATTTTCATTTTCATTTCTTGTATTATTATTATGTAAATGAATTTTTTTTTATTTAATAACTGTTTTTTTATTTTATTATTTTTTTTATACATATATTTTTATATTTATTTTTATTTTATATTTTTTTAATTTTTTTTTTATTTCTATTTTTTAATTCTTTTAACCACAATCTAATTTATTATTACTGTATAACTTGTCTGATTCTAATGCTGTCATTTATAAGATATTATGTCTTGTTGTATTAGAAAGCCAAAATAAATAAATACAAATACAAATTTTCTTAAGTTGTTTCTACCTGCGAGATACTTCGAACGGCTCGAAAATACGATACAAAAACGATATCAGAAGAATAAGGAGTCGTTCACAGACTATGTGCTGTCAATTCAAAATTTAATGAGGCACACTGAATGTACGGAGACAGAACAACTGGAGAGGATCTACAGGAATTCCTTGCCCAACTATCAGAAATTTATTCGAAGGAAAGATTTCGAAACCCTTGACGAGCTCTTGGAAATGGCGACGGATCTAGAAAGCATTCAAGCAACCCGACGATACTCCCAGGAACAGCACCGTCTGATAATCGCTGATAGTAATGTGCAATACTCACGTGAAGCCAAAGTCACTCAAGGCCAAAATATTATGACCAGCCAGGGTAGCCATCAGGCACCTGAGAGTCGTCACGAACGGCATTTCCTAATATCTAGCGCCTCATCTACCAACGTTCGGAACGTAATCACCAAACCCGGGATAATCGACAACTCATCGCTTATGCTTTCATCGCTCCATCAGAGGTTAAAAGCCAATGTATCGCTAATGTCATCCTGCTTAGTCCCAGGTGCACAGAGCGGATCCCTTTCATCACCACCAGAGTCGTATATACCGTGGTCCTCACAAACAGAGTCCTTTTCAACCTTATCCTCCGAACCAGAACCGTGTCTAGCATTGTCGTCAACAACAGAACTATCTCTACCGTTGTCCTCACCAACGGAGTCCTCTTCAACATTAGCATCCGAACCAGAAACGTGTCTATCATTGTCGCCAATACCAGAATTTTCGCCATTGCTGTCCTCACCATCAGAGCCGTGTCTATCGTTGCCATCACCAGCAGAGTTAGCTACATCATTTTCAGCATCACCAGCACCATCTTTATTTTTGTCGTCCTCACCATTGGGGTTATCACCATCAGAGCCAGGCGCGTCTTTAGTATCATTACCAGAGCCATATTCATTATCGTTACCATCACCACCAGAGTCAGGACCATCGTTGTCAACAAAACCAGCGCCTTGTCCATCGTTGTCTTCACCCCTAGCGTCATCGCCATCATTATCCTCACCACCAGCAGCATCTCCAGTGGCATTCCTCTTGTCACGAGCATTACCAACATCAACGCGCAATAAGTTTAAAACACTATCGTCTTTACCCTGGGAAACACTACCGACCTTTCATTGCGGATGCATAATATCTCCAGATGGCATACCTAAAGATGTTAGACCCTCCCTTCAGAACCAAATTAGCCATCTCATTATGTTTCACAGGAAGCACGCACGATTAAAATAATTGACATATCGGAAGCAGTTGGGTTCACCAGGGGGGGGGGGGGGGACCATGTGTAACGACAGAAGTCGCACCGCTCGTTTCTGTCTAAACACCTTGCGAATTTTTCAGGCTACAACTACAAAATAATAACGAACTCAGCTGCCAAAAAGGGTATAAAAGGCAGCACATCAAAGAAATCTGGATCAGTTGCTGGCAGCCGCCAACGCGTGCACAACTAACAAGGTACATCTCACTAATTATCCTTTCTATTCTAGCTCTTGAAGACACATCCTGCCTGTACCCTTTGAGGTCCTGCCCATAACCTGCGAGGTCCTGCACACATCCTTCGAGGTCCGGCGAAGATCCTTTGAGGTCCTGCGAAGATCCTTTGAGGTCCTGCAAACATCCTTCGAGGTCCTGCGAAGATCCTTTGAGGTCCTGCGAAGATCCTTTGAGGTCCTGCGAAGATCTTTTGAGGTCCTGCGAAGATCCTTTGAGGTCCTGCGAAGATCCTTTGAGGTCCTGCGAAGATCATTTGAGGTCCTGCGAAGATCCTTTGAGGTCCTGCCACATCCTTTGAGGTCCTGCGAATATCCTTTGAGGGCCTTTTTCTGCGTCGAGTTTGTGTCGAGCGTTGATCACCTATTTTTCGGTGTCGAGTGTGTGCCGAGCGTTGGTCACCTCCCTTTCAGCGTCGAGTGTGTGCCGAGTGTTGGTCACCTCCTTTCTCAACGTCGAGTGTGTGTCGAGCGTTGATCACCTCCTTTTAGCGTCGAGTGTGTGCCGAGCGTTGGTCACCTCCTTTCTCAGCAACGAGTGTGTGTCGAGCGTTGATCACCTCCTTTTCAGCGTCGAGTGTGTGCCGAGCGTTGGTCACCTCCTTTCTCAGCGTCGAGTATATGTCGAGCGTTGATCACCTCCCTTTCAGCGTCGAGTGTGTGCCGAGCGTTGGTCACCTCCTTTCTCAGCGTCGAGTGTGTGTCAAGCGTTGATCACCTCCTTTTCAGCGTCGAGTGTGTGCCGAGCGTTGGTCACCTCCTTTTCCAGCGTCGAGTGTGTGCCGAGCGTTAGTCACCTCTTTTTCAGCGTCGTGTGTGCCGAACGTTGGTCACCTCCTTTCTCAGCGTCGAGTGTGTGTCGAGCGTTGATCACCTCCCTTTCAGCGTCGAGTGTGTGCCGAGCGTTGGTCACCTCCTTTCTCAGCGTCGAGTGTGTGTCGAGCGTTGATCACCTCCCTTTCAGCGTCGAGTGTGTGCCGAGCGTTGGTCACCTCCTTTCTCAACGTCGAGTGTGTGCCGAGCGTTGGTCACCTCCTTTCTCAGCGTCGAGTATATGTCGAGCGTTGATCACCTCCCTTTCAGCGTCGAGTGTGTGCCGAGCGTTGGTCACCTCCTTTCTCAGCGTCGAGTGTGTGTCAAGCGTTGATCACCTCCTTTTCAGCGTCGAGTGTGTGCCGAGCGTTGGTCACCTCCTTTTCCAGCGTCGAGTGTGTGCCGAGCGTTAGTCACCTCTTTTTCAGCGTCGTGTGTGCCGAACGTTGGTCACCTCCTTTCTCAGCGTCGAGTGTGTGTCAAGCGTTGATCACCTCCTTTTCAGCGTCGAGTGTGTGCCGAGCGTTAGTCACCTCCCTTTCCCAGCGTAAAGTGTGCGCCGAGCGTTGGCACCTCCCGAGAATACGTGCAGGCAGATCCCGTGGGCCCTACAGTGGACCTGTCGACGCCCCTGGCACCCATTCATCCACGACTCCGACGAAACCAGGTCATCACTCGCCCTCCGAGGTCGCTCTCTTTCCCGTCCCGTTAGTCCTAAGTGTTTTGTATGTAGATATAAGTCAATAAATTGAATTTTATAACGTTTAAGACCACGCCTTTCACTCTGTGTCACTAAATCAAACAAATTTCTGTGACGATCCCTACCCCCGCGAGCTTATCCCAGCTAACGGAGGAAACTCGTCGTTACAAACTTATTTTTTTTACTTTATTATATGATCTCAATACAAATATAAAATATTTGTAGTGAATCAACTTGTGTTCCTAATAGATTTAAAAAAATGTTTGTGTTTAAAAAATAAAACACTTAGAAATTTTTAATAACTTATTGTTTTTTGTTCATATTATAAAAACGTATCCATAAACTATAGTTATCCTTTATAAAAATTTAATAAAATTGAGTTTTTCATAATTAAGAACGTTTTTTATATTTTTTTCAATAATACCGGTGTATACCGGTATTAATGTTTCGGTATCGGTTATACCGATACCGATATGATTAAAATACCGTTACCGATACCGAAACAAATAAAAAATCGACTCCAATACCGATACCTATACCGTTATTCGTTTCGGTTGCCAACCTTGCTTTTTACTCGTTTTTTAATTGTCATATGGCGAGCTTGAAATTATAATTTTTATAAATGCAGTGGTATTTTATTAAAACTAGCCATTATTTATATTCTGGGTCAAAACTGATTAAATTTTAGCATACTTTAAATTTTAGCATACTTTAGATTTTGCAAATTCCGAAAGTTCATGTTAAGATCAGTCAGATTTTCATAAGTTATTTACTTACAATTAATGAACCAATTTTTAATAAAGAAATAAAATTTCGATTTTTTCAACTTGATATCAGTCAAAGTTATAAAAGTTTCTTCATTTCTACAGACTACACGCTAAAAATAACATTAAAAAATTAAAATAAATTATTTAAATAAAGCTTAAGCTTACCAACATACTGAACGTTAAACTTTTGGTTTTTCGAACAGGGGAAAAAAGACAACTGCAATAGGACATCGAAGTCTGATTTCGGAGTAGCAGTTATTTTTTAATGCTATCCATCTTTGGAATAGACTCCAAAATAGAATTCAAACAAACAGCAATGCAATAATATTCAAAAAGGAAATAACTAAACATTTTTCACAATAACTTAACCTTTCTCATAATAACTTCTAATTAGGGTTGAGGGGGGATCCTTCGCCAGTGGGGCACATACACTAATCCCATTTTTCTCTGATGTTAAGGGAGATAAAAAATTGGAAAAAATATATTTTGTGCATTTTTCAATTGCCTTCCCTTGACATCCACTTTGACGAATTTATATCACATGTGGTCGCAGACAGACGTGTTTTTGTGTTTTTTGGGGTGCCAAAAAAATAATTGAAAGCAACTACATTTTGCAATAACTTCCTCAAATCCTGCGATAAAAGAATAATTTTTCATTATGTTATTATGATCCTAAGCTTTCAGAAAATAATAATTTGATTTTAATAAATGCTTAAGAAGTGTGAAAAATATTAATTTTATGTTAGTGCCTGCCTCTGGGGCACAATCACCAGATGGCCCCTGGAGCTACGAACAGTTGGTGCTTCCCTACCTAAAATGCTCTATAAGGCTTTTCTATATGTTAAAAATATATTCAACATTAAATTCCCTACGGGGAATGAGGGGTCAATTGCCCTGAAAGTACCTATCCTGTGAGTGGGTAAATCAAGACTTGTCACAGGATTGATATAATTTACCATTGCTGTGGGTTAAGCAGTGACAATTATACTTAAAGGACTAGTCCCATGACTGGTAAAACGGTGGCATACCACTTAATCGTCCTCAAAGTACCTATCCCGTGACTGTTAAAAAGAGGACATACCACTAAATTGCCCTCAAAGTACGTATCCCGTGACTGGTTAAAGAAGGACTTCCAGCAGGACTGGTATAATTTACTATTGCTGTGGGTTAGGCAGTGTCAATTATACTTAAAGGACTGGTCTCGTGACTGGTGAAATGATGACATACCACTGAATTGTCCTCAAAGTACCTATCCCGTGAGTGGTTAAAGATGGTCTTGTCGCAGGACTGGTATAATTTATTATTTCTATGGGTTAAGCGCTATCAATTATACTTAAACTGGCCTGGACTGGCCCCAAGACTGGTGCAAAGAGGACATATCACTTAACTGGATAAGTGTGCTATAAAAAAACCCACAAGTAAGACTTTTTTTTTTAAAGAGAAGCAACACTCAGGAAATTCTTCCTATTAATTAACGTGTTGCTTCCTTTGGAAAGGGGATAGAGAAAAAGTGAAAGGTGGTGAAAGATGAAGGGCTTCACATATGGCAACACTGTAATTGCGCGAGATGTTGAGAACAGTTGTTGCGCTCCATCTGATGGTGATTTGGCGAACTCTGTTGAAGCTTTTTAGTTCATATCCCTGTTATATTATTTTACTTCGGTGGGGTTAAGTGCTATGGGAACACCGAAGGAGGACGCTACCGGAACGAGCAAAAATGGGAAAAGTCTCCCCCTTGGCGGCCTGCCAAAACCCCTTTGCCTAGGGGACCATGTGTAACGACAGAAGTCGCACCGCTCGTTTCTGTCTAAACACCTTGCGAATTTTTCAGGCTACAACTACAAAATAATAACGAACTCAGCTGCCAAAAAGGGTATAAAAGGCAGCACATCAAAGAAATCTGGATCAGTTGCTGGCAGCCGCCAACGCGTGCACAACTAACAAGGTACATCTCACTAATTATCCTTTCTATTCTAGCTCTTGAAGACACATCCTGCCTGTACCCTTTGAGGTCCTGCCCATAACCTGCGAGGTCCTGCACACATCCTTCGAGGTCCGGCGAAGATCCTTTGAGGTCCTGCGAAGATCCTTTGAGGTCCTGCAAACATCCTTCGAGGTCCTGCGAAGATCCTTTGAGGTCCTGCGAAGATCCTTTGAGGTCCTGCGAAGATCTTTTGAGGTCCTGCGAAGATCCTTTGAGGTCCTGCGAAGATCCTTTGAGGTCCTGCGAAGATCATTTGAGGTCCTGCGAAGATCCTTTGAGGTCCTGCCACATCCTTTGAGGTCCTGCGAATATCCTTTGAGGGCCTTTTTCTGCGTCGAGTTTGTGTCGAGCGTTGATCACCTATTTTTCGGTGTCGAGTGTGTGCCGAGCGTTGGTCACCTCCCTTTCAGCGTCGAGTGTGTGCCGAGTGTTGGTCACCTCCTTTCTCAACGTCGAGTGTGTGTCGAGCGTTGATCACCTCCTTTTAGCGTCGAGTGTGTGCCGAGCGTTGGTCACCTCCTTTCTCAGCAACGAGTGTGTGTCGAGCGTTGATCACCTCCTTTTCAGCGTCGAGTGTGTGCCGAGCGTTGGTCACCTCCTTTCTCAGCGTCGAGTATATGTCGAGCGTTGATCACCTCCCTTTCAGCGTCGAGTGTGTGCCGAGCGTTGGTCACCTCCTTTCTCAGCGTCGAGTGTGTGTCAAGCGTTGATCACCTCCTTTTCAGCGTCGAGTGTGTGCCGAGCGTTGGTCACCTCCTTTTCCAGCGTCGAGTGTGTGCCGAGCGTTAGTCACCTCTTTTTCAGCGTCGTGTGTGCCGAACGTTGGTCACCTCCTTTCTCAGCGTCGAGTGTGTGTCGAGCGTTGATCACCTCCCTTTCAGCGTCGAGTGTGTGCCGAGCGTTGGTCACCTCCTTTCTCAGCGTCGAGTGTGTGTCGAGCGTTGATCACCTCCCTTTCAGCGTCGAGTGTGTGCCGAGCGTTGGTCACCTCCTTTCTCAACGTCGAGTGTGTGCCGAGCGTTGGTCACCTCCTTTCTCAGCGTCGAGTATATGTCGAGCGTTGATCACCTCCCTTTCAGCGTCGAGTGTGTGCCGAGCGTTGGTCACCTCCTTTCTCAGCGTCGAGTGTGTGTCAAGCGTTGATCACCTCCTTTTCAGCGTCGAGTGTGTGCCGAGCGTTGGTCACCTCCTTTTCCAGCGTCG
Organism: Leucophora obtusa; assembly: GCA_949987735.1. NCBI lineage: Eukaryota > Metazoa > Arthropoda > Insecta > Diptera > Anthomyiidae > Leucophora > Leucophora obtusa. The sequence goes on along the minus strand of OX465299.1, from coordinate 106,492,012 downwards.
AGTGTGTGCCGAGCGTTAGTCACCTCTTTTTCAGCGTCGTGTGTGCCGAACGTTGGTCACCTCCTTTCTCAGCGTCGAGTGTGTGTCAAGCGTTGATCACCTCCTTTTCAGCGTCGAGTGTGTGCCGAGCGTTAGTCACCTCCCTTTCCCAGCGTAAAGTGTGCGCCGAGCGTTGGCACCTCCCGAGAATACGTGCAGGCAGATCCCGTGGGCCCTACAGTGGACCTGTCGACGCCCCTGGCACCCATTCATCCACGACTCCGACGAAACCAGGTCATCACTCGCCCTCCGAGGTCGCTCTCTTTCCCGTCCCGTTAGTCCTAAGTGTTTTGTATGTAGATATAAGTCAATAAATTGAATTTTATAACGTTTAAGACCACGCCTTTCACTCTGTGTCACTAAATCAAACAAATTTCTGTGACGATCCCTACCCCCGCGAGCTTATCCCAGCTAACGGAGGAAACTCGTCGTTACAAACTTATTTTTTTTACTTTATTATATGATCTCAATACAAATATAAAATATTTGTAGTGAATCAACTTGTGTTCCTAATAGATTTAAAAAAATGTTTGTGTTTAAAAAATAAAACACTTAGAAATTTTTAATAACTTATTGTTTTTTGTTCATATTATAAAAACGTATCCATAAACTATAGTTATCCTTTATAAAAATTTAATAAAATTGAGTTTTTCATAATTAAGAACGTTTTTTATATTTTTTTCAATAATACCGGTGTATACCGGTATTAATGTTTCGGTATCGGTTATACCGATACCGATATGATTAAAATACCGTTACCGATACCGAAACAAATAAAAAATCGACTCCAATACCGATACCTATACCGTTATTCGTTTCGGTTGCCAACCTTGCTTTTTACTCGTTTTTTAATTGTCATATGGCGAGCTTGAAATTATAATTTTTATAAATGCAGTGGTATTTTATTAAAACTAGCCATTATTTATATTCTGGGTCAAAACTGATTAAATTTTAGCATACTTTAAATTTTAGCATACTTTAGATTTTGCAAATTCCGAAAGTTCATGTTAAGATCAGTCAGATTTTCATAAGTTATTTACTTACAATTAATGAACCAATTTTTAATAAAGAAATAAAATTTCGATTTTTTCAACTTGATATCAGTCAAAGTTATAAAAGTTTCTTCATTTCTACAGACTACACGCTAAAAATAACATTAAAAAATTAAAATAAATTATTTAAATAAAGCTTAAGCTTACCAACATACTGAACGTTAAACTTTTGGTTTTTCGAACAGGGGAAAAAAGACAACTGCAATAGGACATCGAAGTCTGATTTCGGAGTAGCAGTTATTTTTTAATGCTATCCATCTTTGGAATAGACTCCAAAATAGAATTCAAACAAACAGCAATGCAATAATATTCAAAAAGGAAATAACTAAACATTTTTCACAATAACTTAACCTTTCTCATAATAACTTCTAATTAGGGTTGAGGGGGGATCCTTCGCCAGTGGGGCACATACACTAATCCCATTTTTCTCTGATGTTAAGGGAGATAAAAAATTGGAAAAAATATATTTTGTGCATTTTTCAATTGCCTTCCCTTGACATCCACTTTGACGAATTTATATCACATGTGGTCGCAGACAGACGTGTTTTTGTGTTTTTTGGGGTGCCAAAAAAATAATTGAAAGCAACTACATTTTGCAATAACTTCCTCAAATCCTGCGATAAAAGAATAATTTTTCATTATGTTATTATGATCCTAAGCTTTCAGAAAATAATAATTTGATTTTAATAAATGCTTAAGAAGTGTGAAAAATATTAATTTTATGTTAGTGCCTGCCTCTGGGGCACAATCACCAGATGGCCCCTGGAGCTACGAACAGTTGGTGCTTCCCTACCTAAAATGCTCTATAAGGCTTTTCTATATGTTAAAAATATATTCAACATTAAATTCCCTACGGGGAATGAGGGGTCAATTGCCCTGAAAGTACCTATCCTGTGAGTGGGTAAATCAAGACTTGTCACAGGATTGATATAATTTACCATTGCTGTGGGTTAAGCAGTGACAATTATACTTAAAGGACTAGTCCCATGACTGGTAAAACGGTGGCATACCACTTAATCGTCCTCAAAGTACCTATCCCGTGACTGTTAAAAAGAGGACATACCACTAAATTGCCCTCAAAGTACGTATCCCGTGACTGGTTAAAGAAGGACTTCCAGCAGGACTGGTATAATTTACTATTGCTGTGGGTTAGGCAGTGTCAATTATACTTAAAGGACTGGTCTCGTGACTGGTGAAATGATGACATACCACTGAATTGTCCTCAAAGTACCTATCCCGTGAGTGGTTAAAGATGGTCTTGTCGCAGGACTGGTATAATTTATTATTTCTATGGGTTAAGCGCTATCAATTATACTTAAACTGGCCTGGACTGGCCCCAAGACTGGTGCAAAGAGGACATATCACTTAACTGGATAAGTGTGCTATAAAAAAACCCACAAGTAAGACTTTTTTTTTTAAAGAGAAGCAACACTCAGGAAATTCTTCCTATTAATTAACGTGTTGCTTCCTTTGGAAAGGGGATAGAGAAAAAGTGAAAGGTGGTGAAAGATGAAGGGCTTCACATATGGCAACACTGTAATTGCGCGAGATGTTGAGAACAGTTGTTGCGCTCCATCTGATGGTGATTTGGCGAACTCTGTTGAAGCTTTTTAGTTCATATCCCTGTTATATTATTTTACTTCGGTGGGGTTAAGTGCTATGGGAACACCGAAGGAGGACGCTACCGGAACGAGCAAAAATGGGAAAAGTCTCCCCCTTGGCGGCCTGCCAAAACCCCTTTGCCTAGAAAGCTGAAATTTAAGATATGTGTTTCTTGGAGTATGGGCTAACTTTTCTGCAAAGTATTTTCTGGAATTTTGGACAGGGACGTTGTAAAAAAGGGAAAAAGGCCCCCCTTGACGACCTGCCCAAACCGCTGGAGGTAGGAAGTTGAAATTTGGTATAAAGGTTTCTCCACTATCGTAGACATCCACCAACACGGGATTTTTTGAAATTTTTACAGGGAGGGGCAAAAAGTTGAAAAAGTCTGCCCCTTGACGGCCTATTCAAACTGCTGGAGCTATGAAGTTGAAATTTGGTATGTAGGTTCCTCGAGCGGTGTAGACGTCCGTTGAGACGGCATTTTTGGAAATTCTTATCGGGAGGGGCAAAAAGCGGACAAAAAAGTACCTTTTTCCAAAAAAGTACCTTTTCCCAAAAAAAGTAGTTTTTCCAAAAAAAGTACCTTTTTTCAAAAAAGTACCTTTTTCCAAAAAATGTACTTTTTTCAAAAAAAAGTACCGTTTTCAAAAAAACGTACCGTTTTTCAAAAAAAAAAGTACCTTTTTCAGAAAAAAGTACTTTTTTCCAAAACAAAGTACCGTTTTCCAAAATAAGTACCTTTTCCAAAAAAGTACCTTTTTCCAAAAAAAGTACCTTTTTCTAAAAAAATTTAACTTTTCCAAAAAAAGTACCTTTTCCAAAAAAAGTACCCTTTTCCAAAAAACATACATTTTTTCTAAAAAAAGTACCTGTTTCCAAAAAAAATACATTTTTCATAAAAACTACATATAAAGTACTTTGTAAAAACATAGTATCTTTTTCCAAAGAATTTCGCTTTTTCCAAAAAGTACCATTTAAAAAAATAACATTTAAAAAAATATAATTTCAAAAAAAGTACTTTTTTTCCTCCCCCTACGGATATCTCCACTAAACCAAAGTTTCTTGATATTCGGCATAGACATGCGCTAAGACGGGATTTTTGGAAATTCCTACCGGAACGGGCAAAAAGGGGAAAAGTCTCCCCATAAACAGTCTCACAAATTGGAAAAGTGCCTGCCCAAATAGCTGGAGGTAAGAAGTTGAAATTTGGTATAAAGGTTCCTCCACTGTAGTAGACATCGACTAAGTTTGAATTTTTAGAATTCCCTACAGGATATCCCAAAAGTAAACTCCTTCTGTGTAGGCATCCGCTTAGACGGAATTTTTGAAATTCCTATCGGAAGGGGAAATAAGGGGAAAAGTCTCCTCCTTGACGGACTGCCCAATCCCTTTTGGCCTACCTAAAATTTTAAATATGTATTCCTTGGAGTAGGACTAACTCACCGGCAACGTAATTTTCCTATTTTGGAACAGCAACATAGTAAAAATGGTGGTTGAAAGCGATAAATGTCCCCAATAACGGCCTGCCCAAACCGCTGAGGCAATGAAGTTGAAATTTGGTATGAATGTTCCTCATCCATCGCAGATAGCCGCGAAGATGGAATTTTTGTAAATTCCCAAAGGGAGGGGCAAAAATAAGAAAAGCCTCCCCTTGGTGGCCTGTAAAAACGCCTTCGGCTAGAAATCTGAAATTTAAAATGTGGGTCACTGGAGTAAGGGCTAACTTATTAGAGATATACTTTTTTGAATTTTGGGCAGGGTCGTTATAAAATGGGGGCTCAAAAAGGGAAAGTAGCCCCTTAATGACCTGTGCAAACTGCTGGAACTAGGAAGCTGAAATTCGGTACTTAGGTTCCTCTTCCAGCCTAATTCCAACCGGGAGGGACAAAAAAAGAAAATGTGTCCTCATTGACAGCCTGCTCAAACTGCTGAAACTAGGAAGCTGAAATTTCCTGTCGATGGATTTTCGGAAATTCCTACCGAGAGGGGCACAAATAGTAAAAGTTGGCTAGAAACCTGAAATGTAAAACATATGTTCCTTGGAGTATGGGCTCACTTATCGGGAAGGTGCTTTTTGGAATTTGGCACAGGGGCATTGCAAAAATGGGGATTAATGAAGCGAAAAGTGCCGCTTAAAGGCCTGCTCAAACCGCTGGAGGTAAGAAGTTGAAATTTGGTATTAAAGTTCCTCCTCTATTGTAGACATCCGCTAAGTTGAGATTTTTGGAAAAAAAGGGAAAAAACTTCCCCCTTGACGGCCTGGCCAAACTGCTGGATATAGAGACCTAAAATTATGTATGTAGTAGGTTCCTCCTCCAACGCAGACGTCCTGAAAGTCGGAATTTTTGGAAATTCCTACCGGGAGGGGTAAAAACGGAATAATTTTCCCCCTTGATGGTCTAACCGAACCGTTCGGCTAGAAACCTGTAATCTATAATATGCTTTCCTTGGAGTATGGGCCAACTTATCGACAAGGCATTTTTATGGAACACTAAAATTAAGAAACTAAATAGGAAACGAGTGGAATTGAAACACTACACAAGTGGAACGAAATGGATATAAACGTTGAACGAGTGGAATTGAAATTATAGGCAATTGAAATGGATTGGAAGAGGGAACGAAATGGAATGGACTATAGAACGAAATGGAATGAGGAGCGAGATGGCATAGAAGGGGGAACGAGTGGAATTGAAACACTGCAGTTGAAAGAGGAATGGAACGGATCAAGTGCAAAGAAATGGAAATTGAAGCGAACGATATCAATATCAATACACAAGACAGTAGGAGCGAAATGGAATGAAACGGGGAACGAGTGGAATTGGAATAACAGATAATGGGAACGAAATGCAATGGAATGGTGAACGAAATGGAATCTTGGAAGGAGTTGCATTGGAACACTGAAATTGTTAAACAAAATGGAATGGAATTTGAATGACTCAAACTGCCGGAGTTTGGTACTTGAAATTTCGCATGCGATTGAGGCGAACTTATATATATTTGGGATTTTTACTGGGAGGAACAAAAAGGGGCAAAGAACTCCTTTTAATTACCTGTTCAAACACTATCCACGGAATATGAAACTTATGTAGCATTGAAATATACTCTCCAAAAAGTTAAACAAATTTTCTAAAAGAGAAAAAACCTTAGAAAAGGAATGTAACTTATATATGCTGATATTTAAACTAAAGGTAACGAAGCACCGGTGGAACAAACCGACGCAGTAAATTTTCCAACTGAATTTGTGAATTTACTTAAATTTCCAGGTCTACCTTTACATAAACTGGGATTAAAAAAAACTTTAAGGCACGCTAACAAAGTAGCGGGATTTGCCCGCTATCTTTAATATTATAAAATGCTTTCGAACCCTGCTTTACGTTATTTATTTTTATTCAAAACACAAACGAAGAAAACTACTTACGGATATATCTACCTAAGTTCGCACTTTACCAAATTATCTTGACATACACACGTATATTGCAATTTATAATGGATTCATTACTAACAATCCACTTTCATGAGAAAAAGTGATAAAATATTTATTTATTTTAAACCCATTGTTGTGCAGAATTATTTATTTGTGGTGTCTGGGTGAAAGCTTTTATTATAAAAACTGTACTTTAAATAAAAAAATTTTATATTTTAATTTGTTGACAAATGAAAATAATTGTGCTTTTTATTACATTACAATTTTGTCGAGGCAATTTTACTTATAATACCAAAACCATAACAATTTCCATTCACCTCAGTTTTGTCACTGTTTTTGTCAGTTTTGTAATGGGACTGGTTCTGTATCCATTCCTTTTAGGTTAGTTGGGTGACATGTCACAAAATATACAAAGTGTGATTCATTCTTTGACGGATCCTTTTGGGTTAGTTCGGTGACATGTCTCTTTAAGTCAGTTAGGCGACATGTCCTTTGGGGCTAGACCTGCGACATTTCGAAAGGTGTCTAATCTGTGGCAATACGTCATTTCCAATGACAACGCCATGTTAAAGTGATATGTCTCTTTCAAAGAAAGAGACCGATCAACGACCTGTCTCTGCCCCCTTGGGACCTATCCTGCGTGTCATCTGGGACCGGTCCCTTTCTCCGTAGGGTTAGTACAATCGTGTTCATTCATAAATTTATATTAATTATATTATAGTTTTAAATTATTTTTTTTTAATGTTGTGGAGATTTATTGAGTAAAAGAAACATATACCTTAAAGAACTTATTCTAAATTATTTATTTCAATCATTAAAACATTGACTTTGCCGTATTAACAATATTTTTTGTTGAAATTGTATCTAGCTCTTTTGGCGAATATCCCCCAGGTCTGGGGCAGTTACGCTGATTTGGGTTACTTTGAAAATCATAAAAAAGTAATAGAAAGTATGCAAATAATTAGAATAAAAATCATAGAAATTAAAGCCAAGATATGTAGATCTTCAATTTGAAAGTAATTTTTGAAAAATAATTAGGGGTTAAGCAATGACAGTGCTTTGAAAAAAAGTGGCGAAGGATCCCCCCTCTACCCTGTTTTATTTTATGTATAATATTTATATTATTTATCGTTAAATTGTTAATTTTGTTTTTTTCTATTTTTTATTTATAATTAAATTTGTTTTGTTTATATATCTATTGTAATTAATTTTAAAAATTATTATGTACAAAATTTGTTATGCCAATATGCAGACTCATACTATAAATTAAAAGATTTAAAACTTGTTTTATGGGTGGAACAAATAAATGTTAAATCTAAAATGTATTTTGAGTAACTAAAATCTAAAACAGTATTATTCTCTAAGATATTAAAATTAATCTGAGATCTAATCAGGCACGTAGCTAGGGGCACATAGCCCCCCCCCCCGAAATGAGTTGACAAGTTTAAAACGTAACAAAATACGTCGAAAATAACAATGTTTTACAAAAAATTTAATAAAAAATATTTATTTTTAGTTAAAATCAAATAGCAAATAGCCAAGTTTCTGACATTTTCATAAATAAAATGGACTCGAAATCCAATTGTGAAAACTGTTTTAATTGATAAGTGGCTATTTTTTATTGTTACTACTAATATTTTTCCTCATATTTGTTATAATTTAAACATAAAATTGATGAATTAACATTTGGTTTTCCTATCAGGCACAAGCTATAACACTTAACCAAAAAAATCCGTAATGGCTACTGAAAATTTTGTTGTTATTATGGGAAATTTAACTGTTTTGAATCCAGCGATATTTTTTTGCTAATTTTAACAACATATGTCTACTGATATTAAATAAATTTTAGAAAAATTGTTGCAATTCAAAATCGATTTGCTAAAATAAGTTAAAAGTTTTACTAAATATCAATGAAATTGGTATAAATAACACTGCATGACACTTAAAAAAGTTAATGGAGATCTGAGCATCAGTTCTGAATATTTCTAACATGCTGATTACAATTATTTTTCAATCTAAGATGCAGATTTTTCGCTAAGTATCTTTAAAGTTTGGCGCTTTTCCATTTATTTTTTTATAAACAAAGATTTTTAAATGCAATCAATATAAATTGTTTGTGGTGACATGTAGGCACAGGACCTGAATTCATATTTAGGCTTAAAATTTGATTAATAAAACATGATATTAAAACCATTGTTCGCATTTTGTATGGATTTTTACGATTTCTTAAGGTTTTATTTAGCTAATTGAATCGCTGAAAGCAAAATCGGCCTTAATAAATGCTATGGCTTAGTAAAGAAGCAATTAAAAGGAAAATATTTCAAGAAAAAAATGTATTTATCTATAGCGGCCTATACGTTAAAATCGCGACTTTTCAAAAATTTTATATGGCAGCATAGCTTTCCAAGTTGTCTCCAAAATTTATTCTGGAAGTGACTGTAAATTAAATACATATATAAATTCGGATTTGTCCCAATAAGATTCTTGCAGTATGTTTAACAGAAATAGATTCTGCGGTTTTAGAAGACCTTGCAAAATAATCATCGCGATTAGCGTGTTGCTAAAACAAAATCCTCAAAGGGTTTTGCAAATCTAGCTTGGGTTTTAATTTGATGTCCTTTTGAAATTTTAATCACGTTCACGTAACAAAGACGCACTATCAGTTGCTTATTTTTATTAAAATTGTTTGTTATAACCAGATTGGTGTTAAAAATTGTCGAATCGATTTAGAAATTGTGAGTAAAAATGTCAGGACACCCGAAAATTTCCATACAAAATTAAACATTTTGTATAAACAAACAATCGGAATAAAAATGACTAGAACTGGGCATTATAGTTCACAGTTTATTTCAATCAATTTTATTTTTGAGCTAATGTGTTCTTTTAGTTCACTAGTTCATTCGACAAAATTTTTCAATTGTTCATGCAGTAATATAAAAGTCTTCAAAAAATTTTGCTGAATAAACAGCTGAACTCAGAAGAAAAAATCTCTTAAATTTACAAAATTTCAGCTATATTTTAGTTAATCGAAAATAACAATTTACACTGCTAAGATCGGGCAAAACATCACAAACAATTTTAAGTTTTTATTTTTTTTTTTAATTTCTTAATGCGAATAAAAATCTACACTGCAAAAACACTCTACTATTTTCTAGCAAATATTTCTGTTTCTTGTAGCAGGAGAGACCGTTATTTATATTCAACTCCATTAAGTTTAAAGATAAATCAACTTTTGAATATATAACGATTTCTACTAATATTCATCAACATTTCTTTGCCGATATTAGCAAGGTAAATTTGCAATTCGCCTAAACAAAATTTAGCTCAAATATTACTAAAGTTTCGTAAACTTAACAGTTGCACTTTTGCTGTTCTTATCTCACTAATATTTAGCAAAAACGATTTACTAATTTCAAAAGCTTTCTTTGCAGGGCCCCTTTTAAAATGAACAATATTTTTGGGGTTTCGCGCCACACAGATATTTCAAGAAGAACACACTTACTCCATATCGGAAACGGATGGCAAACAATTTTAAGTATTGACAAAAAAAAAAAATAAAATTTTTGAAAATTGAAATCACATAGAAATTAAATTACACTTGAAATATAGAATTAATTTTAGAAAAAAATGCGTTAAAAATTAAATTTTATTTTATGGGTATAAGCCGTTCTTATTTTAAAAGCACTCCGAATAGCATCAACTGATTGTGAAGTAGTTACAATTTAACTCTAACACTGATTTATTTTACACGTGATGTCCCATGTTGTCAGTAGTTCAATTTAAGCATTTTGTTAGTAATTTAAAAGCAGAGACCCAAAATAACTGTTATATTTCTAAAAAAGTCACCACCCAAATTTATTTAATTATAATATTTCAATAATGCACTATATTTTATAAATCATATTGCACAAAAAAATCACAAAGTTTGGCAAAGATTTTAATTTTTTCAATTTTTATATTTTACTCTATAAATTTCTGTTGTTTTTTGATTTTTATTTTAAAACTTTTTATAAGAGTTACAGAATGATTTTTTTGAAAAAATTAAGCACTAACTTTTTTATTTGATAATAAAATAAAAATTAAAAATTGACCTAAATTGAATGCCGGAAGTTGCTGGAATATACATATTTACTCACTTTAAATCACTGTTCAATCTTTTATTAACACTAGTTGACATCATCAGGATATTATAATTGGTGAAGTCATTGGTTCCATGGCTTTTGATTTATATTCTTAATTGTTATTTTTTGATAAAGAAAAAAAATCACAAAATAACTTTTATTATTTTTGAAAAAATAAAAATCGTGTTTGGATTGTTTTTGTTTGAATTAAAAATATAAATCAAACAGAGCAAATAAACAGAAAATTAAAAATACTCAAACAATAATAATTAATAATTGTAAAACAATCACTTTTTTGAATAAAAGTTATAACTGTTACGTCCCTGTTTAAAAGTGATTACATGATGTTAACAAAAGTATGGTTTTTACGTATACTTTTTCATCACATCAATACGAGTACATTTTGTTTGCATTTTTAAAGTGATTTAGAAGTACTCTTTATAATATATAATATAATACATTTTTAAAAGTGATATAAATGTGCGTTTTATAATGTCTGAAATAGCATATTTTAGAGGCAACTTTAATGTTTAGCCTTTACAGAGTCCATTTCTGAACCTATTGTGTAACAAAAGCTTCCATTTATTATTATTTGTAGGGCAATATTAAGGAAACACTTCTTTTGCATCTGGATCAATTCGATTAAGTCAAAATCAGACAAAACAAAATTTTTTTTTATTTTTGTTCAACAGTTTTTTTAAATAAGTTTGTAACAGTTCAGTTCTTAAATTCGAAAAAGATACGATATTGAATTAAATAAGATTAATACATTAAGACGAGTTTTTGAGATGTCAGTTAAACTTGGTTTGGTTAAACTGAAAACGAAAAATAAAATAGATTTTAGAAGCAGTATTCCAGTTATGAACTGCGCTAAACTAAGTTTAAAGATAATCTACATCCTAAAAGCTGGGCCTAAAAGTTAAATGTAACCCTCTGATTAATCTTTTTAAAAACATTACTCAAGGAATTTTGAGAATATTAAAGCGTACTAGGAAACTATTTTTTCATTTTACAACTCTACAGTAATAGGGCCATCATATAAATTTGCTGAAGCCGCAGATCTATGATTGAAATTTTAGCTTTAAATTCATTAAAAAATCCGAGAACCGTTGGAGGACAGTTTTTCCCCAGACATATTTCAAAGGCGAATACCATGTCGCCATTTGAATTTTGCAAGTCAACCATCGTCAGCTTAAAATCAACGTTTTCATTAAACGATGCATTAAGTTCCAATGCTATAATTTGCAATCGTGATTAGTTAAATTCTTATGTTGTAGAAGTTCATTTAGCAAAATTTTAACTTTAGTTAAAATTTGGAACTTTAATGGACATTTTAAAGTTGACGGCAGTTATTTTTTTAAATCTATTTTTGAGTTGAAGAAATAATAAATTTATTGTCGCTTAGAATTATTTATTTAGCTTGATTTTACGACTTTTAAGGTGTAATAGCAATTAAAGCATACACTCTAAAAAATGTTTGTAAATTTACTACTACAAAATGGGTAAAATTTTGTTTAATTTTACGAAAATTCGGTAAATATAAACAAAAAATGCGTAAACTTTTTTTCCTACACACTTCCATACACAATATTACACACACAAAGTATTTTTAGACATTATGTGTTTATAAATAAACGCATTGTGCCTAAAATTACTGTTATTTTGTTAAATAAAATTTTTATGCACAAAGTTGGTAAATATACTATCCTATAATAGTAATAAATACTCTCACATTTCAAATTGGAAAAAATTTAAAAAAATTATAAATAATAAAAAGAAAAAGCGAAAACGGATTATTTTTTGTGAATTACAACATTTCCACAAACACATTAGAGTCTGGAAATTTCAACATAAGCATGAAATTGTTTTTGGTAATTCTTGTTAACGCATGTGGTAGTGTAAATCTCATTTCAAAATTGAAAACGCCGTAAGAGAGATACGGCCTACGCAGGAACAGCTGGGTGCAATGACTCCTGCTCAACAAAATGCCTTCTTTGCAAGGGAGGTAATCAACCAACAACCGTCAACAATAACGGGAGAAAACGCCGTAAGAGAGATACGGCCTAGGCAAAACAACTGGGTGCAAAAACTCCTGCTCAACAAAGTCAGTATTCATTGAATACTGCCTAACTTGCAAAGAAATCATTTTGTTGAGCAGGAGTCATTGCACTCAGTTGTTTCTGCGTAGGCCATATCTCTCTTAAGACGTTGTCTCCCGTTATTGTTGACGGTTACTGCCTCCCTTTCAAAGAAGGCATTTTGTTAAGCAGGAGTCATTGCACCCATTCAATAGTTATAACAAAATTTTATATGAATTTTATACAAATGCACACAGAAAACAGATTCGGTGCTGACAACCCCATTTGTTGCCAATCGAATGGTTCAGTTGCATCAAATGAATTTTTCGTCTATGGCTACCGCATTATTCTTAGTACAACTGAAATTCCGTTATCACAGTCAAATTAGTCTTGTCTCAATTGGTTTTCTGTTGCCACAACTGAAAAATTCGGCTACCACAACCGAATCATGCGATTGACTAAAAATGGGGTTATCAGAACTGAATCTGTTTTCTGGGTGTGCCTTAAGATCCCAAAACGACTAATTGGGACATAAACGATTATGAGAGAAGGACTCGGATATTTTTATTAATAAAATAAGTACCAAAAATTAATTAGTTATTTTATTTTAAAAAAATTTTTGGGTGGTGCTTAAAGTTAGCACAACTGTTGTAAATGTACGCATTTTATTGGATTTTTACGCACTTTCTGTGGATTTTTGAGCATTTTTTTTTTGGATTTTTACGCATTTTATGTGTACATTTACACGTGAAACGTGCTTTTTTACACACACATTTAGTAAATTAACACACTAAATTCAAAATTTCATTTAAGTTTTACGCACTTTCAATGTAAAATTACAAATTATTTGTGCACCAACTTAAACAGAATGTGTATATTTTTTTCAATTACGCACATATAGTAAATTTACCCAATTTATAGTAGGAGTTCAGTTTCCTACTATAAGTTGGGTAAATTTCAACAGAATTTAATTAGAGTGTATCGACATTTAAAGCAGGTGACATTTAAAGTACTTTTAATGTATAAACAAAGGTAAGGGACCAACCTCTTTTAACGAACCTCTTGATTGGTCTGTTTTAAACGATAAAATATGTTAACATTGCAACAAATTTTATTAACATATTTCTTTGGTGCACGGTGCAAAAGCACGCGAACGACTTCATAGAGCCTTAACAATACATTTTAATTGTTAACTTTTATATATTTGCATTTAGTGAAAAGAATAATTCATATTTGGGTCATAGTCCAGGAGGTTCAATGGGATCCAATTCTTTATTTCCTTCCCTTTTTCAATGGGAACTGTAATTGAAGTATTTTTTAAAATATGTACGAATCGTAAATGTAAATAATCGTAATTTAATAAAGTACGTTAATAAAATTAACTATTTTTTTTAGAGATAAAAAATTTAATCTCTAATAAATTCGTAATTTGTTTGGCATTTACAAAGAAAAAAACAACATTATATATACATTTTTGAAAGTTGTCCCAGCAAAAATATGTGTAAGTCATTCAAAACAAACAACTTTTAAATTGGTTACAATGGAGCGATAAGTGCTCTTTTTCTGCTTCGAATGTATGTGATTTAAAACAACTTTCAAAAATGTATATAATGTTGTTTTTTTCTATGTAAATGCATTTGTTTATAAATTACGAATTTGTTAGAGATTCCATTTTTTATCTCTAAAAAAACAAAATAGTTAATTTTATTAACGTACACTCATAGAAAAAAGTTTGTAGAAAAGTTAGTAAAACTGTTAGTACTTCAACTTAACAAATTTTTAACTAATTTTTAGTTAAAATTGAATTTTTAGTTAATTTTTTTGCTACCTCCACATTACTAACTTACAAACTTTTTTGCTATTTTTTTTTTTGCTGAATTTAGTTACTAATTTTTAACAATAAATTTGCTAACTTTACAGTTGTTTTCTGAATTTTAGTTACTAATTTTTAACAGAAGATTTGCTAATTTTACAAATTTTTTGTAAACTGAACCAGCAATTTTGGAGCTCTTATAAACAGAATGTTAAATGACTCATAAAAATTACTACATATTTTTAACTCGACAAAAATAATGCAAAATTTTAAATAAAGCTAAATTGAAATGGTTGAAAATTTGTAATACTCATAAAATATCTAAATTATTAAAACTTATGAGAAAAGTTTCTATTTATCGTAATACATTAATTTTCAAAGATCAAGGTTTATTTCGGACGAACCATTTTAATATGAAAATTGTGATTAAAAGTATCTCTGGGGAGCAAGTGGAGTTTACGGGGTGACCATAATTTTTTCCCCCAATATTGTACTTTTTAAGCTTATTTAAAGAATACGATATTTTTAATCGGCCACACCTTCTTTCCTGTGGGTGGATCTTTACAGGTGAAAATGGAAACTCAAATAAAATAGGAAGTACATATCCGATCAGCAAACAATGAAAAATCAAAAGAAGGGTCTCTGAAAATCATTTTGTTATAGTTAACATATTAGGGGTTTTCATATAAACTCGTAAATGCCTTGTAAACCTTGTATAAATATAACCCATATTTTTTATGTATGGAGTTTGACATTAAACTCATAAACATACCAGGCTTACACCGTTTACGAGTAAAATACGAGTTTATATGAAAACCCCTCTTATTGTCTATAAATAAAGGGTTGTTCAACAGGGACGCTACAAAAGTAGAAAGACAGGGACAGCAAACGACGCAATATTTCTTGTCGCTCTTTTGACATTTCTCTTCAGTAAGGTTTGCCATTTCATGATGGAAAGATATACGAGCCAACAACGAGTCGAAATTATTAAAATTTACTACCGAAATTCGGAGTCAGTGGCCTCAACTTTAAAAGCGCTACGTCCAATTTATGGTCGTCATAATCGTCCTAGCAGATCAACAATTGAGCGTGCGGCTACGTCAAATCTATGGTCTATGCCAACAAGCCAGCGACGATTGATGAACTTCGTACGAATATCGAACGTGAAATTGCAGCAGTATCGGCCGATTTATGCTTGAAAACCGTCGAAAATTGGGTTCAGCGTCTGGACTTCTGCAAGCGTGCCCGTGGTAGCCATGCAAAAGAGATCGATTTCCATACATAATGGCATCGAACGTACTTTCACAGGAATAAAGAATTTCATTGATATCCAAAAGCGTTTTTGTTTTATTTAAACTTTTTTACTTTTGTAGCGCTCTTATTGAAAAACCCTATATTACCAATTTTACAAAAAATCATTCTTGGGAAATTTTCATTTACATTGAAATATAATTGGCATTACTTTATCTCAATGTCAATGCCAACAAATTTCATCACCATTCAATGCCAATGAAATTTTTTTCAATTAGCATTGATGAAAACAATGGTAATGAAATGTACACATAATTGAAGAAAAAGCATTGTAATATAAAAAAAAAATAAGAAATATGCGAATTTTTAATTTTTTTTCTTAATTTATTCTTTTATTAAAACATGAAAACAAATATTGCTTTCATCATTTATAAATGGGCATTTAGGCATTGAACAATGCCAATTGAAAAAATTTAATAAACTGGTCCCAAGTATGTTTTTAAATACACATTTATTTTTTATTTATTAATTTTCATTTCATTTGCTCCTTTTTTACCTTTTTCCAGTCCACTAGTAATCTGCAAAAGTTTTGTTGATTTCAGAAAATTTTAGCAAAAATTTTGTAGATTTAACAGTTTTTTTTCTATTTTCATTCTACTATTATTTAGCAATTTTTTTGCTGATTTCAGCAAGTTAAATTGTTATTTGCAATTAACAAAAATTCAGCTCAAATATTACTAAAATTCTGTAAATTTAACAGTTTTTTTGCTGTTTTCATTTTATTAATATTTAGCAAACTGTTTCTGCTAATATTAGCAGTTTTTTCTGCAGCATCATTTTTAACTAATTTTTAGTAACTTTCTCTGCTATTTTTACGGACTTATTTGTATGAGTGTACTTTATTATTTTACGATTATTTACTTATTTTTTAATTATTCGTACATATTTTAAAAAATACTTCAGTTCCCATTGAAAAAGGGAAGGAAATAAAGAATTGGATCCCATTAAACCTCCTGGACTATGACCCAAATATGAATTTTTCTTTTCACTAAATGCAAATATATAAAAGTTAACAATTAAAATGTATTGTTAAGGCTCTATTAAGTCGCTCGCGTGCTTTTGCACCGTGCACCAAAGAAATATGTTAATAAAATTTGTTGCAATGTTAACATATTTTATCGTTTAAAAATACCAATCAAGAGGTTCGTTAACAGAGGTTGGTTCCTTACCTTTCCTTATACATCAAAAGTTCTATAAATGTCACCCGCTTTAAATGTCGATATGCTTTAATTGCTATTACACCTTAAAAGTCGTAAAATCAAGCTAAATAAATAATTCTATAGTGACAAAAAATATATTATTTCTTCAACTTAAAAATAGATTTAAAAAAATAACTGCCGTCAACTTTAAAATGTACATTAAAGTTCCAAATTTTAATTAAAGTTAAAATTTTGCTAAATGAACTTCTTCAACATAAGAATTTAACTAATCACGATTGCAAATTATAGCGTTGGAACTTAATGCATCGTTTAAAGGAAAAGTTGATTTTAAGCTTACGATGGTTGACTTGCAAAATTCAAATGACGACATGGTATTCGCCTTCGAAATATGTCTGGGGAAAAACTGTCCTCCAACTGTTCTCCGATTCTTTAATGAATTTAAAGCTAAAATTTCAATTATAGATCTGCGGATTCAGCAAATTTATAATGATGGCCTTATTACTGTAGAGTTGTAAAATCAAAAAATAATTTCCTAGTACGCTTTAATACTCTGAAAATTCCTTGAGTAATGTTTTTAAAAAAAATAATCAATCAGAGGGTTAATTATAACTTTTAGGCCCAGCTTTTAGGATGTAGATTATCTTTAAACTTAGTTTAACGCAGTTTATAACTGGAATACTGGTTTTGTCTGATTTTAACTTAATCGAATTGATTCAGATGCAAAAGAAGTGTTTCCTTAATATTGCCCTAAAAATAATAATAAATTTTGTTACACAATAGGTTCAGAAATGGGCTCTGTAAAGGCTAAACATTAAAATTGCCTCTAAAATATACTATTTCAGACATTATAAAAAGCACATTTAAATCACTTTGAAAAATGTATTATATTATATATTATAAAGAGTACTTCTAAATCACTCTAAAAATGCAAACAAAATGTACTCGTATTGATGTGATGAAAATATGTATCTAAAAACCATACTTTTATTAACATCATGTAATCACTTTTAAATTACTAACAAAATGCTTAAATTGAACTACTGACAACATGGGACATCACGTGTAAAATAAATCAGTGTTAAAGCTAAATTGTAACTACTTCACAATCAGTTGATGCTATTCGGAGTGCTTTTAAAATAACTTTTTTGTAATGGATTTTTTTGCTGGGGTTTTAAAGAAAAAGAGTACTTATCGCTCCATTGTAACCAATTTAAAAGTTGTTTGTTTTGAATGACTTACACATATTTGTGCTGGGTAATTGTAATATTCAAAAAGTTTCTTTCTTTCTTTACCAGTATCAGGCAATTAATAAAAGAAATTTATCTTTTAATTTTTCTACTTTATTAGCACATAAAAGGTCTGCTCCTTTATGTTACCGCGGAAACCATTCTTACCAAAAAGTGTTGCCGTACTCGAAAATTGGGCAAATGAGAGCGCTCAAAATGGTGTATTTGTGTGTCTCTTTTTACTATTAACTTAGGAAAATTATAAAAGGGACAGCTGGTGTAATTATAAACAAAAAATACCATTGTGAAAAAATTTTAATTAAGCAAAGAAATACGGAAAATAAAACTTTTATATATAAAAATTAACTGAACGAAGTTAAAATCTTTTAAATGCAAAAAATATGTGCATCTGTGCGATTTGTCAGCCTAAAACCAAATGCATTTTAATTTATTTCTTTTAACTAAGTTTTGGGCTAGAAAAGTGATTTTGTGCGTTCCCGTACTTTAGGGCAATTTTGTCATTTAGGATTTTGTGCTTAGTCTCAATTTACTGAACTTTACACAAAACAAGTAAAGGAGCACACATAACTTAAAATAAAGAGTTTTTGGTAAGGGTTATAAATTTTTCAACTGTTTACATAGTTTTCCCCAGTATACCAAAAAAAAAACACGGGAAAAATTAACCAAAAAAATTTGAAAAAGCACCCCCCCGCCCCCGAAATAAATTCCTAGCTACGTGCCTGGATCTAATAAAGGGTTCATTTAACGAGTAATTCGTTTTATGCATACCTATGAAAAAATAGCCATGGTTTCTTAAAGATCTAGAGGGAACATTAAAATGTATCAGTGATAATAACTCAGGGCATTTTATATTTGAATTCACTATATCGAATAAAATAGATTGGATTGACCTCCTATTCTCTAGTGTTTGCAAATCAATTAAACTGCAACGAATATTATAGGGTACGCGCTCAGTAAAATTAATAGAAGAAAGAGCAATTTTCGTAAATCTTCTCTGAACTCTCTCCAAACGGTTAATATGACAATCATTAAAAGGGCTCCAAATAACAGACGCATATACCAACTTCGACCTAACAAATTAACAATATAATAATTTTCGAGTGTAAGGATCCTTAAAAAAAGTTCTCTTTTTTGTATTTTTAAACAACCTAGTTTGCGTTTTCCAATATTTTTATTTTGCCAATAATTTTTATCATTATTTCAAATATAAAGAAATATTATAACAATAAATTAATAAATTTCTAATTAATCAATTAAAAAGGTCGAAAAAACAATTTTTATTTTTTAAATATAAATTAAAAACCAACATTTTGACAACACTCATATTCCGGAGAAAATATGTTTTTGCCTATTCTTGTATTAACAAAGAAGAAGGGTAAAAATAATATTTGTATATACTTATGGCAATGGTATGAAATAATGTAATGTAGCAGACTATATTTAATATGAGATTTTGATGCTTCAAATTGCATTGCACTACTGCCACCACTTTCTAAGAAAAACTGATGAAAGGGACCTGGAAAATCCCAGAAACGATCGTCTTTTCATTCCTGAAAGTGTAGAGATTTTTGAAAGCAAAAACTCTGTGAAGTATTTGTCAGCAGAGTACCCTGATGAAAAAATAGCAGTTTTTGAAAAAAGTACGTATTATGTTAATTCATAATAAGGAAATTGGCCTCGAACTGAATAAATAAATTTCTAATTAAGAAATATTATAGTTTTTTTGACTCAATATTTTCACAACTGGTAAAGATATGTTTTTATCTCTCAAATATAACATATCGAAAATACTTTTTTAATTATATAAAACTTATTTTTTGAAATCTATTTTTAGGCTCACTATTTTTCCAATACTGGTAAGCATATATTTTGATTTTTCGTTTAGCATAAATCATTATTTTACGCGACATCGCCATACAAAACTAATAAGGAATGTAAATAATAAAAAAAGTAATTACCATTACCAGGTATGTAGTTATATAACCACATATCTGGTAAGGATTCTTTACACCTGGAACTTATGAAAAACGGCCTATCAAAAAATATGAAAAATTTACCCTTAAATTCATAAACGCTTTGCGAAATTATAGGAACAAATTTTGTATGAAAATGACGTTTTGTAAACCTGCTACAACTTTACAAAGCATTTATGAATTGAGGGGTTATTTTTTTTTTAATAAATAAAGGGTGGTTAAATTTTAAGGGCCGATGTTGATTTTGAATAAAACACAAATTACACTATGGAACATTTTTGGGATTATTGTCTGGGGGGTGAGAAATTCCAAGTCAGGGTGATGGTACTAGGTCAGTATAGTAAAACCCTCAAAGGGTTTGGCGTTCGTATGTGTCGTTTTTTTATGACCTTTTAAATTTTTTCCTTATCTTGATGTTTTTTCGCTTAGTTGTAACATTTTGGCAAAAACGTAGTTTAACATAACTCGAGAACCACTTGTCCGATTTTGATGAAACAAATTTAGAAAAATTTAGAATTACAATTTCTCTAATCTGTTTCTATACCGTTTTCCTAAATGTGCAACACTTTCGAAGTTAAAAATGAATGTATGAAGGGAAAAAAGTATTTTTTGCCTAAAAATTTAAATATTTTTTTTTAAAAATTCATAAAAAATCCAAAATGGAAAAAAGTGCCAAAACTAATTACTTTCGCGTAAAGTCACATAACTCGTGAGCAAAAAAAGGCATAGATCATGAAAATCGATGCACGCGTTTCTCATTTATTCACAATTAGGTAAATGTATGAATTTCAAAAATTTGCTCCAGATATGCACAACATTATTTGGAGAAAACATTGACACTCACAAGCCGAACTCTCTCATATTTTTCTACTGTACTAAAAGAGAAATATTGATGTGGCAACACTGGTTCTGTAATGTTCACATAAAACATGCATTGTCATTATACTTCTTCTCTTTCTCACACTGGTTCTGTGATTTTTGTCATTCAACAAGTGCCGACGAACGCGAACAGTAAAAGTGATTTTTCTCCAGTTTTTTAAAAGTGAACAAAAGAGAACAGAATATGGAACTGTGCAAGCCAGATATAAATAGCTTTTGCTACTGCTGTGGTCAATATGTCTCAACACATAAAAAAAGGGGAAATTTCAGTACTGATTTTGTTCAAACATACGAGATGTACTTCAACCAAAATGTTATAGTGAACGAAAATTGGGTACCAAATATAGTGTGTAAAAGCTGCTACAACCGTCGTATGGATTGGAAAAATAGAAGACGTGAAAGTATGCCATTCGGTATCCCAATGACTTGGACTAATCCTGGTGAAGGTCACAATCCATTGAATTGCTATGCATGTGCGAATAAAGGAGCCGCAAAAAGGATAAGAAAATCGTATAATTACGTTGGTGTTGCAAGTGCCGCAACACCATTGCCTCATTCGGACCACATTCCTGCGCCAAAAGCTTCTAGCCCAGATATTTTCTCTTCTACGACTGCTCCGACATATCATGCACGTGATGATTCCCCATATGAGCCATCAGTATCCAATGAGCCAATTTTAATAAATCAAAATAAGCTTGATTCAATTGTTGCCAAGTTGGAATTAACACAGCATAAATCGGAAGAGCTGGCTTCCATTTTGAAATCAAACAATTTGTTGGCACCCGGTGTGAAAGTCACAGCTTATCGAAGTCGTCAGGCAACACTCCAAAGTTTATTCCTTGTGAATGATGAAAAAACTTCTGCATATTGCCCGGATGTAGGAAAATTGATGGACGCAATGGAAATAAAATATGAAGCAGATGACTGGAGATTATTTATTGACAGTTCAAAACTCAGCTTGAAGGCGGTTTTACTGCATAAGACCAATAAAAAACCTTCAGTTCCAATCGCCTACAGTACAGAAACGAAAGAAACATATGATGCACTGGAAAATATTTTAAAAATGGTTAACTACGCCAAACATATGTGGCGCATATGCTGCGATTTAAAAGTTGTAGCAATGCTTTGCGGTCTTCAAAGCGGCTATATAAAATATATGTGCTTTTTGTGCGATTGGGACACACGATTTTCCGGTGACCAATATGCATGCCACGGATGGAAACTCAGAGAGCACAGCAGGTTACAAACGGCCAATATTATTCGTGAGCCTCTAGTGCCGAAGGAGAAGACATTGCTGCCTCCACTGCATATTAAACTTGGAATTGTTAAGAATTTTATCAAAACTGTCGCCAAAAGAGATGAAGTTTTCTTGTGTTTGAAACTAATTTACCCGAGACTCAGCGAAAGTAAAATTAAAGAAGGTAAGTTATAATATCACATTCATTTCCCATGATTTTCCATCTTAACAAATTAATTTTTTCCAATCAGGCGTACTAAATGGTCCAGATATACGAAAGCTGATTAAAAGTGACGCATTCAACAATATTTTGATTGACACTGAATTGAATGCATGGCAGGCAATCAAAGAAGTAATAGAAGGCTTGTTGGGAAAGCATCGTTCTAACAACTACGATGTTTCTGTCGCAAGGATGTTAAGAGCATTCTCGGAAATTGGTGTCCACATGTCCTTGAAAATCCATTATTTACATCATCATCTGGACTACTTCAGCAAACAATTGGCTACCGAATCTGATGAACAAGGTGAACGCTATCATCAAGTTGCTATGCCATTTGAAATGAGGTAATACTGATTTTTTATTTTTTCAAACTCATTTTAATAAAACAAAAACTTACAGATATAGAGGCAAAAAGTCGCCGAGTGCAATAATTGCGGAAATTTGCTGGTGGAGTAAGTTAGTGTGGCAAGACAAGGATGATCTTGATGATAAAGAATTTTCAGGAGATGCAGAAGGGCCAACAGTGGAGTCACACATTGACATTATGTGTGGTTCAGAAACTGATGATAGCGATGAATGCGATGCCACTAGTCCCGAACAACCACCATCGAAAAAGTCTAGGCAATATTTATTAAAATAAATAAAAATAAATAAATAAAATAAAAATAAAAAATTATAAAAATGTTTACTTAATTTTTTTAGTAGTTATGGCCAGAAGTCTGGAGTTATTGGGGAAAATTTATGAAAAAGGCGATAAATGACACTTTTTTGAATAAAAACAAATATCAATATTCTTGTCAAAATGGGATACCTTCACTTAATTGTAAATAAAAGCAGAACGCGTTAAATTTTGTTTATAGGTTATGTGACTTTACATGAAATTAATAACACTTGATCCTTTTTTCCGTTTTGGATTTTTTATGAAATTAAAAAAAAAATTTTAATTTTTAGGCAAAAAAATATTTTTTTTTTCTCCACAAATTTATTTTTACCGGCAAAACTGTTGATTATAAAGAAAAACGTTATATGAACGGATTAAAGAAATTGTAATTCTAAATTTTTCTAAATTTGTTTCATCAAAATCGGACAAGTCGTTCTCGAGTTATGTTAAACTACGTTTTTGCCAAAATGTTACAACTAAGCGAAAAAACATCAAGATAAGGAAAAAATTAAAAAGGTCATAAAAAATACGAACGCCAAACCCTTTGAGGGTTTTACTATACTGACCTAGTACCATCACCCTGACTTGGAATTTCTCACCCCCCAGATTGGCTGTTGTACTGTGTTATTTAGGAAATTATTGTCATTTCTTTTTATATGATAATATTGGTATGGTTCAATTACGTATGGAACAAAATATCGGCCAAATGGCCGCCGCGACCTAGGCGGCACACCTCCATCCGATGGTCCAGAGCGATAGCTCACGCTTACGGCGAGATTTGAGCAGAGCGATAGCTCACGCTCACGGCGAGGGTTTGAGCAGAGCAATAGCTCACGCTCACGGCGAGGGTTTGAGCAGAGCGATAGCTCACGCTCACGGCGAGATTTGAGCGGAGCGATAGCTCACGGCGAAGGTTTGAGCAGAGCGATAGCTCACGCTCACGGCGAGGATTTGAGCAGAGCGATAGCTCACGCTCACGGCGAGAGTTGTCACTGAGCAGAACGATATGGGCAACAGAACGATAGTTCACGCTCCCGCTGTTAGTCCGTGTTATGGCACAGAGCGATAACTCTCGTTGCCGTCCCTATCGTCAGCTGTCCTAGGTAGTCTAGTTGGTTAAAGGTGTTGAACGATAGTTAAACCCCTTTAAGCTACTTAGGTAAAATCTTCTTTAAATGCAGAAAGATATTTCACGCACTTATAAAAGGTCTAACCTCGTTGCCGTCCACTGGCTAATTCCTCAAAATCGATCAATGCATGTTGATCGATGACACATAAACATTCACACATATGTATTACACAGTTGACAACAATTACAGGAGTGTTACAATTAGTAGTACAATGATGCATTTTATAGTATTTTCTAATGTTCAATGTTATGTTTGACATCTAGATGGCATTTTGAATAAAATACTGTTAAATTCAAATATAATTTAAATAAATTAGAACACTGATAAGGACAGGGGTCTCCCATGGTCCTGATGAATGGCAACACCGGGGTTTAATGCAACAGATGGCGCTGACAGCAGTTTTGTTTTTCTGGCAATACTGTTTCATTTTATTTGGGGAGCAGTGTTGCCCAAAAACTTTTAGCTTATTCCCATTTTAAATGTTTAAATCCCCAATGTTATACCCAATTCATTTCAATTTGAACAAAAAATCAAAAAAGGAGCTAAGTTAGCATCGCTCTTAAGTTCTGAAAATAATTAAGAAATATGTGAGCAAATTAAATAAAATTGAATATCTTACGAAGAAATATTTACGTTTTCACTCGAACTTTAAAGGCTTCAAATCTTTGTTAAAATTGTGAAACTATAAAAATTTTATTACACGAAAGACAAATCACAATTAAGCTAAAATGTCACCGTTTCAAAATAAAAGTCGTATATTAAATTTTCTAGAGAAAAAATTCTACACAATTTTCACACGAACTTTATTATGGTGAAGTCTTTTTTTCTAAAATTTGTAAATCTAGTAAGGTGTAAGTTCTAGGGCTCGTAAACTCCTTTGAACATTAAGTTTGCATAAGTCGAGTTTACACGATTCAGAAGGTACATAAGAGGTTATGTGAAAACCCCTGGTACTTTTTGAGCCTACACAATATTTATTATTTCTGAGCCCTTTGCATGTAACAACTTCAGTATTTAAAAAATAGAAAATTTTTTGATTAACTATTGAGCTTGGTTGCTTTTCGTTATTTCAAGATTTATAAATATTTGGTGAACATTTCTTCGATAATTCAAATATTTTGTAGAAATTTTGAAATTCTTTAACAGACCTAATTTGATCGACTTTAATTTGAAATAATACGAATATAATTTATATATAAAATTCTTCTTATTTTGGGCCTAAAACTAAATCTTTTAAAATTTACAAATTTTTTAATCTGTCCCCATAACGAAGTCGAAATCCCTAATTTGGGCTCAAATTCCCTTACCTAACAACTCTGTAAAACCTCATTTGACATAAAAAAAATCCTCCCTTGAGAAAATTTCCCAAAATAAAATCCTCCTTTGACAAAATTTCCCACATGCTAGCGACATCTACAGTTTGCTTACAAAATTATCCATGTTGCATCTCTATATTATATGTCTCTGGATAAGGAACCAATAATAAAACTAATTTTATATATATATATATATATATATATGAGACGCAAAAACGAATGCACTGACTTTTGTTCGTCTCAAATTGTCTCATCCTTTAGCTCTTGAATTGTTGCTGGCTTATCGACGTACACATTTTCTTTCAAATAACGCCAAAGAAAGAAGTCCAACGGTGTCAAATGATATGATCTTGGCGGCCAATTGACATCGCCACCACGTGAGATAACACGGCCATTAAATTTCTCGCGCAAAAGAGCCATTGGTTCGTTGGCTGTGTGGCAAGAGGCACCATCCTGTTGAAACCACATATCGTCCAGGTCCACATTCTCAATTTCTGGCCACAAGAAGTCTGTTATAGCGAACACCATTCACGGTAACTGCTTGGCCAACCTCATTTTATAAGAAGTACGGCCGATGATGCCGCCAGCCCATAAACCGCACCAAACACAAAATGTTTTCACATTTCCTACAGACCCGATTTGCTGAAATTTGTGCACAATTCTCCCGATTGTGGACACATTTGGCCAATTATGCTGACCAAAGAAATCACGAAGTGCACTAAATGCATTTTGATTTGAACGCCCATTTTCATAATAAGCCTGAATAACTTTAACGCGTTGCTCGATTGTGTATCTTTCCATGGTTCAAATTCAGTTAGTCTGAAATTGAGAAATGTCAAATGAAATGCAAAAAAAAACTTGACGTTTAGGGGTGGTTCACATTCAACATCGGCCCTTAAAATTTAACCACCCTTTATTTTCCACCGAGGGAACATATATATATATATCTGCAATTTTCGTGGGTCATTTTATTCCCTTTTTTAAGAAATACAAAAAAATAACCCGAAAAGTGCTTTTAAAGGATTTAAATGTTCTGTGAATATGTTCTGCAGCAAATTTCGTTTTGGGTTGTCGAAGACGAAAACTTCATCCGAAAATTGTATATATAAGATCCAAAGTCCAGAAAAAATACGATTTTTAAATTTCCACTTGTGAAAATTTTGAGATTTTTTTCAAACAAAATAAGCACAAAATAAAAATTATTATAAATAAAAACTTTCGTTTTAACCATCTAACCGGCCTTAGCTTTTTTGCAATGAAATTTATGGCGTTGCGCAAAATGGCCCCAAGAAATGTGACCCCAATCTTAAAATGAAATTTAGCCCAATTTTTTGGAGCAAAACTTCATTATGAAAACTACCCCCAAAAATATAATTAAAAATTACCCCAACCAAATGAAAAATACCCCTAAAATGAATTTTGGGGCATATTTTCATTTATTACTTTGAAGCTTTTTTTCATTGTGCAAAATAGCCCCAATTTGAAGAAATGCAAAATGACCCCAATTTGAACTGAACTGAAAAATGACACCAAAATATTCAAAGCGAAAAAAACCTTTTGGGGCATAATCCCCATTACTGCGGTGGAGATTATGACCGAAAAGTTAAAAGTGGACATTATTCCCAGAAAAAATGGGGACTTTGACCTCCTTCAAAATTGTCATAATACTCATTATGGTGACTGTGACCATAGCAATTGTTGACATAAATCCCATTTTGGGGTTATGACCGCTTTGAAAGTAGGAATTAAGGAGTGAGATCATAAAAATGCCTATATGCCTATAACTTTGGTTTAAAGTTTCTCATATGTTTTTTTTTTTTCGGCAGTTTACATTTTAAAAATATGTGAGTTAATAAATCAATTTACACCAAGAATTTTAACTATCAATTTTTTACAGAATGGACGGTGAAAGAAAAGTGCGTTCAAAAATAATTAAATATTTTCAACAAAACCAAATATGGACATTCAACAAAATTGCCAAAGAAACTAATGTATGCCGCCAAAGAGTTTCAAAAGTGGTAACAAGGTATCTGGAACACCTAACAATTGAAAGGAAACCGGGAAAAGGAACAACGACTGGTTATCGTTACATTGGTAAAGCATATAAAGTTAAAAGTATCCTTAAGAGAGCTCCTAACACATCTGGCAGAAAAACAGCTCGGTTAGCCCAATGCTCGGACTTTTTTGTACGTAAAGTGAAACGTAAGGCAGGACTAAGGTCCTACAAAATTCAAAAATTTCCCGATAGAAACGCTTTTAAAAATTTGGAGGCCAGTGCTCGAAAATTTAAAATAAATTTTATTCAAAAATACAACTGTTGTGTAATGGACGACGAAACTTATGTCCTGGCTGATTTTTCGCAGCTCTCTGGTCAAAAATTTTATGTTTCCGATGTTCGAGGAAATGTTGCGGAAAAATTTAGGTCGAAAAAGCAAACGAAATTCCCTAAAAAATTCCTAGTATGGAAAGCCATATGTAGCTGCGGGGAAAGAAGCCAGTCATTTGTGACATCTGGCTCTATAAACAGCGAAATTTATATCAAGGAGTGTTTGCAGAAGAGACTTCTTCCATTTTTGAGTCAGCACAATGTATTCACTTACTTTTGGCCCGATTTAGCATCTTGTCACTACAGCAAGAAAGCGCTGGAGTGGTATAATGATAATAATGTGGTTTTTGTACCAAGAGAGGCAAATCCACCAAACTGCCCGGAGCTCAGGTCAGTGGAGAGATATTGGGCTCTTGTTAAAAGAGAATTAAATGGCACAAAAAAGGTCTCCCAGGACATGTAAGATTTCAAACGTAAATGGATCACCTACTCTAAAACCATGACAGAAGATACCATAAAAGCCTCAATGGGAGGGTTTCCGGAAAAAGTGGATAACTTTGTTCGTAGTCGTTAGAATTCCATCCATTTTTTTTTGTTTGATTTTGTATTAAATTCTATTTAATATAAAAATTTAGCTTAAAGTCTTAAAATTCAGTGGTTTGTTATTTATTTAACTTTATGTGCGTTAACATTTTTATGATCTCACTCCTTATGTCTACAGAATGAATTTTTGAACATTTGTAATATTTCATGTTAAAAATTGATAGACTTGTAATTTGTATCATACATGCATATGCATAACCACTTTTTAAATTACTGAATGGTTTATAAAACAAATTTTTCATACAAAATTCATTTTATAAACGTGTTATAAAATTTTCAAATTATTATGCATAAGCACTTAATTTTGCTTAATTTTAATTTGCTTTAATTTTAACAAAATTTGGTCCAGAGCATCGTGCAAAATGTACGAAATTTGCAAAATTCCAAACTATATCAACTCAGCGATGATTTACTTGTCAAAAGAAATGTTTTGGTATCCATATTGCCCTATTAGAACATATTGTTTCCACCACATTGAATTTCTGATAAAACGCGAAAAAACGTGAATTGCAGAAAAATCTGAAACACGTGTTCACTTAAATCGTCTATTGATTATGATATGTAAGTTTGACATTTCAATCACAAATATCTCTGTACAAAAGAGTTTTTTTATAGAATATCCTTGAAAATAGGACAAGTCTGGATATGCTTGAACATGCTATATATACCGCTGGACGCACCTCTAAAAAACCTTTCATATGATAACATATTGAGTCTGGTTTCTTCTGCTAAGATTAAAATTTCTTACAAAAACTAAAAAAAAAGACCTTTGTTAAAAATGGTATAGCTCGTGAGACCTCATTCCTAGAACCGAAATATTTTGGAAATCATCATAAAACAAACCAAGATCTATTTTGAAAGGGCACTTTTTTTTACTACAGACACACGTATTTCAACAAATTCGACTTTTAAAATAAATTTTCGCCTGCGGCGCATTACATTAATCAAATTTTGAAAAGAAATAATTAGTGGGTTATTTTGTAAAACGCAACGCCTGGCGTTACAAAAACAATTTGTATGGAAAACAACGCAACGCAAGGCGTTGCGTATTACAAAATAACCCCCTAAATAAAAATTTTGCACTCGGCGCTTTACACTAAAAAAATTAACAAATGAAAATTAGTTTTAAAAATCGAGCGATTTTTAAAGCAAATTTTCGCCTGCGGCGCCTTAAACTCAACAAATATAAAAATATAAAAGAAAATAATTAATTAATTTTTCATTAAAAATCACGAAACTTAAAAAAAATATTCGCCTGCGGCGCTTTACACTTCTGCGGCGATTTGCACGTTATATGATATTACAACACGTTTATAAAATGAATTTTGTATGAAAAATTTGTTTTATAAACCATTCAGTAATTTAAAAAGTGATTATCAGGGCAAGGACTTTCATGCAAATGCATGTTTGTAGTCAGCGGCCCAAAAATGATTTTGACCAAGTACTTTTCCGAATCAAAGAATTTGCAAAAAAAATGGCATCGATTTGTTGTTGCATATTTTGTTATAAATGCATATTTTTGCATATTTTATTGCATATTTTATGATTTTTATTGCATATTTTTGCATATTTTGCACAATATTGCATATTTTTAAATATGAAATTCGATTTAAGAATTCATACTTTAAAACTAAAAAAAATTCTAAAGAATTAATGATTTGGAAGCTCTGGGGTTATTATGTAATTCGATTCGAAACGAAAATGCTTTCGAACAGAATTTTCACATTGAAAATAAAGTACTAGAAAACAGTTTTCAATGGGGTAAAATATTGAAAACGTGTATGAGATTGTCCAGCATACACTTTTTCAATGTTTTCCCCCATTAAAAACTGGGTTTTAGTACTTGGTTTTAAATGTGAAAATTCCGTACGAAAGCATTTCCGTTTCGAAGCGAACTACATAATAACGCCCCTGTTGGTAATATAACACTACACTAGAAAGAGAAACACATAGTATACAATATGTTGTCATCCACTAACACATTTTTTATAGATGTAATTTTAAATTAACGTTTTCGGGTGTTATTGCTCACAAAAAGAAAGTTGAAAAATTTTATAAAAATTATTTTAAGGAAACTTGTCCCGAGCATTAATTTCTGCCACTTTTTTCTCTGAGTTACGAAAGTGAGTACGATTTTATAGTATACACATTTAAGTTCTATTTGATAATAAAGTTTTTTTCAGGTAAAATGCCACACACAAATATATATTTAACTATGTGTATTTGAAGACAGTGTATTCGTTGACTCGAATTTCTTACGAATTTTACTACAATTGCAAAGTTTTGTTTACTTTTTGTATTGAATTTTTCCAGCTGTAGTAAATATATTAACTTGTAGTAAGTAACCGATACCTGAATTTTTACGTTTATGTTAGTTTTTAATAAATATAATAAAAAAAAATATTTATTTTTAATTGCATATTTTTTGGTTTTTAGTGCATTTTTCGTTTAAAATGCATATTTAAGTGCATATTTTCCATTTTATAGTGCATATTTTAAGCGCATATTTTCGATTTTTTAGTGCATGAAAGTCCTTGCCCTGGTGATTATGCATATGCATGCATGATACAAATTACAAGTCTATCAATTTTTAACATGAAATATTAAAAATGTTCAAAAATTCATTCTGTAGACATAATCCCTACTTTCAAAGCGGTCATAACCCCAAAATGGGATTTATGTCAACAATTACTATGGTCACAGTCCCCATAATGAGTACTATGACAATTTTAAAGGAGGTCAATGTCCCCATTATTTCTGGGAATAATGTCCACTTTTGGCTTTCCACTTTTAACTTTTCGGTCATAATCTCCAGAAGTTTGACCCCAAATTTCCTATTGCACAAATTGGGGCCATTTTTCGTTTTTAAAAATTGGGCCAAAAATGTAATTTAAACCCAAATGTAAAAATTAATTTTTAAAATATTTTTAATTTTTATTTTGGGGCACTTTTTCATTTTTCAAAATGAAAAAAGACCCCCAAAAGATGAAAATATGGCCGAAATTTTTTCTCTATTTTTTGGGGCAATTTTACATTTCTCATTTTGGGGCCAAATTTCTTGGGGCCTCATTTCATAGCGCCGAAATTTATACCATATGTTCCTCACGAAAAATAAACAATAAGTTCTTTTACAATATTTTTTGCGTTGTCTATTTTAGGCGATATAGGCCAAAATAGGTTAAGAGGGAATCTCGAAAACTAGCTCATAAAAATTAGTAGGTTTAAGCATAAATTATTTTTCCTACCAAGATGTAATTACACTCAAATAAAAAAGTCTGTAAAAGTTACAGAAAAAACTGTAATTTTACAGATAAAATTAAGGAATATTAGGCCAGCAGACCGTTTATCTAATTTTACCAAAACGTGTCTGTAATTATTAGTAAAGTGAAAGTAGCAGAAAAAATTTGTATTGGTTACTAAAATTTAGTAAAATTTTAGTAAACTCATATTGGAAATCGATTTGCTAAATTAGCCACTTTTTTACTAAAATTAATTTTTTTAGTAAAATTAATTTTATAAAAAAAATTTATAAATTTTACTAAATGTTAGTAAAATTTATGCAAAATGAAAATAAAACTGCTGAAATTAGCAAAAAATTTTACAAAATTAGTAAATTTAATAAAATTTTGGGAACAACTTGACATTTTTTCTTTTCTTCAGATAGGGCTTTTTGAGGTGATTTGAAAAAAAACAAACATTTTTTTCGCGAAAACGCTTATATCGGGAGTTATTTCGGTGCAAAGTTTGAAAATGGAGTTGCCTATATCACCGTCGTTTATTGTCCGATTGGAACACTATATACATCATTGGAAAGTTAATTAAAATATCTTTAAGATGACATTTTTTATTTTATTATTATTAACCCATTGCGGCCCGACGGAGGAGTTTTCATTTTTTTTTTTTACTTTATTAAGGAAAAAGGTTTTTATAAAAAAAACCGTATGTATTTATATAAATTGCAAAAAAATATTTATAGTCACGATATTAAGCTTTTATTTAAGGCTTAGTTAGAATTTGTAGATCTGTAAATAAAAAAGTTATGAGAGAAATAAAATGATTTATTTGTAATTTTTAGGAAATTGTAAAAAGATTCGTCATCGGAAGAAGCATCGGAAGACATTACCTTAAAAATAACTCGGACGACTCAGATGAGAATGTTTTAAATGAAGAATCATCTTTAAACGATCCGCTTTTATGCATTTTTTAGCTTCTTTTTACTCTTAAGAAACTCATACCAAACTTAATTAACCCCTGAGAATCAAGTTAAACATTTTTTTTTTTTGGAAAAAATATCCCAATAAACATGAATGTAAACATGAAGCGAAATATAAGCGTCAGCACGCACACGATATCATTTGCAAACTTTTTGTAAATACTTTGTAAAATTCAAAAATAAACATCTAAATGAAGGAAATTCAAAAGTATTGTTAAATCAATTAAATTGCTTACCATTTCTGTATATATGAATGTAAAAGAAGTTGACAATTTTCGCATTGAAAAAAAAATATTTTGGCGATTGTTTTCTATTAAAAAATTATTTTAAATGCGTTTTTGTACAAAAAACTTTCCCTTGCGAAAAATTTGACAAGCAAAATTTTTATTTGGTTTTTTCGTATAGTAATAATGTATTTTTTTATAAAAAAAAAATATCAAAATCCAGAAATATGACCATGGTCGACTTTATTGTTCAGTACAGAACTTGCTTCACTTAAGATTAATATATGCCCTTTATGATTCATAGAAATTTAATTTTAGCCTATAAATTTAATTACAATTAAAGTTCTCGCAAACACAAAGAATAATATTCGAAATTCTTTCACATTTTTTGAACAAAAATATTTTAGTTTAAACATCTGTCGTTTATGCCGAATTTTATTTTCATATTCCTTTTTCTAAATTCGAAAATATTATTGTTTTTATTGGTCTAGGGTAGGGCTGGCAAAACTATGACACGCGTGTCAGTAGTGGCACGCGAGTGGATTTTAGGTGGCACGCGACGTTTCGTTGGGTATTTTTAAAAAATTTAAACTATTAGAAGACCAGCAAAAAATTCAGTTAATGTTAAATTTCGCTACAAAAATGTGTGATTTAACTCCATAATGGTGAAATTTTCATAGAGCTTGTAAATCGTCTTTTAAAATAAGTAAAACTCTGTATTGAAACCAGTTTGCAGAAATATGGTAAATACAGAACTCGCAAATTCGATTATCAGAAAATTCTAGGAAAAATTCTAAAATTCTAGATTGAAAGAAAGCCTCATAATCGGAGAGAAAAAAGTACCAGAAAATTGCACAAAAATAGAAAACAACTTGTAATAAAATTGGATCTAAAAAATTAACTTTTTTAGAGGGAAAATAGGTGCTACGAAATAACCCTCAGTAAAATAAAGGCTTAAAATAAGTTTCATGATGAAATAACTCCCTTTGTTGGAATTTGAAATTGGGTTTTGATCGTGTTCCGCTGAGCCATTTTATCTGAAATAGAATATTCTCTGTCAAATCTATAATGTTCGCTATATATAAAAATCGCGCAATTAATTTAAATCAAATTTTTGCCTGAGGCACATTTTCCAACTAGTTTCTTACGTACCTAAATATTGATGGCGCCCAAAACTTTAACTTTTCTTAACAAAATTAAATAACCACCAAAAATAAAAAAACCACAAAAAAAAGTTAAAAGGCAATAATGCTTGTATCGCTATGAAGACAGTAATTAAGGAGTTTTTGGGCAAAAGGCACTCCCGAAGATCGAAGTTTTAGTCGAAAATACATTAACAGCATTTTCCAAATTTACATCATCACATGGGCTATTTTAGTAAACAACTAGCCACTAAATGTGACTTCCAAAGCGAGCGTTATCATCAATTTTGAAATGAGCTAATATTATTGATTATTTTTTCACTAAACTTACATTTCAAATATTAAAAAATTACAGACATAAAGGAAAAAAGTCACCGGGAGCCATACTTGGAGAAATATGTTGGTGTAGTAAGCACGTATTCCTTAATATTGATTCTGAACTCAGAATTTAGAAAGAACTATTACACTACTTTTTGAGCCTAATTTAATACAGAGTTGGCGAAAAAAATTAAAACTAGACCAAACGCTTTGGAGGTTTTACCTTTTAACCTAATTCGGTAAAAGAATAATCCTCCCGACCCCACTCAAGACCATGGCCCTCATCTTGTTCCACAGTGTTATCTAGTAAAAAATATATCCGTATAAAGTACTGAGTTGAAACGGTGTGTCCAAAAAGATGTAGGAGCTAGATACGAGTAAATTTTGTTTCAAAATTTATTACTGAAGTAAACTTAAATCCTGTCTAAAGTACTGGCCATAAAATATTTATTTATGAATTTGTACTAAATTTGTATTCCTCTCTTACTATTTAAAAGGAATATAGTTGATTTCCTTTATTTTAATAACATGTATCCTAAAGCAAAGATACGAGTACAAAAAAGACAAAAGTTGACCCCAATTAAAATATTTTTATGGCATTACAAATGTCTAACAAGAAACGACATGACGCCAATTTAAAAACAAGGACATCCTAATGTTTTTTAATTGTCACTATCTTAAGGCATTTAACCCTTTTCGGAATTTGTTCATACACTCTGTGTCAATGGGGTATACATTGTTTTTTTTATTTTCATATTTATTTATTTATTTATTTATACAAATGATTCTTCCTTTGTATAATTGTACGTTGAACAATGAAAGTAAACTATGTCTATACAGCCTATTAATACATATGCGCGGCATGCACAACTACCACGATATTGAAAATTTATGCTTATTCAACAACGATAACAACAATTTTGTAAGTTTTACGCAAATTAACAAAAAGGAAGGTAAATATTTTCGTCAATGCTTTTAGTATACACTCAGTTTCAAGGTCATAAGTTAATTTATTGATTCAACTTTTTTGACTGCAACGATTTAAAAAAAACTTTGTTCTAAGATCATTATGCCCTTTAAGCATTTTTAATATGTGCTTTTTAATGTGGTTCTCTGATCAATATTTAAGTTGAGGAAATAATTGACAAATGAACCTACAAATACGACTAATACTTTTACTAAAAATTTTGAAAATTCTATGCGTTACAGCCGAGTTATTACAATTTCCCCCGTCTACTGATGTGTCGCAGACCACTTAATCAAGAAATTCGGGTTCAAATTTTAAAAAGTATTGAACTAATCTACTACAGATTTATTCTACAAGTTCCAAGAAACTCAGATAAGAAGTATTTTTTTATATTGAGTTTTGCTAACTCGTTTTGAATTATCGTCAAATAGCTCAAAATTTCTAAACATAAATTTTTCAGCCAACCAGCGTTATTTAACATTAAAAATGGGTCAGTTTGACACCATGCTCCCAAACAGGTTAATTTTGATTTTTTTTCTATAAAATGCTTAATTAAAGGTTTTTATATCGATTTGCATGTCAAATGGCACTTTTTTACATTTCAAAAATTTGGGGCTATTTTGACCCCATGTGCCTATAAGTGTTAATTTCTAATTTTTTATTAATATGTTCAAAATTTGGTGTTAACAGAGTTATTTGGACAACTTTAACTAAATTCCGCAAGAAACAACGCATTAGGGGTTTTCAAATTAACTCGTAAATACATTGTAAACCTTGTATAAATACAAACCTTATTTTTTATGTATGGAGTTTGACATCAAACTCATAAACATACCAAGTTTACACCGTTTACGAGTAGAATACGAGTTTATATGAAAACTCCTATTGTTTTGATATACTCACAGGAAAAATCGAAAAATCTCAAAAATTTCACTTTTGACCTTAAAAAACGTTAACGTTGTCAGAGTTTCACAAAATTTTCGGAAAACAATCTCTTGTATCAGAGTTAAAAGAAATCGGAAGTGATTTTGTTAAAGCTAGTTAAAAACACAAAAATTAATACTGTTATCCAAATTATTGGCCAAAATCTCACTTTTCTCTAAAATTTTCAAATTTAAAACGTCACTGTTAAGTTAAAAGAGGGATATGTGTAATTTTCAGTAGAATTATTCTCTAAGGTGTATTTAATAAAATTTTATGCGTTGACCACTCTTTTTTATATTTTGTTAAACAAAATTTTAAAAAACTCAAAACTAGAGTTTTGCAAATTTATAAAAAAATTCCATATTTGGCCAAACCTGGGACTAGGTAAACATAATCCAAGGGAGACAAAAATTTATATATGAATATTTATAGATCTTAGCACTGAAACTGGAGTATATCATTGTAACCCAGGAAAATTTTTTACAACCGGTAGCCAACCACACCTATTCTACAACTGGTTCCACTGCAACCGATTCCAGAACCAGTTTCTGGGATCCTATATGGAAGGTATGACTGACGTAGAATCAGTTCTATAACTAGTTCCAGAACTGATTCTAGGGCAACCGGTTCCACTTTGGAGCTATAGAAATGGTTGCTCTTTCAAATAAAAATCATCGGTGTTAGAATCGACAGTTGAAGGCGTTGTAAAGGAAAAGTAGCTACTCTACAACCGATTCTTTGGAACAGAAAATTTTCCTGGAAAGCTTTAGGAAAAACCATTTAGTTTTTTTACGAATTTATCCCTACAACGGTCTGGGGAAATTGCAATTACTAAAAATTTTCCAACCGGTTTTGGATATTTATGCCTTGCTGGGATAGTAATTTAGTATATATTACGGTTATTTTAGAGCCAGTATTTAAAAGAAAAATAAAAAAAAAAGATTTTTTCCGCTTGTAAACCATATCTCAAACTTCAGGGCCGACATGGCACGTGTTCCCGTTAATAGATTGTTTTTCTGGGTCGATTTTTTGTTTTGCTTGTTATAAACATAATAGTTTGTATTAGAGATTGGCACGTGATTGGTTTTTGATAAAATGCTAAAATTAAAATAAATAGTGAATGCTAAACTGAAAATTGCTATGTATGTATATGCAATTTCGTCATTTATTTTGTATTTTAGAAATCTTAAAATAAAAAATCAGCAAAAAAAAATTAAGCGAAATATTAATTAAAACGAAACGAAAAACGAATAAAAAAATTGTCAACTCACTCTCACTCACGTTTATGGTGATTCACGTGAATCACTTAAAATTCTGCTCACGTGTCAATCTCTAGTTTGTGAAAACAATTTTAAAAATGAAAAACCGAATAGCAACAAATGAGTCATAGGATTGCCATTGTACTTTTGTGGTGGAAATAGTACCACAAAACGTACAATAGTAATAACTTTATCATTCCTTGTATAGTTACAATATATAGCTTCCCAGCAAAAAAATTTTGTGATACACAATCCCATTACTTTCAATAGAAATAATCATAATAGTACGGTATAAATTCATTATTGTATACAACTTCTTACAAATAACTTATCAAATAACTTTTGTATTGTATCTATCTGCAACTTACTTTATGCGTCATGCTTTGGTACTTTAAGCCGTTGTCTTTCCACTCTTCTGAAAGTTGTGCATTGTATATAACTTATTAAGGTACCCCTTTGGAAGTGATAAGATCTTTTTTTTTTGCTGGGTTTAAATAAGCACATCATCCATTGTGACCATTTACAATAGAATTTTTTTACGTTTTATGTTTATACTCATGCATAAATATGTTTAAGGGGGGTATCGACTCTAGGAAAAATTTTGTTTTCGAATTTTTTTTTATATTTTATTTGGATAGAGAATACCCTTCAGTATATACCCTTTAGAAAAACGTGTAAGTCCACACAATGTAATCGATTTCGTGTACTTCACATTGTGCGTACTTACGATATGGTATACTTGTGTATAACAATTGTGTATGAAACTAAAAATATTTGAAATTTTTCAAAAATGTTGTCTAACTTACACGCCACTATACTTGTGTGTACTTGCGAAGTATATTGGCTTGTGGGCCATTACAATGCGGCCATACCCTAGGTAAAGTAAGCCAGCTCGTGTGTAGAGTTTGTAAGCACTCGGGGATTCCAGTAAGTACACACAAGTATATCAAGTACACAAAATCAATTACATTGTATGGACTTACACGTTTTCCTAAAGGGTACTCAGAAAATATCAATAAAAATTTCGAAGAAATAAAATTTCCACATATTTTTTTGGAAAATATATTTTAGTCACAAAGTAATTTTCTATGCATTAAATTGGTGCACAAAATTTTTTGGGAGCCTTTTTATCATTGTCTTTATTATGAAACATATTTCGCATAATACAGCAGAACAAAAAGAAAAAAAATACATCCAAAGATGCAAGATTTGCCGTAGTCTTTAAAGAAAAGCCAATGACGATTCCTGGCGATGGTGGGCGAAGGCACGTTATATGAGGCAGGTACTGATAGCTTTTCATAAGCCATAAAAGTAACCA
Source organism: Leucophora obtusa (assembly GCA_949987735.1). Classification (NCBI taxonomy): domain Eukaryota; kingdom Metazoa; phylum Arthropoda; class Insecta; order Diptera; family Anthomyiidae; genus Leucophora; species Leucophora obtusa. The sequence goes on along the minus strand of OX465299.1, from coordinate 106,453,455 downwards.
ATGTATGTATATAAAAAACAAAAAACAAATATAAAACAAATTAAAAACTGTACGAAAACTTGACCTAAACCAAATGTGTAATAAATGCTCTACCATCGTTTTTAAGAATATTTGGGTTAATATATAAAATACTCTTTATCCGATTCTTCCCCAATTTGGCCCACATGTAGAAAACTGCGAGATATAAATTTTACTTATACACGATTTTTTGAAATTTTGCTGTTTTCATAGCATAAAATTAAGTTTAAAGAATTCGATAAGACCAGCAATACAGAATACGTATTTTCGGCTTTCGCTACAAAGCCATCATCAGTGTATTTCGTCTTGTGTGGGCCAATATTCTAATGTTGTCTACTTATGTGACCGCTGAAAGAAAATCGAATTTCGTATCAACAACTCAACTTAGACTAACATCAACGAAATTTAACAATGCTATTTTTATCCTTTGTTATTATTACTCTATTTTGCTTTGAACCTTAATTCTTAAGATATCTCAGCTGATTCTATTCAACTCTGTGTATGATAACCACAGATTTTTTGAATTACAACGAACCGTTAAATTTAAATTTAAATGTATATTATTTAAATTATACTTTTGCACCGTGTCAATGTGCAAATTTATTTTTATTAATTTGTAAAAATTTAAATTACAAAGAATAAAAACATAATTCTTTCAAATATGTTTTTATTCTTTGTAATTTACTTGTAAAAATTGTGTCATCTTTCTTTGATTTGAAAATAATTTAAACAGAAAGTGATATTAATTTATGATCTAGAGTCAAACTAAAAAGAACATTCATTTACTTAAAAATAAGAGATCAACTAAATATTCCCCCATTCATCTTAAAACACATTGACACGGTGCAAAAATATAATTTAAATAATATACATTTAAATTTAAATTTAACGGTTCGTTGTAATTCAAAAAATCTGTGGTTATCATACACAGAGTTGAATAGAATCAGCTGAGATATCTTAAGAATTAAGGTTCAAAGCAAAATAGAGTAATAATAACAAAGGATAAAAATAGCATTGTTAAATTTCGTTGATGTTAGTCTAAGTTGAGTTGTTGATACGAAATTCGATTTTCTTTCAGCTGTCACATAAGTACACAAACATTAAAATATTAGCCCACACAAGACGAAATACACTGATGATGGCTTTGTAGCGAAAGCCGAAAATACGTATTCTGTATTGCTGGTCTTATCGAATTCTTTCAAATATATTTTTATTCTTTGTAATTTACTTGTAAAAATTGTATCATCTTTCTTTGATTTCATAATAATTTAAACTGAAAGTGATATTAATTTATGATCTAGAGTCAAACTAAAAAGAACATTCATTTATTTAAAAATAAGAGATCAACTAAATATTCCCCCATTAATTTTAAACTTTAAACGCGTTTTCCCACAACCCTGAGTTTAAAATCGGCTGCCACTGTACAGCCAAGGTGGGTTAACAGATTTCGATCCGGGTTTTTTTCTTTCGTAGGCAACAAAAAACTCTAGTCCTTATCGTGGCCCTTTTTTAAATTTTGGTCAAATAAATTTTATATCCCCGAGCAAATGTGTTTTTTCTTGCCTATTTTTGAATTTTTAAGTTTGTGTGGCAACTTTGTTAAAAACATTTTTAAAAATAAAAATCGGGCCACGATAAGGACTAGAGAATTTATCTGGGATTAAGAATCACTTTTCATTTTTATTTTCCGATAATTAATGAAGGCTGCGCACTGGCAGCCGATATTGCCTTTTTTAAAAAAGGCCAGTAATGAAGTGGTAACTCTGGCGATTTTGCCTGGGGAAATAAAAAACCAAGGTTGGTTACTGAAACGAATAACGGTAAGGTAGCGGTAACGGTATCAGATTTCGTTTGTTTAGGTAACGGTAAAGGTAACGGTATTTAAGACTGTTTCGGTAACGGTATACCGTTATCGAAACAGCAATACCGGTACGTACCGGTATTAAAAATTATGTTAAAAACATATAAAAACAAGTAAAAACATGGCATATTTTTCATTTTAAGTACTGAAAATACAGATTTTAAGCTATAAATTCAATACTGGTAGTTTTAATAAGTAAAATTATTATCTTTAAATTTTTTGTAAAAAAAAACACTCAAGATAATAAAATAAAAAAATTGTAATTTTTATATAAAATAATAAATACCGGTAACTACCCATAAAAATAACGGTATCGGTAACGATAACGGTATTTATAAATTTTTTTAGAGGTATCGATAAGGGTAATGGTATTCAATTTGAAACGGTACTTTAGCGATAACGGTATTATAACGATAACGGTAACCAACCTTGTAAAAAACTGATATTTTTCAAAATACTACAGTAACATGATTTTATAAAAAAAGATAAAATATTAAAAATATTGTTAATGAATTTTTAACAGCCGTTCAAATATGCCCTTTAAAATGATGTTACAGTATTTACCCGCCTTAAAGACTTAACAACCAAATGATGCAGAATATATAAAAATAACCCTGAATGTTAAACGGTGTAAGTTATATTTGAATGAGGAAAATAGCAACAATAATTCCCGGCCAGGCGACGACAACGAAGACAGTTTGACAGCTTGTTATGACAATAAACTTGGCTTTTAATACCGTCATGGCAATAAAAAAAAAAGCAAACGAATCATCTTTTGGTAAAATCTCGCACAATATTTCTTTTGTTTTTTTTATCTCAAGTCTTTTTAAATTATTTTTCGAAAATATAAATATGAATGAGCACATGTATACATATGGATTTGTGTATATTAGGGGCTCAAAATTGTACTTATTTTGAAATAACAGGTCAATTTAGCCCTGGTTTATGTATTACGAAAATACTCTAAACGAAAGCAAAGTAACGAAAATATGTTTTTGTTTCCCATGTATTTTTGACGAAAGTGATTGTCAATTTCTTTCGTTAAGACTATTTTCGTAATAGATAAACAGGCCCTTACTTTTAGTTGTATTTTCGACTAGCAATTTCTTTGAACAATGATAAGGTGTTGACTATTCCAGACTATCAGTTTGTTTTGTTTGCCATTGAAGACTTTCAGTTAATTTACTTTTTAGCGAATTTAAAAAATATTACTCGCAATCATAAACGAAAAGAATGCACAAATGTGAAAGTTTATTTGTATGTATGTATATGGGAAAATCTACGAAACAGGTCGATTTCTGATTCTAAAAATGAAAAATTAGTGGCACACATTTTTTTCTCGATTAACTTATTTAAAATACATTAAAACTAAGTAATCTGTTCGCGTGAATCAATTTTTTTGAGTGCTGAAAAAGTTATAAACAAAAACCCGCACACATTTTCGCTGGTACATATTTTCAAGTAAAAGCTTTCAGTGCTGAGTCCGAATTTGGTTTCCAAATTTTTCCAACACATCTGGTTTTTGAGCAAATTGAGGCCAAAGTTAACAAAATTTTTTTTTTTTTTGGCTATTTTTGAGTGGTTTTTACACACTTTTACCTCGAGTTTATATAAAAAGATGACACAAATTTCGCAATCGTCACGGTAAGTCTATTCAAAAACACATAGTCGCGCTATATTTCCATTATTGATTTTAAGTAATGTTGTCTTTTTAATTTTTCCATCCGTCCGTCTTTCTCACCATGTATTTTTTGCGCACGCTACAGGTCGCAAATATTAAGATATTCCCGAGTAAAAAAGTTTTGATATAATCACATATTATTTTATCTAATTGTATATTGTAACTTATAGTTACATATGTTCACATATGCTTTTAAATTCAAGCATATATACTTTTATATAGTCATATATTAGATATTTTTTCCTCAAAGGTTTTAATATGGAGACATATGTGATTTTATATTATTACATACTGGCCTACATATATATGTATGTGCTATATATAAGTACATAAAGTAACATATAAAAGATATAATTACATATACGTTTATATATAATTTAGTATGACACTATACATAATAATATAAAACTATGTGGATCCATATAAAAAATATTTTATAATTTGTGTTAGTTATGATTATATATTGACGAATATGAACCCATATATAACTTATAACGTTCTTTATAAAATCATCTATAATTATATATCATCCCACATAGGCAATTTTTTCAAAGTGATTTTATATAAAAATATATAAGGTCCATATAAAACCGTATTATATTATATTTGGTTCCATGTTATCAATGATTTTGAACTAGTTTGAGATTTAGTAATTATTAAGGATTGGCGCGTGACACGAAATGTTCGTGAGTCACGTTATTCACGCGTGATCGTGAGTAATAATTACTATACTTAATTAAGTGATTCGTGCGTGAGCGTGAGTAAGAATAACCCGTGCATGATTCGTGTGTGAGTTTATTTTTTGCATCATATGTTTTTAGTAATTTTTACTGTTTTGCGTGAGAATTTTCTGATTGTAAGTTTTTAATATACTCATGTGTGCTGAGTAAGAAACGAAATGCTCGTGCGTGAGTAATTTGTTTTTGTTTAGGAGCATGAGTCAAAAATGGCTTACGCACCCATAACATTAACAACACTGAAGCTGTAATACGAAATTCTCTATTCTATAACTTACACTTGACTGATTTTTTATATTATATCTTGGTTGTACAGTTGTGGCCAAGCATTTAAGTCAATTCAAGTTTTTTTATAATTTTATTGTTGTTGCCTTTATTTTTAAAGATCAAAATAGGGGCTAAATTCGGCACGAAAGGCAAGGAGATGGTTCAGAAAATTGTACAGACTTTTAACGTAATGTTTGTTTTTTAATTTTGTCACTTGTTTTAAGTGGGCGTGGCTTTTAACGAAAAATTAGCGATATAAACCTCTTATCAAATTACATAGTAAAATTTAGGCAGTACTGATCGGTTGTGTAAAAACTGTATATTTTTGTAAATCCTATAAAATTTCCTTAAGTCTTGCAGTATTTTTATCTACAAATAGTCGCCAGACTTAAAAGTGCAGCACTTTAAACATGACCAAATTTTTATTTGTTTTTAGCGATTTTTAATAAAGTTAACAGCACTGAATTTTTAAAGTGCCCGAGTAAAAAAGTTTTGATATAACCATATATTATTTTATGTAATTGCATATAGTAACTTATAGTTACATATGGCCACATATGCTTTTAAATTCAAGCATATATACTTTTATATAGACATATGTTAGATATTTTTTCCTCAAAGGTTTTAATATGGAGACATATGTGATTTTATATTATTACATACTGGCCTACATATAATTGCATGTGTTATATATAAGTACATAAAGTAACATATTACAAATATAATTACATATACGTTTATATATAATTTAGTATGACACTATACATAATATTATAAAACTATATGTGGAGCCATATAAGAAATATTTCATAATTTGTGTTAGATATGATTATATATTGACGAATAAGAACCCATATATAACTTAATATGGTTCCATATCTACAATATTTCATGATTTCTTTAATAAATAACAATATTACGTTCTTTATAAAATCATCTATAATTATATATCATGCCACATAAGCAATTATTTCAAAGTGATTTTATATAAAAATATATAAGGTCCATATACACATGTGTGCAATATAATAGATACATTCAAATTTTTTCTAATTTTATTCTCGTTGCCTTTATTTTTAAAGATCAAAATAGTGGATAAATTCACCCCAAAATGCGAGGAGATTGTTCAGAAAATGGTGCAGAAGTTTAGCGTGACGTCTGTTTTTGTATTTTGTCACTTGTTTTAAGTAGGCGTGGTTTTTTATGAAAAATAAGCGATATTGACCTTCTATCAATTTACATAGTAAAATTTAGCGAGTACTGATCAGTTCTGTAAAAACTGTATATTTTTGAAATTCCTACAATATTTCCTTAAGTCTTGCATTATTTTTTTCTACAAATGGTCTCTAGACTTAAAATGACAGTGCCTTAAATATGACTAAATTTTTCTTGTTTGTAGCGATTTTAAAATAAAGTTAACAACACTCATATTTAAATACGGAATGCTTTATACTACAACGTAAATAAAAGTTTGTCTGATTTGTTATATCGCGGTAAGTATAGAATCAGGCCATTCAGTTTAAAGTTTTAGTGTTGTTAACTCAATTTTAAAATCGCTAGAAACAAAGAAAAATCTAGTCATGTTTAAGGCGCTGTCATTTTAAGTCTGGAGACTACTTGTAGATAAAGATAATGCAAGATTTAAGGAAATATAGAATTTCCAAAAATATACAGTTTGTATAGATCCTACCATTGCTCGCTAAATTTTGCTATGTAATTTGATAGAAGGTCGATATCGCTTCTTTTTCATTAAAAGCCACGCCTACTTAAAACAAGTTACAAAATAAAAAAACGGCCATTACGCTAATATTCTGCACCATTTTCTGAACAATCTCCTCGCATTTTGGGATGAATTTATCCACTATTTTGATCTTTAAAAATAAAGGCATCGAGAAAAAAATTAGAAAAAATTTTAATGTATCTATTATATTGCACACATGTGTAAAACCGTATTATATTATATGTGGTTCTATGTTAACAACGATTTTGAACTAGTTTTAGATTTAGTAATTACTAGGGATTGGCGCGTGACTAGAAATGTCCGTGAGTCACGTTATTCACACGTGATCGTGAGTAATAATGAAATATAATTCCTACTTGATTCGTGCGTGAGCGTGAATAAGAATATATAACCCGTGCATGATTCGTGTGTGAGTTTATTTTTTGCATCCTATATTTTTAGTAATTTTTATTATTTTGTAATATTTTACTATTTTTTTACTATTTTTCTTATATCTTGGTTGTATAACATAATCCTATTAACTTAAATATTTCAGTCTTGTTAACTTTATTTTAAAATTCCTAAAAATAAAGAAAATTTTGTTCATGTTTAATGCACTGTCATGGTAAATCTGGATAAAATTAATGGAAGATTTATCGAAATTTTAGGATCTCCAGCAGACCTTTGGGTTAATCATTATATTTGGAAATTAATTACACATGCAATTACACAATAACATGTAATTGTAATTGAAAAAAAATTCAATTACAATTACATATTATTTGTAATTGTAATTAAAAAAAAACAATTACAAGTAATTTGTAATTGAAAATTTTCAATTATACATTACATATAATTGTAATTGAAAAAATGTCGATTACAATTAAATTTTTTCGGAAAAGAAATAATGAGAAAAAGCACAAGTAGGTACTTATCCACGCCTATCCAACCTATCCCAGTCAGTTTTTTCTACAAAATTTTAACAAAAAACACCTTAATTCTAAATATTATTGAAATTTGTAATTGAAATCACTTTCAATTACAATTACTTGTAATTGAAAATTTTCAATTACAGTTACATGAAATTTAATTGAGTTTTTTTAATTTCAATTACATTTATTTGCAATTGCAATTGAAATGCCCCAGGTCTGATCTCCAGATATTGCATATCTTTTTTATTTAAAAAAATAATTTTTATATATTGTTAGATATGGTCATATATAATATGATCTAAAGTATAAGGTAAATTTTTAGATATAATTGTATCAAACTATGTCCACTTTTAAACCATTTTATATAATTTTATACAAAAAGATATAATTTGATGTAATTGGATGAGGACAAAATTCGGATACAATTGTATCGAATTGCATAAAATTGTATCAAATTGTACCAAATTGTATACAATTGTATACAATTCGATACAATAAGATACAATAAGATGTTCTCATTTTTCGGATATAATTATATCTAATAACATAAAAGATTATATATAATTAAATATAACTTCATATGGCTCCATATCATTTTTTTTTACCTGGGTGAATAGTTTTATGCTTTTCTTACCACAATATAGCAAATCAGCCAAGATTTTTTTTACGTTATAGTAGAAAGCATTTGATGTTAAAATTTCAGTGTTGTTAACTTTCTTTTAAAATCGCTAAAAACAAATAAAAATTTGGTCATGTTTAAAGTGCTGCAATTTTAAGTCTGGTGACTATTTGTAGATAAAGATAATGCAAGAATTAAGGAAATTTTATAGGATTTCCAAAAATATACAGTTTGTACAGAACCGATCAGTACTGCCTAAATTTTACTATGTAATTTGATAAGAGGTTTATATCGCTAATTTTAAAACAATTGGCAAAATGAAAAAACAAACATTACTTTAAAATTCTGTACAATTTTCTAAACCACCTCCTTGCCTTTCGTGGCTAATTTATCCACTATTTTGATCTTTAAAAATAAAGGCAACAACAAAAAAATTAGAAAAAAACTTGAATTGACTTAAATGCTTGGCCACAACTGTATATCATAATCATATTAACTTTAAAATTTCAGTGTTGTTAACTTTATTTTAAAATTACTAAATTAAAATAAAAATTTTTTCATGTTTATTGCACTGTCATGATAAATCTGGATAAAAGTAATGGAAGATTTATCGAAATTATAAGATCTCCAGCAGACCTGGGGTTAATCATTACATTTTGTAATTACCCTACGGGAAATTTTAACAAACTGTCACCGAACTGGCCCCTTTATATGAAATAGACTGGTCACTTTTACATGGCGTTGTCATAGGAGGTGGAAATTGACCCCTTGTGACATGTCACAAGACAAATCCCAGGACAGGTTCCTGAACTTTGTTTTTTATGAGAGTTCAGTAACCTGTCCTAGGATTTGTCTTGTGACATGTCACAAGGAGTCAATTTCCATCTCCTATGACAACGCCATGTAAAAGTGACCAGTCTATTTCATATAAAGCGGCCAGTTAGGTGACAGTTTGTTAAAATTTCCCGTAGGGTAATTACACATGCAATAACACAATTACATGTAATTGTAATTGAAAAAAAACTCAACTACAATTACATATTATTTGTAATTGCAATTCAAAAAAGAACAATTACAATTACAAGTAATTGAACATTTTTTTTTATTTAAAAAAATAATTTTTGTATATTGTTAGATATGGTCCTATATAATATGATAAAAAGTATAAGGTTAATATTTAGATATAATTGTATCAAACTATGTCCACTTTTATAACATTTTATATAATTTTATACAAAAAGATATAATTTGATGTAATTAGATGAGGACAAAATTCGGATACAATTGCATCGAATTGCATAAAATTGTATCAAATTGTACCAAATTGTATACAATTGTATACAATTCGATACAATATGATACAATGAGACGTTCTCATTTTTCGGATATAATTATATCTAATTACATAAAAGATTATATATAATTAAATATAACTTTATATGGCTCCATATCATTTTTTTTTTACTTGGGTTTTGATGAAATTTGGTACACCGACTTATATTGGCCCAAGGACGAAGTGAATTGATTTTGGTTTAAACAGTCTATGTTGGCACCTAGTGCCCATATAAATTTCCCTCAAAATTGCAGTACAAAATTGTATGGCACATCCACGGGTTAAATAATTATGGGATCACAAATGCCTATATAAACCGTTTATTTTGAAAGTGGTATGAGTCCACTTGTTTTTAAAATGAAATATAAAAGGTTTTGCGTTTTAACGTGTTTCAAAATATGGGTGGTTTTGTTGAGAAAATTACACAAGTGCAAAAAGTACAACCATAATTGTATATCAGGGAAATCAATGATAAACGGTAAAATAATTAAAAAATTTTAACTTTAATGCTGCGTTCATTTTTATTTTTAAATCCCGAGATTTAAATAGAAATCTCGACCGGAATTCTTAACCGTTTACATTTGCACTTTATGACAATAGCGAGATTTCTATTTGACAACCACATCTTTTTTTGTTAATAAAGTACCATAAAAAATAACCTTAAATTAAAAATATTACTAAAAACCATTTTATTCATTGGCGGAGTACAATTTACATTATTTTATGTAAAGATCTAACGCCAATTATGTTACTTAATTCGTTTTTTGTAAGGACGACAAGCTAGATGCCGGATTTTTCAATATTTTGATGGAAGAAAGACATGCACGCAGTATTGTATTATATGAAAGTCTAAACTTTTGTGAGATTTCTACATATCTTGCGAATTTACGGGATTTCATTTGTATGGGGAATCTCGGGATTTCACATGAGATTTTGATTGAAATCTAAATTTTAGTCGAAATCTCGGGATTTGGGTGCAGTTGTAAATGCAACTTAAAATTACATTTACCCCCTTGTTTTTATAAAGCGAGCGGAATAAATCCGCCAGAGGAATGTGTGTATTTTGTTATTGTAACAAAAATAAAGTACATTCCTCTGGAAGAATATTCCCTTTTGCTTTAGAAAAACAGGGGATCAGTAATTGATTGTTGAGAATATTGTAAATTTTCTAAGTTTTTCTCTGTTTCTAGCGTTTTTTTTAGTGTTTGTAACGATCTTTATTAATTTTTAGCGATTTTCCTTTCGAAAAAACTTTGATTATAAATTATATTTTTTACTCTCTCTAATATTTGTTGTTTCATTTCATCAATCCTATATCCATTCAATACAAAATTAAGCAAGTGTCATACGGGTTTAAATAAGTCTATTCTTGGTTTCTTCCAATACCAATACCAGATCGTTATAGATGGGGTGCCGTTTTACCTTCCATTTTTAATGCTTTTTACTTAGTTATTTTTAAATTGTCATTATCTTTTTTTACATTAAAAAAAGTACGATTTTTTTAATGAAATTTTTAAAATTGAAAACCTGTAATTCATAAAATTCAAAAGCTACCGTTTGAAATTCAAGAAATATCAAATAAAATTTAAAGGTAAAAACTACCAATTAAAGCCAAAAAAATTCCAATTGACATTAAAAAAAATAGAAATAAAGCTCAAAAAATACCAAATTAAATTCAGTTTACATTTATTTAATTTTTATTTCATTTTGTATGTTTTGAATTTAAATTTATATTTTTTAATTTATTTGGTATTTTTGAATTGCAATTAATATTTTTCAATTTCATGATTTCATTTATTCTTTTTAATTGATATATTTTTTTTAATTTCAATTGGTATTTTTTTAATAGCAAATCGTGTTTTTTGATTTCGAATTGATATTTTTTTAATATTAATCGGTATTGGTATTTTTTATTTCATTTAAAATTTTGTGAATAACAATTTGTATTTTTTAAATTTCATTTTTTGGTATTTTTTGAACTTCAAAAGACATTTTTTCATTTAAAACTGCTAGTTAGAAAATACAAAAGCTGTTCTTTGTTTATTGTGTATATTTGATTAATTTCAATTAAAGCTTTAAAAAGAAATTGCAATTTTTTAATTTGCAGAAAGAATCATTTGAGTTTAATTTACGTTTTGAAATTAATTGTAATTTTTTGGATAACAAGTAGTGTATTTTAGGTTTTTTTCAGTTACAATAGAACAGAGATGAAAAATTAGGAAGTTAATTTTTGTTTGAAATATTTCCTTTTAACTTTTTTAAGAACAGGAAACGAACCCATTATTTAGAAATATAGCCATGCTACGAATGGAGTAAAATATGACCCCATGATAGTATGAACGTTAATTCTTCCGAATTTTTATTCAGACCAACGAATTTCTGCTGTCACGAGCAAATTGCATTTTCTGAACTAATTTTCTGTAGATGCAAACTAACCAATCGTTTGGCTACAAATTTAGAAAAACTTCACATTTTCGCTACGTTTTACTACAAAAACACGTAACGTTTTAAAAATGAAAATCTTAAGGTTTTGAGTACTTTTTCCTATTGAAAATCCAACAGATTCGAAAATTTTTCCATGGAAATACCCACATATATTTCTTTAGATTTTAAGGATTTGTGTACGGAAAACAGAAAACAGAATCATTCTGACAACGAGATAATTAAGATATTTTTATCGCAGTCAAATAACTGTTGTATCAACTGATTTTCTATTATCGCAATGGAACCATTTTTCGGTTGTCACCACGAATCTTCTCTGTGTATGAAACTACATATTAGATTTAGAAGTTTACATGTGGAAAAACCTTTTTGAATGCTTTTTTGATATTTTTAAAGACGTATTTCTATGATTTTTTTACACAAGTATTAAAAAGTTTGAGTATATGGGCAAATCTACGGAACTGGGCGATTCCATGTACACCCTCAAAAAAATTCGGTTGGAATTAGGTTGTTGCAACAGAAAAGAGGTTGTGGCAACTGAAATGAGGTTGCTGCAGCCGAAGTGAGGTTGTTGCAACCGAATTCGGTTGTCTCTACTGAAATTCGGTTGTAATAGCTGAATTACGTTGCAACAACCGAATTCAAGAGGTTGTTGCAACCGATTTATAAAAATTATGTTGCTGCAACTGAATTCGGTTGCCACAGCCGAATTACTTGTAAACGAGGTTGCTGCAACCGAATTTATTTTATATAGGGTTGCAGCAACCGAGATACATTCCAATTCGGTTATTTCATCCGAATTCATATTTGTTTTGAAGTAAGTATTTTGAATTTGGAATTTGTTTGTTCAATCAAAAAAAAACTTCACAATAGAAAAAATAAAATAATTTGTGTTAAAAACAAATAGGAGAACGGCATAGTTTTGCAAATATTAAAAGGTTTGTATAAATAAATTTAAAAATTAGGATATTAAAATATATTGCTTATACTTAATATTTTGCAGGTAAATAGAAAAGCCTTTAAATACAACAAAATTTAGATGAAAGAAAGTGGGTTACATCCAAACTTGGTGAAGAAAAACTTTGATAAATCGCATCTGTAAGATATTTTCGCTGGTAACTATATATTGTTTCTTCTTAAATATAGTATAATCTGCTGAATTAATTACAGATTCGCTTAACAAAATCTTCAGCACCAGAGTCGTATGTTATTTTGATTATCTATCTGCTGATAGCACGTGTCGCATAAAATCACAGCCACAACGAATCCAAACAGTCTACTAAGGCTAAGACATGCTATTAAGCAGCGCCCACCGTAAGTTTACATTGCGCTCCTTCCATCAAACACGATAGCTTCTTAAAAAGATATTTTTGTTTTTTTCTCTTTAGTTTCCTATTTCTGCAAGACCTCTCGCATTCAAAAGCCGAGCGAAATGTAATATGCTTTACAAATGGCCCAGGAATATGGATGTTGCAGATGAAATATAGCCATTCCTTCAAAGAAATGTTTAGTACCCAATAGAAGGAGTACTAAAAAAAGTATATGTTCGTCCAAAGAAAGAGTACAAAAAGGAGTATCCTTTCGGTTAGAGAAAGATAATAAAAGAAGTACTCTTTCTTGCAAGGAGAGAGAACTTCAAAGTAAAAGCACAAAAGGACGTATCATTTATTTATTTTAAAGAAAAAATAATAAATTAAGTACCATTTCTTTGAAAGAAAAGATACTCCTTTTAGTACTCTTTGTTTTAAAGAAAGGGTACTTCTCTTAGCACTATTTTTTGAAAAAAGTGTAGCTCATTTAGTTCTCTTTTTATCAGCGAAAGGGTACTTTATTTAGTACACTTTCTTTAAAAGAGAGGGTAATTCATTTAGCACACTTTCTTTTAAAGACAGGGTAATTAATTTAGTATTCTTTCTTTCACAGAAAGGGTATTTAATTAAGTGTTCTTTCTTTCAAAGAAAGGATACTTTATTTAGCACTCTTTTTTTCAAAGACAGGGGACTTCATTTAGTATTCTTTCCTTCAAAGAAAGGATATTTAATTTAGTATTGTTTCTTTCAAAGAAAGGATACTTCACTTTTACTCTTTTTCTCCCAGAAAGGTTACTTCATTTTGTATTTTTTCTTTCAAAGGAAGGGCGCCTCAATTAGTATTCTTTATTTAGAATTCCTTCTCCCAAAGGAATAATACTTCATTTAGCACTATTTTTATAATTTGATTTTATTATATGTAATTTTTAAATAAATTGAGAAAATATATGTATGTATAAAAGAAAAAAATGCGTTTTTTTGCAAAAAATATATATAAGGATTGTAGCTAAATAAATAGATAATACCGGTTGAGACAACCTCGCTCTCCAATTCGTTCGGTTGTCGCAACCTCTAAATAGGGTTGCTGCAACCGAATTCGGTTGTCATAACCCCACAGTTCGGTTGCCACAACCGAATACGGTTCCCACAACCTCAAAATTCAGTTGCAACAACCGAATTCGGTTCCCACAACCTCTGTATTCGGCTGTCACAACTGAATTCGGTTGTTACAACCTCAAAATTCAGCTGCGACAACCCCATTAATGGGGTTGCGGCAACCTCGTAAATTCGGTTGGAACCTAATTCGGTTGGGATAACAAATTTTTTTGCTGGGTGTAACTCAGGATTTAAATCTACAGCATTACATATTTTTAAAAAATAATATACTATATACAGTGGTGGTCAAAACATTTGCAACTGAAATCATATGTTACCTAATAATAAGTTTTTATAATCAAAAGACTTCCACCAAAACTTTTTTAGTTTAAGTAGGATTGAGGTTAAGAAGAAGAATAAACATTTTTTCAAAGTTATAGACACATTATTAATTTGCAAATCAGACTAGATCTAGTTTCTGCCTTTTTTAGGGAGAGGCTTCATCAGTGATTTTCCATTAAATTGTATTATTGTTTATATTTTATAGTCGGATTGTCTCTATATGATAATTTACTCTCAGAAGTGATCAAACAGACATACAAACATTCTAATTTAAATTTTTTGTTTATCTTCTTATCTCCTCTTTGTCACCTTTTTCACAAATGTTGCCACACTGACGTATGGTTTTTACGTACAAGTGCAGGCAATTTGTGTATATCGGAGACGGACTGCCAGCAGGGCATTTTTATTTTTCTAGTAAAGTGTTGTTTTTTCAAACGCGTCATATAGACCAACTGCATTTAATATTGTAAGTAATATTCATTTTTATTAATTTTAATTAAGTAGGTTTGAGGTTAAGAAGAAGAATAAACATTTTTTCAAAGTTATAGACACATTATTAATTTGCAAATCAGACTAGATCTAGTTTCTGCCTTTTTATGGACAGGCTTCATCAGTGATTTTCCACTAAATTGTATTATTGTTTATATTTTATATTCGGATTGTCTCTATATGATAATTTACTCTCAGAAGTGATCAAACAGACATACAAACGTTCTACTTTAAATTTTTTGTTTATCTTCTTATCTCCTCTTTGTTTTTGTTTTTTAGTTTGTTTTATTAAATTTAGTTATTGCATATTCTCTTACAAAAAAAAAATCCTTAACTTACAAAATAAATAAATAAATAACTTTGAACAAAATTTGTCGACAAACAATTGTTCAAAGCATTTGCAACTCTCAGAAAGATTAAAAAACAAACATAAAAAAGGTTTAAATTTTCAATATTTAGTTGCATATTCATGATTTCTTTTACTTAGACATTCCCTTAGACATTAAGGCTATAAGCTTATCGATACCATCGTTGGAAATAGCATTCCACTGCTTTTCCAAATCGATGAAAAGTTCATGACTGTTTCGGAATACTTTATTGGCAATATTCCGTTTCGAAATCATCCACATGTTTCAATCGGTTTGAGATCGGCAAAATGAGGTGGCCACAACATGATTTTAATTTCCCTCTAAGCTTTTACAATCCTTGCCATATATTTGTCATCGATACCGTGCATACGAAAGAAAGTTGTATACCTGGCAGCGGTTGTATACCTGGGATTAAACTTTTTGCCGAGAGGTCGTCGAGGTTAAATTTTGACTCATCTTACCATAAAATATTTTCCCCTAGAGTTCAATTTAAATGGGTATGAACGAAGTCAAGCAGAGCCCTTTGATTTTTGACACGTAGGTTTTTATTTGTACATCTATAACTTCTGACACTATATTCGCGGACCCTTCTTTTTATAGTGGGAAGACTGACATCTAGCTAAACTACAGTTTTAGCTTCTCTGTGAACTGGTTTGGGATATTTTGTAAAAAAATTCTTTATTTTTCTATCTTCTCTTACAATTGTTGCATGGGGTCTTCCTCTTTTATAAATTGTATGGATATCGCGACTATTACTATCCGACAAATCATTAATTTGGGAACGGAACATTTTGAAGAAATTTTTTAAGAAAGTCTATTGTGAAAATCCTTTAACATTTTGAGCTTAAAAACGGAATTTTACTTGTTGGCAGCTATTTAGAAAATAAAAATATTATTCCTAACGTCACAATTTCAACATCTAATTATAACTGTTGAAGCGCAATAATTTTCATAAGTTATTTAATAAAATGCAGAGGCAAAAATACAAAATATGGAAAAAAGAATGCGGCTACCGTTATATTCAAGCATATTTAGTGTTAATAACTTGTTAGGAATAAGAGAAATGACTGTTTCAAATGTTTTGAACACTTAAATTTCGACTATCTCTACAGACATAATTTTTTTGTTGTTATTTAATCGGAATCTGTTTTTCTTATTTGTTTAACAAACCCATAAATGAAATTGAATTAAAACTGATAGACAATCTAGTTTTCGTAAAAAACACAGTTGCATAACAGCTCCAGTAGATGTTGCCAAGGAAATCAGACAACAGGTAGATAGTGGAAATGTTACGCTTTTAGTTCTTTTAGATCATTCTAAGGCGTTTGATACGGTTGACCATAACATTTTATATTATAAATTAAAACATATGTTCAATTTTTCATCAACCGCAACACATCTGCTATGATCATATCTAACAGAGAGATATCAGTATATTGAAACAACAACCACGAAATCTAACTTTTTGCCTGTAATCCGAGGTGTTCCTCAAGGATCGATCGTAGGCCCACTTCTTTTCTCATTATACGCAAATGATCTTCCAAACAAACTAGAAAACTGCAAGGCTAGAATGTATGCTGATGATGTCCAACTATACATAAGTTGCAAAGTTACAGCGATTGAAGAATGCATCGAATTTATGAGTGGGTTACTGCTAATGGTCTTGGAATAAATCCTAGCAAGTCCAAATGCCTTATTATTAAAAAGATTACTTAAATTTGATCATGTACCTACTATAACTCTTGAAAATTAATCCATAGAAATCGTTGAGTATGCTAAAATTCTTGGTATTTATTTCAATAATACTCTCACTTGGTCGAACCATATTAATTATGCTTGCGGTAGATCATTCTCAATGTTTAGAAATCTTTGGCAAACTCACTATTGTACTCCAACTAAGATTAGAATCCTTCTTGCCAAAACTTATTTGATGCCGATCTTATTATATGGTATCGAACTTTTTGCCAGCTGTGACAATGAAAGCAAAAGAAAACTGAACCTTGATTTTAATAGTATTGTCCGCTATGTATATGGCCTGAAAAGATTTGATCATATTTCATCGTTTGCAAATCTACTTTATGGCATTAGTTTTGATGATAATGCTAAAACAAGGATTTTAATTTTTATGCATAAAATAATATATACCCACCAACCTGAACGTCTACATTTGCGATTAAAATTCTCAACACTTGATAGAGGCAAAAGACTATTAACTTTCAAGGATCATACTCAGATTTCGAAATACCAATTCTATATTAATGCAATAGGTCTCTGGAACAGAATTCCACATAGCACTCAAATTATTAGTAACGCACAACAATTCAGAAAAAACGTTATTAGTTATTTCTCTAATTGAATAATATACACTCAAAAAAGTTTGGCAGTTTAATTGTATATATAGTTGTTTTTTCTATAAAAATACAAAGCAATTATTATGAGAGTTTTAATCTAATAACAGTTATAAATTAACTGAAAATAACAGTACTTTTGCCTGTTTTGGCAATTATTTAAAAATGTTTTTAGCAAACTTAACTGACAATTTTACATTCTTAGTAATTTTCGATGCATTTGTTAGTTATATATATATATATTTTTTTTAGCAATTAAAAATAACTACTTTTTTTGTTATTCTATTTTGTCGCCTTTTGTTTTACCTGCTATTTGCAATAGTTTTCTACCGGTGAACTTTTTTGAGTGTGTGTTTCGATACTAATTTCGAATTTTTAATTGTTATTTGTTAATAATTTTTGAATTATGTTACATTAAATTCTAAAATTTTTTATTTTACAGTAATTTTAAAATTCTTTCGTTCAAAAATATTTATCTATTCCATACATTGGAATTTTTCATTACTATTGAAATTTCATTACCATTAGTTCATACTAATGACAATGACAAAAATTTCATTACCATTTAATGGTAATGAAATATTTTTCATTAGAAAAATCATTACAAATTGTAACGAAATTACACTAATGTATAAAAAAACTAATTACAATTGATTAAAAACCATTTGTTTACAAAAAAATTTAGACAAATGAAATCGAACAACGGGTTTGGCCGGGGAAGTTATAAAATATAATTTTTTACGGAGGATCCATTTAATTCCGTTAAACTTTACCTGGATACAAATAACAATGGAATGGAAAGTAATATTTAATTTCAAATGAGCATGAGCCTGAATGAGCATATTCGATGTTCGATTTCAGCGAGTTTTACTCCATTTTTACGTTTTTCTGTCAATGGCAATTATTTTTTTTAATTTACTCATTATCAATGGTAAAGAAATTTAAAATCATTGTCATTAATCAATGAAATTAAATATTAGAATCATTACCATTAATTACAAAAATTTTAATGAAAATAATTTCATTACAAATGATATCAATGCAATGGTAATTAAATCATCAATTAATTAGTCCACCTAATTAATTAGTCCCATGTATGATCTATTCTATGAGATTAATGTAATTATATCTATAAGTATTTACCAAATTATTATTTTTACACATACTCAGTTCCATACTGTAATATAAGACTTAAGTCTTGTGTATGGAATAACAAATAAATAAATAAAAAATAAAATAAATAAAAGCAAGGTCTCCCATGGTCCTGAGAATGGGAATACCGGTTTTTAATGCAACAGATGGCGCTGACTGCTGTTTTGTTTTTTCTGGTAATACTGTTTCATTTTATTGGGGAGCAGTGTTGCCGGAAAAGTTTTAACTTATTCCCATTTTAAATGGTTAAATCCCCAATGTTGTACCCAATTCATTTTAATTTAAACAAAAACTCAAAAGAAAAAAAATAGGAGCTAAGTTAGCATCGCTCTTAATTATTAAGAAATGAGTGAGCAAAGTAAATAAAATTGAATATTTTACGAAGAAATATTTACGTTTTCACTCGAACTTTAAAGGCCTCAAATCTTTGTTAAAATTGTGAAATTAAACAAATTTTATTATACGAAATACAAACCACAATTAAGATGAAATGTCACCGTTTCAAAATAAAAGTCGTATATTAAATTTTCGAGAGAAAAAATTCTACACAATTTTCACACGAAGTTCATTATGGTGAAAAATCTTTTTTTTTTTAATTTGCATGGAATTTGACAAGTACTAGTAGTTTTTAAAAACTAATAGTTTTGGGTTAAGTATAAATCTAGTAAGTTCTAGGACTCGTAAACTCTTTTGAACATTAAGTTTTCATAAGTCGAGTTTACACGATTCAGAAGGTTATGTACCGAGGTTATATAAAAACCCCTGTAGTGGGATTCTCTAACTTTTTAACGACAAAATTCGGTAGTTAAGTTGTCAGTTTACTATAAATACTTGTCAATTTAACTACCGAATTTTGTCGTTAAAAAGTTACAGAATAACCCCTCTGGTACATTTGGAGCCTACACAAAATTTATTTTTTCTGAGTTCTTTGCATGTGACAATTTCAGTATTCGGAAAATAGAAATTTTTTTGATTAATTATTGAGCTTGGTTGCTTTTCGTTATTTCAAGATTTATAAATATTTAGAGAACATTTCTTCAATAATTCAAATATTTTGTAGAAATTTACAAATTCTTTAACTAATTTGATCGACTTTAATTTGAAATAATACGCATATAATTTATACCAAAATTCTTCTTATTTTGGGCCTAAAACAAAATCTTTTAAAATTTACAAATTTCTTAGAACTGATTCTGGGGCAACCGGTTCCACTTTGGAGCTATAGAAGGGGTTGCTTTTGGGACAATTTCAAACAAAAAGAATCGGTGTTAGAATAGACAGTAGAAGGAGTTGTAAATGAAAAGTAGCTATTCTACAACCGATTCTTTGGAACAAAAAATTTTACTGGGTAGTAGTTCAGAAAGTATCATTCGAAATGAAAAAATTATTAATGGAAATTCAGAATTTCCATTTTGAAATTCAGAAAACATCAATCAAAATTCAGAAGTTACATTTCAAATCCAGAGAGCATCAATTCAAACAAAAATCTACCATTTGAAATTCCGAAAATGTCATTTGAAATTAAGAAAATATCATTTGAGATTCAAAAATATCAATTGAAATTTAAAAAATATCATTTGATATTCAAAAAAACATCAATCGTAATTCAGAAAAATTCATTTGAAATTCAGAAAATATCAACTGAAATTGTCAACTGAAATCTATAAAATATCAATTGAAATTTAAAAATCATGAATTAATATCCAGGTTATGTTTTTTGCATTCTCTGAATATCAATTGATATTTTCTGAATTTTAATTTACGTTTTTGTAAATACCAATTGATACTTTTTGAATTACAAATAATATATCCTGAATTTCAAATGATATTTTTTGAATTTCAATTGATAAATTTATATTTTCTGGACTTCGAAAGGAAATTCTTAATTTTAATTGATATTTTCTTAATTACAATTGCAAAAGGTTTAGTAATATATAAGTAAATAAATATTCAGTTGGAAATTAGATTTCCGTAGAGCTCACGTAGCTCAAAACCTTTAATACTGCTCAGTCTGCGTGTTATGGCATCAGTGTGAGTTAAGGAAGAGGCCTCTTCATTAACATGGCTTCCTAAAATATCAGAGTGTTTCTGGGCAATTTTGCTTATTGAGGACATTATCCACCCCAGAAGACATTTACAGAAGATATTTTGAACAGGAAGTTATCTCTAAAGAACTGTCGACACGAAGTCATTGTTATCGCAATTGTTATAACGGCTTAATGCTATGTTCTAACTTTTTTTGAGCTTATAGCACGATAGTAATATTTTTAGAATTTTCGCTGTAGGTCAACGAAACGCAATGCAGGACTAATAAAAATGAGGTCGTTTCGTTAGATGATTTTAGTTATGACAACAATTATTTCTAACATAACGGTAATATTGAGAAAAAGAAATGATTTAGAATGCATATAAAGTTCATTGAATAAAAGAAGTGATTAACCCTTTAATGCTCTATTTTTTATTGCGATAATATTTAAACTATGTATGTTATATATTTGGTATAAAAAATCTACTATCCAGAAAATATTTATCGCTTTATTTAGGCGATATAGCACAGCAAATTTGAAAACGTATCTAGAAACCCAGTAGTCAAATAATTTCGGTTTTGGCTATATAAATATCAGTAAAAAAGAATGACGTATCGAAAATTGTTGATCAATTGTGGTTATTTCACTAAACATTAATAGATTTTGACTAAGTTAATTCTTCTTACTACTACCTCTGAATATATACTCTGTATTTAATTTAAAAAAAATCTGTTTGCTAGTTTTTGAGTTAGAGAGATATTTGTAAGACGTATGCTGCGGTTATCCTGTGAGTCCTGGGGACAAATTTTTAACTGATTTTACAATTAGAGACTCTAAACTAGCTTTGTTATTATCGATAATTTTCGCCAGATCGTAAATGTATTTTTGGCGATTTTTCATATATTTTTTTTCTTTTTTAAAAATTAATTTTTTCAAATTTGCTAAATTTTCACTTTAAGTTATATTAAATTTAAAACATAATTAAATATACGTTAATTTTAATATTAAAATTATTAAGTTTTTGATAAAGTACGGCAAAAAAAGAGATTATTTAGACCGATAATCCCTTAAGTTTAACGATAAAGACGTCAGTTAAGATTAAGCATAAAGGCGTTAGTTAAGATAAACCATAAAGACATTCTTTTAAATAAGGATAAACATATCGTCGACCGGCCTTCAAAATGTCACATGTGTAACATTCGGATTTTTTTTATTAGCCAATTGTAATCCACTATTGGTCATACATATTCCTCCCAAGCTGTTTTCTGATATTTCAATTGGTTCGGGATATAGCAAAATGTCCTATGTGTAAATCACATATAAAAAATTCCTGCAAAAAGTCATATGTGTTCATTTTCAGTTAGTTCGTTTTTTTATTAATAAGATGTTATTTATAAGATTTTTCTGTAGTAGTTCATCTACTTAAAGATTATCAAGGTAAGGACAAGCTGCGACACGTCAATATAAGCCCTTTAATGCACATGACCGCCAAAATCGGTCTTCACTTTTATACTTTTATTTACTGAATTACGAGTTTTATTAAAAATAAATTATATAAGCTCGATAAAGAACTAAATGAACTATATTTTTGCTGAAATGGGTTTTGTGTAAAATGCACTAATTAACCGCAAGAAGTTTTAAAAGACGAAATTTCGTAAAATTTAAAAAAAAATGGTGTACATAATATTTTCTTTCTGTTTGATTACAAAACAAAACTTTTATGTATTCAAATTGATAAAATAAGTTAGTTTGAGGTCTTAGATTTGAAAATACGTCCATATTTTTTATGTTTACTTATATCTCGAAAACCTGTAGATTGATTTTTATATTTTGTATACTTTTAATTTTTAGCAAGCGTTGAAAATTTTGTAAAAATTTCTATAGGTGAAGAATTTATCGAATTTAGCTTTAATAAACTTTCAAATAGTTGGGTAACAATTTTCATATTTTTATTCATAAAGTTTGAAAAACAATTAAAAAGGTAACTAATTTTTTAACATTGCTATAAACAAAATTGTTTAAAAAATTCAATCATTAAGATTCAAAATGGAAGATGCTCCTTTATTCGTTTTAAATGAAAAAACAGGATTAGTGGAACCTTATGATGAAGAAATCGAGGAAGAAATCGTTTTAGATGGTAATAAGCGAAATGCAAATAAAAAGCTGCCCTTATTTGGTAAGAAATATGGAAACGGTAAGGCCAGAGGTTTGGAGAAAAAACCATGTAATCATTTAGCGGAAATGGAAACAAAAAACTCCTTTGTATATTGGGCCATTGACGACAAAAACTTTGAAGAAATCTAAAAGTAAAACTCGAGTGGAAGATATATTAAAGTATAATTTATCTATTTACAAAGTTTAGAAAAGAAGTGTGTTAAAAAAAACAGTAACTTAATTATATATGTAATAATAATATGTATATCGTTAATAGCTGAATACTATTACTAATACGAATATGACACGTCATCAAAGAATAAGGAAAAGATAAATGTCAAATATGTATATAAATATACAGTATTGTTAATTAAACAATGTTTTCTTAACACTCTCACTCATTGTTAAATTCAAACATTCCTAAAAGGTTTAGGTTATTCTTGAATCGTTGAGACGTTAAAGGCTTTGTAAAAATATCGGCACGTTGTAAATCAGTATTTACATATCTGATATCAATATTTTTATTCTTTTGAAGCTCTCTGATGAATTGTAGTCTGATGTCGATGTGCTTTGTGTTATGGTGTAGTTCTGGATTTGCAATAAGTCGAATTGCACCTTGATTGTCAACATTTAAAACTGTTGGCAAACTTTGATAATTACCAATATCATCTAACAACTGTTGAAGCCAAATCGCCTCTTTTGCACCTTCGCACACCGCCATGCGCTCTGCTTCGGTTGACGATAACGCAACTGTTTTTTGTCTATGACTCCTCCAAGTGATTGCGCTATTGTTTATCAAAAAAATGTAGCCAGTTGTAGATCTTTTAGTGTCGATGTCACGAGCAAAATCTGCATCTGTGTAACCTTCTAATGTAAACGAGTTTTCTAGTTTATATACGATACAATAGTCAATTGTTGCTTTAAGATATCGAAAAATACGTTTTAATGCCAAAACATGACTGTGATTTGGACTCTCAGTAAATTTGCTGACTTCTCCCACTGCATAAGAAATTTCAGGTCTAAATGGAAATTGTACTTCGCATTCTTCAGCTGATTTTGACAAATATGTGTTGGAATCAAATGGTGTGGAAATTGTATTTGCATTATCCATTTTAAATTTGCTTATAATTTTCTTGATATATTGTTGCTGACTTATTTTAATGCTTTTGTTTATTCTATCACGGTGTATTTCTAGTCCAACATAATAATTATATTCACCATATGTGATTCGAAAATGTTTTGATAATTTATCGATGAATATTTTAATTGTAGATTTGCTGGGAGATATAATTAAACCGTCATCAACATATAATAGCAAAATTATTTTGCTGTTATTTATGCTTCCAAAGAAAACGCAAGGATCGGCAATTGATTGCTACATATTGAAATTTTTTAAAAATTCAAGGAATTTAAAGTTCCAGTTACGTGAAGCCTGTTTAAGGCCATAAAGACCCTTTTTGAGTCGTAAAACATGATTTTTACCTTGTTCAAAGTTTATGCCTTTTGGGATATCCATATAAACTTCTTCGTTGAGGTCATCAACGGCAGCCAATGCCAAAACAGCTCTCACCGAGTCATATCTCACGACTGGTGAATATGTCTCTTTGTAGTCAATTCCAGCTTCTTGCGAGTAGCCCTTTTCCACTAATCGTGCTTTGAAAATAGGTTCTGTACTACTTGGGTTCGACTTTATTTTGAACCCCCACTTACATCAAACAATATTTTTATTGTTGGGTTTCTTTACCAGTTCCCAAGTTTTGTTCGTCTCAAGCGAATTTAGCTCATCATTTATTGCAGAAATCCAATTTTCAGCATTATCTGAAGTAACAGCTTCCTGATACGTCTCCGGTTCTGAGATGGTTGCCAAACAACTCATATAGTCATAACCAAGCCTCTGAGGTGGAATTATTTCCTTCCGAAGGCTATATCGCTTACATTCTCTAGATTCAACTGTTGGATCTGGATTTATAGATCTTGTTGGCGTTATTATGTCGGTTGCAGAGGTCTCGTTTTTGATTAAAGCTTTTGGAGTACTTGATACTTGTTGTTTAAGTGATAAAACATTAGGTTCATCTTGCTGTTCAGTTGTTTCAATTATTTCATCATCTTCGTTCTCTTCATGCAATGATCCCACTTGAATCGCCTTTTCATTAAAAACTACGTCGCAGCTAACAACCACCTTTCTAGAATCTCGATCATACAAACGGAAGTTTTTCGCTGTTGGTTCGTACCCAACTAAAAACATTTTCTTTGCCTTAGGATCCCACTTCTTCCTTCCAAGCTGTTTTGGTTGGTAAACCATGCACTCAGTGCCAAAAACTTTAACATGACTCAAGTCCGGCTTTTTGCCAAACCAACATTCATAAGGCGTTTTTGATATATTTGTTGTTGTTGATCTATTTAGCGTGTAGACAGCAGTTCTTACAGCCTCTGGCCAAAGAAATTTGTGCAAACCGCTTGCTAGTAACATAGTCCGTGCCGACTCTTGTACCGTTCTGTTGTCTCTTGCTACAAAACCTTTTGCTCCGGGGTGTATGACGAAATTTTTTCAAGCAAAATACCATTGTTTCTTAACAGCTCAAGTACATCTTTATTCATAAATTCCGTACCGTTATCTCGCCAGTCATGTTGCGTACCATAAAAATAAAGCATTTCAATTTTTCAAGCACTTTAGATTTGTTAGATAAAAAATAAACATACCTGAAACATGTGCTTTCATCTTTAAGCAACATGAAGTAACGAACGCCGTTAATACCAGTTTCACTCATATATTCACATTTGGCTGCATCATGTTTATTGCTTAAACTATGTGACGTACGATGCATTTTACCACGTTTGCAATCTTCGCAAAAGAAATCATCTTTATAAGAAACCTTTACTCCCTCAGCTGCATTGTTATTACACATATTTTTAATTGATGCCGTGTTGATGTGTCCTAGTCTGCAATGCCATTGTTGAAGAGAGTCTTACTTTGCAGAATTTGCCGCATAATTGTTTCGAGCCTTGAAATGCATTCGAAATTGATTTTTAGAATCTTTTACACCAGTAGCCAAAATATTTTTGCTTTCGTCCATTAAAACTCAAGTTGCTGTTTCTATTAGCATTGAAAAACCTTTCGATGTTGCTGCTCCAACAGAAAAAAATATTTTGTCTCAGTAATGGAACATACTGGACATAAATCTGGATTGTACCATAACCCTTTATTTTTAGTTTTTCTTCGTTAGCAATACTACCACAGCGGTCAGAACTTATTATTTGTAGTTCAGAGAACCATTCTTTACGTGATGTCATATGCTGTGTTGAACCTGAGTCTGCAATCCACACATCCTCGTATGGCGGCAATGTTACATCAGATGTTGATGCAACAAAAGTAATCTCATCAGCGTTTTTGCCTTTTTGCTTGAAATATTCGGTTTTGTTTTTGAGTTGTTTTTTCTTTGCTCGACATTCTCTTTCCCAGTGACCCGTTTTGTGACAAAAATTACATTTTGAAGTTCTCTTTCTTTCAGCAATGGTATTTTTGTATTTTTCCGTTTTAACATTAAACGCAGTATCGGTTACTTCAATTTCACTATTGTTTTTGTGTTGATCTTCTTCAAGTTGGAGTTTTACCATCAGATTTTCAATTGTTCTTCCTTCTTTTATGTTACACCACACCGTTTTGAAGTTTTGATATTTTGGTGTCAAACTGCTAATAATTCGGACCATTTTGATATTGTCAGAAAAATTTTCCCCTTGTGCTTCGATTTCAGCTGCTAATGAAGACACCTTCGAAACATATGCTGTCACTCATTCGTCTTCTTGCATCTTTTGTGAGAAATATTCTTCGTAAAGACACATCACTTTAACTTCGCTTTGCTTATCGTGAATATTTTGCAATTTCAGGCTTCATCCACAAATCCTACGAATCTTGGGAGGCGGTGTCATTAAAATTTACCTTCCCTTGTACGATTCATAGCAATCCCTGGCCTTTTAAAACGGCATCGACATTGAACTTCCATAGCCTGTAGTTGCTGTTGTTCAGTCGGTGGAAAATATGGATGGTATCATCAGTCAGTAATTTTAACTTGTTAAAAAACTTTTAATAATAAATTTAACATTTACAAACACTTTAACTATTATTTTAAACAAATTCTACTGGGCCCATAACCTAAAAGTAAAACTCGAGTGGAAGTTATATTAAAATATAATTCATGTATTTGCAAATGTTAGAAAAGAAGTGTGTTAAAAAGGACAGTAACTTAATTATATATGTAATAATAATATGTTGATCGTTAATAGCTGAATACTATTACCAATACGAATATGACATGTCATCAAAGAATAAGGAAAAGATAAATGTCAAATATGGATATAAATATACAGTGTTGTTAATTAAACAATGTTTTCTTAACAAAATCTTCCGATATTTTTGGAATTTGCCTTCTTGGGACGCCAAAAAAAGCTTACATTAATGGTTTAGTCGTACACCGTAATAAGCCAATTCGTCGACAACATACATCAAACAATTTTAAAAAGCTACATCATCATGACTATTTCTTGCCATCTGCCAATGGTGAAAAACTTAGAGTTTGTAAGTCCTTCTTTTTATCAACATTTGACCTGGAAAGTCTTGTTTTTCGAAGATGG
Source organism: Leucophora obtusa (assembly GCA_949987735.1). Taxonomy (NCBI): domain Eukaryota; kingdom Metazoa; phylum Arthropoda; class Insecta; order Diptera; family Anthomyiidae; genus Leucophora; species Leucophora obtusa. Next base: position 106,425,931 of record OX465299.1, on the reverse strand, counting down.
ATAAATTCTAAAGAACCAAAGTTAACAGCAAAGAATAATCCAATTGAAATGAAATCTGACTCGGTAATGCATTGGTTAAATACGATTCCTAAAGTCCCAAGCCATTATTGCTGGGCAAGCAGCAAAAGAATTTATGTTGAAGATATGTTCCACACAAAAACTCATATGCATAAGTTATATATTGAATGGTGTGTAGAAAACAACAGAGATTCGGTGAAGATGAAGAAATTCAACGAAATCTGAAAAAAAGAAAATATTTAAATTTTTATGCCACGCAAAGATCAGTGCGATGTTTGTGTAGGTTACGTTGTGGGTAACGTAACTGAAATGGACTATGAATTGCACAAAACTAAAAAAGAAGACCCTAGAGCTGCCAGGAAATTTGCTTTTGATAGTATGTCTTCAGAAGTTGCAGTCATTACAGTGGACATGCAAAGTGTATTGCTTTCACCCAAACTTCTGGTATCTGCGCAATATTATACAACAAAATTGGCTGTTGATAATTTTATCTTTTATTTAAAAAACACAAAAGATGTCCACTTATACGTATGGCATGAAGAAGTGGGAGGTGTAACTGCCAATAATATGACCAGCTGCATAATCTATTTTATAAAAAATTGCTGCTCTTCTTACAAAAAAATAATCCTAATATCAGATGGTTGTGCATATCAAAACAAAAATAAAGTTCTTTGCAGTGCATTAGCAAACGTGTCGTTATCAACAGGGCAAGTATTGGAACAAATTATTTTAGAAAAGGGTCATACGATGATGGAAGTTTATATTATTCAAACCTCCAATATACACTCCACTTGATTATGTAAGTCGCATGAGACAGGCAAGACCATCCCAACCGTATATTGTTAACTACTTGAAGTACTCATTCTTTAACGATTAGGAAGGTGTCCCTGGAAACTTTTCCTCAATCAGGCCAGGTAAACGATCTGGTGATGCAACTGTGAATAATATACATGCATTGCTTTTTAAAGACAACGAAGTCTTCTATAAGCTGCTGCACACCGATAGTTGGGAGTTAATTAATCAAAAACGAGGTAAGGTTGTAAAGATTAGTGAACCAAAAAACTTAAATGAATCCCCACTAAAAATTGATGAGTCTAAATACCTCCAGTCTTTGAATAAATATATGGGTGATATCAAAAAATGTGATAAAAACCGTGTAACCACCGAATTTCTAATGCATGGATTACATTTGAGTTACATATTTCGATATATATCAGCGCATTGTCACCTGTTTTACAAAACTTATAACAATCTGACCAATTTTTGGTTAATACATAAAATTTGTGACCAATTTTATAGGCCAAATGTAAACTCCGTAAAAAGTAACTCATAAGGTTTTTTAACTTTACTAGCTTTTTAATAACCAATAAAGCTAAACACTAACTGTAAGAATTTTTATGAAGAGCAAAAGTGCCGTTTTTAATAAAAATTAATATATTTTACAAACTTTTTCGTATATCTTAGCTATCACGACTTCAACTCTGTAACGATTTTTCATCATAAATTTTGATAAAAATGCATATACCAGAATTTTGGAGTTATCTATTATTTATATTGCGAGAACTATAATGTTATTTATACTCAAATAATCGTTGGACTGTAAGTAATCATCCAGTATAACAGACTTGAAGCTTTTCTGCAGCATGTAACATTCTCGAGATGAAAAAAGATGTCTTTAATAAGATTTGAAAAAATGTTGTAAACTCCGGTCCTAATTTTTACACCAAACTATTTAACGAGTAAGAAAAGCAATGTCATATTTGGATTCACCTTGTAGGCATCATGCAATTTTGTTTCGGAAAAAAAATTCTGACAAAACGTTTCTGAAAGAAAACGAAAAAAGTTTGCATCAGGTTTCATTCAAATAAATGTAGATAAATGTTTAAAATATTTTAAAATAACCATAAACAGAGGTGATTCAACTAATATTTATGCGTCAAAAGACGATTCAACTAATAATTTTGCGTCAAATCAAAAAAAGTTATCAGTTTTTTACCCTAAGCTGCTGGAGCGAAAAACGATTGATTTTGCATTTCATTGGTTTTGAATCGATATTTCGAGTCATTACTGACATTAGTTTGACAAATTAAATTTGTTTCACACAATTTAAGAATTTTTTGATCGTGATATGTTATGTTTTTAATATATTATTTTGTAACTGCGCAACCGCTGTTTGGATTTTAAAAAATTTTATATTTTTGAAAAGCATTTAAAAGGACCAAAAATACAAAATTAAAAAAAAATTAAAATTTTTCGCGGAATGAATTGTATTTTTATTCGCAAAACCGCCAATTTGATAAACACAAATTATATATCATTGGAAAGCAAGTTGAAAACCCAAATACGAAAAACTAATAAATTGAAGAAAATTCGTACCCAATTTTTTTTGTTATATCTTTTGCTTGCAGAAATGTAAACTCCGTTACAACAAAAAAATTAAAATTGTGCAAAAAAAGTTATTGCGATAACTTGTAGAAGAGATTTTTTGCAATTAGGTTTATAATGACTAAACTTACTGATTCCATTAAGAAAAAACCGAAATATTAACACTTTTTGCTTCTCACAAATTTGGCCCAAAAATTTATCACATTTTTTGATTTCATCCATACACACAGAGAATAGATTCGTTGTGGCAACCGAATTTTGGTAGTTACATGTACTATCACATTATTCGGTTGTAGTTCTTATTTTATTTTATTTTATTCCGTATGCCAAATTTTCAGTTATACCTACTGAATTCGAAAACATTATATTGGGAACCCCAACCGAATTTACATTTTCGGTAGATACAACCGAATTTATTTATGAATTTCCACCAAATTAAATACAATAACATATTTTTTATTTGTTTATTTTTAATTTCAATAATTTGGAAAAAATATTAACATGAATAAAAAAAATTAAATATTATAATACATACAAGATGTCTTCCTATTATATTTCATGATGAAAATCCTTCAGTTAAAATACCCAGAATTTTTATTTTGAATCTGATTTTCAGCAGCCAATCACCAATCTATAAAAAAAATTAAGAAAGCAATTCAGTATGTAATTTCTTAAAAAAAAAAATAATTTACCATAAATTTTGTTCACAAATACACCATTGAGTCATTATACCGCTTAAATAATGATTTTAATTTTCATATTTACCGTATTTGATTTTTTTTTAAAACATTTTCAAAATTTCGTATTATTTACAATATTTTTTTTTATTACTGATGTTTGAAAATTTATATAACCAATGTATCAGTTATAATTTCCAAATTGTTTAAATTTGTGTTTTTTTTATCAGTTGTGGTAACCAATGTTGTTTCAACAATTTTATTTTGGGTGTTATAACTGAAAATCGAGCAAGATACTTTCGATGTATTATAAACATTGGTCAATGTGGCCAACATTTAATACAAAATTGCTAGTAAAGGACTAATAAAAAAAACATGTTGCAATTTGATTATTACAACCAAGTTTTAATTTCAAAAGCTAACTAATGGCAAAAACTGTACTAAAAAGAATTCTTGAAATAATTGGCACTATCGAATAGATGTAAAACATTTTATTTTGGCCACAATTGGTTGGAAAGCCCGAATTTTTTAGAAAAAATAATATTTAATCAGTTGTATTTTCTAATTTGCTCTTATTAACGAAAACTTTTTATTAACACAATTGATATTATTTAATTACTAATAAAATTATATTATAGTGGTAAAATAATGGTACCTCTATTCGATTTCTAACTGATTTATTCTCTGTGTGTATGCACAGAGATTACTAATCTTTTTATGACAATCTTTATCACTAAAATTTATTTATTTTCAACTTGATTTACAATATTGTATTAATATTATTAATTTTCATGAATTAAACGTTATTTTGTTTTCGTTTGCATAGTGTTTTAGTAAAATTTTTACCGCAGTAAAAAGTATTGGAGGTTATCATTTCAAGGAAATTTAAATGGTGATGATCCGATAAATATTGAATATTGGATTAGTCGAAACTTGAAAAACTAAATCGGCTTATCTTTAAGTGGCTTTATAGGGCTTCTGAATGCAAAATTTAATTGTAATCGGAAGTCCAAAATCCAAAAATATTCCCTTTTTGGCAGGTCTTCGCTGGAACGGTCGATATATATTTATTTATACACTTACAGAACAGAATCGTTGTGACAACCGAATTTGTTGCCAACCGAATTTTGGTAGTCACATGTACTATCACATTATTCGGTTGCAGCTATCGAAATTTACAGGTATACCTACTATTCTTGTTGAATATAAAAAAGTTGGTACAACCGAATCGCTTTAGTGTTACCCGATCGTATTTAACATTCAGTAGATCCAACCGAATTGCTTTAGAAATCCCAACTGAATTTAATAAAACACCATTTCCATTATTTAAACTTTTTTTTATTAATTAATTATTAGAATATAGTAAAAATATATAAATATTACAAAAAATAATAAAATACGAAAACTCAAACACAAAGATACTGTATGTATTGAAGAAAAGATTCTGAGGACGTTTGCTTATATAAAGGAGGACTTTTCCTACAAAAAAAAAACAAAATTTCCGGTAAAATTTTTCAACAGAAAGATACTTAAAATATATGAATTTTTGACCAAAGTTAGAAAAACCTTAAAATTCTTGAAATTTTTGCCTATAGAAATGGAAGAGAGTTTACCAGTAAAAAGTCTTCGGAATCTGGGGTTTCCTTTGCCAAAAGTCATCAGAGTCTATAGGTGAAGTTCCTTAAATTTTGATGCGTTTTTTGCATAAAAATAACCTCTGAGCTTAAGACTTATCTCCACGAAAACGGAGGGAATTCCACAAACAAAAAATTTTTATTATCCAAGCTTACATATTTTATTTTCTGTTTCTATTTTTGACACCAGGCAGGAAATGTGAAAATTTTCCAAAAAGTGTTGTATTGTTGCAACAGATTTTATGCTAAAGAAGAAAAAGAAAAATTAATTATTAAGTTTATTGGGTTTGTTATTAAAATTACCTTAAATATACGAAACAATATTTTTTTTTTATCTATAATTCTTCAAGTTTTCGTTTTGATGGTATTTTTAATTTTTGACAATTAATTTAATTTACTTTCAGACTTTCGGTCGTGTTTGTTTTTTCTCGGTTATGGTGACCAAAATTATAAAAATTAATATTTGTGCTGTTTTAATTTGGGTACTATAACCGATAATCTCTTATACAAAAGATAGAACTTTATTTCAATTCAGTACATACAACCATCATTTGGTAGAAAACTCTTAGTTAAGCATTAGTAATGAAATACACGATTGGTGCAACTGACATGCAATTCGTACTGCTAACTTATGGAGGAAAATGTAAAATTGTAATATTTGCAGACAGATGCCTCCACCGAATAAAACTATAAAATTTTATTTTTGTTTAAGTTGGTTGGGAAAGCAGATTTTTGCGGTAGTTATAACCTTCTAACGATTAAGTTTGGAATTTTTAGTTATTAGAGCCAATATTTTACTAATGCAACTGTTTTTGTGTAACGATATCAAAAATGTTGTTGCAGAAGTAAAACAATGGCAGTTCCAATGGATTTACAACCGATTTATTTTGTGTGTGTAACAGCTCGTAATTATTGTAGATTATCTATTGGTGTCAAGATTTTCCTGCAGATTTGCTAAAATTTCAGGTAATATTTCAATGGGAAAAATGTCCTATGTGTATAAAATATACTAAATTTGAAAAAAATATTTTAAAAAAGGTTGCTCCAAAATGTCGCATGTGTAGATTTTTTAAATAATCGTGAATAGCTCCTTAATGGAGATCGCGATTGATTTTTTTTTCTGTAAGATGTTAGCAAATGAGGTAAGCAATTATTAATGTAAACTAGTTTAAAAAAATTTCCTTTAAGGACTATATAAATCAGTTTTTTTGCTCTCCTGAAACTTGTAGAAATACACATATAACATTTTGCAGGCAGGCCGATGAATATAATTAAGCAAATAACTTAACTACTGATATAATTAAGCAAATAATTTAATACTGCATATCCAGAAGCAGTTTGGAAGGCATTATTTAATCACCGTGCGCTTCCTAAACTAATTCCACAAGACATGATTTTTGTTCGCGATGTCCCACTTGGTATATCCCTTTTCCGCAGGCCAAATTCGCTTCTTTCATGGCACTTAAGAAGCAATAAAATCATGCCTTCCTAAGAAATGAAATGATCATTTTTTCAGCTTCGTGATCCGCTGAAATAATGTGTATTTAACACGAATTTCTCCAAAGAAGTAGTGAAATATTTGCTTCAGTAATTCTGTAATAAAATGCATATTTTCATTCCCTTCCTAATGTCAGTAATATACATATTCTGAAAGAGCTTCTTTTGAGCTCAACAAAAAACATTCTTTTTGGTTATATAATATGTATGTATGTGTGTGTATGTGCCATTTCTTAGCTTATTTGTTCTTCAACTATTACCAAAAAACTTAAAGCGTAATTTCGATTTTAAAATTTTTATGTGCTTCTAAAGCCTTCAATTTGTTGTTTATTGCTCAAAATTTCAAAATTGGACATTTGTTTAATTTTATTGTATTAAGATTCAACTTAAAAAAAGAGAATAAAAAAATTTAAAAATTCATATCTTTTTAAAAAAAAAAACGACCTCTTGAAAATTTCAGGATATTTTTATATCAGTTAGAGGTTTCGTTAAAAAAAAAAAATTGAGCAAAAAAAAAAATAGGTTTTTGAGTTTTTGGATTTTTACAATTTTAAAATTGAAAAATTTTTAATTTTTTTATTTTTCAATATTTTTTTTTTAATATTTGTTTTTAATACGGCTAAATATCTTCTTGAAAACGAGCTAAGAACCATTTTTGTAGCTATTATAGTTTTCGAGATATTCAAAAAATAACCTCGTAACAAAGCAAAAAATTATATAAATTATAAAATTTTTGAAATTTTAAATATTGCATAACTTTCGAAAAAAAATTGGTAATTTTTTTCCTTTGGCAAAACTTCGTTATATGATGAAAGAAAAGTTCTGACCAAAATTCATCCAAATCGAAAGGGGTCGAGTCCAACCATTGGTCGATTTGAGATGGAATGACCCAATTATATGTTTCTTATATTGTACCTTATATAACCATACATTTTTACATATTGTTTTTTATAAAATTAGATACCAACCATATATGCTATACATAATGATATATGACAGATCTATTGTCATATGTAATAATAAATGATCATATGTAACATAATATCGTAGCATGCGCTGTGCATACATATATGTATATGTGACTGCGGTTCTATCATCGAATCCCACCTCGGGCACAAAAAAAAATTTTTTTTTTTACTTTTTTTAACTCAGTTTTATTTACTTATAAATATTTTTTTAACAGATCTCAAAAAAATTATACTATTTTTTGTGAACAGCATCTGCAAATTATGTTTTCAATTAATAGTATTTTAAATATATAATTACATAGATATCGTAATGTATAATATTTTCATTAAAGTTCTGAATTTGAGTTCTTCCAGAGTGAAAATGTTTTTTTTTTGTAAAATTTCTACATAAAATTTTGGCAATATCCCAGCAAAACCTTGGTAATGGGTTTGACCTTTCTCACGCATTGCCTGGCAATGGGTACCCCTTTACCCTTGGTTTTACTTAGAAACCTAAAGTAATACGTTACTAATATTGTAATACATCAATACTTATGGGAGAGGTATGAAATAATGAGTTACCCATAAAGAGATATATCACTACTTATTTGGAGCCTTTAGAATAATATATTACCGATATTGTGTTTTATAATAACTTCCCAGGAAAATTTTTTAGAATCGGTAGCCAACCACACCCATTCTACAACTGTTTCCACTGCAACCGATTCCATGGAACTGGTTCCGGAACCAGTTCCTGGGATCCTATATGGAAGGTGTGGGTGACGTAGAATCAGTTCCAGAACTAGTTCCAGAACTGATTCTAGAGCAACCGGTTCCACTTTGGAGCTATAGAAGGGGTTGCTTTTGGGACAATTTCAAACAAAAAGAATAGGTGTTAGAATCGACAGAAGAAGGGGTTGTGAATGAAAAGCAGCTATTCTACAACCGATTCTTTGGAACAGAAAATTTTCCTGGGTTATTAACAAGGGTAGAAATAATAAGTTATTGGTATTGCATAATATAACTACTTATTATGCGAAAGTACGATTTAATAAAAATTTAGAAACTAATTACATTGCTCGGATCGGTGTACTTTTAAACAAAGTCATTACTAAAGGGTTTTTCAATAAGAGCGCTACAAAAGTTTTTTTAAATAAAACAAAAACGGTTTTGGATATCAATGAAATTCTTTATTCCTGTGAAAGCACGTTCGATTCCATTATGTATGGAAATCGATCTCTTTTGCATGGCCACCACGGGCACGCTTGCAGAAGTCCAGACGCTGAACCCAATTTTCGACGGTTTTCAAGCATAAATCGGCCGATATTCGTACGAAGTTCATCAATCGTCGCTGGCTTTTTGGCATAGACCATAGATTTGACGTAGCCCCACAGGAAATAGTCCAACGGCGTCAAATCGCACGACCGAGGCGGCCAATCGACTGGCTCATTTCGTGAGATAACACGTTCTCCAAACTTGGTTTGCAATAAATTGATTGTGACATTCGCTGTGTGGCTTGTGGCGCCGTCCTGTTGGAACCACATGTCCTCCAAGTCCATATCATCCAATTGGGGCCAAAAATATTCGGTTGTCATTGAACGGTAGCGATTCCCATTCACACTAACGTGCCGGTCTTGATCATCACGGAAGAAGTACGGCCCAATGACGCCGACGGCCCATAAACCGCACCAAACCGTAATATTTTCGGGATGCAATGATGACTCATGGAGTACGTGTGGATTGCTGTCTGACCAATAACTCATATTTTGTTTATTCATTATGACGAAGCCATTCATTATGACGACCATAAATTGGACGTAGCGCTCTTAACGTTGAGGCCACTGACTCCGAATTTCGGTAGTAAATTTTAATAATTTCGACTCGTTGTTGGCTCGTATATCTTTCCATCATGAAATGGCAAACCTTACTGAAGAGAAATGTCAAAAGAGCGGCAAGAAATATGGCGTCGTTTGCTGTCCCTGTCTTTCTACTTTTGTAGCGTCCCTGTTGAAGAACCCTATAGTTACGTCTTATTTTATTCCCTATATGTAACCAATGAAATATGTATTAATGTGTAATGACTTACTTCACTCTATAAAAGTATGTAATTATTTTAGCTAACTAGTGAATTTAATATTGCAAGTAACATCTTATTTTTGTACTTCCTTCGTAATCACTTATTTTATCATATACCTGCACGACTTAGGCAACCATTTACCCCCAATGACACCCCCATGTTAAAATAATGTGTTATGCGACCAGAGTGTAAGTAGTTACAATTTTTGGTTTCTTGTTACATTTCTCTTTACCTGGTAAAGGGATTCTTATTATTTTACTCAGACTTTTAATACAAAACAACTTGTGAAAAAGTGTTGGATAAGAGTATTTTTTTCCAAAGGATTGCTAAGTTTATACATCTCATACTTTATTTAAAAGACATTTATATTACTTTTTCAACAATATGTACATTGTTCTTATCCCATTATTAATTTCGCAAATACAGACTGTTGATATTTCGACTTTTGAGCCATATAAATCGTGGCTTCGTCTTCGCCAAAAAAATTCTGGGAGTGAAAAACATTTAAGATTTTTTATTTTTTTTTGCAATAATGCTATTAATTTATTTTAAGTCATGTGTATATACAGTGGTGGAAAATTTAATAGGAACGATTCAAGTTTTTTCAAATTTTTTTTTCGTTGCCTTAATTTTTAAAGATCAAACTAGTGGCTAAATTCGCCCCGGGAGGCAAATATGTCGTCCAGAATTTTGTGCAGAATTTTAACATAATGTCTGTTTTTTTATTTTGTCACTTGTTTTAAGTGGGCGTGGCTTTCAATGAAAAATTTGCAATATCGACCTGTTACAAAATTACAGAGTAAAATTTAGCGAGTACTGATCGGATCTATACAAACTGTATATTTTTGTAAATCCTACAAAATTTCCTTAACTTCTGCATTATTTTTATCTAGAAATGGTCGCCAGAATTGAAATGACAGTGCCTTAAACATAAATAAAAATTTCTTTGTATTTAGCGATTTTATAATAAAGTTAACCACACTGAAATTTTAATAGGAAATGATTTATACTTAGCATAGAAAAAAATTTGACTTATTTGTTATATCGTAGCGAGTATAGCATAAAACTATTCACTTTAAAATTTCAGTGTTGTTAACTTTATTTTAAAATCGCTAAAAACAAGGAAACTTTTTTTCATGTTTAAGACAATGTCATTTTAAGTCGGGCGACCCTTTCTGGATAAAAATAATGCAAGACTTAAGGAAATTTTGTAGAATTTCCAAAAATATATAGTTTGTATAGATCGGATCAGTACTCGCTATATTTTACTATGTAATTTGATAACATGTCAATGTCGCAAATTTTTCATTTAAAGCCACGCCTACTTTTAAGTAGGCTTGTTTTAACAAGTGACAAAATAAAAAAACAGATATTACGCTAAAATTCTTCATAATATTATAGACTACATATTTGCCTTTCGGGGCGAATTTAGACAATATTTTGATCTTTAAAAATAAAGGCAACAAGAATAAAATTAAAAAAAACTTGAATCGTTCCTATTAAATTTATATAACTATATATAACACAATGACACGAACAATGTTGTGTCATATAGTCAGTAATTTTTATAGCAGTATGTGGCTGAGTGAGTTAAGTGACCGACTACAACTCTAGAAATCTGGGTTCGAATCCTGCTGACGGAGTTTTTTTTTATGAAATAAATATTTTTTTAATAAATAAATATTTTTTTTATTTTTGTGTTATTTTTAAAATTTTATTAAAATTTAAATAATTCCAAATATATTATAGGATAAATTTTGATCTCAAATTATCCAACTCGATCTGCCAAAATTAGCCTATCCATTTGTATCTAATTGGATATAAATTAATGCCATGGGATATTTTGGGATCTATCAGGATCTCAATTTTAAATTATTGGATATTATTTGATCTCCCAATTTTGAGATATATTTGAATCTAATTTAATCCTGTAATATATTTGTGGGATCTTATTCGATATTCCTAGATACCCCAATTTTAAGATGAACTTGGATAAGATTAAATGTCGATCTATATCAAATGAGATATGACTACATATGCTATATATAATGTTTTTTTTGATCGGGCGGTTATATTTAAAACAAAAAATAGTTTTAGCGACTTTTAAAGCAAATTTTCATTATTTCGATTAACGAAAAAGGTTATTTAGAACAAATCTGACAGCAAAAATGCATTTTTTTTACCCCCTCTGAAATGAAAATAGATTTGATTTTCTAATTTCCCTAATTGATTTCTTGTACGCATGAAGTTAATGCGCTATGTTAGAAGCATTCAAATGTATTTACTGCTTACCAAATCGAAGTTATTTTTTGCTGGGTTCATATATAATATAAAGATTAATATTGGGTTTGTTAATTGTGATGAAGAAGACTCACAAATTTGATTCCTTTGTGAGTAACAGCCTCTCGAAATTTGGAAATCTCTCTATAAAAAAACGATGAACTTAAATTTAGTTCGCCACTACAACTCTTAAAAAATGCAAGCATTATTGCACCAAACCAAAAACTTATAACAAGGCTCATTTACAACATAGTTCTGCCTTGGACTTTGAATTTTCTTGTATTTACACAGAAAAAAAAATTACCCGTCTAAAAATCTACAAGTTTAATATATGTTTGCGTATGATCATAAACACGAATGCTTTTCAATACATGGATACATAAATATCCATACATGCATCCATATATGTGCACACATGTGCATTAACGAAAATTTAGGTAATATCTACATGTATGTATGTACATTTATGAACATACATGAAGATGCATTAACATGTATGACCATACATGCAGATATTACCTCAAATTTCGTTAATGCACAAGTATGGACATTAGAACGTACCTCAAAAAAAAAAGTTCGCCGTACACCCTCTAAAATGAAGTATTTTTGAAAGGCGATTTCAAAAAAAAAATTTTTTTTTTGACTTTTTTTAATTTTTTGTTATAGCTTTGGCATTTAAAATCGGATTTTAAAGTGTGATATATAGATTTTTTTGCCTCGAGGAGACCAGTGTTTTGCTATAAAGTAAAAATCCAATTAAAAAAATTTAAAAAGCGACCCCTACGTACGGCAACTATTATATGAGAAAAATTTCTACTGGGTTTAGCGAAAAACTTCGTTAGCAAAAGTTTAATGATTTTTTGCGAGCTTTAATTTTCTGACATTAGGGTCGTACATTAGGGTGGTAGCAACTGAGATCTGGTGGATAACTAATAGAACGGGATACTGGAGCTCAAAATGCCCTTAGAGCAAAACACTGGTCTCCTCGAAAAACATCGATGTATCATACTTTAAGATCAGACTGTAAATGCCAAAGATATAACGAAAAATGTAAAGTACGTTCAGCAAAAAAAAAAAAAAAAAATAAAGAAATTTTTTTTGAAACCTCCTTGCAAAAATACTTCATATTGGGGGTGTACGGCGCACTTTTTTTTTTTGCCTGTAAGGTGGTACGTTCTAATGGACATATATGGACATGTATGAAGACTTATGCATCCATGTATGGAAGAGCATGCATGTTTATGATAATTCACGAACATACATTAAACCTGTATGGATCCATATATGTCGATTTTTACCTGGGTAACCTAGAATATCGAATTAAACATACGACAAAAATTAAAAATGTTTTTAATCAAATTTTTAAATAAATAATTTAATTGTTTCAATTAATCGTATAAAATTTTTAGTAATTAATACACTTAAAATAATACGTCAGTAGAAAAATATGTCAAACCGGTTTCAAATCGATTTGACTAATTTTTAACAAATTTTTAGTTGAAGCACTGATTTAAGCATAGATTTTAGTTATCTTCATTTAACACAATACTAAAAATCATTAGTACTTTAACTAATTTTGAGTGTTAATTTTTAAAATTATTTAAAACAAATTTTACAAAATTTATTGTTAAAAAATAATATTAAATTTCATGTTACTGCTATTACACCGAAGTTTTAAAATTGCCCATATCTCGAAAACTAAGAGAGATTTTAATCCAAAAAACAGGAATAAATTTTGTTAAAGTAATAAATTTTTCTGTCTAGCCAACAGACGTATTGTTTTGAGTGTAGTATCATTTGAGTGATAGGTGCAAAATCAAATAAAATTTTAATTAATATAATCAACTTCGTAATTGAAACTCGTTGTTAGTTTTTTCTGTGTACCAAACAAATACTATACCCGACCTTTTAGGATAATTCCATGTGTTCTAAAGGCAGACATACACGTTCAGTCCTCCCTTTTTAGTGCTGCAGGACATTTAACGTCATGGTCACAATCCTTTTATTAGAAATCTGACATTTAAAGTCTTCGACCCCGAAGTATGACTAATTAACTGAAGATATTCTTTTTGAAATTTGCAAATGAAGCGTGGAAAATGGGTTTATAAAGAGTAAGAGTGCAACTAAATCGGTTGTCCAAAATTGTTGACCAGGCAATCACAATTGTTGGACAGGCAATCACGACTAGTAAATTAGTCATGATTGATTACGTGCAGAAATTTCTTAACAATTGTTTATTTGTGATTACAAAACGTCAGTGTGGAAACTTTTCTTTACTGCTACACAGGTACGTTTACTTTTGATAAGAAAGATTATATATGTTAAGCTGTCCGCAAAATAACAATTGTCGAATTTCAATACCAACATCCCTCAGTTTTGCTGCATTATTTCCTAAATGTATAAATAAATAGAAAAAAGCAGTAATTTGTATAAAATTGCGAGTGCAATTTTTCAACGTATCTCGAAAATAATTCTGGAAATATTCTCAAGATCCCAAAATTTCTTTAAAATATTAAAACGAATCTTGAATTTAGGAACATAAAATTATAATGAAATAGTTAGTATACACCTACTAGAAATACACAAAACACAAACTAAAAATTCCTTTGATTGTTTTTACTGAAAATCACACACTGAAATAAGCAAATATGATATTTTTGCGATGAAATTTTTAGAAATTTTTGGAAACTTTGGATTTGATTTGGCATGAGTCAACGTTTTACATTTTTTTTGTTATATCTGCACATTTGAGACCAAACGGAACAAAACTGGGACGTGTTAGAATTAAACTTCGATAATTCGCTATTTAAGAGATACCTTAATAGATTATTGGTATGTGTTATAGGGCATACAAATACATACCCTTAGTCAACTGTTAAAAAGAAAATAAAATTTTTCGTGTATATTAGTTAAATGTATAAAAAATTAAAAGAAACAACTCATTGTCAGATTGATTACAAGGAAGGTATTCCAATCGAACTGCTAGATGTTAGTGGAATTTAAACAAGTTATAGAAGATACAAAACTAAAAGACATAGTTTGTTTTAGCGTTCAAAACTCATATTAGCTGAAAAATTATCACAAAATGTTTGAAACCCATTTCCTAATTGTTGCTTGGGAACAAATATGCAAGAAAAATTTGATAATTGTTCACTCCTCTATAATAGCTCGAGTCAGAAGTTGCCAGTGATACAAAAATGAAGCAGCAGATAAATGAAATTAAAAACAAACGACTGGTAAGATACTCATTTGGGATGCTTTGCCAGCATTTTCGAAATCATTTTTATAGTACTTGTTATAAAAAATTTCATTGGTTTACAAAAAAATATTGACAAAAAAATTGGCTGAGAACACTATGAAAACGGTTACTACCGGATCAAAGAAACATAATATCTAGCATATGTAGTCATATCTCATTTGATATAGATCGACATTTGATCTTATCCAAGTTCATCTCAAAATTGGGGTATCCAGTAATATCTAATAAAATTCCTCAAATATATTACAGGATTAAATCAGATCCAAATAGATCTCAAAATTGGGAGATCCAATAATATCCAGTAATATGAAATTGAGATCCTGATAGATCCCAAAATATCCCATGGGATTAATTTAGATCCAACTAGATACAAAGGGATAAGCTAATTTCGGCAGATCGAATTGGATATTTTGAGATCAAAATTTATCCTATGATATATTTAGAATTATTTAAATTTTAATAAAATTTAAAAAATAACACAAAAAATTGAAAAAAAAATATTTATTATATAAAAAATATTTATTTCATTAAAAAAAACAAAACGCAGTCGGCAAGATTCGAACCCAGATTTCTATAGTTGTAGTCGGTCACTTAACTCCCTCAAACACACACTGCTATACAAAATGACTCACTATAAGAGATAATATCGTTCGTGTTACTGAGTTATATATAATTATATAAATTTTTATATATTTTTTTTGCTGAAGAAGATAAAAAAAATGTTTGTTGGAGGGTCTAGGCCACGATTTATATAGGTCAAAGTCTAATTAAAAGTAGCAGTAAAAAAATAAGAATATTGCCAACATTTTATATAGAAATATTACAAAAAAAAATCATTTTAACTCTGGTTGAACTCAAACTCAGAATTTTAGCGAAATTATTATATATTACGATATCTAATTATATATGTAAAATACTAAAAAAATTTTAAAATTTCAGTGTTGTTAACTTTCTTTTAAATTCGCTAAAAACAAAGAAAAATTTGGTCATGTTTAAAGTGCTGCAATTTTAAGTCTGGTGACTATTTGTAGATAGAGATAATGCAAGATTTAAGGAAATTCTATAGGATTTCCAAAAATATACAGTTTGAATAGAACCGATCAGTACTGCCTAAATTTTACTATGTAATTTGATAAGAGGTTGATATCGCTAATTTTTCGTTAAAAGCCACGCCCACTTAAAACAAGTGACAAAATGAAAAAAACAATCATTACGCTAAAATTCTGTACAATTTTCTGAACGATATCCTTGCCTTTCGTGGCGAATGTAGCCACTATTTTGATCTTTAAAAATAAAGGCAACAACAATAAAATTATGTTATCATATATTATGTTATATATGATCATTTATAATTATATATGACAATAGATCTGTCATATCTCATTATGTATAGCATATATGGTTGATATCTAATCTTATAAAAATATATGGTTATATAAGGCACCACATAAGAAACATGTAATTATATATGGCTATTCATGACAACATATATACTCACATATTATAATATAAAACAAGATATTACTATATATGACTATGTATACATTTTTTTGATCGGGTATCCAGTCATAAATTTTCAACCGTACAAATCGTTGCCCTGGCCAATCAATCAATTTGTCTTGCTCGGTATCTGTAGATCCCTGGCTGAACCTACCCTACGGGATATTTTAACAAACTGTCACCGAACTGGCCCCTTTATATGAAATAGCCTGGTCACTTTTACATGGCGTTGTCATAGGAGGTGGAAATTGACCCCTTGTGACATGTCACAAGACAAATCCCAGGACAGGTCCCTGAAAATGAGAGTTCAGTAACCTGTCCTAGGATTTGTCTTGTGACATGTCACAAGGGGTCAATTTCCACCTCCTATGACAACGCCATGTAAAAGTGACCAGTCTATTTCATATAAAGGGGCCAGTTCGGTGACAGTTTGTTAAAATTTCCCGTAGGGTACATATAGTTTCGCCACATAATTCTACCCGCAGCAATATATTTCTCTTGTAATATTTTGTGTATTTGCCATCGTCTATAAGTCAATTAATTTACCTCTGCGAGTACAGATCATCTCCATGTCATTATCAGAAAATTATTTCCACATGATTTTTTCGAAGAGTGTGTCATATATATGTTCAATCGATTAATCGTTATTCGATTAATCGAACAATTTTGCTCAAAAATTATTCGAATAATTTGAAATGTCCAAATTTCAAATAACGAATAATTCGAATAATTTCATACGATTAATCGATTACCAGAAATTGGTAGAAAATAACAAAAATGCTTAAAAAATATGCTTTTTATAAAAGAAAATATGCTAAAATCTCAAAACTGATTTAAAAAATTTTGATAAATACTGTAGGCTTGTACCTATCCGGATTTCATTCTGCCCTAAAAAAATAATCAAGGGACGACTTTTTAGAATATCTAAAAATATTTCTTGGCTTCAACTCAATTAGAATTTCATGTTTTCAAGTAGGAGCGTTAATAAATATCTTAAATCCCAAAGAAAAACAACATAAAATGATCACAGTTTGCTTTGTCATCTTCCAAATTACTTCTGTGTTTTTGTGACTGATCTAGTAAGTAGTGGATATTTACTAAATAGTGAGAGTCGCTATTATTCAGCCTTAATGTTTTTTCAATGTTTATATTTTTTTTATTAAATGAAAACATTGAACTAGAGGCTCAAAATAGCGATTGTCACTAATTTGTGATTAAAGTTTGAACAAACATGTTTTTTGAAAACAAAATATAAAATTTGTATCTATTTACCATAGGTGTACCTAGACCATTTTTCTGGGGTGGGCAAGCGACCCATTAATTTTCTGCTGTTTATTTGCCCATTCTCACACTCTTAATCCTAAAAACCACTTTCGGCATTATGCTTAAATTACCGAGGTGGACAAAAATAGTGAGATGTTCATCTTACAATTGTTGTTTCTACAAAATATTGAAATTTCATTAAAATAACATAGTAGTGCTTAGTTTGAAATAATTTCCTTGTTAGATATAAACTAATTATTCGTTAAGAAAACTATGAAATCTAAGATATTTAAATCACCAAAAAAGATTGTGCGTTATTTTTCTATTATTGAACAACTTTGCGGTTCTAATAATTTTCCTTAAAAAAAACTGTTATAGTCCATTTTATAATCAGAACTAAGATAGATTTGTTTCTTAAATATTTCTTAGGTAAGAATTTTTCAAACAACATTTTTTATTTAAGAAATATTTAAAACACAAATCGATCTTAGTTCTGACTATCGAACTGACCCTTAGATTTCCACAAATTATCTACCTAGGAAACCGTTAGACATTTTCCCAAACCAAAAACACAGGATTAATTGATATTAAAAAGTAATATTGTGATACTTTTCGCCATCAAAATTATAGATAAAAGCATTGTAGGTAGATTTTTTAAAAATTCTGGGGTGGGCAAAAATTGGCGGCCTAAGTCCGCCAATGCTATTTACGTATATTAAATATTTAATTATTAT
Source organism: Leucophora obtusa (assembly GCA_949987735.1). NCBI lineage: Eukaryota > Metazoa > Arthropoda > Insecta > Diptera > Anthomyiidae > Leucophora > Leucophora obtusa. The sequence goes on along the minus strand of OX465299.1, from coordinate 106,407,660 downwards.
ACGTAAATAGATAAAAATATCTTTTTTCAAGAGCTAATCTAGAAAAACGGCTAGCATCACTGGATTCAGCCTACTTGAATTAAGTTTACCCACCGAAGAAGTGATGGAGGTAGAATTCCTCCCAACTTTTACATTTTTTATGTATTCAATGAATAAGAAGCAGATATAAATTAATGTAGAGGGTGTTACATTCTTCTTTAACTATTTAACTCATTGCCGTGTGAATAAAATTTGAGGGAGGGGATCGAAAAATTAAAAATATTTACAAAATCTGATCTCAGTTATTACGTTTTTTATTTTTGAATGAGGGAATATTTAGTTGATCTCTTATTTTTAAGTAAATGAATATTCTTTTTTAGTTTTGACCCATTCATCTTAAACACATTGACACGGTGCAAAAATATAATTTAAATAAATACATTTAAATTTATAATTCAAAAATCTGTGGTCATCATACACAGAGTTGAATAGAATCAGCTGATATATCTTAAGAATTAAGGTTCAAAGCAAAATAGAGTAATAATAACAAAGCATAAAAATAGCATTGTTAAATTTCGTTGATGTTAGTCTAAGTTGAGTTGTTGATAAGAAACTCGACTTTCTTTCAGCGGTCACATAAGTAGACAATCATTAAATACTAACCCCTTCAAGACGAAATACACTGATGATGGCTTTGTAGCGAAAGCCGAAAATATGTATTCTGTATTGCTGGTCTTATCGAATTCTTTCAAATATATTTTTATTCTTTGTAATTTACTTGTAAAAATTGTATCATCTTTCTTTGATTTGAAAAATAATTTAAACAGAAAGTGATATTAATTTATAATCTAGACTCAAACTAAAAAAGAACATTACTTTTTTTTATGAACTTCATAAGAGTTACTGAATCTATTTTTGTTCCTTTTCTAAAATAAAATTATTAAAAATACAACAAGTTGATGTATATTATTTTACAGAAATTTTTTTCGATTAATCGATTAATTTTAAAATTTTGTTCGATTAACCGGCTAAGAAAAAAACCCGAATAATTATTTGCACGATTAATCGATTAAAATAAAAAGCCGATTAATTGAATACCCTAGTCATATACAACCACATATTCTAGATTGGATAAATTACAAAGTTCTTGGTTCGGTATACGCCGTGACCAAAATATATTTAGGAATCTATTAAGACATCTAATAGATGTCTTATCAAATATTTGTAACATGTTTTTAATTTTTTCAGTCATAAGCCAGGTTTCACAGGCGTAGAGAAGAACCATCATCACACCAGCTTTGAAACTATGCATTTTGGTATGTGTGATGTAATCTCTTGAATTCGATAATTAATTGAGTTCTAAATAATCACCTCTTTCATAAGCATCCCAGCTTCCAATATAATGAATTCATTTGATTATATTGGAAGCTCTATTCATTTCGGATTAATGTACCAGCAGAAATTACTGCTTGCTTGGAAGCAGTTTTTTCAGGGAAAATTGAGCAGTGAAGCGATTGCATTATTGATGATATCATGCCTGATTTTTGTTCGAGATAGCTCGCGTGAAGGCACTTGTTTCGAGATCCGAAAAGGCATGAATTCACCGCTTTTAATTAGTGCTCCTGTTTTTCTTTTAAAATGTCGATGAATCATGCCTTATCGGAAGTGCATATTATAAAGCTTTCCAACTATTTAAAATCATGCCTTCTCAAAAGCACAATATTCCTGATAATTTTTCCTCTTATTTTAAATAAAACCTCTCATTTTCATTAAAATAAAAAATATTTAAGCAATCAAAATGTATTGCTCATTTCATGCCTTTTTGAAAAGCACAGCAAAAATCGATGTATATAATTAATCAACTTAGGCCTTTCATTAGTGATGTTTATGAAGCTATACATTTTAAGAAGCGGTAAAAGTAGCAGTAAGGAAGCAGTAATCGTTTTTACTGCTTCCACATTTTTGCTGGGTTCCCAGCACAAAAAAAAATAAAATTGGAAGTCATCCTTAACAAACAAATTCTTTCATTACTTGAATAATCTCGGTTAGTATATTTTTACAGCTTTTTTAAAAGTAATTCTGAACAATATCCAAAAAATTAGGTGAGTGTGGCTTCTACAGCATCTAGGCAAAAATAAGTGCCGAAGCTGCATATTATAAAGCTTATTTTTAAACATAAACACTAATGATTTTAACATTGGGTTGTTATAGGAGAGGAGTAGTCCTACCTCAACCTTTTTTCAGTACTTTTTGAACGAGTGCAAAGGAAGCTCTTTTTCACCAATTACATAGTTGTTAAAAAAATGCTTCGCAAAAAAATATTATATATTTGTTATTTTAAAAAAGTTTTTTTATTCCCGCCACTGGGTCGAACTTGCGACCACATTACTACTACCAAAATCACTGTTTAGGATCACTTTTAGAGCAATACTAAAGTGATTTTTTTGAAGAATTACTTCTAAAAAAGCAGTAAAAATACACTAACAGATATTTATGAAGCAATGAAAGAAGTGTTTTGTTAAGATGTTCAGAATTACTTTTAAAAAACGGTAAAAATACACTAACGCATAATTGTGAAGCAGTGAAAGAAGTTATTTGTAAGGCATTACTTACAATTTTTTTTGCTGGGATAATTGCTTTAAAAGAGAGCAAAATCTAAATTATCTGTTTGATCTAACTGTACCAATAAAGACAAAAATTATTAGTAATAAACAAAAACCCTGGTTTTCATCTGAAATTAAAACTTATATCAATCAAAGAGATTTTGCGTATGCTCGTTGGAAAAGATTTAAGACTACAACGCTTCATGAGGATTATCTGACTGCTAAAAGAAAAACAAATAAAATTATTAAAAAGGCCAAATCTGTTTTTTACGCTGAAAAGTTTTCTTCCGCCATTGACTCCAAAAGAACATGGCAAACGATACGCGAAGTTGGTATCGGTAAATCTACGAATGCAGAACCACGTTCGATTGATGCCGATACAATCAATGAAAAGTTTTTAAATGTCCCTATGGTTCAAGCAGATCAAAATTATTATATCAATAATAATTCGAATAACAATTCTGAATCTTTTTTTTCTTTTGCTGCCGTAGATCAATGTGACGTTTTATCCAGTATATTGTCTATAAAATCCAACTCTATAGGAGTGGACGGAATTAATCCAAAGTTTCTAGAGATTCTATTACCTCAACTACTTCCAATGATAACATTTTTATTTAACAAAATATTAACTTCAAGTTACTTTCCCTCTAATTGGAAAATAGCTAAAATCATTCCAATACCCAAAGCTGGTTCTGATTATAGACCAATAGCGATTCTTCCATTTCTCTCTAAAGTATTTGAACGTATTATGCATAACCAAATGACTTGTTTCTTGGATAACAATAACTTGTTAACAGATCGTCAATCTGGGTTTAGAAAGAAACACAGCTGCATAACGGCCTTAGTTGATGTTACAGAGGAGATTAGGGAGAAACTTGATGATGGCAAGACTACATTTTTGATACTTTTAGATCATTCAAAAGCGTTTGATACCATGGATCATAACATTCTTTGTTACAAACTTAATCATTTTTTTAACTTCTCTTCGACCGCTACTCAGTTATTGTCAACATACTTACGTAACAGATATCAGTATGTTGAAACTGGAATCCGGAAATCCAAGGCACTGCCTGTGGCAAGAGGAGTACCTCAGGGGTCCATTGTTGGGTCACTATTATTCTCACTGTACTCTAATGACCTCCCAGGCATTTTAACAAATTGTAATGTAAGAATGTACGCGGATGACGTTCAACTTTATACCAGTTGTATTAATGCCTTAATTGACCAGTGTATTATCTCTATTAATCAGCAACTTGATCGTATTTATAAAGGGTGTTTTTTTAAGCTAGATAGAACTTTAAATTGTAAAAAGTAACACAAAAAATTAAATTTTGATGAAACATTTTTTTTATTTGTTTCAGTATACTCTGACAAATCATCATGAATAGACTCACGCTTGAACAACGCTACGAAATTATCCAAATTTACTTTGAAAATCAGTCGTCGATTCGCGCAACTTATAGACGCAAAATTGTGTTCAGCGATGAGGCGCATTTTTGGCTTAACGGGTTTGTTAATAAGCAAAATTGCCGCATATGGAGTGAGACCAATCCACAAGAGACCCTACAGACTCCATTACATCCAGAAAAATGCACCGTTTGGTGCGGTTTTCACGCTGGTGGCATCATCGGACCTTATTTCTTCAAAAATGAGGCCGGAGCTCGCGTTACGGTCAATGGAGATCGTTACCGCACCATGATCAATGATTTTTTGTTTGAAAATATCGATGACATTGATCCGGAGGAGATGTGGTTTCAACAGGATGGCGCTACGTGCCATACGGCGAACGCAACCATCGACTTATTGAAATCAAAATTTGGCGATAAGTTGATTTCGAGAAATGGACCTGTCAATTGGCCTCCAAGGTCGTGCGATTTGACACCTCTCGATTATTTCCTGTGGGGCTACGTGAAGTCACTGGTTTATGCTGATAAACCAGCAACAATTGATGCCTTGGAGGACAGCATTGTTCGTGTTATTCGTGACATACGGCCAGCAGTGCTCGAAAAAGTGGCCCAAAATTGGACGTCCAGAATGCGCTTCGTCAAGAACAGCCGCGGTGCCCATATGCCCGAAATCATTTTCAAATGTTAATGTCACGTATTGATCTTTCCAATAAAAAAAAAATTTTGATTACAATTTAATTTTTTGTGTTATTTTTTACAATTTCAAGTTCTATCGGGCTTAAAAAAACACCCTATACATGGGCAACGGCAAACGGTTTAGGAATAAATCCGAAAAAATCTAAATGCATTGTAATTCAAAAGCGACTTGCCAAACTAAATATTATACCCAATATATTTATAAATAATCAACAAACTGAAATAGTAAAATCTGCTAAGAATCTCGGAATTTTTTTTAATGACACTCTTTCGTGGTCGAACCACATTAACTGTGCTTGTGGTCGCACATTCTCTATGATTAGAACTCTTTGGCGGACCCAGCATTGTACACCTATGAGAATAAGAATACTACTTGACAAAACTTATCTGATGCCCGTTTTACTGTATGGTTGTGAGCTATTTGCTAAATGTGATACAACTAGTAAAAGGAAATTGAACATTGCATTTAACAACATAATCCGATACGTGTATGGACTTAATAGGCGTTCTAGTGTATCATTGTTTTCATCTCAGCTATATGAGCTTTCTTTGGATAATCTACTAAACATAAGAGTTTTAGTTTTCTTACATAAAATAATATACACCCATAAACCTGATCATCTGTACAGCAGACTTTGTATTTCAGATATAAGCAGGGGAAAACGAATTAGATCATTTGGATACAAAAGTTTAATTTCAGAGTGGCATTTCTACATATTCGCAGTAATTCTCTGGAATTCTATACCCCATAGCACGTAACTTTTAAGTAACGCACGAAAATTCAAAGAAAATATTTTTAAACTGTTTTCGGCATAACAATTTGAAAAAATAATTATTTGATATGATATGACTTAATTATTTAAATTGATTTTTTTTTTATATTTATATTTATTGTTTAATTGTAATTGTTTAATTGTTTTTTGTATTTTATATAAAAAATTTGAATTAGTTATTAACTTATTAATTGATTAATGATTTTCATAAATTTACCTATCCTCAGTTCCATACTGCAAAATAAGACTTTTAGTCTTGTGCATGGAGCAATTCTACAAAATAAATAAATAAATAAATAAAATAAATCCTAAGAAGTGATCTTAATACAGTTCAATTCCAAATACATGATCGCGGGTTCGATTCCTGGGGGGACCAATATACATATATATTTTTTAAGTTTTTTTTTTATTTTTTTTTTTAATAATTTTCTTTTAGTATTTATAAATAATTTGTTTAAATTCAATATGTTTTAATTTTTAGGTTTTTAAAACTTCATATATGTATATATATAAAACAAAATTACAAAAGAAATTGGTTTTTATGCTCCTGTGAAATAGAACTGAAAACAATACTTAATTACAGTGCACCTTTTGCACTTGTTTTATAAAGCACCATATCTCGCAATAAAAAAGTGTTGTTTTTATGTCAGTCAACTTTCATATCAAAGAATAGCTTAGCGGTGGAGGGCTAGACTAGCAATATTGGGTTCGCAAAATCGAGAACCACGCGATTGCGACAGTAAAAATAAATTTTGTAAAATTAAAAGTTTGAATTTTTTTCTTTTTATAATTTTTAACTTTTAAATAATTTGTGAAAAAGAGTGTCCTTTGCAGTCGTTCAAAAAGTAGTGAAAAAATGTTAAAGTGGGAGTACTCTTCTCCTACGACAACTCAATGTTAAAATCATTAGTGTTTCTGTTAAAAAACAAGTACATCTAAACTATTAATTGTAGTGATTTTTTACTGCTTTGGTATCTCTTTTTTGCAGGGTGTCAATGCAAATTACCCTCTTATTTTTTTAATATTTACCTTTAGTCCTACTTTGGAGAATTTTTTTGCAAAACTTTTCAACTTCTACTGCATATCCGAAAGGTTATGTGCTAGGTCACATTTATTATCTGCATAATGAAGAGGCTCTAGTCTATTCCCAGATGATTCCTCTGGGGTCAGTATATGATCTATTTGTGTCGACATCAATCACTAATAGAAACAGTTCTGGAGACAATATACATTAGGGCGTTTGACAAAAAGATTTTTTTAAAATATTTTCAACTCCTAAATCGGAAAATGAATGCTTATAATCGAAAAGATTTTTGAGGGGGGGTGGTTAAAATGGATGTTATTCAAAAAATGAGGTTTTGGACATATATTTCTCAATTTTTTTCGCTTGCATTTGGTTTTCACAAAACCGCATAAATTTCAACTAAAGTGTTACAGCTTACTAAAAAAAAATTATTAGTGGTACACCTTATTGGCTTAAGTGCCACTTTGATGACCTTAAAAGTAAAAATTAAGAAGTTTTGAAATTTAAGCCTTTAAAACTTCAGAAATACGCAACGCATGAGCGTGAAATATAATTTGTTAGATATTTAAAATACCTTTCATTTGGTTCCAATCTTACTCTTTTCACTTTAGGAAAAGTATTAAAAAAATTAAAAAAGCTAAAACAAAATAAATTTGTTTTCTTCCATTTCACATGAAATTTGAAGAATGCTAAAAATTTGACTTCGGCAATAGAATATTTTCAATCTACAATATTCAAGAAATATTTTCTCTAAAATCAAGCCAATTAACACTATGAACTAAGACATGTAAAATTTGATATTTGCAAAAAAAAATCAAAAAGTCATAACCCTAATGAGCATATATATAATCGCTGTGAATCATATATTGATGCGTATTGGTATGCAAGAATCAAACGTGCTGATGCGTGATCGATTTGTAACATGATGGGCACAGAATTAGAAAATGTATAGAAAGAAACCGTGGCTCCGCCAAAAAGTGCAGTTTGGCATACCGAGGAAAATTCACCAAATGTCTCTCGGTTACGACCAGCCGAATATTTTTCGGCTAACTTACAGTTAATTCTGGTGGCTGAAGCCCGAAAATGCAACAAATTGGATCGATAAAATAAAAAAGAACTCCTCTGTATGCCATATTTTTAACAGATATGGAAAAAGTTTCCTTAAACTGCAGTAAAGCGCCTCGGATATCACCCAAATGTTTTTCACAATAAACTACAATAATCCGGCACAGGTTTTTTTCGGAATTGATTTGATTTCGCAATTTCACTTCCGCAATTTTTTTCCTAAAATCATCCAAAACAATTCTTTTACTTCTGAATTTGCAGTTTAGGGTGCTACGGATAATTTTGTATTGAAAATAAAATGTTTCGGTAAGTATCGAATACGCTACAGGCTTAATAGTGGTACTTAAAACGTTAAAAGCTTCTCCAGAAAACGTAAAACGAAAAAAAATCGTTTTTATTCCACTTTCAAAAACCAAAGTGGAATTGATATTTAGAGCAGCTTGAAATCATAAAAGCTTTTCAATAGTGATTGGTATGTATTCCCTAAAGTGTCTTTAACTAGTTCACTTAAAAAATTTATATTTAAAACGCTTTTTACTAGTAAATTCAAAACGTAATTTTTTCTGAAAAATTAAAATTTTAAATTTTGATCGACGATCTTCTTTTTTTTAACTTTAAATGGCAACTTATATCAGAATTTAGAAGTTGGAACAGGAAATTACCATAAAAAGTTTTTTTGTAAAATTTTAGGATTTACGACAACGCAAAAAACCTGAAGAAGCAAAAGTAAAACGTTACAAAATTGAACTTTGAAATCATATTAATTTCATACGAAATATGTCTTAGAACTTTAAATATGCTCACTAACAAAAATTTTTTAAGTGAAATTACTAAAAACAGCATTCTTAATTTAATTATACAGCATTCTTAATAATTAGTTATGTTTATCTATTTTATTTGGTTTAAATATGCAAAAATATCATTTACTTTTGGAGAAGCAATTTGTGTTTTCAATATTACTTTCGCAAAAAATTTAAGTCTGTGACATGTCTGAATATAATATTTTATTTTTTTTTAATAGTGAAATAAAATTTTCGTTCATTTTAGAAGAAACTACAATATATTATATTTTGTTGCTATTTGATTCTGCATAAGTTGTATGTCTTGTTAGCTTAGTTTGTAGAGCTTTGCCTGCCAATCTGACATGCAAATCACGGCCAGACAAAAATAAATACAAATCTGCTTTCAGCTTTTTTAAATTTTATTTTCGAATGGATATTTCTAGAGCACATACCTTTTTTTCGGGGTATTTTGAAAAGCACGTTTTGTCAGCACTTGTCTCAACTCATAGAGTACCTGCAATTGATTTCCCGGTTACATTTTTCTGACTGGGCTATTTAGAGATAAATCTGTTGGTGTATAAAAATATTTAACAGATTCGAAAGCAAACAAATTTTTATGTTTGGCAACCCCCTTTTTCACCCTCAAAATGTAAGATTAGTTATGTAAAGCATGTGCTTTAGTACAATCCCTAGTTGTCAAGAAGCGTATACAACTAGGAATTGTATCTCCCAGTTTTATATACTCTTTGGTTTTGTCCCTAATATAATATATCCAAGTTTCATTAAGATCTGAGTGCTTGCTTTGACATACCTTCCTTGTTAGATCTATAATCTTTGCTTTTAAGACTGTATATTTTTATGTCACATGTATTTGTGTGTGTTCTTTGATTTGTCTAAATGTTGTGTTATTTGGTCATTTTTATTGCTATTTCTACCTCCTCCCCTCCTCCACAAAACGTTCAACATATATTTTTGTTAGAAAAGTTTAACAAGTTCACTTTATCTTCATCAGTCACAATAAAAATCCAAAAAGACGTTTTGTTATATTGTCTCTTGATTTAGGTATTTGTTGGATTTTTTTTTTTTCTACATAAGTACATTATTAACTTTGTCTTTGTTAGTCAGAACAAATAATCTTTTGTTAAACAGTTCTTTACGTTTTTGAAAATAACGTTGTTTTTATTTATTAAAAAAAATAAAAGAATAATAAATATATACTTGCAAATATGTATACATTTTTTATTTTAGACTGGTTACAGATAGAAAGACTTTTAGCCGATTTTCGTTTTGTTTTAAGAAAAATAGTAAACGTATTTTTATTACTATTTTCTATTACTTTAAAATTTTTGAAACGTAATCATAAGAAAAATTTTAAATATATAATCCATCATATTATTGAAACTTCTTAAAAAAAAAAATAATTCTAAAACTCCTAATGACTTTTGCGCAAAAACGTACATATTTCTGAGGTACCCAGCAAAACCTTGGTAATGGGTTGAACCTTTTTCACGCATTGCCTAGCAATGGGTACCCTTTTACCCTTTGTTTTACTTAGAAACCTAAACTAATACGTTACTAATATTATAATATATCAATACTTATGTGGGAGGTATGAAATAATGAGTTACCGATATAGAGATATATCACTACCCTACGGGGAAAGGGTCCGGTCCCAGATGACACGCAGGATAGGTCCCAAGGGGGCGGAGACCGGTCGTTGATCGGTCTTTTTGTTTGAAAGAGACATATCACTTTAACATGGCGTTGTCATTGGAAATGACCAATTGCCACAGTTTAGATACATTGTGGCAGTAAGGTGGTGTGTCTAAAAATAGCTTTTCAAATAATCTAATAAAAAATTAAGAATTAATCTACTTGGCGTCGAAGTAGGGCTCGATAACACAACCTTCTGCTTGTAAGGCGAATGCTCTACCGTCTGAGCTAACGTTGCTTATGCGTGATGGCTGGCTGATGGTTAACCCTACGGGGAAAGGGACCGGTCCCAGATGACATGCAGGATAGGTCCCAAGGGGGCGGAGACCGGTCGTTGATCGGTCTTTTTGTATGAAAGAGACATATCACTTTAACATGGCGTTGTCATTGGAAATGACCAATTGCCACAGTTTAGACACATTGTGGCAATAAGGTGGTGTGTCTAAAAATAGCTTTTCAAATAAACTAATAAAAAGTTAAGAATTAAAAATAATCTACTTGGCGTCGAAGTAGGGCTCGATAACACAACCTTCTGCTTGTGAGGCAAACGCTCTACCGTCTGAGCTAATGTTGCTTATGCGTGATGGCTGGCTGATGGTAAAGTTATGTATATTTCGTTTCTGTTCAAATAAAAAAGAAAAAGAAAAAAACAAACACTACAAGCCAATAAAAAAAATGGAAAATAAAAAAATTGAAAAGAAAACAACATTAACACACACACACATATAGTGGAAGTGCCTTCAGTATGCCCCCGATTGACCAGTCACGGGATATGTCCCTTAATGGCAGTTGACTTGTTTTTTTGAGTTGGCCATAATTAAATTAAAAAATGAATTAAAAATTAGAAATTTGCCTCAAAAACTCTGATAATATAAATAAAAATTTAAAAAATTCCCCTTAAATTAAAAAGAAAAATTAAATGAAATACCAATTGTTAAAACTAAAACAGCTTTAACATTAAAAAAACGTTGAAAACACAAAACTTAAAATTTCTTAGCAAAACATTATAGAAATTTAAAATAAGAGCTAAAATAAGCAAATCGTGAAAAAATAAAGTTAAAAATAAATAAAAGAGTAAAATAAATAAAAAATATTTTTAAAAATATGCCGCGAATTTTGTTTTTATTTCGGTATCAATCAAGTCTTTTTTAAAAGCAATAGTGAAAATAACGGATCAGAAAATACTTAGAAAATTAATTTATTTTCTTTTGTTCATATTTGTACTAATTTAGTAATATGCCTTCGGTTGACCGGTCACGGGATAGGTCCTTGGAGGACAATTGACTCCTCATTCCCCGTAGGGTACTTATGTGGAGGCTTTAAAAAAATATATCACTGATATTGTGTTATAAAATAACTTATTAATAAGATTAAAAATAATAAGTTATTGGTATTGCATTATATAACTACTTATTATGCGAAAGTACGATTTAATAAAAATTTATAATCTAATTACATTGTTCGGATCGGTGTACTGAACTTTGTTTTTTATGAGAGTTCAGTAACCTGTCCTAGGATTTGTCTTGTGACATGTCACAAGGGGTCAATTTCCCCCTCCTATGACAACGCCATGTAAAAGTGACCAGTCTATTTTATGTAAAGGGGCCAGTTCGGTGACAGTTTGTTAAAATTTCCCGTAGGGTAGTTACAAATTTTGGTTTCTTATTCCATTTCCCTTTACCTGGTAATAGAAGGTTTTGCTGGGTATGTGGCGTATGAGTTATATTTTCTCCGTTTGTTATAATAACACTCATACGTAACGTGACGCATGATCCAGCAAATGAAAAAGCGGGATTTTGGTGCAAAAAGAGTTTAATTCAGTTGTTAAAAAAAAACTATATTTCTTATTTTAAAATAATTATATTTAAAAATTAATAATATTAAGTTTTAATATCACCTAAATTAAAGTTACGAAGAACCATTGTTTTGTAGAAACATTCTTAGATTATGTATACTCACAGAAAACAAATTCATTGTGACAACCGAATGTTTTTATTATCGCAATCAAATGCATTCCTGACACACTTAAAATATATGGTTTCAGCCGAAATCATGATTGCTTCGCCTAAATTCTGTTTTCACAGACAAATATATTGCCCGTTCCAAACAAACTATTCGGTTGGCAAAAAATTCGGTTGACACAAACAATCTTTTTTTTGTTTTACCAAAAAAATCTCTGAAAATATCTGAATTTAGAAAAATCTCTGAAAAACTGTGAATCTGAAAAGTGCTATTAACTTGAAATGCTAAGAATTTTTTGCTATCGAAATATTTTTGGATTTTGAATATTTCCTATAGCAAAATCATCAAAATCTAACTAAAGCCTACGAGAATATTTTATTCTTGTTTTTTACAAACTAACTTTAATATTCTAAACGTTTTTTTGAACTATACCCAGCAAAATGTTTTTCAAGAGGTTACCTCTGAATCTGTTCTAGAACAGCTCTTTTTACCACCGGTTCCATGAAACAGAATCTAGAGCTGATTCCTGGGAGTCAAAATGTAAGGTTTCACTCTCGCAGAATCAGTTCGATAACTGGTTCTAGAATCGGTTCCGAAGCAATCTGTTCTAGTTTGGAGGAAAAGAACCTGTTGCTTTTGGGACAAACTTAAACAAAAATAACCGATGATAGAACATAAAATAGAACAGGTTTCATGCAAGTACAAGTTGTTCTACAACCGGTTCTTTGCATCCCACAATTTCGCTGGGAAATATAAATAAAATAAATTGAAAAGAACTATTGAAAATAGCAAAGTTCAAAATGAAAAGTTGAAAGTAGTTCAAAAAAGTACACTGTTTTATCTCATAAAATTTAATATATCTTTACAAATAAGATCAGAAGGCATTTTGCGAGCATTAATAAACCTTAAGTTGCTCAAAACCATTAAGATACTGATGGTCAAATGCTTCCACCATGTACTAATACAATTCGGAAATCTGGGTAACATGGGTATCAACAAACCGCATATTTTTTGTACAAGAAAAGGGTATAACAGAAAAGAAAATTATAATTACTTAAAAATATCGCTTAAAAAACAAAAAAATATTCACGGAATGCGAAAGAAAGCTTTACGGTATTACAAATATTTTATAAAAGGTATCCGCGGTTTATAAATTAATATATAAAACTATTATTTATTTTTTGCAATATCGTTTTTTAATTTGTAATAAGTATTACCGAAGACAACACCTGTAGAAATATTTACAATACAAATTTGGTTCAAAAAACTTTAAATCAAACCCCCTATTTTGAAAAATTTGCGAATTGGCAAATATTTTATAAACCAAGTTTTTGCATATTTTACTTAAAGTTGTATTCTGGTGTCATCTTGGAAAGTTATTCGCCGTATAAAATGTCTGACAAATCGCGAATTTTTCATATAAGGGCCATATAAAATATTTTTTTACTGACCTCTTTTTAGTTAACACTTTCCATTGCAAAAAAAATTTGTTTGGGTTGATAGTTAATTTTGTGATAAAATTCACAAAAACCGTAAAAATGGAAGAAAACGTAAAATAGCGCGATTAATTTTAAGTTTGGTGAATCAAAATTGTGAAGTAGATATTATTGTCCTCAGTAATTTTTGTTCGCAAAAATTATATAAATAAAATTTGCGAATTTGTGCAAAATAATTAATATTGGTATGACTTCGGAATTATAATGTAATAATTTAAGAATCATGTTACAACAAAAAAATCAAAAATCGAATTTGTTAGAAATAAAATTATGTCGCTAACGATTTCTCTATAAATTTTAAATCACTTTTTTAAACACTTTACGAATAGGAAATAAAACTATAGCCCAAACCACATATTGAAAATGCCAGTGGATAGTTTAAAAACAGCTCTTGTTTATTTAGAAACTTTGCTAATTTCTCGGCAGTGACAAAAAGGGAAGATACAATAACTGCTTTATCGACAAAACGTCGCACTGCGGTCGACACTGTGTTTATCTGGTTTGGGCTTATAAATTGTTTTCTATTTTCGACGCATGATTTTGAACAAATATTTTCTGCCGCAATTTTTAATTTTTAAAGCGAGTTAAACATCTATATACACGAACTTAGTTACAAATTCAACAACAACAAAAAAGTTAATTTAAATCTCATTTTGATTTAAAACTAGAAGCTAGCAAAGTTGGATTACTACCTAGTTGGAAATCTCATAGAGATGTCTTCATGATGGCTTACCGACATGTCGCTATCATTGCTGATCTGCACTGGTCAATATGTTGTCATCGCCACCTCAATATTTAAAACCCCAAAAATTGTTTAAATTTTTCTTATCCTCCATACATCCAATACTTAATTATTCTTTATCGCTTTCTTTTCTTTGTATTTTCTTCTATTAAAAATGCAAGGTTTTTGTTTGGTATCACACTCACCAAGATTTCAACCATCGCCTTAAGGCTTCATTAGTCTAATCGTAAAGTAAAAAAACGTATCTGTAATTAATTCAATGTGTTAAAATAATATAGAAATATACTTTTATCTTTTTTCTATGCATTGAAACTATTGTCAAGTAAAATCGTAAAAAAGTTCTGTTGAAAATAGAAATTTTCTATTTTATTACTTGACATTTAATTCTATGCACAAGAAAAAGATAAAAATACAATATTTTTATTTTTTATACTCTTTTTATTCATTATGAGAATGATACGTTACTTTTTTTACGATACTTCCAAACTAATTTGGGCTTTAACCGTCCATATAAACCATAATGATACAAGTAGTTTTATAAAGTTTCCTATATTCCAATTTTTAAAATTATTTCTTTAAATTTTATTTGAGCCTATCTATAATTAAATTCAAATTATATTAATTTTATTTATGTTTTTACTTCAAATTAAGAGCAGAGAAGTTTTAAATCCAAATCGAAGTAACGGACATTTTTTTTATAGAATTATTAAGACGTGATACTGACAAATGGCAGTTAGTCAGAGCGAATTAAGAAAAGCTTCTTCTGATGATGACGAATAGGCAGTTTGTCAACTACATTTTTGAAAAATAAAAAGACTGCAGATATGCCTTTAAGACGACTTTGGTAAATGCCTTTACCTGGTGACTTGTTATCTAAACGCCGCTGCTGACATTGTTTTTAAAACAGATTTCCCAGCTAGAAACTGTTTTACTGAATTTTCTACTAACTTTTTTGATCAGTGCACAACCTACACTTTGTCACTTGACAAGTATTAAATTATTACCGCACAGTGTATTTTTTATCATTGCTAAATATACTATCAAATAACTTTTAAATCATATTTGATTTAACATCTTACTTTTTATGACCATTTTTAAATATTTTAAATATTTTAAATATTGTTCTTATATATAAGTAAATGTAGTTATAATTAAAGCAAACTTTTCCATATTTGAATTAAATACGATTTCAATATTTGTTTTCGCATTTTAAAAATATATAAAAACATATTTAAATTATAAAGAAGACCAATTTATTTTGACTTCAAAGCTGTTTCTTTTTAATTACATCTTCTTTCTGTATGATTTTAACTTTTTTTGTGTGTACTTTTAAAAGTTATAATAAAGCCAAAAGTTATTTTTAACTGATTGAATCTTCTTACATGAAAAGTAAACAAGAAAAAGAAACGAGCAGAAAAACACGCAACATTGCGGCCTTTATTGCGAATACAATAACAGCCAGTTTTCAACATTATTTAGTAAAATTAAATGAGTTATGTCATGATTAGGGTTTGGAATTTTCCGGACTTTTTTATTTCCCGGGAAACGGGAATGAAAAAATTTGATTCCCGGGAATCCCGGGAAATATTTTTGAACAAAATTGTTAATGAAAACCACCTACATAAGTAAGTTTTGTTAAAAAAAACACATTTTGTTTAAAAAAACACTTTTTGTTAAAAAAAACAAATGCAATCTGTAGTGAGAATTCAAAGTAAAAAATATCAGAATGTTGAACATTTGATTTCACATAAATTACTCGCAGCACTGCTAAATGAATTGTATGATTCCAGCAGAAAGCACCTACTACTGGACTGTTGGAAACAAACCGTTTCATCACACTTGGCTAGAGTTTGCTGTTCGGTTTTCATCGAAACCGAAACCGCGGTTTTTGAAGCCTAAAAGCCGAAAACCGACAAAAATAAGTCGGTTTTTAAAAAATACTAAAAACAATTAAAATAGTTAATTAAATTACATATTATTGAGTGTTGAATTTCGAAAAGGGCTTAGCTCCTGAGGGTTATAATTTTAGAAAAAAAATTGCATCAAAAAGTCATGTATTGAGTTTCAAAAAGTTTTATTTCGTAGTCCGCGAAATTTATTGTATAAAATTTTATTATTATATTATTTAAAAAAAACTGCTAAATTTCGGATTTAGCTCTTTAAATACAGCTTTATTTGCCGAAAAAAGAATACAAATTTTAATGTATAACGGTTTCCGCATTTTTCCCCTCGGCTATGGCTTTATTGGCTTTATTCGAGTGAGAAATTCAATATAATTTTAATAAATAAGTATTTAAATATTTACCCCTAAATTCATAAACGCTTTGAAAAATTATGAGAGGTTTACTGAACAAATTTTGTATGAAAATGACGTTTTGTAAACCTGCTATAACTTTACAAAGCATTTATGAATTGAGGGGTTAATTTTTAATTTTTTATACAATTTAATTTTTATACAAATTAAATTATTTTATAATAATTCAATTAATATCACAAGAAAACCGAAAAATAACCGAAACCGCGGTTTTTTTAATTTTGAAAAACCGAAACCACGGTTTTCAATTTTTTCGGTTTTTAGCTAACTCTACACTTGGCCCATTAGATATGGTGGCCACAATGTTATTTTCCAAAGACAAATAAAACTCTTCTAGTCTTATTTCTACATTTCTTCTTATTTCATCAGCATTACATCTTCCTGATATATAAACCAACCCCAGGTTATAAAATGAATTATTTCCGTTTATACATATGTTCAAATATCTCTTTTGTGATATTCTTGTCCATTCATCTAAGATTATAGTAAATCTCTTATTGTTAGAAATATTGCTCAATATTTCTTTTATCATGATATCTTTTACATAATTGTAGTAATTTAATATAATGTTCTTTACATCGGTTTCATTTTTTTGCAATGCCAGGTTTTTGTTATAAAAACTTTCTCGAATAAACGAAGATCTAGTTATGATGCGGATTGACTGTGGCTAATTTGGATACCATTTCAGGAAATGTTTGCCCTACCATAAAACCTTTAATGCCTATTCAGCTTACACTTTTTTCTTCGGGTACTTTGCTAATTTTAGCTGAAACGTTAATCTTGTTGTTGTTTTCTTCAAGAGAAGTTGCAGGACCATCAATTTTTTTGTTTTTTTGTAAAACAAATTTAGATGTCGGATAACCAAATTTAGATACCACCGTTAACCAGTCTTTTCTTTTCACATTTATTAATGAAAACGTTACTTATAAAATTATTGACCCTTAATATAAAGGAGTATTTTAAACTTAAAGTCGACTCTATTTTTAATCAAACGGTTTTGTTCATTTTGTGTATGAAAACCTTACAAAAATATTTATATTTTCAATTATTTTGATTGGTTGAAAATAAATTAGCCAATCAGAATGATCCAAATATAAACCAAGTCAAGGTATACTGCCACCCAATATTTTAACTAAAGTCGACTTTACCTAAAATATGTATTTGAAAAATTTAGATAGTAAGGGCGATTATTTGTAAAGGCACATCTACACGAGAGAGAAAACTACTAGAGATAGAGCAAAAAACACCTCTAAATAGCTTTAATCATTCACAATAGAGCTAATTAGAGGTGTTTTTTGCTCTATCTCTAGCAGTTTACTCTCTCGTGTAGATGTGCCTTAAGAAACAAAGCTTTTTTTCATATATCTTTCAAACATTTTACCAAGTTTTTAGGTTTTACTACTTAAATTTTGAATAAGTTATGCGAAAAATCTTTATTAGTTGAAATGCTCCTAATTACTTGGCAAAGATTTTATTTGTGTGTCAAATAAATGTATTCCCTTTTAAAAGATTTTAACAATGACATTTTTGTTTTGGTATTTTTATGACTAAAATTAAAAAATCCTATTCGAAACAAAAACAATTTAAAAAATTTAATATTTTTAAAATTTCCCGTTTTCCCGGGAAAAATATATTATTTTCCCGGGAATTCCCGGCAAACTTTTCCCGGGATTTCCCGGGAATTCCCGAACCCCAAACTCTAGTCATGATATAAAAAACATGAACAGAAAGTAATAAAAAATCAATGAAAATATTTTGTGTTTATTATGTCGCACATTGTGAAAACTAGCCTTCTTATTCTCCATGATGTTCCTTTGCTTTCGTGGTTATTGTCAGGCTATTGTGATACACTGAGAGGTAGAATAAATTTATTGCCATTGCAAATATTTACCAACTCAAGGATACACCTTATCGAACTACTACAAGAGCACCCTTATATTGGTAATCAGAAAACTTTGAGATTTTATACATAAATACAATATTTACGTGTACATTGTGTTACTGGGTCCCAGTTCGTTTACTTTAAATTAATTCTTAAGTTTCCAACAATATTGAAAGTGGATGACTTGATTGGCTTACTATCCTTTTTTAAACTGTTCACATACACACACACACACCCATATTTAACATGCTTAGGATAAAACTACATATAAACTTTGATTCACAGAAAAATTTATGTTTTAGGTTGTTGTTATTTTTATTTGTGGTGATGGTATTGTTGTTGCTATTTTTTCCTTATTGATTTCAATAGATGACGAAAATGCCCAGGTAAAAAATACGAACGGCACGACTTTGGAGATGCTAGTACATATACTGGCGATGTATCGGATTTATAACTTTTACAGTACTTTTATGGTGTCGAAATGATAACACCAATGCCTTTTAGAGGAAATATTGAAAATGCCCCATTTTTACTACCCCTACTTTTTGATCAATAATATGATTTTCCAAAGTTTTATGAAAGCTTATTTATTGCTGAGGCACGATATTTTGTCAACAGGGAAGTGTTGGCAGATAACACGTGAGTCTTATCAGATTGTCATGATATTTTTATGCAGTATTGTTAGACATTCGATTGTGGAAAAACAAAGCCAGTCTACAAAATACTTAGCTGTACTACTAAGGTAGGAGTTTCACGAGGAAAGTGATTCGTCTGCATGGCGCAAAATTTTGTTCAGATATGAGGAGAATTTCTGGCTTAGTTGCTATGGCAATAAGCCAAATTACCATATTTGATTTCAAGAGCGACTCGAAGAGTTGTTTCAACAAGATGGCGAGGACAGCCCGTGAAAGCATGGCTTTATTGCTAGAAAAACTTTGTGAACAGTTAATTTAACATAATAGACCAGTGCAAAGGCCGTATTAGGGAAACCTCCGTTATATGGGCGAAAAATATGGCGACCTGTGACCCGTCCCCTCTTCTAAAAATGATCGTTTTGGTATAAAAATACAACATGCAAAAAATGAAGATAATCGTATAACGGGAACACGTGCCGCACCGGCCTGAATTTTGAACTATGATTTACAAGGGGAAAAAGTCCTTTTTTGGTTTCTTTTGATAATGTTGGCTCTTAGGTATCCGTATTTCTGAAAAATATCAATAGAATCGTAATCTGGACTGAATTACTTTTCTAGCAATGTATAAAAATCCAAAATCGTAAGGAAAATATTTAAGTAATTGCAATTATCCCAGATCATTGTAGGGTTAAAATGAGATAAATTACGAAAATCGTAGAAAATAAAATACCTTTTCCAGAAACTTACAATGTTATACTCTAGTTTCAGTTCTAAAATCCACAAATATTCTAACGTACAATTTGGTCTCTCTTGAATAATGCTACTCTAGTCCGAGGTATGGCCAAAAATGGGATTTTTTTTTTTATAAATTCGCAAAACTCTAATTTTGAGTTTTTAAAATTTTGTTCAACAAAAAGTTGTCAACGCATATATTTTTTCTAAAACATTTCATTTTCCAGAAATACGGTAATTTTGAGGCAAATATTTACAAAATAAACCAAAAAAGTAGTTTTTTCCCTTGTAAATCGTATTTAAAATTTCAGGCCGATGCGGCACGTGTTGCCGTTATACGATTACGTTAGTTTTTAGCGTGGTGTATTTTCATACCTAAACGAACATTTCTAGAGGAATGGGGAGGGGGGGCCGCCTTAAATCGTTAGTTGAAAAATAAGGTTCACCCTAGGCCCCATAGATTATGCGATATCCAGAGATTACAAATTTGCTTTTTCTGCTTTCTTTTTGGATTTTAGGTTCTTTAGATTTATAAAAGTTTTTTCTTAAGATTTTTAATTGTAAATTGCTTTTTTTAAGCCTTTTTTCCCAAAAATGTGTTTGTTCTCATAAAAGAATAATCTTCTCATACCTTTGATTTTTTTTTTGTGTAGTTTTTTCAAGTTTTTTTTACTTTGTTTTTTTAAGTTTTATTATTATATTTTTTGCTTTAAGGGGGTAAATACTTTACCAGTAATATTTTCAATAGCAAGTAAAATATAAAAAAAATCGAAAACAAAATTTTTTCTATGGTCGATATCCCGCCCCCTTAAATACAATGGATTTTGCTTTTTTGTCTTCTCTGGTGCTATTATACCTCTCGACTATTTCCTTCATTGATACATAAAATCCATATTCATTGATACATAAAATCCGTATAGACTGAAAATATAATTAGCTACTTTTTGTCTTTAAACTTTGTTTGAACAACAATCGATTTTCGAGCGAGAAGGATTTGAAGTGAAAATTTCGTAAATTTTAAAAAAAATTTAATAGTATGAAAAAAAACAAAATATTTGACAAATCGTCAAAACTAAATTTATGATCTGCAGTGGGATTCTATATCTTTCCAACGACAAAATTGAGTAGTTAAGTTGTCAATTTACTATGGAACTTGTCAATTTATCTACCGAATTTTTTCGATTAAAAGTCACAGAATTGTCCTCTGGTATACATTATCGATAATTACAAAGCTAGCTTAGACTCTTTACTTGTAAAATGAGTTTTTTTTTACACCAGGACCAGTGTTGCCAAGTCGTTTTTTTACAAATCCCCCTAAATTTCCCAAAAAACCTCCTAAATTTGCTCTACCACTAAAAAAACATCCTCCTAAAACAAATTTTCCCAAATTCAGGAATTTGTTTTTTTTTCAAATTGTTTTTAATAAATGTAAATAATTGATTTTTTATGTTGTTAAAAGAAGAAAAAGTTCGTTATATTTTATCTCGTTTTATTTGATTTCCTAGTCACAGTCTAAAATTTCTCAACTTCAAAAATATTTAGGCTAAAAGAAAATAAAAATTTATGTTAAAAACTATCAACAATTTGACAAAACTAATCATCGAACTATAAAATTTAATTGTTTTTTAAGGTAAAACTACCCCTAAAATGATTTTCTGAACCCCCAAATTTCCCCCTAACAAATTGGTACCCCCTAAAATTCCTCCTAAGCTGTTGAAAACCCCTTGAATCTAGGGGGAAACCCCTAACACCTGTCAGGACTCACAGGATAACATCAGGATACGACTTGACAATATCTCTTTAACCCAAAAACTAACTCACAGATTTTTCTGAAATTAAACACAAATTACCCAGCAAAAATAAATGGAATGACTTCTAAATGAATCACTTCCTAACGGATAACGGTATTCCGGGGATTTTGGTAATGGTGTTTTAGGGGTAACTGTAATCAGTTGAAAGGGTTTTGAATGAATAACGGTATTTTAGTGGTATTGCCTGCAAACCTTGAAATTTATTGATGTTTAGTGCCAAATTCGCAATTTTTAAAAAGCGAAAATATCCATAAGTTTTGAAAGAACACCACATCACTTATTTTGTTTATGAATATTATTATATCACCAACAGAAAATCAATTGTATCTTTTAATTAGAATCAAAAAAAAACAAGTATGTATGATACGAAAAGATGTGATACATTCCAAAATTTTATTATACCAAATAAAATTTCTATTCCAGTCTCAATATATTTTGATAATTACCAATATAAAGGAAATTAAAGGTTGATGGCACGGAATTTGACAAAAAAAATTTAAGTTGATTAGAAGAATTAATGCTTTAGCTAGAGTGATAAATTTTATTGCAACAGAACTGATACTAAATTTTTTCTGCCGATATTTTATTCAAATGACTAAATCTTCGATAAATTCATGGTTGTTGGTATTGAAGGCAATCTAATCAATATTGATTAGAAGAGCCAATCTTTTGGATAATGTGACTGTGTTTTGGTTAATCGTATATATTTTCTTTTCACAAATAAATTTCACTTTTTGATGATGAATTATAAGTAACTTCACTTAAAATTATTGAATAACGAAAAAATTTCGTTGGTTCCGATAGAATTCTAACTAGTTTATTTTCTGTGTGTAATTGAAGTAAAAAGTACTTAAATCAAATTATTTACTTTAACTTGTTTTTAAGAAAAGTATGTTCTCGATTTAACCCTTAACTACACCAATAAAATTTCATAGTTACGTAGTTAACGATATCCGTAGTTGAATGGAAATGTGTTTTAAATGACTATTATAATCAATATTGACTATGGGTTGAGTTAGCAACCACTCAGGGCTATGGCGTCACCAAAAAAATAAGTTATAGCAACATCATTATCAATAGGTGGCGCTTTGTTCAGTAAACTGACACTTTTCATTTTTATTCAAAATTTAAATAAAAACAAACAAAAAACTTAAAAAAAAGTAAAGCAAATAAAATTTTATTAATCAAACATATTTAGCGCGTATTTCCTTTTAATTTTGCGCTGTTTTCAACAATTTTTGCTTTTGAAATATAAGCTCAGCTGATACTAAACGGATACTAAATAGTTGCTCAGGTGATACTAAATTTCAGCGCCCCCTACCGGTGAGTAGTGTAATTTTTGATTTCCTATCTCTATAATTAATTGTCTCTGCAACCACTGGTTTTGTATTACCCTGTGAATAACATGTCAATTTTTTTCAAATTGACAAACACTTTTGTAAAAAGAATTGACTTCCCAGGAAAATTTTTTACAATCGGTAGCCAACCACACCCATTCTACAACTGGTTCCACTGCAACCGATTCCATGGAACTGGTTCCGGAACCAGTTCCTGGGATCCTATATGGAAGGTGTGGGTGACGTAGAATCAATTCCAGAACTAGTTCCAGAACTGATTCTAGAGCAACCGGTTCCACTTTGGAGGTATAGAAGGGGTTGCTTTTGGGACAATTTCAAACAAAAAGAATCGGTGTTAGAATCGACAGTAGAAGGGGTTGTGAATGAAAAGCAGCTATTGTACAACCGATTCTTTGGAACAGAAAATTTTCCTGGGTTAAAATATCAATTTATAATTATTTTTATTTTAATCTAAAAAATTAATTTTCAGAATTGTTTCAAATAAATGTATGGATGTTCCGGTTTATTTCCGAGTTTCGTGGAGTAAGTTGAAACATATTGCTGTTTTAAATTTTAACACGACAATACTGAATTCTGCACTACTAATTTTAACTTTCAGAAGACAGACGATCGGCAAAAAATATCAAGCAATCCCTTAAGTCTAAACGAAGTAAAGTGTGATCATTCAATATTGTAAAATTTGCACAATAAGTTGTCATCAAAAGTAATACGAAAATTAATGTCATCCTCATAAAAATAGCAAGTACAATGTTGTTAATGTTATATTGTATAAATGTACATACCAAGGTTGGTTACCGTTATCGTTATAATACCATTATCGCTAAAATACCGTTTCAAATTGAATACCGTTACCGTTACCAATACTTCTAAAAGTTTTTCCAAATACCGTTATCGTTACCGATACCGTTATTTTTAATGGTAGTTACCGGTATTTTACCGGTATTTATTAATTCATATAAAATGCAAATTTTTTAAACTTTTTTGTAATAATTTTCAGTTTTTTTTGTACAAAAAAATTTATGGATAATAATTTTAGTTATTAAAACTACCAGCATTGAAGATAAAGCTTATAATATGTATTTTTACCACGTAAAATTAAATATATGTTAAGTTTTTACTTATTTTTATATATTTTTAACATAATTTATAATACCGGTATTGCTGTTTCGATAACGGTATACCGTTACCGAAACAGTATTAAATACCGTTACCGAAACAAATGAAATTTAATACCGTTACCGTTACCCTTACCGTTTTTCGTTTGGTAACCAACCTTGGTACATACACATATTGCATAAATAAAGATATGAGAATGGTTAGTTGTTTCCTATTTTTTTTACTAAAAAATAAAAAAACGATAAAAAATTGGTGGTTCCTGGCAAAAATGTTTTAAATATAGGTCGTTAATATTTACTACCTTCAAAATTTTGATACTTTTAACTACCCAATCGTAGCCAATTACTTTGCTATAGTTGATTTGTAGATTTTAAACAAATGTAGTTACCTTCCACTATTTCATATCCACTATGTCATAGTGAGGGTTATTTCACCTATGACATAGTTCAAAATATAGTGATCAGCAACTACGTAATTTTTAGGGTGTACATGATCTCTTCAATTTTAACCATTTTTTTATATATGATTTCTAAAGGCGTGTACATTTCAAGAAAAATACCAAAAAAAAATTATTTAAAAAAGGTGATTTTTATTGAAAATATGGTTTTCTGCCAAATACCTAAGTTGTGATAATTTAACGTGTAGAAAAAAAAATTAACTATGACCTACCCAGCAAAATCTCAGTAATGGGTGCCCATTACTAATATGCAAATAATAAGCAGTAGAATAGGGGTCTACTACATATAATTCGGTGTCAAACTCATTATTTTTATACGACAAGGTAGTTTCTGTAAGTAGTTGTCCATATTCGCTGCAGGAAAAAACACACAAAATTTGTGCAACCGCTTACCCGCTACATTATACAAATATATAAAATAAGTAGTTACCAAAATAATTAGTTATTTGGGTGCTAATATGCAGTTAAAAAATAAGTGGTTACAAGTTGTTAAAAAATAAGGCTTACTCATATACTTATTAGTGGTTAAAAATAAGTAGTTACCAATATGAAATTATATTTGTAATTAAATAAGTAGTCGCGCGTAAGCTAGCCTACTTATAGACACGTCTTGTTCTAACAAAAATAACTAGTACCGATGCCGAATTATAAGCAGTAAAAAATTTTTGTTTCATTATATAACCAGTTACTTGGTAATGAAAGGTTTTGCTGGGTATACATTTATTGTCGCCAAAATGAATTTTATTGCGAGAATACTTTAAATATTTAAAAAAAAAATTTAAAACAAATTTTTGTATAAATATTAATTTTTGGAAAAAATAAAAATATTCGTTTACTTTCACCAATCTTTTCTACAGGTAACAGCGCCGTAAATGAATCAATTTTTACAAAAATACGACTTTTAATAAAGTTTATGTATAGCTGATCTTTTAATTGGTAAATTAATCATTTTCGCTTGATTTGAGGTCATAAATATTAGGGTTCGTCAAAAAAAAATTTATTTGATTTTCGGATATTATCACTTTTTTTAAAGTTTTTGCATAAAAAAAAAAGAATGGCGTTTTTTATTTCAACTCCTTCCACTGGCGCAAGTCGGCCAAAAACGCTGATTTGGAGACCCATTTTCTGCAGAGCAAAAACGGCTGCATTTCTGGGAAATCTGACTTTACCATTCGATTCGACAGCAAAAATTAATATAAAAAACATTTTTTTTGCGTTTTCTGAATACAGCAGATATTCATTAGAGTGGTCCAAAATCCACTTTTTTCAAAAATTTCAAAAAAGTTACTTTTTTATTATACTGAATTTAGACTAAGCAAAAACTATCTGGTTTTTGTACAAAACTAAATTGCAAAAGCCAAGTCACTTACACTTGTTATTTAGTTTTTCTTTGTCATAACACTTTTTTATTACACACTTTTCTTCCTTTTTTTATTTTCAAATTAATGTAAAAAAATTATTGATATATTTAAAAAAGAATAACAACACACAATTTCAAACTAAACTAGAAATATTCTTAAAAAATTAAAATATATTTTTTTGACACTTGCTTTACTCCTATATTCGTTGTAACAGGGTGTACCGAAAATTAACTATTAATGATACCGGGTGTATAAAAAATGCACATTTCAGATATTTTTACTTGGTTTTTGGTAAAAACCAGGTAGAATCTGGTTTTCAGTTTGTAGGAAAATTATATGGAAAAACCAAATTAATTTTGCAGTTTTCGGCTCAAAAACTAAAAATTGCCAAAAACTACTAGTTTTCGCCTAGTCTAAATACACTATTACACACAATGAAAATGTATTCCCTGCTGAGAATATTGGTACAAAAATTTTTGATATACTGCGACCCGTTAAAAGTAGTTTTTGTAGTTTTCATTGAATTAAAAAACAAAAATCCAAATTTGATTAGCTAATAACTTTTTAACGGTTCGCGGTATATCCACAATTTTTGTACCAATGTACTCCGCCGGAAATACATTTTCATTGTGTGTAATAAAAAAATTACTCTAATGGCTATCTGGTGTATTTTGAAAATGCAAAAAAAAAGTTTTGTGTATTAGTATTTTTTTTTTGTTTTTACTATAGACCAACGCTCAGGGGATGCCCCCTACTAATGCAATGCATTGTGTTGATATCAGGAAAATAGGTTATGGGGAGGAGGAAAGAGGGAGTAGTGTTTGTGAACGTTTGACTTGAATTTCTCGAAATTGTAAGTATCAGGAAAGACATCTGCGGGGAGTTTATTCCACATACGGGCGGTTCGACTAATAAACGAATTCTCTCTATAATGCGTTGTGCGACTAACTGGACAATCGACCACAAACGGATGAGATCTACTGTACAAGCGGTGTTACGGCCAAAAACACGGTGCATCGGGATAAGTGCACTTATCTCAGCAGAACACCTTCCATGGTAGTAACGATAAAACAGTGTTACACAACCCACATTCCGACGATGCTCCAACGAGTCAATAGAGCTGGATACCCTACTGTCATCAAGAGCTTTTGATTCCTCAATATTGATACCACCCATGTATACAGATGAGAATGATGCCTCCGCGGTCTTATGAGTCAGCAAACAACATTGGGTTTTACGTGGATTAAAATCGACCCTATTCACGCGACCGCATTCAGAGATTGTAATAAGGTCTTGATTGAGTGTGTCATTCATAATCTGCCTCCTGCCCCCAATCTCTGCAAGGCTTGGCCTATGATCGAAGGAATATGAATGGCAAATGTTGATGTCATCTGCAAAAGAGTAGATAGGATTGGAAGTCTGACAGAGGAAGCCATTTAGAAAGATAAGAAATAGAGAAGGAGAAAGAACACAGCCTTGCGTTACCCCTGTATTCAACTGAAACTCATTAGATGAGACCCCATCTATAACAACTCTTATAGTGCGATCCCTGAGAAAACTCGATGTAAATTGAGAGAAGTCATCACCGACACCAAAAGCAATGAGCTTTGACACGAGTGCTTTATGCCACACACGATCAAACGCCTTGGAAATATCCAGCGCAACCACTTTGCTTTCACCAAATCTGTGAATTGACCGACTTCAACGTTCCGAAAGAAACGCCATCAGGTCTCCCGTAGAACGACCTCTACGAAAGCCATACTGTCGATCATTAAGAAGCAAATTGGACACAAGATAATTAACAAGATGTTAGTTTACCATGCTCTCCATGACCTTCGAGAGTGCAGAGCAGATTTCGATTGGGCGGTAATTAATTTAATTTTGTTGTAGAATCGAATGGTAAAATCAGATTTCCTATAAATGCAGCTGTTTTTGCTCTGGAGGAAAAGGGTCTTAAAATTAGCGTTTTTGACCAACTTGCGCCAGTTGAAATAAAAAAAAAAAAACGCCATTCTTTTTGTCTATGCAAAAACTTTTAAAAAATTTATAAAATGCGAAAATCAAATTTTTGTGACGAACTCTAATAAATAATTACTACCAAATTTTCCTTAAGTTATTTTTTAAATGAAAGAAAGTTGATAAAATTGACAAGTAAATTACAGAGAATCCAAATTAAAAAAAAAAAATCTAAAAGGTTAGTATTCTTTATTTAGAATTCCTTCTCCCAAAGGAATAATACTTCATTTAGCACTATTTTTATAATTTGATTTTATTATATGTAATTTTTAAATAAATTGAGAAAATATATGTATGTATAAAAGAAAAAAATGCGTTTTTTTGCAAAAAATATATATAAGGATTGTAGCTAAATAAATAGATAATACCGGTTGAGACAACCTCGCTCTCCAATTCGTTCGGTTGTCGCAACCTCTAAATAGGGTTGCTGCAACCGAATTCGGTTGTCATAACCCCACAGTTCGGTTGCCACAACCGAATACGGTTCCCACAACCTCAAAATTCAGTTGCAAGAACCGAATTCGGTTCCCACAACCTATGTATTCGG
This sequence comes from Leucophora obtusa, assembly GCA_949987735.1. NCBI lineage: Eukaryota > Metazoa > Arthropoda > Insecta > Diptera > Anthomyiidae > Leucophora > Leucophora obtusa. The sequence continues at coordinate 106,379,190 of OX465299.1, read as the reverse complement.
CTGTCACAACTGAATTCGGTTGTTACAACCTCAAAATTCAGCTGCGACAACCCCATTAATGGGGTTGCGGCAACCTCGTAAATTCGGTTGGAACCTAATTCGGTTGGGATAACAAATTTTTTTGTTTTCAGAAAATTTCGGTTGGAATTCGGTTGCTGCAACATCAATTCGGTTGTTTCAACCACAGTTCGGTTGTTTCAACCACAGTTCGGTTGTTTCAACCACAGTTCGGTTGTTTCAACCTCAGTTAGGTTGCTGCAACCGAATTTGGTTGTGTCAACTGAATTCGGTTGTTATAACCGAGTAAATGGGGTTGTCGCAACCGAATTTGAAATATATTCAGTTGCAGCAACCGAATTCAGTTATAACAACAGATATTTATACGAATGGGGTTGCTACAACCGAATTCGGTTATGACCACCGAATTGACATGAATTCAATTTGAATTTTTTAAACTTCAAAAAAAATAAATACAAAAAGATATTTTAATAGTTTTTATTTTGCTTTTGAGCAGAAAACAGATAAAAATTGATTAAAAATACACTTAAAGGTTCGTTTTACTATTATTTAAGGTTAGCTAATAGCATTGTACTGTAATTACCGTATTTTGCAGCAATTTGTTTTAAAATGTTAGACATACCGCAGCTTGTGTGTGAATATTTTTGGGGTGTTGCAAACAGCACGGAAGTCTTATAAATCAGGTAATTATCAATGGAAAATACTTCGCCATAAAGGTATATCAAAACACAATAATTTTAATTATTCCTATTTCCACATATTCCATTCACCGTCAAGTTAAAAAGTGAAAATTATTTAGGGTCGAGATCTTCATTGATAATCTGTCTTGTGATGTGCACAGCAATGTATTAAATTTGGGAGTCAAATAGAAAATTCATATTAATGTAGGTACATATTTTAATTGCAGTCATAAGAAAAATTTTAATAAGCGGTTGTTATTTCCCCTATTTCATAACAGTATGCTACTTGCGATCGTACAGCGCCATTTCCCAAAAATGTACTTTATTAGTATATTTTGTTACTTTCCGCTTCGTGGAATAGGAACTACTTTCAATGCTTTTTCAAAACCCGTGAGTACCTGCTAATAGAATACGAGTATACTAAAATGGAGAGTATTAAAAAAGTGTCACTTCTTAAAAAGAACAAATAGTTAAAGTATTAAATTTTGTTACGAATAACAAGTTCTAATAAAAGTACCTTTTCTTACAAAAAAAATATTTTAAGTCGTAGCCCTTTTTTAAAAGAGAGTGTACTAAAACAGGAAAGGGTACCTGAAAGAAAGTGTACTGAAATATCACCCTGTCTTTCGAAGTAACAGTACTTAAAGAGTATTCAGTCGTTAAACAATAAATTCTTACGGAGTACTCGTTATGTAAGATATTTATATCTTAGCAGGGTTGGCAGGCAATACCGCTAAAATACCCTTATCGACCGTTACCCCTAAAATACTGTTACCGAAATAGTGTTATTCTTAAAATAACTTTACCGAAATAAATGAAACACCGTTCCCCTAAAATACCGTTATTTTTAGTTCTTAGCTTTCCGCAATTGCACGTTGTTATTGAGTATTTTACATAAGTTAAAGAGATTATATTTCTTTTATACTCTATAGGAATGAAAGGTATTTTTTAATGATCTTTCTCTTAAAGAAGTAGTATTTATTTTAGTACTATTCTACTATTCCTTTAAGAAAGGGGTAATTACGAGTATTTTAGCAGTCTTTATTTTTGTCCTAATTTCCTCTCTTTTAAAGAAATGGAATTTTTTTAGCACTCTTTCAATTAAATAAAGGGTACTTCTTTTACAGATTTTTTTCGTGTAGAAAGGATACTTCACTTAGTAATCATTCTTTCAAATTTTACCTCTTTTACTACTATTTCTTTGAATGCCAGTGTTGATTTTGATAATACATATATATAATTTTATTATAATATTTAGTAAAACTGAGAAAATATATCTATAAGAAATAATAAAATGTGTTTTATTTTTTACGAAAATTGTTTAAGGATTTTAGCTAAATTAATAGAAAATATTGGGTGTGACAACCCCGTTCTTTAATAAATTCGGTTGTCACAACCTCTCAATAGGGTTGCTACAACCGAATTCGGTTGTCACAACCCCACAATTCGGTTGCCACAACCTCTAAAATCCGGCTTCCACAACCGAATTCGGTTGTAACAACCTCAAAATTTGGTTGTGACAACCCCATTTATGGGGTTGCTGCAACCTCGCAAATTCGGTTGGAACAACAAATTTTTTTGCTGGGTGTATATGTGCACAAGTCCAAACATAGACCCATTTAAACCAAAATCAATATATTTCGTCCTTGGGCCGATATAAATCGGTCTGTCAAATTTTATCAAAAAATCTTAATATTTGCGACCCGTTGCGTGCGCACAAGAATACATGGAGAGACAGACGGACGGAGAAATTAAAAAAACAACATTTCTTATGATAAATAATGGAAATATAGCACGACTACGCACTCTCAAATAAAATTACCATGATAATTGAAAAATTTGTGTCATTCTTTTTTCATTAAATCGAGTTAAAAGTGTGTAAAAAAAAACTCAAAAATATCACCCTCAGAAAAATTCGGTTGCAACGAGGTTGTCACAACCAAATTGAGGTTGTTCCAACAGAAGATAGGTTGCTGCAACCGAAATGAGGTTGTTGCAACCGAATTCGGTTGTCTCATCTGAAATTCGATTGCAACAACCGAATTGGGCTGTAGCAGCCGAATTAACGGGACTGTAGCAACCGAATTTAAAAAAATGGGGTTGCTACAACCGAATTCGGTTGCCACAACCGATTTTTTTGTTTGCAATGCAACAATAAATGTTTTCTTCCTGGCAATATGATCGGGGAATCTTCTTCGTATTGCCATGCTTGCTGGGAAGTTTACAAAATTATTACTGAATAAATGGAAAAACGATGTCATTTGGATAAATGAAAGGAGGGCCTAAGAAAAAATCTCTTAATCAATGAATTGTGGGGACTAATTAATTGAGGAATAATTACCACTAACAGATAGGCTTTTCGAAAAACAGAAAAATGCTAAAATTCACTGAAATCAGGGTTGGAAATTGCTCACTCAGGCTGACTCTCATTAAAAATATTATGTAACCAGATAAACTATTATTCAGTAACTAGTATTATTTAGTTTGTTATTTAAAATCGATAATCCAATTTAGCAAAAAAGTAATATTTTTGTAACATATTCGTTTGCAGAATGTTAACCGCTGATTAAGTTTTTTAATTCATTTTTTTACCATAAAGCCTTTCTTGCGTTCCGCCTTTATTTTGCAATTTTTTAAGTGCGGTTTTTTGAAATTCATAAAACAAGGACTATAATACCCATTTTGTAAAAAAGTTTGGAGGCTAGTTGCAAATAAAAAAAGAAATCGCGAAAAAGAATTTGCAAAAAGGAAAATTTCTGCAGCAATATATTTATTTTCAGAATGTAAATCGCTGATCAAGCACCATAAAGCCATTTTTCGCGTTCCTCCATTATTTTGCAATTTTTTAAGTTCGGTTTTTTAAAATTTGTAATCTAGGGACTATAATAACAATTTCATGAAACAAAGTTTGGTGGCTGGTTGCAAAAAGAAATCGCGTAAAAAAATTTGCAAAAAGTAAAATGTTTACATCAACATATTTGTTTGCAGAATGTAAATCGCTGATTAAGTTTTTTAATAAAAATTTTGCTCCATAAAGCCTTTTTTCGGGTTCCGCCATTATTTTGCAATTTTTTAAGTTCGGTTTTTTAAAATTTGTAATCTAGGGACTATGATACCCATTTCGTGTACCAAAGTTTTTTGGTGGTTAGTTGTAAAAACAAAAAATCGCAAAATAAAAAGTGCAGAAAGGAAAAGTTTTTGCATTAATATATTTGTTTGAAGAATGTAAATCGCTGATTAAGTTTTTAAGTTGAAATTTTACGATTATGTCTTTTTTTCGCATTCTGCCATAATTTTGCAATTTGTTAAGTGCGGTTTTTTAAATCTGTAATCTAAAATTTCCATAACCCAAGTAAAAAAGTTTTGATATAGATTTATATGACTTTATAAAATCTCTTGTGGTAATATATTGCAAAATATTTTGTATGAATACACAAAATTATATTACATTGTATAACATTGCATAACGTTGCATATCAAATATATAAATATATCTTCCTTCACGTTACACTTTATATAGTGCAATATATGGTAATATCCAATTATATATCTATCTATATGTCACTTTATATGCCACATATAATTACATATTTTTATATACAAGTGTATCTAATTGTATACATTTGTATTACATTATATATAATTTCATACATTTGAGTGGGGACAAAATTCGGATCAAATTGTATAAAACTATATTTTAATCAATCAAAGTATATATAATTGTATCAAATAATTATCTAATTGTATAAATTTAGATCTTATTAAACCAATTTAGATATAATATGATACAGTAAGATGTTCTCATTTTCCGGATAAAATCATGTATAATACGTAAGTCACAAAATAAAGTAATGGTAATTTTTATTATTTCCCTTTTATAGATTCAATGATAATGAAAACGCGCAATGGTCATTACAAAGTAATTTAGTACTCCCATCTTTGTGTAATACCGTATTTATGTTATACAATATTTAAATAAGTTAGTTATACACCCTCAGAAAAAATCGATTGAAATTAGGTTGGAGCAATAGAAATGAGGTTGCTTCAACCGAATTGAGATTGCTGCAACCGAAAAGAGGTTACTGCAACCGAACTGAAGTTGTTGCAAACAAAATCGGTTGCGGCAGCCCAATTAGGTTGTAAAAACCGAATTTATGAGGTTGTAGCAACCGAATTCATAAAAAATTAGGTTGCTACAACCGAATTCGGTTGTGGCAACTGAGATTATGCTTAACGAGGTTGCTGCAACCGAATTTATATCTACGACGTTGTGGCAACCTCATAATGAGTTAAATTTGAAGGAAATATTAATACTGAAATTAATAAAAATCGTTCGTAAATAATTAAAGGAAAAATTACGCGTCATTTGATTGGCAAAAGATTATATTCGTCCTGGTAAATTATAAAAAATTTTAAAAAGTCGCGTCCGTAGAATGTAAGAACATACATTATTTAAAGGCAGTAATTAGCATTTCTGATGACTCCCAAGGACTCAGAAACGGGTTGCTGGCGAAGAATATTAAAATTTGATAAAATGATTGACAATACACCTATAACAAATAAATTTGGATATGTTGACAGGCTGTAGGTGCGTCGACCAACATTTGGTTTCGGAAGTACTAAATAGAAGGAAGTGAAAAAACTGGTTACATCTTTCTGAACAACAACAAGTTAAAAACGTATCCTGCATCAAGAATCGTACTATACTGCATTACTCGGCTTACTTCATTGAATAAGGGGAGTACATATTGTTCAACACCTCAAAGTTATTACACTTATTTTTGTCTTTTTCAGTTATATTGTCCGAAATCTGCAACTCAAAATTTTATGATGAATCAACAGAAAAATCATATTCCTATTTAAGAAGAAGACGTAAAACTACCAGAGCTTCGAAAAACTTAATTCAATTTAAGCTTAAATCACGAAAAATTAAATTCAGATTTTAAAAATATTCATGTACCATTCCCTTAAACCATTCGTAAAGAATTCATTCATAAGCTTCATTCCCAAAGCTTTAATATGAATTGAATGAATTCCTAACTTGAATCATTCAAATCGCATGTTCATTCACCATTTTACTAATTGAATGAAGAAATTTTATTACCATTCACTTGGTGCAGTGTAGTTTGAAACTAACATATAATCAAAACCAAAGCATACAAGCTGTAACAAAGCATACGATACTATTTATTTCTGTTAGATGAATTTTAAACGTTTTCCATTTGTATTATGCTAATATTTCAGCAATTACATGCAAATTTAAATTTTTCATTTGATTAAGTGAATGAAAACAAATCATTTTTCATTCACCTTTTTATTAAATGAATTCAGGTAAATTGGGTTTCATTCAGTTAGAATTCAATCAAAATAGAATGAATTCATATAATTTAAAGCTATTGGGAATTAAGCTATCGAATTAATTCCATAAGAATGCTATTAGGGAATGAAATTTAACCCAAATTTCATTAATTTTTAAAAAGTGAATGAAAGAATTAAGCCTTTTAAACCTTTGAAAAATACTTTTTCTTTGAAATTTTCTTCAAAATTGTACACAGAGGCAGATTTTTTAAATGATGCAAAAGAAAAGAGACCCTGTAGCAAAAAAGACTTACAAAGAAATCACCCCTTTTTTTCCAAGAAATAGTACCCTTTCTCGGAAAAAGGAGTATCTTTCATTTTAAAGAACGCAAAGTTATAGAACCATGGTATTTAGTACTTTTTCTTTGAAAAATATTTACTTTTTTTAAGCACTCTAAAAGAAAGTAGACTAATATCAGCTCTCAATCTTTAAAAACAGCTCTATTTATTATAATTCCTTTAAAGTATGGTGCACAGTTTTGTGAAAGAAAGAGTTCTAAAACACAAAGTGTACGAAAAGAATTAAAGTTTAGCACTATTTTTTTAAGGAAAGAGTACTTGTTTTAGTTCTCTTTCTGTCAAGGAAAATGCTTTTCTTTCACAGCAATTTATTTTAAAGAAATGATATATTCATACCCTTCCTTTAAGGAAAAAGTACTTCGTTTCTTACAAAGAAGGGGTGCTGTGGTGTAATGGTTAGCGCGTTGGACTGTTACACGTGAGGTTGCAGGTTCGAGCCCCAACCAAGGCAACATCAATTTATGAAAAATAGTAATATGTATGAGTTTTTTCTATCCCTCATACATATCGCAGCGTCCTCCTTTGGTGTTCCCATAGCACTTTACCCCACCGAAGTAAAATAATATAACAGGGCTATGAACTAAAAAAAGCTTCAACAAAGTTTGCCAACTCACCATCAGATGGCGCGCAACAACTGTTCTAAAATTCAACATCTCGCGCTATTACAGTGTTGCCATATTTGAAGCCCTTCAACTTTCACCACCTTTCACTACTTCTCTATCCCCTTTTCAAAGGCAGCAACACGTTAATTAATAGGAAGAATTTCCTGAGTGTTGCTCCTCTTTAAAAAAAAAAAAAAAAAAAAAAAAACGGGGCTAAATTACTTATATTAAAGCAACCAAATGTGCTAAAATAACAAAAAAAAAACTATTTATTTAGTAATCTTTTTTTAAAAATAATTTATTATTTTAGCACTCCTTTCAAAGAAATTGTCATTATTTTGATACTCTTTTAAAGAAAAAGTTCGTATTTTAGTACTCATTCTTTCAAAGACGGGGTTATTATTTTAGTTCTCTTTTAAAGAAAAGGTTCTTATCGTAGTACTCCTTCTTAACCCTTTTTTTAATAATTTCAAGAAAAAGTATGAAAAAATTTTACATTGCTTTAAAGAAAAGTTTATAAAAGAAGAACTTTTTCGTTATAGGTAAGAGTACAAACAGAAGTACAATTTTTTTGAAAAAAAAACTTCCCAATAGGGTTGCTACAATCGAATTCCGTTGTCACAACCCCACAATTCGGTTACCACAACCGAATTCGGTTGTCGCAACCTCGATATTCGGTTGCAGCAACCGAATTCGGTTGGCACAACCTCCAAAATTCGGCTGCCACGACCGAATTCGGTTGTAGCAACCACGAAATTCGGGTACGACAACCCCATTAATGGGGTTGATGCAACCTCGTAAATTCGGTTGGAACCTAATTCGGTTAGGACAACAAACATTTTTGCTGGGTGTACGGTTAATAGCATTTTTTTTAAATTTTAAAATAATAAATGTATAAAAATTCAAAATATGCGTACTTTATTGCAAAAAATATTATAGGATTTTAGCTAAATTAATAGAAAATATCGGTTGTGACAACCCCGTTCTTTAATTAGTTCGGTTGTCACAACCTCTCAATATGGTTGCTACAACCGAATTCGGTTGTCACAACCCCACAATTCGGTTGCCACAACCGAATTCGGTTGTCACAACCCTACAATTTAGTCGCCACAACCGAACTCGGTTGCCACAACCTCTAAAATTCGGCTGCCACAACCGAATTCGGTTGTAACAACTTCAAAATTCGGTTGTGACAACCCCATTTATGGGGTTGCTGCAACCTCGCAAATTCGGTTGGAACCTAATTCGGTTGGGACAACAAATTTTTTGCTGGGTGTAGCCAAAAAAGGTTTTTGGTAACTTTGATCTCAATTTGCTCCAAAACCGGATGTGCTGGAAGAATTTGGAAACCAAATTCGGACTCAGCACGGAAAAGTTACTTGAAAATGTGTGGTCGCATGCCCGAAAATTCCAAAAATTTTAAAATATTTATTAGCGAAAATGGGTGCGGTTTTTTGTTTATAACCTTTTCAGCACTCGAACAGATTCACGCGAACAGATTACTTCTTTTTAATGTATTTTAAATAAGTTATTCTAGAAAACAAATGTGTGCCACTAATTTGAAATTTTTCATTTTTAAAATCTGAAATCGACCTATTTCGTAGATTTTCCCATATGGGTGAAATCAAAAAATGTGATACATTTTTGGGCCAAATTTGTGAGAAGCAAAAAGTGTTAATATTTCTGTTTTTTCTTAATGGAATCAGTAAGTTTAGTCATTATAAACCTAATTGTAAAAAATCTCTTCTACAAGTTGTCGCAATAACTTTTTTTGCACAATTTTAATTTTTTTGTGGTAACGGAGTTTACATTTCTGCAAGCAAAAGATATAACAAAAAAATTGCGTCGAATTTTTTTCAATTTATTAGTTTTTCGTATTTGAGTTTTCAACTTGCTTTCCAATGATATATAATTTGTATTTATCAAATTGGCGGTTTCGCGAATAAAAATACAATTAATTCCGCGAAAAAAATTTTAATTTTTTTTTTAATTTTGTATTTTTTGTTCTTTTAAATGCTTTTCAAAAATATAAAATTTTTTAAAATCCAATCAGCGGTTGCGCAGTTAAAAAATAATATATTAAAAACGTAACATTTCGCGATCAAAAAATTCCTAAATTGTGTGAAACAAATTTAATTTGTTAAACTAATGTCAGTAATGACTCGAAATTTCGATTCAAAACCAATGAAATGCAAAATCAATCGTTTTTCGCTCCAGCAGCTTAGGGCAAAAAACTGATAACTTTTTTTGATTTGACGCAAAATTATTAGTTGAATCGTCTTTTGACGCATAAATATTAGTTGAATCACCTCTGTTTATGGTTATTTTAAAATATTTTAAACATTTATCTACATTTATTTGAATGAAATCTGATGCAAACAATTGTGGTTACGGAGTTTACAGTTACGGAGTTTATATTTGGTTACTTTTTTCGTTTTCTTTCAGAAACCCTTTGCCAGAATTTTTTTTTCCGAAACAAAATCGCTTGATGCCTACAAGGTGAATCCAAATATGACATTGCTTTTCTTACTCGTTAAATAGTTTGGTGTAAAAATTAGGAACGGAGTTTACAAAATTTTTTCAAATCTTATTAGAGACATCCTTTTTCATCTCGAGAATGTTACATGCTGCAAAAAAGCTTCAAGTCTGTTATACTGGATGATTACTTACAGTCCAACGATTATTTGAGTATAAATAACATTATAGTTCTCGCAATATAAATAATAGATAACTCCAAAATTCTGGTATATGCATTTTTATCAAAAATTATGATGAAAAATCGTTACAGAGTTGAAGTCGTGATAGCTAAGATATACGAAAAAGTTTGTAAAATGTATTAATTTTGATTAAAAACGGCACTTTTCCTCTTCATAAAAATTCTTACAGTTAGTGTGTAGCTTAATTGGTTATTAAAAAGCTAGTAAAGTTAAAAAACCTTATGAGTTACTTGTTACGGAGTTTACATTTGGCCTATAAAATTGGTCACAAATTTTATGTATTAACCAAAAATTGGTCAGATTGTTATAAATTTTGTAAAACAGGTGACAATGCGCTGATATATATTGAAATATATATCTTAAATGTAATCCATGCATTAAAAATTAGGTGGTTACACGGTTTTTATCACATTTTTTGATAACACCCATATGTATAATAGCACAACTCACCTTATATAGAGAGAAAAAAAGAAAAAAGTGCACACCTCAAAATAAATCTTGGTTTGTTTTATGATGATATCCAAAATATTTCGGGTCTAGCAATGAGATCTCATGAGCTGGACCATTTTTAACCCTTTCACGACCAATGGTTGATATATGTCCCATTTTTATTTTTTGTTATATTTTCCACATATTCCAACCGATTTTTTTTAAACTGACTTGCAATAATAGAGGAGAGTTTTTGCTTTCAGATTTTACTAAATAATTGGCCCCATGTGTTCTTAGCGCCTAATTAATTGACCCCAAAATCTGTAAAATAAGTTTTTTTGTTCATGTTTTTTGGATGTCATTTATTCAGATGTTATTGGTTTTGCAAGACCAGACAATCCACACGTACTCCCTGAGTCATCATTGCATCCCGAAAAAATTACGTTTTGGTGCGGTTTATGGGCCGCCGGCGTCATTGGGCCGTACTTCTTCCGTGATGATCAAGACCGTCACGTTACTGTGAATGGGAATCGCTACCGTTCAATGATAACCGAATATTTTTGGCCCCAATTGGATGATATGGACTTGGAGGACATGTGGTTCCAACAGGACGGCGCCACAAGCCACACAGCGAATGTCACAATCAATTTATCGCAAACCAAGTTTGGAAAACGTGTTATCTCACGAAATGTCCAGTCGATTGGCCGCCTCGGTTGTGCGATTTGACGCCGTTGGAATATTTCCTGTGGGGCTACGTCAAATCTATGGTCTATGCCAACAAGCCAGCGACGATTGATAAACTTCGTACGAATATCGAACGTGAAATTGCAGCAGTATCGGCCGATTTATGCTTGAAAACCGTCGAAAATTGGGTTCAGCGTCTGGACTTCTGCAAGCGTACCCATGGTGGCCATGCATAAGAGATCGATTTCCATACATAATGGCATCGAACGTACTTTCACAGGAATAAAGAATTTCATTGATATCCAAAACCGTTTTTGTTTTATTTAAAAAAGCTTTTGTAGCGCTCTTATTGAAAAACCCGTTTTTTATATATTTGGAGAAATTTTTAAACATATTCGCCGTGTTTTTACTAGAAACAATATATATTTGCATGCAAATATATTATGTTTGCAAGCAAATATATTATTTTTGCCTGTAAATATATAATGTTTGGATGAAATGAAATGACGCTATCGACAAATATTATATGTTTGGCAGCAAACATATAATATGTGTGTCATAAACAAATTATGTTTCCATGCAAATACTAAATATAAATAATATATTTAGTTATAAAGCAATTACACTATGCGACAGTCAAAATCGGGATGGGATGAAACCAACGGGAAATGTTATATCGTTCAGAAACAAGTTATACGTGTCCCGGCGTTTCGCTGGGTCACCCCTAGGAATCGAGATATATCTTTTTTTGACATAACTCGAGAACCACTAGTCCGATTTTGCTCAAACAATTTTACAATTCCTTTAATCTGTTCATATAACGTTTTTCTATATACTCAACAGTTTTGCCAGTAAAAATAAATGTTTGTTACCGCTACCATAAAAATCAATAACTTTTGTTTATTACTTTTTTTTAATATTTTAGGCAAAAAATATTTTTTTCTTCATACATTTATTTTTACCGGCAAAACTGTTGAGTATATAGAAAAACGTTATATAAACAGATTAAAGGAATTGTAATTTTTAATTTTTTTTAAATTGTTTGAGCAAAATCGGACTAGTGGTTCTCGAGTTGTGTCAAAAAAAAGACCACCAAAGGTCAAATCGATATATCTCGATTCCTAGGGGTGACCCAGCGAAACGCCGGGACACGTATAACTTCTTTTTTACCGATATAACTTTCCCCGGTAGTTTGAACCCTTCCCGATCACTGACCCCTACCATTTGTCTCAAAGTGTTATTAATATATGGCAAACAATAGGCGTATTTATTCTACTCTCCAAATTTCTCTATATTTTAATGGAAAAACATAAAAAGTAAAATTAATACATCTATTGTTTGGCGATTATTTAATAACTAAATATATTATAAATCACATTGAATTTTACATCTAATACATTCATTGAAAAACAATAACTACAATCTCTTCATTTATTTTTTATTTATTTTTATTAACAAATATTAATTAAAAACTCTTATAATAAGTTAATACTTTAATATACAAAATTATATATATATATTTCCTTTTTAACACAATTTTATGTTTTATTTATACTAATTTATTTTATTTTTTCACATCTTCCACAATAAAATTAATAAATAAAGGAAAAATATCACTAAATTTCCTGACTAGATGCAGTCTAGCTAAACTAAACGATTATTACCAACTACAAAAGTTATAATGGCTACATACAACTTTATATGTATCAAGAATGGAAATTCGCCGTTTTTCCAAATATATGTTAATTGTATCCACAAATATAATTATTACCGGGAAATATATGTATAGTAACTATAACAACAATATAATTGGAAGCACACTGCAAATACATATATGGTAGTTTGTAAACATACATTGATTACCTCCAAACATATACAAAAACGTCTTTTTCCTCCGTGTGATAATGTAAATTTTAACAAAAAATGACGAAGAATATTTTTTTTGAAAATTTTCATTAGAAAAAAATTAAAAGCTTTTATTAAAATGTAGAAATTCTCCTCTTTCATTTGATCCCATATCAGCAGCATGGAATGTATAAAATATCCTTAAAAAAGGGTTTGCCAAAAACCATGCGTTGACAATTTAAAGTCCTTTATAAGGACTACTGAGGTGATCATGAAAAACTGAGTACGCAGTTTTATTAAACGTGGTTTCTTCTTTCACTTGTTAATCGATTTTTCCAAATTATCAAAATTGTTTTGAAAAAACGTTAGAACACTCGACTTTAAGCACAAAACGCGATATGCAAACTACTTCGCATGATAAGAAAAACAAAAAAAGTAATAATCTACACTCTGTGTAAAAATTTACAACAACAAAAAAACCAGAAAAGCAACTACTTCTGCAAAAACTAAAAAAAAATACACTTACTCGCTACGAGCAGAGTAAGTTAGTTGTTCACAAATTTTTACCGTTGACAACCAATGGGATATACATGTCCCATGGATTTTTTCGATGAAGGAGTTGAAAAAACATATTTTTGACGACACTTTTGTTTAGAAAAGTTGGGTTGATTATCACGAATCCGCAAAAAAATACAAATTTTCCAGCAGTTTATGATCGGTCGTGAAAGGGTTAAGAAAGGCCTTTTTTAGTTTTTGTAAGAATTTTGCATTTTAGCTGAAGACGACATACTCAATATGGGTATCATATGAAAGTTTTTTTAATTTAAAGGGCCGATGTTGAATGTGAACCACACCTAAACGTCAAGTTTTTTTCTGCATTTCATTTGACATTTCTTAATTTCAGACTAACTCAATTTGAACAATGGAAAGATACACGAGCAACGCGTTAAAGTTATTCAGGCTTATTATGAAAATGGGCGTTCAAATCAAAATGCATTTCGTGCACTTCGTGATTTCTTTGGTCAGCATAATCGACCAAATGTGTCCACAATCGGGAGAATTGTGCACAAATTTCAGCAAATCGGGTCTGTAGGAAATGTGAAAACACCTGTTTTTTGTGTTTGGTGCGGTTTATGGGCTGGCGGCGTCATCGGGCCGTACTTCTTCGAAAATGAGGTTGGCCAAGCAATTACCGTGAATGGTGTTCGCTATAACGGACTTTTTGTGGCCAGAAAATGAGAATGTGGACCTGGACGATATGTGGTTTCAACAGGATGGTGCCACTTGCCACACAGCCAACGAAACAATGGCTCTTTTGCGCGAGAAATTCAATGGCCGTGTTATTTCACGTGGTGGCGATGTCAATTGGCCGCCAAGATCATGTGACTTGACACCGTTGGACTTATTTCTTTGGGGTTATTTGAAAGAAAAGGTGTACGTCGTTAAGCCAGCAACAATTCAAGAGCTAAAGGATGAGATAATTCGGCACATTAACGGCATAGAACCTCAATTATGCCTCAGCGTCATCGAAAATTTGGACCATCGGATGGAGGTGTGCCATTGTGCCATTTGGCCGATATTTTGTTCCATACATAATTGAACCATACCAATATTATCATATAAAAAGAAATGACAATAATTTTATAAATAATTTGTGTTTTATTCAAAATCAACATCGGCCCTTAAAATTTAACCACCCTTTATAACATGTTCAAGCATATCCACATGTCCTACTTTCAGACAACAGAAAAGCTTAAAATTTTAAATTCTTTAGTGATAAAATTCTTCTTATATATAAAAATAACTTTTAAATAAAATTCTTTATGACATTTTTTTAAATTCAGTAAAGAGTTTTAAAGGAGAAATTCCCTATTGAATAGTATTTTGAATTTTATGGAGTTTTATTTTCCTATAAGAAAATATACGTAAATGTATTTAAAATTGATAAAAATTTAAATTTGTGATAAAGATTAGCATGTAGTTAACAAAATTTTATATTAAGAATAGTTCTGAACATTTTGTTCCCTTCATACAATAATATCACGACATGCTTTTTCATATTTAGCCATTATTTTGGAATTTTTTAAGTGGGGTTATTAAAAATTTATAATTAAGAGACCATAATACCTTATACCAAAGTTTGGTAATTAGTTTGCAAAAAAATTCGCGAAAAAAAATCTTGAAAAAAGAAAAATGTTTGCATCAATACATTCGTTTGCAGAATTTAAATCGCTGATTAAGTTTTTAAATTAATCTTTTTATGCGTTCCGCTATAATTTTGCAATATTTTAGTGCGGTTTTTTTAATTTATAATCTAGGGACTAAAATACCAATTTCTTACACCAAAGTTTGGAAATTCGTTTACAATAAAAAATTCGCGAAAAAATATTTCGCAAAAATGAAAATGTTTGCATCAATATATTCGTTTGCAGAATGTAGCTTGTTAATGAATATTTTGTACCATAAAGGTTTTTTTGCGTTCCGCCGTTATTTTGAAATTTTTTAAGTGCGGTTTTTTAATTCATAATCTATTAACTTTAATTCTCAAGGAAAATGTTTGTATCAATATATTCGCTTGCAGAATGAAAATCACTGAATAAGCCTTTTAGCAAATGTTTTGTATCATAAAGACCTTTTTCGCGTTCCGCTATTATTTTGCAATTTCTTGAGGGCGCTTTTTTTAAATACATATTATAGGAACTATAATAACCATTTCTTATAAAAAAGTTTGGTGATTAGTTTGCAAAAAAGTTAGAAAAAAAATTTTGCAAAAAGGTAAATGTTTGTATCAGTATATTCGTTGGCAGAATGTAAATCGCTGAATATGCCTTTTAGCAAATATTTTGTACCATAAATACTTTTTTCGCGTTCCGCTATTATTTTGCAATTTTTTAAGTGCGGTTATTTTAAATTCATTATCTAGGCGCCCTATGCTCCAGTGGGAGTTAGAGGAATATACATATACATATATAAGCTAGGAATAATAATACCCATTTTTTATAAAAAAGTTTAGTCGTTAGTTTGCAAAAATAATTCGCAAAAAAAAATATTTTGCAAAACGGAAATTTTTGGATCAATATATTCGTTGGCGGAATATAAATCGTTGATTATGTTTTTTAATTAATTTTTTGAATCATATACAATTTTCCACAATTGCGCGTTTTGAATATAAGGTATTAATTTATCGATCAAATCTGCGAACACCATAAAAACTAAAGAACTCGAAATAGCGGAATTAGTTATATATTTTGTTTTTTTTTTTTACTTTATTTCTTATTCAGTTTATCCACCAAACGATTATTCAAAGAGCTATTTTGCGAAATTTGCATATAAGACGCCATGTAAAAATATTAATTTATTGATAAAATTTGCAAACACCGAAAAAATTAGAAAAACATGCGAAATTGCTGGTTTGATTTCAAAATTTGTGTATTTAATATTTTTTATTGTAGGTGTTTGGGTTTTTATTTTTTCATTTTAAATTTTTCAAATAACTATTCAAAGAATTATTCAAACATTTGTTAAAAATAAAATTCTCTAAATTTTGAGATTTTTATTTTCCAAATTTAAAATTCATACATTTTTGGGAATTTTATTTTAAACGAAAATAAAATCTCAAATATTTATGGATTTTTAAATAAAATTCAGAATTTTTCCTTGACTGCCTATTTTCAAGGATATTCTATAAAAAAAAAACAAATTTTTGACTCTTTTGTATGGAGAAGTTTGTGACTGAAATCGCAAACTTACATATCATAATCTATAGCGCGTGCTAGATTTTTTTCCAGTTAAGTTGCATTTTTATTTTACATCAACTAGATACTGAATTCAAATTCAGATTGCAGTAAATCAAAAATTTTAACAAAATTTGGTCCAGAGCATCGTGCAATGTGTGAAATTTGCAAAATTCCAAACTACCCAGCAAAACCTTGGTAATGGGTTTGACCTTTTTCACGCATTGCCTGGCAATGGTTACCCTTTTACTCTTGGTTGTACTTAGAAACCTAAAGTAATACGTTACTAATATCGTGATACATCAATACTTAAGTAGGAGGTATGAAATAATGAGTTACCGATATGGAGATATATCACTATTTATTTGGAGGCTTTAAAATAATATATTACCGATGTTGTGTTTTATAATAACTTATTATTAAGGGTAAAAACAATGAGTTATTGGTATTGTATAACTACTTATTATGCGAAAGTATGATTTAATAAAAATTTAAAACCTAATTACATTGCTCGGATCGGTGTACTTTTAAACAAAGTCATTACTGGTAACGTCTTATTTTATTTCCTATATGTAACCAATGAAATATGTACTAATGTGTAATGACTCACTTCAATCTATAAAAGTATGTACTTATTTTAGCTAAGTAGTGAATTTAATATTACAAGTAACAACTTCGTAATCACTTATTTCATGCTATACCGGTACGACTTAGGCAACCATTTACCCCCAATGACACCCCCATGTTAAAATAATGTGTTATGCGACCAAAGTGTAAGTAGTTAAAATTTTTGGCTTATTACATTTCATTGAATTCTGATAAAACGCGAATTTATGATAAAACGCGAAACATCGCGAATTTCAAAAAATCTGAAACATATGTGCACTTAAATCGTCTATAGATTATGATATGTAATTTTGACATTTCAATCACAAACATCTCCGTACAAAAGGTTCAAAAATTTGTTTTTTTATAGAATATCCTTGAAAATAGGACATGCCTGGATATGCTTGAACATGTTTTATATACCGCTGGATGCGCCTCAAAAAAACTTTTCATATGATAGCCATATTGAGTATGTTGTCTTCAGCTGAAATGCAAAATTCCTACAAAAACTAAAAAAAAACGCCTTTTTAAAAATGGTCCAGCTCGTGAGATCTCATTGCTAGACCAAGGTTTATTTTTTTGGGGGGCACTTTTTTCGTGAGTCGGTCTAATGTATATAATACTCAACGATATATAATTCTATAAAATCATAAACGGTTATATAAGAAATAGTTTTATTTGGGAGAAAAAGAAAAACAAACAGTTAACATGTCTAACTTATCTCAACACAAAATGAGTTTAGTGCTTAACCATAGTTTTGAATGTTATTTTATATGGAAATATCTGTGGTTAAGTTGCTTAACAGAAACTACAGAAAATCAAATATTGTGATTTATTACTATTTTGAGTATACCATTCTCAAATAACTACAAACTCTTTACCTTTTTCGTTGTAACTTATAAATACATACAAAGGATAAGGTAAGTAAATACTAGATATTTTCGATTTTAGAGTATTTGTATGTATTCTGTGATTTCATGATTTTAACTGTATCAGTTTGAATTGTTATTTATTTAATTTTCTGTTAATAATGGGAAAACATTTTTAAGCTATCAAAGATTTAGTATCTAAACCAAAATAAGAGGTTTTCCTTTTGTTCAATATATACCAACATTAGAGCACCCCATGAAATGTGTGAAATTTGCAAAAGTGTTATTTTTTCACCTCCCCACGCATTCTCCAGTAGATTGGGCGTAAAAAATAATATCCCCGCAAAAAATTGGTTTCCTCGCATTAAAACAGGCCAGCCGCGTTTAGCCCTGAAAATGGACTAAAATTAATGCAAAGTTTCTTTGCGCTATAACTCTTAAAGTAAAGGTTATACAGAAAAATTCTACATGAGTATAACTACATTAAATGAAGTGGCTAGTATTTTTCTCATAAACACTTTTGATGTATCAATGACGCGTCACGGTGATTTAAGTGGTTAAAATCAAAATTTGTGTTTAACCATATAAATCACTTTGATTTTAACCACTTAAATCACCATGACGCGTCATTGATATGTCAAAAATGTATATGAGAAAAATGCTAGCCATATTATTGCCTGTATATATGCTTATATCGTATTTCTCTGTAAAACCTTTACTTTAACAGTTATAGCGCAAATAAACTTTGAACTAATTTTAGTTCAATCGTTTTAATCGGAGAGGAACAATTTTCGAAGGAAACCATATGAATCTTCCATTTCATATAAAACACTATGAGGAACATTTCTGTGGAACATTTTAACCCTCTAACTCTTCAACTTACGGGTCTTTTTTTGTCCCTTTTTAAAACGGGGCCAAAAAAGTGCCTTTAATTGAAGAGCTAGAAGTTTAAATAGTTCCACAAAAATGTACCTCGTAGTGTTTAAGATAAGTTCGCTGAACACATCCTATACCTAAAATGGAAGATCCATATGGTTTCCTAGTGCACATGTGTAATAAATCTATACTTGGAATGAGTTTTTGGCCTTTTTGTCATGGAATAGACGAAATATTAAAAAAAAAGTTTATCTTGCTTTTAATATATGCAAAATTTTCTATTTTATGATGAAAAGTTTACGTATTTACAGAATTCCAAAATTAAATGAGGGACATTCAAAATTTAGTTTTGACACAAATTTTGAAGTTGACCGCTTGAAACAACACTAACGGAAATGAGTGGGTTAAAAGTTTGCATAAAGAAAATGTTTTCCTTTTCATTGTGTAAACAACAGCTTTGTAACTCAATCACCAGAAGCTTCTATAGGGGTTTCCAATAAGGACTTGACAACTTTTTTTTTTAATAACGTACGTCGCCTCAAATGGTCCATCGGCTTCAATTCTTGAGTCAGCTTGATCTTGTATGGCTGTAAACCAAGATCTCTCGCCATAAAGTGGTCTTGGTGATGCCCAGTTCTTGAGAACGCCGCGGAATCCGCCTGAACGGAAGCGATATTTTCGTCACTTCGACCAACCCGTTGTCTCAATGGCACGGCAGCATCACACAATGAATATGTACTCAAATTTGTGCACTAAATTTGTTATTGTTTGTCTACTAGGGCGAGAATAACGACCGAAAATTGGAGTTAACGCTTTTAAAGTTGCGATCACCGACTCCAAATTTCGGTAGTACATTTTTGCATACGTTTTTCGTTCGTGTACTTTACCATGATGAATATGTTGAGTTTACTGAAAAAAAGGAAATTAACTGCTAGATGATCAGTGAAATAGTCCGTTCACAAATTAAATCCAAAATTGTCAAGTACCTATTGGAAAACCCTTTAGTTTAAGAGTTATAGATGAATAAATCCATGAGCCTTTTTTAGGGTATTTTGAGAACATAAATGTAAACGGCCTGGATGGATGCGATACCGGCTCTGACGTACTTGTTCAGATGAGTAACGTGTTCTGAATATTTGGCCTTGTTATGCAATGTGGACTGCTTTTAAGGAATATATCTGGCCGTGTAAGATATTTCCAATTTCTTGCCATTTTTGTGTCCGCGCAAGACTTAATTTCATTGACAAGAATAATTTCTTAATTACAATTAAAAATTTCTCAATCTCATTTGTACTTTTATTAATTTGTTTTTTTCTCAATTTCAAATAACAAAATCTAATTTCCATTTGTTTTTATTCCCAATTTCAAATGTGAAATCTCAATATCATTTACCCTTTTCCCAATTTTAATTGGAAAATCTCAATTTCATTTGTTTTATTCTTAATTTTAAATGTAAAATCTCAATTCCATGTAAAATTGAATATCGCAATCTCATTTGTCCTTTTCTCAATTTCAATTGTTAAATCTCAATATCATTTATTTCTTTCCCAATTTTGATTAGAAAATCTCAATTTCACTTGCTTTTTTCTCAATTTCATATGGAAAATCTCAAAATCAGTTGTTCTTTTCACAATATTAAATGGAAAATCGAAATTTCAATTGTTTTTTTTCTCAATACCAAATGAAAACCTCTCAATTACAATTGGAAATGGTGTAGATTTTTGTATTTGAAGTCAAGATAATCCTAAAATTTTGTTATGGAAAAACATGTTCCTCAATTTATAAGCACCTCGTGAAAAATATTTGGCTGTTCAACCCTAACACAAGAAATGTTGAAGGAATAACAGAGAATATTTCATCTCGAGTAAAAACTATTTTATATAATCATATCTGATCTATATACAGTTTTGTCCGAGAAATAGGCCCATATAATTAAATGAAGTTAAATCTAATGCATTAGTTTAGATAAACTTTTTTATCCATCAACTCTATATATTGGACATGCTATAATGGCGTACTTTATTTTTCGATCTAAGGTATGTACCTTCCGCGACATGCCTTTAAAGTTTAGCGGTTTTCCATTTAGTTATTTATATATGAAAAATTTCAAATCCAATCAATATCAATTTTTTGTGGTGAAATATAGGCAAGGGACCCGTATTCATATTTATTACGATAAATTTTCTGATCTTGAATGCACTTAAGAATTTTTGCATATAAAAAACTAAACAAACAACCGTGTAATTTTTTTAATGATTCTAATTACAAAAGATATAACTGATTTTCTGTTGTTGATTTAATTTTATTTATATAAAAAATATTCAAATTTCCCAACTGAAGAAATTAAAAATTGAAATTTGACTGAAAAACTTAACATGGACTTTAACCTGGAGCAAAAGCAATGGGCTGACAAAGGTCGTAAGTTCTACCCCAGCTCGCGACATAAAAATTTAAAATTTTTAATTAAATTTTATGGAACGTGTTATTCTGTTTGTAGAATTTATAATCCATAAACATTAAAGCAATACAACAAAAAATTAAAAATTGTAAATAAATTTCGGTAATTACAACAAAAAAAAAAAAATACCCTACAACGGTGTTAAAAAAAATTAAAATAATTGTACCTGGAACTACAAAAATTCCGTGGGCGAAATATTTGTTTGGAACTATGAATATATTTCATTGTGTGTGGAAAGTATTTTTATGGTTATTTTTCTACAGCTTATGAACTTTTATATTGGGTTTCCAACTATAAGTAAAAAAAATATTTAATTTGTTGATTTATATGAAATTTTTTTTTTAAATTAGTTTTAACCATGAAACCCAGTTGGTATCAAAATGAAAATAGAAATCAACTATAGGAAGAAAATTTTAATTTTGCATAGAACTGGAGACGCCTTAATATAAACATTTTTTTTTGTTTTCCTGTATATTAGGGAGAAAATATTTTTTTCTTAGATATTCGAAGATTTCCGGTCTGAAATCACTGAAAATTTTGGCCGAATGGTACAACGTCAACCCGCGTGGCAAACCCATCGATTTAGATTTTTCGTTAATTATGATAAAAAAAATATATTTTTTAATATTATGTTATAATAACTCGGGACCGAAAATAACAGTTATTTTCGAATTTTTAAACAAAAAAAGCACATATAACCAAATATCGGAGAACTGATTCAAGTACATCATAATGATCATTGTGGCCTAGTGTTTCAAATTTATGACTTTTATTTTTTTGAGCAAAAATAAAAGTTATTTTTTGACTTTTATTTTTTCGAGCAGAAATAAAAGTTATTTTTTGAGTTTTATTTTTTTAAGCAGGAATAAAACTCATTTTTAACTTCTATTTTTTTAAGCAAAAAATAACAGTTATTTTTTGATTTTTATTTTTTTGAGCAAGAGTAAAATTTGTTTTTAAATCAATGAGAACTGAAAATTCCTATGGAGCTAGGGATTTCTCATATTTTTATGTGCTTAATATGAATTTGTCAAGATTTTAATATTTTAATGTGTTTTTTCGAAACAGTAACATTTATTTTTGTTCAAAAAAATGAAAGTCAAAAAATACTGTTATTTTTTGCTCGAAAAAACAAAAGGCAAAAAATTACTTTTATTTCTGCTTAAAAATGTAAAAGTCAAAAAATAACTTTTATTTTTGCTCGAAAAAATAATAGTCAAAAAATAAATTTTAGTTTTGCTCAAAAAATGAAAGTCGAAAAATAACTTTTATTTCTGCTCGAAAAAATAATAGTCAAAAAATAACTTTTATATTTGCTCGAAAATATAAAAGTCAAAAAATAACTTTTATTTTTGTTCTAAAAAATTAAAGTCAAAAAATAACTTTTTTATTCTGACTTTTATGATTAAAGTTATAACCGTTACGGTCCCTGATAATAACTACCTATATAAACAACGGCTCAAAATTATAGCGCACTTACTAACAGTAATTTGGTGCTTGAATACCTCGCTAACGGTTCAATAGAAAATTATAATTTTTTGAATTTATAAACACAATTTGATTGACAATTTAAAAGTACAGATACTTCCTTGTTCCTCTAACGTTGAAGGAAATAATTCTCAATAAGGCTACTTTAGCTCCAAAAGAGTGGTTCAAAATTATAGCGCACTTGCACAGAATATTAAAAAAAAACTATATATTGCGAAATATTTCAGTATTTTGATTTAAATTTATTACTCAGTTACTTTTTATAGAATATTTCACAAATTTGTGTTTCAATTTTGGAAAAATACCAAACTGTTCCTAATTTTCAAATAGAAAAATAAGCTTTTTGCTGAATTGAATTTTTGAACATTTTTATTAATTTGATATTTGATCGTATTTACTGTTCATATACTATATTTATTTTTAAATTTCAGAAAAATATCGTGATGTATCGGGCTTAAAATATGCAATTTTATAGGTAACAAATTATAGCTTTGGAATACTATCGTCATATTTTATTCAAAAATCTTTATCTAAAATAGTACAAAAATATTGAAAAATTAATCTCTGATATTCCAACTTTATTAAAAAATTTAATTACAATTATAATGTCATCGGAAATTCATATTCAAGCCCTAAATATAGGGCCGCTCTACTTCACATTAATGTCTTTACCTTCCATGTCGTATATCCTTGTAACAATTTTGATAAAGCAATATATTATCTTATGTGGAAAAAATACCTTTAAGTGGTTTTTTCTCAAAAAGATTGTAATATAAGTAATTTTCGACTAAAATATTTATTTGTTTAAATTTATTTGGATTATTTTTTAATTGCTTCTTAAGCCTTCTGTTGTCATATTTTGGATGATGATTTTCAATAAAATATGACAATAGTATTATGGAGTCACTATATCGAAACTGTGAAATCCCATATTTTAGGCCAGGATACATCACGATTTTTTATCTAAAATTTAAAAATAAATCTAGTACACGAACAATGAAGATGATCTGATATCAAATTGATAAAAATCTATTTATAAATCTTTTCAAAAATTTAATTTTACGAAAAAGCTTATTTTTTATTTGGAAATCAATAACAGATTGGTATTTTCTCAAAATTTAAACAGAAATTTGTGAAATTTGTGGTAAAAATTGGCAAACATCTTAAAAAACAAGCTTAATAAGAAATCTAAATCAAAATACTGAAATATTTCGCTATATATAAAGTCCTTTTTTTAATATTCTCTGTAAGTAGGCTATAATTTTGAACCACTATTTTCGAGCTTAGGAGTTAAGTTTCTTGGTAATAATACCTTAAAAAAAAACTAGTGTCAGTTTTTTTTTTTATTACTTTTTATTGAATCAAAATTTAGACTAAACTAAAATATTACAATTCACTTATATTTATAGTATTTTTATGGTAAAGGTAAAATAAACAAAAATATTGAACGTTGCTATTTCGCAATCAATAAAATGAATTTAAATTAAAAAGTGCAATTATTAATTATTGGGAAATTTAACAAGTTAAAACAAAATGTATTAAATATGTCAATCAATAAATTAAATAAAAATCATTAAAAAGTGCAATCACTAATTATTGGGAAATTTAACTATGTCAAAATAAAATGTATTGTGAAATAATAATGTTAAATAAAATAAGTATTTAAATATGACAATCAATACGTTAAAAAATCATTGAAAAGTGCAATCACTAATTATTGGGAAATTTAACTATGTCAGAATAAAATGTATTGCGAAATAACAATAAATAAAAGTAAAATGTATAAAATTATATATATGGAATATATATTATATTATAATATAGAATTCATATTATGATTTTATTAGGTGTTATCGTAACTCCCCCAGCGTTAGTATGAGGCTCCGACGAAATATGATATACATTAATTTTTCTCTTATATATTAATGATGTGAGTACAATAATGATAATGAATATAATGATGTTTATTCCATTACTTGTTATATTAAATATTTTATTATGTTTAAAATCAATTTTCTTAAAGTCGTTTTCGTAATTTATTTTCTTTAAATATAAATCTTCAAGTTTTAAGTCAACATGCAATGTTTTATTTTCTTTAATATCTGTGATTAAGTGGCTTAAAATAAAATTTTCTTTGAAGTTTATTTTATCATTGTAATATGTTATATTCTCTACTGTAATTTTACAATTTTCAAATTTTAGAATGAATGTGCCGGATAATTTTTCATTATTTTCGTGTGTACAGTCGTGTGTTATGTTTCCGAAATAGTTTTTAAATAATATGAAACCTTGCTTTATTTCTTTTATCTCATACAGTTCAAATTTTCTAAAAATGCACTCAGGTTTTTTGTTCTTTATAATGTTTTCGATACAATGATCGTTAAATTTTCTTAGAGTTTTAATGGAATTGGAACTTAAATTTGCGTGAAAAATGTTGTTTTCTTTGTCAATTAGTATTTGATTTTCTTCTAAATATAAGGATTTATTTTCCTTATTTGGGATTGGTTCAAATGTTATTTTGGAAAGTGAATTAGGGGAATATTTTGGAATGGATAATATTATTACAATAGTTTCCGAAAGGTATGCAACTCCAACTTTAATATTAGTGTAAGTATTAAAATTGTCAATGAGTTGCAGTTCCTGGTTGTCTAATATATCTGTAGGAATAATACCCATTTTACCTGTGAATATGACCTGACCAATATCATCCACGTGATTTCTAAGTAAGGTAATATCATTATCAATTTGGTATATATGTCTCAGAAATATTACCTCATCTTCTAGGTTGGATATTTTGTTTTGAATTTCGTTTCGGAAATTGTTTATATATTTCCTAACTCTATTTTGTTGTGTGTTAATATGTGTTGTAATATTCTGGATCTGTGAAGATATTGTTTTGCTTATTTGAATGAAAGAACTTATTTCTATTGATCTATCCTTCATGTTTGTTGCGAGGGCATCGAGAGCATTCTTGATTTCCTTTTCATCATCGCTGTCCATATTTCCGGTTATGAATTTTAGACCTTTTCCAAGTGCATTAACAAGGCCGCGTTTATTTCTAAAATGTGGTGATAAATTATTTACTTTGGCTTTTAGTAAGATGAAATTATTTTCGATGGTATCTACTAGTGGTCTCAAATTAGAAATAGTTCCGTTTAACAGATTTATGTTTTTCTCTATTATTTCGATGGAATGATGATAGTTGGTTAGATTGATGAAATGGAATATTCTATTATAATGGTCGATGATTTTTGTGTCATCTTCTTTTATCGGGATGTAACCTTTGTTATCATTTAAATTCTGGATGTACATGCTTTGTGGTTTTATCATTTCGGGAAGTGTCATCAATATTAGAATTATGTGAAGTGGATTCATCTGAAAAATAAAAATTTAAGTTTTACATTGATTCTGTTATATTTGGGGTTTCGGTGTTTTGGAATTTCTTCTTTCTTTTGATGTGTGATTTATAGTATTTGTATCCGTTATCTGTTATGACATGATCATTATCCAATTCAGAAACTACTATTTTCCTAAACTTAGAATGGTTTTTTCCGCCTCTTTCGTCTTTAATGTAAATGTTTGCTGTCTGAATATCTACATTTTCTCGGGTTTCGTTGAGTTTGTTAATAGTATTTTCCTTCATTTTGATAATAGAGTTCCTGATTGAGGGGTACTCCTCTTGGTTAATGGTACCGTTTCTAAAATCAACCGGTTTTCTTTTAGTTGTCGAATGAATAGTATTATTATAATACATTATTATCTTGTAAATTTTTTCCTCGACTGTTTCTGTTTCTCTGTTGGGATCATGTTTAAGTATTCTAATATGTTCGTTAATCGTGTTATGAAGCCTTTCCACATCAGAGTTTGAAGAGTGATTATTGTTTGAAGTATAGTGTATTTCGATTTCCTGTTCTCTAAGAAATTCTAAAAGTGGTAAGGCCTTGAAGCCCAATTCGTTATCTATAACCAATTTTTTTATTTTTCCCGCAATTGATAAATATTGTGTTAAACCTATTTTAAATTCAATCCAGGATCTGTTTTTTATCCTTATAGCCTGGGCATATTTGGAGAATTTATCGATGAATGTTAAAAATAGAGTTTTTCCTAAACTATAAAATACATCTGCATGTATTACATCCCCAGGTTTTTCTGGAGTTTCCGTTATTTTGAATTCTTGTTTGATTGGTCTTCTCTCGTATTTTTCCTTGTTACAAATGTCGCAATTATTTATAAATTGAGTTATTCGTGTTTTTAATTGTGGGTGATAGATTTCCGCTCTTAATTCTGCAAAATTTTCGTTTATACCTCTGTGGTTATTCTTTTTATGTTCTTTTTCTATTAGATCGGTTAGCACATTCTCGTCTAAGATATCTTCTAATATTTTCTTACATATCAGAACTTTGAATCCATTGCTGGCTTCAAAATATCTATTTATGACTTCTTTAAATTTTTCTGAAACGGATTCATCGCGAATCAGGATTGCATTGGTTTTATCTGAATCAAAATGATTTTTCAATATTGTTATAATAGTTGATTCGTCAAATTCTTTGGCCGATATTGTTTTCCTCTTGTTTTTAAAGATTTTTTCGTTTTTTATTTTTAGTGAACCGGAGGTTGTCTTATTGACAACGATTTGTCTTCGATAAAAATTTAAGGGATTGGTTGTTTCTACAACTACGTTATTATTAGTCAGTGTTGTAGAGTTGTCTTCATCATTTAAATGTATCTCAACTCTAGAAAGAGCGTCAGCATTTCCATTTAGAACTCCTTTTTTATACTTTATCTCGTAATCGTATTCTTGTAACCGTAATCTCCATCTTACTAATTTTGAATTAGGTTCTTTTATGGAGAATAGCCAAGTGAGTGGCCTGTGGTCGGTTTCAATTAAGAAGCGTCTGCCAAATAGATATGGTCGTAGCTGTTGTGTGGCCCACACTATTGCTAATAATTCCTTTTCAATAGTGCTGTAATTTTGTTCATGATCGTTCAGCGTTCGACTCGCATAACAAATAGGATGCCCATTCTGGGAAAGTACTGCTCCTATTGCAAAATTACTTGCATCAGTTTGCAAAGTAAATTTTTCATTGAAATTAGGGTATGCTAGAACGGGAGAGTTGACTAATAATGTCTTCAACCTTTCGAAACTTTCCTTATATTCGGGATCATTCGTATCAATATTAGTATCCTTTTTCAGATATTTAGTCATGGGTCTTGCAATCTTGGAGTAATCCCTAATGAATTTCCTATAATAACCTGCTAAACCAAGAAATTGCTTGATTTCCTTTGGTGTAGTAGGCAACGGGAATTTTTGTACGCATATTATTTTATCCGGATTTGGCTTAATGCCGTTTTCAGTCACAATATGCCCGAGAAAATTGGTTTCTTTTTTCAAAAATTCGCTCTTATCGAGTTGAACTTTTAGATTTACATCTTTTAATCGTTGAAATACTTTGGTTAATGATTCCAGGTGTTCCTGTAATGAAGTAGAGAAGATAATAATATCATCTAAATATACCAGGCAGATCTTATTAATAAGGTCTCCTAAAACGTTGTTCATCAGCCGCTGGAATGTGGCAGGAGCCGTTTTTAGTCCAAACGGCATACGAAGGAATTCGTAGTGTCCACCTTCTACGTTAAATGCTGTTTTTGGTATATCTTTCTCGTGTATTTCTATTTGATGAAAACCTTTCGCGAGGTCTAGAGTCGTAAAATACTGACATCTTCCAAGTTTTTCCAAGATTTCGTCTATATTTGGAATTGGATATTTATCATCAATCGTAACTTCATTTAGTTTTCGATAGTCGACTACCAATCTCCATTTCTTTCTACCGCTGGCGTCCAATTTTTTTGGAACGATCCAAACGGGGGCTGAATATGGGGAATGACTATGTCTGATTATTTTACTATCTAGCATTTCCCTAATTTGTTTATTCACCTCGAGTTTATGGATGTATGGGTAACGATAGGTTTTCGCAGCGATTGGAATGTTATTTATCGTTCGTATTTCGTGTTTGATAGCATTAGTGAATGTTAAGTCGCTATTCTCTGCGTAGAATATTTTTCGGAAATTGTTTACAACTTGTGAAAGTTTTTCCTTTTCCTCACTGTTTAAGTGATTGGTTCGTAATTGTTCCAGGAGGGGAACTTTTGTATTCTCGTCATCTTCTTCAATTGTATAAACAAAAAAATTCTCGTTTGTAACTGCTATAGTTTCCTGAGTATCGAATTTTATTTTCCTTGGTGTATTACCAGTTACGTTAACAAAAGCATTGACTTTAAAGTTTTCGGCTTCGTATATTCCCTCCATTATTTCGATATTTTGATTATCCAAAATTGTTTTGGGTGTGTAGATTAATCCTTCCTTTTGATTAACTTTTAATTCTATTTGGTATATACCGTCTGCTTCAAAAAAATATTCCAAGTTTCCTAGGGTATAATTTAAAGGAACTCTTTTGTCTCCAATTTGTAATATATCCTCTTCTAGGTTTACGATTGCTTTTAATTTTTTTAAAATATTATTGCCAATTAGTCCGTCGTATTTTGTATGAAATTTACAGACTAGAAATTCAATTTTGTTCTCAGTATTACCTAATTCTTCAAATAGCGGGATGGATACTTTTTCTTCTATTTTAACTATATGTTGTAGTGTTTTTACATTAATGGGCTTGAAATCTAATTTCCATTTTGAGTGACAGATTCCCGGGTTGATTATGGAGTGCGCTGCTCCGGTATCGATTATAAATTTCAGGAATCCTAATTTTGTTTTTATGACTATATATGGTAGTTCTCCGTGGAGGCTACTTGCTGAAAATTTTCATTACTGTTCACTTCCATTGCTTCCACTTCGGGTGCTTGTTGTTGTTGCTGATGGTTTTGTTTGTTCCTCCATTTTTCCTGTGTATTATTTTTGAAGAAATTTTGGTTTAATTGATGATGATCTTGTTCTTTGGGTTTCACTGAGTTTTGCAAATGGTTTCCATACTTCTGGTTATTTGTTTGTTTGGCTCGGCCGGGGTGTATACGACCATCTTTACCCATTCTATCGTAATTGTTTTCATAAAGGATATCCATTGCTTTTTCCAGCGACTCCGGATTCCTGCATGCCAAAATGGTTTTCATTGGCTCCGGCATTTTATTCTTAAAAACATGAAGAGCTGATCTTTGGTTATTTATTGCAACCTGATTGGCAGCTTCGCCCTCTCCCAATATTAATACTGTTTTATTATTTAAACGCCTCAATCTGTATTTAATATCATTGTAAAAATCTGTGGTATTCGTTTGGAAGGTTACTGCCCTAAGATCATCGTAAAGTTCATCACAACTTCTTCTCTCACCGAAATTATTATTGAGTGTTCGTTTTATATCCTCCCAAGATTGAACCTGTGTGTTTATCTCCAATACTTCCTTTGCTTTTCCAACAATTCGACTTTTGATTATATCGGAAAAAAGTAATTGTGACAGTTCGTCATAAGACGCAAGTATCGGGTAAATTCTATCTATTAATCTTGTGAAGGTTGGTAAATCGTTAATATTCCCATTAAATTGGGGAAGGCTATTCAGATATTTAAGAGGGTCTAACTGAATTTGTGGGGGGTTTGCCATATTGAACTAAAAAATTTTTTTTTGTTAGAAGAAAATCGCAAATGAAAAGAAGAAAAGAAAGGAAGCGTTCGAATTTGTAAAAGAATATTCCCAATTTTCCGCAAAAACAGAAAATTATTCACAAAAATAAAAAAAATTATCCGCACTGTTTAAATTTTCTTTTTAAAGACTTAAAATAAAAAAAAATATAAAAAATAACTTATATTATTGCTTACGATAATCTTGATGTATTTCTGCGTTTTCCAGGATGTTGTAGAATGTATTTTCTTCACTTGATGCTGTAGAATAAGTTCTAGGACACTTGTGGATGGCTTTTTACACTGTTCCTTAAAGCAATTAGTTCCAAAGGGTATTCTTTAAATTTCACTTCGTACTTCAAAAGTTCTACTTTTTTTTTCTTCATATGTACTTTAGATTGTTTATTTTGTGTTTATTTTATTTCCGGTATATGTTCTTTATTTTATAAGTGCGTTTTTCAAAAGTTATATTTTTTCGTTATATACACTTTTAGATTGTTTATTTTGTGATAACTAAGTATGTAACAGCGTTTTAAATTTAAAAAAAAATCACTGTTGTGTTCACTTTTAATTGAAACAGAGTTTCTTGTTATACTAATATGTATTTAGAAGTTTTTTAAGTTCACTTGTTTGTAAAAAAAGGAAAGTAGTAAATTTGTTTCCCTAAAAAAATTTATTATTTTTTTTTTTTTTTCAACCGATGTTGCCAAAGTATATGACAATATGTTAACGAGTTATATCCCGTTTATCCTCGTCGCCAGTTAAGTTTCTTGGTAATAATACCTTAAAAAAAAAACTAGTGTCAGTTTTTTTTTTATTACTTTTTATTGAATCAAAATTTAGACTAAACTAAAATATTACAATTCACTTATATTTATAGTATTTTTATGGTAAAGGTAAAATAAACAAAAATATTGAACGTTGCTATTTCGCAATCAATAAAATGAATTTAAATTAAAAAGTGCAATTATTAATTATTGGGAAATTTAACAAGTTAAAACAAAATGTATTAAATATGTCAATCAATAAATTAAATAAAAATCATTAAAAAGTGCAATCACTAATTATTGGGAAATTTAACTATGTCAAAATAAAATGTATTGTGAAATAATAATGTTAAATAAAATAAGTATTTAAATATGACAATCAATACGTTAAAAAATCATTGAAAAGTGCAATCACTAATTATTGGGAAATTTAACTATGTCAGAATAAAATGTATTGCGAAATAACAATAAATAAAAGTAAAATGTATAAAATTATATATATGGAATATATATTATATTATAATATAGAATTCATATTATGATTTTATTAGGTGTTATCGTAACTCTTAGGTAGCCTTACTGCCAATTTTTTTCTTCAAGGTTAGGCAAAATTTTTGATCAAAATTTGATCCAGAGCATCGTGCAAAATGTATGAAATTTGCAAAATTCAAAGCTATATCCACTTATCGATTATTTACTTGTCAAAAATAAAAAAAAATGAGAGCAAAAAGTGACTCTTCAATGATTAGAGTTCTTCTTCTTCCTGAATATTCTCCATGAATATTTTTTTTTTCAAGCATACAAACATATGATTGCAAAACATGTTTTTTTGGTGTAAACCATATCATTCCCGCTCATTCTGCAAAAACCTTTCTCTTGGGTTTTATATGTGCAGATTACGAAGTTTCGGTATGGGAAATTTGCTCAAATTTGCTTTGAAATAGGGGAAATTTATTTTGAAATCAAAAAAATCCTCACAGTTTGCAGACAAATTTGCTTTGAAATCAGGAAAAATTGCTCAAAAGAGATTGAAATTCTCTCATTGGGGAACCCGTTACCGAACCTTTGTAATCTGCACAAAATTTTGTTGGGCCGTGAGCGTAAGTGTGGCTCTATTGTTTATTCTTACTCTACACGGAGGAAAAAGACGATTAGTATATGTTTGGAGGTAATCAATGTATGTTTACAAACTACCATATATGTATTTGCAGTATGTTTCCAATTATATTGTAGTTATAGTTATTATACATATATTTCCCGGTAATAATTATATTTGTGGATACAATTAACATATATTTGGAAAAACGGCGAATTTCCATTCTTGATACATATAAAGTTGTATGTACCCGATTAAAAAAAATTATATGGTGACATATCTAATTTGATGAAATACAATAACTAATCAGATACAATTTAATCCGAAAAATGGTGAATACAATTGTATCTACGTGGATCAAATTTGATTTAATTATTTTAAATTATATACATCTTAATCCGAATTTTGACCAGACATTATTGTATTAAATAATATCTTAATAGTTAAAGTTTGATGCAATTAGGTCCAATTTGATTAAAATTTTCGAATTTCTGTTTTTATTAAATATTGCACTGAAAAACAATGGGGGATTCACGTAAGGTTTCGTCTATCGTGTAAACTAGAGATGGGCGCGTGAGTGAATTTTGACTCACGCTCACGAAAGAAAAATAATAATCACGCACGAAACTTTTTTTATAATCACGCTCACTCACGCTTACGTGATTAATTTTAATCTGAACCACGCTCACAAAGTACTCACGCTCACGAAGTACTCACGAAAAATATGAAATTTTGTATTTATCCATGGATGGTAACCGAAACGATGCGGTTATCGGTAAGGGTAACGCTATTTTAGATTATTTCGGTAACGGTATTTTAAGGGTAACGCTATTTCATTTATTTCCGTATCGGTATTTTAAGGATAACGGTTTTTTAGTTATTTCGGTAACGGTATTTTAAGGATAACAGTTTTTTTATTATTTCGGTAACGGTATTTTAAGGTTAGCGGTATATCGGTTATTTTGGTAATGGTATTTTAAGGATAACGGTAGTCAGTTTTTTCAAACAAACGAGATTAAAAACAGAACCAATTTACCAACTTAATGTACGAAAAATACCCAATAATCCAGTGCAATTGCCAAAAACAGAAAATGAAAAATATCGGTAACGGTATTTTAATTTATTTCGGTATCGGTATTTTAAGGGTAACAGTATTTCAGTTATTTCGGTAACGGTATTTTAAAGATAGCGATATTTCCGATATTTCGATAACGGTATTTTAGGGGTAACGGTAGTCAGTTGAAAGGGTTTTGAATCGATAACGGTATTTTAGCGGTATTGCCTGCCAACCCTATTTTTATCTTAATTATTTAATGAAACTTTCTTTATTGAATATAAGTTTTATTTATTTAGGGCCATTAATAATAAACAAATGAACCTAAAGTTTGAGCTAACTTAGAGTTACAGATATCAAATTCCATACAAATTTTAATTTTTTAACTTTCAGTTTGTGTTAACTTCAAGTTATTTGTTTATTGTTAATGGGGGTTAGAATTAAAATTAGCTTAACTATAAAAAATTTTGTTAAAAATTTAAGTAATATGCAAGTGCTTGTGCAAATATAAATATTACCGACACTTTATAAAAACTTTAATTTTCTATTGTTGATTATACTTGAATGGATGTCACTACATTGCTAGATCTGTCAAAACAACAGAGTAGTATATTGGAAGATGACAGAGGAAATTGTGGTATTTTTGTTTTCTTTTTTCTTTGTTATTCTAAATGGTTAGAAACGCTCCTAGAAGAGAAGAAGAAATTCTCATTGAGTTTGCACTTTAACACAAAAATTTCTAGAAATACTAAAAACGTCGCCCCCTGACGATTGCCTTATTCAAGAATAAAATGTGGATAGGGACATGCTTTTAACAGGTTTTGGGATTTTAGCGCATTTAATTACTTTAATTTATTTTTATATTTAAAATTTTTAAATAACTTAAAAAATTCACTGTAAATCTTTAAATGTTATTCCAAATTTTTGTGGAGGAACAAAATTTTTCAATGTTTTGTACAAGAAGTCGATTTCTTCTTTACATAAGAAAGTTGTAAATTATTGCAATCTGGTTTACTATAATCTTAAACAATTTTAGTCTGCTTGTGGGTAGACAAATTTTTGTTTTAATTTTCATTTCTATTTCATGATATCCTTCCTTCAAGCCTATTAATAAATTTGGTGCTACGTTATTCCTAAACCAAAATAATTACTTCGAAGAATTGGCTAACTTTTATTAATATTCAATTTTGAAAATAAAATAATCTGTTGTTTCGATGTAAATTTATAACATTTTAAATGAAAATTAATTTCAATTTGAATTTACTAAGATATTAAGAGTTCATTTAAAACAAGAATATACCATAGATTATATAGGGAAAATAAATGTTTCTTTTTCAAATCAATAGGCTTGTTTTGTTGCTACATATGTGGTACGAAATCCCATACAAAGTCTGACTGCGTATGTTAAGTATTAACTCTTTTAACATATTTTCAACGTCGATAATGTATGGGCCATCTGTCAGATAATATTACTCAGATTCTATTCAAAAATATTTTACTGGTTTCTCGTTTTAATGTTATTTTTTAAATCACTTGAACTTTATATCAAAATTTGTTTTTGTAAAAGAATATTTTCCAATTAGAAATGGATTGTAATTGATTTCGATAAAATCTTAAATTAAATTTATATTAAACATGAATCTGGGCTATTTTTGGTCTTACAATTTCAATTCATGGGCGAGATCTTATAAAATATGCCAACATATGTAAAATAATATATTTGGATATTGGGTCATATAAAATTTGTTCGAAAGACGAAATTTATGTCTTATTATATATTGTGCCATACAAAGCAATATATAACGACACATAATTGTATTAAATAATATAAAATAATGTATAACCCGTTTTACTCGGGTAGCCATTATAACTTTTGTAGTTGGTAATAATCGTTTAGTTTAGCTAGACTGCATCTAGTCAGAAAATTTAGTGATCTTTTTCCTTTATTTATTAATTTTATTGTGAAAGATGTGAAAAAATAAAATAAATTAGTATAAATAAAACATAAAATTGTGTTAAAAAGAAAAAAAAATATTTAATTATGTATATTAAAGTATTAACTTATTATAAGAGTTTTTAATTAATATTTGTTAATAAAAATAAATAAAAAATAAATGAAGAGATTGTAGTTATTGTTTTTCAATGAATGTATGAGATGTAAAATTCAATGTGATTTATAATATATTTAGTTATTAAATAATCGCAAACAGTAGATGTATTAATTTTACTTTTTATGTTCTTCCATTAAAATATAGAGAAATTTGGAGAGTAGAATAAATACGCCTATTGTTTGGCATATATTAATAATTGCTTTATAACTAAATATATTATTTATATATTGTATTTGCATGGAAGTATAATTTTTTTTATGACACACATATTATATGTTTGCTGCCAAACATATAATATTTGTCGATAGCGTCATTTGATTTCATCCAAACATTATATATTTACAGGCAAACATAGTATATTTGCTTTTAGCTTAACTAAACGATTATTACCAACTACAAAAGTTATAATGGCTACATACAACTTTATATGTATCATATGATATGATACAGTAGGTTTGAAGTTAAGAAGAAGAATAAACTTATTTCTCTGAAAATTATAAACATTAATTTTGAAATCAAAAAAACTAATTTTTCGGTTATTTTGTCTTAAAATTAGGATCGGACTAATATTTTTGGTTAATCAAATTTAGCATAAAAATTATATTCATCCGAATTTGAACTAACTTTGCACGCTAATTTTTAGTAATTTGTGTTTATTAATTTTACAGATTTTTCAGCTAGGTTAAACCACAATTATCATATAGACGCTATATTTTCGTCATATATATAATATCATATAGACGCTATATTTTCACATTTTTTATTGTATAATTTAAAATGGCTTATGTCTCGGAAACTAAGCGAGATAGAACTAAATGAACACAAATTATTTACAAATGCACTTATTTTTTATGGCTGGCTAATAGTTCCCGAGCTATAGATGTGCAAATGTTATCTTATTATACATACTTATATATATATTGTATATATAGCATCGACTAAATTTCGATAGTTTTGCCGAAACCCGCTTTCAAACTGAATTATTTTCTCTGCAAACAATTCATTTAATTTGTGATCCTTAGGCTGGGGTTCTGCAGTTGTTTTCTAAAAATATTTGACATTTGCTTTTGTTCAATAGTAAAGTTACCCCTGCAGTATGAGATCCGGCGTTAAAGTTTAATTTATTTGACACAATTAATAGTTCATTGTAAAAACTTTACATTCTCTAAATTCGTATACAATTATAAAAGTTCGAAAATGACCCAAATTCAATAACACCAAATTTACTAAAATTAAAGTTTAAAATGTCTCTGAGGAAACTAGGCTTAAATTAAATATATCACTTTCTCAAAAATTTTATAAGTGTAGAAAAAAGTGCTGAAATCAGCAGTATCGACATTTTGTTGAATATTAGTAGACTAAAAACATAAGAAACAAATTTTATGGTTTCAAAAATTTCTTTTTTCGTTAATGGGAAAGTTTGCATTATAATATTTTTGACCAAATACATATTTCTGTTGATTTCAACAGGATAGCATGTTATTTTCATTCAAATAATGTTTTTGCTTACTCCGGTATAATTGTAGTTGAAAGCAGAGGCAAAAAACCGAAAAATCTGAAAATCGATTTTCTTGTGCTAATAATAGAATTGTTTTAAAATAATTAAATAAGTATAAAAAGTAAATAGTTTTAAATGCACAATATACTTATTAATTAAAATTCAATTAAATTTCTCACTCAAATAAAGGGTGGTTAAATTTTAAGGGCCGATGTTGAATGTGAACCACACCTAAACGCCAAGTTTTTTTCTGCATTTCATTTGACATTTCTCAATTTTAGACTAACTCAATTTGAACCATGGAAAGATACACGACGCGACGAGCAACGCGTTAAAGTTATTCAGGCTTATTATGAAAATGGGCGTTCAAATCAAAATGTATTTCGTGCACTTCGTGATTTCTTTGGTCAATATAATCGACCAAATGTGTCCACAATCGGGAGAATTGGGCTGGCGGCGTCATCGGGCCGTACTTCTTCGAAAATGAGGTTGGCCAAGCAGTTACCGTGAATGGTGTTCGCTATAACGGACTTCTTGTGGCCAGAAAATGAGAATGTGGACCTGGACGATATGTGGTTTCAACAGGATGGTGCCACTTGCCACACAGCCAACGAAACAATGGCTCTTTTGCGCGAGAAATTCAATGGCCGTGTTATTTCACTTGGTGGCGATGTTAATTGGCCGACAATACGTCGATAAGCCAGCAACAATTCAAGAGCTAAAGGATGATGAATATCGATGAAGGATGACATAATTCGGCACATTTACGGCATAGAACCTCAATTATGCCTCAGCGTCATCGAAAATTTGGACCATCGGATGGAGGTCGCGGCGGCCATTTGGCCGATATTTTGTTCCATACATAATTGAACCATACCAATATTGTCATATAAAAAGAAATAACAATAATTTCCTAGATAATTTGTGGTTTATTCAAAATCAACAACGGCCCTTAAAATTTAACCACCCTTTATATGCAATAACGCTGTTTCGAGGGCTTTGCGGGAGAAAAAAAAAACGCGGAAAACTATCATAAATTAAATTTTTTTATTCTTTTGTCCGCACTAAATCTGTATTTTCAAGAGTATAAATTTATATTTTAGCAATGGATTTCAAACAATATAAAGATAAAATTTCATAAATTTCGCGGACTACGAAAAAGGACTTTTTGAAAAATACACGGTTGACATCTGAGCTGAATATATGAAACTCAATATCTCTTCAACCACTTGACATTTTGGTGCATTTTTTTCTAAAATTATAATCCTCAGTTTATTATACCCGTTATAACAAAAATATAAAATCATTTAAAGTAATATGTAATGGATAAAATTTAGTTGCAATTAAATACAAAATTTTGTAAAATAGGAGCTGAGCCCTTTTTGAAATTCAAGATTCAATAATATCCCAGCCGAGTTATAAATGAAACATATTAGACTCGTATTTATGAGTTTATTAAAGTGCTTAAATTTTGGACTTATTTTTTCAGAGTGCCCGATTAAAAAAGATGATATGGTGACATATCTAATTTGATGAAATACAATAACTAATCAGATACAATTTAATCCGAAAAATGGTGAATACAATTGTATCTACGTGGATCAAATTGGATTTAATTACTTTAAATTATATACAATTTAATCCGAATTTTGACCAGACATTATTGTATTAAATAATATCTTAATAGTTAAAATTTGATGCAATTAGGTCCAATTTGATCAAAATTTTGGAATTTTTGTTTTTATTAAATATTGCACTGAAAAACAATGGGGGATTCACGTAAGGTTTCGTGTATCGTGTAAACTAAGCAAATCTAGTAACTTTTAGAGTCTTTATGTGAAACTGCATACATAATAAGTATCTACTTATTAATGAGTACTTATAGGAGCTATAAGCTGAATTTTGTCTCATGCCTATCAACGTTAAATCTTTAAAGCAAATCTACGTTAAACCGATTGTAGTATAAAAATTTTTTAAACAATTGTAGTATAAAAATTTTGTTCTGGAAAACGAAACCACATAAAATTATTCGTTTTTGTACAACAACAACATATCATTTTATGTGAAACCGAATAATTTTATGTGGTTTCTTTTTTCAGAACACCCCGAATAATCGAACCTACGTCAGCAAAAGTTCCTAGGAAATAACGCGAATAAGTTACGTTAGATGTGAAAATGTATAAACGTTGAGTTTTCAACGTTGATAATTATCCGTGTTGAAAGTTAACGTGAATACGAAAAGTAATGTGTTTGTTTTTGTCTTAAAAGCGTTTTTATGCACTTTGAGGGTTTTTATGAGTTAACGGATATAGTTAAGTCTAAAACACAGCTATAGCATAGTTCAAGAATAATCCATAAAATAAAAATATTCTAAATAAAATGAAATTTCAAATAATTTTCCATAAAACATTACTGGATTTTTCACTGAAGGTGAGATTCTTATTTTGAAAGTGGGAAAAGTTCAAATGAAGCTTTAATTTTTGGGCTACTCATTTTAAAATGAGAAAAATACATTAAAATTGTGATAACAAATTTGACTTGAGTTTTTAATAAAATTAAATGTCTTGAAATTTTTTGTTTTAATTTTCATTTGTATTTCATGATATCCTTCAAGCCTATTAATAAATTTGGTGCTACGTTATTCCTAAACCAAAATAATTACTCCGAAGAATTGGCTAACTTTTATTAATATGGCCCAATATTCAATTTCAAAATAAAATAATCTGTTGTTTCGATGTAAATTTATGACATTTTAAATGAAAATGAATTTCAATTTGAATTTACTAAGATATTAAGAGTTCATTTAAAACAAGAATATACCATAGATTATATAGGGAAAATAAATGTTTCTTTTTTAAATCAATAGGCTTGTTTTGTTGCTATACATATCTGGTACGAAATCCTATACATAGTCTGACTGCGTATGTTAAGTATTAACTCTTTTAACATATTTTCAACGTCGATAATGTATGGGTCATCTGTCAGATAATATCACTCAGATTCTATTCAATACCGGTTTTTCGTTTTCATGTTATTATTTTTTAAATCCCTTGAACTTTATATCAAAATTTGTTTTTGTAAAATAATATTTTTCAATTACAAATGGATTGTAATTGATTTCGATAAAATCTTAAATGAAATTTAAATTGAACATGAAACTGGGCTATATTTGGTCTAACAATTTAAATTCCATGGTCGAGATCTGATTAAATATGACAACTTATGTAAAAAGATATATTTAGATATTGGGTCATATAAAATGTTTTCTAGAGACGAAAATTACGTCTTATTATATATACTGCCATACTAAGCAATATATAACGAGACATAATTGTATTAAATAATATAAAATAATGTATAACCCGTTTTACTCGGGTGGTCAAATTTTGGATTTATAAATGAAATATATTAGACTCGTATTTATGAGTGCATTAAAATTTTTTTCATTATTTAAAAATTAATAATAAATGACTCAAAATGGCTCAGAAAATTAAAAATTTTCCAATAATTCTCATTATTCGGAGGCTGCATTAGAAGGTGTTAGGGCTCTTTTGTGAATATTTTCTGATTTTAATTGTACACTCCGATGCAATTTATTAAATTATTTTCATTTTTTAAAGTATTTAAGAAACACCGACTTATTATTGTCGGTTTTCGATTTTGAGGCTTGAAAAACCGCGGTTTCGGTTTCGAATAAAACCGAACAGCAAACTCTATTTAAAATGTGTATTTTTGCTATTTTTATCTTATTTTAAGCAGTTTTTTCTGGAGAGCCCTTTTTTAGCAATTTTTTGATTAGGTTCTTCTGCTATTTGATCAGATTAATTTATATCATTGCAAGTAATATCGTTAAGAAAATAAAAAAGTAAAAAAACAACATTTAAAAATTATTGTTTATCCAAAAGCACTTTTGTTCGTAACTTTAAAAGATTTTAAAGGTTATTGTCGAAAGTAAAATTTCACGAAATTTAAAAAAAGCGGGAATTTGCTGTCCTGCGCAGGACGCGGGAATTGATGACAAAGAGCGGGACAATCCTGCCGAAATCGGGGCAATTTAGTGTATTTATATTTTGCCCTAATTTTCAGGATTGAAGTACTTAATCTTGTGTTGTTATATTCCGACCAAAATTATTTGGAATTAAAAGAAGAAAAAAGAAAAAAATGCCTAAATGCTAAATAAATGCCAAAAATCGCTGTTTTTCCGAAATCCGCTAAAATTCAGTCTCTGCCCCAGAAAAAAAGGAATTCCCACAATGTTTGTAGTTTTTAATCTACAATATGTTTTTAATAAAACCTTAAAGTACATTCGTTGATTTTTTAAAATTTCTTTAAAAAAAATTTTAAAAATGTAAAATTGTAGATTTGAAAATAGTGTTTAAGAAGTCCGACCTTTTTGGCACTAATTTAAAACGAGTTAGCTAAACACAGTCGAAAAAATACTTCTTATCTGAGTTTTTTGGAACTTATAGAATAAAAAAATGTTTCTGTAAAACACTCTAATAAAAATTCGTGTAAATTTACCCCATTTATAGTAGGTATTTTTTCTCCTACTATAATTTCAGTAAAAATACATTTTTTGCCCAAATTCAAATATTTACATACATTGTGTGTACATTAATTAGGCACAAAGTATGTAATCATACCTATTTATGTGCTTAAAAAATGTTTAGGAACACACGAATTTCATGTAAAATTACAGAGTTTGTGCTTAAAATAGCATTAAAAAATATGTAAAGATACAGACAAAATGCTTACAACCACACGTAAAATATGTACATATACAGCTTAGCTAGCTTATTTCTGCAATAAAAATTAATCGGACCAAATTCAAATATATGTCGTGGGAAAGATATGCAACAAGTCTGAACTCAACCAAGTCATGATTTTCTCACAAAAAAAAAGATGCAAATATGGTCATCTTTTTCTCAAAAAATTAATTTTAAAATAAATCAAAAAATAAATTTTAAAATAAAGGGATTTAAAAAATAATAGTTTATAAAAAAATTGAGTAGAAAATAGTTTTTTTCTTAATTAGATGAGTTGAGTTTCGAAATTGGGTCCGGGATTATCTAATATATTTTAATATATAAAATTAATTCGAAAGTACTTTTCGTATCTATTAATATATAAAATATTGAACGATTTCAATAATTATACATCGTTATATAAACAATTTACGACAAATATAATTTTTATATATGATTTAATATGATTACATACGATAAAATTTCGAATAATTTTTCTAATACAGACCACGAATTTAAGTCAATTCAAGTTTTTTCTAATTTTATTGTTGTTGCGAATTTAAGTCAATTCAAGTTTTTTCTAATTTTATTGTTGTTGCCTTTATTTTTAAAGATCAAAATAGTGGCTAAATTCGCCAGGAAAGGCAAGGAGATGGTTCAGAAAATTGTACAGAATTTTAGCGTAATGTTTGTTTTTTCATTTTGTTACTTGTTTTAAGTGGGCGTGGCTTTTAACGAAAAATAAGCGATATCAACCTTTTATCAAATTACAAAGTAAAATTTAGGCAGTACTGATCGGTTCTGTACAAACTGTATGTTTTTTGGAAATCCTATAAAATTTTCTTAAGTCTTGCATTACTTTTATCTACAAATAGTCGCCAGACTTAAAAGTGCAGCACTTTAAACATGAACAAATTTTTCTTTGTTTTTAAAAATAAAGGCAACAACAAAAAAATTATAAAAAAACTTGAATTGACTTAAATTCGTGTTCACAACTGTATGTTATATATACTATTTTTAACACGGGTTTAGCATGCTGAAAACGAATACAAAAAAATGTTAAAATCGGAGAGTTTATATTTGATTTTCAGCTCGATTTTATTTATAGGCCAATTCAACGCGATTTTTCATATTCGTATTCAGCATGCTATGCTATAATTACGACAAGTAAATTCATGCATTAGAAATCCTATTTATGTATTATATATAAAATATGTATTAAAACTTCGAAAATATACATTTACAATTTACAAAATATGCATTTATTATTGACTTGTTAAACGTTTCCAGTATTTATATCCTACACCACTACGTGGTCAGGGTATCATAAGTTTGTGCTGATGTTTATAAAACCAAAAAATATTGGACCTGGACCCACTTTATAGTATACCGATCGACTCAGAATCACGTTTTATTTCAATTTAACGATGTCATTCCGTCCGTCTGTCCGTCCGTCCATGCATTCTTTTGCGCACTCTACAGTTCGCAAATATTAAGATATTTTGATGAAATTTGGTACACCGACCTATATCAGCCTAAGGACAAAGCCCATTGATTTCGGTTATAATCGGTCCATGTTTAGAAATAGTACCCATATAAGGGTCCCCCCAAAATTGGCTTGGTTACACGCTGCAGGTCGCAAATATTGAGATATAAGATACAGTTGTGGCCAAGCATTTAAGTCAATTCAAGTTTTTTTATAATTTTATTATTGTTGCCTTTATTTTTAAAGATCAAAATAGTGGCTAAATTCGCCACGAAAGGCAAGGAGATGGATCAGA
Source organism: Leucophora obtusa (assembly GCA_949987735.1). Lineage (NCBI taxonomy): Eukaryota > Metazoa > Arthropoda > Insecta > Diptera > Anthomyiidae > Leucophora > Leucophora obtusa. Next base: position 106,335,855 of record OX465299.1, on the reverse strand, counting down.
AAAGTGTACAGAATTTTAAGGTAATGTTTGTTTTTTCATTTTGTCACTTGTTTTAAGTGGGCGTGGCTTTTAACGAAAAATTTGCGATATAAACCTTTTATCAAATTACATAGTAAAATTTAGGCGGTACTGATCGGTTCTGTACAAACTGTATATTTTTGGAAATCCTATAAAATTTCCTTAAGTCTTCCATTATCTTTATCTACAAATAGTCACCAGACTTAAAATTGCAGCACTTTAAACATGACCAAAGTTTTCTTCGTTTTTAGCGATTTTAAAAGAAAGTTAACAACACTGAAATTTTAACATGAAATGCTTTTTACTATAACGTTAAAATAATCTTGACTGATTTGCTATATTGTAGTAAGAAAAGCATAAAACTATTCACTTTAAAATTTCAGTGCTGTTAACTTTATTAAAAATCGCTAAAAACAAAGAAAAATTTGGTCACGTTTAAAGTGCTGCACTTTTAAGTCTGGCGACTATTTGTAGATAAAAATAATGCAAGTCTTAAGGAAATTTTATAGGCTTTCCAAAAATATACAGTTTGTATGTAACCGATTAGTACTGCCTTAATTTTACTATATAATTTGATAAGAGGTTTATATCGCTAATTTTTCGTTAAAAGCCACGCCCACTTAAAACAAGTGACAAAATGAAAAAACAAACATTACGTTAAAATTCTGTACAATTCTCTGAACCACCTCCTTGCCTTTCGTGGCGAATTTAGCCACTATTTTGATCTTTAAAAATAAAGGCAACAACAATAAAATTAGATAAAAACTTGAATTGACTTAAATGCTTGGCCACAACTGTATATTGATAAAATTTGGTACACTGACCTACGTCGGCCCAAGGACAAAGCCTATTGATTTTGGTTAAAATCGGTCCATGTTAGGCCTATTCCCATATAAGGGTCCCCCTAAAATTACCTTTTTTACATGCTGCAGGTCGCAAATATGGTTCGCTGCCTCACATGATCCCAAGGACAAAGCCTATAGATTCTAGATAGGATCAGTCCATATTTGGACCTATCGCCCATATGGGCTATATTTACGATTTTGTCTTCTTTTATCATTTTATAGAAAATTTTGACGCAAGTCCCATTTTAACCCATTCGAATTTCGAATCCAAACATTAGTTTTAACTTTTAACTGGTGTAGGGTGTTGTATAGTCGGCATGTCCGACTTTAACTTTTTTACTCGTTTTAATTTAATTTCTGTAGTTTTTTTTGTCTTCAAAAGTATTTTAAACATTGAAAATGACTGACAATCATCGTAGGAAAGCTAGTATTTGTATTTATACCCTACACCACTATGTGGTCAGGGTATTATAAGTTTGTGCTGATGTTTGTAACACCAAAAAATATTGGTCGTAGACCCACCTTATAGTATACCGATCGGTTCAGAATTTTTTTTATTTCCATTTAACGATGTCCGTCTGTCCGTCCGTCCGTCTGTCTGACTGTCCATGCAATCTTGTGCGCACTCTACAGGTCGCAACTATTAAGATATTTTGATGAAATTTGGTACGCAGACCTATGTTGGCCCAAGGACGAACAAGTTTGATTTTTTTGAACATCGGTCCATGTTTAGACCTAGTGCCCATATAAGGGTCCTACCAAAATTATACTGTTTATATGCTGCAGGTCGTAAATATTAAGATACTTTGATGAAATATGGTACACAGACCTATATTAGCCCAATAATGCAGCCTATTGATTTTAGTGAACATCGGTCCATGTTTAGACCTAGTGCCCATATAAGGGTCCTATCAAAATTATACTGTTTATACGCTGCAGGTCGTAAATATTAAGATATTTTGATGAAATTTGGTACACAGACCTACATTGGGCCAATAACGCAGCCTATTGATTTTGGTGAACATCGGTCCATGTTTAGACCTAGTGCCCATATAAGGGTCCTACCAAAATTATAATCTTTATACGCTGCAGGTCGCAAATATTAAGATATTTTGATGAAATTTGATACACAGACCTATATTGGCCCAATAACGCAGCCTATTGATTTTGGTGAACATCGGTCTATGTTTAGACCTAGTGCCCATATAAGGGTCCTACCAAAATTATACTGTTTATACGCTGCAGGTCGCAAATATTAAGATATTTTGATGAAATTTGGTACATAGACCTATGTTGGCCCAAGGACGAAGTCTATTGATTTTGGTGAACATCGGTCCATGTTTAGACCTAGTGCCCATATAAGGGTCCTACCAAAATTATATTTTTTATACGCTGCAGGTCGCAAATATTAAGATATTTTGATGAAATTTGGTACATAGACTTATGTTGGCCCAAGGACGAAGCCTATTGATTTTGGTGAACATCGGTCCATGTTTAGAACTAGGGCCCATATAAGGGTCCCCCCAAAATTATATTGTTTATACGCTACAGGTCGCAAATATTAAGATATTTTGATGAAATTTGGTACATAGACCTATGTTGGCCCAAGGACGAAGTCTATTGATTTTGGTGAACATCGGTTCATGTTTAGAACTAGTGCCCATATAAGGGTCCCCCCAAAATTGGCTTGGTTACAAACTGCAGGTCGCAAATATTAAGATATTTTAATGAAATTTGGTGCGCTGACTCACATTATAGAAAATTTTGACATAAGCCCCATTTTAACCCATTCGAATTTCGGATCCATAGACTGGTGTAGGGTATTGTATAGTCGGCATGCCCGACTTTAACCTTTTTACTCGTTTTGTCATATTTTCGTCTTATGCGAGTAGTAACAAAATCAAAATCCCATTTATGAAAAGAAAAAATTTTTATATTAATTGTACTAAAATTCAGTTTTAGTGGGATATCAAAAATATGCTTTAAAATATAAATTTTTTAGCAAAATGTCATTAAATATGCAGTAATTGATAAAGTAATTTTTAAAATAATTTAAAAATTATTTTTTTTATGTGTTCGAATAATCCGAATTTTCGATTGGTATGCACCAATTAACGTTGTTCGGTTTTGCTCGAATTTTCAGAATTTTTAGACGAAGTGTAATCAAATTCCACTCCACGGAATTGTATTAAAAGTTTCTTTCCCATTCAAATCGACGTAACCCTAACGTACACATATGGGTGAAATCAAAAAATGTGATAAGTTTTTGGGCCAAATTTGTGAGAAGCAAAAAATGTTAATATTTCTGCTTTTTCTTAATAAAATCAGTAAGTTTAGTCATTATAAACTTAACTAAAAAAAAATGTCTTCTATAAGTTATCGTAATAACTTTTTTTTTTCACAATTTTAATTTTTTTTGTGGGAACGGAGTTTACATTTCCACAAGCAAAAGATATAGCAAAAAAATTGCGTACGAATTTTCTTCAATTTATTAGTTTTTTGTATTTTAGTTTCAACATGCTTTTCAATAATATTTATTCAATTTCTGTTTATCAAATTTGCGGTTTCGCGAATAAAAATACAATTTATTCTGCGACAAAAAAAAAATTGTATTTTTGGTACTTTTAAATGCTTTTCAAAAATATAAAAGTTTATAAAATCCAATCAGCGGTTGCGAAGTTACAAAATATATTAAATTAATATTCTAAAAACATACCATTTCGCGAACAAAAAATTCTCAAATTGTGTGAAACAAATTTAATTTGTCAAACTAATGTCATTAATATCTCGAAATATCGATTCCAAACCAATGAAATGCATAATCAATCGTTTTTCGCTCCAGCAGTTTAGGGTAAAAAACTTATAACTTTTTTTGATTTCAAGCAAAATTATTAGTTGAATCATCTTTTGACGCATAAATATTAGTTGAATCACCTTCGTTTATGGTTATTTTAAAATATTTTAAACATTTACCTAAATTTTTTTGAATGCAATCTGATGCAAACAATTTTGGTTACGGAGTTTACAGTAACGGAGATTACATTTGCTTACTTTTTTCGTTTGCTTTCAGAAACGCTTTGTAAGAATTTTCTTTCCGAAACAAAATCGTATGATGCCTACAAGGTGAATCCAAATATGCCATCGTTTTTCTCACTCGTTAAATAGTTTGGTAAAAAAATTAGGAACGGAGTTTACAACATTTTTTCAAATCTTATTAAAGACATCACTTTTCATCTCGAGAATGTTACATGTTGCAAAAAGCTTCAAGTCTGTTACACTAGATGATTATATACAGTCCAACGATCATTTGAGTATAAATAACATTATACTTTTCACAATATAATTAACAGATAACTTCAAAATTCTGGTGAATGCATTTTATCAAAAATTATGACGAAAAATCGTTACAGAGTTGAACTCGTGTTAGCAAAGATATACGCCAAAGTTTGTAAAATGTATTAATTTTTATTAAACCGTCACTTTTTCTTTTCATAAAATTTCTTACAGTTAGTGTTTAGCTTCATTGGTTATTAAAATATAAGCTATCAAAGTTGAAAAACCTCATGAGTTAGTGATTACGGAGTTTATCTTTGGCCTATAAAATTGGTCACAAATTTATGTATTAACCAAAAATTGGTCAGAGTGTTATAAAATTTGTAAAACAGGTGACAATGCGCTGATATATATCGAAATATATATCTCAAATGTAATCTATGCATGTTACATGGTTTTTATCACATTTTTGATACCACCCATATATGTATTTGTAATTTAGTTGTGTTATTCAAATGTAAAACTGTATGCGTCATATGATTATTTAACCTAAAAACGTATTTAATTTGCCATCATTATGCGTGCTCAGCCATGGATTTAAGTAAAAAAATTTATGTACATACTTGTACTTTATATTTGTATCATTTACATGTAGAATATAAATGTGTGGTTTAGAACATTGTTTTGATAATACTTATGCAGATTAAAGTTCTGATTTTTCTTTATTCTTTCTTATATGCAAAATTTCCTAACAATTAGTATAAATAAAACAAAAAGAAATAATATCCGGATTATTATTATTTTATTATTCTTATTATATTGTGTTTTTATGAAAAACAAAAATGAAGTTTCTTTTCAATTTTCAAGACTTGAATATAGTTTTGATTTCATTTTGTTTTAATATGTGACAAAAATATTAAAGTTTAAACAATTTTCTCCAATAAACATGTTCTAGAAAATTAAATGCATAGTATATGGCAAGGTTGGGCACGGATTTGTCACCGATGGCCATATTGTGGTTTTGCGTAAATTATACAAGGCCGCACCATACAATAAAAAAAGAAAACTAAAAACATTTAAGTAAAAGGAAAGCGGAAGGGAATAATGTTTTATTACTTTTTTTTGTAAACATATTCGCCGTGTTTTTACTAGAAACAATATATATTTGCATGCAAATATATTATGTTTGCAAGCAAATATATTATGTTTGCCTGTAAATATATAATGTTTGGATGAAATGAAATGACGCTATCGACAAATATTAAATGTTTGGCAGCAAACTATTATATGTGTGTCATAAATAAATTATGTTTCCATGCAAATACTATATATAAATAATATATTTAGTTATAAAGCAATTATTAATATATGCCAAACAATAGGCGTATTTATTCTACTCTCCAAATTTCTCTATATTTTAATGGAAAAACATAAAAAGTAAAATTAATACATCTACTGTTTGGCGATTATTTAATAACTAAATATATTATAAATCACATTGAATCTTACATCTCATATATTCATTGAAAAACAATAACTACAATCTTCATTTATTTCTTATTTATTTTTATTAACAAATATTAATTAAAAACTCTTTTATTAATTTAACACTATAATATACACAATTAAATATTTTTTTTTTTTCTTTTTAACACAATTTTATGTTTTATTTATACTAATTTATTTTATTTTTTCACATCTTTCACAACAAAATTAATAAATAAACGAAAAATATCACTAAATTTTCTGACTAGATGCAGTCCAGCTAAACTAAACGATTATTACCAACTACAAAAGTTATAATGGCTACATACAACTTTATATGTATCAAGAATGGAAATTCGCCGTTTTTCCAAATATATGTTAATTGTATCCACAAATATAATTATTACGGGGAAATATATGTATAGTAACTATAAAAACAATATAATTGGAAGCACACTGCAAATACATATATGGTAGTTTGTAAACATACATTGATTACCTCCAAACATATATAAAAACGTCTTTTTCCTCCGTGTAAGAGACTGAATATTATTCCGACAACAAAACGTGTATAAAAATAAATAACCTTCTGGATTCGAATTTTTATTTAACAATTTCGTTGCGCACAGCAAAAAAAATCCGCCCCTTTAAAGGGACATTATTCATTAAAGGTTAATTTAAACGACGTTTACAAATTTAAAGATTTGGGTCTGATTACTGAATGTTCAGTTAGCTACTATCTTGGTCTATAACTGATAAATTTGTTGTTGTTTCTTATATAACATTTTAATATATATCAGTACTTTGACTTTTTCACACAGACCAATGCAGTATTAAGACAAATTCGGTGCAGTATTATAGTCAGCACTAAGTACGAACTTTAATGAATCCTTGCTTGAGTAATAAATTTTCAAACCAAATTTCTCACTAAAGTAAAATTTAAGTTTAAACTCGTACTTTGTGCTTACTATAAAACTCGCTCACTCAACAAAAAACTTTGGCTACTAAAAATTTTGATGTTATTACTGGAAATTTAACTATTTTGCGCCCTTCGGTATATTTTGCTAATTTTAGCAACTCAAGCCTTCTGATTTATACTATAATGAAATTAGTAATCGCTACTAAATTTTAATAAAATTGTTGTAAACCTTAATTTAAGAATTATTTGATAAAATTAGCATGATGTGAGGAAAAACAAAAATAAAACTTGACAAATGTGATACTTTTTTTTAACTTTAAAATCACATGTCTGGTATATTTATGGAATGAGAATGTCTCATGTATTTGTAAATGTCGACTGTTTCCTAAATGAAGTTGAATTTATTATGTAAAGAATTAAGGGCCAGTTTTACAGTCTGAACTAAGATCGACTTTTCTCTAAATATTTCTTCACTAACAAATTTCTAACTAAAATGGCCCTAAGGGTAAGATCGATTGTTCCTTTAAAAATATTTTAAGTAAGCAATTTTCAAATCCACCTTAGTTCCGACTATAAAATTGGTCCCAATTTTTTATATAAAAATTTTCGAAACAAAATATTAGAAATAAAATATTTTTAAAGGAAAAAAAATTTAAATTTGAATTTCAATAAAGGCCGCACAAAAATCACAAATAGGCCGCATTTGCCCACCGTTGGTATATGGTGTTTTTGTTAGAGTCGAAATCAAAAATTTAAAAATTACAAAATAAAAAAAAAATTACAAAAACAAAATTTCTGCATAAAATATTTAACAAAAATATTATTAAAATTAACCAAATTTTTTTAAGCCATAAAAAAATTAATTATTTACTAAAAAAATTTTTGTTAAACGACACCAATGGAAAAAAATCTGTAAAAATTTTAACTAAAACTACTAAAAATTACCTTGTGGAAAAAAACTGCTGAAATTAGTAGATTATTTTTGCAAACTATTTGTAAGAATTTTATTTATATTTGATTTTTCTTTAGTTATTAGAAAAAAAACGACTTATTTTAAAAAATGTTCTAAATAATTAGCAGACTAAAAGAGCATATTAATATTTTTTTAATGTAAGTAAAAAACTAGTCTTCTGAAATGAGAAGTTAGCTAAATATTTTTTTAGAAAATATTTTTTTTGATTTTAGTAGGACGCTTTTATTCAATTAAATTTTGCTTAAAAATAACAAATATTTTCAAAATATAACAGTTAAACTTTGCTATTTGTATTCTGCTAGTACTTAGAAAATTTTTCTGTAGATTTTAGAGTATAATTTGGGTATCCTGCTAAAATCAGCAGAAATATTTGCTTAAAAAATAGTAAACTGCTGATTTCAAAAGGCTTAATTTTTATTTGCATTAAAAAAACATAAAAAAATATTTTTTTAGTTATAACAAGTTTAATTAAAATTCTGTGTATTTGGCAGTTTTATTTTTGCTGTTCCTATCTTACTAACATAAAGCAGAAATTATCTACCAGTTTCAGTAATTTGTGCAAGGTCATTTTTGCTATATTTATTTAGTAGTTTTAAATAAATTTTTTACATATTTTTTTCTATTAGTAGAAATTAACTAAAGAATAATTTCTCTACGAATTTTTTAAACTTTTTTTTAGTATACTAATATTCACCAAAAGTTTTATTGATTTTAGCAATGATTTTTCCATTTGCAATCAGAGTTGAATTAGAACCAGCTTAGATACTTTAAGAATTAAAGTTCAAAGCAAAAAACAGTAACAACAGAGGATAAAAATAGCATTCTTGGAATTTCGTTGATGTTAGTAAAATTGAGTTGTTTCATTTGCTTATTTCTTTCACATTCAATATAATTAGATCATCATCAATTATTAACCCATAAAGGCATAGCATACTGAGGATGGGTCTGTAGCGGGACCCGAAAATACGTATGCCGGCCTTATCGAATTTTTTTCAGTTTTTATTCTCTGTAATCTACTTGTAAAAATTTTATCATCTTTATTTTATTTGAAGATAATTTAAAAGAAAATGATTAATATTTGAATTCAAATCGAACGAAAAATATTCACTCACTGCATTAATTTAATGAAAAGTTTCAATACATGAACTCCGGCGAAATTTCATCGAATCAATGTAAAAATACATTAATAGCTTGTAAATAATAATCTCAGTGTATTACAAAGTGGGGCAAAAGTAAGATCGTAATGTGTGTATCCCCATTCTCTAGGAAATGAAAAAAGTTTTAGTAATTGTTCGATAATAGTTGACCTTTTTTATTTTTGTAATAATTATGGTATTCAGTTGCGTATCGCTGAACTGCTAATTGTGAACTATTTCTCTATCAGGTCAATTGCAAAAATTGGCAAATTTGTAGTTTGGCATTACATTTGCCCCAACTTGTGTAAGAACTGTTTATTAAAAAAAAATTTTTTGACCGAATATATTAACTAATACCGAAAGTAAGATATTTTTTATAAATTTTGTCTATTGAATGGCTAATCTACAAAGTTTTGTTCAGTATAATATTGACTAAAAAACACAAATATTACAAATATCCCTACATTTATTTGACGTGTGCAGTGATTTGATTCCAGAGGATTTCGAGAAAATGTGATTTTTGTCAAAAATTTAAAAAAATTTACCTTGTATCTATGATTTTGATGGCAAAAAGTATCACAATATTATTTTTTTTAGTATCAGTCAATTCTGCGTTTCTGGTGAAAATGTCTACTAGTTTCCTAGGAAGATAATTTGTTGGAATCTAAGGAATCTAAATATTTCTTAATAAGAAATGTTGTTTGAAAAATTCTTACTTAACAAATATTTAAGAAACAAATCGATCTTAGTGCTGATTATAAAACTGACCTGAAGAGTTTTTCTTTAAGATATATTATTAAATCATATATATGCATCTGAAGGCATTTGATAGAAAATGGAATAAGGAATAATTAGTTAATATCTAACAAGGAAGTTACTTCACACTAAACACTACTATTTTGATGAAATTTCAATATATTGCTGAAACAAAAATTCTAAGATGAACATTTAATGGGTTAAAATATGGGGTTAGAATGGGTTGGCCCGAGGTGGAGGAAACATGCGACAGGTTGATCTTATATTTCTTTTCTCTATCAAATATCCAAATTTCATACGAATCTGAGAGTATAGCTTAGAATACATTCCTTGTACGATGTTTTCTCAAAAAAAAAAATTGCACTTTTCAGAGTTTTCTATAAAAAAATGAAGATTTTGATAGCAGGATTATTGAATTTCGAAAATTATGAAAATTTTATAATTTTTAAGTTTTTTTTTTGTCAAAAGTGTTTTCTAAGATTAAGACTCTGAGAATGGGCAAATAAATAGCCGAACATGAAAGGGTTGCTTGCCCACCCCAGGAAAATGGTCTAGGTACGCCTATGATGATACTAGACAAAATATTTCGATTCTAAAATTTTGGAAAATCTACCCGTTAGCCTGTCTTTATTTTGATCACATTTTTAGTTACTTTACAATTTTTGTTAAAACGTGTGACAATAGGCGTGTTCGTTTACTCACTACAAGTTACTACTTTTACTACAGCTGGAAAATTCAATACAAAAAGAAACAAAACTTTCCAATTGTAGTAAAAGTAGTAAGAATTTCGAGTAAACAAACACACTGAATATAAGTAAGTATTCCTTTACTGAACTTTATAACATTATTTCGCGTGATCTGAAAAATAAAAGAAATAAAGGAAAAACGAAATATTCGAACTTTTTAGTATTCTGCCGATTTTATACCTGCACGTACTCTTAATTGTCACATACAAATGTTATAGAGTGACTGTTTTACATGCATTAGGCTTGTTGATTTACTTGCTACAAATTACTACTTTTACTACAGCTGGAAAAATCCAATACAAAAAGTAAACAAGACATCGCAATTGTAGTATTTAAAAGTAGTAAGAAATACGAATAAACGAACACACTGATTATGAAACTTATTAGCATACATATATTTGGACTCCTTTAGCAGCCCTGAAAAAGTAGAAATAAAGACAAAGTAGGCGGCCGAAAAAGAATGGGACTTTGAACATTTTTGTTATATTTTCCGTTTTCTTTTAATTTTTAAAAACAGCGTTTAAAAACATTTAGCTTAATGTGCTAATTCATAAAAAAAATTTATTTGGTATTTGAAGCTTGCTATAGTTAAAGTACATACTTATTTCGCTTAACAAAGAGTTATTAGAAATCTTGATTCATAATTGTATTTTATTTAGTTAGAATATTCTTCTACCTTAAGTCCAAATTCTAATATGATATTGTCATATTAGATTTTATTTGTAGTTTCAAAAAGGGGTTGATCATTTTCATGATAGACAATACAATTGTTTCATAGGCATCACCCTACTCTTCAGTTGAAACAATTGTATTGTCTATCATGAAAATGATCAACCTCCTTTTTGAAACTACAAATAAAATCTAATATGACAATATCATATTAGAATTTGGACTTAAGGTAGAAGAATATTCTAACTAAATATATGAAAATATAGAAAGTCCAAAAAAACAATTTTTGTATTTTTAATGCAAAAATTAGGATAATTGTATTTTAACTATAAATTAATTTTTCGATTTGATACTGGAAACACTATTTTTTATTTTCTCTCTTCTCCATAGGCGTAGATAGACCGGCCTGGGGGGGGGGGGGGGGCTAAGCACACCCCAGAAATAGCTTAGCCCCCCCAGATTTTTTGTACCATTTAATTTTTACTTAAAATAAAAATTCTTATCCATTTCTGACTCCACTTTCTTATGAAAGTAGATCGTCAGTAATGACCAGGGCAAGAAATGTAAAAATCGTGTTTTATTGTATATACATAAAGTATATATTAAAAATCGGAAAGTTTTTATTACAAAATTTTTAAACATGAATTTATTTTTTATTTCAGCGTTTTCAATATTATTTTTGTTAAGTTCGCTATAGTATTATTATCTTAAAAGCAGTTTAAATATCGTAGTCAAAAAGTTAGTAGCTATATTTATCGAACACTTTCGTCTCCGTGATTTAAAAAATCCAAAAAATGTTTATAAATTTAAGGAAAAAAATTAGTTAAGGTAAATTTTCCAAAACGTACGATTTGTAAAATATGTATTTATTGGCATAATATACAATAAAACATGCTAAGCTACTATATATTAAAATATGCACTTCCCAGCAAAACCTTGGTAATATGTTGGTATTACAGAACACATTACCTGGTAATACCATACCCCTTACCTTTGCATTATTTCATAACTAAAATGTAATGTCTTACGTATAATGTGCTGCATAACTAGTGGGTAGTAATAGCAACTTATTACCAATGATATATTTAAACACCTCAAAGAAAAGAGTTACTTGTAATACACAACTAGGCTTTGAGATTCCCCGGACTTTTTTATTTCCCGGAAAAAGGGAATAAAAAAATTTGATTCCCGGGAATCCCGGGAAATATTTTTTAACAAAATTGTTAATGAAAACCACCTATATAAATAATTTTTGTTAAAAAAAAAAACACTTTCAGTACAAATTCAGTCTGTGTAGTGAGAATCCACAATGTTATTTTCCAAAGACAAATAAAACTCTTCTAGTCTTATTTCTACAATTCTTCTTATTTCATCAGCATTACATCTTCCTGATATATAAACCAACCCCAGAATATAAAATAACTTATTTCCGTTTATACATATGTTCAAATATCTCTTTTGTGATAGTAAATCTTCTATTGTTAGAAATATTGCTCGATATTTCTTTTATCATGATATCTTTTACATGATTGTAGTAATTTAATATAATATTCTTTACATCGGTTTAATTTTTTTGCAACGCCAGGTTTTTATTATAAAAACTTTCTCGAATAAACAAAGATCTAGTTATGGTGCGGATTGATTTTTTTTTTGTGAACCAAATTTAGATGTCGGATAACCAAATTTAGATACCTCCGTTAACCATTAGTCGTTTAGGGCAAATATTGCACTGCGCTGCATTGTCGTTTTTTGTGAAGTATTTCCATACTTCTGACATTTTATTCTTTAATATAAAAGAATATGAGTTTGAAAGCCGGTGTATTAAAATAAAGTAAACTTACTTGAAAGTATCACATTTATTAATGAAAACTTTACTTATAAAATTATTGGCCCTTAATATTTATAAAGGAGTATTTTAAATTTAAAGTCGACTTTATTTTTAATCATACGGTTTTGTTCATTTTGTGTATGAAAACCTTACAAAAATGTTTATATTTTAAAACATTTTGATTGGTCAAAAATAAATTAACCAATCAGAATGCTCCAAAAATAAACCAATTCAAGGCATACTGCCACCCAATATTTTAACTAAAGTCGACTTTAACTAAAATATACATTTGAAAAATTTAGATAGTAAGGGCGATTATTTGTAAGAAACAAAAATTTGTTTTCATATTTCTTTTAAACATTTTACCAAGTTTTTAGGTTTTACTACTTAAATTTTGAATAAGTTATGCGAAAAATCTTTATTAGTTGAAATGCTCCTAATTACTTGGCAAAGATTTTTTTTTGTGTCAAATAAATTGATTCCCTTTTAAAAGATTTTAACAATGACATTTTTGTTTTGGTATTTAAAATGTTTTTTATGACTAAAATTAAAAAAATCCTATTCCAAACAAAAACAATTTAAAAAATTTAATATTTTTAAAATTTCCCGTTTTCCCGGGAAAAATATATTATTTTCCCGGGAATTCCCGGCAAACTTCTCCCGGGATTTCCCGCCCGGGAATTTCCGAACCCCAAACCCTATACACAAAATGAGTTCTAAATTACAGCAGCAACTTATTACAGATGGGATATTTTAAAACCGTAAAATAAGGAGTTACTTTTAATGTGATACGTGATCACTTAATAGAAATAGCCACTTATTACCGATGGTGTATTCAAATACCTCAAAATAAGGAGTTATTTGTAATGCGATACATGAGTGTTATTTTCTATTTAAAATATTCGATACAAATAATTTATATGTTTTATACATATTGACTGAAATATCTTTTATGTTTTTTGTTAACTTTATATTAATCTGAGTAAATATTAATTAAATATGAATATGCTTCGTTTTAGCATTTATAAAAAACCAACACGATAACATCTTATTTTAATTTTTTTGTAAGAAGTATATATTTTTATACAGTAAGTAAGCGCATAATTTTAATGTGTTATTTCAGACCTGTTTGTAACACATTTTTTTGGCCTTACTTTAAGCTGTTATGTAAGTAGTATTGTGCTCAGTATCGGTTATGTAAGTGGTTACGTAACTCCTAACATTTAACATTAAAGTAACATGTTCTTATGTTGTTACCTAGCCCTCTTTTGGAAAGTACATACCTCCAATGACATGCCCTTGTTAAAATAATAGCTGTTGGAATAGCAAAGTAAGAGGTTACATACCTTAATTTCTTCTTACAAACCTTATTACCAGGTAATAGAAAGTTTTGCTGGGTTATAGCAAAATATACAAAAATATGCACTTCTAGCTAAATACATACATATATATTACCAATTCGATGCTATTTTATTGAAAATATGTATTTGCAATAAAATATCACCCTTTTTATACCCTACACCACTATGTGGTCAGGGTATTATAAGTTTGTGCTGATGTTTGTAACACCAAAAAATATTGGTCGTAGACCCACCTTATAGTATACCGATCGGTTCAGAATTTTTTTTTATTTCGATTTAACGATGTCCGTCTGTCCATCCGTCCGTCCGTCCGTCCGTCTGTCTGTCTGTCCATGCAATTTTGTGCGCACTCTACAGGTCGCAACTATTAAGATATTTTGATGAAATTTGGTACGCAGACCTATGTTGGTCCAAGGACGAACAAGTTTGATTTTTTTGAACATCGGTCCATGTTTAGACCTAGTGCCCATATAAGGGTCCTACCAAAATTATACTGTTTATATGCTGCAGGTCGTAAATATTAAGATATTTTGATGAAATTTGGTACACAGACCTATATTGGCCCAATAATGCAGCCTATTGATTTTGGTGAACATCGGTCCATGTTTAGACCTAGTGCCCATATAAGGGTCCTACCAAAATTATACTGTTTATACGCTGCAGGTCGTAAATATTAAGATATTTTGACGAAATGTGGTACACAGACCTATATTGGCCCAGTAACGCAGCCTATTGATTTTGGTGAACATCGGTCCATGTTTAGACCTAGTGCCCATATAAGGGTCCTACCAAAATTATACTGTTTATATGCTGCAGGTCGTAAATATTAAGATATTTTGATGAAATTTGGTACACAGACCTATATTGGCCCAATAATGCAGCCTATTGATTTTGGTGAACATCGGTCCATGTTTAGACCTAGTGCCCATATAAGGGTCCTATCAAAATTATACTGTTTATACGCTGCAGGTCGTAAATATTAAGATATTTTGATGAAATTTGGTACAAGGACCTACATTGGCCCAATAACGCAGCCTATTGATTTTGGTGAACATCGGTCCATGTTTAGACTTAGTGCCCATATAAGGGTCCTACCAAAATTATACTGTTTATATGCTGCAGGTCGTAAATATTAAGATATTTTGATGAAATTTGGTACACAGACCTATATTGGCCCAATAATGCAGCCTATTGATTTTGGTGAACATCGGTCCATGTTTAGACCTAGTGCCCATATAAGGGTCCTATCAAAATTATACTGTTTATACGCTGCAGGTCGTAAATATTAAGATATTTTGATGAAATTTGGTACAAGGACCTACATTGGCCCAATAACGCAGCCTATTGCTTTTGGTGAACATCGGTCCATGTTTAGACCTAGTGCCCATATAAGGGTCCTACCAAAATTATAATGTTTATACGCTGCAGGTCGCAAATATTAAGATATTTTGATGAAATTTGATACAAAGACCTATATTGCCCCAATAACGCAGCCTATTGATTTTGGTGAACATCGGTCTATGGTTAGACCTAGTGCCCATATAAGGGTCCTACCAAAATAGGGTTGCCAGACGGGCCTGATTTGGCCTGATTGTCAAGTTTTTTAATGCGTGTCAAGTGTCAAGTGAAAAAGTGATTTCCCGACTAAAAAAGTTTTTATAAAATCTTATATGATTTGATATAACTTTAAATGTTTATATGCGTGGCTTTATATAACCATATACATTTATATTAACACTTCGGTTTTATAAATATGTTTGATATAACGTTATATATAATCATATACGATTTGGTCTCCAGCCATATATTAAGAGATCTGCAAATATACTTCATACATAATTATATATAATGGCATATAAGCTTTTATAAACCATATTATATCAAAATATATAGCAAAGTTAATAGAAAATTGTATTAATTTTATAAATAATTATATCTGACATGATATCTAATTATACAAAATTTTATAAAGTTTAATTGCAATTTTTAAATTTAAAAATAAAAATTAGAAAAACATATGTTGAAATAAATATGGTTTAAGTTCAGTTATTTTTTCCGTGAAAAAAAAATTAATTCTGAAAGTTATTTTTTTTATTTTATAAGACAGTTGTTCCGACAAATTTTTGTAATGTTTTATTTTGTCAGCTATTTCCAAGTTTATTAACAAAAATTTTTCTAAACATTAAGCATTAGTATTTAATATGAATGAAAATAAGTGATCTCAACAATATTTACTAAAATTTTATTTGAAAATCTTCATCAAATTATATGTATTAATATATAATTTGATGAAGTTAGATAGACCCATTTTTCGGATCAAATTGTATCAGGTTAGATAACATGCTTATCTCGCTTGATATAATTATATATTCCAATATTCGGATCAAATTAGATATGGACGTATATATGGGTTTATATATGGTGATATATGATTATATAATATCTTTTTTAGTCGGGTTGTCAAGTTTTTTTATAAGTTAATTTTTTTAATCTCAAATTTATTCTATCTATGTAATAATACTTAAAAAAGTAAGTTTATATTTCTAAAAAAAAATCTGAAGCCCATATTTTTATTATCAATACAACTAATGACTAATATGATACATATTTTTCTTTCTGTGCAATTATAGTTTAAAAAATATAGTTTTCTTTTAGTGCAATTATAATAAAAGTGCCAACACTGATATTTACCCCATTACTCAACACTATTGTAATAAATTGACAACATTGAACAGCTGATTTGCAATACGTACATTTAAGTTTTTGGAAATAAAAAGTAAGTTTATATTTTGTTTGTTAATTTGTTTTAACGAGTATATTATTTGCAGAATATTTTATTGTGCTACGTTGGATTAGTGAAAACATAACGAAAATGCGGGAAGATAACGAAGATGCTGGACCATCAAAAAAAGCAAGATTTACTGTTTACTTGGATAGATGGAATGTGGCACCAGAATATTCCAATTGGATACAAAAGAAAGATCAGTACACTGCATTGTGTAAATTATGTCAGACCGAAATTTCAATTAGATACGAAGGCAGTTGGGCATTAAATAGACATATGAAAACTAAAAAACATTCCAAAGTGGTATTGTCGCAAAAGATGTCCCGGAGCATTTCGAATTTCACTGTTTTAGCAGAAACTACAATTGAAACACAAATTGCACGGGCTGAACTATTATGCGTATTTCATAACGTATTACACGGCCTCAGCTATAACAGTTTAGATTGCCAAATAAAAATGAGTTCTACTATATACTGCGATAGTAAAATTGCCAACAAAATAACATGTGGGCGTACAAAATCAGCAGCTATAACAAGAAACGTTTTGGGTCCATATTCGCAAGAAAAAGTTGCTAAAGCCTTAAAAGAATGTTGGTATTATTCCGTAAGTAATGATGCTTCAAATATCGGTAACGTAAAAACGTATCCGTATGCTGTACAATATTTTGATCCCGAAACTGGGATACGTAAACAAATTTTAGATTTTTACGAAGATCCTGATGAAGCGTCTAAGGATATATTTGGTAATATTATGATAATAAATTAAAAATTGAACAAATTACATCGTATAGTGCTGATAACGCAAATGTTAATTACGGTTTACATAATTCTGTATTTCAAAAACTTAAAAATGAAAATAGCCAAATTATAAAAGCAAATTGCAATTGCCATATAATTAATAATTGTATTAAAAATGCTCTTAACGCTTTATCTGTCGACGTAGAAAACATAGTGATCAAATTATATAATGAGTTTAGCTCTTCGGCTGGGACTACGAAAAAATTAAAACAATGTTTTGAATTTGCAAACATCGAGTACAAAAATCTCCTTCGACATGTGCCTACAAGGTGGCTTTCACTTCTACCAGCAATTGACCGTTTGTTATATTGTTGGCCTGCAGTAAAAAGATATTTTCTACAAAAAGGTAAAAAAAATTGCCGAAAAGTTCTTTGGGATTTCGTAGCCCATGCAATTTCCGACATAGAAATTTATATTTCATTCATAATGTGATGCACGAGTTCCACGCCGCTACATTGGTTTTAGAAAGTGACTCCTGCACAATTGTAGAACTACATAACGTAATGGCCAATCTTATGAACAGTATTCAAAGCCGTATGAATGATAATTTTTATGGAAGCAAAGTCGTTACAATTATGAAATCCCTTTCCCCTGATGAAATAAGTACTTTCAAGTTCGAAGCAAATGAGTTTCTTAAGAGAGCTACCAGGTATTTAGCTGAACGATATGATTTTGGAGAAACATCAATATACAATCAAATTTCCTGTTTAAATATAAAAAAGTCGCTTTTGACATGGAATAAACTGTTAGAGCTTCCGCAATTATTAGGCATTTCAAATGACATTGACAATGATAAACTGTATGCCGATTACTGTGTTCTTCGAGAAGTTTACGATATTTTACCAAAAGATATACCAAATGATAAAATATGGTCACATTTTCTAAAAAAATGTGCAGAAAGCAATCTTCAAAATTTAAAAAAGTTGATCTCATTTGTGTTTTCTATTCCCATAAGCAATGCTTTTTGTGAAAAAGCATTTAGTGTTCTAAATAATTTATATACGAAAGATAGGAATAGAATGTCCTTCGATCTTATAAAAGCCGAGCTATTAATAAGAATAAATTTTAATGAGGATTGCAATAATTTTCAAAATTTTTTAACAACACCCGATGGTAGAGAATTAATTAATTCTGTATCTAAAAATACTAAATATATGTGGCAAAATAAATAGTACCTATATTTATATTTTTAAGTAACACCTAAGTTTTCTTTAAAATATATAAAGACTGAATTCCATCGATTTACAAAACAAGTACTGAATTTTTATTGTTATATTTTTTGTTGTTTCTTTTATATTGTTTCTGTTATTTTTACTTTTTATGATATTTTTGTTTTTATTCTAATAATTTTTATGAAAAAAATAATAAAAATGAAATAAAAAACAATAGTATGAGTGTTTTTAATTGTCAAGTTTTTTTTTCGAAATCAAGTTTTTTTTTGGTCAATGTCAAGCTTTTTGGCAAATTGGATCTGGCAAGCCTATACCAAAATTATACTGTTTATACGCTGCAGGTCGCAAATATTAAGATATTTTGATGAAATTTGGTACATAGACCTATGTTGGCCCAAGGACGAAGCCTATTGATTTTGGTGAACATCGGTCCATGTTTAGAACTAGTGCCCATATAAGGGTCCCCCCAAAATTATATTGTTTATACGCTGCAGGTCGCAAATATTAAGCTATTTTGATGAAATTTGGTACATAGACCTATGTTGGCCCAAGGACGAAGCCTATTGATTTTGGTGAACATCGGTCCATGTTTAGAACTAGTGCCCATATAAGGGTCCCCCCAAAATTGGCTTGGTTACAAACTGCAGGTCGCAAATATTAAGATATTTTAATGAAATTTGGTGCGCTGACTCACATTATAGAAAATTTTGACATAAGCCCCATTTTAACCCATTCGAATTTCGGATCCAAACAATACACCAGACTGGTGTAGGGTATTGTATAGTCGGCATGCCCGACTTTAACCTTTTTACTCGTTTTTAATAATAACTTAACTTAAAACTAATTAACAAAATTTTTTTTTGAGAATTTTCCCTTAATATGCTTTATTTTGTTAAATAAATTGAAAATCTCCCAATCTGAAATTAATATTCAACAATTTTTCAGTAAAAATTTCCGCTAATTTCAGCAAAATGGAATATTATATGCATTAAACTAAATTTAACTTATACTGAATTTAGACTAAGCAAAAACCAGCTGGTTTTTGTACAAAACTAAATTACAAAAACAAAGTCATTTACACTGGTTATTTAGTTTTTCTTTGTCCCATCACTTTTTTATTACACATTTTTCTTTGTTTTTTATACCCTACACCGCTATGTGGTCAGGGTATTATAAGTTTGTGCTGATGTTTGTAATACCAAAAAATATTGGTCGTAGACCCACCTTATAGTATACCGATCGGTTCAGAATTTTTTTTTATTTCGATTTAACGATGTCCGTCTGTCCGTCCGTCCGTCCGTCCGTCCGTCCGTCTGTCTGTCTGTCCATGCAATCTTGTGCGCACTCTACAGATCGCAAATATTAAGATATTTTGATGAAATTTGGTACGCAGACCTATGTTGGCCCAAGGACGAACAAGTTTGATTTTGGTGAACATCGGTCCATGTTTAGACCTAGTGCCCATATAAGGGTCCTACCAAAATTATATTGTTTATACGCTGCAGGTCGTAAATATTAAGATATTTTGATGAAATTTGGTACACAGACCTATGTTGGCCCAATAACGCAGCCTATTGATTTTGATGACCATCGGTCCATGTTTAGACCTAGTGCCCATATAAGAGTCCTACCAAAATTATACTTTTTATACGCGGCAGGTCGCAAATATTAAGATATTTTCATGAAATTTGGTACACAGACCTATGTTGGCCCAATAACGCAGCCTATTGATTTTGGTGAACATGGGTCCATGTTTAGACCTAGTGCCCATATAAGGGTCCTACCAAAATTATACTGTTTATACGCTGCAGGTCGCAAATATTAAAATATTTTGATGAAATTTGGTACACAGACCTATGTTAGCCCAATAACGTAGCCTATTGATTTTGGTGAATATCGGTCCATGTTTAGACCTAGTGCCCATATAAGGGTCCTATCAAAATTATACTGTTTATACGCTGCATGTCGTAAATATTAAGATATTTTGATGAAATTTGGTACACAGACCTATATTGGCCCAGTAACGCAGCCTATTGATTTTGGTGAACATCGGTCCATGTTTAGACCTAGTGCCCATATAAGGGTCCTACCAAAATTATACTGTTTATACGCTGCAGGTCGTAAATTGACCTATATTGGCCCAATAACGCAGCCTATTGATTTTGATGAACATCGGTCCATGTTTAGACCTAGTGCCTATATAAGGGTCCTACCAAAATTATACTGTTTATACGCTACAGGTCGCAAATATTAAGATATTTTGATGAAATTTGGTACATAGACCTATGTTGGCCCAAGGACGAAGCCTATTGATTTTGGTGAACATCGGTCCATGTTTAGAACTAGTGCCCATATAAGGGTCCCCCCAAAATTGATTTGGTTACAAACTGCAGGTCGCAAATATTAAGATATTTTAATGAAATTTGGTGCGCTGACTCACATTATAGAAAATTTTGACACAAGCCCCATTTTAACCCATTCGAATTTCGGATCCAAACAATACACCAGACTGGTGTAGGGTATTGTATAGTCGGCATGCCCGACTTTAACCTTTTTACTCGTTTATTGTTAAATTAATGCAAACAAATTTAACATAATAATGTGTTGTTATTAATAACACATTTAAAAATTAATAACAACAAACAATTTCAAACTAAAATAGAAATATTCTTAAAAAAAACTAAAAAATATTTTTTTGACACTTGCTTTACTTCTATATTCGTTGTAATAGGGTGCATCGAAAGTTAACTATAAATGTTTCCGGATGTATCAAAAATGCACATTTCAGATATTTTTAGTTGGTTTTTGGCAAAAACTAGGTAGAATATGGTTTTCAGTTTGTATGAAAATTATATGGAAAAACTAAATTAATTTTGTAGTTTTCGGCTCAAAAACTAAAAATGGCCAAAAACTACTAGTTTTTGCCCAGTCTAAATACACTATTAAATATAACAAAAAATTTATAGAACTAACAGTTGTTTCTTTCTATGTGTTGTCAACTAATATTCACATAATTTTTTGCTAATATGAGAAGGGTAAGTTGTCATTTAAAACGAACCAAAATATCACCCAAATATAGCTGAAATTTTTTAGATTTAACAGTTTTATTTTTATTGTTTTTATCTAACTAAAATTTATTTACAGTCGGAAATTTTTTCTTCAGGGCCATTTTTAACTACTTAATTCTGCTAGTTGTACAGATTTAATTCTATCAGTATATTTGTATTGCTGGTGAAAGTCATAAAACAAAGTGCAATTCAAACAAAATGTAAGCCTTAACTTTGATGGCACTTCAATTTTTGTAGTGATTATTGGGTAAAACTGAAAGCGTAACTTGTCAGAATAGTTATCTGGCGATCGTACGATGATAGTAAAGAAAACAGAGGAACCAAAAATTTAAAAGACCTCTAAAACTTTAGATACTTTTTTGATAAAATAAAAAACAAAATTCTTATAAGACGGGGCTATAGCCCCCCTAGAAAAATGGTCTAGCTACGCCGGTGCTCTTCTCCCAAATAAGTCGTAAGTGATGTACAAATTTAGTAAACGATTGACTCGGTAATCGGAAGTGAAAATGTAGTTTCTTAAATTAGAGAACTAACGATGTGCTTAGATAAATTTAAAAGCCATTAAAAATATTTTTTTTTATTTATAAAGCAAATAATTGGAAATGTGTGTAAAAAAGTAATTTTCTAGAACATATTATTCAAAGCATACAAAAGTAATCGAATTTCGAATACTGTTTTGACAGTCTGTACATCACTATTGTTTTGTTTTTCTTTTTATTTTTATTTTTACATTTTTTTGGAAATTTTTTCGAAAAAGGTTATTGGCTACGCAATTGTTGTAGCTTTTTTCAGTTTGATGGATGCAAGTTGTTAGAAGCCACAAATTCTAGCGATGGGAGATGGCTTTAATAAATCATTTCATGCCTGAAAATTAAATAATTAACAATTAAATGGTGGCTTCCCCACTCAAAACTTTATAAAAGGTTTAAAGTTAATGAGTATCGACTATAAACCTATATTATTTTTTTCATTATTAAGCAAATATGAATACTGTTTTTCACAAATTAGCTTAAAATCCTGCAATAAAACTGTTGTAAAAGTTTATGAATTAGACCATAAATATGTACTTCAACTTGAAGTTTAAAAATAGTTTTCAACGAATTTTATTCTCAATTATCCAGCCAGAAAAATAGAAAGGGTCAAGTGGTGGCAAGGTACTTTAATAGGTTGTACAAATACTGATAAAAAGTGCTTTTCCATTCCCAAAATGATAACATCATTACACAAAAGGACCAACTGTTCAAAAATGCCGGAAAACACTGGGGGAAAATATGTACAACGTTGGCAAAACAATGGTAACCCAAGTAAAAAAGTTTTGATAAAGTCATATATTGTTATATAAATTTTTTTATAATTATATATTGGAATATATACACCTAGTTATAAGTATATAAAATTATAGGAAATTACATCTTGAATATATAATTATATCTGCTTTTATATAGCACAACATAAAACAATATCCAATTATATACTGACGTATATATAGTTACATATGACACATATAGTTATCTAAAATTGTATGAAACTGTATACCATTATATGTATTTGTTTATTCGTATTTATGAGGACAAAATCCTGATAAAATTGTATAGAACCATACTTATTCCATAAAATTAGATGTAATTGTATTAAATTAGATCTAAAATTATCTAATTTGATACAATTAGATGTTCTCATTTTTCGGATATAGTTATATAAAGGGTGGTCCAACCATAATGCACATTGTTAATTGTTAGTCACACCTTAACGTCAAGTTTTTTGCCCAACTTAATTTGACAAATTCAACACAATTGAGCAGCTCGTTAAGATTGTTGAAACCTTTTGTGAAAATGGGCGTTCAAATCAAAATGCATTTCGTGATTTCGTTGGTGAGCATAATCGACCTCAGTGGATTCGTTAACGAGCAGGATTGCTGCATTTGGACAAATGAGAATCAACGAGTGATTGTTGAAAAGCCGATGCATCCACAAAGAGTGACTGTTTGGTGCAGTTTATGGGCTGACTGCGTCATCGGGTCGTACTTCTTCGAAAATGAGGCCGGCGAAGCAGTTACCGTGAATGGTGTTCGCTATCGCGAGATGATAACCGACTGGTTCCACTTGCCACACAACCGACGAAACAATGGCTCTTTTGTGCGAGAAAGTCAATGGCCGTGTTATCTCATGTCGTGGCGATGTTAATTGGCCGCCACGATCATGTGATTTGACACCATTGACTTCTTTCTTTGGGGATATTGAAAATAAAAAGTGTACGTCAATAAGCCAAGAACACTTCAAGAGCTGAAGAATGAGATAATTCGGGTCATTAACGACATTGAAACTCAGTTATGTCTCACAGTCATTGAAAATATCATCATCGGATAGAGCAGCGGGTCCCACTAAGTTTTGCTTCACGGACTCCTGGAGACATTTCTACTAGCTTATGGACCCCCAAACCTGTGTTGAGTGAGATGTAGGTACTTCATAAATTATAGGGCAAAATTAATAAGAGCACCAGCTTATTTTAAATGACGGCCAATTTTAAGCAGGAATAAGGAAAAAAAACATTTTTCAAATCAATATTTTGTTAAATAATTTAAAAATTATAATTATATATGTATATGTTTTTTCTAATAACTTGTTTTATGTTTTTTGTGGGAACTCTTCGCGGACCCCGTGGATCTCCGCTACGGAACCCTGGAGGCGCGCCCCTCATTTGGGAACCGTTTGGATAGATGTATGCCACCGAAGCCGTGGCGAGAATTTGAGCGATATTTTGTTTCACACATAATTGTCATTGATCCTTCTATCATAATAAAAAATATTAAGATAATTATCTGAAAACTTTTTGTTTTATTTACAATTAACATCGTGCATTTTGTTTGGACCACCCTTTATAATACGAAAAGTCATATCATTTTTTTAATAAGGAAAACAAAAAATTCGATAGTCTGGAAATAGATTTTCTAAAATCAAATTTAAAAAACAGGTCATATGTATTTTTTTTATTTTGTCCTACCGTGATTTAAACCCAGTCTATTAGATTGGTAGACGACAAGTCTTCCCACTGAGCTAACGAGGCATATATTATGTTAGTTGGTGGATAAAAACACAAATGAATGATAACACTATGGAACATTTTGGGGATTATTGTCTGGGGGGTGAGAAATTCCAAGTCAGGGTGATGGTACTAGGTCAGTATAGTAAAACCCTCAAAGGGTTTGGCGTTCGTGGATCTCCGCTACGGAACCCTGGAGGCGCGCCCCTCATTTGGGAACCGTTTGGATAGATGTATGCCACCGAAGCCGTGGCGAGCATTTGAGCGATATTTTGTTTCACACATAATTGTCATTGATCCTTCTATCATAATAAAAAATATTAAGATAATTATCTGAAAACTTTTTGTTTTATTTACAATTAACATCGTGCATTTTGTTTGGACCACCCTTTATAATACGAAAAGTCATATCATTTTTTTAATAAGGAAAACAAAAAATTCGATAGTCTGGAAATAGATTTTCTAAAATCAAATTTAAAAAACAGGTCATATGTATTTTTTTTATTTTGTCCTACCGTGATTTAAACCCAGACTATTAGATTGGTAGACGACAAGTCTTCCCACTGAGCTAACGAGGCATATATTATGTTAGTTGGTGGATAAAAACACAAATGAATGATAACACTATGGAACATTTTAGGGATTATTGTCTGGGGGGTGAGAAATTCCAAGTCAGGGTGATGGTACTAGGTCAGTATAGTAAAACCCTCAAAGGGTTTGGCGTTCGTATGTGCCATTTTTTTTTATGACCTTTTAAATTTTTTCCTTATCTTGATGTTTTTTCGCTTAGTTGTAACATTTTGGCAAAAACGTAGTTTAACATAACTCGAGAACCACTTGTCCGATTTTGATGAAACAAATTTAGAAAAATTTAGAATTACAATTTCTTTAATCCGTTCATATAACGTTTTCCTATATGTGCAACACTTTCGAAGTTAAAAATGAATGTATGAAGGGAAAAAAGTATTTTTTGCCTAAAAATTTAAATATTTTTTTTTTTAAAATTCATAAAAAATCCAAAATGGAAAAAAGTGGAAAACTAATTACTTTCGCGTAAAGTCACATAACTCACATAAAAAGGCATAGATCATGAAAATCGATGCACTCGTTTCTCATTTATTCACAATTAGGTAAATGTATGAATTTCAAAAATTTGCTCCAGATATGCACAACATTATTTGGAGAAAACATTGACACTCACAAGCCGAACTCTCTCATATTTTTCTACTGTACTAAAAGAGAAATATTGATGTGGCAACACTGGTTCTGTAATGTTCACATAAAACATGCATTGTCATTATACTTCTTCTCTTTCTCACACTGGTTCTGTGATTTTTGTCATTCAACAAGTGCCGACGAACGCGAACAGTAAAAGTGATTTTTCTCCAGTTTTTTAAAAGTGAACAAAAGAGAACAGAGTATGGAACTGTGCAAGCCAGATATAAATAGCTTTTGCTACTGCTGTGGTCAATATGTCTCAACACATAAAAAAACGGGAAATTTCAGTACTGATTTTGTTCAAACATACGAGATGTACTTCAACCAAAATGTTATAGTGAACGAAAATTGGGTACCAAATATAGTGTGTAAAAGCTGCTACAACCGTCTAATGGATTGGAAAAATAGAAGACGTGAAAGTATGCCATTCGGTATCCCAATGACTTGGACTAATCCTGGCGAAGGTCACAATCCATTGAATTGCTATGCATGTGCGAATAAAGGAGCCGCAAAAAGGATAAGAAAATCGTATAATTACGTTGGTGTTGCAAGTGCCGCAACACCATTGCCTCATTCGGACCACATTCCTGTGCCAAAAGCTTCTAGCCCAGATATTTTCTCTTCTACGACTGCTCCGACATATCATGCACGTGATGATTCCCCATATGAGCCATCAGTATCCAATGAGCCAATTTTAATAAATCAAAATAAGCTTGATTCAATTGTTGCCAAGTTGGAATTAACACAGCATAAATCGGAAGAGCTGGCTTCCATTTTGAAATCAAACAATTTGTTGGCACCCGGTGTGAAAGTCACAGCTTATCGAAGTCGTCAGGCAACACTCCAAAGTTTATTCCTTGTGAATGATGAAAAAACTTCTGCATATTGCCCGGATGTAGGAAAATTGATGGACGCAATGGAAATAAAATATGAAGCAGATGACTGGAGATTATTTATTGACAGTTCAAAACTCAGCTTGAAGGCGGTTTTACTGCATAAGACCAATAAAAAACCTTCAGTTCCAATCGCCTACAGTACAGAAACGAAAGAAACATATGATGCACTGGAAAATATTTTAAAAATGGTTAAATACGCCAAACATATGTGGCGCATATGCTGCGATTTAAAAGTTGTAGCAATGCTTTGCGGTCTTCAAAGCGGCTATATAAAATATATTTGCTTTTTGTGCGATTGGGACATACGATTTTCCGGTGACCAATATGCATGCCACGGATGGAAACTCAGAGAGCACAGCAGGTTACAAACGGCCAATATTATTCGTGAGCCTCTAGTGCCGAAGGAGAAGATATTGCTGCCTCCACTGCATATTAAACTTGGAATTGTTAAGAATTTTATCAAAACTGTCGCCAAAAGAGATGAAGTTTTCTTGTGTTTGAAACTAATTTACCCGAGACTCAGCGAAAGTAAAATTAAAGAAGGTAAGTTATAATATCACATTCATTTCCCATGATTTTCCATCTTAACAAATTAATTTTTTCCAATCAGGCGTACTAAATGGTCCAGATATACGAAAGCTGATTAAAAGTGACGCATTCAACAATATTTTGATTGACGCTGAATTGAATGCATGGCAGGCAATCAAAGAAGTAATAGAAGGCTTGTTGGGAAAGCATCGTTCTAACAACTACGATGTTTCTGTCGCAAGGATGTTAAGAGCATTCTCGGAAATTGGTGTCCACATGTCCTTGAAAATCCATTATTTACATCATCATCTGGACTACTTCAGCAAACAATTGGCTACCGAATCTGATGAACAAGGTGAACGCTATCATCAAGTTGCTATGCCATTTGAAATGAGGTAATACTGATTTTTTATTTTTTCAAACTCATTTTAATAAAACAAAAACTTACAGATATAGAGGCAAAAAGTCGCCGAGTGCAATAATTGCGGAAATTTGCTGGTGGAGTAAGTTAGTGTGGCAAGACAAGGATGATCTTGATGATAAAGAATTTTCAGGAGATGCAGAAGGGCCAACAGTGGAGTCACACATTGACATTATGTGTGGTTCAGAAACTGATGATAGCGATGAATGCGATGCCACTAGTCCCGAACAACCACCATCGAAAAAGTCTAGGCAATATTTATTAAAATAAATAAAAATAAATAAATAAAATAAAAATAAAAAATTATAAAAATGTTTACTTAATTTTTTTAGTAGTTTATGGCCAGAAGTCTGGAGTTATTGGGGAAAATTTATGAAAAAGGCGATAAATGACACTTTTTTGAATAAAAACAAATATCAATATTCTTGTCAAAATGGGATACCTTCACTTAATTGTAAATAAAAGCAGAACGCGTTAAATTTTGTTTATAGGTTATGTGACTTTACATGAAATTAATTACACTTGATCCTTTTTTCCGTTTTGGATTTTTTATGAATTTAAAAAAAAAAAATTTTAATTTTTAGGCAAAAAAATATTTTTTTTTCTCCACAAATTTATTTTTACCGGCAAAACTGTTGATTATAAAGAAAAACGTTATATAAACGGATTAAAGAAATTGTAATTCTAAATTTTTCTAAATTTGTTTCATCAAAATCGGACAAGTGGTTCTCGAGTTATGTTAAACTACGTTTTTGCCAAAATGTTACAACTAAGCGAAAAAACATCAAGATAAGGAAAAAATTTTAAAGGTAATAAAATAAAAAATGACACATACGAACGCCAAACCCTTTGAGGGTTTTACTATACTGACCTAGTACCATCACCCTGACTTGGAATTTCTCACCCCCCAGATTGGCTGTTGTACTGTGTAATAGCTTGATAACTGCTGGTTGCGCGAAAATGCTAGCACTTTTAAAAAGTTAGAAAAATAAATAAAAGGTTTTCCACAAACAAAAAAATTGAGTTTTCCCGAGTAAAAAAAATAATATGATGCCATATGTAATGATATCTTTTTTAATATAATTGGAGATATACTATGATCCGAAAAATGGTGGATAAAATTATATCGGATAAGATTTAAATATATTTATTCATATAGAATCTTATCCGGATTTTGACCCGATATAATTATATCTAATGTGATGTAGAAAGAAATAATTGTATAACGCTTCTTATTTCAAGATCAAAACAAAACCTATCAAAAAGTACTGAAAAATAACACCCTTAAGTGAAGAATTAAATATTTAAGTAAAAATTTAAGTATTTAGAAGAAGTTGTACATAATTGTAACCAAGCATTTTAAGCCTTCTCATATAAACTTGTATTCTACCCGTAAACTGTGTAAACCTGGTATGTTTATGAGTTTAATGTCAAATTCCATACATAAAAAATATGGCTTGTATTTATACAAGGTTTACAAGGAATTTAGGAGTTATAATGAGTACGCCTTTTATATTTTAAAATCATACATAAATATATCTCAAAAAAACATAGAATTTTTTTACATTGCGCTATACTTAAACATATCTAAAGCAACTTTATATGTTTTCCGATAAAGCCATTTTTAATTATATATGACGCTGTATTAAAATTGTCATAGCATATGTAACTAGATATGGTACATATTAATATATATGCGGACATATATATTTATACTGATCTATATATGGCATCATATAAGAAATTTTTGAAAAACTCAAAGCTATACATAATTATATCCGCAAAGATATAGTGTCACACTAGACTATATATAAACATATTAGTCCATATTAAATTATATAATTTCCTATATAACTATTTTTACTCGGGTTTTGATAAAAAAGAAATAATATTTAATTAAAAAAAATCCAAAAACAGTTTTGCCTGCAGCCGAATTAGAACTCAAAAACTTTGGACTACAAACGTTTTTAAAGGCACATCTACACGGGATAGAAAATTCGCTAGACTTTATGAAAATGCAGCTCTGTATATGTCTACCAAATGTAATCTCTAGGCCTTTGAAAATTACTGTCATTCACAATTTCTTTAATTAGTAACAATTTTTAAGATGTCTTGTAACTTTAATGAACATTTCAGTTTATTAAACGCACCTTTTGGTATTTGGCGAAAAAAATATTCTTTAAAATGTAACAATTCTAATAAAAACAAATACTTGACAATTAGATATGATACTTTTACGATAAAAATTAGGGCCAACTTTATTAGAGATGACAAATTGAGCGCAAACTCTACAAGATTTCTATCCCGTGTAGATGTGCCTTAACAAAGGGCCATCATTTGTATAAAATCATTGCTCAACTAGTGCATTGATCTTGTACCGTTGACTAGCTACTACTGGATAACCATTTTGTCCAAACGTCGGCATAGCACTCCAAGCTAATTTTTTGCTAGTGATTTTATTCTTATAAACCACTTAAATATTTATAAAACAAATACTGGCAACATTGTTTTTGCACACGCTGGCAAAGCGCGTCGCAAATGAGTGTTCTGCCAGTCATTTATTTGTAACACCATGGTTACCCAATGGTATTGCAAAGTTTGATTTTGTGTACCACTGACAATTTCTGACCGGGTATTGTTACGATCAAAATTTATTATAAAAAGTAAGAGAAATTAAAAAGCTTATTTTTAATTCAGATTTTGACTTGAACAACTGCATATGCGGTTAACCTTAATGCAAATTGTTCGAAAAATAACTGCATTGACTAATAGAAATTGGCAAAACCCAAACAGACCATAAAATTTCACTAAAATGAAAATTATTCGTTACTGAAATTGACATTAATGCGAAGGGAAAGTGTTTGTTGTTTATAAAAAACCGCTACAACATGTCGTGAACATCTATATACACATTTATATAAGTATTTGTATGCCAGTTGAACTCCATACAATTTACTTTGATAGTTTACGGATTTTCTATAGATGACAAAATAATTTTTTTGTTGTCTGAATTTTCATAGAGGTCATTAACGGAAAATTCCCAGGAATAATGCTTTCAATGAACAAATTATTCCTTGTTAAAAATGTTCCTTCTTTCAATATTCCAGCTACTTTTTAATCGTAGTATATTGTGTTTTGGTTTTGTAGCATAAATTACACCTTAAACTTTCTAGCTCATTTAGACAGCAAAATTAATCTACTTGATCAAAGCTAATCAAACTTTTTAATCTTCATCATTTACACATTAATTTTTTGAGAGTTAAAAGTTTAACTCTGTCAGTTTAAAGTAACAAGTTGTTGCCGATAGCGGCATTATATAGAGTCTGCAAACGAGTACCGAAAGGTTTACTAAGGCCAGATAAATTTTAGTAAATTATTAAAAAATCAAGGCGTTATACAGTAATAAATATCAAGTTTGATCGTACAGAGCTGTCAAGTGGCTAAAAATGTCCCTTAAACCTACAAATTCATTTCTGCGAGGAACTATTTCAAATTTTTCAACACTGGTAAGGAAAAATGTAAACACATATTTTTTGATTTTTTGTATGTTGGTGTGTAAGCCGACTTGTAACGATATATTTTTTGATTTTTCGTATGCTGGTGTGTAACTATAACTCATTATTTTGGGCGACATCGCCATACAAAAGTAGTAAGAAATGTAATAATAAAAGTAACTAGTTCCCATTACCAAGTATGTAGTTACATAATCACATATCTGTTAATAATTTTCTATACTGGGGTGTTTCTTTAAAAAATGATAGTTAAACTTAAAAGCTTAAGGTCTCGTTACTAGCACGTAAATGTAACGAGAACGAGTCGTAACGTGGTATTTTATTTTTGCTAAGTTACTCAAAATATGTAACGTGCTATTAAGAAATTATAAATTTTATTTTCAGAATAGTACCAACCAGGTAAAAATAGTACATTTTCGACCCCTTGTAACGACAGAAGTCGCTCCGCTCGTTTCTGTCTACACACGTTGCAATTTACCCTAGGAATTCCCAAACACCCATCGTAGTTTTTCTGGATATCCTATCCAGTTTTAACTACCAGAGATACATTAGGAGGAATGCGGATCTGAAGAGCATTTAGAGAGTCCAAAAGTACCCCCAGGAACAGCACCGTCGGATTATCGCTTATAGCTATCCGCAATATGCCCCTGAGTCCGTAGTCGGGGAGGACTAAAATATAATGCTCGGCCAGTGTAGTCGTCAACAATCTAAAAGTCGTCGACCTGCGATTACCGGGCTACAGAAATCGGGGATAATTGTTTTATCACCTCCAGAGCCACCTGTGTCGTTATTGTCATTACCGCAGCCGTTACCAAAAGAGTCAACTTCATTGTTGTCCTCACCAACAGAGCCACCTGTGTCGTTATTGTCATTACCGCAGCCGTTACCAAATGAGTCTCCTTCATTGTTGCGCTTAAAAACGCGTTACAAATTCTGCTTTACAGAGTTGCGCCACTTTATGAGTATACAATACACAAAAAATTTTGCAATTTGATTGTATAACCTGCAAAACTGGAGGCGTGCCGTTGGTTGGTCACTTCCCACCGTATCCTTGAACATTTGCTAGCAGGAGGCGTGCCGTTCGTTGGTCACTTCCCACCGTATCTTTGAACATTTACTAGCAGGAGGCGTGCCGTTCGTTGGTCACTTCTCACCGTATCCTTGAACATTTGCTAGCATGAGGCGTACCGTTCGTTGGTCACTTCCCACCGTATCTTTCAACATTTGCTAGAAGGAAGCGTGCCGTTCGTTGGTCACTTCCCACCGTATCTTTGAACATTTGCTAGAAGGAGGCGTGCCTTTCGTTGGTCACTTCCCACTATATTCTTGAACATTTACTAGCAGGAAGCATGCCGTTCGTTGGTCACTTCCCACCGTATCTTTGAACATTTGCTAGAAGGAAGCGTGCCGTTCGTTGGTCACTTCCCACCGTATCCTTGAACATTTGCTAGCAGGAGGCGTGCCGTTCGTTGGTCACTTTCCACCGTATCTTTGAACATTTGCTAGAAGGAAGCGTGCCGTTGGTTGGTCACTTCCCACCGTATCCTTGAACATTTGCTAGCAAGAGGCGTGCCGTTCATTGGTCACTTCACACCGTATCTTTGAACATTTGCTAGAAGGAAGCGTGCCGTTCGGTGGTCACTTCCCACCGTATCCTTGAACATTTACTAGCAGGAGGCGTGCCGTTCGTTGGTCACTTCCCACCGTATCTATGAACAGATGGAAGCTTGCCGTTCGTTGGTCAACTCCTACCGTAACCTTGAACATTTGCTAGCAGGAGGCGTGCGGGTCGTTGGTCACTTCCCACCGTATCTTGGAACATTTGCTAGAAGGAAGCGTGCCGGTCGTTGCTCACTTCCCTCCGTACTCTTGAACATTTGCCAGCAGGAAGCGTGCCGTTCGTTGGTCACTTCCCACCGTATCCGTGAACATTTGCATCCAGGAAGCCTGCCGTTCTTAAGAAGGACGTAGAATCCTCGTACACCGCAACATTAGCTCCAACGAGAGGCGAACCGCGCCTCTCTCATTCCACTTTATTAAATTTAGCATTAGGTGTTTCGTAATTAGATATAAGTGAATCAATAAATTGAATTTTTATAAAGTTTTAACAACGCCTTTTCTCTCTGTCACTGAACAAAATAAATTCCTGTGACGAACCCTACCCCCGCGAGCTTACCCCAGCAAACGGAGGAAAACTCGTCGTTACACCCTATAGTACAAAAACTTAAATTTTTTATAAAATAACAAGCAAGAACTTTCATAAAAATTCATTGTGAATTATATTTTGCAAATCGGATTCAATTTCATTTTAAATCGAAAATAATTTGTAGTCAATTAACTCATTTGATTCATTCAATTATTAAATTAGTTTATGCCAAATTTAATTTATTTGTGAATTCAATCGATTTTTATTTAATTAATTTTTTTACTTTTCAAATATAATATTTTATGTGTTCGTTTTAAACACAAGTTTTTGTATGAAAATTAAAAAAAAAAATTTAATTGTTTTTGACAATAAATTTCTTTTTTAAGTAAACCGCATTTCTATAGAATTTTAGGAAATAACCAAAATGTGCAAGTGTACCAATCAAACTTTAATTGTGGCAAACATGGTACAATTGTGCCACAAATCCCATCAGTGATGTGCAACTTAAAACAGCTGTTTGCCAGCACACGAAAAATCTGAAAATATGTCGTTACCTATATACTTACAAGTACTGACAAAAAAATGAGTCTAAAAATAGATTTTCAAAACAATAAGTTTTATAAAAAAATATATTTTTTTTATTGTATAATTTTTTTTATTAAAATTTTTTAGTGCGGGAATCGAACCTGGGACTTCAGGTTGCCAGTTAATAGCTCTACCATCTGAGCTATCCCGACATGTAATGTATGGTAGATAAAAACATAATTGAGCTGCTGCACACAAGTCAGCGTGAAAAAATATTTTTATTTTTTTTTAACTTATTTGTTTACTTATTGAATCTTTCTTGATTATAGAAAATAACAATGGGTGCGTTCGGCAGATACACTTTAATTCAACAGTTCTACAACAGTTGTAAAACTATCTGCTGAACAACCTGATCACTAACCACTCAGTCTGAGCGCTCAGTTAGCGCTGTCATATTTTAGTAAAAAATGTTTGCTACTTTTGATCAATTAGTGATACATTTGTTGTTGTTATTGATTTTAAAAATATTTTTTGGACCTCGTTTTTTATAACTGGTGAAAAATATTTTAAATTGTTCTACCAACATAGATGATAATAGCTTTTTTAAATTAGCGGTTTCTTAAAAAATCGAAAATGAATTTGAAAGTCATCCGAATTCCGTGAATTAACGAATTTTGTAACAAGATAGTATAAAAAATGTATGCGAAGACGCCAAATAGCCAAATATTTCTTTTCATTAAAATCGGAGTTCTTTTAACTCATTTGTAACGCGATTTAAGACAAGAGCATATTAATGCTGACATCAACTAAACCGCTAAATTTTGATATAAGATATGGGTATTAAATTACTTAAGAAACTGCAAAATAATCGCCGAACGCGAAAAAATCCTCTACGATGCAACAGATTTTAAAAAAATTAACCGCTGGGTTAGATTGTGACTAGAAATAATTAGGGCTGGTATATAATCTCCAATGCTTAGTTTACTTTAATCATTGATTTAGAAATCATTGATTAGACCTTAAACTTACTTAAAATAATATCGGTAACTTATAAAAATTTAATCAATGATTTGTTAATTTTAGATATTTTCATTTGACAATATGAATAAGAAATAAAAGAAAATAAAAGTTTGGAAACTCGCGAAATAAGAGTTTTTTATTGAATTTTTCGCATGATACGGGGTCATAAAATTGTAAAATATATGGCCAAATTGTTGTTTTAAATATCATCAATCGCTAAATGCCTCAAATAGGAAGTGTCTTTTTGCATGCTACATGCATATCTTAATTTTTTTCATTGGGTAAGTGTGTATAAATTTTTTTGTTTTTAGTCCAGGAAGGTGTTATTAAGAAATATTTATGAAGAACAAAATTATTATTGATGTTTTTGATACATTCAATACAAATTTTGAAGTCAGAATTTATTAGAAAACTACCCTACGGGAAATTTTAACAAACTGTCACCGAAATGGCTCCTTCAGTAACTCTCATAAAAAACAAAGTTCAGGGACCTGTCCTGGGATTTGTATGGTGACATGTCACAAGGGGTCAATTTCCCCCTTCTATGACAACGCCATGTAAAAGTGACCAGTCTATTTCATATAAAGGAGCCAGTTCGGTGACAGTTTGTTAAAATTTCCCGTAGGGTAGTTTTCTAATAAATTCTGACTTCTAAATTTGTATTGAATGTATCAAAAACATCAATAATAATCTTGTATGCATAAATCTTAACCTAACTGACTCTGTCCGACATTTCAACAATTTTTAATAGAATGTGGTAAATTAAATTTTATGGTTAAATTTTATTAAATAGTCAAAATTGGTTCAATAAATAAGCAAAATAAGAAAAAATTTAATAAAAAAAACTATACTCATTAACTGCAATTTAAGATCTTGCAGGAGAACATGAAGTATGTCTTATATTTCTATATATTTCATATTTTTCCAGAAAATTCGAAAATTTAAATTATTTGAAATTAAAAACGGCAGAATTAAAAAAATTATTGTGGGACACCTTAAACACATTTTTTGGTAAAATTTTCCTTCCACGAATCATGGTTTATTTGTGCTAAATAAAGATCAAAATTATGACCGATTCTAACAAACTATTAGTACAGAATCCAATATTATGTCATATTATTAAAATTTCCCCCAAATATTTTCTTAATTCCAATTGGTATTTTTAGAGAAGATATATGTGCAAGTTACTAAAGATGTTCATTATTTAGAGGGCACATAAAGATGTTGTACTGTGTTTATTTACAAATTAATTGGTCTACGTAAAACTTTTTAAAAAGTTACCAACATTAGAAAAAAATGTTAATACTAACATTATTTGTAGGGTGGAAAATCTATGTTTAAGGTCTTAATCACAGAAATTTCTGTAATTAAATTTATGCAATGTTTAGAGTAAAATCAGAGATTAAAATTTGATGAGTTACTGTAATTAAGTGCTAAGCAATGATTTTCTTCTTAATCATTTGGCCTTTTTTTTAATCACTGGATTTATTTTTGGATTTATTTTATTTTGCTAAAAAATTAATGCCTTCCCAGGTAGAAATTAGAGACCAGGGTTTTGCTCGAAGAGCCATTGACCTCAAGTATACCGTTCTAGTAGTTACCCACCAGATCTCAGTTGCTACGACCCTAATGTACGATCCTAATGTCAGAAAATTAAAGCTCGCAAAAAATCATTAAACTTTTTCTAAAGAAGTTTTTCGATAAATCCAGTATAAATTTTTTTATATATTGGTTGCCGAACCGAAAAAATTTAAAAAGGCGACCCCTAGCCTTTTTAAATTTTTTTTATTGGATTTTTCCTTTATAGCAAAACACTGGTCTCCTCGAGGCAAAAAAAATCGATATATCACACTTTAAAATCCGACTTTAAATACCGAAGCTATAACGAAAAATTAAAAAAGGCGACCCCTACGTTCCGGAAATTTTTTTTTAATTGCCTTACAAAAATACTTTATGTTGGAGAGTGTACGGCGAACTTATTTTGCGGTACCTACAAGTTGTTCTACAAACGGTTCTTTGCATCCGACAATTTCGCTGGGATGTATCTCAATAAAAAAAGTAATATTGGGTAACGCAAATCTCCTTATAATAACATTTTAAAAAAAATTTACCAATCATAAAAGGGGCTATCTACACATTTTTATATCAAAACACGAGTAAAAAGGTTAAAGTCGGGCATGCCGACTATACAATACCCTACACCAGTCTGGTGTATTGTTTGGATCCGAAATTCGAATGGGTTAAAATGGGGCTTGTGTCAAAATTTTCTATAATGTGAGTCAGCGCACCAAATTTCATTAAAATATCTTAATATTTGCGACCTGCAGTTTGTAACCAAGCCAATTTTGGGGGGACCCTTATATGGGCACTAGTTCTAAACATGGACCGATGTTCACCAAAATCAATAGGCTTCGTCCTTGGGCCAACATAGGTCTATATACCAAATTTCATCAAAATATCTTAATATTTGCGACCTGCAGCGTATAAACAGTATAATTTTGGTAGGACCCTTATATGGGCACTAGGTCTAAATATGGACCGGTGTTCACCAAAATCAATAGGCTGCGTTATTGGGCCAATATAGGTCTGTGTACCAAATTTCATCAAAATATCTTAATATTTACGACCTGCAGCGTATAAAAAGTATAATTTTGGTAGGACCCTTATATGGGCACTAGGTCTAAACATGGACCGATGTTCACCAAAATCAATAGGCTGCGTTATTGGGCTAACATAGGTCTGTGTACCAAATTTCGTCAAAATATCTTAATATTTACGACCTGCAGCGTATAAACAATATAATTTTGGTAGGACCCTTATATGGGCACTAGGTCTAAACATGGACCGATGTTCACCAAAATCAAACTTGTTCGTCCTTGGGCCAACATAGGTCTGCGTACCAAATTTCATCAAAATATCTTAATATTTGCGACCTGTAGAGTGCGCACAAGATTGCATGGACAGACAGACAGACGGACGGACGGACATCGTTAAATCGAAATAAAAAAAAATTCTGAACCGATCGGTATACTATAAGCTGGGTCTACGACCAATATTTTTTGGTGTTACAAACATCAGCACAAACTTATAATACCCTGACCATATAGTGGTGTAGGGTATAATAACATATTCGAAGGCAATTAGGGCTATCTACAAGAAAATCGCAAAAACATGAAACTTTAACAAAAAATGTATTTGTAAGAATTATTAGAAATTTTTTATAATTTGGAAGGTTAAGAATTCGAAATGTTAAGAATTCGTGAGTTAAATGATAACAGTGCAATTTTTGCAGCTAGCCCTTATTGAATATAAGCTCTCGATAAATTATATTGTAAATATATATTATAAATTCGATATAAATGAAGAACCTTTCTTTAAAACCTCTTAAATTCTTTCAAATTATTGAAACAAACAATATGGGTCATCACTTTTAAAATTTATAAAATAAATTTTTCATAAAAAAGTCTTTTCATAAATGTATTATAAGGTTAAAAACTTATTATGCATAAGCACTTATAATTTTAATTAGGCTGTATTTTTATTACAGTTATCTATTGAACAGAATGAAATTAACTGTTTTCTAAGCCATTATTTATACCTTTATATATTGGAGATCATTCCGAAAATTTGTTTTTGCGATATTTCCACCTTTCGGAATATATTGGAATAAAAATTACTGTTGAAGTTTCTTCTGAAAAAATTTCTACTCCTTCATGTCTTTCGAGGCGGCTAAAAATGTTGGTTTTGAGTCTTTGTTCCTGCAATGTAAAAGCAGCCGTGTACTAATATATTGCAAATCTAACTCTGCCATTCGATCCTAAAACAAAATTATCGGAGGACTGATCTCTTGGGCCATCCGGTTCTGAATGACCTGACGGGCCAGTATGATGTTGGCAGGGTGGGTGAGTCTGTTCATCGGGAGTCTAACTGATTTGTTTTGGACCCTGATATGGTAGCCTAACGGCTCTACAGGCATCATATAGGCCTATTTAGGAGCTGCCTTTGGAACCTAACCTAAAACAAAATAACATTTTCTGGTCGTCAGAATGATTTAGATTAATTTATTTAGTTTTTTTTATTTGAAAATAATTTTTGTTTTTAATTGCAAAAAATCTAAATTTTAAGCTAACTAACTTTTTAAGGAGTTGCGGTAGATCACAAATTTATTAAACATTTTTCTCAGCTCATAATACTTCTTCATTAAGTTTGTTAGAAAAATTGTTTTTTAAATGTTTGTAAGTTGAGTTTTGCGTGTTGATTAGAACACCCATATGTGCAAAAGTGTTATTTTTGCAGTTCCCCGCACATTTTCGGATAGGATGAGAGTAAAAAATAAGATATGTGCAAAAATTGGGTTTCTGCGATGTAAACCGGCCAGGCCGTTTACATTTATGTCCTCAAAATTACACTAAAATGTTCATGGATTTATCCATCTATAACTCTTCAGGCTGAGTTACCTAACCGTAAACGTATCTGTAACGAATCAGCTGTTTCGATACCACACGAAGAAATGTATACGAATGGTTACTAACACGTAAATGTAAACGAACTTGACGGATCATTCTGTTAAAATCAGAATTTTCTATCCGGCATCGAAACAGCTGAATGATTTTAGTCGGAAAAAATATGAAATGAATAAAGAAAATTGATTCAAACAACAAATAAGGAATAAAAATTAACAAATAAATGGAAAAATTTAAAATAAAACATAAAACCACATGAAATAGATGCTAAATAGTAATGTCGTTTACGGTAATCTATAAGTGTACTTTTTAGCTACGGCACGGTACAGTTACATCACATTTACGTTTACGGTCCCATAATCCGCCCTTTAAACTATAAGTTTCTGGTGATTAAGTTACATAGTTGTTGTTTACTCAATGAAAAGACAAATATTTTCTTTATACAAACTTTTAACCATAGTCGGGAAGTATTCAGTACTTAAGTACTAGTAAAGTACAAGTATTTGGTACTTGTACTTAAAAAAAAAATAAGTACAAGTACTTTGAATGTACAATTACTTGGTAATTACTTGGTACTTTCTAAGTACCAAGGTACTTAACAAGTACTGTGGAACTTGCTAAGTACTATAGGTACTTGCTAAGTTCTATGGTACTTGCTAAGTACCTTTGGTACTTGTTAAGTACTATGGTACTTGTTAAGTACCTTTGGTACTTGTTAAGTACCATGGTACTTGTTAAGTACCTTTGGTACTTGCTAAGTACCATGGTACTTGTTAAGTACCTTTGGTACTTGCTAAGTACTATGGTACTTACTAAGTACTATGGTACTTACTAAGTACTATAGTAGTTTTTTGTGGCCCTTTGTTCCTAATGGAACCATAGGACATAATATATATGTGACAGCGCATAGAGAAAGGGACCTAAGGGTAAAAAAAATCAATTTTTTTTTTTTTTGATGTGGACAACATCTGAGCATCGAATGAGACCGATCCCATGCCCTTTTTTTTACCCTTTTTTTACCCTTAGGACCCTTTCTATTTTGCGCGTCACATATA
Source organism: Leucophora obtusa (assembly GCA_949987735.1). Classification (NCBI taxonomy): domain Eukaryota; kingdom Metazoa; phylum Arthropoda; class Insecta; order Diptera; family Anthomyiidae; genus Leucophora; species Leucophora obtusa. The sequence goes on along the minus strand of OX465299.1, from coordinate 106,295,201 downwards.
GTAGTTTTCAATACTATTGCATTCGTCGAGTTTCACAATAATTATGTGTATATTTGTGCATTTAAGGTGCCTATTCCTACTTTTGACTCGTTGTGGCCATCATAAGACTATTTTTAAGACTGAGAGTCATAACTTTTCATACAAAGCAACAATGAAATTCAAAAAATAAAGATTTTATTTGTAAATTTTATGATTGTGTCGATACCAATTCTTAATTTTTTTTAAGTTTTCAAGCGAAAATTTTAATAAATATAATCTATTGTGACTTTGCAATAACAAATACATGGGGAATACAGTCACAACTAAGAGTCGCAGATCTGTCGTAGGAATAGGCACGTTATACCGTTAGATCTGTCGTAGGAATAGGCACGTTATACCGTTAACGTTAACATGGATGTAAAAAATCGATGAAATTAAAAAAAAGTTTCAAATATCAGAAAAAATCGCCAAAACAAAAAAAAATTTAAAAAAACCAAAAATCGCCAAAAATTTAAAAAAAAATTGTCAAAAGTGAAAAAAACACCAAAATAAAAAAACTTATAAAATTTAGAAAATCGTCAAAAATTAAAGAAAAAAAATTGCCAAAATTGGAAAAAATTTAAAAAAATGGCAAAAATTTAAATAAAAACGCAAAACTTGGAAAACTAATCTCCAAATTTAAAAAATCATGCAGATTTTATCAAAAAAATTGAAAAAATCGACAAAATTTTAAAAAATCTTCAAAATTTATCAACATCGTCTAAATTACAAAAAAAAGAGCCATATTAAAAAAAATCGTTCAAAATTAGAAAAAATCGCCAAAATTTGAAAAATTTCCAAATTTGAAAAAGTTTGTAAAATTTTTAAAAATCCTCCTAACTTGAAAAAATTGTCAATATTTGAAAAAATTGCCCAAATTTATTTATTTTATTTATTTATTTATTTTCCATTTCCTGTACAACATGAGTGAATCTTATAATTATAGTACAGGAATCCAATATTCTTAAAGGACAGTTTACAAAATTATTAAGTAACTAATACAATCAATGAGTTTAATGAAAAATAAAAAATAAAAGTTAACATATTTAAACGAAATAATATGTGTACATTTAGGCAAAAAATGCAAATAGGAATTTTTTAAAACTCTTTGCGTTGCTATTGAGTTGTTGGGTATGTGGAAGTAAATTCCAAAGACGTACTGCATATACAAATAAATTCCATTCAGATACAAGATAGTGGTGTAAAGGGACAATAATTTTCCTTCCTCTTCGTGATCTGGCAAATCGTATTTTGTCGTAAAGATATTGTGGTGTTTCAGTATATATTATTTTATGTAGATATACAAGTACTCGTATCTTAAGGAGATTTTCAAAAGATACACCATATAAGTTATTGGCAACTTGGTCAAATGGTCAAAATTAAAAAAAAATCGTCAAAAATTAGACAAAATCGCCAAAATTAGACAAAATCGCCAAAATTGCAAAATATCGTACAAATTTTGAAAAAAATCGTATTGAAAAATTGTCAATATTTGAAAAAATTACCAAAATCGTCAAAATTTCAAAAAGTCGTCAAAAATTTGAAAAATTGCCAAAATTGAAAAATTTTATGAAAGTTTTAAATAAATCGTCATAACTTAAAAGAATCGGCAATATTTGAAAAAATTGCCCAAATAGTCAGAACTTAAAAAAAATTAGAAAAATTTGCCAAAATTGCAAAATATCGTAAAAATTTGGAAAAAATCGCCTTGAAAAAATTGCCAATATTTCAAAAAATTACCAAAATTGTCAAAATTTCAAAAATTGGAAATAATCGGAAAAATTGTCAAAATTTAAAAACTCGTAAAAATTGGTGAAAATCGACAAAAATTGGAAAAAATCGCCAAAATTTTTTCCTTGCTCCAAAACTGTTGTCCGTTTTCATTTAACTCATTTAGTTTAAAGATACTAGCGATATTACAAATAAAAGCCCTTTTCTCTCTACGAGGCTTAGTTTTCGAGAAAAACGCGATTTTAAAATCTAGCAATGCAAGTCAAAATTTAGTTTCGGTATCGGGGTACTGGTAGTGGGTTTTGACCTTTGGTGCAGTCATTTTTCCTCTAGCTCTTCAAGTTTGGGAGATATGGATGATTAAAATTTTATTTTAGCGATTTTCGCCCCCCCCCCCCCCCCCCCCCGCCTATGACAACGCCATGTAAAAGTGACCAGTCTATTTCATATAAAGGGGCCAGTTCGGTGACAGTTTGTTAAAATTTCCCGTAGGGTTATTATCAACAGTATCCTGCGGCTGGTAGTGTGTAAGACGTGAGATCCTGCTGCCCTGCAATACAAAGTTTTTTTTTATCATTTAAATTTAACCATATCGTATTGTATTAACTTATATCCAATTTGATCGGGACAAAACTCGGATATAAGTTGATCACTTGATATAACTTTGTATCCTTGTAAATGTAATTATATCCGATTTGATACAATTTCATATAACCATTTTTCGGATGAAATTATATCCAGTTACATATTGCAAATATACCCATTCATACATAATTTTATATAAACTTTATTACTCGGGTATATGTGATTTTAAATACGTGTAAAATTTCTAGAACAGAACCACCCATACTTTTAAATATGTTAATACGCAAAGCCTTTTTATCTCATTTTAAAAACATATTTGCGAATGAAAATTTTAATTTTTTGGCCGTTTCAGTATTGCAATGAAAATTTAGCAGTACGCCATATAATTATATTTCTCCCAAGGAAAAATTTTATTCTTAAAGTCTTTCATATCTCGGAGAATTTCCGAATAATGTAAAAAATTTTAATTTTTGCAATTTTAAAAGATTCTAATCTTTATCGCAATACTGTTTTGAGACATTTCAAATACATAAACAAAATAAATATTTCTGGTGATAGCAACAGTTAAAGTTCATTCCGACTAGGAGAATACCCACTTTCTTCGCTATTGAAAAGAGCTTTATTTTTTAAATTTTGGACAAAGAATTGTATATATTATGCGGTTAATAATGCTTTTCTTTAGAAACATTAAAATTGTTTCCTTTTTGCTGCCCCTAAGTTCTAAGTCAGAGGTGACAAGTTCCAAAAGTAGGACAACCCCGGACAATTACTGAAAAAGAAGTAGGACTGCCCCGGACGCCCTAAAAAAGAGGACGGAGTCCGGGGAAAAGAGGACGGATGGCAACCCTATTATCAAAACATTTATACTTCTATCAATATACTCATAGAATGCTAATAATTCCTAATAGCTTTTTATTTTATTACTTTTGATGGTACAAGTACTGAAAACGATACTAAATATATTCCGAAATACTTTCGAAAAAATGAATTTTTGAGTTAACTACTCGTACAATTGTGTAAACAATGACGCTTTTTAATCATCTTAAAAGGATATTAACAATCTATATGAAAACGTTCACCATTATCGAAAATATGTAGATATTTATAGATTTTTTCGCTCGTCTTCTAAAAATTAAAATTTGTTAAATATATTCAACAAAACGTCGTGTGCCACCGAAAATCCTCTCGCGCGCAATTACTGACACCCGTGTTATAGTTTTGCCAGCCCAGTTCTAAGTGATTAGCAATTACGTAAACAACTCACTAATTTGTAGCGCTGAAAAATCTTAAATATCCCTTTATAGTTGTTTTCTTATTGTTATTTTTTAAAGTTTTCTTTTAATTAATGGTAACAAACAATTTCGCAGAACTATTAGACATTGAGAAAATAAATAACAACTTTATATTTTCAATTACCTTATAAATAATCAAAAAGTGGCTTTTTATACAATTGCATACCTTATCTGTAAAAAGAGAAAAAAGAGAAATAATGTTATTTAAAATAATTATTTTAAATTCTCGAATATAAAATAAAAACATTATAAAATATTTAATGGAAAAAGAATCATACGTGTGTTTAATTAACTGCCTGTTTTTATAAAAAGAATCCGACGAATTCGTTAAAACATATGGGTAAAAAACACAAACTAAAAAGATTTATCTTTGAATTTTTTAGCTGCATTTGTTCTACATAGAAGTCCTAATAAATCTGTGCAAACATTTTTAAAGAAAAACGTTTTTAAATTAGTGTTTTTCACACAAATTTGTTAACGAATTCGTCTGATTCTTTTTATAAAAACACCCACTAACTTTATACAGGTAGCCCCTATTTGTTGCACCTAGTATGCTCTGAAAGGAGTGCCAAAACTAAAATACCCGTATTTTACGGTTTTTCTAGACCAATTCCTTCTGTCACGTAAACCCCAATTTTTATTTTGTTAACATTTTTGTATGGGAGTGTGCCTTAATTTTTGTAAATTGAAAATTGATTTTGCTCAGATTCGATATAATTGTAAAATTTGAATTTTGACACCCATATTGTTTAGGTTTTGGGGCGAAGTTTTCGGAAGCAGTTTGTTTTTTATGTTAAAAAAAACATATGGTATCAAAAGTCATATTTCTTTAATTGTATGTGAATGCGGTGCAAAACAATTTCAAAAATTTGAACTTTTTGTAGCACCATGTGTACACTCTAATTAAATTCTGTTGAAATTTACCCAACTTATAGTAGGAAACTGAACTCCTACTATAAATTGGGTAAATTTACTCTATGTGCGTAATTGAAAAAAAATACGCACATTGTGTTTAAGTTGGTGCACAAATAATTGGTAATTTTACATTGAAAGTGCGTAAAAATTAAATGAAATTTTGAAATTAGTGTGTTAATTTACTAAATTTGTATGTAAAAAAGCACGTTTCGCGTGTAAATGTACGCATAAAATGCGTAAAAATCCACTAAAATGCGCAAAAATCCACTGAAAGTGCGTAAAAATCCAATAAAATGCGTACATTTACAACAGTAGTGCTAACTTTAAGCATCATCCAAAATTTTTTTTTTTAAATAAAATAACAAATTAATTTTTAGTACGTATTTTATTAATAATAATATCCAAGTCATTCTCTCATAATCGTTTATGTCCAAATTAATCGTTTTGGGATCTTAAGGCATTTGTATAAAATTCATATAAAAATTTGTTATAACTTTTGAATGGGTGCAATGACTCCTGCTAAACAAAATGCCTTCTTTGAAAGGGAGGCAGTAACCGTCAACAATAACGGGAGAAAACGCAGAGATATGGCCTACGCAGGAACAACTGATTGCAATGACTCCTGATCAAGAAAATGCTTTCTTTGCAAGTTAGACAGTACTCAATGAATACTGACTTTGTTGAGAAGGAGTCATTGCACCCAGTTGTTTTGCCTAGACCGTATCTCTCTTACCGCGTATTCTCCCGTTATTGTTGATGGTTGTTGGTTGACTGCCTCCCTTGCAAAGAAGGCATTTTGTTGAGCAGGAGTCATTGCACCCAGTTGTTCCTGCATAGGCCGTATCTCTCTTACGGCGTTTTCAATTTTGAAATGAGGTTTAGACTACCACCAAAAACAATTTCATGCTTATGTTGCTATTTCCAGACTCTAATGTGTTTGTGGAAATGTTGTAATTCACAAAAAATAATCCGTTTTCGCTTTTTCTTTTTATAATTTATAATTTTTTTAAAATTTTTTCAATTTGAAATGTCAGAGTATTTATTACTATTATAGGATAGTATATTTACCAACTTTGTGCGTAAAAATTTTATTTAACAAAACACTAGTAATTTTAGCCACAATGTGTTTATTTATAAACACATAATGTCTAAAAATACTTTGTGTGTGTATTATTGTGTATGGAAGTGTGTATGAAAAAAGTTTACGCATTTTTTGTTTATATTTACCGAATTTACGTAAAATTAAACAAAAGTTTACCCATTTTATAGTAGTAAATTTACAAACATTTTTTAGAGTGTATAACTACTAGGGTTTGGGATTTCCAGGACTTTTTTATTTCCCGGGAAAAGGGAATGAAAAAATTTGATTCCCGGGAAATATTTTTGAACAAAATTGTTAATGAAAACCACCTATATAAGTAATTTTTGTTAAAAAAAATTATTTCAGTACAAATGCAGTCTGTGTAGTGAGAATTCAAAGTAAAAAATATCAGAATGTTGAACATTTGATTTCACATAATTCACTCGCAGCACTGCCAAATGAATTGCATGATTCCAGCAGAAAGCACCTACTACTGGACTGTCGGAAACAAACCGTTTCATCACACTTGGCCCATTAGATATGGTGGCCACAATGTTATTTTCCAAAGACAAATAAAACTCTTCTTCTACAATTCTTCTTATTTCATCAGCATTACATCTTCCTGATATATAAACCAACCCCACACTCTAATTAAATTCTGTTGAAATTTACCCAACTTATAGTAGGAAACTAAACTCCTACTATAAATTGGGTAAATTTACTCTATGTGCGTAATTGAAAAAAAATACGCACATTGTGTTTAAGTTGGTGCACAAATAATTTGTAATTTTACATTGAAAGTGCGTAAAAATTAAATGAAATTTTGAAATTAGTGTGTTAATTTACTAAATTTGTGTGTAAAAAAGCACGTTTCACGTGTAAATGTACGCATAAAATGCGTAAAAATCCACAAAAAATGCGCAAAAATCCACAGAAAGTGCGTAAAAATAAAATATAATGCGTACATTTACAACAGGTGTGCTAACTTTAAGCACCACCCAAAAATTTTTTTAAATAAAATAAAAAATTAATTTTTAGTACGTATTTTATTAATAATAATATCCGAGTCATTCTCTCATAATCGTTTATGTCCAAATTAGTCTTTTTGGGATCTTAAGGTATTTGTATAAAATTCATATAATAATTTTGTTATAACTATTACATGGGTGCGATGACTCCTGCTCAACAAAATGCCTTCTTTGAAAGGGAGGCAGTAACCGTCAACAATAACGGGAGAAAACGCTTTAAGAGAGATATGGCCTACGCAGGAACAACTGAGTGCAATGACTCCTGCTCAACAAAGTCAGTATTCATTGAGTACTGCCTAACTTCCAAAGAAAGCATTTTGTTGAGCAGGAGTCATTGCACTCAGTTGTTCCTGCGTAGGCCATATCTCTCTTAAGGCGTTTTCTCCCGTTATTGTTGACGGTTACTGCCTCCCTTTCAAAGAAGGTATTTTGTTGAGCAGGAGTCATCACACTCAGTTGTTTTACCTAGGCCGTATCTCTCTTACGGCGTTTTCTCCCGTTATTGTTGACGGTTGTTGGTTGACTGCCTCCCTTGCAAAGAAGGCATTTTGTTGAGCAGGAGTTATTGCACCCAGTAGTTCCTGCGTAGGCCGTGTCTCTCTAACGGCGATTTCAATTTTGAAATGAGGTTTAGACTACCACATGCGTTAATAATAATTACCAAAAACAATTTCATGCTTATGTTGCTATTTCCAGACTCTAATGTGTTTGTGGAAATGTTGTGATTCACAAAAAATAATCCGTTTTCGCTTTTTCTTTTTATTATTTATAATTTTTTTTCATTTTTTTCCAATTTGAAATGTCAGAGTATTTATTACTATTATTGGATAGTATATTTACCAACTTTGTGCGTAAAAATTTTATTTAACAAAACAATAGTAATTTTAGGCACAATGTGTTTATTTATAAGCACATAATGTATAAAAATACTTTGTGTGTGTATTATTGCGTATGAAAGTGTGTACAAAAAAAGTTTACGCATTTTTTGTTTATATTTACCGAATTTTCGTAAAATTAAACAAAATTTTACCCATTTTATAGTAGTAAATTTACAAAAATTTTTTAGAGTGCAGGTTATAAAATGAATTATTTCCGTTTATACATATGTTCAAATATCTCTTTTGTGATATTCTTGTCCATTCATCTAAGATCATAGTAAATCTCCTATTGTTAGAAATATTGCTCGATATTTCTTTTATCATGATATCTTTTACATGATTGTAGTCATTTAATATAATATTCTTTACATCGGTTTCATTTTTGGCAATGCCAGGTTTTTATTATAAAAACTTTATCGAATAAACGAAGATCCAGTTATGGTGCGGATTGACATTCCGTCAACTGCGGCTAATTTGGATACCATTTCAGGAAATGTTTGCCCTACAATAAAACGTTCAATGCCTATTCAGCTTACACTTTTTTCTTCGGGTACTTTTCTAATTTTAGCTGGAACATTATTCTTGTTGTTCTTTTCTTTAAGAGAAGCTGCATGACCATAAATTTTTTTTTTTTTGTAAACCAAATTTAGATGTCGGATAACCAAATTTAAGATACCTCCGTTAACCATTTGTCTTTTAGGGCAAATATTGCACTGCGCTGCATTATCCTTTTTTGTGATGTATTTCCATTCTCCTGACATTTTATTCTTTAATATAAAAGAATATATTAGTTTGAAAGCAGGTGTATTAAAATAAAGTAAACTGAAAATATCTCATTTATTAATGAAAATGTTACTTATAAAATATAAAAGAGTATTTTAAATTTAAAGTCGACTTTATTTTTAATCATACGGTTTTGTTCATTTTGTATATAAACCCCTTACAAAAATATTTATATTTTCAAACATTTTGATTGGTTGAAAATAAATTAACCAAAAATAAACCAAGTCAAGGTATACTGCCACCCAATATTTTAACTAAAGTCGACTTTAACTGAAATATCCATTTGAAAAATTTACATAGAATAGATAAAATTTAGATTATTTGTAAGAAACTAAACTTTTTTTCATATTTCTTTTAAACATTTTACCAAGTTTTTAGGTTTTACTACTTAAATTTTGAATAAGTTATGCGAAAAATCTTTTTTAGTTGAAATGCTCCTAATTACTTGGCAAAGATTTTTTTTGTGTCTCAAATAAATTGATTCCCTTCTAAAAGATTTTAACAATGACATTTTTGTTTTGGTATTTAAAATGTTTTTTATGACTAAAATTAAAAAATCCTATTACAAACAAAAATAATTTAAAAATTTAATATTTTTAAAATTTCCCGAATTCCCGAACCCCAAACCCTAATTACAATGCTTTTTCTTCAATTATGTGTACATTTCATTACCATTGTTTTCATCAATGCAAATTGAAAAATATTTCATTGGCATTGAATGGTGATGAAATTTTTTGGCATTGACATTGGGATAAAGTAATGCCAATGAAAATTTCCCAAGAATGATTTTTTGTAAAAATGGTAATATTTATAGACAATAATATGTTAACCCATGATACAGCCATACTAGGTAGATGCATTAGAATAACAAACAACAACAAAAAATGTAATCGGCTACTTTTGATACATAGCGAAAGCATACGAAAAAATGCCTGAACTGTCATAATAAAACCCTGAACTGTCAAACTCTCCCTAACGCATCTACCTAGTATGGTTGTATCATGATGTTAACCATAACAAAATGTATTTCAGAGACCCTTCTTTGTTTTCTGAGCGGATATGTACTTCCGAATTTATTTGAGTTTCAATTTTCACCTCTAAAGCTCCACCCACAGGAAAGGTGTGGCTGATTAAAAATATTGTATTCTTTCTTTAAATAAGCTTAAAAAGTACAATATTGGGGGAAAACAATTAGGGTCATCTCCGTAAACTCCACTTGCGCCCCAGAGATACTTTTAATCACAATTTTCATATTAAAATGGTTCGTCCAAAATAAACCTTGATCTTTGAAAATTAATGTATTACGATAATTAGAAACTTTTCTCATAAATTTTAATAATTTAGATATTTTATGAGTAGGAAAAATTTTCAACCATTTCAATTTAGCTTTATTTAATAACTTTTTGCATTATTTTTGTCAAGTTAAAAATATGCAGTAATTTTTATGAGTCATTTAACATTCTGTATATAAGCGCTCCAAAATTGGTGGTTTAGTTTACAAAAAATTTATAAAATTAGCAAATCTTCTGTTAAAAATTAGTAACTAAAATTCAGCAAATTTATTGTTAGAAATTAGTAACTAAATTCAGCAAAAAAAAAATAGCAAAAAAGTTTGTAAGTTAGTAATGTGGAGGTAGCAAAAAAATTAACTACAAATTAAATTTTAACTAAAAATTAGTTAAAAGTTTGTTAAGTTGAAGTACTAACAGTTTTACTAACTTTTTTACAAACTGTTTTCTATGAGTGTAGCGAAGTGCATTATAGGCGTGTTATATATGTTACCACGCCGGTGGTAAAATGTTAAATATAAGCGAATTTCACTGTATAAAACAATTATAAGGGGGTTAATTTGTAAAACGCAACGCCTAGCGTTGCGATGTTTTCAATATAAATTGTTTTTGTGACAATAACAATTTACACACAAATCAACGCAACCTAAGGTGTTGCGTTTTACAAAATAATCCACATAATACTGCATTTAGAATAAGCAAGCAAAAATACTTAGCTTTTGACTTTAACTTGTCAAAAGGCAAAAACTAGTTGTGCGCGACAACTAGGATGTTTTTGCTCAGTCTAAATTTATTTTAAAAAAGAATATTTAAAACTATCTCATTAATGTATACATACATTCGTATTTAGTTGTATGTGATTCATTTAAAATATCAACTATACCTTTATTATTTTTTTGTGTTTTTTGTAAAATTGTCCGTAATATTTAGTAGTGAAATTTGATTACCCTAATTATTCTTTAGTATTTTTATTTATTGCTTTTAAACATTCACATTATACGAAAAATATTTTCATACCGCTGGCTGATGAATTGATATAGAAAAATTAATATAATTTATAATTCAAAAATTTAATAAACGTTTGCCACGGAAATTTTGCGTCAAATTAATACAACAAAGAAATATTTGTTCAGTTGTCAACAACACCTGCTGTGGCCGTAATTTCAATAATAAACAATGCCAACGGCAACATTTATTAACCCTCTAACAGGCCTAAACCATTTGTTCGGTACCAAAAACCAACAATAAATTCTTCAACAAAACTGTGTTTCGTTGCCTACTTTAGGCGAAATGGGCCAAAATATCTTTATAATGAATCTCGCAAACTATTGCATGAAAATTAGTAGCTTTAGACATATTGCAACAGAAATATATGTTGTTTGAACTTAGAAGCTTTGCTCAATAACAAATGTGTTATTTCTGCCAAATTTCTTAAACCTTTTCAAATCAACACTTAGCCCTTAAGGAATATCTTACCACAATTCCATGTGCTCTTGGACCAAAGTAGGGAGATTCTAAAAACGCAATCCTTTCGCACTGGTGCGTATTATCTATGATCTCTGGTCAACTAAAATATGTTATTTTGGGAAATTTTAATTTATAACCTTTATCGATTTTAAACCGTTCAGTACACACAAAATATTTAAATTTCAGAAACTCCGCCTGAAAGTGGACTTAACGGTTAGAGGCACGCAAAGAAAAAAGTTGGTTCGGATGACCATATTCGAAGAGAATCATATATTTCAGGGTTTACGATTACGACCATCATATTATGACATAGTTGTGACAATCATGGTCTTACCTTTTACAAAATGGTGCGAGTATTATCCCAGGAAAAAAAGTGAGGAAAAAGAAGTAGTAAAAACATAACAACAGTTGAATAGGGAGTTGTAAAAATCTGTGGTTTTCACTGATGAATTTAACATTGACTTGTCATAGGAGGGAAGTTGTTCGTTTTTAAAACAAATTATGTATATTTGAACCAATGAAAAGGAAGTTATTTTTCACTTGTTTTTATTTTAATTTAATTTAAAAAAAAATCGTCATGCATCGTGTGGGGTTTGAACCCACACTCGTTGGCATTTCAAGCAGACGCTCTACCCCCTATGCTATGGCTTGTTGTAACTGAGAGCTGACTTTTAGCAGTCTTGTTCAGTAAATTGTTATCTTTATTTCTTTCTATTTTTATTAACAAAAATATATAACATATCGGAAAATATATAAAGTTGTTTTTTTAAAGTGTTTTTTTTTTAATAATACACTCAGAAATAAAGCTGTAAAAATAGGAGAAAAAGCTACTAAAAATTATGTAATTAAAAATTACCTTGCAAAAAAACTGCTGATATTAGCAGATTGTTTTTTCCTAAATACTAGTAAGATAAGAAGGAAAAATAAAACTGTTAAATTTACAAAATTTTGTTTACATTTAAGTTAACTTTTAATAGGGATTACATTGATAAAATCCGCAAAAAATTTGCAGCATATCTATATAAAAATAAGTTGGTATATGTTCGTCATTTTATAACTCGAGAACCACTCAACCGATTTACAAACCAATACATGCGTTGGAAAGGTCTACATTTACTGATGGTTCTTAAAAATGACGAAAAATGTCTAAGCATACGCGTTATACGCACACTATTGTGATGGTGTTTTTCTCCCATATGAAATGTGTGATCGATATACAAATTTTTATTCTTCAACCGATTTCTGTCAACCGATGTCAACCAAAATTTCAGTGTACGTTGAGGATGGTCTGTAGATGGTTTGTGTGGTTTCGTGTTTGCACGAAATTGGCCCAGTGGTTCCGGAGATATGGCGTCCCTACATATTTTTCGTGTTGCTATGACAACCAGGCCTTGGCATTACTATGACAACCAGGCAGCACTTATAGCATTAACCTAATCTAATCTCAGCTCATCCTATCTCATTTATCTCAATTAAATTTTTTTTTTTTGAAACACTTCTTTTTTTGTGGATTTTTTTTTTTGTGGAAACATTTTTTTTGTGGAAACTTTTTTTTTTGTTTTTGTGGAAAAACTTTTTTATTTTTGGAAACACTTTTTTTTTGTGGAAACTTTGTTTTGTGGAAACTCTTTTCTTGTGGAAACTTTTTTTTTGTGCAAACACTTTTTTATGGAAACATTTTTTCTTTTTGTGGATCTTTTTTTTTTCTTGAAACACCTTTTTTGGAAACATTTTTAATTTTTTTGTGTAAAATTTTTTTGTTCAAACATTTTTTTTGTGTGCAAACACTTTTTTTGTGGAAACACCTTTTTTTGTGGAAACATTTTTTATGTGGAAATTTTGTTTTTTTTTTTGTGGAAACTTTTTTTTTTGTGGAAACACTTTTTTTTGTCAAAACACTTTTTTTGTGGAAACTTTTTTTTGTGGAAAATTTTTTTGGTGGAAACACTTTTTTTTGTGGAAACACTTTTTTTTTTGTGAAAACACTTTTTTTTGGAAACACTTTATTTTGTGGAACCACTTTTTTTTGTAGAAACACTTTTTTTTTGTGGAAACACTTTTTTTTCGTGGAAACTCTTTTTTTTTTAAGTTTTTTTTTTTGGGCAACACAGTTTTTTTTTGTGCATACTTTTTTTTTTGAAACAATTTTTTGTATAAACTTTTTTTTTTGTGGAAACATTTTTTGTGGCAACATTTTTTTGGGGCAACACCTTTTATTATGGAAACATTTTTTTAACATACTTTTGGGAAAGAAAATTTGTCCACGGCCACTTTTTATGACACTCTTTTGTCTACGCCCACTTTTTTTTAAACACATTTTTATTAAGGAAAGTAATATAGAGTTTGTTTACGACCATTTTGTTTTTGTTTTTTAAACACTTTTTTAACACACTTTCGGGAAAGAACGGGGATATTAAACGGGGAACAAGTGGAATTGAAACTCGAGAAAATTGCAATGGAACAGAGAACGAAATGGAATGGTATACGGAACGAAATGAAATAGAACGGGGAACGAATGGATTCCCAATGACAATAAACAAATCGCAAAGAGAGTCATAGTGTATACATATGTATAAGAGTGACTGACTGACTTATTTTACCCTCAAACCGGCCTATGCTTTTTCGCCAAAGTATAAATAAAATCCAAAAATGAAATTTTTTGTGCCTTTGATTAAGAAGATGTAACGATTTTCGTTTTTCGGAAACTACGAAAATGAGCGAAAACGGGTATTAATTTTAATAAATATTGGTACTAATGCTAAATTTATTCTTTTTGTCAAATTTCATAATAATTCGTTTTCAAGTTAAGACGATGTCCCAGAAAGGTATCTTAATAGAATCCTGTATGTGCTTGGACCAAAGTAATGACTTTTTAAAAGATAATGCTGTAGTCTTACTTTGTGTGTATTATCAATGGTTTAAAAGTAACTTAAATATATTTTACAGATTTTGGAAAATTGTGTTAGTTTCAGAATATTAGTTGGCGAACTTTTGTTGAGGCTGTTTATTTCATAGCCCTGTTATATTATTTTACTTCGGCGGGGTTAAGTGCTATGGGAATAGTGAAGGAGGACACTGTATTAGGGATAAAAAAATCATACACATTATATTTCCAAATTGATGTTGCGGTCGCTAGGGATCGAACCCGCAACCACATGTGTAACAGTTCAACGCGCTAACCATTACACCACCGCTCTTACATCGTTATCGTTATTTATTGTTAATTATTAAGTGTTTCTATTTGTTTTTATTTTTACTTAAGAAGTAGAAAATTTGTTTTAACCTAAGCTTCCTCTGAATAATAATTTTTGAAATTATTTATTTTTTATAAAAGCTCCTAATAAGCATTCTCATCAAGGGGGCTTTTATTTTGAAGATTTTTACATTAGCTGTATTTTGTCTCATGCCTATCAACGTTAAGTATTTAAAGCAAATCTACGTTAAACCGTTTGTCGTATAAAAAAATTTTAAACAGGTTATCTTTATAATTTTTCCGTTAAAATCGAACGTACGTCAGCAAAAGTTTTTAGGAAGTAACGCGAATAAGTTATGTTAGATGTGAAAATGTATAAACGTTGAGTTTTCAACGTTGATAATTACCCGTGTTGAAAGTTAACGTGCATACGAAAAGTTATGTGTTAGTTTTTGTCTTAAACGCGTTTTTATGCATTTTGAGTTTTTTTATGAGTTAGCGGATATAGTTAAGTCGAAAACACAGCTATTAATAAAAAAAATTGTATTTTATTTTCATAAAAATATTTAATTCCTATACAAAACAAATTACATTTTAAACTTAAAGGTATGCTAACAAGATAAGAAGGAAGATAAGAAGGAAAATTAAAACTGTTAAATTTACAAAATTTTGGTTACATTTAAGTTAACTTTTAATACGAATTACCTTGATAAAATCCGTAAAAAATTTTGCAGCATATTAGTAGATAAAAAATAGTTTTTTCTGCAAGGTAATTTTTAGCTTATTTTTACTAGTTCTAATTCAAATGTGTACACAATTTTTCTTTTTCTGTTATATTTAGTTTCTAAATATATTTAGTAAAAATTTGATCAAAATGGGTTTTTTAAATTACAATTTTTAAATACAAACAAAATTGTAATATTTACCTTTTTCGTATTTTAACAAAAAATATTTGAAGAATTATATGTTTATTTAGAACTTTTATATTTACATAAAATTTCATTAAAAATTAATAGCAAATTAAAAAAAAAAATCTTTAAATCGTTTCAAAAATTAATTTTTGAGTGTACAAAAATAAAAAAAAAAAAAATATTTCTATAAATTTAAAAATTAAAAAAATATTGAATTTAAACAAATTAATTATAACTACCCAGCAAAACCACACATTACCAAATAATGGGTAAAGTAATGTATCGCCATAGAGTTGGACTGGTTACTTTACACCTTATTTCACTGATGAATTTTACAGGCGATGTGCCTCAAAGTAATGTGTCATTGTTACCAGTATACTTACAAAAAAATGAAGAGTAATGGGTTACCTAGTTGCAGATAGATATTAAAAAAGTAATTGGTTACCCATATGATTACGAAGAAGCTGAGAATAATTGGTTACGCATATAATTATAAGGACTGAAATTACCATATAATTACATAATTTAAATAAAAAAATTATGTAAGTAAATAATTTTTATATTAAAACAATGTATTTTGTAATATTAGTTACTTTATATTTATTTATAATGCATTATGTAATCAACATTCGGTAGTCCATTACTTAATGTTTCAAAATAATGATACATGTATGCAGTACATTACAAAGTAATGCATTATGTAATCAACTATAGGTAACTCATTACTCTGTGTTTCTAAATAATGCTCAAGGTAAGGATTATACATTACAAAATAATGCATTATGTAATAAATTTTCGGTAACTAATTACTTTATGATCCAAAATAATGATGAAGGTGAGGAGTATTCATTACAAGGTAATGCATTATGTATCCAATTATCGGTAACCAATTACTTTATGTTGAACAATAATTATACTTGTAAGGAGTACACATTACAAGGTAATGCATGAGTTTGTCGCACCCATTACCAAAGTTATGTTGGGTATTAAAAAAAAAAATAATAAAATAAAAAAAAATTTTAAAATAAAATCAAAAACATATTGGTCCCGCCGGGAATCGAACCCGGGACCCTCTGTTTGGAAATGCCAAGTGATACAAAAATCACTTTTTATGATCACTTTTAGAGCAATTACTCTTTAGAAGCAATACTTAAATTATTTTTTGGACGTGGTTCAGAAGTAATTCTAAAAAAGCTGTAAAAATGTAATAACGGATACTTGGGAAGCAATGAAAGATGTGATTTTTAGAAGTTTTTCAGAAGTAATTCTAAAAAAGCTGTAAAAATGTAATAACGAATACTTGGGAAGCAATGAAAGAAGTGATTTCTTGAAGTTGTTCAGAATGACTTCTAAAAAAGCAGTAAAAATACACTAACGGATACTTCTGAAGCATTGAAAGAAGTAGTTTGTAAAGCACTACTTGCAATTTTTTTCGCTGGGTATTTAACAATTTTTTTTTTAAATCTAGTCTTAATTAATGTGAAGGAAAGGAATTTGAAATCAAAACTTGAAAATATTAAATGACTTTTAAGCAATTCGTGGTTTTTTTAAAAATTACACAAAAAAATTCATATTTTAGTTAAAGTTTCCAAATTTTCCGAAAATTTGTAATTAAAAATTCAACTTGTTTTTGTCTTGTATGAGCAAATTTCTCAAATTTTATCTCTTTTTTAACAAATATTCGTCCTGATTACGAGTGTCGAATTTGTAGTCGAAGTTTTCGACTCCATATAAAATGATTTTGTATATAATGGAAATTAAAAAGAAATGAAACTCTGATACTGGTTTTTTTTAAATCTGAGTGTAATATATCGTTGCTGCACCTAAAAAATTAGCTATACGCCATTTTCCGATTTTTTTTTTTTTATTATTGCATTAAGATCGTATATTGGTCATGCGTTTTCATACCAAAGCGTTTTTCGATATCTCAATTGGTTCAGAAGTTAGCAAAAGTAGCTATTTTGTTTACATTTACGATTTGGCATATATTATCGATAATCACGAAGCTAGTGTAGAGTCTCTAGTTGTAAAATGAGTTTTGCTCCAGGGCTCAAAACGGTATATATAGTATTTTAAGTTATTTGCGATTCAAAACGGCGGAAATGCGACGGCTATGTGTTTAAGCCGCTATATCGACATGTAATATTTAATAGATAAAAACATATTTGACCTGCTGCACACAAGTAAGCTTACTCGCCAACATACAAAAAATTAAAAAATATGTGGTTACATATATCCTTACCAGTGTTTAAAAAATATTGAGTCTAAAAATAGATTTCAAAAAATTTTCATAAAAATCTAGAAAATTATTTTCTATTTGAAATAATGATAAAAATAAGTCATTATCAATAACTCATTATTATATGTTTTAAAATAATACAGAAGGTAAGTGGGTGTCATTACTGGTAGTCCAAAAAATAATGCTATGTCATTACCGTTTCTACACTGGGTAGGTAAGCGTAACATTTTGAACTACTACCACCTCCAGAAAAAACACAACTCATGTTTCCCCGTTTTTTGCCCCCACGAGCCTCCCGGGTTTGAACCCGTCCCAAAATTAATTTCGGTTTTTTTCTTTTTTAATTCTAGAGAGGATCATAGTTTCAATTTTTTTTTGACGAAACACGAAAGTAAGAAAAAGTGAAAAAAAGAAAAGTGAATAATTATTTTATTATATTTAAAATATTTTAATTTTTTAGGATATTAAAATAATTTTAATAATATTGGAAATAGTGTTCATTCCATTTGAAAGGAATTTTTAATTAGTCATGTCTACTGAATAGCGAATAAATTAGGTTGGGGCAATTTTTTCATATTCGAAAATATAGTTGAGGTAACTGAAAATATCTGTAGCACCAACCGAATAATGTGATAGTACATGTAACTACCAAAATTCGGCTGGCGGCAAATTCGGTTGATACAACGAATCCGTTCTCTGTGTATACAGAGAACGGATTCGTTCCTATATATATCTGTTCCTATGCTCCTTGCAGGAGTAAAAGGAACAGATACAGCTATGGACATAGAAATAGGACACTTTATGCAAAATTATCTTCATGCATTTCTCTTTATTATTATAAAGCAATAATTATATTTCTTTTCTATTATAGTAAACTGTAATCAAGTAGCCTCAGAGTATATATAAAACTTTGCAATATTTAAAACATGGACAACAAAATTACTTTAATATCCACGGGCTAATTATGGTCAATTAAATGTTAAAATGAAATAAAAACCAAATTATTTCATCCTTTTCACTCGACGTTTCGTTGACGGCATTTCAACTTCTTCTGGAGTGCGAATTTTATTAATTTCTAGCGACAAAAATAAACAATAACAATTTATTAATTTAATATTATAAACTTACATACTAGTATCATAAGCCAACTTACGATTTTACTTATTTACATTGTCAAGTATTTTATTTAAAATTGAATAAAAATTGGACATCACAACACGCAATTTAATAAGAACCTTAAATAAATAATTACAACTTAAATAAATCACAGTTTAACCTAGCGACTAGTAGCACGGAATTTTCTTATTAAGCTGCCTACACACTAGGGAACATGGTTGAGGGAACAAAAAATATCAAAAAATTTTGTAAACACGAAATGCACGCTCTCAACACTCACACACACACAAACGCACTCACACATTCACAAAAAATGCTCTCTTTTTTTAAGTATGTTCCCTAGTGTGTAGGCAGCTTTAGACTATTGCTATAGAGTATTGCAGTTTGATATTATTTTGATCTTCTTTGGTATTAAGCATTAAACACATAGACGACTGCAGCTACACGACTACAGCCTGTCAAAAATAAAATACACATGTTTATATGAAAACGATTATTTTGACACCAACACAGCTACACGGCTACACGACTACTTTTGCCGCTGTAGTCAACTTAGGATAATTTCTATTTTTGTTGGCTACAAAACAAAAATAGTGTTGACAATATAACAAAATATGTAAAACAGGACAATTTTTCCCGCTAGAGGCGAAATAAAATCGCTAGTTCTGACTAGAAAATCACCGTTTTGGGAACACTGAAGAAACAGCTGTTTATATTTTACGATTGTTTGAAGGTTTCATTAATTTATATTTGGAAATAACTTTATTGTGATGTTTTGTAAAAAAAAATGGATCTTACAAAATTAACAAAATATTCCTCAGCCATTATTTTAGAAGCACAAACCAAAAAAGATTAACATTTATCAAAATGTCAAATATTTAGGATTATCTGTTTACATGTTGCTGTCGTTTTCAAAAAAATTAAGTAGCTGACTACACGACTACAATTGCAGCCAGCAGCATTTGTAGTCGTGTAGTCGTGTAGCTGCAGTCGTCTATGTGTTTAATGCTTTAAGTGTGTTTTGTATTTGTTGTTGAATACATAAACCACAGATTAATACCAGATGTGAAACCAATGACAGGTGTCAAACAAGTATTCTCGAATCGTATAGTTTTGTTTACATGGAAGTCAAGTCAAGAGGGAGATAACAATATAAAATCTCCATATATTTTGTATTGCGCATTTTTTGTATATATCTCTCTCTTTTTAGATTATTGTGCTTTATCTTTTGGGTTTTTCTTAAATTTTTGCGTTTTGTTTTGCTCATTTTCTGTCGGCCATGTTGCCCAAAGCAGCTGATTCATATCTGGTATAATTTGTGACGTAAACTTTCCAATGTATAGCGTTTTTGTTCGTTTTTCTCCTTGTCTAATATTTTCACTTCTTTAAAATTCGCTATGTGTTTGCTCTCTTTTATATGTTGGGATAATGCTGTGCTTTCCTTGTTTTTGTTTACATCGGATTCGTGTTCTGCAATTCTTATGCATTAAACACATAGACGACTGCGGTTACACGCGTAGTTAGCTACTTAATTTTTTTGAAAACGACAGCAACATAGTAAACAACTGATCCTAAAAATTTGACGTTTTGATAAATTTTAATCTTGTTTGGTTTGTGCTTCTAAAATAATGGCTGAGGAATATTTTATTAATTTTGTAAGATCCATTTTTTTACAAAACATCACAATAAAATTATTTCCAAATATAAATTAATGAAACCTTCAAACAATTGTAAAATATAAACAGCTGTTTCTTCAGTGTTCCCATAACGGTGATTTTCTAGTCAGAACTAGCGACTTTATTTCGCCTCTAGCGGGAAAAATTGTCCTGTTTTACATATTTTGTTATATTGTCAACACTATTTTTGTTTTGTAGCCAACAAAAATAGAAAATATCCTAAGTTGACTACAGCAGCAAAAGTAGTCGTGTAGCCGTGTAGCTGTGTTGGTGTCAAAATAATCGTTTTCATATAAACGTGTGTATTTTATTTTTGACAGGCTGTAGTCGTGTAGCTGCAGTCGTCTATGTGTTTAATTCATTACACCTAACATTCTTTTTGTCGTTCCTATATATATACACTCAAAATAGTTTGTAGTTTAAATTAACTGAAAATGTAATTTAAAATAAATGCAAAATCACTTGAAAACCGGTCTACTGACTTTTCATTTAAATCAAAAGAACTTTTCATTTATTTTTAAATGTTAATAAATAAACTACAAAATCCTTAAAAAATAATGATTTTTCATTTATTTCCATTTTTTAAATTTCAAAAAATTAACTACAAAATCCGTAAGAATAAATGATATTTAGTTTATTTCGTTTTATTAACTGACCTAGAAATCGAAAAGGAATTCCTTTTTTTACAAAACATTTTAAATGAAAATATTAACTGTAACAGAAAATCCGTATTTATTTGTAGTTTATTTTTTAAATAAACGACAAAATCAGTTAAAAAATATATTTCTTTGTATTTTAACTGTATAGTCATTTAAAAATAAATGTACGGATAACTTTTTTAATAAACTACAGTCAGTTACTGTAATAATATTTTCAGTGTATATGTTAGGTGTCAGAATTGCAGAACACGGATCCGATGTAAACAAAAACAAGGAAAGCACAGCATTATCCTAACCAGTGATGCCAACTTAGTGCTTTTCGCGCTAAATCTTGTGCTTTTTGATGTGTCAAAACGCGAAAAATATTATTGAAACGCGTAACTGAAAAAAGCGCTAAATTGGTGCTTTTCCTAAATTTATTTAGTGCGTTTTGCGCTTTTTACACATTTTTGGTGTTTTATTGTTGTTTTGGCAATATCAGGAAATCTATCAATATGTGTTGTTATTTCAATAACGATAAATTAAAATATCTAGGAAAAGTTTTAAATGGCATGCTATTCGAGCTAAATGTAGTTTTGTTTGATGTGTCAAAACGTGAAAATTTTCTATTTTACATATTTAAAATGAAACTTAGTTATGGTCATATATAATCGTTCTTAGTTCTGACTATAAGACTGGCAATTAAATTTTAAAAAATCTAATAATTTTTTTGGATTATTTTATAACCACAAAACATGGAATAAAATTCAAAAATTTTGCGAAAGTTATTCGTTTTTATTTTTCTTTTACCCCCGTCGACGTATTTACTGATGTAGATCGTACACTCATAAAAAAAGGTAGTAAAAAAGTCTGTTAAACGCGTTCTAATTAAATTGAACTAGTTTTTCTGTTATTTTCTCTAAAAAAGTCCGTACAATAGGTAAAAAATGTATTTACGTCAGCACAATTTTGACCTATTTGTACGGACTTTTTTTTATGAGTGTGCGCTTATATTACAATTTTATTTGTTTTTAATTAAACTACGTATGTGAAACACGACAAATTTTTTTAAAACTCCTAAAAAATGTTTAGTGCTTTTTTACCCGATTTTAAGTAAAAATTTGAGCGTTTTTACCCTTTTTTGTATATTATTTTGCGCTTTTTGCTATGAAAAAGTTGGCATCTATGATCCCAACATATAAAAGAGAGCAAACACAAAGCGAATTTTAAAGAAGTGAGAATATTAGACAAGGAGAAAAACGAACAAAAACGCTATACATTGGAAAGTTTACGTATTCAACAACAAATACAAAAGACACTTAATACCAAAGAAGATCAAAATAATATCAAATTGCAATACTCTATAGCAATAGTCTAATAAGAAAATTCTATGATACTAGTCGCTAGGTTAAACTGTGATTTATTTAAGGTGTAATTATTTATTTAAGGTTCTTATTAAATTGCGTGTTGTGATGTCCAATTTTTATTAAATTTTAAATAAAATACTTGACATTGTAAATAAGTAAAATCGTAAGTTGGCCTATGATACTAGTATGTAAGTTTATAATATTAAATTAATAAATTGTTATTGTTTATTTTTGTCGCTAGAAATTAATAAAATTCGCATTCCAGAAGAATTTGAAATACCGTCAACGAAACGTCGAGTGAAAAGGATGAAATAATTTGATTTTTATTTCATTTTAACATTTAATTGACCATAATTAGCCCGTGGATAGAAAATTCTATAAATAAAGTATTGGTCACAAAATAAACTCAAAATTACTTTACTTTGTTCATATTTGACTTGGACATAAAAATAGGACACTTGCAATAATTGTCAAAATGTTCATAATTTGCTTTTGAAATAAGTAAATTCTTTTATAATCGTACCAATATGGGACCTGGAAAACATTGTAATCCAGAAAAACGAAGACTTATATCTCAGTTCCACAACGAGATGAAATCTCCAACTTAAATTGCTAAAATACTAAAGTGTTCGCGAAATATGGTATACAATGCTATTCGTCTATGTGCTGCCGAAAAGAAATATCATACGCAAAATAAATAACGTAAGCAAATCCGTCGTAAAACTACAACTTATATGGACAGGACTATAGTACGCAAAAGCCAACTCAACCCTTTTATGTCCTTCCGTCAATTAAATAATGAAATCAGGGAAAAATTCAACGCTCAAGTGTCAGACAGGTTAGTAAGAAGACCCTAGCAAAATATTGGTAATGACACCTCATTACTATCTGCATTACCAAAAATGATATATCATTACCTTTTGCATTATTTTATAATATAAAATAATGACCTCCTAATAACGGCCTATTGTATTAATTGTTTCTAAATATAAAATAATGACTTACTCGTATTAGTTTAAATAAGTACTTTTTACACAGTTAAATTTGTTTATTATATGTAAATATATTTTATATTTAAATTTTTATGAGGAGTCCTAAAATTACACAGTAGAGAAAACTTAAATTTTTCTGAATGTATTTCCTTAGGCTAATAGTATTTGCCTAACTCCTTATTTTTAAGAATCAAGTAAGCAATCGGATAACCACTTATAGTTAAACTTTTTGTAAGCATGTGTGTAACCACTTATTATTCAAAATCGCGTAACTACTTATTTCTCATTTTTTCGGAAGCGAGCGGGAAAGCATGACTACTTATAAAAACAACCACTCCAAACAAAAATAATGAGTTTAGACGCCAAAAAATAAGTTGTGCGGAGCTATGAATTTCTATTATACACTCAAAATAGTTTGTAGTTTAAATTAACTGAAAATGTAATTTAAAATAAATGAAAAATCACTTGAAAACCGGTCTACTGACTTTTCATTTAAATCAAAAGAAATTTTCATTTATTTTTAAATGTTAATAAATAAACTACAAAATCCTTAAAAAATAATGATTTTTCATTTATTTCGTTTTTTTAAATTTCAAAAAATTAACTACAAAATCCGTAAGAATAAATGATATTTTATTTATATGTAATTTATTTTTTAAATAAACGACAAAAACAGTTAAAAAATATACTTCTTTGTATTTTAACTGAATAATCATTTAAAAATAAATGTACGGATAATTTTTTAAATAAACTACAGTCAGTTACTGTAATAATATTTTCAGTGTATAACCACTTATTTGGTAATGAAAGATTTTGCTGCGACTGAATGAAGCAAACTTATTTGGACGAATAAGTAGAAAGAAGCCTTTTTTTCAAGAAAATATATTAAGAAACGTATTAATTTTGCCAAAACCCACAAAGGAAATGAGTTGTCCTTTTGGAAAAATGTGCTTTGGAGCGATGAAACCAATGTAAATCGTATCGGACCAGATGGTAGAACATTTGTACACCGCCCAAAAAAACCAGGCTTTAAACATTAAGAACACTCAGAACACCTTGAAACACGGTGGGGGTAATATTATGGTATGGGGGGCTTTTTCCTGGCGTGGTGTTGGGCCTATCGTAAAAGTAGAGGACAAAATGGACAGGTTTCAACATTTGAGCATTCTTAAGAATGTTATGAAGCCATTTAGCTATGAAAATATGCTAGTTAAGTAGACATTTATGCAAAACAATGATCCGAAGCATTCGTCGAACATAGTGAAGGATTGGTTTTTACAAGAACAAATTAAGGTTTTGGACTGGCCAGCCCACAGTCCGGATCTTAATCCAATAGAAAATCTATGGAATGATGTAAAAACAAAAGTTTCGCAAAAAAATTACAAAAATTTCATCGAACTTTGGGCTGTTATTCAAGAAGCCTGGTATTCTATACCAAAAGAAAGATGCCAGAGATTAGTTGAGAGTATGCAAAGAAGATGTGAAGCGGTTATTGGATACAGCACAAAATATTAGTGTAATATTAACGCTAAAAAAATAAAAATTGTTTTAAAAACCCAAAAAAATGTACGGTTTTTTGTAAAAATATAAAATGTGTCCTATTTAGAAGTCCATGTATTTTTCTTAGTTTACACATATTAACCAATATATATAAAATAGTTGAAAGATTTTTATTTAAATAAAGATTGATTTACAATCAGAGCTTCGAAGAATTAATTCCCTAATTCCCTTTTTTGAACTGAATTTATATTTTGGGAATGAATTCCCTGACCAAACTTAAGGAATTGAATGAATTCCTTTTTTTTTCATTCGATTTATATTAAAGAAATTCATTAATTTTTTTTTTAATGCCTTCATAAAATTTTATGAATTCATTCAACAAGGAATTCATTCAATTCTAGTTAATTCAACTTTTGGTCAAAGAATTCATTCAATTCGAGTTAATTCAACTTTTGGTCAAGGAATTCATTCAATTCTAGTTAATTCAACTTTTGGTCAAGGAATTCATTCAATTCTAGTTAATTCAACTTTTGGTCAATTAATTCATTCAAGTTAATTCAACTTTTGGTCAAGGAATTCATTCAATTCTAGTTAATGCAACTTTTAGTCAAGGAATTCATTCAATTCTAGTTAATTCAACTTTTAGTCAAGGAATTAAATTTATTTCGTTTAATTCCCTAAGGAATTACATTTGTTTCGTTTAATTCCCTGAATTAAGTTTTCAATTCCTAGGGAATTAAACAAGAAAAATTTAATTCCTAGGGAATTATGTTTCTTAACACATAAAGTGTCCTATTTCCATGTCCATAGCTGTATATATAGGAAACAACAACAAATGTGTCAATTAAAGTCCCAGTTAGTAGCTAACTGGACATTCAGTAATCGGGCCTTAAACTTTAATTTTAATAAATATGAGTGCACACATTTGACATACATATGTAACTATAAGAATATTATATAAATATTAATTATATATAGTGAGTACAATATGACTTTGGGTGTCTGTTTAATTTTACAATATTAAAATTTAACATAGATAAAGGAAAATTTATTTATTTTAATGCGCATCTATCATAAGGCTGACATTTATTTTAGAACTAACAATTTTCTAGAAAGGTTTTCCAACATAATCTCACAATTATGAGAATATGTGCCAACATCCATGCATGTCTATGAATGAAGCTTTCATTTTGTCAGAACAATGAATGGAAAACTTGAAGAATGTGTCCTTGACATGCCACAAAATATTACGAATTTATGTGTTCTGTTGAATTTGTTCTTTTCATTCGTTACTTATATGTATGTATTTATGTACAGTGTGTGTTACTCAAAATCGTACATTTAGCATTTAAAGTTCTTCGATATTTCTCGGTATTTAGGTTAACAGATAGGGACAAGCCTTCAACAGATTAGAGACATGCCGTCAACAGATTATTTTTCACAATTTGTTAAATAAGTTTTGGGACTTTAGCACATTTAATTCCTTTACTGTAATTAATGTATAACTCGTAAAAATAAGTTTAAAAAATAAATTAATCTGATTTTACTTATATTTAGGGAATTGTTAGCTTATATTATTAGAAGCAATATATTAATATTCGCCAAGTTTTTTTTTTATAGAGGGTAAAACTGCACATCTCTTAAAATCCAATGCTTCATTTAAAACGATTTGAAACTATTAATCCATGACATATTTTCATAACAATGCATAAGTACCCAGGTAGAAATTGCCGACGTTGCAACAAAAATTGTACTGGGAGAGCACTGTTTTTTACGAATTAACTACGGCCAAGCGTTTATTGGTGTTATCATTTCGACAACATGCCAGTACAGTGAAAGTTGAAAATCCGACGCATAGCCAGTACATGTACTACCGTCTCCAATACCGGGCCGACATTGTGCCGTTTGTATTTTTCTACCTGGGTAGTTATAGTCAGTGTTAAAAAACAAAACAATTTCGTCTTTTAATTTAGAATGTTTGTAAGACACTGAAATTCTTTATTTAAAAATAATGCTTAATAACTAAAAATCCGTAAACTAAACTTACAACTAAACTACCTGCATATGTCCTGTTGACATGCGTACATCATATACCTAAGTGTGTGTATTTCCCAGTGATAACATGCAATAAACCCTTATTATCACTGTGCCCTTCAAACAGTACCCTACGGGGAAAGGGACCATAAGAAAAAATGGAAAAGAAAAAATAGAAAAGAAAACAACACTAACACACACACACACTAATATAGTGGAAGTGTCTTCAGTATGCCCCCGATTGACCAGTCACGGGATAGGTCCTTTAATGGCAATTGACTGGTTTTTTCAGTTGGCCATAATTAAATTAAAAAATCAATTAAAAATTAGAAAATTACCTCAAAAACTCTGATAATATAAATAAAAATTTTAAAAATTGCCCTTAAGTTAAAAAGAAAATTAAATGAAATACCAATTGTTAAAACTAAAACAGCTTTAACATTAAAAAACGTTGAAAATACAAAACTTAAAATTTTTTTGCAAAAAATTATAAAAATTCAAAATAAGAGCTAAAGTAAGCAAATCGTAAAAAAGTAAAGTTCAAAATAAATAAAATAGTAAAATAAATAAAAAAATATTTTAATAATAAGCCGCGAATTTTATTTTTTATTTCGGTATCGGTCAAGTTTTTTAAAAGCAAGAGTGAAAGTAACGAATCAGAAAATACTTAGAAAATTAATTCATTCTCTTTGGTTCATATTTGTACTAATTTAGTAATATGCCTTCGGTTGACCGGTCATGGGATAGGTCCTTGGAGGGCAATTGACTCCTCATTCCCCGTAGGGTAATTACTGATAATTATAATCCATGTGTTTATAACATGGAATATCCACAATTATCAGTGGGTAAAAAGTAGATCATTAGGATTATACAAATAGTCCTTATCTTGAAAACGCATACACAGGTAAAAGAAAACCTTATCTATGCCTAGCTTACACACACTTAGTTATTGTCAATTATTCCCCATTCACGTAGATCTAAAAACAAAAACATGTTTAATGTATTTAAATAGTCAGTCTTAGATATCTGATATCGATAAAAATAAGAAACGAGTGTGAGTGAAAGCAATTTAATTGATTCTCACTATAATGAAAGGAAATTTCTTTCAAAAATATCTGAAGTACACACAGAGAACAGATTCGTTGAGTCAACCGAAATTGTTGCCAACCGAATTTTGGTAGTCCCATGTACTATCACATTATTCGGTTGCAGCTATCGAAATCTGTAGTTATTTATGTCTACTACGCTAGTACATTATAAAACAGTCGACACAACCGAATCCCTTTAGTACTACCCGATCGAATTTAATATTCAGTAGATTCAACCGAATATTTTTATAAACCCCAATCGAATTAAATAAAACACTGTTTCCATTATTTTTTAGTTTTTTTGTTAATTGATAAGTAGAAAACATAAAAAATTGTTAAATTTAACACAAAATGGCAAAAAAGAAAAATTAATATAAATATAAATTTATTAAAGAAGAAATTAAGGTTCTGAGATATATTTTGTATTTAAACACATCCAAAATTCAATTTTTTTTCTGGAAAACTAAGTTAGGAGAATTTTAGATGTAGGGGTTTTCTATTGGTGTTTTTTTAGAAAAGACCTTAAAACCTGAGGAATATACCTTAGGATTATCTCTTAAAATATGAACTATTACCTGATATTGATATCGTTTTTTAATCCTTTAGGATTTTCTATATATTTATTAGTAAAATTTTACCTTTTTTCCTGTAACTTCACAACGAAAGGTATATTTTTACTTTACATCAACTTTTTATTTTTATAGTGATCCAAATTATTGTTGAGCTGTGGCTAATAAATATCCAAAACAAATAAATTTAGAATACAAAAATGGATGATTTTTACATACCTTTAGGTAATTGAATTACCGAAATTGTAAGAAATGCAAGTTGCACCTTATAATAAAAGAAACGTTTACATTTTTCTGGTTTCAATTATTTAGCTTTAAGTATTGTTATTAATTTTGATTCATATTTTTAATTTTTTTGACAACTGAAGCACACACAGATGCCTTTCGGTTGTATTTGTTTAATCTTGGCTATGGTGAGCAAATGTGTTTTTAATTTGGGTACCACAACCGCAAATCAATTATATAACTGATAGAGCTTTTTTCAATTCAGAACAATCAACCATCAGTTAGTAGAAAACAATTAGTAATGCTTTAGTAAAGAAACAATTTAAAACTTTGATTGCTGCAACTGACAAATAACGCATATTACTAATTTATGAAGGAAAATATTAAACTTTTGGCACTGCTAAGAGTTGCCACTATCAAATAAAATTATAAATTTTTATTTTTATTCAAATTAGTTGGGAGGACAGATTTTTGTAGCTGTTGTGCCCTTTTAATAGTAAAGCTTAAAATTTTTGGTTATTAAAGCCAATATTTTTCTAGTACAACTGTTCTTATGAAATTATAATTAAAATGTTGTTGCAGGAGTAAAGCAATGGCCATGGTGGTGCATTTCCAACTAAATTATTTTGTGTGTGTGAAAATCATTAAAAGACCCGAGTAAAAAAGTTTTGATATAATCATATATTATTTTATGTAATTACATATAGTAACTTATAGTTAGATATGGCCACATATGCTTTTAAATTGAAGCATATAGACTTTTATATAGTCCTATATTAAATATTTTTTCCTCAAAGGTTTTAATATTGAGACATATGTGATTTTATATTATTACATACTGGCCTACATATAAGTGTATGTGCTATATATAAGTACACAATGTAATATATAAAAGATATAATTAGATATACGTTTATATATAATTTAGTATGACACTATACATAATAATATAAAACTATATATGGAGCCATTTAAGAAATATTATATAATAGGTGTTATATATGGTTATATATTGACGCATAAGAACCCATATATAACTTAGTATGGTTTCATATCTACAATATTTCATGATTTCTTTTATATATAACGATATAACGTTCTTTATAAAATCATTTTTAATTATATATCATCCCACATTAGCAATTTTTTTAAAGTGATTTTATATAAAAATATATGTATAAGGTCCTTTTAAAACCGTATTGTATTAAATGTGGTTCCATATAAAAAAATGATTTTGAACTAGTTTTAGATTTAGTAATTACTAGGGATTGGCGCATGACACGATCGTGAGTGAAGTTATTCACAAGTGATCGTGAGTAATAATTACTATACCAAAGTAATTCGCCCGTGAGCGTGAGAATATATAATTCGTACGTGGGCGTGAGTAAGAATATATAACCCGTGCATGATTCGTATGTGAGTTTATTTTTTGCATCATATGTTTTTAGTAATTTTTACTGTTTTGCGTGAGAATTTTCTAATTGTGAGTAAGTTTTTAATATACTCATGTCTGCATGAGTAAGACACGAAATACTCGTGCGTGAGTAATTTGTTTTTGTTTAGGAGCGTGAGTCAAAATGGATAACGCGCCCATAAAATTAACAATACTGAAGCTTTAATATGGAATTCTCTATACTATAACGCACACTTGACTGATCTCTTATATCTTGGTTGTATATCACAATCCTATTAAGTTAAAAATTTCAGTGTTGTTAACCTTATTTTAAAATTACTAAAAACAAAGAAAAATTTCTTCATGTTTAATGCACTGTCATGGTAAATCTGGATAAAAGTAATGGAAGATTTATCGAAATTATAGGATATCCAGTAGACCTGGGGTTAATCATTACATTTTGTAAATAATTACACATTCATTTACACAATTACATGTAATTGTAATTGAAAAAAACTCAATTACAATTACAAATTATTTGTAATTGTAATTCAAAAAAGAACAATTACAAGTAATTTGTAATTTAAAAAATGCCAATTACATTTTTTGGGAAAATAAATAATGACAAAAAGCACAAGTTAGGGGTAAGCCCAACATGACGTATTCTTTTTATACGCATCCATCCGTGCCTATGCAACCTATCCCAGTCAGATTTTTATACAAAATATTAACAAAAAACACTTTTTAATTCTAAATGTAATTGAAATCACTTTCAATTACAATTACTAGTACCTAATTTGTAATCGAAAATTTTCAATTACAATTACTTGTAATTTCAATTACAAATTACAAGTAATTGTAATTGAAATCCCTCAGGTCTGATCTCCAGATATTGTATATCTTTTTTTATTTAAAAATATAATTTTGTATATTGTTAGATATGGTCATATATATTATGGTAAAAATATAGGGTTAATATTTAGGTATAATTGTATCAAACTATGTCCACTTTTATAACATTTTATATAATTTTATACAAAAATATATAATTTTATGTAATTGAATGAGGACAAAATTCGGATACAATTGTATCATATTGTATCGAATTGTATCAAATTGTACCAAATTGTATACAATTGTATACAATTCGATACAATATGATACAATAAGACGTTCTCATTTTTCGGATATAATTATATCTAATTACATAGAAGATTATATATAATTAAATATAACTTTATATGGCTCCATATCATTTTTTTTTTACTTGGGGATATAAAAACGAAAACTGGATTGCAAATAAAATACAAAAATTTATAAAATTGGATTGTAAAGGATGCTGATGATGATTCACCTCCCCCGCACTTTCCAATCTACCCGAAAGTGCGGGGAGGTGAAAAAATAACACTTTTGCACATATGGGTCCTCTTTGAGTGCCAATCTGAATAAGCATGAAATTAAGTCTTAAACAGATTTTAAGTTCTGACTTATTTCTGGCATTGAACTTCAATTTTAAGCTTTAATGTCTTCAGAGACTTATAGTAGAATTTCATGACAAATATTTTTGGGGAACATTTTAACCCTCCAACTCATCAATTTACGGGTCGTTTGTGGCCGTTTTGAAGAGGGGCATAAAGTCCCTTTTATTGAAGATTTAGAGGGTTCAAATGTTCCACATAATATTTGTCATGAAATTCTACTATAAGTCTCTGAAGACATCAAAGTTGCAAATTTAAGTTCAATGCCAGAAATAAGTCAAAATTTAAAATGTGTTTAAGGGTTAGTCGAACTTACACCTACAAAAAAATTTTGTTGTCCCAACCGAATTTGGTTCCAACCGAATCGTTCGGTTGCTGCAACCGATAATTCGGTTGTCACAATCCTATTTCTGTTGCTCCAATTGAAATAGGGCTGCGGCAACCGAAATAGGGTTGTGACAACAGAAATAGGGTTGAAACAACCGAATTTTCAGTTGCAGCAACCGAACCTTTCGGTTGGAACCAAATTCGGTTGCGTCAAAAAATTTTTTTTGTAGGTGTATTCACTATTGGCGTTCAAATGTCCCACAAACATGGATTTTAGGAGGAAACCATGTGAATCTTCCATTTCATGTAAAAAGTGTTTTATTTTCCACAGAAATGTTGCTCATAGTGATGAGCAACATTTCTGTGGAAAATTTTAACCCTCTAACTCTTCAACTTACGGGTCTTTTTGGCCCTTTTTAAAACGCGGGTAAATAAACCCCTTTAATTGAAGAGCTAGAGGGTTAAGTAGTTCCACAAAACTGTACCTCGTAGTGTTTTACATAAGTTCGCTGAAGACATCCTTTACCCAAAATGGAAGATTCACATGGTTTCCTAATGCACATATGTCAGTTTCAGTTTTTCCACTTTCTTTCATGGAATGGACGAAATATTAAAAAAACTTATTTTGCTTTTAATCTAAGCTAAATTTCCTATTATATGATGAAGAGTATACATATTTGCCAAAATTAAATGAGAGATATTCAAAGTTTAGTTTTGACACAAATTTTGAAGTTTACCGTTTAAAACACCACTAACGGTCATGAGAGGGTTAATAGTTTGTATAGAGAAAATGTTTGCATTTTCATTGTGGAAACAACAGCTATGTAATTTAATAACCAGAATCTTTTAATTTAAGAGTTGTAGATGGAGAAATCCATGAATCTTTTTTAGGGTAATTTCGAGGACATAAATACATATAAACGGTCTGGCCGGTTTACATACACTCTAATAAATTTTTGTTTAAATTTACCCTATTTATAGTAGGTAACTTTTTACCTACTATAATGTCTGTAATAGTACTCTTTGTGCGTAAATTCGAAATAATACACACATTATGTGTAACATTCATACACATAAAGTGTGTAAATTTTTATTTGAAAATGAAAATTTAAGCATAAACTGCCTAAAATTATATACTTAAATGTTTGAAAGTACAAAGACAATACGTATGTATACATTTAAAGTGTTTATAAATAAAAAGCCTAAAAGTTTTAGTTTTCATATAAAAAACACTTCAAATAAAAATTTTATTAAGGATAATTAAAAAATTGCAATACAAAAGGGACCAAAATAATTAGTTAATGCAAAAATTACTTTAAATTCAGAGAACTTATATTTAACTTGAATGCTGTAAAATACTTAATTTTCTAAAATTTTATGGGAATATGAATACTTTAACCAAAACATAATGAAAACAAAATAAAGGACTTCTTTCAATTGTTTTACTAAATATATCGAATTATTTTTCAATTTCGACGGATTATTTTTGCAAAAACATGCATGCCTTTTCGACAACATCAAGTTCTGAAATGGAAAGAGATTTAAAAATTTTAAACTTGGACCAAATTTTTAAACTTTTAATTTGAGTTGTGAACTTTGTTATAATGTAGTAATGTGCTATTGGAAAAATATCTTAAATGTTTTTAATGAGAAGTTGATAGTGTTCCTTACAAAATCCAAATCATTTATTCAGAATTATTCAGTGGAAGCTGATTTTTCTTTTAGAAAAAATACCCCAAAAATGTTTTTTCTCCCCAAAAAATCATTACGAGGGTTTTCCATAACAAAAAGTCTGACAATATGTTCAATTTTTATAGGCAAAACCTTTCAGAATCGGACAGGTTTTCTAGAAGAAACTACTTAGAATCTTATGGGCTTTTTAGAGCAAAAAGTACTAACGAGAAACAATCCCAAGGGATGATTCAGTTTTCGCTAAAATTTGGATGTGCGATAAAGGAGATAAAATTAACAACCCAGAATTTTTTCTCTTCAGTCAAATCCTATGTTTAAAGTATAAAAAAACAAGTCTTCGCCATTGTGTTAACCTAGGCATATATAAGAAGCTGAAGATATTTAAGAGGATTCTAGATGTGGCTAGAGAACCAAAATCAACTTGTTCTGGAAAATACTTACAAAGAATAGCACTAAAGTTCGTATTGGTCAAAACTTAGGTTGCACATACTTCCATATTATTCACGTTTATTGATTCCGCACCCACACAACATTTTTTAAACTATTTTTACCACCAATTAATTTCTATTTTATGATGTTTGATGAAGAAAAATATCAAAATAAAATATTGTATTGCGTATTTTTTGTATAAATGTAAATGTTTTTATATACCTTTTAACAGACCGATACTGCACCAGAACCTAAGCATCAAATTACGGAGCTATTAATTTGTAAATTCGCATTATTGTATATTTATTTATTTATAATTTTCCGATTTATAATGTTATTTGAATATTTTTATATTTTCTCTGAAATATCTAAATGACATTTTCAGTATTGCTTTAAAATGGTAGTACATTTACACACTTTGTGCCTAACATTTACCTTTAGGCACAAACTATTAATTGTAGACACAAAGTGTGTAATTATGAATAAAAAATGCCTATTAATAAAAAGTATGTGCGTTTTTGTAGACAAAAATGTGTATGGAAAAATTTTACACATTCCATGTCTAGGTTTAGGCATTTTGGGTAACATTACATAAAATATTACAAATTTTATTGTAGTGAATTTACAAGCACTTTTTAGAGTGTAGCAGAAACCGAATTTTTGTATATATCTTATTTCTTACTCGCAACCTATCCGAAAATGAGCGAGGATCTGGAAAAATAACTTTTGCACATATGGGTGATCTAACGTGCAAGAGACTAAAAAAATTAGTTTTTAAAAATAAGTCTAAATTTTACCCTTTTTCATCGGATATCAAGATTACTGTATGGTATTATGGTATAAGTTTTCATATTAAAAAATCCTTATAGAAACGACTCCAAGCACACTTTCCATGTTGCTTGACTTTGGACGCTATGCTATTGCCCAAAAGTGCTGCAAAAGCCACACAATATTCTGATATGGGTGTAGAGAACATCTTTGGAAAGAACTGGATAAAAAAGTCCGTGAAGACTTATGGTCTTCGAAACAGCTAAAGATATTCAAGAAATTACTAATAACCAGTTGTGATATATATTCTCTTTCAACTGCTACAGTGAATGACTAATGAATTTTTGTGGTTGTTTTTATTTTGATATAATTTTATGTCAAATGAATAGATTTCTGCTTTTTTTAGTTTTGTTTTTGCAATAAATAATTTATGCTTTTTTTGCTTTTTACATAAATAATGTATAACTTCGCAATTAAGGCTTAAACTTAAAAAATTATGCTGTACGATTTTGGGAGACAGACACTGTGTGTAGTTATATAAAATATGTTTGTTTTATTTTTTGGAAAATAAAACTTTTTTTATTTAGACTGTTGTATACAACCACAAGAATGCCAAAATAAAAAACTCTATATTCCATTCACAAACACACACACAAAACATGTATACAAGCTGCTTTCATTCAATAGGTTTGTTCCACGTAATTCTGGGTAAAGTCTGGTAAAATGAGAGTGAACAAATAATTATCTCAAAAAATGGTAAAATTGCTCACAATACCTGGAACGCACAAAACCAAGCCCAAAAATTAACGTCAAAGTTATTCATATAAACAAAAGCTATTTCTAAGAATAAAATATCGAAGGGAATAAAGAAAAAATGTTATAACGTTATATTTGTTAACGATATTAATTATTGTTGACAAGTTTTGTTAATATTTTAATTATTTTTACAAATTTAAAACAGCTGATTTATAAAAAACTAGTGATTTGACAGTTTTACCATTTTACCCGCAAAAAAAGTACGGGTAACTTCTGGTAAAAAGAGAAACAAATTATTCTCTCATCAACGCTCTCATTTACCCAATTTTTAACAATAGAAACGCTTTTTGGTAAGATTGGGTTCCCGCGGGTACCCGCGGTAACGTACGTGGAACAGAGCTAATATATTCTTTAAAAAACAACAAACGACTACACTTAAAATAATACGTCAGTAGAAAAATCTGTCAACCCGGTTTTAAATCAATTTGTCTAATTTCTAAACACTGATTAAAGCAAAGATTTTAGTTATCTTCATTTAACACAATACTAAAAATCCTCAGTACTTCAACTAATTTTGAGTGTTAATTTTCAAAACTATTTATTTTTAAGAACCCATTCGTTAAATTTTACAAAATTTATTGTTAAAATATAATATTTTCATGTTACTGTTATGACCCGGTAGATGGGGCCACCAATGTATCCGAATTTTTAAAGATGGCGCTATTAATTTCCCTCCCGATTTTTTTAAATGGTCCATATATCGAAAACTAAGAGAGATAGTGCAAAATAAATTGACGAAAATTTCGACCCCAGCGAAAGGGGTTATCTCTATCCAAAAATGGACTTTGGCGGGGTCTTGGAACCTCGGAAATTTTTAATAAAAATTTTCTACTTCGTAAAATGGCCCATATATCGAAAACTAAGCGAGATAGAGCAAAACGGACAAACTGTTTGCTCCATTGGAACGCCATTATATGCCCTCAGATGATATGGACTATGCCCGGGGAGGGTCCCGAGACCCTAAATTCGAGTAAGTTCTACCAGTCAGTATAATTACATATAAAACTGTAGTTTTATTAATTTTTTATTTAAATTTAGATTTGTTAAATTTAACAAAAGAATTTGTTAAAATCAACAAATTTTATTTTAAGCCAAAAAACAGGAATAAATTTTCTTAAAGTAACAAATTTTTCTGTCCAGCCAACAGACGTATTATTTTGAGTGTACCAATAAAAATGAGAAATTCCTTTCTATCCACCATAAAATTAAATTAATTCTTCTTTATTTATTCTTTTTCTTCTTTGTAAATCATAAACTAACAAAAATTATTTATATAGGATTCAATTCCCGATATATTCTATGCAATGCTGACAATGATCTGGTAATAAAGTTAAGCATTCATAAAACAAATAACAAAAATGCGATGCATTCTGTAAGACCACTCTCAAGTATCAATAGAAGCTGTATTGCAAATATAAATCCCAGCTGGAAAATATGTCTCAAAGACAATGTCAGCAGCGCCGTTTAAGTGAAAAGTCAGCAGGCGCAGACATTTACTAAAGGCGTCTTAAAAACATGTCTGCACTTTTCCTTTTTTTTTAAGTGACGTTAGAAATCAGGGATGGGAAATAAGATTTTTATGTCGGTATCAAAAAATTGTTTCAAGAGTACTTTTTGGACCCCAAAAGTACTAAAAATTCATTTAGCTAGTTTTAATTAATAAGAAAAAATACATAACCTCTCGATTTACGCTTGTTAGCGCAATTTCGATATAAATATCATCAGGGCAGCAATTTTCATGTAAAAATATGTTTGTATTTAGTAGCCCAAAAAAGATTTGTATATTTTGCTTTAAAGTGCATATTTTTGTATATTTAATGATTTTTTAATGACATATTTATACCCTACACCACTACGTGCAGAGGATATTAAAAGTTTGTGCTGATGTTTGTAACACCAAAAAATATTGGTCCTAGACCCACCTTATAGTATACCGATCGACTCAGAATTTTTTTTTTATTTCGATTTAACGCTGTCCGTCTGTCTGTCTGTCCATGCATTCTTGTGCGCAGGTCGCAAATATTAAGATATTTTGACGAAATTTGGTACACCGACTTACGTCGGCCAAAGGACGACGCATATTGATTTTGGTTAAAACGGTCCATGTTTAGACCTAGTGAACATATAAGGGTACCCCCTAACATTTACTTTTTTACACGCTGCAGGTCGCAAATAGGAAGATATTTCAATGAAATTTAGTACACACACCTATGTCGGCCCAAGAACGGAGGCTGTTAATTTTGGTTGCAATCGGTCCATGTTTAGACCTAGTGCCCATATAAGGGTACCCCCAAAAATTGCCTTTTTTACACGTTGCAGGTCGTAAATACGAAGATATTTCAATGAAATTTGGTACACAGACCTATGTCGGCCCAAGGACGAAGTCTATTGATTTTGGTTAAAATCGGTCCATGTTTCGACCTAGTGCTCATATAAGGGTCCCCCCAAAATTGGTTTGGTTACACGCTGCAGGTCGCAAATACGAAGATATTTCAATGAAATTTGGTTGGCTGACTTACATAGTCCCAAGGAAAAAGCTTATTAATTCTCGTCAGGATCGGTCCATATTTGGACCTACCGCCCATATGGGCTATATTTTCGATTTTCTCTTCTTTTATACTTTTATAGAAAATTTTGACACAAGTCCGTTTTAACCCATTCAAATTTCTGATACAAACATTAGTTGGCTTTAAGTCAGACTGGTGTAGGGCATTATATAGTCGGGATGCCCGACTTTATCCTTTTTAATCGTTTTTTTTATTATTTAAGTTATGTTTTAAATAAGGATAAACTAAAAGAAGAATTTGTACAAATGAATAGCATACTGCTGCAACAACTTTCAAGTTTAGTTTAAAGCGACGCTTTCCGGTAACAAATATGGTTTTTTAAATCGATAAATTTTTTTATTTTAGTGCATATTTACTTTTCAGCGCATATTTTTAGTACATATTTTTATGTATGAAAGTCGTGGCTTTTTTATTTCTTTTTCATTTTCGAATTACGCGTCATATATTTTGATTAAACGCGGACTTCTATTTTAAAATATAGCTATATTTGTTCACTCCCATTAAACTGCATAAATAAAAAATGCGTAGGTACATACAATTTTTGTAGGGCCAAACTAATTTTAATGGATTTACTTAGGTGCTTTTTTACACAGTTGTCTACAAAAATGAATTAAAATAACAAAATTAATATATTAAAGGTATTCATTTAAAGAATTTACGCCTCGTATACTGTATATATGTTGTAAGTTTACTCGATTAATGTCAAAACTGGTTTACGAGCCCTCGTAAATATACGCTTCCATTTTCATGTGTAAACTCTTTCGTATTTATACACACTAGACTGGTCCAAAAAAAAATTGGAATTTTCATGCTCCACAACCCTACAAATATGCCACTTTGAAAAAAATGTGGTCTGATCAAAAAAATCACCAAAAAAGTTTTGTTTAGAGGTAGCACACCGCAATTGAAGTTTCGATGTTGTACTTATTCTAATATTTTTAATTAATTAAAAATAATGGAAAAAATGAGAAAAATTAAATATAATTATTACGATCGCGACATATCAAATCTAATATATTTTTAGGTGTACATTACGAATATGAAATCAAAATTGAAATCGGAGTCGCGGATTTCACGAAATTTAAAATTTCATACAAAAAATGTTCAACTTTGTTCAGGATGTTTTCTTATATTTACTAGTATGAAAATTTCTTTTTTGCATTAATATATATCTGTGGAATGTCCTATTATGTGAGATAGGGTTTTTGGTAGCAATAAAATTACAGCAAGCTAAATAATAGCGAAATATTAAAAAAAGTCAAATTTTAAGTTAAATTGCAAAGATATCTATTATCCTTTTTAAAATTAAAATCAGTGTTATATATAATGAAGGCCCGTGGTAAGTAAATTGTAAAAGTATAACAAATTGGATTTTTCGATAACACCGTTTACAGGTACTTAGGAAAATACCTCATAAAACTTGAGTTTTTTTGAATTTTCAAAAATCGCGAATAATTCATAAACCACAAATTTTTTTTTAATTTCGATTGCTGATTCATAATCTTCGTTAAAATAAAGATCAGATTTGACAAATTTGCGCATACAACACAAAAAGAAGTAGAAGTAGTAGTTTTAATTACATCTTTTCGGAAATTTTAACTAAAATATGTATTTTTTTGTATAATTTAAAAAAAAACCCCGAATTACTTCAAAGTTACTTAATTTTTTCAAATTTTGATTTCAAATTCCTTTTCTTGACATTAGTTAAGACCAGATTTAAAAAAAAATTGTTAAATAATAGCGTACAGGTTAAGAAATAATTCAATTTAAAGTCAACCCTACTTTTTGTATAAATTACTCCAGAGATAAATTACTAAGTCTTAAAAGACAACTTTTTGTGCTACCTCTAAATGAAAGCGGATTCAGCTGAAACTTGGCACAGAGAGTTTTTAGACATTAGGGAATAGGGGAAACATTGTGGAGATCGCGAATTCCAACTTTCATGTTTTTTTAGACCACTCTAATACACACATTTGAATATTGTCAAAAATAAAATTATTTGTATTGTTTTGTTTGTTGTTTTTTTATTTTCTGTTTTATTTCTTTTTAAATGATAAAAATTTAAAAAATTCTGTATTTAATTTATTAAAAGATCAAAAAAGTGGCTAAATGCAAAATTGAAATGTGAATAGTTTTAAAAGGTGCGTTCATTAAAATAAACAGGTAAAGTTACAAATATACGCGATTACAAAAATACTCGGTTTACGAGGGCATAAATACAGTTAGATGAATACCACTATTGTATTTTTGAGTTTTTTTCATTAAAAATTGGAGCAAATGAGGCGAAAAGTTACACAGTCTAAGAGACAGTTGATTTTTAAAAAAACTGTTATTTTTTGTTTATTTTTTCTTTAAATCGGAAGCATATTTTATGTTTCCGTTTATTTTGGTAACAGAACAAATGTTTGAACAATTTTCTATGAAAAGTCGTAAATCTCTAGAATTACAAAAAATTATAAATAAAAACAATGGGTGCCTTCGGCAGATACACTATTGTTGTTGTTGATTTTAAAAATATTTTTTTTGTAAGATTGACAAATAAAAACATACAAATTCAAAAATTAAAAGAAACCAAAGGAAAATATACAAAAGTTGTATTTAAAAAGCAACACAAAGAAAACATCGTTCAGCAGAGTTACTAATCACAAAGCGCTATAAGTCACCGGTATCGGTCTAAGGTTTCTCTGTTGAATGGTACCAATGTTGAAAAAAAGCGAAAAATGGTAAAATTTTTCGAACACATCAAGTTTTGCTTAAAAATTTTGCGTTAAAATGTCCGGACACTTGTAAAAATTGCTATAAAACCGGATAATAGCAATATCATATTTTATCACGCTAAATGCATTTAAAATTAGCTAGATTTGATGAGAAAATAGCAAAATTGACAATAGAGGAAAAAAGTAAATACGGAGTGTATTCACGATCGTCATTTGCACATGATGGAAAAAAGTTTAGATCTATTTGTAGTTTCTAAGCCTTGAGTAGTTATGACGATGCAAGAATATCAAATGCGACACGGGAATACTACGGTACTTTTTTTAATCAAATAGTATAAAAAAGTACGATCGTATCAACTTTCCCATCCCTGCTAGAAATTATTCTTAACTCGTGCTGACTTGCTATCGTCAAAATTATTTTTTCTTAGATCGCGCTGACTAACTGCCTGTTTTTCAGTATTGCGTCTTAGCAAATCTATAAAAAAAAAATTTTACAAAAATATTTTTGTCTTGACAGCGATTTTAACCGCGAACCTCAAAACTAAAAACATATCAATTTCTGAGTGTCTAGCCATTTACACCATAATCGACTTAAAACTTGTATATACTAGGGCTGGTAAAAATATGAGTAGTGGGTATCTAGTATTGAGTATTTGTCTTTTTTTTTTTGGGTACTCGATACTCAAAACTACTACTCGATATTTTCACAGTTGCATTTTGGACAGACAAAATATATAAAAATGTGCCTCCGGTAAAATATTTACAACAAAAATGTGACTCTACTAAAATATTTATCACAAAACTACAACTCTGCTAAAAGAAAAAATCAGAAGTAAAATATTTAAAAGTATATGTTAAAAAACTATAAAAAACGCAAGGAATAGTTGTTGAAAAAGTTTAAAAATATGTTTATAAATTTAAATATTAAATTAACGTAAACATTTTCAAAGAATTGTACTAAAAAATTTAAAAACCGTTAAAATCGAGTATCGAGTATCCAAATCAAAAATATCGAGTAGTATCGAGTATTGAAAAGTAATCGAACTTAACAGCACTAATATATACTTAACTTGAATTTAAAACAAAATTCAAATTTGAAAAAAACATTCAAATAATATTAATATAATTTGAATTTGATTACAGGAAGATTCAAATAAAATTTAAGATTTGAATTTAACCCTAGACGCACTTTCTTCGTCGTATCGACGAACATCGTTTATTCTTTCTCATTTAATTTGTTGCTGTGAGCAATGTTGCCAGTTTTGACGATTTGACGATTTTCCTCTTCAAAATGACGATTTTTTTCAATAGGAAACATAGCAACAATTGTTCAAAAATACGTTATTTTTCCATTATTTAAATCAATAAATCTGAAAATTTATTCAAATAATTCCTAAGTATTTTTCATAAAATTTTTATTTAAGGTAGGCATCTTAGAATCTGGAAATTTTTTGTAGAAAAACTAATACAGAATCTGGTAATTATTTTTATTTAAAGGGTTTTTCCTAAATATCTAATGAATTTACCGTGTTTTTGGTAAGGATGTACATTGTACATATATCTCATATCGGACTCTTTTTTTCATGTAAATTCTTTGGTAGGTACCTGTGAACATAGATGCCAACCTTTTCATAGCATAAAGCGCAAAAAATATACAAAAAAGGGTAAAAACGCGCAAATTTCTACTTAAAAACGGGTAAAAAAGCACTAAACATTTTTTACGACCTTTAAAAAAATTTGTCGTGTTTCACATATGTACGTAGTTTAATTAAAAACAAATAAAATTGTAATATAAGCGTACGACCTACATCAGTAAATAAGTCGACCGGGGATAAAACAAAAATAAAAACGAATAACTTTCGCAAAATTTTCGAATTTTATTCCATGTTTTGTGATTATAGCTGTATTTTGTCTCATGCATATCAACGTTAAGTACCCTACGGGAAATGAAGGGTCGATTGATCCAAAGTGACAAATCTGTGACAGGTGCATAGGGGACAGGTTACAAAACTGATGTAAACCCAAATTTCGGTGTATCAAAAAGTGGTAATTGCAGCAAAATATTCAACATCGTGACTATTGAAATGGAGGCCAAACATTAACTAGTTCATTTTGGATATATCCTATAACTGGAGAAAAAGTATCATAACATCAAATTGACAAAATTAACTAGTACCTTTGCAGTTGAAGTAGTGATATAACACAGAACAGGTGCAGTATAATTAGATGTGTATGAAAAAATGGCGATCGGTACCGTAATACCCTATCCCATGACCGTTACAAAGTTTATATAATACTTAACTTTGTGGCCACAGAAATGATGACATAATAATAAACTACGAGTAGTTCAAAAATATTGTTCGGATACGAGTATGCATAATAGATTGTCAATGACAAGCAAAACAATTTATTCACAAACACTGGGGATGTTATATCCAAAAAGTCAGAATTTTTTATTGGATATTTTGATTACCGGTTCTTTTCTCTAATCGTTGGTGAAAATGTTTTGTAATACCGATATTACCATTATGAAATAGAGGAAAGTATTCCAAAAAAAATCACTAGTGAAGCTTAAATCACTAAGGGGTCGAAATGACCCATTGGACTAAAATAGGTACATCACATCAGTATTTTAATTAAAGAGAAGATTAAATTTATGTTAATAACTGAAAACTAGCTCAAAAAGCCCAAAATGACCCGAAAACCAGTTTAGTGTTGAATTCAGGAATGGACTTTGTAAATTGCGCACATATTTTTTTATATGTAAACTTAACAGGGTTTTACTTAAAATATGTGCCCAGATTCTATAATACGATAGACGATTATCGTACACTTTTCGAAGTTTAATAACTATTATATTACATAAAATTTTTAATTGACTTATTGGCATAGACAAGCAACTTGATGGAACCGCACAAGAACAAGTCTAAAGCGGTCAAACCGCACGATT
Source organism: Leucophora obtusa (assembly GCA_949987735.1). Lineage (NCBI taxonomy): Eukaryota > Metazoa > Arthropoda > Insecta > Diptera > Anthomyiidae > Leucophora > Leucophora obtusa. The sequence goes on along the minus strand of OX465299.1, from coordinate 106,251,449 downwards.
TCGGTGACTACACCTTTTGCAACTGTAATTCAGAAAATATCAATTGAAATTCAGAATTTCCATTTGAAATTCAGAAAATATTAATTGAAATTCAGAATTTCCATTTAAAATTCAGAAAACATCAATTGAAATTCAGAATTTCCATTTGAAATTCAGAAAACATCAATTGAAATTCAGATTTTCCATTTGAAATTCAGAAAATATCAATTGAAATTCAGAAAATATCATTTGAAATTCAGAAAATATCAATTGAAATTCAGAATTTCCATTTGAAATTCAGAAAACATCAATTGAAATTCAGATTTTCCATTTGAAATTCAGAAAATATCAATTGAAATTCAGAAAATATCTTTTGAAATTCAGAAAACATCAATTGAAATTCAGAAAATATCAATTGAAATTCAGAAAATATCAATTGAAATTCAGAACTCGTCATTTGAAATTCAGAAAATATCAATTGAAATTCAGAAACCGTCATTTGAAATTCAGAAAATATCAATTGAAATTCAGAAAATATCATTTGAAATTCAGAAAATGTCAATTGAAATTCAGAAAACATCATTTGAAATTCAGAAAATATCATTTGAAATTCAGAAAATGTCAATTGAAATTCAGAAAATATCAATTGATATTCAGAAAACATCAATTGAAATTCAGAAAATATCAATTAAAATTCTATTGATAATTTCTGAATTTCAAATGACGATTTCTGAATTTCAATTCATATTTTCTGAATTTCAATTGATGTTTTCTGAATTTCAATTGATATTTTCTGAATTTCAAATGATATTTTCTGAATTTCAAATGATGATTTCTGAATTTCAATTGATATTTTCCGAATTTCAAATGATATTTTCTGAATTTCAATTGATATTTTCTGAATTTCAAATGACGGTTTCTGAATTTCAATTGATATTTTCTGAATTTCAAATGACGAGTTCTGAATTTCAATTGATATTTTCTGAATTTCAATTGATATTTTCTGAATTTCAATTGATGTTTTCTGAATAATAATTGATATTTTCTGAATTTCAAATGATATTTTCTGAATTTCAAATGATATTTTCTGAATTTCAATTGATATTTTCTGAATTTCAAATGATATTTTCTGAATTTCAATTGATATTTTCTGAATTTCAAATGGAAAATCTGAATTTCAATTGATGTTTTCTGAATTTCAAATGGAAATTCTGAATTTCAATTGATGTTTTCTGAATTTCAAATGGAAATTCTGAATTTCAATTGATATTTTCTGAATTTCAATTGATATTTTCTGAATTACAATTGCAAAAGGTGTAGTTTAAGTCGCTTCTGTGTGGGATAACCATGCCCTCAAATCGGTCGTGCAGAATGTCCAGGTCGCTTCAGCTATGTGGCACGTAGCGCCGCCTGTTAGAGCAACATGTCGTTCACATCCATTTCATCCAATTTTGGCCAAAGAAATCATCATAATGTGATAAATACCTGTGAAAAGGAAATAACGATAGAAATTTTCTTCCGATTGCAAAACATTCATTGTGTAGGTTATGATTGACAAGACTTCAATTAGCCACACTCATCGATGTGTCGACCATGGTTTGTCTCGTTAAGAGATGATGCTACGGGTCGTAGCCTGTGTAGAGGGTTGGTCGTTTGATTCCCGGTCATGGAATACACAAAAAGTTTTTCATATAGAGGCAATTTAACGATAAAAAATATTTTGATCAATTCACACATAAACTTCTTTTTGTATATGAATTTTAAAAAATTGTATTTCATATTCGTAACGTATATAAAATTGTTCAGAATTTATGCAGAAATCCTGAAAAGAAACTTGAAATTTTTAGGGACCCATAAACGTCATTCCATTTTGCCGAAATTTGGTCCGTATGTATATACGACTTGTTGCGTGCACACAAGGGTACATGGACAGTAGAGCGTACCACCTTACAGGCAAAAAAAGTGCGCCGTACACCCTCCAATATGAAATATTTTTGCAAGGTTTCAAAAAAAATTTTTTTGCCGAACGTAGGGGTCGCCATTTTACATTTTTCGTTATATCTTTGGCATTTACAGTCGGATCTTAAAGTATGATACATCGATGTAGACCAGTATTTTGCTCCAAGGGCATTTTGACCTCAAGTTTCCCGTTATAGTAGTTACCCACCAGATCTCAGTTGCTACCACCCTAATGTTAGAAATTTAAAGCTCGCAAAAAATCATTCAACTTTTGCTAAGGAAGTTTTTCGCTAAACCCAGTAGAAATTTTTTTTATATATTGGTTGCCGAACGTAGGTGTAGCCTTTTTGAATTTTTTTTAATTGGATTTTTACTATGTAGCAAAACACTGGTCTCCTCGAGGCAAGAAAATCGATATATCACACTTTAAAATCCGATTTTAAATGCCAAAGCTATAACAAAAAATTAAAAAAGGCGACCACTACGTTCGGCAAAAAAAAAAAAATTTTTTTTGAAATCGCCTTCCAAAAATACTTCATATTGGAGGGTGTACGGCAAACTTTTTTTTTGAGGTACGGTCTAATGGACAGATAGATAGACCGACGGACGGACATCGCCAAATCGACTCAACGCGATTCTGAGTAAATCGGTACACTAATAGGTTGGTCTAGGTCCAATATTTTTTGGTGTTACAAACAGCAGTATAAACTTATTTTACCCTGTCGAAGTAGTGGTGTATGGTGTAGCTAGTATTTCTTAACTTACGTTAAAATTTATATGTATACTTTCATATATGTATTTGTTAGAATATTGTTCTACCTCAAGTCCAAATTCGAATATGACATTTTGAAGCAACAAATAAAATCTAATATTACAATATTATCTTATTCGAATTTGGACTTGATGTAGAACAATATTCTAAGTAAATGTATGAAAATCTATTTAGAAAGTCCGAAAAAACTATTTTTGAATTTTTAATGCAAAAATTAAAATAATTTATATGTATAGCTTATATTGAATTGTAATCATGAGTTAATAGGGGTTTTCATATAAATGCGTATTATACTCGTAAACAGTGTAAAGTTGGTATGTTTATGAGTTTAATATCAATCTCCATACATGAAAAATATGTTTATATTTATACAAGATTTACATGGAATTTACGAGTTTATATGAAAACCCCTAATATTTATGTTTTTGGAATTTGGAATAAACTGTTTTTTTTTTTAAATAATTTTTTGTGAGTTTGTGATGTTTTAAAAACAGATTCGCTGACTTGTCGTTTTACGTAAGTTCAGTGACTGGATCCTTCTGGGTTCTTCCAGCACCCATACTTATTATGACACATGGTGAATAATAAGTGACATGTTACACGTCAATTAGTTTCAGTTAGTCCTGTGACTTGTTAACTTAAAGCAGTATAGTGATATGTCACGAAACTATTATTTTGTACTAGTTCAGCAACAACACACATATTGACTAATGTGTGACTAGTTTTTTAACAAATATTTTTCTTTAGTTCTGTGATATGTGCGCTTAAACCAGTCACCTGATATTTTATTTCTCACTAGTTTCGGTACATATCACATAATGTCTAACATGAGACTACTTCCGTATTAGATAATTTTAACTTGTTATATTGCATACTCTCTTAAACAAGTAGTAGTGTGATATGTTATAAACGACAAGCTTTGCGACAAGTTACAAGTAGCTCAAAAGGAGGAAATTGCCACCTCCTATGACAAGCCCATGTTAAAGTTGCCGGTTACTTTCATATAAAAAAACCGAATCGAGGACCGGTGACTCCCACAAAGTTCCAGTCACGTGACCAGCTCTGTGACTGATCCATTTCCCGTAGGGTATTTAAAGCAAATATGTGTTAAACCGGTTGTAGTATAAAATTTTTTTAAAAAGGTTATGTTTATAATTGTTGCGTTATAATCGAACGTACGTCAGCAAAAGGTTTTAGGAAGTAACGCGAATAAGTTACGCTAGATGTGAAAATGTATAAACTTTGAGTTTTCAACTTTGATAATTATCCGTGTTGAAAGTTAACGTGCATACGAAAATTAATGTGTTAGTTTTCATCTGAAATGCGTTTCTATGCACTTTGAGGTTTTTTTTGAGTTAACGGATATAATTAAGTCGAAAACACAGCTTATAATAATAATCCAAGAAAAATTATTAGATTTTTTAAAATTTAGGTGCCAGTTTTATAGTCAGAACTAGGAACGATTATAAATTAGAGCTTTGAAGAATTAATTCTTTTTTGAATGAATTCACTACCAATCGAATTTAATTTTCTCTAGAATTGAATGAATTACTTTTCTTAAGTAATTTACTGAACTCGTTAAACTGAACGCGTTCATCAAACATTAAATTTAAAGAATTAATTCCATTGCAATAGTTCTCTTTATGAAATCAAATGAATTAATTCACTTGTGAACGCGTTCAATTTTATAAATCGAACGGAAAAAAAGTGAATTAATTCCATACTGAATTAATTCCATACTGAATTAATTCACCACTGAATTCGTTCAGTGAATAAAAAATAAATAAAATTACGTTCAGTGAATTAAAAAAAATAAAATTACGTTCAGTGAATTAAACAAAATTAAATTACGTTCAGTGAATTCAAAAAGAAAAAAAAATACGTTTAATGAATTGAAAAAAAAATTACGTTCATTTAATCGAAAAACAAAAATTATGTTCGCTGAATTCAAAGCCTGTTTTCTGCCGTTCAGTAGAAGAAAACATTGTATTGTAAAAACGTATAAATGAAATACGTCATAGTCAAGCATCTACATTTTACTGGGAAGCATAAGTTTTCCAAATTAATAGTTATATTTTTTCCAAATTCATCTATATCTGTAACGTTTTTATTTTTAATAGTAATCATTTATTATTTATTTACATGATTATTTTTTAATCATGTAGGTTGATAAAGTGCATCGGATTTCTCTAACACTTAATCTATATATGTAATTTGTTTATTTTTACTAGCGAACGCTGTAAAATTGCTTAGTTGCAAATTTTATTTGTAAATAAATGTTTTATTCTACTGAACGGCAGAAAAAAGGCCTTAATTCACTGAAAGTAATTTTTTTTTTTTAATTCACTGAACGTAATTTTATTTTTTTTTAATTCACTGAACGAAAATGAAATTGAACGAATTCAGTGGTGAATTAATTCAGTAAGGAATTCATTCACTTTTTTTCCATTCGATTTATAAAATTGAACGCGTTCACCAGTGAATTAATTCATTTGATTTAATAAAAAGAACTATAGCAATTGAATTAATTCGTAACAAAATAAATCGAACGAAAACAAATATGAATTAATTCCATTCAATATATGGTGCTTTGTGAATTAATTCATCGAATTTTTAATTCAGAATTGAAAAATTGAATTAAGGAATTAATTCTTCAAAGCTCTGTTATATATGACCATAAATAAGTTTTTTTTAAATATGCAAAATTGAAAAGTTTCGCGTTTTGACACATCAAACAAAACTACATTTAGATCGAATAGCATGACATTTATAACTTTTCCTTGATATTTTAATTTATTGTTATTGAAATAACAACAAAATTGATATTGCTGATATTGCCATAACAACAATAAAACACAAAAAATGTGTAAAAAGCGCAAAACGCGCTAAATAAATTTCGGAAAACCACCAATTTAGCGCTTTTTTCAGTTATGCGTTTCAATAATATTTTTCGCGTTTTGGCACATCAAAAAGCACCATATTTAGCGCGAAAAGCACTAAGTTGGCATCCCTGCCTGTGAAATATCTCTCGACTAAGTACTTTAAAATCCAATATTATTTTTATACGGAAAATTTTTCAAAAGTGAACTTTTTCTTTTGAACAATTAATTTCAGTATATGGTAAATTTTCAACACATTCATAAAATTTTTTGAAATTTGGAGATACGAGTTTTAGAGGATTATTTTCTAAAACCCTTCGGTAAAGTGTTGCATTATTCCTATAAAAATTGTTTTTGTTACAAAATCAATTTACATTGAAAGTTTTCTTCACTTCAACCAACCAAATAAAAAACTAACCCCTCAATTAATAAATGGTTTTTAAAGTTATAGCAGGTTTACATAACGTCACTTTCATACAAAATTTGTTCAATAAACCTCCTATAATTTTACAAAGCGTTTATGAATTTAGGGGTTAAGTCTTAGATTTTTTTTTTTTTTAATTACAGGTGATACCGAAAACCGGGTGATTTTAAAATTTTCTATTATAATTGTAATGTTGTCTCATATAATCAGTCATTTTGCATACATAGCAGTGTATGGCTGAGTCAGTTAAGTGACCGACTACAACGCCAGCAATCTGGATTCGAATCCTGCCGACGGCGTTTTTTTTAATGAAATAAATATTTTTTAAATAATAAATATTTTTTTTAATTTTTTGTGTTATTTTTTAAATTTTATTAAAATTTAAATAATTCCAAATACACCATACGATAAATTTTGATCTCAAATTATCATAGAATAAATTTTGATCTGCCAAAATTAGATTATCCGTTTGATCTTAATTAATTCCATGTGATATTTTGGGATCTATCAGCATCTCAATTTGATATTATTGGATCTCCAAATTTTGAGATCTATTTGGATCTAATTTAATCCTGTAATATATTTGAGGGATCTGACTTAAATTTTTCTTTGTTTAACCACGCCTACCAAGCCCATTTTTCCATACAAAATTTTTTATGGATTTTTCAAATAAATGTTCTATATTTTTATGGAAAAATGGGCGTGGTAAACAAAGAAAAATTTAATAATTGTTCTATACGATTTTTCCAGTACACATTTTATTAGAATATAGTGCAAGACTAATTGTAACGGTTGGCAACATACCGGTTTTTTAATAGAAAAACCAATTTGATGCACAAAACTGCATTTTTGGGCATTAGGGACCCCTTCTGTACATAGTGTTTAGTTTAGCACAGAATTTGTAAACAGTTGGAGTAAAAATCTTGGTTTTGCTCTGTATATTTGTGAAAAATCTAAACCACGCGTTTTTTTATAAAAACTGTAATATTCAAAAATATTTGTTTAAATATTTCAAGTGGTATTCTCGCAATAAAATTAATTTTGGCGATAATAAATGTATAAATTATAGTATATAGATTTTTTTCATGTTTTTTTTTCTCTTTTTTTCATACACGTTAAAATAATCACAATTTAGCTATTAGGCAAAAAATCATATTTTTCAATAAAAATCACCTTTTTCTTAAAAATTAATTTTTTGGTAATTTTCTTGAAATGTACACGCCTTTAGAAATCACATATAAAAAAAAATGGTTAAAATCGAATAGATCATGCATTTAAGGGTTAAAGGCATTTTTCCTAATATTTCGGATAAGTATTTCAGCCTCATTAATTCTCACGGTCATACCAGATTAATGCTGATTTTGCAAGTTTGTAAACTTTTTATACTTCTCAATAATTTTTACCAGTATATTGTGGATTCTGTCAGTAACTAAATAAATAATAATATAATATGTTTGCACAAGTTCAAGGACATTCAAGGAGGTTTATCGACCCATTTTGAATATAAAGTCACTTATACAAAAAAAAAAAATGATTTGTACCGACTACGAGCAAAATAAGAAAAATAATTATTTATTAATATTCTCTAGAATGCGTTACTAAAACAAATTACCAAAAATAACGGTAATTTTAACTGCATTATTATGTTAATTCATAATAAGGAAATTGGCCTCGAACTGAATTAATAAATTTCTAATTAATCAATAAAAAGATCGAAAAAACAATTTTTATTTTTTTTTTGAATAAAAATTAAAAACCAACATTTTAGAGTTATAATAATAAAATATGTGATTATTAAAGTTTTGACGATTTATGACAATATTTAGACGATATTAAAAAACGCAATGACGATTTTTTTGAAACATTTGACGATTTTGTGTCCATTTAAACTGGCAACATTGGCTGTGAGTTAATTTTTCGTATAGCTCTAGTCGTTGGCAAGCTGCTGAAATGTGCCCACGCGCAGTCTCGTTAGATGTATGTAAGTGTGTTTTTTTTTGGCTAAACTGCAGTTATGGGATTTCCTCAAAAAAATCTAAAAAACGAGTAAAAAGGTTAAAGTCGGGCATGCCGACTATACAATACCCTACACCAGTCTGTTTAAAAGCCAACTAATATTTGGATCCGAAATTCGAATGGGTTAAAATGGGACTTGTGTCAAAATTTTTTATAATGTGAGTCAGCGAACCAAATTTCATTAAAATATCTTCATATTTGCGACCTGCAGTTTGTAACCAAGCCAATTTTGGGGGGACCCTTATATGGGCACTAGGTCTAAACATGGACCGGTGTTAACCAAAATCAATAGGCTTCGTCCTTGGGCTGATATAGGTTGGTGTACCAAATTTGATCAAAATATCTTAATATTTGCGACCTGCAGCGTATAAACAATATAATTTTGGGGGGACCCTTATATGGGCACTAGGTCTAAACATGGACCGATGTTCACCAAAATCAATAGGCTTCGTCCTTGGTCCAACATAGGTCTGTGTACCAAATTTCATCAAAATATCTTAATATTTGCGACCTGCAGCGTATAAACAATATACTTTTGGGGGGACCCTTATATGGGCACTAGGTCTAAACATGGACCGCTATTAACCAAAATCAATAGGCTTCGTCCTTGGGCCAACATAGGTCTGTGTACCAAATTTCATCAAAATATCTTAATATTTACGACCTGCAGCGTATAAACAGTATAATTTTGGTAGGACCCTTATATGGGCACTGTCGCAGAACAGGTTCAATAACTGGTTCTATAACCGGTTCCAAAGCAACCTGCTCTAGTTTGGAGAAACATAACCTGTTTCTTTTGGTACAAACTCAAACAAAAATCACCGATGTAAACTTTTTCACACAGTTCTAAATTTAAGACCAATGCGGTGCAGTATTATAGTCAGCACAAAGTACGAATTTTAATACCACTTTACTTTGGTAAGAAATTTGCAAACAAAGTTTCTTACTAAAGTAAAATCGTGATTTGTGCTGACAATAAAACTCGTCCACCCAACTAAAAAGTCTGAAACGGCTACTGAAAATTTTGATGTTATTACTGGATATTTAACTATTTTGAGCCATTCGGTATATTCTGTAATTTTAGCAACGCAATTTACTGATTTGTAGTATAAAGAAATTACTAGAAAAAATTAGTAAATATTAGTAAAATTGTTTTAAACTGTAATCTAGAAATTATTGCTGAAATTACAAAAAAGTTTTGCTGAATATTAGTATCACTCAAAGAAAAACCTCCATTATATTTATAAAAAGCTTCATAAATGTGATGAAAAACAAAAATAAAACTTGACAAATGTGACAAAGTTTTTTTTTTCAAAATACAAAATTAAATGTTTTTTAAATTTGTGACAAAGTAGTTGACAATGTCGACAGTAGCGTAAAAGATGTTCAATTTATTTTGTAAAGAATTAATTGCCGGTTTCATAGTCAGAACTAAGATCGACTTTTGCTTAAATACTTTTTATCAATTGTTCCTTTAAATATCTCTCAAGTAAAAAATTTTCAAATAGATCATAGCCCTGACAATAAAAGTGGCCCTAGTGTTTAATCTAAAAATTTTAGAAATAAAAAATTTTTAAACATTACGAAATAAGATATTAAAATAAATATTTGAAATAAAAAAAAAATAAATTTAAATTTCAACAAAGGCCGCACAAAAATCAGCAAAGGGCCGCATTTGCCCACCGTTGTTATATATATTGATAAAATGATCAATGATCTACAAAATAGGAAAATAAGTAAAGTTTTCATATTAATTTTAATGATATCCTACATCATTCACCTAATGAAAATTAGTTAATATGGTTTAAAAGCCCAAAGTCTATAATTTAAAATCATATTAACCCTTTCGACCCCAACTTTAAATGGCTGGGAATTTTCCGACCAAACTTCTTGCAAATGTAGATCTATGCCAAAGAAATATATTTTTATTATGGCTTTGCAGCACCTCCTAGCGGAGATATTTGGAATTAAAGTTCAAAAATTAATATTCTGCCGGTCCCGAACGGGTTAAGGTTTTTTTAAAAATTTTAATTTTTTGTTTTTTCTATTACTAAACTCTACATAAAATTTTTTAATTTTTTGAATCTTATTCATCACACAATTTTTGAGACTAATTTAAACAAAAATTTTATTTTTCCTTAAATTTTGATGTAAGAAAAAATATGTGTTGACACTAAAGGGCTGAACTATTCATCTTAAATGAGATTTCAAGACATACGATAGCCTACAAGCCATAACTAGTTGTGTGGTTTTACTTTTTATAACGATTGAATCAGTACAAACAACAATAAAAAACACCATGGCAAAAAAGCATATGTGACAGCGAATAGAGAAAGGGTAAGGGTAAAAAAATCAATTTTTTTTTTGTGTACAACATCTGAGCATCGAATGAGACCGATCCCATGCTCTCCTGACATTAGGTCCCTTTCTATCCTTAGGTCCCTTTCTATTTTGCGCGTCACATATGGATAGTGAGACGAATCGTTTAGCGCGGATAACAACAGTACATTATCACATCATATTATTGTGAACTTAAGCAATCAACACCATCGTTTTAGTGTTATGCATTAAACACATAGACGACTGCAGCTACACGACTACAGCCTGTCAAAAATAAAATACACACGTTTATATGAAAACGATTATTTTGACACCAACACAGCTACACGGCTACACGACTACTTTTGCCGCTGTAGTCAACTTAGGATAATTTCTATTTTTGTTGGCTACAAAACAAAAATAGTGTTGACAATATAACAAAATATGTAAAACAGGACAATTTTTCCCGCTAGAGGCGAAAAAAATCGCTAGTTCTGACTAGAAAATCACCATTATGGGAACACTGTAGAAACAGCTGTTTATATTTTACAATTGTTTGAAGATTTCATTAATTTATATTTGGAAATAATTTTATTGTGATGTTTTGTAAAAAAAATGGATCTTACAAAATTAAAAAAATATTTATCAGCCATTATTTTATAAGCACAAACCAAAAAAGATTAATATTTATCAAAACGTCAAATTTTTAGGATCAGTTGTTTATATGTGGCTGTCGTTTTCAAAAAAATTAAGTAGCTGACTACACGACTACAATTGCAGCCAGCAGCATTTGTAGTCGTGTAGCCGCAGTCGTCTATGTATTTAAGCATTACTGAAAACTTATGTATAACAGTGTTGCCAGTTTGGGGGAATTATCCCCAAATTGGGAATTGTATCATCAATGGGGATAAACCTTCCGTTTGTAGAACTAGGGATGATACGAAATTTTAGGGGATCATTTGGGCATAAAATATATTATTGCTTTTTCATATTTTTATGAATTTAAGAATTTAATCCTGATCATTTTTTTAAAGTTATTTAAATTTAATAAGAGTTATAAGAAGCTCTTCTTAAATTAAATATATACTTTACAAGTTACTCAATTGTCAAAAGTTTAATCCATCTGCTGAAATGATAAAACTTTTTAATGCAGTACCATGCACAACAAAATGTCTGAAGCTGATGAATCACACAATTTTTATTCTTAAATATTTAAAATGAAAAATTTTGGTTCAAATTTTCTTTGCTGTTATTTAAATTTATTTGTTCTTTTTTACAATTTGTTGCAAGCACAAATTTATTGATTCTGAGTGTACAACTTACCGCAAAAAATAAACGAATATGGTATTTTCCACTAATTTTTCGAAAAAATAAACGAATTTTTCCAGAAAATAAAAGTTGGGGATTTTTTGGGATGGCAAATTGAAAATTGGGGATAAGGTATGAAAAAACTGGCAACACTAATGTATGTAACCGAAATACGTACCTACTTTGTTGAAAGCTATCATGCTAATGACGGAATATTTTTATTTGTTATTCTCTTAGTTGAGAGTTTTGTTGTCATTCTTGTTATGTACGTACAGTGTTGCCATATAACCAGTTTTAACTGTTTTTTGCAGTTTTTTGGGATGCCTAACAGTTTTCCAGTTTTTTAATGTAAAAACCAGTTTTTTTTAATTCATGGATTTTTTTTACAGTTTTTTATATTAAATCGGCACATTTGTTTCATTTACAATTTTTTTTTTATTTTTTTAATTAAAATTTAAGAATTAAAATATAAAAGTGCTTATGCATAATAATTTGAAAACTTTATAACACGATTATAAAATGAATTTTGTATAAAATATTTGTTTTATAATCCATTTACAAACTTAGAAAGTGGTTATGCATATGACCCAAAAATTACAATAAAACTTTCAAATTGTCAGAAATTAGGTACAAATCGAAACATAAATAAATTTAAAAATACAAATATAATACTACAAAATATGCTTACTGGAAAAACGAATCATTTTTATAACAAATTTCATCAAAAATTAGCACGGAATAAAATTGGCTAATCCACATCTGGCAAGTCATAGACCCGACGGACATTTTTTAGCCGAACTTTTAAGAGCATTTAGAAATTTATATTTTTTTAATTTAGATTCGGTCCTAGGAGACCAAAATTCTTAAAAAAAAACGTTTTACTAGGAGGCTATGCAAAAAGTCGATTACTATAAATGCCAACGGCAATTAAACTATTAAAATCTCGATATTTTGAAAATTGATACCCTGGGATATTTTAGTCCCAGGATACTTCGGGATCCCAGAATTTCTTCTGATTTTTAAAAATTTTTCGAAGAACAGTTTTTCTATAAAGAAACAGTTTTTATTTACAGTTTTTCTAAAAAAATATATGGTAACACTGTGTACGTATGAAAAGCCGATTATGATCGGCCACTGGTGGCTATGGGTGACGATCACTGATATATATATAAAGAAAAAATTAAAATAGACAAATGTCTACCCCCAAAAAATTCTTTAGTTGATCGTAGTGAATATTTCAACTATTTAATATGTGAAATACTCTAATGATACCAAAAAAAAGCTCTTAAGCGGCGAATACATTAAGGAACATTGAGTAGGGTTTTCAGCAAACTCTACTACGTATTGGTTTTATTATATTATTTATTTTTAATTTTATTTTTCAATATTCTTTATTATACCACCGATTTTTTTTTAAATGTTTTTTTTTTTTTTTTTTTTGAATGAATTTGGTAAATTTTATTTTATAGAATTTCGTTAGGTTATTTTAAGGATATCGGTATTTTAAGTTATATCGTTAAGCTATTTTAGGGCTAACGGTATTTTAATATATTTCGTTAGGATATTTTAAGGTTAACGGTATTTTAAGTTATTTCGTTAGTGGTATTTTAGGGTTAAAAATAGTTCGTTGAAAGGGTTTCGAATCGTTAACGGTATTTTACGGTTAGTGTTTGCCAACCAAGTTAAAAATGTTAAAAATTGCCAAAATTAAAAAAATCGTTTAAATTTAAAAATTGTCAAAATTTGAAAAAATTATAAAAAACCGCCAAAATTTTGAAAATAGCAAAATTTAGGAAAAAAACAAAAATCGGCAAAATTAAAGAAATCGTCGAAAATTAGAAAAAAATCATCAAAATTAAAAAAATCATCGACATTAAAAAAATCGCCAAAAAGCTTTATGAAAAACAATTACAACGCAGAGATTTTTAACTTTCTTGTATTTAATAAGAATTAATATAAATTAATTTTTTTTGTTTTTATAATTTATTATGCATTAACATTATTAATTTATTTTTTTACTAACTTTTTTATATAATAATATAAATATTGTAAAACAAACATTGAATTAAAAATAAAGAACAACTAACTACTAACTTTTTTATCTGAGTGTACATTTATACTTTTTCGTTTTATAAAACCTACATATTATAACACAACACACCATCGCACCATAGCATTCATTGCAATACTTAAACACTAGTTCAAAGTACTAATTGCTATGTTATGGAAGCGAACAATCGTGTGTCACAACAATCACTTATGGTTTTTTTCGTTGCCATGTCTAATGCTTAAGCTCGCTTACGTTTTGATTTGTTGTCTAGTCGTAACAGGGTGGTTTGAATCGTAATGCACACACACTAGCACCATGTGATTTAATGATTACAACAAACCGATTGCACTCATGCAGCCCTTTAGCTGACACTATGAAAAATAGTTCGCAAATGAACACTAGCTTTGTTTGTGCAGCAAGCTATCAACGTTGGCTAACGTCATTCCCATACAAATTTGACATAAGAAACGTTGAGAGTTAACACTAAACGTTTCATAATGTCAAATTTATTTGGGAATGACATAAGGCAACATTGATAGCTTGCCGCACAAACATAGCTACTATCAAAGACTGATATATATAATATTATATATATATATCATTCTTTATTACAAACAGATATTGCAGGCAGTGTTGCCAACTCTTGAAAATCTATTTTTAGACTCATTATTTTTGTCAGTACTGGTAAGCACATAGGTAACGATATATTTTTTGATTTTTTGTATGCTGGTGTGTAACCATAACTCATTATTTTTCGCGACATCGCCATATAAAGGTAATAAGAAATGTAATAACAAAAGTAATTAGTTACCATTACCAAGTATGTAGTTACATAACCACATATCTGGATTTTCTACACTGGGTGGTTATTTTGCAAAATATAGGCCCTATATTAGAGTGTTTTTTTTTTGTTTTTGATTTTCGGAACACAAGTTGATTCACTAAAAATATTTATACCCTACACCACTATGTGGTCAGGGTATTATAAGTTTGTGCTGATGTTTGTAACACCAAAAAATATTGGTCGTAGACCCACCTTATAGTATACCGATCGGTTCAGAATTTTTTTTTATTTCGATTTAACGATGTCCGTCTGTCCGTCCGTCCGTCCGTCCGTCCGTCCGTCTGTCTGTCTGTCCATGCAATCTTGTGCGCACTCTACAGGTCGCAACTATTAAGATATTTTGATGAAATTTGGTACGCAGACCTATGTTGGCCCAAGGACGAACAAGTTTGATTTTTTTGAACATCGGTCCATGTTTAGACCTAGTGCCCATATAAGGGTCCTATCAAAATTATACTCTTTATACGCTGCAGGTCGTAAATATTAAGATATTTTGATGAAATTTGGTACACAGACCTACATTGGGCTAATAACGCAGCCTATTGATTTTGGTGAACATCGGTCCATGTTTAGACCTAGTGCCCATATAAGGGTCCTATCAAAATTATACTGTTTATACGCTGCAGGTCGTAAATATTAAGATATTTTGATGAAATTTGGTACACAGACCTATATTGGCCCAATAATGCAGCCTATTGATTTTGGTGAACATCGGTCCATGTTTAGACCTAGTGCCCATATAAGGGTCCTATCAAAATTATACTCTTTATACGCTGCAGGTCGTAAATATTAAGATATTTTGATGAAATTTGGTACACAGACCTACATTGGGCTAATAACGCAGCCTATTGATTTTGGTGAACATCGGTCCATGTTTAGACCTAGTGCCCATATAAGGGTCCTACCAAAATTATAATGTTTATACGCTGCAGGTCGCAAATATTAAGATATTTTGATGAAATTTGATACACAGACCTATATTGGCCCAATAACGCAGCCTATTGATTTTGGTGAACATCGGTCTATGTTTAGACCTAGTGCCCATATAAGGGTCCTACCAAAATTATACTGTTTATACGCTGCAGGTCGCAAATATTAAGATATTTTGATGAAATTTGGTACATAGACCTATGTTGGCCCAAGGACGAAGCCTATTGATTTTGGTGAACATCGGTCCATGTTTAGAACTAGTGCCCATGTAAGGGTCCCCCCAAAATTATATTGTTTATACGCTGCAGGTCGCAAATATTAAGCTATTTTGATGAAATTTGGTACATAGACCTATGTTGGCCCAAGGACGAAGCCTATTGATTTTGGTGAACATCGGTCCATGTTTAGAACTAGTGCCCATATAAGGGTCCCCCCAAAATTGGCTTGGTTACAAACTGCAGGTCGCAAATATTAAGATATTTTAATGAAATTTGGTGCGCTGACTCACATTATAGAAAATTTTGACATAAGCCCCATTTTAACCCATTCGAATTTCGGATCCAAATAATACACCAGACTGGTGTAGGGTATTGTATAGTCGGCATGCCCGACTTTAACCTTTTTACTCGTTTTATATAACTTTCTATATAATCCCGTAGCAATTAATATATAGTTTAACATCAAATTTAGTAGTCTGCAAATTAAGAGTTAATTACTCCATAGCCAAATAATTTTCAAGTGATTTTTTTGCGTATAAAATCATGTTAAAAAATGATGCGTACGATTTAGAAGACAGAAGCATTCAACTAAATTTCTATTTTATGTTATAAAATTTGGGTCTTTGAAATTGTTCAAACTATAACTATACAAATTTCTATGTCAATTTAATAGCTGGTATGCATAAAAAGTATACCTACTATTAAACAAAATTATATAAAAACAGATATTTTTATACCGAATTAGATATAATATGATGTCCTGGATATGGACAAATCTCGGATCAAACTGTATCAAATTATATCTAATTCTATATAATTAGACACATGTAGATGACCCATTTTTCGGATCAAGCTGTATGTGGTTGTATATGGGGACTTATCAAATAAGCTATAATTATATATGACACCATATTAAGATTTTTACCCGGGAATTTAATAGCTGTTATGCATAAAAAGTATACCTACTATCAGATAAAATTATATAAAATCAGATATTTTTATATCGAATTAGATATAATATGATGTCCTGGATATGGACAAATCTCGGATCAAACTGCATTAAATTATATCTAATTTTATAAATTAGATACATGTAGATGACCCATTTTTCAGATCAAGCTGTTTGTGGTTGAATATGGGGACTTATCAAATAGGATATAATTATATATGACACCATATTAAGATTTTTACCCGGGTATTTAAAATTGTACTACAAACATTGTAAAAAATGTAATTTTTGTATGGTTCGTATTATTTGTTCAACTTTGACAGAAAATTCATGAAAAATATAAAAAAAACGAGAACAAATACCAAAAATATAAACTGTACAGAAAGCAATAAAAGCACTGCCAGAAATCTGAAAAAGCACGGTAAATACCCGCTTTTTTTAAAAGGGTATTTGTAAAAAATCACCGTGTACGGGAAGGAAAAAAGCACCAAAAAATACCCGAAAAGCACTGAAATGGCAACACTGATTGTAGGACTGCAATGCTACTGAGTAAAAAATTTTTTAACAAAAAAATAAATATAACGGGATTTATAGGCACATAACAACGAAGTTGCTTGTAGGCAGGCTGGCCAGATTTGTGGTTTTGTCCCCAAATATGGGGATATTTTGTTCGTCTTGGGGACAAAAATGTTCATTTGGGGACAGGGGATTTTTCTGGAGTGTAAAAAATTTTTTGGGGATATTTACAACCTTTTGTAAATTTTGGAGATTATATTAATTTTGAATAATTTTCAATAACCTGTTTGAAAACTTTAAAATACTTTCCCCAAAAAAAAATAAAGTTTTAGAAATAATATATTTTTTGCATGTTAGTAACTATTTATTTAGTAAAGTACTATTTGTTTAAAGCACTTTAATCCAATTACGAATGTAACATTTTTATCTAAGCTTTTTTTATAAATAAAATTTACATTTTTCTACGGAAACACATACCGTAAATATATACATTAGAGTGGGCCGAACTTTGCCGAATTGCGAATTTCAAAAACGGAGGGTGCGGAAAAGTTGCGTATGCGTCCAGTAACCAGTAAAAAGTAAAAATTTTAAAAATCGGTTCACGTTCAAGGTCCCCGCAAAGCGGTTGAAATTTCGAAATTTCGGAAAGTTTAAAAAAAATCCTTAAATTTTGTTAAAAAATATTTGTTGTTGTGATATATTATTTCTAATAAATTATCGTTCGCTGAATCCAAAAAAAATTAAATTTTTTTAATCGGCCGAAGGGGTTCTGAAATATTGCTACTTGAATTTTGCTGAAAAACACGATTTTTCATTTCTCAGTCGGGCCTTCAAAAAGTTAGTCTAAAAATGTTTTTAATTTTTTTCATTTTTAAATCTACTATCTATATAATATTGTCTTTTGAGTGTCTTTGAGTGTAAAAAAGTTAAAAAATGTTGAAGGGTATTCCAAGTTGTAAAAATTTTCACAGTTAAAAGTGATTGTTTTTTATTTATTGTTTTGGATTAACATAAAATAACTTTTTATGACTGGTCCATCTTTTTTAATAATTTTGGGTATTTTGATAATAAATATGTATAAAATAGCGTAATGGGATCTCGAGATTTGGGATACAATGCTCGATAAGTATCCTCTTTTTTTTCCACACAATGTTCGAAAAGTATCCAACTTTATATTTTTTGTTGTATTAAAAGAATATTTTAACATAAAATTAAATAGTTGTAAATAGTTTTTTTAGCATAAATTTAAATAGTTTTTTTTTTAAAGTTTTGAAAAATATTTTATACACTGTGCCACAAAAGTATATATAAAAAATATAATTGAATAGAACTTAATACATTACTGTTTAGAAAATATTAAACAACTTAAATTGCGTGCTCGGAGTTAAAATTTTTTAACACAATGTTCGAAAAGTATGCACTTTTTTGTCCACACAATATATGAACAATATTCTACTTTATATTTTTTGTTGTAGTAAGAGAATATTTTAGAATAAAATTGAACACTTAATAGTTTCTTTGTAATAGTTTTGAAAATTTTTTTATACACTGTGCCACAAAAGTATAAGTAAAACACATTTTGAACATTGCGTGGATAAAAAATAGGATACTTTACGAACATTATTTTACAAAATTTTGAATCCAAGCACCCAATTTAATTTTTATGATATTTACTAAAAACTAATGTATTAAGGTATAAACAATTACATTTTTGTATATATACTTTTGTGGCACAGTGTATAAAATATTTTTCAAAACTTTTACAAAGAAACTATTAAGTGTTTAATTTTATTCTAAAATATTCTCTTAATTTTATTCTAAAATATAAAGTAGAAGACTTTTCGAATATTGTGTCGACAAAAATGGGTATACTTTTCGAACATTGTGTTACAAAATTCCAAATCCAAGCACGCAATTTAATTTTGTATAATATTTACTGAACATTAATGTATTAAGTTATATTCAATTACATTTTTTTATATATACTTTTGTGGCACAGTGTATAAAATATTTTTCAAAACTTTTACAAAAAAACTATTAGGTATTAAATTTTATTCTAAAATATTCTTTTAATTCAACAAAAAATATAAAGTGGGATACTTTTCGAACATTGTGTGGACAAAAAAGAGGACACTTTTCGAGCATTGTGTCCGAAATCTTGAGATCCGATCACACTATTTTATATTTATTATCAAAATATCAAAATTATTAAAAAAGATGGACCAGTCATAAAAATGTTATTTTATGTTGATCCAAAACAATAAATGGGTAAAATCTCTGATCACTTAATAAAAAAACAGTGATCACAAAAAACAATCACTTTTGACTGCGAAAATTTTTACAACTTTTGTCGCAGCGTCCTTGGAATACCCTTCAACATTTGTAAACTTTTTTTTCACTCAAATGAAAGACAATTTTATATAGATAGTAAATTTAAAAATAAAAAAAATTTAAAACATTTTTAGACTACCTTTTTAAGGCTCGACTGAAAAATGAAAAAAACGTGTTTTTCAGCAAAATTCAAGTAGCAATATTTCAGAACCCCTTCGGCCGATTAAAAAATTTTTATTTTTTTTTGATTTAGCGAACTATAGTCTATTAGAAATAATATATCACAACAACAAATATTTTTTAACAAAATTTAAGGATTTTTTTTTTAAACTTTCCGAAATTTTGAAATTTCAACCGCTTTGCGGGGACCTTGAATGTGAACCGATTTTCAACGCACAAACGCAACTTTTCCGCAACCCCCGTTTTTGAAATTTGCTATTCGGCAAAGTTCGGCCCACTCTAATATACATATGTAGGTACACATTTAAGCAAAAGTTTTCAACAATATTGTCAGTGCGACTATATCTACAAATATAGTCGTTACACAAAGCAATATGACAACTATGATATATAGGTTTCACCGTTAATTTTTGCGCCCATATATTAAGGAGCAGGACCCTTATTAGGTTCGTTTCCCAAAATGCGACCCGAATCGTACTATACTTAATGGAATCTAATGGTAAAAAATTTATTGATTTGTCTTCATAGGTATATTTTCAAGTTAAAAGAAATACATGACATTCATACGCTGTTCCAGAAATTAATATAATGGGAAACCAGTCAATTGCACTCGACTCAGAATCCCTTTCTGAGTCGGGTAAAAGTCTGTCATAAAACTTATTATATAGTTCCTAGATAAAAAGATATTAAGACGTAAGTTGCCATAAGAAATGCTCTTATCCCAAGGACGAACCGAATTGAAATTTGTTAGAATCGATTCATATTCGACCAAACTCCCAAAGAAAAGTCTTATTTGAATTGAGCTTAAATTATATTTAGAAGCACAAAACCGTATATACATATATGGTTGATTAAGAATATATTTGTGTCCCTAGAAACTATATTAACCAGGACCACATTTGGCTCTAGCCCCCATATAATCCCGTCTTCCCAGTATTTGCTTAAATGAACTTTCTCGACCATTTCTTTAAGATCTTTCGCTATATATTCCACCGTTCATTTTTCCGACCATATAATAAGGATCACGCCCCTTTCCAGAATGTTACACAAATCCTAAAGTGTCATATGCTATCACATGGTCGGGCTTTACGGACTGTATTCTTTATTTGTGTTATTTAAGGGTTCAGAGTCGAAACGCAACGTAATGTGATGCTACGCTGAATAATGTTATATATCATACATCGGCAAATGCGGCCCGTCAACCAGTTCTGTGAAGGGCCGCAGAGTTTTAAAACAATAAAAAAAAATTAAATTTTAAACAAAATTAAAAAAATTTTAATTGAATTAAATAAAATTAAAAATTCATTCTCCTTTTTTTAAACCTTAATGCTGGGAAAAATACTTTATGGCTCAATATGAGGTATAAGTACTTAGCAGTCTCTTATTTTTAATTAGTTTGAATTCAAAAAAATTACCTTTCATTTTAGGAAATGTTTAAGGCTGTTCTACGGACCTCGTAAGGTTCTCTAAAATCTACTTTTGAGAATTGTCCTTGAAGCGGTTAAATTTGGTAAAACAGTTAGACACTATACAATTTTATTCATACACTCATAGAAACAAAGTTGTGAAAATAGCAAACAATTAGTAGCTTATTGTGCTATTTTTACGGTTTATTATTTAAAAGTGACAGCAGAAAAATGTTTGTCAATTGTTGCTAAATATTAGTAAGATTAGGAGGGCAAAAATAAACTGCTAAATATAATAATAGTCATCCCGCTAAAATCAATAGAAATATATGATGAACAATAGTAGATTGCAAATTTTAAAAAATTGATTTTTATTCTCTTAAAACAATTAAAAAAATTTTTTGTGTTTTTAATTCTACTAATATGCATCAAAATTGGTTTCTGATTCTAACAGCGAAAATTTTATGTACATTAACTAAAATTTAGCTCAAACAAAACTAAAATTCTGTATATTTTGCAGCTTTATCTTACCTTAATAATATTTAGCAAAGAATATCTGATTATTTCTGCTTTTTTAGCAGCTTTAGAAAAACTTTTTACACCCTTTTTTTTATTTGTGTTATTAACCTGACCAGCCGTCCCTCTTTTGTCCGGATTATACTGCTTTTTAAAGGCTTGTGCCGCCTTGAATTTTTATTCCGCTTTTGAAGCGAACAATTCCGCCTTATCCCAGACTTTTAATATGATATTGAACTTTTGAATAAAGTTTCCGAAATTTATTTTTTCTAGAGTTCACAGCCAGCAAGCGAGCCCAAAAATTAATCAGGAAAGTGCTCAAAATATATCATTAAACTTTCATTTGTATGAAAGTGGTTTTTTTTTATTAAAAAATTACTCAGATATTTTAGAAAATTCTTTCGGCTGAGTAATTTTTGAATTGTTCACAAAATATTTTAATTTATTTACATTTCTGAGTCGTTTCTGAATCTCATCTTTGGATTTAAAAAGAAAAAAATTAAAAAATATGTGCTTTGTTTGAACAATTTTTGATTTATTGAATAAGAGCCCTCATAAAAGTATCCAAATTTTCTGGCTGGGTTATCAGCCTTGTGACTGAATTTTTAAAATTTAAGAATTAATTTAATGCAATTAAAGCATGAGAGGTTTTATATTTGTTATAAATTTTCGATACGAAAATGATGTAGACCACAGATTAATACCAGATGTGAAACCAATGACAGGTGTCAAAAAAGTATTCTCGAACCGTATGGTTTTGTTTACATGGAAGTCAAGTCAAGAGGGAGATAACCATATAAAATCTCCATATATTTTGTATTGCGCATTTTTTGTATATATCTGTCTCTTTTTAGATTTTTGTGCTTTATCTTTTGTGTTTTTCTTAAATGTTTGCGTTTTGCTTTGCTCATTTTCTGTCGGCCATATTGCCCAAATCAGCTGATACATATCTGGTATAATTTGTGATGTAGACCTAGGCTCTAATGCATAAACTTTTATTAATTTTCTATTAAGGAATACAATTGCTAAAGTATTCATTTTCCTTATTAAACGTTTATTAAAAAATGTTATGCCTAAAGCACTGTAAGCTGTTTTTCATGTGGAAAAATTTCACTCGAACTTTAAAGGCTTCACACTGCAATTTAAATTATAAAAATGAATAATTTTTTGCATTAAAGGAATTAAATATGCTAAAATACCAAACGTATTAAACAAATTGTGAAAAATAATCCGCTGTAGGCATGTCCCTATCCGGATTTCATTCTTGCCTAAGAAATCCTCAGGGGACGACGTTTTTAGAATTTCTGGAAATATTTGTTAAGTTAAATTACAAACTCAATGAGAATTTCCTGTTCTCGTCTAGGAGCGTTATTTAACATTTAAAATATCAAAGAAAAAACAAAATCAAGCGGGCTAAAGCCCGCTTGCTAGGTTTGTATAAGTCCAAACCAAAGACTAAATTCGGCTTTGCCGAGTCTTTAAATACCCTCCATCCTGGTGTTTTTATTCGGAGATTCTACTAAGTACAAAAAATTATGAATTATTACCCATTTTGTATTCGGTCAATCCACTATGCAACAAATGTGTATGATTTTTTCCACCACTACAAGTAAATATTTCAGTTTAATCTTGTTTAATCTCAGTGCTGCCACATGCAAGATTCAAAATTCCCAAAAGTGTAGACAAAATTACCCAAAAAATATGAAATTATAAATGACTTCAATTAACATATTATTACAATTTGAACTCCGAAAAAAGGTAATAACCTCATCAGTAAACTTCAAAAAAAGTGATTTGGTCATTTCAATTGTCCCATCCTTCTGGGCGTTATATTATTACAAAGAAAAGATCCTTAAATATGCAGCATTTATGATGAACTTTTGAGTCTCATATGAATCTTCATAAAATTTAGAGAAAAAACTAACTTTAGAACAAAGCACTTAAAAAGCTTGTAAATAA
The DNA here is from genome assembly GCA_949987735.1 of Leucophora obtusa. Classification (NCBI taxonomy): domain Eukaryota; kingdom Metazoa; phylum Arthropoda; class Insecta; order Diptera; family Anthomyiidae; genus Leucophora; species Leucophora obtusa. Next base: position 106,227,894 of record OX465299.1, on the reverse strand, counting down.
GAGTCAGTTATGATCACATGTGAACGATTTAAAAATAATCTTATTTTAGAGTCTTTCAAAAATCAAGTTTTATGTATTGCGCTTTTTAAATACACACAATAAAATCTTTGGCAAGCAATTGGGAGCACTTAAACTAAAATAATGTTTTGTTTTTTGTTTGCTCCACCAGATTGGACATAAAAAATAATACGTGTACAAAAATTGGATCTCTCGGGCTCATACAGGCCAGTCAGTTTGAATTTTTTACCCTAAAAATGAACTAAAAACCTTCTAAATTTGACGTTTTTCGCAAAAATACTATATAAGTGTTGTTATGCAGAATGAAAGACAAACACTTTCTTCATACTAATTTTTGGCCTAAGTGTTCCTTATCGTGGTGTTTTAAGCGGATAAAGTAAAAATTTGTGTTAAGAATCATTTTAAACGGCCCTCGTTAAAATTTGGACAGAGCCAGTGAGGATCGGTTTTAATTTTTTTGTAGAGCAAGATATGTTGTTTTTATAAACCAATTACATTTGGAACATATATCTGTTATTCCATGAAAGAGATACCAAAATCGGGCTGAAGTACCGATTTATTATATGTTGTACACTAGACCGACTCACGAAAAAAAGTAAAAAAAAAACAATGCCCCCTCAAAATAAACTTTGGTTTGTTATAAGATGATTCCCAAAATATTTAGGGTCTAGCAATGAGATCTCACGAGCTGGATCATTTTTAAAAAAGGTATTTTTTAAAGTTTTTGTAAGAAATTTTGCATTTTAGCTGAAGACAACATACTCAATATGGTTATCAATATGAAAGGTTTTTTATAGGCGCGTCCAGCGGTATATCAAGCATATCCTGGCATGTCCTATTTTCAAGGATATTCTATAAAAAACAAATTTTTGACTCTTTTGTACGGAGATATTTGTGACTGAAGTGCCAAACTTACATATCATAATCTATAGACGATTTAAGTGAACACGTGTTTCAGATTTTTTTTGAAATTCGCGATTTTACACGTTTTATCAGAAATTCAATATGGTGGAAACAATATTTAATTTCAATTCATCGATGAGTGAATATAGTTTTGAATTTTGCAAATTTAGTACATTTTTTACGGTGCTCTGGACCAAATTTTGATAAATATTTTGAGCTACCCCAATTCAATAAAAAAATTTTATGAAATCTTTTGTAGGTTTATTACACAGCACAACACTAAAAATGCATCGGGCATGCGAATTATCAACTCTGATAGATTTTAGTATGAATATCACGAATGTGAACACCAAATTTTAAAATAAGCTCTAGTTTTTGAAATATTCGCAAAATTAATTTTTAGCAAAAAGTCAGTTTTTTCGTTAAAATTTCTTATTTATTCATATATCTGACTAAACCACGAATAATTCTAAATATGGTTTAAAAGTATAGACTTTGGGCGTTTGCACACATACAAACTTATTTTGATTAGGTAAAGGATCTAGGATCTAATTGCAATTCAAGTGAAAACTTCACTTTTTTTCTTATTTTGATAATATAACAAAATCTCTTAATCGGATTTGCAAACTCTTAACACATGAAGTAAACTCAAATTCCACTAAATTAATTTTATCAAAAAAATCACAACTTTTGCATCAACATTTTCCGAAAATTCAATCTGAAATACAAATTTTATCGCCTTTACTATCTAAGTATTAAAAATGTATATTTTTGTTCATTTAAAATTTTGGATGGCAGTATGCTTTGACTAGGTTTATTTTTGGAGCACTCTGATTGGTTAATTTATTTTCAACCAATCAAAATGTTTGAAAATATAAATATATTTGTAGGGTTTTCATACACAAAATGAATAGAACAGTAAGTTTCGAAATAAAATCAATTAAATTTAAATTCTCTTTTATAGTACTTTTTTGAACATAACATACATATTTTAAAATCGTCTTTTTTAGGAATTTGCAATTCAATTATCTAAAACTTTGTTGAAATTGATTAGAAAATATATGTGTTACATATTTCAATGGTTTTATCTGAGTTTTCAATTTAAGATTAATTACAGACTGCTTAATTTTTGGGTATTAAAAAATCAATCTTTTTCAGTTTTAGTAAATTTTTACTCAAATTAAAACATAAAGTGCGAAATTTTTTTGATAAATTAAGTAACATGAGATGTTTACTAATGGTATAAATTAAAAAAATTTATATTCCTTTCATCGCAGATTAATTATTATCGAAATTGTGAAAAAGTGAAATTTCAACTTCCCGGTTTTGGTCTCTCTTTCGTGGAATAACAGATATATGTTCCAAATATAATTGGTTTTTGAAAACAACATATCTTGCTCTACAAAAAAATTAAAACCGATCCTCACTGGCTCTGTCCAAATTTTAACGAGGGCCGTTTAAAATGAATTCTTAAAACATATTTTTACTTTATCCGCTTAAAACACCACGATAAGTAACACTTAGGACAAAAATTAGTATGAAGAAAGTGTTTGTCCTTTTATTCTGCATAAAAACACTTATAGTATTTTTGCGAAAAACGTCAAATTTAAAAGTTATAGCGCAAAAAATCTTTTTTTTTCGTTTTTAGTTCATTTTTAGGGTCAAAAGTTCAAACTGACTGGCCTGTATGCCACGGAAAAATCCAATTTTTACACACATATTATTTTTTGCACCCAATCTACCGGAAACTGCCGGTGGAGTAAATAAAAAAAACACTTTTGAAAATCCCATACATTTCATGGGTGGTCTATATTATACAATATAATAAATTATTCGATAAAACTTTATTAGTTGAAATTTTCTAAATTACATGGTATAACGAAATTATTGTATAACGAAAGAATTTAAAAGCATGTTTAGATTAATACACTTTCCTGATGTATCGGTTTAATTCGTGGATGATCAGTCGCTGTGAATCAATTCATTAACTCTTATGAATAAAAAATAGATATTGAAATTTTTATGCAAACTTCACAATTTTAGTCAGTTTGCGAGTAGTCTAAAATTTTTATTTTTATTAATATTTCATGCTCTTCTACGGATGAACTAGATGTTAAGTCATTCATAAGCCAAAAGTCGTAACATACATTGAGGCAGGGTTGGTAGGCTCTATCGCTAAAATACTGTTATAGATTCAAATTTAAAACACCAGTAACGAAAATTAATGTGAATACCATTATCCTTACAACACCATTATTTTTTAGTAATTCCACGTCGTAATTGTGAATTTTACATACACTTAGTTAATAAATTTATTTTACTTTACTTTGTTTTTTTTGTAAAAAAAAATTTGCGAAATGCACCGAAATAACTGAATACCGGTTACCTTAAAATACCATTATCGAAATAATTGCCATACAGTTAACCTTAAAATACCGTTATCCAAATAATCGAAATACAATTATCCTTAAAATACTGTAACCGAAACAATAGCGTTACTTACCCTCACCGATAATCGCACCGTTTCTGCTACCAATAATGCTTTGAAGTAATTGCTAAGTTGTATTCTATTGGCTAGTTTATGAATTAAATTCTTTTTTAATGTATAATATATTTTTTTATTTACAAATTTGAAAACTTTCTCAATTCATTCATTTAAATTGAAATTTAAGTGAAAAATCCATTGGCGAACTTAGGCCGGTCTGGGGTGGGCTAAGCCCACTCTAGACTGATTTTTGCCCACCCTAGACTGATTTTTGCCCACCCTAGAATTTTAAAAAAATCTACCTACAATTCTTTTATCTATAATTTTGATGGCAAAAGGTATCACAATATTACTTTTTTTATATCAATTAATACTGTGTTTTTGATTTGGGAAAATCTCTACTAGATTCCTAGGCAGCTAAGTTGTTGCAATCTAAGGGTCAGTTCTATAGTCAGAACTAAGATCGATTTTTGTTTTAAATATTTCTTAAATAAGAAAGTTGTTTGAAAAATTCTTACCTAAAAAATATTTAAGAAACAAATCGATCTTAGTTCTGATTATAAAATTGACCATAAAAGTTTTTCTTTAAGTAAAATTATTAGAATCGCAAAGTTGTTCAATAATAGAAATATAATGCATAATCATTTTTAGATTTTATAGTTTTCTAAATGAATAATTAGTTAATATCTAACTAGGAAGTTTCTTGAAACTTAACAGTACTATGTTATTTTAATGAAATTTCAATATTGTGGAGAAAAAAAAATTGTAAGATAAACATCTCACTGTTTTTGACCACCTCGGTAATTTAAGTGATCAGAATATGGGGTTAGAAAGGATTCGTCCTAAGTAGACGAATTAGACAGGTTGATCTTAGATTTAGCTTGGAACACATTCATTGTACGAGGTTTTCTTCAGAAAAATAGATGCACTTTCAGAGTTTTGTATAAAAATATGGCGAAGGCAAGGAATCATTTTTAATTTTTTTTTTGTGTGAAAAAATTGTAAGCATAATGCCGAAAGTGTTTGTTGGGATTAAGAGTGTGAGAATGGGCAAATAAACAGCAGAAAATTAATGGGTTGCTTGCCCACCCCAGAAAAATGGTCTAGTTACGCCAATGGAAAAACTAAACCATCAGTGTGTTCGTTTACTCGAATTTCTTACTACTTTTACTACAATTGGAAAGTTTTGTTTACTTTTTGTATTGAATTTTTCCAGCTGTAGTAAAAGTAGTAACTTGTAGTAAGTAAACGAACACGCCTAATTTAATAATTGCTATCATCCATGCCCTACCCATAAAGTGGCAACACTGTTTATGTTATTCATGTAGATATGTGCAGATCTTTAAACATTTAATTCCTTAATTCGTATTTTAAATCTCAATTTTGCAATAAGTTGATCTCAGTGAATTTTATTTTACACCGATGTAGTACTTTGCAAGCTGATTTGAAAAAAAAAAATCCGCGAAAAGACCTCTGTAGGGAGTTTATTTCTGTGCAAAGTTTGGAAATGGACTTAGCTATACCTAAGTCATTTATAGTCGGATTGGAACAATATATATATATACCATTGGAAAGATAGTAAAAATATCTTATGGACGACATTTTTTTTGTTTGTTTACCCATTACCGGCGAATGAAATTTATTTTTAAGATTTTATAAAATAACCACCGTATACTACCACATAATTTTTTACTTATTAATATATTCTCAACATTAAAAACTTTTCAGATGTACTTCAAATTTTATCACTTCAAACACCGAAGATATTAGAAGTCAAACCTAATTTTTTTGCAGAAGGTACAAAAGATACAACTTTGACTCTAACCAACAATTATACTGAATTAAATCATCGGGAATCGAACATATTTTGGGAGTAAACACATTTTAAACCTATTGTCGGTATTGAGATTTTTCATTTGTCAAAAGTTAGCCATACTTTGAAAGAAAAAATCTCACGATTTTGACCTCTAATATCTTCGGTGTTGGAAGTGATAAAAACTTGATCTATATATCAAATGAAAGCTTTTCGTCTTGATAACATACTAATTTTTTTTAGGTTTTTTATGGAATAAAAACATTACAAAAACAAAAAAAAAAATTAAAATTCCTACGCCGAATCAAAATGGGTCAACAAAAAAATGCTATCCTAAAGATATTTTTATTACCTTAATATATTTTTATTGCCAATTTAAATATTAGTGACACTTTAGAAAACATTGTTTTCTATTGATGTTTCTACATGAATGGATGTCACTACATTGCTAGATCTGTCAAAACAACAGAGTAGTACATTGGAAGATGACAAAGCAAATAGTGGAAAATTTTCTGTTGTTCTTTTTGTTTTTTCTTTGATATTTTAAATATTTAGTAACGCTCCTAGACGAGAAAAAGAAATTCTCATTGAGTTTGTAATTTAACTTAACAAATATTTCCAGAAATTCTAAAAACGACGTCCCCTGACGATTTCCTTAGGCAAGAATGAAATCCGGATAGGGACATGCCTACAGCGGATTATTTTTCACAATTTGTTAAATACGTTTTGGATTTTAGCATATTTAATTCCTTTAATGCAATTAATGTATATCCCGATAAAATAAAATAAAACTAATATGCAAGTGATTGTGCAAATTTAAATGTTACTGACACTTTGGAAAACATTGTTTTCTATTGGTGTTTCTATATCAATGGATGTCACTACATTGCTAGATCTGTCAAAACAACAGAGTAGTACATTGGAAGATGACAAAGCAAATTGTGTAAAATTTTCTGTTGTTGTTTTTTCTTTGATATTTTAAATGTTTAATAAAGCTCCTAGACGAGAACAACAAATTCTCATTGAGTTTGTAATTCAACTTAACAAATATTTCCAGAAATTCTAAAAACATCGTCCCCTGACGATTTCCTTAGGCAAGAATGAAATCCGGATAGGGACATGTCTACAACGGATTATTTTTCACAATTTGTTGAATACGTTTGGGATTTTAGCATATTTAATTCCATTAATGTAATTAAACAAATTAATTTTAAATATTAAAAAAAAATGAATAGAATAAAAAAAATTTAAAAAAAAAAATAAAAAATGTTGGTCCCGCCGGTAATCGAACCCGGGACCCTCTGCTTGGAAAAGACAAATGAAACCAAAATCACTTTTTACGATCACTTTTACAGCAATTACTCTTTAGAATCAATACTTAAGTGATTTTTTGGATGTTGTTCAGAAGTAATTCTAAAAAGGCTGTAAAAATATACTAACGGAAACTTTGGAATCAATTTTGTTGTTGTTCGGAATAACTTCTAAAAAAGCATTAAAAATACACTAGCGGATACTTATGAAGCATTGAAAGAAGTAGTTTGTAAAGCATTATTTGCAATTTTTTTTTTGCTGGGCTTTGGTTCAAAAATATTAAAAATCATAAAAATACAAAAGGTGTATGTCATTATTGTGCGGTTTAAGATCAAATATTACAAATTCCAAATAGAATTTACAATTTATTTTACAACCAATAGAAAAAAACTTGAAAAAATGAAAAAACTTTCCTGGAACCAATGGTTGACAATTAATGCATTTTCAAGTGTTACCAAACTCACTATCATCAGATTGTCTTTATGGGGTTCTCTCTAGGCTATAATGTAGATTTTAGTTTTTGGTATATATGTATATGTTAAATTTCAAAGAAAAGCATTTGAGAAGTAAATTCAAACATTTTTACTTATCCAATACATATTATTATAACTAACGAAAACCACATGTCTTTAACAAAGCTATTATTTTTCTCTATGTTGTAGTTGTTGCTTATTTATTGAAGCTCCTTCAATGGGCAAAGCGTTCGTGCTTTTTAACATTCAAGCTTTTTTAATTCTATTTATAGAAATAACAACGAAAGCAAAGAAACTTTTACACGGTTGTTTGTTTTATGTATAACATCTAGGGTTTGGGGTTCGGGAATTCCCGGGCGGGAATTCCCGGGAAAATAATATATTTTTCCCGGGAAAACGGAAAATTTTAAAAATATTAAATTTTTTAAATTATTTTTGTTTGGAATAGGATTTTTTAGTTTTTGTCATAAAAAACATTTTAAATACCAAAACAAAAATGTCATTGTTAGAATGTTTTAAAAGGGAATCAATTCATTTGACACACAAAAAAATCATTGCCAATTAATTAGGAGCATTTCAACTAATAAAGATTTTTCGTATAACTTATTCAAAATTTAAGTAGTAAAAAATAAAAACTTGGTAAAATGTTTAAAAGAAATATGAAAAAAAGTTTTGTTTCTTACAAATAACCGCCCTTACTATCTAAATTTTTTAAATGTATATTTTAGTTAAAGTGACTTTAGTTAAAATATTGGGTGGCAGTATACCTTGACTTCGTTTATTTTTGGAGCATTCTGATTGGTTAATTTATTTTCAAAAACTCAAAATGTTTGAAAATATAAATATTTGTGTTCCAAATGAAAAAAACCGTATATATTAAGGGCCAATAATTTTATAAGTAACGTTTTCATTAATAAATGTGATATTTTCAAGTAAGTTTACTTTATTTTAATACACCTGCTTTCAAACTAATATATTCTTTTATATTAAAGAATAAAACTCAGGAGTATGGAAATACTTCACAAAAAAGGACAATGCAGCGCAGTGATATTTGTCCTAAAAGACTAATGGTTAACGGAGGTATCTAAATTTGGTTATCCGACATCTAAATTTGGTTCACAAAAAAAAAAAAAAAAATTGATGGTCATGCAACTTCCCTTGAAGAAAACAACAACAAGAAGAACGTTCCAGCTAAAATTAGCAAAGTACCCGAAGAAAAAAGTGTAAGCTGAATAGGCATTGAACGTTTTATGGTAGGGCAAACATTTCCTTAAATGGTATCCAAATTAGCCGCAGTCGACGGAATGTCAATCCGCACCATAACTAGATCTTCGTTTATTCGAGAAAGTTTTTATGATTAAAACCTGGCATTGCAAAAAATAAAACCGATGTAAAGAATATTATATTAAATTACTACACTCAAATAAAAAAGTCTGTAAAAGTTACAGAAAAAACTGTAATATTACAGAAAAATTAACTAATATTAGGCCAGCAGACCGATTAGCTAATTTTAGCAAAATGTGTCTGTAATTATTAGTAAAGTCAAAGTTGTGGAAAAAATTTGTAATAGTTACTAAAATTTAGTATAATTTTAGTATATTCATAATGGAAATCAATTTGCTAAAATTAGCCAAATTTCTTACTAAATATTAGTGAAATTCATTTAGAAGCAAAAATTAGTAATTTTACTATATGTTAGTAAAATTTCTGTAAATTTAAAATGGAAATAAAATAGTACTTATACTAAATATTAGTATGCATACTGTATTTTATTTCCAAAAAATCTAAAACAAAATCCATAAAAAATGCTTACGAATAGTAAAGTTTTTTAAACAAACATTTATTTCTTTTTAGTTATAAAATGAAATGTAATTTTAAATACGATTTAATTATAAGTAAAGTTTTAAAATTTAAATAACTTTTAGATGAATGAAACATTGAATGTATGTATATAAAAGGATAAAAAGATTTATTATAAATATATGTACTAAATAATAGGCTTTTGAGATCAATATCAAATTGATATTCACATTTAAATTAATTTTTGGAGTATTAATATATATAAGTATTTAAAAGAAAGTCACACATTCATTTAATGCAAATTTTTATAAGTATTCACTTTTAACGGTGGGTCTCATACTGCAGGCTTAAACTTTAGTTAATAGTTAACCCAAAAATTTGTTGTTGTTTTGTGTACATTTTTTTGAAATTTTCTTTTGTTTATAGTTAAGTTAAAGTTAAACTTACAGTACGAGACCCACCATAAAAGTATTAAAAAAATGCCCACATTTATTCCAAATTAATGTAGGTACATTTTATTATTTATCTATTACGCTCGGTTTCATATTTAAATTTAACTTGAACTTAACGATATTGAAAGATAAAATGTCAAAAATTATATACGAAATAACAAATTAAATAACTAATGGTTAACTCAAAAACCTTCAGTATGAAAACCACCGTGTAGGTTTTTGAGTTTACTTTTATCCATAATTTTTTGTTGTTTCGTACACAAATTTCTTGACATTTTCTTTTGTTTAATAGTGAAGTTAAAGTCTTCAGTATGAAACTCAGCTGTAAAGATTATAATTAGAAATTAAGAGTTTCAAAGTTAACAAAAGTAGGCAAATGTTATTTCCTTTAATTAATAAATTGATGCGAAAACAGCGAAAAATAACATGTTTTAAACCACTTAAAATTATCAAATTAACTAACATAGGAGTAAAATTTATAAATTTTTCTCTTCATTTATTTTTTTTAGATAAGTTGTCAGGCTAAGGATTGCTGTTGATAACTTGTCTTTAGGAAAATTGATTCCAAAAAAATGTGATTGAAGAGCCATACATGTTTACATTCAATAGGATATTTAAAATGAAAAACCACATAAATATGAAAAAGACATGTCAAAGCCTCTAAAATACTTTCTAGTTTATAAGTAACAGTGTCAAAATTTAAAAAAATATATTTATAAACTACGTGCTATTAAATAATTGATACTATTACCACGATCGCCGTATTCGCCTCCACGCTTAAAGGATACCGACACTTTATTCTTCCAAGCTTCACGTGGGCTACAAAACTGTAGATAACAAAATAGAAGTTAATTTTTGCTACATATAAGTTAATATAAAGATAATAAACTTACTAAAAATGCACACATAAATTCACTAACAGCTTGAACATTTGTACCCACTGTAAATATCTCATGAATAATATCTTCCAAACAAATAATGGGTGATTTTTTGCCATTGATACGAGCAAAACCTTTTTAAATAACAATTCACGTATGGTACCAATATTGGGATAGCCATATGTAATTGTAAAATTATGTATCGCTTTTCCATAATCCTATGGTTTTGTCATTTTCCATAATTTTATAGTTTTGTCATTTTCCAAAACCGCCGAAGCAAAAATATTCTCTGTTGGATGACAAGCAGTACACAACAGACTGTCGGTGTGACCATGTAATTTCTGGACCACCTCTTTCGATTGTAGATTCCAGATGTAAACCATATTATCTTCACTGCCGGAAACTATCCACTAAAAAATATTACAAACATTTAAAACAAATTTATAGATAAAAAAATTCTTGCCTTTAACTAACCTTTCCTCCAGTTACTGAAAAATTTGCAAAAATACAATATTTTTCATTTTTATGTCCAGTGTAGGTTTTTAAACATTTTCCTTTTGAATAGTCCCATAATTTCAAAGTATTATCCAAAGTAGCCGCCAATATATACTTGCCATTGGGGGAGAATTTTATAAAACTTGCAGGCGGGTTGTCATCATCTATTAGTCTTCAAACACTGACCGCTGGCTATATTATATCCCAAATACGACATAAGCCATCATAGCTAGAAGAGACAATTAACGTACCATCACGATTGAAATGAACGGCAGAGGCAGGTCAATTCATAAAATTTCGAAATTATTTCTTTTCCCACTTCTGGTACTCACATGAACTCGGCAACCATTCCCCATTGGGTGAAAACAGTTGATACTGCCTTGGTATGACCAGCCAAAGTAAACTTTAAAGTATAATTAGTTTTTATGGATAAAGACGATTTATTTGAAGATGAGGATGTTGTTACGGTCGAAGATGATGTTTGAAGAGTATTAGGATCACTGGATGTGGTGGACATAGGTTGTGGAGCATGTACCCCAGGATGACCACCATGTACTGGTCCAATAGGAACCATTGTTATTGATTTTTACAAGTTATTATTTTAATTCACTTTGTTTTTTTAACTATTAAAACACTACCGAATGTTTTTGTTAGAAAAACCTCGTGCTAAGAGTTGTGTCGTTCATGAACGAACTAGTTCATTTGAACGGTTCAGTTCATTGAACGATATGACATCGTTCACCATTATTCGTTCTTTTCGTTCATTTCGTTATTTTTTTTAGTCATAGAAAATTTGTATCCTTTTCTTATTAATTTTATTACAGAATTAAATGTTTTTCTTAATAATTTAAAAATTTTAATAAAATAGTAATTTTCTGACGCTATTAGTCTATGCACAATAAAATTAATATATCGCTGACATGCAATCGGCTCTTGCAGTGATGCCAGAGATCAAATGTCACTTTTAGTTTTCATTTTAATTTTGTAATAGAAAAACAACAAAAATTTTTTTAAAAAAGAATGGAAAAGTGTTTAGTTTTTTATTATTTGTCGGTAAAAATTAATGTTTCATAAAATTTGGTATTTTTCTAAGAAAAATCTATGATATTTCTTATCCATGAAAATGTCAAGTGTTCCCCACCACTTTGCAATTGATATCATTTTGACGTTTTTCTGCAATGGTTTTGACATTTCAAATCATATAATTTATTGCATTTAAATACACCGGGTTAGCACGCGTGCAATTTACAGTTGTTTATAAGAATTATATATGTTTAAAGGAAAACTGGGCAATATTTTGTTTATATTTTGTTACAATTTATATTTAAGGATTTTTTTCTTAATTGTCTATAAATTTTTATATTAATTTGTAAAATTAATGCAGTTTTCATTATTTGTAATTGTCGCCATAATGCGCAATTACAAAAGCACCTCCCAGTACGACTTCTCTCAATGAACTAAAACAGCAAAAACAGTAACATCGATACACACGATGGAAAATTGAGTTTGGAAACACAAAATATCAAAAAATTTTGATAACACGAATTTGACCATGTAATGTCTAATTTGACGGTTTGTCAAGCATGTTGGACGAAAAACAAAATTTTTTGATTTTTCGGCAAGTTTGACAAACACGCTTTACCGTCTATTGAAAAAAATCATCAATCATTGGATTTTTAATAAGTTATTTTGTAACAAGAAAGGGATAGCGTTAATAAATAAAATAAAAAATGCAAAAACAGAAATTCAAAAATGAAATTCCAAGAAAAAAATTAATAAAAATAATTTCGTCATTATCATCCGCTGTGTTGATTTTGTGGTTTTGAAGTAAAGTTTTACAGCATGCTTGTCCGTGTATTCCAAAAAACATTTTTTGTTTGTCAAACAAGCTGGACAGCATGCTTGATCGTATAAAGGCCGCTTATGTCAATAATTTTTTTTCTTTGAATTTAATTTTTTTTTCTGTTTTTGCATTTTTTAGTTCATTTATTAACGTTATCCCTTTTTTGTTATAAAAAAATGTTTCCATTACACTGTAAAGCGTGTTTGTCAAATCTGCCATGTTTAACAAGCTGTCAAATTAGACACTACATGATCAAATTCATACAGCCGTCCAGCATGCTGTACAGCATGCTTGATTTTCTATAGGTCGCTATACACGAAGTGCATTTTGTGACGAATGTTCCTTCGTGTGTAGGCAGCTTTAGAATAGAAAACAATTGTACCATTTACAGTAAAATTCTTTTAAGCTAAACTTGGTTAAGACGAAATATCGGTTAATACGAACTAATTTCAAAGACGTTTTGCCATCAATTTTCGTATAAGAAACATCACCCGCTTTATGAAACGCTTCGTCATATTTATTGCCGATGAACGATTTATGAAGCAGTTTCATCAATATGAAAACTCTTTTTTTCACCGAATATGGATGATAAAAATACATATTGAAAAAATTGCAAAACTAATTGTATTTATAGCAAAGAAATATTCGATAAAAGCAAAAAAAAAAAAAAAACGTGGAAATATAAACATTGAAAAACAACAAAAAAATTTAAGAACAAATCTATTTTTATTATAAATGAAAAAAAAAAACGCTTAAAAACAACTTGGTCTTTCTGGTAATCATATTGCAACAAAAATTTCTATCAGGTTGTGTATATTTTCAAAAAAAAAAAAAATTTAAACTTTCAAAATAACAAAGATTAGTAATTTTTTTTGCTAATTTTAGCTAATCGGGTTTCAAAATTTAGTAAAATTAAATTTGTAGATTTAGCAACTCAAATTAGTAAAAAATTCTGTAATTTGTAAAATGAGAATACCAAATTATTTTACTAAAAAACAACTTTATACTAAAAATTAGTATAATACTAGTATAATAAAATTGGAAACCGTTTTACTAATTTTTATACTAACTTTTTTTTTTTAGTGTACAATAATATAAAATATATCATGATAAAAGAAAATATCGAGTAATATTTCTAACAATAGGAGATCATAGATGAATGGACAAGAATATCACAAAAGAGATATTTGAACATATGTATAAACGGAAATAATTCATTTTATAACATGGGGTTGGTTTATATATCAGGAAGATGTAATGCTGATGAAATGAGAAGAATTGTAGAAATAAGACTAGAAGAGTTTTATTTGTGTTTGGAAAATAACATTGTGGCCATCATATCTAATGGGCCAAATGTAATGAAACTGTTTGTTTCCGACAGTTCAGTAGTGGGTGCTTTCTGCTGGAATCATGCAATTTATTTGGAAGTGCTTAGAGTAATTTATGTGAAATCAAATGTTCAAAATTCTAATATTTTTACTTTGAATTCTCGCTACACAGACTGAATTTGTACTGAAATAGAGTTTTTTTTTTAACAAAAATTACTTATAAATGTGGTTTTCATTAACAATTTTGTTCAAAAATATTTCCCGGCATTCCCGGGAATCAAATTTTTTATTCCCGTTTCCCGGGAAATAAAAAAGTCCGGGAAATCCCAAACCCTAATAACATCCTAACCCATCGTGCCGTATAAATGACTAACATGTTGCAATTAAGGGGTATTACTTAACAATTTGGACTGTACCTTGTCTGTGGGTATTGTATTGTAGATATTTAATTGATCTGAAGATTGTTACAATGAGTGTCATTTTTGTTCGGTTTAAGATTGTGATGTACTTCTCCGCAATATTGACTCATAAAGTATTTCCCCGGGTGAAGAGATAAAAAAAGAAAGACCCACAACTCTGTGGCTATTCAATGAACCCGGGCTTAGGAAACAAAAGTACCTAAAAAAAAGGTTTTAGCAGAAGGCTGTTCAAAAAATGTATTATTCTAGAGTAATATATTAATTGGTGCGGCCCTGCGTAAGTTTGTGAAATCCCAAATTTGGCCCTTCAAGCAATTTATGTGCCCATACCTGTTATATAACATAATGTGAATACCATTAAATGCTGTAACACCCGTAACCAAATCAACAAAAATCAAAATTAACTTCTGAACTCATGACCGACTGGACGCGTGTTTTTTTCCGGCGTGCTCATGATTTGCACAGACAGACCGATATATGTACATAAAAATGGACAACGCCAAATTTCTTAAATTTACATTGTGGTAGATGGTATAAAAATTTGAATTCCTTTGCTAAGTACTGTATACGTTTATATGTGCAACCATTTACTAATGTAACAAAAACATTACTAAAGTTTTCGCTCAACCTCAAAGGTCTGAACAAACTTTTTAATTTTCCTGTTAAATGCACAATTATTTACGTGCATATTTGATTTTCCGTTTTTCTTCATATAATAAAAATAAATACAAAAATAACCAACAGTTTCTGCACAGTCAGTTATGATTTTGATATTATAACCAAAAAAAAACTTAATAATATACAACAATACAAACACTCGCTTTAACGACATTCTCATTTCATATTTTGCTACTTCCCCGCTTCGTAAAAAATTAATCAATGCAAAAAAATGTGGTCAATGCTCTTGAGCCAAAGAAAGAAAAAATAAATTGAAATTTGAGTATATCGTCGTCTGGTGCGGATCCATGATTCACTCAAGAGGGGGGCTACAACATTTTTTATATTATACGGTAGTCATATCTATAGACATTTTGTGAACTAGAAGTAGAAGTTTTAATACTTTAGCATAGATTTGCCAAGTTCTTTCAAAGCGTACCAAAAACCTGGTTTGGGAAAATCTGTTAAACCCCATTTCGACATTTTGTGAATGTTTGGTTAGTTTTTTTTTAGTAAAAGTCTGCTTCATGAGTGCTGTCCTCTATCTTAGTTAACGATTTTTTAAATATACTATGAGCGTCAAAAGTAAGTATACATGCAAGTTCGTCATGTGTTCATTTATATTTCGGTATTTTGCAATTCTATTTTATTCAACATATTATGCATTTTGAATAATATAATTTCTCCTTTCTCAATTTATAAAACAACAACAACAATAATCTTACAGCAACAAGAATTAGACAACAGAAACTAAAAATACTGCATATTTTAAGCGTCAAAAGTAAGTATACAATTCGATAATGAAGTATTCTGAAGCTATTGTGCAGTTAAAATTACCTTTATTTTTGGTAATTTGTTTTAGTAACGCATTTTAAAGAATATTAATAAATAATTATTTTTCTTATTTTGCTCGTGGTCGGTACAAATCATTCTTTTTTTGCATAAGTGACTTTATTTTCAAAATGGGTCGATAAACCTCCTTGAATGTCCTTGAACTTTTGCAAACATATTATAAAGTAGGAAAAAATTGTATGAAATTTATTTAGTTACTGACAGAATCCACAATATACTGGTAAAAATTAATAAGGAGTATAAAAATTTTACAAACTTTCAAAATCAGTATTAATCTGGTATGACCATGAGATTTAATGAGGCTGAAATACGACCCATTATCCGAAATATTAGAAAAAATCACACCGAAAATGCATTAGAAGAATACACAAACTTAGAAGGATATTCTATTGGAATAATTTAACGATATATTTTTCTACAACAAATTTTTTCGTTAACTATCAAATTTTGCAATAAATATGTTAAGAAATCGCAGCACAGAATCCGAACACTTTTTAAGAGAAAATATCGCTAAATTAAAAAATTTTTCTACTGAAATAATCACAAGATTTAAACCAGTGGTAGGCACTCATAGCCACCAGTGGCCGATCATAATCGGCCTTTCACACGTACACAACACGAATGACAACAAAACTCTCAACTAAGAGCATAACAAATAAAAATATTCCAATTAATAGCCTGATAGCTTTCAACAAAGCAGGTTGATGTCGCTTTGTTTAAAAAATTTTAGAAAAATTTTACACTCTTAAAATTTTACAAGAACAGGAAATTTATTATGAATTATTTTTATTTCTTTAAATCATAAAATTAACAACTACTTTTATAAAAATAAATAATTTGCATACAAAAAAATAAATATTTTTAATTAAATTGATTAATATTTTAGTATAATAAAATTTATTATTATTTTAAAAAATTAAATTAATATGAATTACTTTTTTTATTTCTTTAATTCATTCATGCATTTATTATTTCATTTCTTTATTAATTCATGTTCTTAATATACAAAAATAAATTTAAAAATGATAAACTTATTTCTCACAGCGTAAAACATCAACAATACATTCACAATCTCTCTTTCTGCCGACCACTGATTTAAACGTTCTGCTTTGTAAAAACAATTAAATAATTTTATAGGAACACACAATGAAGATTCTGTTACAGGGATGATACAGTTAGTACTATAGTACTTTTTATGGTACTACCTCAAAAGTATTATGGTACTCCTATGACTCATGACAAACTTTCATGTTTTATTTTTTTTATTTTCATACCCAATATTGTATTTAAAATGAACAAATTAAGTATCGGAGTTTAAAATACGTAATTCAATGAAACAAATTATTAAAATAAGTACAAAAAAATTAAAAATAAGGTGAATTAAAATTTTTCGAAAATTTAGTATTTTTGATTTAAAAAGATCCTTAATAATCGTAACTTTAAATTGTTTTGATAACCAAGAAGTTGCATTCATCGAGGGTTATGTTAATTGAGGTGGTACTTAATTTAATTGTTGAATAAATCAAAGAAGCTGAATTGATTAAATCCCTCTAAAATAATTTTAACCTTCCAACGAAATTCAATTTGACTTTCAGGGAGCACAAAGTTATTATATTCCATATATATTCCGGTAGTGGAAGGGATCGTATTTCGGGGCTTATGCTATCTATTACGTCTAATATTCTAGTTTCCGAGTTGTAAATATCGGCTTTACAGTTAGCGAAATAAAGCCAAAACGATTATCTTGATTTTTTCGGGTTTTTAATTTTTTCTTAAAAAACCATGAAAAGAAATAAAATATTTGTAATTTTTCGGACTTTTCCGAGCACAAAACGCTGTAAAAAAGAGCCGGGAGGAACTAAGCCAAATTCGAGCCTTGGTCTTTGCCCGGAATGATCACTGCCTCACTAACCAATAAAATTAAATAGGTCCGGTGAAAGAAATCAAATAAAATTACTTTGATTGGGTTATACCATTAAATACCAATGCATTCAATATCAGATAGGACCTCTTCATGATTACTAAGTCAAAACATGGCCCGATTCTAACCATTCTCAATAGCATTAGTTATCGATGCAGTAGAAACTTATGTATCAAATTTGTAGTTTGATTATAGGGATGGATCGTTCATTTTGTACGGACAGACGAACCGACATCATAAGCACCAACTCAATACACCCAAGGAGTGGTGTACAATACCAAAAATATTATTTGGTACTATGGAGGTTGAAAAAGTACTATTTTCTAAGCAAGTTGGTACTATTTTGAAAATCCCATTTATGATAAAAAATTCTCAGAATATGAAAATAGGAACATGCCTTAAATTGTAAAATGTTTTTGTAATGTCTGTGAGTATTTCATAAGAAAAACGAGTAAAAAGGTTAAAGTCGGGCATGCCGACTATACAATACCCTACACCAGTCTGGTTAAAAGCCAACTAATGTTTGGATCCGAAATTCGAAATGGGTTAAAATTAGGCTTGTGTCAAAATTTTCTATAATGTGAGTCAGCGCACCAAATTTCATTAAAATATCTTAATATTTGCGACCTGCAGTTTGTAACCAAGCCAATTTTGGGGGGACCCTTATATGGGCACTAGTTCTAAACATGGACCGATGTTCACCAAAATCAATAGGCTTCGTCCTTGGGCTGATATAGGTCGGTGTACCAAATTTCATCAAAATATCTTAATATTTACGACCTGCAGCGTATAAACAATATAATTTTGGTGGGACCCTTATATGGGCACTAGGTCTAAACATGGACCGATGTTCACCAAAATCAATAGGCTGCGTTATTGGGCCAACATAGGTCTGTGTACCAAATTTCATCAAAATATCTTAATATTTGCGACCTGCAGCGTATAAACAGTATAATTTTGGTAGGACCCTTATATGGGCACTAGGTCTAAACATGGAACGATGTTCACCAAAATCAATAGGCAGCGTTATTGGGCCAACATAGGTCTGTGTACCAAATTTCATAAAAATATCTTAATATTTGCGACCTGCAGCGTATAAACAGTATAATTTTGGTAGGACCCTTATATGGGCACTAGGTCTAAACATGGACCGATGTTCACCAAAATAAATAGGCTGCGTTATTGGGCCAATATAGGTCTGTGTACCAAATTTCGTCAAAATATCTTAATATTTACGACCTGCAGCGGATAAACAGTATAATTTTGGTAGGACCTTTATATGGGCACTAGGTCTAAACATGGACCGATGTTCACCAAAATCAATAGGCACCGTTATTGAGGCAATATAGGTCTGTGCACCAAATTTCGTCAAAATATCTTAATATTTACAACCTGCAGCGTATAAACAATATAATTTTGGTAGGACCCTTATATGGGCACTAGGTCTAAACATGGACCGATGTTCACCAAAAGCAAACTTGTTCGTCCTTGGGCCAAAATAGGTCTGCGTACCAGATTTCATCAAAATATCTTAATATTTGCGACCTGTAGAGTGCGCACAAGATTGCATGGACAGACAGACAGATGGGCGGACGGACAGACGGACATCGTTAAATCGAAATAAAAAAAATTCTGAACCGATCGGTATACTATAAGGTGGGTCTACGACCAATATCTTTTGGTGTTACAAACATCAGCACAAACTTATAATACCCTGACCACATAGTGGTGTAGGGTATAATTACTTCAAATCCTACAACTTTCGTATCCAACCTAGAATATAAAACAGTTCCAGTGTCAAAGAGTTTTGCGAACACAACAGTGTTTCCTAATCTAATAGATTTAATATAGAAGAAGTGCTTAAGGGGCAGTTTTATAGTCGGAACTAGCATCTTAGAAAATTTCTTATATAAGAAGAAAATCTATCTGAACACAAAATTTCTTACTTAAAAATCAATCTACTATGTTCTGACTGACTGGCCCTACACAGAGAGAATTTTGCTGGACGAGTTTTAATGAAATTTTTCAGTAAAGTAATGAAGTTTTCTTCACAAAGTAGATGAAAAATGTCTTAAGCTTCATATATTTTATGAATCTTGTTTTAATGAAACTTTTTCATTGAGTGTATGAACCGTTTAATAAATTAAATTAAATATTTCCCAACATTTTATGAAAAATTCCATTAATTCAATGAAAAGTTCCAATGGACGAGTTCCAGTGAAACTTCATTGGTTTTATCCAAAAATTCATTACTATCATGCATATAAATATCTCAGTGTAATTAGAAATTCTAAATAAGAATATAATTTCCCGTGTAAAAAAGATCAGATCTGGCCAGATCTCAGCACATCTTACCAGATCTAATTAGATCTCAAAATTGGGGACAAATTTGAGATCTAATTACATCTGATCAGATCTAGGCATATCTGGCCAGATCTTTGTAGATCTTACCAGATCTAATCAGATCTCAAAATTGGGGACAAATTTGAGATCTAATCAGATCTGATCAGATCTAGGCATATCTTGCGCATTTGTCCAGATCACTTTAGATTTGAACAAATTTGGCACTAGATCTTATCAGATCTTGCCATAAGGTATTATTACATATGCCATATCTGATCATATTTGATGTGATCTGGTACAGGATATAATTAGATTGAATCATATCTATTGAGAACCAAAAAGATCTGGTCAGATCTAAACTTTTTTACACGGGTTTACAAGAAATGTGTCCTAAAACTTTGTAGGTTTTTAATACGAAAATTTTGAAAAAAAAACTTTAAATTTAAAAAAACTAAACAACTAACGAGGAAACTATCTCAATGGGTTCCTTCCAAACTTCGTGAAATTCGGATATGTGATAGAGCTTTGCGGAAAAAGTCACATAAGTTTCTTAAAATTGATGAAAAAGCTTTATATGTTTTGTAAAACTTTTCCATTGAGTGTATGATACTTTTAATAAATAAAATGAAATTGTTCGCAACATTTTATGAAAAATTCCATTAATTTAATTAAAATTTTCTATGACGAGTTCCAAACTTCATTGGTTTTATGCGAAACCTCATTAACAACTTGCAGATAATTCTCCCAGTGTAGGTTAAATGTAATGAATTTTTTTTTTTCAATTTAAATATTTTTTATATTACCCAATAAGCATTTGGAAGATATATCTTCCAAACGATATTACGGAAATATCATTAATTTATCACTTTGAAGACAATCAAAGTAGTATTTTGAACATAAATTCTTTTATCAGTTGGAAGATATATCGGCGATATCGAAAAAAATGACAAAAATACATTTGTCTTTTATTAAAAGAGGGCAATAATTCAGACAAAATTTGAAACAAATTTACAAACAGATAATTTTGGGATAGGTACACAAAACAGATTGCAAAAATTAAGGTAAGATAAATTGAATTTTATTTATCTATTTATATGTATGTATATTTTAACCGAAACTTAAAATTCTGTTTTTTACAGAAAATACCTAATGGTAACATGTATTTAAATCCACGGAAGTCTAATAGATGGGTTAACTGGTCCAAAATACGTGTAATGTAAGATACATAATTGTATGTAAATTTGACGTATATTTGTTGTTAAAAAAATTAAAAAATATATATAAAATCGTATTTGTATCGTTTGGGTAGCTTTCTTACGATATCTTCTTTTATATCTTCTATACGCAAATAAAGCAATACCCCCTATTTATCTTCCAGAAGAATTGCTATTGTATTGCGTGGAAGTATTGCTTTCTACCAAATGGGATATCTTCCGCAATACGAAGATGATTGTTGCCGTAATAAAAATTTTTTTCCATTTTTTTAAGAACTTAAAGTGTTTTAAAAACGCCAGTTTTTTTCGAATAAAAGCTAATTTTAAACCACTAGAAAATATGTTTCAATTTATCTACAATTTCTTTGAAATAATACGAAAAAACACTAAAGATATTTTAAATGTGATAAAAATATTACTCCAAATCGGATATTTTTTTAATGTCTTAAGCACCGTAAGTTGTTCCAGTTTCACGTGAAAAAGCTGTTATACTCCATATAAAAAAATGATTTTTCACGAGTTTAGAGTTTGTTTTCACTCAAATTTAATTTACAAGACTATTATTTTTCTTGGGAAAAAGTGACATTTTGTGTTTATTTTGATCAGGAGTATGGCATCACCAAAAACAAAAGTTATAACGACATCGTTATCACTAGATGGCACTTTGTTCAAAAAATTGACAATTTTGTTTTTTTATTTAAATTAAAATAATAACAAACAAAAAAAAAGAAATTCTCAATTTTTATTATTTGAACATATTTTGCGCTTGATTTTTTCTTATTTTGCGCAGTTTTCAGCAATTTTTGAGTTTTTAAATATAGGCTCAGCTGATACTAAAGTGATATTAAATAGTTGCTCAGGTAATACTAAATTTCAGCGCCCCCTACCGGCGAGTAGTGTAAGTTTTGAGTTCCTATCTCCATAATTAAAAGTCTCTGATTTTAATTGTGTTTTTGTTATAAAATTAAAAAATTATTCATTTGTTTAAATTACATTGCAATTTGAGGCATTTAAAGTTCGAGTGAAAATTTTCCACGTGAAAAACAACTTACGGTGCTTAGAATTAACAATTTTTTTTTATGTAAAATTTTCTACGATAAAAAGTAAAAAAAGGAGTTTGGAAAAAGATTTATAATATGAGACTTTTCATATCAAAAAATATGAGGGCCGATATTATAGTAAACACTTAAATAAAATCAAATACTTAAGTGAAATTTTTTTACGATTTTAAGGTGTTTTTGAGCATTACTTACGGTGGAGATGGCCATTCTAATATAATTCAATTTAAGGAAATTAATAAAAAAGTGTACTTATGAGGTTTTAATAGCGCATGTAAGCTTTCTTAAATATTTCTTAACTACCCAGGAAAATTTTCTGTTCCAAAGAATCGGTTGTAGAATAGCTACTTTTCCTTTACAAACCATTCTACTGTTAATTCTAACACCGATGATTTTTGTTTGACATTGTCCCAAAAGCAAACCACTTCTATAAGTCCAAAGTGGAACCCAAGAATCAGCTCTGAAACTAGTTCTAGAACTGATTCTACTTCAGTCATACCTTCCATATAGGATCCCAGAAACTGGTTCCGGAACCATGGAATCGGTGGCAGTGGAACCAGTTGTAGAATAGGTGTGGTTGACTACCGATTGTAAAAAATGTTCTTTGGTTATTTTTGTTTGAAATCAATGTCACAATAAAACTGGCTCTAAATATTAATTTTTCAGTAAAATGCCTCCAAACATTTGTTAAGTTGCAAATATATATATAATATGTGGAAACTTTTGAGTCTGAGGTGTTATTCTGTAAATTTCCTAGTGGGGCGTTTTTGGCCAAAAGTATAAAAATCAACCCCATATGGATCACGTTACACAAAATAATTATCTTTATCCAGTTGAAATTTTTTTTATAAATTTCTCGTAGTCATAATTAATATTAAGTTCCATGGGTCTTTTCTGACCCCAGGCCACTAAGGGTTAATTTTTTTTAAAGAAATGAAAAGATAATTATAATCTAACAAAATGTAAGTGCTTGTTTTCCGAAAATCGTGTAAAATTTGATGAAAACATTGAAATTTTTGACAAAATGAGCAATTTTTGTAAAATGTCCTGAAACGCAGTCGCTCCAAACACAAACTCGAATTATCATTTTTCCAATTTATTTTTTTTTTTAATATCAACTATTATGTGGTACAAATAGCAATCGACATCTCCAAATTAGGCATTTTAAAAAATCTTTAAAATTAATTTAAAAAAAACACGTTTTTGCATTTTTATCAAATTTGTGGGTCATTTTGGATTCCAGGCTAAAGTGGGTTAATGATATCCGATGAAGTCAAAAATCCATATATGAATCATTCTGAATATATTAAATGAACAAATAGAATAAAAAATAATTTTTTTCGAAATTTCGAACTTTGGGAATTTTTAATAGTACATAATACACTTTTTTTCCAAAAGGGGTCATTTTCGTCCAACTTTCGGCACTGGTTAACGTTTTCCAAAAAAAAAAATAGATATCTTCCATTTGGGACCAATTCCAATAAAACTGGGGGTGTAATGACAAATCTATTTTAAAGGGAACCCCTAATATATATATTTCAACAAATAAGTAAACAATATAAAGTCGGTTATACCGGTTATATAATACCCTACACCACAGTGCTATTTTGGGAAAATTTCGGGGAATGGATCAAATATTTAGTAATATTTTTGAACTTTTCGGCTTTTAAATCGCTTTAAAAGGAAAGCATGTTGTGGCTGGTTTTCCACTTTGTACATTTTGAACTTAATTTGTTTATGAATATTAATAATTGGACAAAAATTGATTGGGTAGGCTTTGATAAAAATTTCTAAAATAGAAAAAATAGTTTAGTTTAGTTTGTGAATTGAAAAGAACAACATAAAAAAAAAAAAATAAGGAAAAAATAAAGAAAAAAAAAACCATACCGGATAATATTGTAATTTGGAGGTTTTGTGAAAATTTAAATTGTAGAAAGACGGAAATTTTCTTTGTGATTAAGAAAGAAAGAAATAAAAGAAAAAGAACAATTTTTTTTAAAGGAAGGTGATTTAAAGGAGAAGAATTTTTTTATAAATAAAGAAATAAACTAAATATACAATATTGCACGAAGGGAAAAGTAAAGGTGCAGAGTTATCTGAATTTTACAGAATTGCAGGAAATGTTTAAACGTTACAATGACAAACTACTAATATTGTATTATCCGTTAATTAATTGGTAAAAATTTTTTTTTGTTCTGTTTTTGACTTTCGGATATGAATGTAATTGTTTGTTAAATTTTGTTTTGTGGTTTAAGGGTTATTAATTCCCGTAATTCCGTTTTTTTTCTGTTTTCATGTTTTAAGTGTTATTAATTCTTTTATTAAATTTGGCTATCTAAAAGTATGTTTGTTTTTTGTTGTAAACTATTCTAAGTCGCATCCTGGTGTGGCCATATCAACGTGGGACCACTGGAATATGTAAGTTTTCCATTATAAGAAATCTTTTAATTTTTATTGATTTTTTTTAATTAAATATTTGTTATAATTTTTCTTGAATTTTGTCATATTTTTACCTGTCATTCAGTTTTAGATTTAAAATGTTAGCTTTGAATTTTATTAAATGAATTAAATAAAAAAATGAATTTTTGTTATATTTAACATGGAATTTTAAGGAATTATTATTTTGAGTTGTGATGGTAGTAGGGGGAAAAATGTGTAAATTTTAGAACCAATAAAGTGAATATTTTTTTGGGGATTATATTTTTTTTACTTGGCTAAAATATAATCCTGGTAGTACCTCGGTACTAATGGGGTGGGCAATAGCCAGGGGTGCTGAACAACTGGCACCTGAAACAAATATTTAGACTAGCGTTTGAAATTGAATGCTACTGGTCGAACCCGACATGAGCTAGTCCTGGGCAACCAGTACTGTTACAATTGGCGCCCAACGGGAACACAGACATTTTTGTGGATTGAAAGTGTAACTCATGTGTAATTGTAAATTTGTTTTGCATGTGCATTGTGCATATATGGCTTTGAACGTTTTGTGTTAAATGGAGGATAATTAATCAATATCCTGCGGACTGTCATTGATGGCGTATGATGTATTGGTTAATTATTTTTATTTTGGTCTCTATCTTTCATCAGCCTAGATATTCTGATTTTTGGATACGTGTTGTGGTGAAGGTTGGACTTGTTGGCTCTAGTCTGGATGTTTGTTTTCTTATTAATACTTTATTGTTTTGTTTGCTATTTGGAACCTGAATCTGCCACAACTCAAAATACTTTTATGAATTGATTTAATTCTCCTTTCGTTGTAATTTGCTAATTTAATTTGGAAAATTTCCATTTTTGAAAATATATTGGTTGAATTTAATATTTTTTTTTTTTTTTGTACACATAATTATTTTCGTGGTTAAATTTTTGTTTGTGTCAGTTGTTGCACATTTAATTTTGATAAGAATTTTTTTCGCTCACAATTTTTGTTTTATAAAATATTGTTCTTTTTTTCTTTTATTAAATTCATATTATAATTTCACGATAATGCCCCGAAAAAGGACGGAACCTAGTTTCACGAAATCTCTGGGGGATATTAGGGAGTGTGCAACAGGTATGGATAGTCTGGAGCATTTAGATATAAATTCGGGTCGTAATAAAACTGTTCGTAATATGGAGGGTAATTTATTGCTAGATGATGGGACTGCTCCTGCTGCTAAGGTAGGTGTTGAGGAACACGTTTCTAGTATTCAGATAAGACAAATGATATCTGAGGCGGTTCAAGAACAGGTAACTGCTATGATGTCTCATTTGGAACGTAATTTAACGATTAGTATGCAGGAAACTATTTCACAGATTGTGGAACCAATGATTAAACAAACGTCTCAGAAGGGTTGTTCCTTAACTAATAGTGATTTACCTAAATCCTCAGGAAATGGTGAAAATTTTAATCAGAATAAGCGTCTAGAAATGCATAGATGGAACGTGTATTTCTCGGGAGATGATAGGGAAATGAGGGTCGATGATTTTATTCGTAGAGTTGAACATATTGCTTCCTCACAGGCATATTATTTGAATGATGTTGCGAACAACCTTTATATTCTTCTCAAAGGTTCTGCTAGTAACTGGTATTTTCAGTGGGTACAACGTAATCCAAGGGCTTCTTGGGAAACTTTAAAATTGGCTTTGGAAATTCAGTTTAGATCAGGAGAGTCTGACTATGATTTGGAACACCGTATGATGAACCGACTACAGAGAGCAAACGAAACTTTTGATCAATTTTACAATGTGATAATGGATTTAAACTCAAGAATGCGTAAACCCCGATCCGACAAAGATATTATGGAATTGATGAAACGTAATGTATCTAGTAGAATGCTTGTTTTTATACACAACTCAACTTCAAGCACGTTGCCAGAATTTCTTTTGGAATGTCGTCGGGCGGAAAAAAATGTTTCAAGAATTGAAACAGGATTTAGTAGATCATTATTTAGGCCCAAGGTTAGTGAGGTAGATATTGTGGAGAATATTTTACCGGAGAAAAAAGACAATGATAAGATTATTGAGGCTTTAAACGCTGCAAGAACTAATATTAGCGTTGCGGATATTATATGTTTTGATTGTAAGGAAAAAGGTCACTTTGCTTTCAACTGCACAAGAAAGTCAGGTCGAGTGTTTTGTTATCGTTGTGGTAGAGATAATTATGTGATTTCCAACTGTCCTTTTTGTGCTGAGGGAAACTTAAAGAAGAGCAGGAATTCCGGGGATCCTGTTCAGTAGGTCAGCCCGGGGACAGAGATATATCGGATTTTTCACAGGAGGTTCAGAACAATTTTAATGACAGGTGGAAGGAGTATAACAAAATTAGGCCGCAGATTTTTGGTGAAATTTCGGACTCGGAAAGTGGACGCATGTCGGATAAAATTTTGAGGACAAGACAAAGACATAAACAATTGAAGAAGGAACATAAGCTTATCGAGAGTTCGATTTTGACTGGTGAAAATGGTGATATTAGGCCTTTTGCTGAAGTGGAGCTATTCGGTGAAAAGGTTACAGGATTGTTGGATAGTGGAGCTTCAATTTCGGTATTGGGTTCCGGTTCTATCGAATTTTTAGATAACCACAATGTGACTATGAATGTGTTTAAATCATCGGTGAAAGTAGCAACGGGTTCGCCAGCTCCTATTATTGGAAAAATTAATACAACAATAACTTTTAGAGGAAGATCGCAGTCAATAACGTTTTATATCGCACCTGGTCTTCGGCAGAAATTATATTTGGGATATGACTTTTGGGAATTGTTTGGATTGGATTCTTCTCTTAAGTTAGTAGTTCAGGAAATTCAGCAAGATGTTGATTCAAACTCTCACCAGTTGTCGAATATTCAACTCAAACAACTAAACGAAATAAAGACATTATTTCCTTCGTCTGAATTATTAGGTTTAGGACAAACTTCACTGATCGAGCATGTTATTGATACCGGAAGCTCAAGGCCAATAAAACAAAGACACTACCCTATTTCGCCAGCGAAACAGTCATTACTTTATGCTGAACTAGATCGTATGATAGGACTTGGAGTAATTGAGGAGAGCCAAAGTCTCTGGTCGTCTCCTGTAACTGCTGTTATTAGACCAGGCAAAACAAGAATTTGTGTAGATAGTCGTGAATTAAACAAGGTAACCACTAAAGATGCCTATCCTATTCCCAACATCGAAGGTCTGTTGATGCGCCTTGCTGATACCTACTTTATTTCTGCCATTGACTTGAAGGATGCCTTTTGGCAGATTCCTTTGGAAAAGACTAGTCAGGAGAAGACCGCATTTACTGTTGCAGGAAGACCTCTTTACCAATTTAGGGTGATGCCATTTGGGCTTTGTAATGCCCCTCAGACGATGATGAGATTAATGGATAAAGTTATTCCTTCAGACTTGCGTGAAAGGGTCTTTGTGTATTTGGATGACTTACTGTACCGGTGTTCTGTAACTATGTGAGAAGTTACTCACATAAAAATTGCAACTCTACGATGTGTCTACGATATTTAATACAGGGTGAGTCACAAAATTTCAAAACTGAATATAAGTAAATTTTTTTACATACCTCTGGCTAAATTTGACATTATGATACTCACTCTGTTTTAAATATGGCAGAGTTGCAATTTTTATGTGAGAAACTTCTCACATAGTTACAGAACACCGGTACTGGTTTTCTCGAAAGATTTTGAAGAGCACCTCATTTTGTTAAGAAGAGTAGCAGAGTGTCTTCACAAAAGCGGTCTTACAATAAATATTGCAAAGTCTAAGTTTTGTATGAAGGAGGTCGATTATTTGGGATTTGTAGTTGGTGGAGGTGTAATAAAAACTTCTGATGAAAAGGTGGAAGCTATACGTAATTTCAAAATTCCTAGAACTCCACGTGAAGTACGACAATTTCTTGGCGTTGCAAACTATTACCGGAAGTTTGTTCATGATTTTTCAGCATTGGCCGCGCCTATATCTGACCTAATGAAAAAGGGGAAAAAGTTTCAAATGACAGATGAAGCTTTGGAAGCCATTTCGAAATTAAAACAAGCGTTAACAAGTGCTCCAGTGCTGGTTCACCCAGACTACACCAAACCTTTTCTAGTCCAATGCGATGCTTCCAATTCGGGAATTGGTGCTGTTTTGTGTCAGGAAGATAGTCACGGTGGTGAAAGACCAATATATTTTTATTCTAAAAAGTTAAACAAGGCACAAAAGAATTATTCCGTCACAGAACTGGAATGTCTTGCTGCTGTTTCTGCTGTTAAAAAGTTTCGTCCGTATTTGGAAATGCAGCCATTTAAGATCATCACAGATCATGCCAGCCTAAAATGGCTTATGAACCAAAAAGATCTGTCAGGAAGACTCGCACGTTGGAGTATGTCATTAGGGGCATATGACTTTCAAATTGAGCACCGAAAGGGATCAGATAACATAGTTCCAGATGCATTATCGCGATCATTTATAGATGTAGAAATTTCAGAACTTTCCGTATGTATTTTGGATGTGGATCTTACAAGTGCTGATTTTGATAGCGAAGACTATAAAACATTAAGACAAAATTGTGTGAAAAATGTTGAAAACTTACCGGATATCAAAGTTTCCGATAAATTTATTTATAAGAAAACTGCGTTTATGGAAGGTGGTTCTGTTAGTGACGTTCTAGTATGGAAATTATGGGTGCCTAGTTCTCTTACGGAAACTTTGATTGCATCGGCACATAATCCTCCTCAGGCAGCTCACGGTGGTATTTCGAAAACTTTGGCTAGGCTTCGTGAGAAATATTATTGGCCAAATATGGCAATGCAGGCTAGAGATTTTATAGGAAAATGTGAGGTATGTAAGACCACTAAAGCTCCTAATTTCGTTACTAGACCGCCGATGGGAAAGCAGACGATCACGGAAAAACCATTTCAGAAACTTTTTATTGACCTTTTTGGACCATATCCTCGATCAAAATCTGGAAATGTACATTTGTTGGTAGTACTTGATCATTTTTCCAAATTCGTCTTTGTTCACCCTATAAAGAAAGCTGAGTCAACCCAGATAATTAAGTTTCTGCAGGAAAGCGTGTTTAGTGTATTTGGCGTTCCGGAAGTTATACACAGCGATAACGGAAAACAATTCACTTCTAGGGAATTCGCTAAAATGTGTGAGAGTTATGGTATTAAACAAATATTCACTGGATCTTATGCACCTCAGAGTAATGCGTCGGAACGTGTAAACAGATCTATTTTATCAGCAATAAGATCTTACATAAAGAATGATCAGACAACTTGGGATGAGAATGTGCATTTTATTAATCAATCGTTACGTAGCTCAATACATTCGTCAATTAGTATTTCGCCCTATTATGCCTTATTTGGTCGTAATATGATGGTTCATGGTTCGGGATATGAGGTTCTGAGGAATTTGGATAATATTAATGATGGAGAAATCGAGGTAGTTAGTAAACCTGATCAAATGAAACTTGTTGATAATGCAATTACTAGGAATTTGGAAACAGCCTATAAGAAAGCGGAGCATACCTATAATTTAAGGGGATGTAGGGCAGTTGGGTTTGAACCTGGACAGGAGGTGTATAGGAAGAATTTTCAACAAAGCGATTTCTCAAGACAATTTAATGCTAAATTAGCTCCAAAGTATGTTAAAGCCCGAATCGAATCAGCACTAGGTAGTAAGTTGTACAGGATAACTGATTTAAATGGTAGGTTCGTAGGTGTATACCATGGAAAAGATTTGAAACAGTAATATTTATATTTGCCCGGCTTTTATTACCGTGGGTCGAGCCACACGTGGAACACATATTCGAATACCCAGAGCCCCAAAATTTTCTGCTCTGTGATTGAAAACGTTTTGGTTTGTTGTGGCTGGTTTTCCACTTTGTACATTTTGAACTTAATTTGTTTATGAATATTAATAATTGGACAAAAATTGATTGGGTAGTAGGGTTATGACTTTTTGATTTTTTTTGCAAATATCAAATTTTACATGCCCTAACCGAAAAGCCCATAAAAAAATATTAAGAAACGCAATGTTACTTTTTCGCTACTGTCAAAAAAGTTCCCGCACCAAAAGGGTTGAAATTTGCTCTATATGGTTTTAGCTTAATTAAAATATTTCTCCGAAGTTTTAAACATATGAGACTCAAACGATGCTTATTTAAAGCTATTTACGGTAAAAATTACTAAACCTTTTTGGAGGGACTTTTGGATACATTTTTTGTCGTTTACAATAATTTTTTTAATAATTCGTTATGTAAGTTAAACAAAATCCCCGAACAAAAATTATTTTTAGAAAATGCATTTGGTGCGGGAGGTTTTTTTTGCCGAAATGATCCGCAAATACGATTTTTAATATTAATTTAGTATTGCCTATCACGTGGTGACAGGTAAAATTTTTGATAAAAATGAGTCATAACCTTATTGGGTAGGCTTTGATAAAAATTTCTAAAATAGAAAAAATAGTTTAGTTTAGTTTGTGAATTGAAAAGAACAACATAAAAAAAAAAAAAATAAGGAAAAAATAAAGAAAAAAAAACCATACCGGATAATATTGTAATTTGGAGGTTTTGTGAAAATTTAAATTGTAGAAAGACGGAAATTTTCTTTGTGATTAAGAAAGAAAGAAATAAAAGAAAAAGAACAATTTTTTTTAAAGGAAGGTGATTTAAAGGAGAAGAATTTTTTTATAAATAAAGAAATAAACTAAAGATACAATATTGCACGAAGGGAAAAGTAAAGGTGCAGAGTTATCTGAATTTTACAGAATTGCAGGAAATGTTTAAACGTTACAATGACAAACTACTAATATTGTATTATCCGTTAATTAATTGGTAAAAATTTTTTTTTGTTCTGTTTTTGACGTTCGGATATGAATGTAATTGTTTGTTAAATTTTGTTTTGTGGTTTAAGGGTTATTAATTCCCGTAATTCCGTTTTTTTCTGTTTTCATGTTTTAAGTGTTATTAATTCTTTTATTAAATTTGGCTATCTAAAAGTATGTTTGTTTTTTGTTGTAAACTATTCTAAGTCGCATCCTGGTGTGGCCATATCAACGTGGGACCACTGGAATATGTAAGTTTTCCATTATAAGAAATCTTTTAATTTTTATTGATTTTTTTTAATTAAATATTTGTTATAATTTTTCTTGAGTTTTGTCATATTTTTACCTGTCATTCAGTTTTAGATTTAAAATGTTAGCTTTGAATTTTATTAAATGAATTAAATAAAAAAATGAATTTTTGTTATATTTAACATGGAATTTTAAGGAATTATTATTTTGAGTTGTGATGGTAGTAGGGGGAAAAATGTGTAAATTTTAGAACCAATAAAGTGAATATTTTTTTGGGGATTATATTTTTTTTACTTGGCTAAAATATAATCCTGGTAGTACCTCGGTACTAATGGGGTGGGCAATAGCCAGGGGTGCTGAACAACTGGCACCTAAAACAAATGTTTAGACTAGCGTTTGAAATTGAATGGTACTGGTCGAACCCGACATGAGCTAGTCCTGGGCAACCAGTACCGTT
The DNA here is from genome assembly GCA_949987735.1 of Leucophora obtusa. Lineage (NCBI taxonomy): Eukaryota > Metazoa > Arthropoda > Insecta > Diptera > Anthomyiidae > Leucophora > Leucophora obtusa. Next base: position 106,195,647 of record OX465299.1, on the reverse strand, counting down.
ACAAGCAGAAAGAATCAAGTTCCACTGCAATGTTCTCACCTTGAACACACACCTTCGTTTTCAATTAAATATTTTAGAAACAGCACCCTTATGTGAGAAATATGAGAGTAAAGTTATAATATCGTCGAGATACAGTTCCTGAATTGGTTAAAATTGCTTTTAATTTTTTTGTTAACTTGTAGACAATGCCAATACAAAGAATAATAAAAATTTAAGAATATAATAAAAAATTAGTTTTTTAATAAAAACATTTTACAACAGAAATATCATAAAATTATAAAAAAAATTAATTTTGAGTATGCGATATCCTTTGGTGTAACATATTATAAGTTAACTTTCAAAACAGAACTGCCTATTGACCATCAAATCAAGACTAGTTGAAATCATACTGCAAAGTTTGTCAATATCGTAAAAAATATAAATAGAACACATGTCCGCTATCAGTCGTGAATGGGTTAAATTTGTAAAGTTTTATGTTTAATAGTCACTTTTAACGAAACTTGCGTAATACATTTTAAAAAATTCATTAAAACGTCAATATGTTCTTAATAATGCATATTTTTTTGTATTTATCGAAAATAGATATCGGCTGATAGTATCATAAAATTATATGTAATTCAAAACTATATATCTAAATTAGCGACGTCAATATCGCAAGTAAGTTCAAAATATGTATATTAGACTGGCACTCCGGACAATTTTAAAGTTGCTCTGAAACAAGCTTCCGGGGCTTATTTTGTAGGGCTACTAGAAAACCTAATCCGGAAAAAATTTCAGTTCAATCGAAGAATTTTTGAGGTATTCCTGGTCCTTCAAATTTTGCAATACGATTTACAAGGTGAAAAAATTAATTTTTTGATTTTGAAAATACCGGCTCTTAAGCAACTACATTTCTAGAAAATGTCGATAGAATCGTAATTTAGAATGAACTCCCTTTCTAGCAAGGCATAAAAATCCAAAATCAGTTGGAAAATATTTAAATAATTGAAATTCGCCCAGACTACAAAATTGTAATTCGCCCAGATTCTACAAATGGAATAAATTAAAAAAATCGTAGAAATATTTAATTTTTTTTTTGAAAAACTTACAACGTTGTATCCCAGTTTTATTTCTAACATCTATAAATATTCAGTATACATTTTTGTCTCTCTAGGATTATGCTAACGTAGTCCCAGGTGTGGTCAAAAATGGGATTTGTTTTGTAAATTTGCAAAATTCTAATATTGAGTTTTTTTTAAATTTTGTTCAACCAAATATAAAAAAAGTGGTCAACGTATAGAGTTTTTTTAACTACACCGCAGAGAATAGTTCTACTGAAAATCATTCTTATCGCTCGCTTGACTTAGTGGTGACGGCATTTTAAATTTGAAAATTTTAAAGAAAGGTGTGATTTTAGCCAATAAGTTAGATAATTGTATTCATTTTTGTTTTTTAGGTGGCTGTAACGAAATCAATTCCGATTTTTTTATATTAAATGAAAGATATTGTTCAGGTTATTTTCCGAAAATTTTGTAAAACTTCGACAACGTTAACCCTTTCTGTACCGATTTTTCCGGAAAGTATATCAAAACATTGAGTTGTGTCTTACGGAATTTAGTGAAAATTGTTGGATTGATTTAAAAAAAAATTATTAGCGAGTGACTCGCTTAGTTTGGTCTTCTGAAAATTTGTATTTTTGTAGATATGAAAGATTAAATCTATGTTCTTGATATTCTTTATTATAAACTAATAAAATTTTGGAATTTCTTTAATTTTGATTACAAATATACTAGTATTTCCAATTCGGTTAATCGATTAACCGATTCCTCGATTAATCACCTATATTTCGGTTAATGTCGAAACAAATAATTTAAAACTGAAAAAATTACTCGACCCGAATAATCGGTTAAAGCAGGTCGATTAACCGGTTATATTTTCATATGGAATTTTTCATTTGTTTGGCTAAAAAAATGGGAAGAAAAGCTTAGAAAATCAAAAACTAACTACAATTATATGCAGTTCTTTTAAAATGAGTGGAAGAGATCCAGTCAAGCCTTTAGATAACACTGTTCAAGTTGTAAAATGGTACTAACGTGAAAACCATATGGTTGTGTTTGGATGAGCCCCCTGACTACTACTCCACCGACGCAAGTGCTAATTTGGCTCATTGGGAAAAATTTATGACGTTTTTTTTTTGAATTTCGGTCAATTCGTCAATTTTTGGCCATTTTCAGCCCATTTAAGTCGCTTTTCCTGTATTCAAAATTTCTTGTGTTATCTTTATACGGATCACAATTACTATTTCCACCATTAGAACGCACATTTCAACTGAGAAAATCAAAATTTTTAGCCTATTTTCATGATTTTTGCCCATTTTTCATCGATTTTCCCCATTTTTGTGCTGTTTTTATGCGCTTTTTTGTAGTTCTTGTGCAAACTTATCGACATAATTCTTACCGTTTTTCCTTTTTACAATATATTATGCAATATTATTGCCATTTCAAGCAACTCAACACACTTTTTAAATACAAAAACCATCGTTTTTTACGCTTTTTCGGTAATGAGCGTGGACAATTAAAAGGAAAAAAGGAAAGTGTACTTTTTTAATTATTTGGGTTTTTTCCGTTGGCTACCTGCATGATTTTTTAACACAAATTTTTTTTACACAAACGCACACGAATCAGATATATAGCCACCCTTAAAAGATGCGCCAATTCATAAGTACCTCTCAGTAAAATATTGAAACTTACGTAGTATTTATAGATGTTCATTGATCGATTTTTGTCATTCAACAAGTGTCTCCGAACGCGTAAAGTACGATTTTTTTAAAGTGACGAAAAAGTAATAAAAGTATAAATAAAGTTTCCAGTTTGAAGTGATTAATTTTTACGGTAAAAAATGGATGAATGCCTGAAAAACTTCAATCATTACTGTTATATGTGCGGAAAGTGGACCATTATGTCGTCTAAGAAAAAAATTACTGATGAAATTGCAACATTGTACGAGCAGTACTTTAATATTCCAGTGATTCGTAATGTTGACTGGGTGCCTAAGATAGCTTGTTCATCGTGTGTAGCACGTTTGTATGATTGGCGAACAGGTCGACGGGAAAGCATGCCATATGGAATACCGATGATTTGGTCAGAGCCAGTCGACCACGAAAAAAACATGTGCTACGTATGTAAAAATAATGTTGTGGGTATGAACAGAAGAAAGGCGATGGAATATATTTACCAAAGTGTTCCGTCAGCTCAAACCACTCTTCCCCATTCTCCGCCAGTGCCAATCCCGAGAAAACCGAGTCCAACAGAAGAATACATCCCACCATCTTTTTTTTCGGAGCCAGAATCGAATTTTTCTTTGTATCAGCCATCAAATATTACGCCACCATGCAAACACATTGAAGTTACACAACAGCGCTTGAACATAATGTCAAGACAACTAAAGTTGTCACAAAATAAAACCATAATTCTTGCTCAACATCTTAAAGCTGTGAACATCCTGTCACCAGAAGTTAAAGTGTTCGGTTCGTGTGGTCGACAGCATAAATTTCTACCGTTTTTTACTCGCAACGAAAACAATTCATTTACGTACTGTAATGATATCGATGGTTTGATGTCGGCCATGAATTACACGTACAATGCGGACCAATGGCGGTTGTTCATCGATGGATCGAAGAGCAGTCTCAAGGCTGTGCTGCTGTATTTCGATAATACAAAAAACTCTGTGCCAATTGCGCTTGTCGTGAAAACAAAGGAAACGTATGATTCCATGAAACTAATCTTGGATTCTGTGAAATACCATGAACATTGTTGGAAAATATGCGCTGATTTGAAAGTGGTTGCACTTATCTGTGGCCTTCAAACTGGTTACACTAAAAATATGTGCTACTTGTGTACGTGGGATTCGCGATATACACCACAGTATCAAAAACGAGATTGGTTACCGAGAACAAATCGTCTAATCGGACAGCAGAACGTTATCCACGAGGAGTAGGTGCCGATGGATAAGGTATTGCTGCCACGATTGCACATTAAACTTGAGTTAATGAAGAATTTCATCAAAGCGTTACTGGTGCGTGGAAATATATTGGCTTTTGGACGATTGGAGTACATTTTTCCACGCTTGAGTGAAGCGAAAATTAAAGAAGGTAAATAAATATTTGGAATTCTTTTTCCGTCAAACAAAGATGAAGTATTCTTGCAAGTTTTTACATAAAATCATATATTTATTTCAGGTGTGTTGAATGGCCCAGACATTCGCAAACTGATGAAGGATGAAGACTTCAACAATGTCCTTCAAGAGGAGGAACTCATCGCTTGGGACAGCCTGAAAGCAGTGATCGAAAAAGTTCTCGGTATTCATCGAGTGGACAATTGGCGTGCCATTGTTGATGATATGTTGCAGTCTTTCGAAAACATCGGTGTTCGAATGTCGTTGAAAGTGCATTTCATGCATCACCACCAGGATTACTTCGAGCGTCAGTTGCCGTCTGAATCAGACGAGCATGGGGAACGTTTCCACCAGGTATCAGCACAGTTGGAATACTGGTATAGTGGAAAAAATTAGATTCACTTTTGGCAGACCTTTGCTGGAATTTGTTAATGGAATTGGAGGATAACGAATGATATTCCATTGCTTATTTCTCTATTTCAATTGCCAATTTAAAATGAATTACATTAATACGGAGAAACACGCATTTCCATTAATTTTTATACCGAAAAAATGTATTCAACCACAAAAAATTTATTTAAATCAATAAAAAACCCGAAAATAATCAGAAAAAGCGTAAAAAACGATGGTTTTTGTATTTAAAAAGTGTGTTGAGTTGCTTGAAATGGCAATAATATTGCATAATATATTGTAAAAAGGAAAAACGGTAAGAATTATGTCGATAAGTTTGCGCAAGAACTACAAAAAAGCGCATAAAAACAGCACAAAAATGGGGAAAATCGATGAAAAATGGGCAAAAATCGTGAAAATAGGCTAAAAATTTTGATTTTCTCAGTTGAAATGTGCGTTCTAATGATGGAAATGGTAATTGTGAGCCGTATAAAGATAACACAAGAAATTTTGAATACAGGAAAAGCGACTTAGGTAAATGAGCTTAAATGGGCTGAAAATGGTCAAAAATTGACGAATTGACCGAAATTCAAAAACAAACGCCATAAATTTTTCCCAATGAGCCAAATTGGCACTTTCATCGGTGGAGTAGTAGTCAGGGGGCTCATCCAAACACAACCATATGGTTTTCACGTTAGTACCATAAATTTCGTGTTAAAAACTTGAACAGTGTAACATTTTTCAACAAGACCAAAATAAAGATGTTTTTTTTTAAATTTCTCAAAGCACTCGGAGTGTCTGGCTGGAGCAGCGTTAAGCTTTAGGGAATACAATAGACAATTTATCATTTTAAAAATTAAAACTAATGTAAATTATATTTCAAGGCAAGATTGTATTTGCTTTAAATCTGTGTTACACAGCGTGTTTATAATGAGCTCAAACCCACATAAATTCTACAACATGTCTAAAATTTTTATTGTCATTAGTGCCATTAATAATAGGTGTGTGTTTTCAAATTTTATCTCTATAACTTGTAAGAAAAACGACTATTTGCCTGACTTTTGTTTTAATTTAGCCTTTGCAGAAAAGCTGTTTTATTAACCTCACCGGAACGAGTAATAGAGCGAAGTTACTCTGTTTCCTTCTCTACCTTTACTAATTAACACATAATTCATTTGTTAGCATTTGTTGTTTTTAATATGTTATCAAATTAAAAAAAATAAAATTTCAAATAATTTTATGACAATATATAGCATCAGTTTCAAAATAATAGTATCCGATGTTAAAATAATTATTATGAGCAGGGGCAGAGACTTTCATGCACTTAAAAATTTAAAATTTTGAGCTTTAAATATGCAGTAAAAAATGCAAAATATGCACCTAAATATGTACTTAAATGGAAATATGTACTAAAACCCCAAAAATATGCACTAATAATCCAAAAAAAAATGCTTCAAAATAAAAAATGTACTTTAAATTTATCGATTTTTAAAAATCATATTTGTTACTTGAGAGCGTTTGGTTAATTAAATCCACTGGTCAGCATAATCGACCAAATGAGTCCACAATCGGGAGAATTGTGCGAAAATTTCAGCAAACCGGGTCTGTAGGAAATGTGAAAACACCTGTGCATTAGAGTGGGGCGAACTTTGCCGAATTGCGAATTTCAAAAACGGAGGGTGCGGAAAAGTTGCGATGCGTCCAGTAAACAGTAAAAATAAAAATTTTGAAACTCGGTTCACGTTCAAGGTTCCCGCAAAGCGATTGAAATTTCGGAAATTTAAAAAAAAATCCTTAAATTTTGTTAATAAATATTTGTTGTTGTGATATATTATCTATATATGGGTGAAATCAAAAAATGTGATAAATTTTTGGGCCAAATTTGTGAGAAGCAAAAAGTGTTAATATTTCGGTTTTTTCTTAATGGAATCAGTAAGTTTAGTCATTATAAACCTAATTGCAAAAAATCTCTTCTACAAGTTATCGCAATAACTTTTTTTGCACAATTTTAATTTTTTTTTTGTTGTAACGGAGTTTACATTTCTGCAAGCAAAAGATATAACAAAAAAAATTGCGTACGAATTTTCTTCAATTTATTAGATTTTCGTATTTGGGTTTTCAACTTGCTTTCCAATGATATATAATTTATGTTTATCAAATTGGCGGTTTCGCGAATAAAAATACAATTCATTCCTCGAAAAATTTTTTTTTTTTTTTAATTTTGTATTTTTGGTCCTTTTAAATGCTTTTCAAAAATACAAAATGTTTTAAAATCCAAACAGCGGTTGCGCAGTTACAAAATAATATATTAAAAACATAACATTTCGCGATCAAAAAATTCTTAAATTGTGTGAAGCAAATTTAATTTGTCAAACTAATGTCAGTAATGACTAGAAATATCGATTCAAACCCAATGAAATGGAAAATCAATCGTTTTTCGCTCCAGCAGCTTAGGGTAAAAAACTGATAACTTTTTTTGATTTGACGCAAAATTATTAGTTTAATCGTCTTTTGACGCATAAATATTAGTTGAATCACCTCTGTTTATGGTTATTTTAAAATATTTCAAACATTTATCTACATTTTTTTGAACGCAATCTGATGCAAACAATTGTGGTTACGGAGTTCACAGTTACGGAGTTTACAGAATTTTTTTTCCGAAACAAAATCGCATGATGCCTGCAAGGTGAATCCAAATATGACATTGTTTTTCTTACTCGTTAAATAGTTTGGTGTAAAAATTAGGAACGGAGTTTACAACATTTTTTCAAATCTTTTTAAAGACATCCTTTTTCATCTCGAGAATGTTACATGCTGCAGAAAAGCTGCAAGTCTGTTATACTGGATGATTACTTACAGTCCAACGATCATTTGAATATAAATAACATTATACTTTTCGCAATATAAATAATAGATAACTCCAAAATTCTGGTATATGCATTTTTATCAAAAATTATGACGAAAAATCGTTACAGAGTTGAAGTGGTGATAGCTAAGATATACGAAAAAGTACGTAAAATGTATTAATTTTTATTAAAAACGGCACTTTTCCTCTTCATTAAAATTCTTACAGTTAGTGTTTAGCTCTATTGGTTATTAAAATATATTTATAACTCGAGAACCACTCAACCGAATTACAAACCAATACATGCGTTGGAAAGGTCTACTTTTGCTGATGGTTCTTAAGGAAAAAAAATGACGAAAAATGTCTACGCATACGCGCTATACGCACACTTTTGTGATGGTGTGTTTTTCCCATATAAAATGTGTGATCGATATACAAATTTTTAATTTTCAACGGATTTCTGTCAATCGATTTCAACCAAAATTTCAGGGTACGTTGAGGATGGTCTGTAGATGTTTTGCGTAAAGTTTGAACGAAATTGGCCCGGTGGTTCCGGAGATATGGCGTGCCGATCTTTAAAATGTTCGTGTTGCAATGACAACCAGGCCTTAGCGTTACTATGACAACCAGGCTGCACTTATAGCATTAACCTAATCTCAGCTTATCCTATCTCATTTATCTCGTCTCAATTTTTTTTGTGGAAAAAGTTATTTTTTTTTGGAAACACTTCTTTTTTTTGTGGAAACTTTTTTTTTTGTGGAAATCTTTTTTTTGTGAAATTTTTTTTTTGTGAAATATTTTTTGTTTTTGTAGAAAGTTTTTTTTTTTTGGAAACACTTTTTGTGGAAAGTTTTTTTTTTTTTGTGGAAACTTTTTTTTTTATGAAATATTTTTTTTGTGGAAAGTTTTTGTTTTGGAAAAATTTTTATTTTTTTTGTGGAAACTTTTTTTTAGGAAACTTTTTTTTGTGTAAACTTTTTTTTTGTCCAAACATTTTTTTTGTGCAAACATTTTTTTTTGTACAAACACTTTTTTTGTGGAAATTTTGTTTTTATTTGTGGAAACTTTTTTTTTGTGGAAACACTTTTTTTTGTAAAAACATTTTTTTGTGGAAACTTTTTTTTTTTTGGTGGAAACACTGTTTTTGTGTGGAAACACTTTTTTTGTGGAAACACTTGTTTGTGTAAACTTTTTTTTTGTGGAAACACTTTTTTGTGGAAGCACTTTTGTGTGGAAACACTTTTTTTGTGGCAACACTTTTTTTTTGAAACATTTTTTTAACATACTTTTGGGAAAGAAAATTTGTCCACTGCCACTTTTTTTAACACTCTTTTGTCTACGCGCACTTTTTTAACACATATTTTTTTTTTTAAACACACATTTTTATTAAGGAAAGTAATATAGAGTTTGTTTACGACCATTTTTATTTTGTTTTTTTTAAACACTTTTTTTAACACATTTTCGGGAAAGAACGGGGTACAAATAGAATTGAAACTCGAGAAAATGGCAATGGAACAGAGAACGAAATGGAATAATGCGGAACGAAATGAAACAGAACGGGGAACGAATGGATTCGCAATGACAATAAACAAATCGCAAAGAGAGTCATAGTGTATACATATAACAGTGACTGGCTGACTTATTTTACCTTCTAACCGGCCTATGCTTTTTCACCAAAGTATAAATAAAATCCAAAAATGAAATTTTTTGTGCCTTTGATTAAAAAGATGTAACGATTTTCGTTTTTCGGAAACTACGAAATTGAGCGAAAACGGGTATTAATTTTAATAAATATTGGTACTAATACTAAATTTATTCTTTTTGTCAAATTTCATAATAATTCGTTTTCAAGTTAAGACGATGTCCCAGAAAGGTATCCTAATAGAATCCTGTATGTGCTTGGACCAAAGTAATGACTTTTTAAAAGCTAATGCTGTAGTCTTACTTTGTGTGTATTATCAATGGTTTAAAAGTAACTTAAATATATTTTTCAGATTTTTGAAAATTGTGTTAGTTTCAGAATATTAGTTGGCGAACTTTTGTTGAGGCTGTTTATTTCATAGCCCTGTTATATTATTTTACTTTGGTGGGGTTAAGTGCTATGGGAATAGTGAAGGAGGACACTGTATTAGGGATAAAAAATCATACACATTATTTTTCCAAATTGATGTTGCGGTCGCTGGGGATCGAACCGGCAACCACATGTGTAACAGTTCAACGCGCTAACCATTAGACCACAGCTCTCACATCGTCATCGTTATGTATTGTTAATTAAGTGTGTCTATTGATTTTATTTTTACTTAAAAAGTAGAAAATTTGTTTTACCTAAACTTCCTCTGAATAATAACTTTTTTAAATTATTTATTTTTTACTTTTACATTAATAAAAAACATTCTATTTCATTTTCATAAAAATATTTAATTCCTATACAAAACAAATTACATTTTAAAGGTACGCTAACAATGTAGCAGGCTTGCCCGATACGACAAAATTCGTTTTCGGTGTAACTGACATCCCAAAAACTAGGCCTAAGGCAGGCCGCTAAATCTAACGGGCTTGCCCGCTAGTTTCTAATAAATTATAGTTCAGTAAATTATAGTTCAGTCGAGCCTTCAAAAAGTTAGTCTAAAAATGTTTTTAATTTTTTTCATTTTTAAATCTTCTATCTATATAAAATTGTCTGCCATTTGAGTGTAAAAAAATTAAAAAATCTTGAAGGGTATTCCAAGGACGCTGCGACAAAAGTTGTCAAAATTTTCAAAGTCAAAAGTGATTATTTTTCAGAGATCATGCGCGGTTCCAGCAATTAATATAAGGGGAAAAATCATACGCCTCAGTGTCCAACTCAATGTATTTATCTACGGTGGCGTATGATTTTTCCATTTATATTGATTGCTGGAACCGCGCATGTCAGAGATTTTACCCATTTATTGTTTTGGATCAACATAAAATAACATTTTTATGACTGGTCCAAAAAAAAAACTGAAGATCATTACAAAAAAGTCAAAAAATTAGCATTTTTATAAAAATTAATAAATACCGGTAAAATACCGGTAATTACCATTAAAATTAACGGTATGGGTAACGATAACGGCATATAATGATAACCAACCTTGCAAAAAACAATCACTTTTAACTGTGAAAATTTTTACAACTTTTGTCGCAGCGTCCTTGGAATACCCTTCCACATTTTTCAACTTTTTTAAACTGAAATGAAAGATAATTTTATATAGATAGTAGATTTAAAAATGAAAAAAATTTAAAACATTTTTAGACTAACTTTTTGAAGGCCCGACTGAAAAATTAAAAATCGTGGTTTTCAGCAAAATTCAAGTAGCAATACTTCAGAACCCCTTCGGCCGATTAAAAAATTTTTATTTTTTTTGGATTCATTATTAATATTCATTATTTATATTAATTATTATTATATTGTAGATTTTTAGTTGATCTGAAGATTGTTACAATGAGTGTTATTTTTGTTCGGTTTAAGATCATATGTTACAAATTATAAATAGAATTTACAATTTTTATTTTACAACCAATAGAGAAAAAACTTATGAAAAAAAACTTTCCTAGAACCAATGGTTGACAATTAATGCATTTTAAAGTGACACCGCATCACTAAAGATACCCACAGACAAGGTACAGTCCAAATTGTTAAGTAATATTCCTTAATTGTAACATCTCAGTGTAGAAACGGTAATGACATATCATTATTTTTTGGAGTACCAGTAATGACACCCACTTACCTTCTGCATTATTTTAAAACATATAATAATGAGTTACTGATAATGACTTATTTTTATCTTTATTTCAAATAGAAAATAATTTTTTAGATTTTTTTGAAAATTTTTTGAAATCTATTTTTAGACTCAATATTTTTTAAACACTGGTAAGGATATATGTAACCACATATTTTTAGATTTTTTGTATGTTGGCGAGTAAGCTTACTTGTGTGCAGCAGGTCAATTATGTTTTTATCTATTAAATATTACATGTCAATATAGCTCAGATGGTAGAGCTGTTGACTGGCAAGCTGTAGACCCAGGTTCGATTCCCGCACCAGCAAATTTTATTAAAAAAAAATACAATAAAAAATATTTTTTTTATATAATTTATTTTTTTGAAAATCTAGACTCATTATTTTTGTCAGTACTGGTAAGCACATAGGTAACGATATATTTTTTGATTTTTCGTATGCTGGTGTGTAACGACAACTCAATTTTCAGGTTTCTCAAACGTTTCTCGAGCTTCACTTTATAAAAATAAAAATAATCAAAAATCTTTGAAATGTTGTTTCAAAAAATGTAAAAATTTTTTCCATATTAATTTTGTTCTGTGCGGGATATTATAAACAATTTAGTGCATCTAAAAAAGTATATCTTTGTTTTGTGGTGCATACAACTTAATTAGTTAAGACTTGGAAAATCTGCAACTCTATTAAAAGTAAGTATTAATATTTCTTATAATGAGTGCATCAAGAAAAATAAGAAATGAGTGTAAACAAATTGTCAGCAATTTGTGGCACTCGTCAATGCCAGTTTCTGAGTGCTGTCCAAATAGATACAAGTGAACTATTACCAGATAGTATTTTTGATAATTCAGATCATTATAGTCGTGATTTGTGCGACGAAAGTGATTCTGATGAATCTCAAGTATCTGAGAAATTTGTGCAATGTATTTCAGAAGCTGACAAAGTTTTTGAGAATAAATTAGCAGAATGGTTTATACAATACGGTATAACACATGCTGCTGGCAACAGCTTATTACAAATTCTTTCGAAAAAGATCTCGGGCCTTCCTCGGGACATTCGCACTTTAAAAAAACCCCAAGAGATGCACCAGTTAAAAAAATGGATTCTGGTGAATATATTTACTACGGCATAGCGGATACGTTAACGGACTTTTTAATCCATAATAAGCTCCAACAAAATCAAAATATTGAACTTAATATCAATATAGATGGATTACCTTTATCAAAGAGCTCAAATTTACAAATATGGCCAATATTATTAAGTATTAACTCAACTGATAGCGTTTTTGTTGTTGGAGCTTATAGTGGAAACTCAAAGCCCGAGAATAGTAACTTATATTTGGAAGAATTTGTAAATGAGCTTTCTATTCTTATACAAAATGGTTTCACTTATGAGAATATAACGTACGCCGTTTCTTGTCGTGCTTTCATATGCGACGCCCCCGCGAGATCCTTGGTTCTTGGAGTTAAAGGGCACACGGGGTACCATTCTTGTATAAAGTGCAAACAAACGGGTGAATATGTTTTTAGAAAAATAGTACACAGAGTACAGAATAACAAAATTAGAACTGATTTTGACTTTCGCACAAAGAGTGACCCAAATCACCACAAGTCAATTGAAAAAATGACCATTGAAAATCTTCCAATTGATATCGTTAAAAGCTTTCCATATGATTACATGCATGTGGTCTGCTTAGGCGTTATGAAAACAATGCTTATTTCCTGGGTTAAAGTCCGAAATCAGGGATTTTCTTTATCTTCACAAAAAGTAATAGAGCTAGATAGCAGTACTGTATTTCTTAAACACCAGATGCCCAAAGAATTTTCGAGACATTCTCGTTCGATAAAGGAGATTAAAAGATTCAAAGCAACCGAATTCAGAACTTTTCTCTTATATGCAGGTGTTTTTGTATTAAAAGACGTTTTAAATCCAGTACTGTATACACATTTTCTTCAGTTAAGTTTGGCTATTCGAATACTTTTGCACCCTACTAACTGCAAACAAAACAAATATTGTGCCAACTTTCTGTTGAATGAATTCGTCAAAAATATTTCGGAATTTTATTCTGATACTCTTTTTACTTTCAACTTCCATTGTCTCACACATTTGGCAAATGACGTACAATCTTTCGGATCCTTAGAAACAATAAGTGCCTTCAAATTTGAAAACTTTTTGTCCAAATTAAAAAAAAAAATTAGGAAAAAAGATCATATTTCTTCACAGCTTTATAACAGATTAGTTGAAGAAAGTTTGTTTTTAAAATCAAAATCTGATGTGGAACCACAATTTCTAAAATTTAAAAGCGGTATCATAAAATTTATTAGAGTGAACAATTTATACTTTTCGGCAAAAGCTCCAGACAATATTTATAGCACATATGATAGTATATTTTGCTTAATATCAATTGTTGAAGACGGTGGACGCATAATTTTAAAGAGCAAAAGAATAAACAACCTTTCTGATTTTTTTAATTTACCTATAAAATCATCAATGCTAGGAATAAAAAGTACAACAATTTTGGAATATTCTAAAGAAACCATTTTGCATACTATAAACGACATAAAAGAAAAACTCGTAATGTTAGAAAATTTTGAAAAAAACTCAGTACATTTTTCTTCCCTTAGTTCACATTTAAGATGGATCAAAATTCGTTTTATCAAAGTTCATCATTATATCCAACAAATTATTCAAAACCAAATTTTTCACAAGTGCAAAACAATCATGTTCAAAATTCAAATTTTATAACAATATCCGGTAAGTATATTAAATTTGTATTATGCATTCTATCGAAATCTTTCATCCCATTTGGTCATAAATACATATCTGAATTATTAACATTCTAAGATAACATTAACCAGAGTTGGTCTCTGCAATATTCTAAATATTGTAATTTCAGAAATGAGAATGAATTTAAGATCAAATTTACTAAGTTTTTTGTTAATGTGTTAGAGTAGCGTGCCTCTTATTTATATTATATTTATATATGTATCTTTAAATTTGTAGATTTCAATACTTTCAAGCAAGAAGTTAAAGATGAGATACAAAAGGCAGAAAAACGAATCACTGATGGTAATTTTTGAAATTTTTTATATACATACTGGTATATGTAATCTTTAATTGGGGTATTTACAGAAATTAAAGAGCAAACTGAAGGCAATAAAAGGGTGTTAACACGGCTTCATCTTTATAAATAATTTAAAGATGAAGCCGAAAGTACAGCTACTTCCAAAAAAACCATTTTCATCTGTTGAAGAGTTTTTAAATTTTGAAATGGAGATAACAAATGATATAGAGAAGTATTCTCAGTTGGTAATGATCATACAGATAAAAAAAAAACAAATACATAAATTTAAATATTCATAGATAAAGTATTCGGGTTTTCTGTAAAACAATTTTTTTTGTTAAAAAAAAAACCATCATTCTACGTGGTTTCGTTTTTCAGAACCCCATAATTCACAATAACTTTATTTCTTATTTCCAGGTATCAAATTTTGAAGAGGAGACAGCAAGTTGTCTACAAAAGTTTATTAAATCTATTTGGAGAAGCCTAATTGATGACGTGGCTGCGCAGTATCTTTGCTGGAAGGGGACAGAAACAAAAAAGCAATTCGTACATTAACAATTACCCAGGCTTTAAAAGGTAACATAAAAAATTCAAAATCTGGATCTGCTCATTTATATGTAAATATTTTTTTAATTACAGCTACTTGTATCAAAAAATTTGGTACAGAAGCGAATTTTAATTTTGAAAAAAGTTGCATATTCCATTTTCAACACGTAAAAGGGCGATATAAGAAAAAAACAACTTACATCAAAAAACAAACAAACGAAAATAACAACTAAAATTTTTAATGCATTTTTCGTTTTCCTTTTTTTTTCTCGTTAATAATTTTAAATACCTAAATATGAATATAAATTTGAATATGTAACATACTTAATGAGTTTTCTTCACAATACTTTACCTCTGTAATTTCTAAATGTTAATAAAATATATTGTTAATAACATTTTAAATAATTGCATTTAAAATTTCTTAAAACTGTATAAAAAAACATTCAAATAGATTTGGTAACTATTGAGTAAATACACTAGAGTATTATTTGATAATTAACATATTTCTCAACTCATTATCAACAATCTTTCTCAACTACAGAACAGAATTTTTTCTACACTAAAATCAGGTTAAAGAAGGATTTGAAATATACTTGAATCTTATATCAATATCGACCCCTATATTGGGCTCTATAAAGATATGAGAAATATACTTGAGCTCTAACTGCCGTTTTTATGGAGAACGCTATGATTTCCAAATTGAGAATGAAAATTCTCAAAGCTATTCTCAAGGGTAATGTTTCAGAAATAAACTAGTTATCAAATCGTTACTTATTCGGTCTCAATAGTAAATGTTTGTTGGGTTGCTTTACATATTGAAGGAACTTCAATAAATAAGCACAACTACAACATAGGGAAAAATAATAACTTTGTTAAAGACATGTGGTTTTCGTTAGTTATAATTAGGGCAACCAAAAAAAGGCATAAAAGCAATGTTTTAAGCTCTTAAAAAAAGCTCGAAAAACCAGTAAAATAAGCAGTTAAAATGCAAAAGTAAGCCTTTAGACTTCATTACTTCCCAGTGTAGAAACGGTAATGACATATCATTATTTTTTGGACTACCAGTAATGACACCCACTTACCTTCTGTATTATTTTAAAATATATAATTATGAGTTACTGATAATTACTTATTTTTATCACTATTTCAAATAGAAAATAATTTTTTAGATTTTTTTGAAAATTTTTAGAAATCTATTTTTAGACTCAATATTTTTTAAACACTGGTAAGGTTATACGTAACCACATATTTTTTGATTTTTTGTATGTTGGCGAGTAAGCTTACTTGTGTGCAGCAGGTCAATTGTGTTTTTATCTATTAAATATCACATGTCGATATAGCTCAGATGGTAGAGCTGTTGACTGGCAATCTGTAGACCCAGGTTCGATTCCCGCATCAGCAAATTTTATTTAAAAAAAAATACAATAAAAAATATTTTTTTTTATATAATTTATTTTTCAGAAAATCTATTTTTAGACTCATTATTTTTGTCAGTACTGGTAAGCACATAGATAACGATATATTTTTTGATTTTTCGAATGCTGGTGTGTAACGACAACTCATTATTTTTCGCGACATCGCCATATAAAGGTAATAAGAAATGTAATAACAAAAGTAACTAGTTACCATTACCAAGTATGTAGTTACATAACCACATATCTGGTAATGATTTTCTACACTGGGTTCTTCATTAAAATCCTCATAAAATTAAAATTTTTTATTTAATAGAATGCTACATTCCTTGGAACTTCAGTAATCAGACAAAGTTGTGAGATTCTTAAATTTATTTTCATCGGGAAATGCAATAAAGAATTAAATGTGCTAAAATCATTCTCGCCTAAGGAAATTTTAACAAAAGAGATTTTTTAATTTAAAATAGATTTTAAAAAACAAATTTTAAATAATTTATGTTGACTTAAAATAATTTTTAAAATTACTGATTTTAGGAAAAAAAAAGCTAAAATATGCTCTATTTTCGCATAAAAAAGATAAAATGAGCTTATTTTTCAAAGAAAATAGCTAAAATAAGCCAATATTTACAAAATAAGCAAAAAGAAGCAAAATTAGAAAAAATAAGCAAAAAAAAGCTCTAATAAATATAGCTTAAAATTCTTATATTTTTAAGATCGGAAATTGTATTTAATCTAATTTGTTCTATCTCTTCAAATAAAAACATTTTTGGTTGGCCTAGTTATAATAATAAAAAATGGATAAGTAAAAATGTTTGAATTTACTTCTCAAAATGCATTTCTTTGAAATTTAGCATATATATACAAAAAACTAAAGTCTACATTAGGGATGATAAATGGGATTTTTAAAATAGTACTAGGCAGCTTAAAAAATAGTACTTTTTTGACCTCTATAGTGACAATTTTTTTATTTAATTTTTTTATCATTATAAATTAACAAATAAAAACTCATAAAAATAAACAGTTCTGTTATATCTAACTCATACAGCAATAGAAAAACGTAAATATTTTAGTTAAAACTACAAAAAATTAGTTAAAAAATACGTTGCATAAAAAAATTCTATCAGATTTCTTTTGTAAAATATTATTAAGATAAGAACAGCAAAAACCAAACTGTTAAATACATATACAAAATTTTAGTTATATTTAAATAAATTTTAGTTAACAGAAAATAACAACTTATATATTTAATCCTTTAATTCACCGTGGAACATAGGGCCTCAAAAATAACAACTTAACCAGCTAAAATTAGTAATAAATAATAATTAGTAGACTAAAAATCACCAAAAATTTTAAATGCGGAAATCTTTTTTTCTATTATTTTTTTTTAATACGAATAAAAATTTAGTCTTCTGAAATCAGCAGTTTACTATTTTTAGCAATCATTTCCGTTGATTTTAGCGGGATAGGCTGCTAGTTTCATTCAACTGAATTTAACTTACAAGCAACAAAAATTTTGTTGATATAACAGTTTATTTTTGCTATTTTTACTCTACTAATATTAATATTTTAAGCAGATTTTACAGTACAATTTGTTATTTTCAATTAACTAAAAGTTTAATATAAAAAATATATAAAAATATATTTAAAAAATCTGCTAATCTTTAGTAGCTTTTTCTGCTATTTTTCCAGGTTTATTTCTGTGGGTGTAGGGTTCAGAATTTAAAGTCCCTGAATATCGTATTTCACTTCGTTTTAAAGCGAATATTATTTTAAAGGCCTATTCCACCTTGTAATATCATAAGAATATTTTCAAATGAACAAATTGATTGACAATCGAATCAAATGATTTTAATGATTGCATTAGGTGCATTAAGAATTCATACGATTCTTCGAAACATGTTTTAGGTATTTAATCATTCAGAAATGAAAATCGAATGAGTGAATTTTTTAGGAGCTCTGATGGGGTAAAACATTTTGCTCGTTTAAAAAAATACAAAAATTTCTAGATTTCTTAATTCTCCCAATTTTTAATATTTTTTTTTTTTTGTATACATACCCTATAAACACTTTCACTGGAATTCAAGTTGAAAACAAGTTCAATTCCAGCCCTGTTTTCCAGTTTCAAGGCTTGAATACAACTTTAATTACATTTTATTTCAATAGCATACTCCAGCAAAAGGGAAACAAAAATTCAAGTTTGAAATATTTTTTTTAAATATACAAATGCTAGAATTTGAAATCTACTTTACTTCAAACAAAATTTAAAGCACCTGAATTTTTAAAACCTATGTGCTTATTGGGATACGTATTTTAATAAAAAAAATGCGAAAGAACATTTTTTATGTGTTTAACTTGTGTTTTCAATAGTAACATCTAATATTTTAAATATTTTTAAACATCAGTATTTTTTATTTAAAACTCCGATATTTGATGTGTTCGCTATAAACACAATAATATATCTGAAAATTAAAAACCCAGTGTAGAAAATCATTACCAGATATGTGGTTATGTAACTACATACTTGGTAATGGTAACTAGTTACTTTTGTTATTACATTTCTTATTACCTTTATAAAAATAATGAGTTGTCGTTACACACCAGCATACGAAAAATCAAAAAATATATCGTTACCTATGTGCTTACCAGTACTGACAAAAATAATGAGTCTAAAAATAGATTTTCAAAAAAATAAATTATATAAAAAAAATATTTTTTATTGTATTTTTTTTTTTTTAAATAAAATTTGCTGGTGCGGGAATCGAACCTGGGTCTACAGATTGCCAGTCAACAGCTCTACCATCTGAGCTATATCGACATGTAATATTTAATAGATAAAAACATAATTGACCTGCTGCACACAAGTAAGCTTACTCGCCAACATACAAAAAATCAAAAAATATATGATTACATATATCCTTACCAGTGTTTAAAAAATATTGAGTCTAAAAATAGATTTCAAAAAATTTTTCATTTAGTAGTGATACTTATTATCAGAGAAATTCGTTGTGAATATTATACAGTTGGGAGTTAATAGAGTGCTTTGACATCAAAATTTAAAAAAATTCAAAATTGCTTTATGTGAAAAAAGATCATCATTTTAAATAACAAATTGTTCCCGAAGAATTTTTGTTAGTAAAATTGGTAATATTAATAAAATAAAATTTGTTTTCGATTTAACTAAAGCAAGATCAACATCCAAAAACGCGGCCTAAATAATATGTTTTGAAACAAATTCTGTTTAGTAAATTTTTAATCGCATTTTCTAATTTTAATTATTTTTTATTTAAATTAATTTCAAAAAAATCAATGTTTTCAATTTAAACAAAGCTTGGAAGCTTGTTATATACTAGCTAAAAATTCTGGAAAAAATAAAAAAAATCCCGGGAAATCCCGCACAAAATCCCCGGGATTGCAGCATTGAAAAATGGGCGGGAAACCCTACTGCTACGCTAAGGTTTGCAATTTTTTCTTTTTCTTTATTTTTCATTAAATCTTACTTTTAATTTTTTTTTTTATATATGAAGAACCCAGTAAAATCTTTCATTACCAAATAAGTGGTTATATAATAAAAATTCATAGCTCCGCACAACTTATTTTTTGGCGTCTAAACTCATTATTTTTGTTTGGCGTGGTCGTTTTTATAAGTAGTCACGCTTACCCGCTCGCTTACGAAAAAATGAGAAATAAGTAGTTAAGAGATTTTGAATAATAAGTGGCTTACAAAAAGTTAAATTATAAGTGGTTATCTGATTGCTTACTTGATTCTTAAAAATAAGGAGTTAAGCAAATACTATTAGCGTAAGGAAATACATTCAGAAAAATTTTAGTTTTCTCTAGTGTGTAATTTTAGGACTCATCATAAAAATTTAAACATAAAACTTATTTACATATAATAAATAAAAATGTATAAAATTTAACTGTGTAAAAGTACTTATTTAAACTATTACGAGTAAGTCATTATTTTATATATAGAAGCAATGAATACAATAGGCCGTTATTAGGAAGTCATTATTTTATATTATAAAATATTGCAAAAGGTAATGATATATAATTTTTGGTAATGCAGATAGTAATGAGGTATCATTACCAATATTTTGCTGGGAAGGTATGCAAATTAATGAAAAATATGCACTAAATAAAAAAATATGCTAAAAATATGCACTTTAAAGCAAAATATGCAATTTCTTAAAATGTATAAGAATTATTAAAGTCTTTATTATTTGCAATCTATAACAACACCAACATTAATATTTCTGCATTTAAAGATTATTCGCATCTATCTTAATCTTAGAGATATTGACACAAGATTTTCAAAAGTACCAAGGTACACGACTCTCCCCTATATTAGAGCGACTCACCTTATATGGACAGAAAAAAAGTAAAAAAAGTTTCCCCCTCAAAATAAACCTTGGTTTGTTTTATGTTGATTCCCAAAATATTTCGGGTCTAGCAATGAGAACTCATGATTTTTTAAAAAGGTCTTTTTTTAGTTTTTGTAAGAAATTTGCAACTTAGCTGAAGACAAAATACTCCATATAGGTATCATATGAAAGGTTTTTTAGAGGCGCGTCGAGCGGTATATATAACGTGTTCAAGGATATTCTGACATGTCCTATTTTCAAGGATATTATATAAAAAAAAACAAATTTTTGACTGTTTTGTACGAGAAGTTTGTGATTAAAATGTCAAACTTACCTATCATAATCTATAGACGATTTAAGTTAACATGTGTTTCAGATTTTTTTTTAATTCGCTATTTTCCGCGTTTTATCAGGGGGCACTTGTTTTTACTTTTTTGTGAGTCGGTCTAATGTATATATCGATATCGACGAAATCAATAAACAATTAATGTACTATATATAACTTCCGTGGTCAAAACCGTTCAATACAAACAAATTTCAAACTATATCATTTCCATTAAAAGGTAATGAAATTTTTTCCATTTGCATTCTAATGATAATTGCATTAAAATAATTAAATGTGCTAAAACCCCAAAACTTATTTAACAAATTTTAAAATTATGCTGTAATGATATTTTGTTGTTAATAAAAAAAATTTTGAATATTATAACACTCGAGTTATTTTTATAATGACTGTTTAAATCTCCATAAGAATAAAAAGCTTTTAATTTTGCAAACAGGAAATAGTAAAACAAAAGCCACCCTTCTTTGTCCACTCAAATGAAATGACATTAATATAAAAGAAATAAAGGACACAAAATCATCATCGTCATGTTTATTTAGATTTTTATTTACAATTTCACGACAGAACAAATGAACCCATTTACAATGATCTTGCTGAATAAACAAAAGGCAGCCACATCCGTACAAACCATTGGTATATGTATATGCATTTGAATCAGTACCATCAGCCATGTAATGAAACATTAGAAATCACTGACCATTGGTAATGCATCAGAAGAGTAATACAAAAGTAGTGTTAAATATAAATGCCATGAATTACAATCATTTAAATAAAAAGAAGGGAAAAACTATTTATATAGTTTAAAAATGTACACTGTTTTTGTATGTAATCAGACACATACACACAAATTCAATTTACTTATACAACGAGAATCAATTTTTATTTTGTAAATATACATTATCTATGTATGAGTCCCGGCAAGAAACAGAAAATACTCTTATGAATGTAATAAAAAAGATAACTTTTTAAGTACTTCGGCAAGCTTATTTTTTCGCTGGGATTGTATGTATGTTTGTAACTTCGCGCAATATAGACCACTGTTGGTAAAAGTGGCACAAAAGTGCCATTTGTGGCACTATTGAATGTTCAATGGCACCGTGGCACTCTTTATAGAATTTTGGCACTTTTTAAGAAAATTTCTATATAATTTGATAAAAGGTCGATATCGCTGGTTTTTCATTAAAAGCCATGCCTACATAGAACGGGTAGCAAAATTAAAAAACAATCGCTACACTAAAAATTTCTACAACTTTTTGGACCAGCTTCCAGTTCTTCGGGGACAATTTAATCATTATTTTGATTTTTAAAAATAAAAGCAATGGGGATAAAATTAAAAAAACTTTAATTGATTCTATTGTTGTCACTGGAATTTTTCAAAAATTTGTTATGGTATTCTAGTTTTTTTATGACAAGCAAAATTTTTAAAAATTTCACCATACAATGGTGAAAATTTTTTCTGCCAAAAATTAAATAAAACGAACAAAAAATTGTAATTTGTAAGAAATTACGATTTTTTCGATAATTTTATGAAATCTTAAATGAAATGAAAACTTAAAAAAATGTCCAGGAACCGCAGAACACAAAAGAACTAGTTCTAAGCACTTGGAGTTTCCTTTAAATTTTAGCATCAATCATACTGAGCTTATTCCTAACAACTTTAGCCCCAAAAATCCCATGTTAATACGTAATATTTTGGAAGAATTTTAGAATCGGTAAAAGGTTCGATGCATCTTAAAATAATATCTCAAAATATGAATTAGGTATTTCATATTTTATTTCTGTGAAGAAACATTATAAAATTCTTCAAAATAAAATAAAATTTTTATATTTTAAATTGTTGACAAATGAAAATATTTGTTTGTTATGTGCTTTTTGTTATATGATAATTTTGTCAAGGTTTTGCTGTGACAATTTTTCTCAGAATACCAAAATTATAATAATTTCCATTCACACCAGTTTTGTGACACTTTTGTTATTGTTATAAAGTTTAGAATAAGTGTGTAAAATGAATAAATATTTGAAATAAAAGCTGAACATAATTTTTGAAACATTTGCATATTGCTTAATTGTTTTTGGCACTTTTAAAGCTTTTTTGGCATCATTTAGGCACCAAACGAAAATTCTCAAATACCATCACTGATGTAGACGTGTACATATCGTATGTAGGAACATTAGGGTTGACCGACCTTATTTTGTAAAATTGCGATTTAAGGCCTGTAACTGTATTTTTAGAAAATGTAAATAGAATCATAGTATAGACTAAATTATTTTTCCGGTAATGTATAAAAATCCAAAACCGGTTGGAAAATATTTAAGTAATTGCAATTTCCTCAGACCATTGTAGGGTTAAAATGAGATAAATTATGAAAATTGTCTAAAATAAAATATTTTTTTCGATAACTTACAATGTCGTGCTCTAGTTTCATTTCCACGACCCACAAATATTCAGGTATAAATTTTTGTCTCTCTTGGATTAAAATAACCTAGTCCCAGGTATGGCCAAAGATGGGATTTTTTTTTATAAATTTGCAAAACTCTAGTTTTGAGTTTTTTAAAATTTTGTTCAGCAAAATACAATAAAAAGGAGTCACCGCATAGAAGTTTATTAAATACACCTTAGAGAATATTTCTACTGAAAATTACATATATCCCTCTTTTAACTTAACAGTGACGGAATTTTAAATTTGAAAATTTTAGAGAAAAGTGTGATTTTGGACAATAATTTAGATAATAGTATTAATTTTTTCTGTTTTTAGCTAGCTGTAACAAAATCACTTCCGATTTCTTTTAGTTCTGATACGAGAGATTGCTTTCGAAAATTTTGTAAAACTCCGACAACGCCAACCCTTTCTTTACCAAGGTTATAGTTGAAATTTTTGAAAATTTTCGATTTTTCCTGGAAGTATATAAAAACAATGTGTTGTTTCTTGCGGAATTTGGTGAAAGTTGTCCAAATAACTCCGTTAACACCAAATTTTATACATATTAACAAAAAGTTAGAAATTAAATTTTTAAAATGTAAAAAAGTGCCATTTGGCATGAAAATCGATGATGTCAGAATGACGCATTTTTTATGTTTAATGACGCTGGTTGGCTGAAAAATGTATGTAGAAACTATAAAAAAAAACGAAATTAACTCCTTTCTTCACATTTTTTTTAACAACAATTTATGGTTTTTACATACATTTTTCAGCCAACCAGCGTTATTAAACATAAAAAATAGGTAATTTTGACACCATATCCTCAAATAGGTTAATTTGGATTTACTTTTTCCAGAAAATGCTTAATTAAATGTTTTTATATCGATTTTCATGCCAAATGGCACTTTAAAAGATTTGGGGTCATTTCAATCCCATAAGGGTTAGTTTCTAATTTTTTATTACCATATATAAAATTTGGTATTAATAGAGTTGTTTGGACAACTTTCACCAAATTCCGCAAGAAACAACACATTGTTTTGAAAATTTTTTGAAATCTATTTTTAGACTCAATATTTTTTAAACATTGGTAAGGATATATGTAACCACATATTTTTTGATTTTTTGTATGTTGGCGAGTAAGCTTACTTGTGTGCAGCAGGTCAATTATGTTTTTATCTATTAAATATTACATGTCGATATAGCTTAGATGGTAGAGCTGTTGACTGGCAATCTGTAGACGATTCCCGCACCAGAAAATGTTATTAAAAAAAAAAAAAAAATACAATAAAAAATATTTTTTTTTATAAAATTTATTTTTTTGAAAATCTATTTTTAGACTCATTATTTTTGTCAGTACTGGTAAGCACATAGGTAACGATATATTTTTTGATTTTTCGTATGCTGGTGTGTAACGACAACTCATTATTTTTCGCGACATCGCCATATAAATGTAATAAGAAATGTAATAACAAAAGTAACTAGTTACCATTACCAAGTATGTAGTTACATAACCACACATCTGGTAATGATTTTCTACACTGGGTTATTTAAAATCATTAGAAAGAAGTAATCTGTTCGCGTGAATCAATTTTTTTGAGTGCTAAAAAAGTTATAAACGAAAAACCGCACACAATTTCGCTAGTAAATATTTTAAAATTTTTGGACTTTTTGGGCATGCAACCACACATATTCAAGTAACCTTTCCATGCTGAGTCCGAATTTGGTTTCCAAATTTTTCCAACACATCTGGTTTTTGAGAAAATTGAGGTCAAAGTTAACAAAAACCTTTTTTGGCTATTTTTGAGCGGTTTTTACACAGTTAATGAAAAAAGGAAAAGTGTATTGGAAAACGCATAGGGGCGATATATTTCTATTATTGATTTTCAGTAATGTTGTTTTTTTAATTTTTCCGTCCGTCCGTCTGTCTCTCCATGTAATGTTGTGCGCATGCTACTGGTCGCAAATATTAAGATATTTTGATGAAATTTGGTAGACCGACTTATATCGGCCCAAGAACGAAGTCTATTGATTTTGGTTTAAATCGGTCTATGTTTGGACCAAGTGCCAATATAAATTTTCCTCAAAATTGGAGCACAAAATTGAATGGCACAACCACGGTTTAAAGAATTACGGGATGAAATATGTCTTGAATGGTACATATCTTCATTACTATTATTTTGTGAAAGTGCTAAATGATCGGATGAACTTTGTATTCTCTACATCATATCTTTCTCCAAAAATCGCTAAAAGGTTAAATTCAAATTGAAGGCACCCCACAGTTTTAAGAATTATGGAGTCCAATCAATCTGGAACGGTAGATGTTATCATAACTATCATTATATGAAAGTGCTAAACAGGTCGGATTTTTTTATTATGCTCTACATCACCTTTCGCTGCAAAATACTCTAAAAACTTTTAATTGACTGGCACATCCACAGATAAAAGAATTAATGGTTCAAATCTAGCTTATATGATATATATCGCAATTAATATTGTTGTGTGTAAATGCTAAAACGATCGGATTATCCGTTTGGTTTCTACATCACTTTTAGCTCCAAAAATCTATGAAAAGCTAAAAATTTAACCTAAAATGGGTCGGGACACCAAACTAATAGTACGATCCATTTAGCACTTACACACAATAATAGTATCACCGATATATACCGATCACGCAGGACTGCAACTAATTATTTCTCAAACTGCGGATGTGCCCTTCAAACAATATCAAATTTCAAGTTGTTCACGTATAGAGGTGAAGAGATTATTATTGTCATATTTTCTTTATTTTTGAAGGCACACTTATTAATTTGATCTCAATTTTTTTGTTTACTTGTCAGTTATATGTCAGTATCAAAAAATTTTCAATTGCATTGAGGTTGAAAGCGCAAAAATAAAAATGTCTGAAATTACTCTTTATTCAAAAAACAGAGTTAAGGTTCAATTAGACGTGCCATATCGCCATAGCCGTAACCATAACGCCATAGTAGAAAACCAAAATTCAATTGGTTTCTATGGTTACGGTTATGGCGTTATGGCACGTCTAATTTAACCTTTAGTCCCATTTCACACACAGCTACTTTTGTTGCACAATTCTTGAGTTTGTGGGAGAGAGGGGAAAGAAGAGTGGTAATTGGTATGGAATTGCTTGTACTCGGCAATTCGTTTTGTTTTACATTCTACACAAAGTTGGCTGCAGCAGTGACGGAAAATGAGATTTTAGATTTCGTACCAAACAGACAAACAAATTGTACTTTTTTGACCCTTACGGTACCAAAATGATATATATTTATATTTTTTAGATAATTTACCATCTCTAAAAGAACAATGTAACATATTATTAATTTTTCAAAATACGTAGATGCTAACAAGGCGGGTTTAAACATGACTTTTTTGAATGATACTCACTATATATCTGAAAATTCTCAAGTCTCATTTAGTACTAATAGCACTAGAACAATGTGTATTGAGAATAGCACTGAAATTATGCGTATTGTAGTATTTTTTTGGACAGCTACAGTTTTTGAATTGGTTGAAACAAGTCTTGATTCAATTATTTTGCAGCTTTGGGCTAAAAGTTTTCATTTAAAGCCAATATAAGAAAATATTTACAAGTTTTGGTAAAATTATTTTCGTCTACGTCGGCAATTCGAATATTTGTTCAAGCTTTAAAGAACATCAAGCTGATATCAACACAAAAATTTTAAATTTGGAATATTTTGAAATTGTATCAAACGAATCGTGGTAGTACCACGGTGTCAACGTATGTTAGAATGTACCAAGAAAAGTACAATTGTACCATCTTCTCCATCCTTGGGCTGCAGGTTTTAAATTAACGGAAAACGAAAATTGCTGAAAAAAATGTCTCTGTGTGAATATGAAGGCAACTCTAAAAGAGAATTGCCGCAACAAAAGTTGCTCTGTGTGAAACAGGACTTACAGATTTTAAAGAACTGCCATTTGTTCCTAATTGAGGGCACCTAATAGAGATTTTCTAACATCATAATTATTATTCACCAAAGGTTTCAGGCGATTTCCTTTTATGCTGAAAAAGTTATACCCAAAAGAGTTGAAAAACTCTTAAAAGTTACAAGCAATATTGGGGTAAATTAGGGTAGTTTTTAATTGAGTGGAGCACATTAGCAGTATAAATGTAGAAAATGCTGATACCATCGAAAATATTATATATTGTTATTAAAATGGTTTAAATCCCGAGTTACATGGAATCGCCCGGTTCCGTAGATTTGCCCATATGTATCATAAACGATTCTTAGTCAAAATTTGGTTAAAGCTGCGCTTTAGATTTTTTAATAATCATCATTTCAATTGTAATGTACTAAAATATGTTATGTAGGTTGAATTGTTCTAAAATAGCCTTGGTTTAGTTTCTTAACCACAAAAATTTCTATGGTTAAATTTTAGCATTGGTTAGAAGAAATGCTTGGTTAAGATTTAGATAAGTTATTCAAAAAATATGTTTACCGGTGGTTAAGGCTAGTAGAGGTCTAACCAGGACATAAATTGAGATAAGTTAACGGGCCTTAACTTGATTAAGTTGGGTGTGAGAAGTTTCGACTGAAAATTAACCAAATTAATAAAGATGGAACTTTTCCAAAGTTGACTTAACCTAGATATGGGCACCTAACTTTTTAACTAAATTTTGGTATTCTTGATATATACAGTTTTTTTTTTATTTAAAATCCCTTATTTTATTAAATTTATCAAGTCACTATTGTTGGACTATTTCCAGCCAATAACACAATGAAACAGTATAAAAAATTTCCTGTTGTAATACATGCTTTTTGAAAAAGATGCTGAATCCAAATTTGGCAAGAAAAAATGTTTCAATGGCCCGTTTTCGTGATAACGCCCTTTTTATGTTTTTGGTCGATACCCCTTTTATAACCTTTTACTTATTTTTTTAGACATGTAACCAAAAATAATTAAATTTATTAAAATATTTTATATACATATATATGTAGATAATAAATAAACATGAATTAGCCATTTGTGGTGGATAAAATTTTTATTTTATTTAATATAAAATTTCTATTTATTAAAAATATTTGTACAAAAATTAAAATGCAACTGAAAATTAAAATATTAAATTTTATTGTTAAAACTCAAAATCAAATTCGATAAATTAAAATAATAAACAAGTAGGAAATATACCCTACATAACTTTCCCTTCCCGGTATTCGTAGTTGCATTTTGGTTCCTACACTTGCGCTGTAAATCTAAAGTAGAGCTATTATTTGTCAGTATTAAATTTGTACATATTTCTTCAAAATATTGTTTGAAAATCTACGTGTGAGTTTTAGCGAATTGAAAAATTCGTGATAATGATTACGCAAGAACCATTTGTGGAATAATCCTTTGTATGAATTACCGTTACAAAAGTTGTTTCCAGGCTCTGCAAATTTGTAGAAAGTTCATGTTGTGATGCACTTTTGAAGTTTTGAATTGACGCGATGGTATTGATCTAGTTGAATTGAGGAAACTCATATTTGTTAGAGTCCATGGATGCATATAAATCCAATTTTATTCAGAGGCAAACTCTGTGGGATAAACTCCAATTAAAATCTCAATTTTTATAAATTTATTGATGCGTGCAAATTAGGTCCATTATTTATTTGAAAAGTATCCAGACTTTTTCACAGGGTCGCCATTGTAGTGGATACAATTTTTATTTTATTTAATCCCGAGTAAAAATATTTTTTATATAACCATTTATGATCTTATGGAATTATATATCGTTGAGTATTGTCACCAGGTATAATTGTATATGATTGTATCAAAATATAATTAGTTATATAAAATCATATTAGCCAGATCCACCATTTTTCGGATCTAATAATATATTTTTATATATAAATATATTAACCCATATATGATTTGTTCCGGGAAATGGTGGATCTGGTTAATATGATTTTATATTATTAAATATCTTTTGATATAATTACCCGAGTAAAAAAATTATATATAATCATATGTGGCATACATTACAATATATAATTAGACATGTCGTTATGTATATCCATATATAATTAGATATCGGCCTTTACAATATTAGATATGGTATATATGATTATATATTACCTAGCATGGCTGATCTTATTGCATATATAGTTGTATATAGAGCTATATCTTAATATATATGGCGGCATTTTAGGAATATATAATTATATATGGTATCATTTAAACAATATATAACTATATATGGTGCCAGTTAAACTATATATTATATGGTGGCATTTAAACAATATATGGTCATATATGGTAACTCAACTACAATATTAACTGTATTTCAGAAGCTATTAATAGTAATTCAGAAATTTTAAATGTATTTCAGAAATTATGGAATGTATTTCAGAAATAATCAAATCTATTTCGGAACTTGTTGATTGTTTATTATAGTTAATAGAGAAAAATTTCTTAATTACATTTCATAATTTCTGAAATACAATTGATAATTTCTGAAATACAGTTTGATAATTTCTGAAATACAGTTGTGAATTTCGGAAATACATTTAATAATTTCTGAAATACAATTGATAAAACTGAAATTCAATTGACTAGTTCTGAAATACAATTCATAAATCTGAAAAATAATTGATATGTTCTGAAATAATTCGATCTGCAATTTATGGGATAAATTAAGATCTTACCAAATCCCCAAATATATCACCGGATTTAATTCGATCTGCAATTTATCGGAAAATTTAAGATCTTACGCAATCCCAAAATATATTAATGGATCTAATTTGATCTGTCATTTTTTGGATAAATTTAGATCTTACTTAATACCCAAATATACTGCTGGATCAAATTCGATCTGACATTTTTCTGATCACATTAGATCTAAGTTTATCCCCAATTATATTACTGCATCTAATTCGATTTGCCACTTTTTCGGATCAAATTAGATCTAAGTTTAAACAATATCAAGTTGGATATGATTAGATATTGCGCGAGATCGGGTATATAAAAATATACATTTAACAATACTCGACGAGATATAATTGTATAAAATCATAAATGATTATATAAAAATCATTTTTACTATTAAATATAAAAATTTTTATTTATAAAATATATATGTACAAAACTTAACAGTTTTTTTTATAAATTCATAAAACAAAACTAGAAACCCGATTAAAAAGATAATATGGTGACATATCTAATTTGATATAATACAATAAGTAATCAGATACAATTTAATCCAAAATATGGTGAATACAATTGTATCAACGTGGATCAAATTGGATTTAATTACTTTAAATTATATACAATTTAATCCGAATTTTGACCAGACATTATTGTATTAAATAATATCTTAATATTTAAAATTTGATGCAATTAGGTCCAATTTGATAAAAATTTTCCAATTTCTGTTTTAAATATTGTACTGAAAAACAATTGGGGATTCACGGAAGTGAACTTTTTTTTAACTAAAGGTAAGATTTTCAATTTGAAAGTGAGAAAACTTCAAATGAAGTTTTAATTATTGGGCTATTCATTTTAAAACGAGAAAAATACATTAAAATTATGATAACAAATTTGACATGAAACAGTTTTTAATAAAATTAAATGTCATGAAATAATAGTTTAAAAATGTTTTAAATTTGTAAATAATGTATCGTATGAATAAAAAACTACACTCAAAATAGTTTGTAGTTTAAATTAACTGAAAATGTAATTTAAAATAAATGAAAAATCACTTTAAAACCGGTCTACTGACTTTTCATTTAAATCAAAAGAAATTTTCATTTATTTTTAAATGTTAATAAATAAACTAGAAAATCCTTTTAAAATTTATGATTTTTCATTTATTTCGTTTTTTTAAATTTCAAAAAATTAACTACAAAATCCGTAAGAATAAATGATATTTATTTTATTTCGTTTTTTGAACTGACCTAGAAATCGAAAAGGAATTCTTTTTTTAATAAAATATTTTAAATGAAAATATTAACTGTAACAGAAAATCCGTATTTATATGTAATTTATTTTTTAAATAAACGACAAAAACAGTTAAAAATATATTTCTTTGTATTTTAACTGAATAATCATTTAAAAATAAATGTACGGATAACTTTTTAAATAAACTACAGTCAGTTACTGTAATAATATTTTCAGTGTAGATTTCACTAATAGGAGGAATTATTTATTAGTACCCGTACTCAAAATGAAAAAGTTTATGCTAACTAACTCGGTGCTAACTTTTTTTACACACAAATTCCCATAAGGGAAAGCTGGTAGCTAGTTAGGTTTAGGTTTTTAAGTTATTATTACACAATTTTAGTCTGCTTACGGGTAGACAATTATTTTTGTTTATATTTTCATTTATATTTTACGGTATCCATCAAGCCTATGGATAAATTTGGTGCTACGTTATTCCTAAAAAAAAATAAATACTTCGGAGTATTGGCTAAGTTTTTTTAATATGACCCAATATTCAATTTAAAAATAAAAGAATCTGTTGTTTCGTTGTAAATTTATAATATTTTAAATGAAAATGAACTTCAATTTAAATTTACTAAGATATTAGGAGTTCATTTGAATATACCATAGATTATATAGGGAAAAAGTTTGTTTTTTAAATCAATAGGCTTGTTTTGTTGTTAGATATACATACATATGTGGTACGAAATCCCATACAAAGTCTGACTGCTTATGTTAAGTATTAAGTCTTTTAACATAATATTTTCAACATCAATAATGTATGGGTAACTGTCAGATAATCTCACTCAGATTCTATACAAATATATTTTGCCGGTTTTTCGTTTTCATGTTATTATTTTTTAAATCATTTGAACTTTTTATCAAAATTTATTTTTGTAAAAAAATATTTTCCTATTAAAAATGCATTGTAATTGATTTCGATAAAATATTAAACTAAATTTAAATCAAACATGAAAATGGGCTATATTTAGTCTTACAATTTAAATTTCACGGGCGAGATCTGATTAAAAATGACAACATATGTAAAAAGATATATTCAGATATTGAGTCATAGAAAATTTGTTCGAAAGACGAAAATTATGTCTTATTATATAGAGTGCCATACAAGGCAATATGTAACGAGACATAATTGTATTAAAAAATATAGAATAATGTATGACCCGTTTTACTCGGGAAGTGACAAAAAATTGTATAGAGCAAGGATATGCGAATCTAGACCTAAATTTTGATATATTTTTTAAAATCCAATTTCTGTTCATTAGGCTATCTGGTTAATGTAAATTTTGAAAGTGACAAAAAAATGAAAAACAACTTTTAGATTTATATTGATAAACTTAAGGAAAGAAATATTTCAACATCCTTGCAGTGTCAGTCAAGTATCAGACATGACCATGTTCAAAACAAAGGCAAATTTTCGTATATTAGCAATTTTAAAAGAAACAGTATGATTTTGTGGTACAAATTTGAATTTATTATAAACTGCCAAAAAATTGGGTATCGCACCCAAATTTTAAATCAGCAATTTCTAAAAAACGGACAATTTTTTTTTTGCCACATTTGGAATCAGTTAAAATATATAGTGCAGGAGGAGATTCTCCAAAAACTTAAAATTTTTTGAATAGTGTAATTATTCCAATATTAGGTGTAAAGTTTTTAGAGGGTGCAAATATTTCTGTAAAGTATTTTAGGCTCAAGGCTTCATTAGTCTAATCGTAAAGTAAAAAAACGTATCTGTAATCAATTCAATGTGTTAAAATAATATAGAAATATATTTTTATCTTTTTTCTATGTTGTCAAGTAAAATCGTAAAAAAGTTCTGTTGAAAATAGAAATTTTATATTTTATTACCTGACATTTAATTCTATGCACAAGAAAAGGATAAAAAATACAATATTTTTATTTTTTATACTCTTTTTATTCATTATGAGAATGATACGTTACTTTTTTTACGATACTTCCAAACTAATTTGAGCTTCAAATACAATTAGTAAGTGACAGGAGTAAAATATAATAATTTGAATTATAAATTAACAACACAAAAATAAAATTGGTATATTTTACAATTATCTTCGAATCCTTTAATAGAACTAAAAGTTTGAAATCACATTTCATATTGCACACTTAGAAGTGGAACTAGTATATCTTTAAGGATAAAACTAAAAAAATTAAATTTCAAAATCCTTGGAGAGCCAACCAATAATATTCTTGAACATTTACTACTATGAAAGGTAAATTTATAAAGATCAATAATTTGTATAGTATATGTATGATTTTACGATCCGCATTTGAAAACTTTGTTAGAAACTGCCAAAAAAATAGGGCATCGAACCCAGATTTAAAAACAGCGTCTTGTCGAAAAAGGTGGAGAATTTCAAAAATACTAAATTTGTTGAGTAGTTCGGGAAGAGTTCCGAACCAGATTATGTTTACAATATTTTTATGAAATAGCTTCATATATATTCATAAAAAGTTTCATTTGACAAAAAACAAATAAAATAAAGCTTTCCCTTTGAGTGCATTCGGAACTGCTTAAATTTACTTCAATTTTTTGGTTTCCTCTAATGTACATACATAAATATTTGCGTGCATCTACTTGGGTGTGTAACAGAATACAGAACCCTTAACTAAATACAAATAAGCTTACAAGTAAACTTTATTTAATGCCATCAGGTTCAAAGGCACCGAAGGACACATGGAAAATGTTGAAGGACGATAAAGGATGAGTGCGTGTTATTTTAAATTAAAAAAAGATAAATAGAAAAACAAATGACAGTGCATATAAAAATAAAACATTTTTAATATAAAATAATAGCAGTTAATGTCAAATCACAACTAATCGACACACTTTTGCCATACTATAATAATTATTTCAACTCAAAATTCTATAAAATTTTATAAACTTATTCTAAAAATTTTCGTTTGATTTAAAATAGTTTAAAGCTCCAATCACGGGTATGGCATCACCAAAAAAATAAGTTATAAAAATATCGTTGTCACTAGATGGCACTTTGTTCAAAAAATTAACAATTTTCTTTTTTTATTTAATTTTTGAATAATAACAAAAAACAAAGCAAAAAAACAAACGGCTATCTCAAATTTTATTATTTGAATATATACCGCGCTTGTATATTTTCCTTATTTTGAGCAGTTTTTGAGTTTTCAAATATATGCTCAGCTGATACTAAACTGATACTAAATAGTTGCTCAGGTAATATTAAATTACAGCGCCATCTACCGGTGAGTAGTGTAAGTTTTGATTTCCTATCTCTATAATTAATAGTCTCTGGCTCAAATGTACAATATTTTAAGTTTTTTTTTTTAAACAATTTCAAATGAGACAAAGTGTGACACGTAAAACAAATTAGCTGTATAAATTAATGTTATGCTTTATGACTATTCGGTTTTTATAGTTAAAATCTAGAAAAAAAAAAGGTTTTCGGTTTTACAAATTTGCAAAATTTTTGTGAACTCTAAAGTCATGTTAACATTAAAAAAAACTAAAAATGACGTAACATGCAAAGCTAATATTTTTTAGCTCAGAAAAGGAGTCCAAAAACTTCTACGCTTTTTTCTATATATGTAGGTGGTTAATTCAAAAGAGACCATTGTGAACTCAAAAACCATTCGGAAAAAAGTATACAATCAACATTTTTCTCATGCATAATTTTGCAGTCTTTTGTGATTTCGAAAAATTATCAGTCAGTAGAAAATATCTTTAATAATAATAATCTTTTTCACAAATCAATTAGAAATGAGTTAACAGCTTTTTAAGATTCTTCTACGCTCGAAGAACTGTGATAATAACCTTATTTTAAATATTATAACCGACTACCAAAATAGTATTTTTAAAATAAACAGTTGTTTTTTGTTAGTTATTTAAAGAATAGAAGATTTTTCGAATTCTTTTTAAATCTTGCTTTCCCAGTGTAGGCATACAGTGACGGATCCAGGAATTACTAAATGGGTGTTGTTAAACATTTTTTATATCTATAGATATTTAATAAACCAAAAGAAAATCGTCGCTGCGCCTAAGAAAATAGCTATTTGACTCTAAAACAGCTTTTTTGTTGCCTTTCGCGAAACTTTTTACAAATTATTTTTTCACACGTATATAAACAAAACTCTAAACTTTCAATTTTTAAAAGAATTATATCAAAAAATATAGCCAATATACAAAATAAACACCTAATTTAGGTGCCTCACAAATAATTTTTAAAAACAAATAGCTACTTTCTGAGTCGCAGCAACGAAATGTTTTATATGTAAGTTCTGGAACTAGTTCCAGAATTGATTCCAGGGCAGCCGGTTTCACTTAGGAACAAACAAAAATCATCGGTGATATACTTGCGAGTTTAACGGGTTATATTATACACTTTAAAAAATACGTCAGTAAAAATCTATCAAACGGGTTTTACCAACAGTGTATCCGAAGTTTTAAACATGGCGCTATTTTTACCGTCCCGATTTTTTAAAGTAGCACATATCTCGAAACTAAGAAAGATATAGCAGAATGGATGAAAATTTAGAATACCCCAAAATATAAAAATGGACATTGGTGGGACTTTGCATCCTCGGAAATTTTTAATAAAAATATTCAATTTCATAAAGTGTAAAATATCTCGAAAACCAAGCGAGATAAAGCAAATCGGACAAAATGCTTGCTTTTTCGGAGTATCCTAACATGGTACACCTGAATAATTGTTATCACAACAAAATTCGGTTTATACAACTGAATTTTAGTTTCAATACCCAAAATATTTGGAAATAACATTCCAATATGGTTTCACCAACCGATTTTATTGGTTGTAGCAACCAAAATAGGCTTAGCAATTCGGTTGGCAACTTTTTTTCCTGTGTGTAGGCCTGAGGAGGGTCCAAATGTCCTAAATTTATACAAATTTTACGACTCTGTATAATTACAGATAAAAAACTAGTTTTACTAATTTTTTATTTAAATTTGTTAAATTTAACAAAAATATTTTAAAATCAACAAATTTTATTTTAAGCCCAAAGAACAACTTTTTCGTTTCAGCCAACAAACATATTATTTTGAGTGATACAGTCGATTCTTTGGAACAGAAAATTTTCCTGGGTGCAAAACCAATTTACGTATACATTTTTGTAAAATTACATTAAAAGCCGCGAAACATAAGAAGATATTCTTTATATTTTTTTGCATAAAATCAAAATAATTGGCTTTAAAAAAAATTAAAATTTGCGCAATTTTTTTTTACAGGAATCGCTAAATTTATCAGTTTTTTTTAAATATTGAAAATTTTTTGCCTGAAATTTGGAAAACATAATACTTAAGGATATTCACATTTAATAGTATAAGATAAACTCCCAGGTTATCTTTTAACCCTATGCAGATGCAGGTACAAGGGCCCCCTTGAGCACCATACAATTTTTTATAATTTCTCATTAAATAAGCGTCTTGAATTTCGAGATTTCATGTAGATCTTGGATTCGAGAATCTTCTTGTTCAGGAAAACTGAGTGACTACATTTTTTCAACACAAAATTCTCAAAAATTTTTTATAATGGGATTAATATCAAATTAAGTGAACTGGGAAAGCAATTTTTGCCAATACTTGTACCACCTGTTAAAGTGCCTTGCCATCACTATCCTGTATGTATTTACAAATTACAATGATAAATGGTTTTCCATCTAAAGATCTCGTTACTAGATCGTAAATGTAACGAAAACGAGTCGTAACGTGGTATTTTATTTTTGCTAAGTTACTCAAAATATGTAACGTGCTATTAAGGATTGATAAATTTGATTTTTAGAATAGTACCAACCAGTTTAAAAGTAGTACCAAAACTTGCACTTTTTAATAAAATAACAAGCAAGAACTTTCATAAAAATTCATTGTGGATTATATTTTATCCCTGAAAATCGGATTCAATTTCATTTTAAATCGAAAACAATTTGTAGTCGATTTAGCTCATTTGATTCATTCAATCATTAAATTAGTTTTTATTTACTTAATTTGTTTACTTTTCAAATATAATATTTTATGTTTCGTTTTAAACAAAAGTTTTTGTATGAAAATTAAAAAAAAAAATTTTTATTGTTTTTGCCAATTAATTTCTTTTTTAAATAAACTGGATTTCTATAGAATATTTGGAAATAACAAAAATGTACAGTGTACCAATCAAACTTTGATTGTTCCAAACATTGTACAATTGTGCCACAAATTCCATCACTGATATGCAACTAAAAACAGCTGCTTTGCTCTCTCACGTAAAAACGGAGAAAAAATTCTGTTTTCAACAGAAATGAACGGCACGTTACGACTCGTTTACGTCTAGTACTCAGCACTATGTGTTTCTCATTAAGCAGGTTGAATCAGCTGATTCGTCGCGTTACATTTACGTTCAAGTAATTTGGGCTTAAATCTTATGTTTTCGAATTACAGAAATTATAAAATTACTACACTTTTTTAATATAGAACCATAAGTGATAAAAAGCTTGTTCGTTTACCTTCTACAAGTTTCTACTTTTACTACAGCCAAAAAATCAAACAATAATTCCCAATTGTAGTAAAAGTAGTAACAAGTTCGAGTTAATGAACACACAGAATAATGATTGATGTGTCAAATTGATTTTTTTTAATTTATTTTTGTTTCCTAGAAAAAATGTGAATTATAATATAAGCTGTATTTTTTCTCATGCCTATCAACGTTAAGTATTTGAAGCAAACCTACGTTAAACGGATTGTAGTACAAAACAATTTTAAACAGGTTATGTTTATAATTGTTCCGTTATAATCGAACGTACTTCAGCAAAAGTGTTTAGGAAGTACCGCGAATAAGTTACGTTAGATGTGAAAATGTATAAACGTTGAGTTTTCACCGTTGATAATTATCCGTGTTGAAAGTTAACGTATATACGAAAAGTAATATGTTAGTTTTTGTATTAAACGCGTTTTTATGCACTTTGAGCTTTTTTATGAGTTAACGGATATAGTTAAGTCGAAAACACAGCTATAGTCGATTCATACTTTATTTAATAATATTTTTTAAAATGTATACTTAAAATATTTTTTGAATAAAAATTAAAAACCAACATAATACGTCAGTAGAATCTGTAGAAATCTGTCAAACAGGTTTCAAATATTTCTAACAAATTTATAGTTGAAACACTGATTTAAACAAAGATTTTAGTTATCTTCATTTAACACAAAACTACAAATCCTCAGCACTTTAACTAATTTGTGTTAATTTTTTTAAACTAATTTGTGTTAATTTTCAAAATTATTTACAACTAATTTTTAAGAGCCCATTCGTTAAATTTTAAACAATTTATTGTTGAAATATAATATTTTCATGTTTCTGTTATTACCCGGTAGATGGCGCCACCCAATTTTTTTCCCACCCGATTTTTTTAAATGGCCCGTATTTCGAAAACTGAGAGAGATAGAGCAAAATTGACGAAAATTTCGACTACCCCTAATCATAGAGAAAATGTTATCTCTATCTAAAAATGGATCTTGGTGGGGCATTGGACCCTCAGAAATTTTTAATGACAATTTTACACTTCTTAAAATGGTACACATCTCCAAAACTAAACGAGATAGAGCAGAACGGACAAGATGTTTGCTTCTTTGGAATCCCCTTAGATACCCTTAGGTGATATGGACTATGCCAGGGGAGGATCGCGATATCCTAAACTTCAACAAATTTTACGACTCAGTATAATTACAAATAAAACAGCAGTTTTACTAATTATACCCTACACCACTATGTGGTCAGGGTATTATAAGTTTGTGCTGATGTTTGTAACACCAAAAAATATTGGTCCTAGACCCACCTTATAGTATACCGATCGGCTCAGAATTTTTTTTTATTTTGATTTAACGATGTCCGTCCGTCCGTCCGTCTGTCTGTCCATGCATTCTTGTGCGCACTCTACAGGTCGCAAATATTAAGATATTTTGATGACACTTGATACACCGACTTATGTCGGCCCAAGGACGATGCCTATTGAATTTGGTTAAAATCGGTCCATGTTTAGACCTAGTGCCCATATAAGGGTCCCTCCAAAATTATATTGTTTATACGCTGCTGGTCGCAAATATTAAGATATTTTGATGAAATTTGGTACACCGATCTATATCAGCCCAAGGACGAAGCCTATTGATTTTGGTTAACAGCGGTCCATGTTTAGACCTAGTGCCCATATAAGGGTCCCCCAAAATTATATTGTTTATACGCTGCAGGTCGCAAATATTAATATATTTTGATGAATTTTGGTACACAGACCTATGTTGGCCCAAGGACGAAGCCTATTGATTTTGGTGAACATCGGTCTATGTTTAGACCTAGTGACCATATAAGCGTCTGTCCAAAATTATATTGTTTATACGCTGCAGGTCGCAAATATTAAGATATTTTGATGAAATTTGGTACACAGACCTATTTTGGCCCAAGGACGAAGCCTATTGATTTTGGTGAACATCGGTCCATGTTTAGACCTAGTGCCCATATAAGGGTCTGTCCAAAATTGGCTTGGTTACAAACTGCAGATCGCAAATATTAAGATATTTTAATGAAATTTGGTTCGCTGACTCACATTACAGAAAATTTTGACGCAAGCCCCATTTTAACCCATTCGAATTTCGGATCCAAACATTAGTTGGCTTTTACCCAGACTGGTGTAGGGTATTGTATAATCGGCAAGCCCGACTTTAACCTTTTTACTCGTTTTTTATTTAAATTTAAATTTTTTAAATTTAATAAAAAATATTATAAAATCAACATTTTTATTTTAAGCTAAAAACAGGAAAAAATTTTGTTAAAGTAACAAATTTTTCTGTTCAGCCAACAGACTTATTATTTTGAGTGTAGTAATTTCTTTATATTCAACCTATTTTTCCATAAAAATTTCCAATGGAATTTGATTAGTTTTTAGTAAAAAATATTTATTTATATGTTATAATGAGTACGATTCACCGTTAATCGCGATTAACCGCAATAATTTTAACCATAACCGCGGTTAAGACAAATTGCAGTTAAATGCAAACTGTATTAAGGACTGTCCAAAGCCAAGGAATTTTTAAGTGCTCTTATTAAATTCTGTCTTTTCAATTAAAATTTATTAAGAGTAACAAGAGTTGCAGTTTTATCTAAATCGTTCCATATTACTGCCATGACGTTGACTGCATAATATAAAACAAATTTTCATATACCATCTTTAAAGTTTTCTTCAAGGTTGGACTCACCCGAAAAGAAAACAAAAAATAATAAAACAAATATGTTTAAATGAAAACACTGAAGACATGAACATGAAAATATGTAAACAGGAAGTAACTCTGTTGTGTGTATGTGTATTAATATGTACAATAGAGTGAACATGAATAAATAAAGGCTGACAACAACATTGAGTTGTTTGACTTATAAAATCTCATGTTGCAAGCAGTGATGCCAACTTTTTTAAAGCTAAAGGCGCAAAAGCATTTAAAAGGGATATAAAAGCAATAAACAACTTTTTGCAGCTTGCTAAAAATGATTAGTTCTACAACAAAGAAAAAATTGAATTACCAGACAATTCTTGCAATATTTTCAAATACAAATAAATATTTTCTAATTAATACTACACTCATAAAAAAAGTTAGTTCTTATTAAATTGAACTAAATTTTCTGGTATTTTCTCTAAAAAGGCCCATACAAATTGGTCAAACTTCAGCTATAATAACAGGAAATAGTACATGTATTTGCGCCAACAGAATTTTGACCTATTTTACGGACTTTTTTTTATAAGTGTACATTTACACTTAACTGAAACCTAGTAGTTTCTTAAAACTACTTCTTTTTACTTGTCAAATGCCATAATAATTTTGAACCAAAAAATAAAAGTTTTTAAAAACTACTAGTTTTTGGTTGTAGTGTAAATTATTTGAAGAAAAATTAAGATTTTTATTTATATAACACTTTTTTAAAATGACTAAATCTTTTCGAAAAAATTTATTTGGTAATTTTATGTAAAACTGATAACTCGCTTAATCAACATTTTTCGCGTTTGGTATATCAGAAAGCAGTAGACTTATCGCAAAAAGCACTAACTTGGCATCATTAGTTGTATGTCATGGGTTTTATCTAACACACATCATCATAGTATGTTTTAGGGTATTCAATCGATTAATCGTTATTCAATTAATCGAACAATTTTTGTCAAAAATTATTCGAATAATTTAAAATGTCCAAATTACGAATAACGAATAATTCGAATAATTCCATACGATTAATCGATTAATCGAAATTGGTAGAAAATTACAAAAATGTTTAAAAAATATAAATTTTTTATTAAAGTAAATGTGCTAAAATCCCAAATGTTTTTTTACAAAATTGTAATAAATAATTTGCTGTAGGCTTCTACCTATCCGGATTTCATTCTGGCCTAAAAAAATAATTAAGCGACGACCTTTTAGAAATTCTGGAAATATTTGTCAGCTTCAACTTAATAAGAATTTCATGTTTTCAAGTGGGAGCATTTATAAACATCTTAAATTCCAAAAAAAAACATAAACAACATAATATTATCACAGTTTACTTTGTCACCTTCCAAATTACTACTCTGTTGTTGCGGTACCATGAAATAACTCCCAAATGAAATAAGTCCCAAAACAAAAATGAAATAACTCCCAAAAATTTTCCATACAAATCGGGGCTTATTTTATTATGAAATAACTCTCAATCCGTTGGGACTTATTTCATAATTTTTTGTTGGGAGTTATTGCATTATGAAAAACTTCCAAATGAAATAACTTCCAACTAAATTTTGTTGGGAGTTATTTAATTTCTTTTTTACAGTTGGGATTTATTTCATTTTTTTGGGATTTATTTCATTTTGAATATAATTTGATCGTTGGGAGTTATTCAGTTCTGATTGTTGTTTTAAACAGTTGATTTTTTTTGATAACTTCTCTGTTAAAATCCATTATATTTATTCATCGGTATGAAGATTAAAGGGGATACCTCTTGAAAATCAATTATATTTTTAAACAATTGTATTAATTTTTAAAATTTATAATCTGGTTGAAAAAAACACCACTGTCGATAACTTGGTTTGGTCGAGCGATTTTTAAACCAACCCAAGTTTTCGCTGTGCCACTTTTTGCAACTACTTTTTAACGTTTCTAAAATCACTGAGTTATAAATTTTAAAAAATAGAGTCAGTTTAAATTT
The DNA here is from genome assembly GCA_949987735.1 of Leucophora obtusa. Classification (NCBI taxonomy): domain Eukaryota; kingdom Metazoa; phylum Arthropoda; class Insecta; order Diptera; family Anthomyiidae; genus Leucophora; species Leucophora obtusa. Next base: position 106,153,212 of record OX465299.1, on the reverse strand, counting down.
TGTAGTAAAAATATTTCTGTTTAAGCACAAAATTTTAATCGCACACACAACATGTGTAATTCTAAATTAAAAGTGCCTATTTTACAATAAATGCGCATTTTTGGGTAAAAATGTGTACACAAGCGTAACATTTGGCGTTTTTTTTAATCACTGGATATATTTTTGGATTTATTTTATTTTGTTAAAAAATCCACATTTTGTTTTTCAATTTTTAAAATTTTATATTTTTATCCAGATGTAACACTTATTCCCTTATATAATGTGAAAGAAAAAAATTAAATTTTGCGAAAATGGAATTTCTGGAATAAAATTAAGCTAAATCCAAAACGGATGTATTTATTTTTTAAATCCATTTTGGATTTAGCTTATCTCAATTCCTGTGTTCACATTTTTACAAAATTTAATGATTTCCCTGCACATTATATTGGCGAATAAGTATAAGGATTTAATAAAAATTATAAAGTTTTCAAATTAAAAAACAAAGCATTAATTTTTTAACAAAATAAAATAAATCCAAAAATAAATCCAGTGATTAAAAAATAGGCCTATTATATAAAATTTTATTGACTTTATCCCAGCGAATTTACAAACATTTTTAAAGTGTATTTATTAAATAAATAGTACTCGATTTTTTGAAATAAGTCCCCAAATATTGGGACTTATTTCATTTTCCTCTTTGGGAGTTATTTAATTTTTTGCAATTGGGAGTTATTTCATTTTTGTTGGGGCTTATTTCATTGGGAGTTATTTCACGGTACCTGTTGTTGTGACTTATTTAGTAAAGTAGTGGTATCTATTTACGTATAATAAATTTTTAATTATTTTTTACGACTTTTTAAACGTTGCTATTAAACGAAAGCATTAATAATTATTAGAATTATTAATTATAATTAATGCTCAATGTAATAAAGCTTGTTTAGTGAGCACTCTGAATTAATAAAATAAAGGGATGGTTGTACGGAAACGTAAAGGGAAAATCAATTCTCAAAAGAATTCCTCTCTACATTTAGGTTTTTTATGTATTCAATGCATACGAAAGAGATACATAATAATTTACGGGGTCTTATATGCTTCTTTAACTCTTTAACTCATTGCGGTGGTCCCGATTTGGTAAAATTTTAATATGTGAAAGAGTGGGCAGAAAAAATAAAAATAATGACTAAATCTGATCTCAGTTATTAAATTATTTTATTTTTATGAGTTTCAGAAGAGTTACTGAATCTTGTTTTGTTCCTTTTTTTAAATAAAATGATTAAAAACCCAACAAATGTATGCATATTATTTTACAGAAAATTTTTTCGATTAATCGATTAATTTTAAAATTTTGTTCAATTAACCGGTTAAGAAAAAAACCCGAATAATTATTTGCACGATTAATCGATTAAAATAAAAAGCCGATTAATTGAATATCCTAGTATGTATGCAAGTGTGTTTTCATATGCACAAGATCTTTTAAGCAAAGAAGCAAGACTTAAAGGTAAATGTTGCAGCACGCTAAATAAAATATTAATATTTTCTTTTTTATTCTTTTCCTTTCATATGAAACTTATACGCACATACAAATTTTCCTTTTTTGTATTTTTTATAGGAAAAGTTTACTTTTCTTAACCATTTTTGTGTGACAATGTTATAATAGTTTTCACTTGTTTTGACTTACAATGTTTGCATCTCAGCAAAAACTTGGTAATGACTGGTCATTACTACATGCGTTACTTAGATCTCATATCTCATTACCCTTCGAATTACTCATATCTCATTACCCTTCGAATTACTTAATGTAATGAGTTACCGATAATTATTCCACACTAGCTGAAACAAATAATATATGTTCTAAATCATTACAAACCATAACTATGGCGTAGCCTAGTGTTTAGCGTTTTTGCCTGACAGACATGATGATCGCTGATCAACTCGTGTTAGCTTCCATTGTTTTTTTTTTTGTAATTTATATTAAACATCTATTTATAGAAACGTTGATGTTCATTAAGCAGTATTTAATAACAACAAGTTTTGTGAAAAATAGACATGTATAACAGCTGCCACAATAAATGTGTACACACTTAAAGCATTAAAAATCATAGTGATGTCGTAGTCTAATGGTTAGAGTGTTTGCCTGACAATCGAGGGGTACGCTGATCAATTCGTGTCAGCTCCTATTGGTTTTTAAATTTTTATACTTTTTTAAATTTATATTCAACATCTATTTATAGAACAGTTGATAAACTACTTACAGGTAACATCAGTGTAATGACTTTCCTCCAATGACATCACCATGTTAAAATAAGTAGTTTAGTAATTAAAAGGTAACTAGTGAACATTTAAGATTTCAATACCTAAAACTCATTACATGGCAATGAAAGGTTTTGCTGGGATGTTTTTCTTTGAACTTAATATTTTAGATTTGTTTTCCTTTTTTTCCCGTCTCTGTTTTAACTTTGACTTATTTTTACTGTACCTTTTCAACATAGCTTCCTGCGAATTGTCAGTCATTATGTGTGTATGAACCAGAGCTTTGAAGTATTAATTCCTTAATTCAATTTTTCAATTCTGAATTAAAAATTCGATGAATTAATTCACAAATCACCATAATCACCATTAATTCCATATTTGTTTTCGTTCCATTTATTTTGTTATGGATTAATTCAATTGCTATAGTTCTTTTTATTAAATCAAATGATTTAATTCACTGGTGAACGCGTTCAATTTTATAAACCGAACGGAAAAAAAGTGAATTAATTCCTTACTGAATTAATTCACCACTGAATTCGTTCAATTCCATTTTCGTTCAGTGAATTAAAAAAAAATAAAATTACGTTCAGTGAATTAAAAAAAATAAAATTACGTTCAGTGAATTAAAAAAATAAATAAAATTACGTTCAGTGAATTGAAGCCTGTTTTCTGCCGTTCAGCAACTAAGCAATTTTACAGCATTTGCTAGTAAAAATAAACAAATTACATATATATATATTAAGTGTTAGAGAAATTCGATGCACTTTATCAACCTACATGATTAAAAAATAAATCCTTTTACTATTAAAAATAAAAACTTTACAGATATAGATGAATTTGGAAAAAATATAACTATTAATTTTGAAAACTTATGCTTCCGAGTAAAATGTAGATGCTTGACTATGACGTATTCCATTTATACGTTTTTACAATACAATGTGTTCTTCACTGAACGGCAGAAAACAGGCTTTGAATTCAGTGAACGTAGTTTTTGTTTTTCGATTAAATGAACGTAATTTTTTTCTAATTCAGTGAACGTATTTTTTTTATTTTAATTCACTGAACGTAATTTAATTTTTTTTAATTCACTGAACGTAATTTTATTTTTTTTAATTCACTGAACGTAATTTTATTTTTTTTAATTCACTGAACGAAAATGAAATTGAACGAATTCAGTGGTGAATTAATTCAGTAAGGAATTAATTCACTTTTTTTCCGTTCGATTTATAAAATTGAACGCATTCACCAGTGAATTAATTCATTTGATTTAATAAAAAAGAACTATTGCAATGGAATTAATTCTTTGAATTTATTGTTTGATGAACGCGTTCAGTTGAACGAATTCAGTGAATTACTTAAGAAAAGGAAGGCTTTGAATTCAGCGAACGTAGTTTTTGTTTTTCGATTAAATGAACGTAATTTTTTTCTAATTCAGTGAACGTATTTTTTTTATTTTAATTCACTGAACGTAATTTAATTTTTTTTAATTCACTGAACGTAATTTTATTTTTTTTTTAATTCACTGAACGTAATTTTATTTTTTTTTAATTCACTGAACGAAAATGAAATTGAACGAATTCAGTGGTGAATTAATTCAGTAAGGAATTAATTCACTTTTTTTCCGTTCGATTTATAAAATTGAACGCGTTCACCAGTGAATTAATTCATTTGATTTAATAAAAAGAACTATTGCAATGGAATTAATTCTTTGAATTTATTGTTTGATGAACGCGTTCAGTTGAACGAATTCAGTGAATTACTTAAGAAAAGGAATTCATTGAATTCTTGAGAAAGTTGAATTCGAATGGTAGTAAATTCATTCAAAAAAGAATTAATTCTTCAAAGCTCTGGTATGAAGTATACTTAAATATATCACGGTTGTCAAACACTAACCTTAAAATGCCAATAGCGCTTTAGAGGGGCAGTTAACCCCTCTCAAGAGAAAAGGTTATCTTGTCTGTCTACATTCCTTAATTTATAGAGTCCAAAAAAAAATCGGAAAATAAAAAACCTGACTACCGTCAACCTTAAAATACCAATAACGGAATAAAACATACTTTCCCTTAAAATATCCTAACGAAATTATTTGAAATACCTTTAACGTTAAAATACAATAACAAAATAATTTAAAATACCGTTAACCTTAAAATATCCTCACGGATTAACTTTAAATTTTGTATTTCTGTCTCTCAAAAACATCATATTTGAAATATAACTTTCCGCTTTTATTGGACAGATATTGCTCTTTTTTACATACACACATAAGGTTTCACCAAGTGATAGCCCTTAAAGTTGTCAAAAATATCAAAAAAGAACCATCGTTAACCATAAAACACCAATGAAATAGTTTAAAACACCGTTAACCTTAAAATACTCTAACGAAATTACTTAAATAACCATTAATCCTAAAATAATTTCACCAAATAACTTAAAATAGCGGTAACCTCAAAATACCCTGAAAAAATTATTTTCAAACAACGTTACTCAATATCACTAACCATACGAATCGATCGCCAATCCTGTATTGAATGAGACGGTTAAGGAAGCAAAACATAAGCTTCCTAACAAATTTGAAATGAAGACTGCTGATATTATGTGGTATTATATTAGTATTTACAGTAGACCGTACCTTAAAAAAAAAGTTCGCCGTACACCCTCCAATATGATGTATTTTTGGAAGGCGATTTCAAAAAAAAATTTTTTTTTTTTGCCGACCGTAGGGGTCGCCTTTTTTAATTTTTTGTTATAGCTTTGGCATTTAAAATCGGATTTTAAAGTGTGATATATCGATTTTTTTGCCTCGAGGAGACCAGTGTTTTGCTATATAGTAAAAACCCAATTAAAAAAAGTTTAAAAAGGAGACCCTAAGTTCGGCTACCAATATATAAAAAAAATTTCTACTGGGTTTAGCGAAAAACTTCCTTAGCAAAAGTTTAATGATTTTTTGCGAGAGTTAATTTTCTGACATTAGGGTAGTACATTAGGGTTGTAGCAACTGAGATCTGGTGGGTAACTACTAGAACGGGATACTTGAGGTCAAAATGTCCTTAGAGCTAAGCAATGGTCTCCTCGAGAGAAAAACATCGATGTATCATACTTAAAGATCCGACTGTAAATACCAAAGATATAACGAAAAATGTAAAATGGCGACTCCTACGTTCGGCAAAAAAAAAATAAAAATTCTTTTTTGAAACCTCCTTGCAAAAGTGCTTCATATTGGAGGGTGTACGGCGCACTTTTTTTTTTGCCTGTAAGGTGGTACGCTCTAATGTACAGTAGGGTAGACCTACCTTATATGGACAAAAAAAATGGCGACCTGTGACTTCCGTGGAAACATCGAAAAATTTTAAAAATTTCACCTTTGACCTTGGTAAAGAAAGGGTTAACGTTGTCAGAGTTTTACAAAATTTTCGGAAAACAATCACTTGTATCAGAATTAAAAGAAATGGGAAGTAATTTTGTTAAAGCTAGCTAGAAACACAAAAATTAATACCATTATCTAAATTATTGGCCAAAGTCACACTTTTCTCTAAAATTTTAAAATTTAAAACGCCGCCACTATTAAGTTAAAAGAGGGATATGTGTAATTTCCAGTAGAATCATTCTCTAAGGCGTATTTAATAAACCCATATACGTTGACCACTTTTTTTATATTTTGTTGAACAAAATTTTAAAAAACTCAAGACTAGAGAATCGGAAATTTATAAAAAAGTTGAAAATAAGGTCGCCCTAATGTGCAGACACCTACTCTCAAAAAGTGTGCGTATTAGGATGGGTCAATTTGTATGGGTCCGAAAAAAATGAAGAAGCGTATAGCAGAAACTTGATCTACACTAAATTCTAAGAAAACTACCTGAAGAAACTATGGGTCTAAAATGAAAATCTAGCTCCCGCCGAGAAGCATTTTGATTTTAGCGGTTTTGTAAAAACTGCATAAATTTTAAGTTCGAAAAAACATGCTGTCTTACAAACCTAACATCATATTTTACACAGTAAATACCTGGAATTGATTTGAGATTGTCGTTTGAAAAGTTGTACTTAAAGCGCTATTAATTCGGGCTTGTTTTGAAAAACAAAATATATTCATTTTTTTCTAAACCGTGTTTTATTGAAGGTTTGATTTAGAGAAATTATGAAATCAAGTATAGTCAAAATGCTTCTCGGCGGGAGCTAGGTTTTCATTTTAGACCCATAGTTTCTTCGGGTAGTTTTCTTAGAATTTAGTGTTTGCTATACGCTTTTTCACAAAAAAATTGACCCACCCTAGTGCTTATATTTTAACCCCTAAATTCATAAACACTTTGTAAAATTATAGGAGGTTTATTGAACAAATTTTGTATGAAAATGACGTTTTGTAAACCTGCTATAACTTTACAAAGCATTTATGAATTGAGGGGTAAATATATACTTTAAAAAATTAATTTTCCATATTTTTCAAATTACTTATGGGAAGGTATATTACAGTGCCACAAATATTTTACGCTCTCAGCCAAACTAAATGGAAATAAAAGTACCTGCATGTGGTAGTTAAACGCCTGCTGGGGTTTGATTTTCCTCTTCACAACTATTTTTTAAAACCAGAGACATAATTCATAATCTGCTGTATAAGAATATTGGAAAAACAAAATAATACCGAGGGCTTATATTGAAAAATATCTATCTAAAAAAGTAAAATTTTATAGTAAAGCAAAAAACTGTTCACTTCACATTTTCTAAAGGTTTTTAAAATTCTACACTCTACAATAGCAGTATTTTAACTCAAACCTATCAACGTTAAGTCTTTAAAGCAAATCAATGTTAAACCACACTGATAGAATTTTCGTTCATACTATTAATGAATCGATTACATTAATCTGAATTCATTGATTTAATGAAAAAATTTCATTGAATTAATGAAAAACTCATTAATTTAATGAATTTTTTCATTGTGTATTTTCAACTAACCCGTAAGATATGCTATAATTTTTATAAGGGTTTTGAATTTGCTAATTACTAAAATAGATATATATTCCAGTAATGAATGGTTGCAACTGAAATTATTTAAACATAAAAGTCCAAAAAATGACATCATTTTGTTTTGGCTACTTAGATCAATCGGTAACGCGGTAATGTTTAAATTCTGGTGTTTACGGGTTCATGTCGAGTTCAGGGAGAAGTCAAAAATGTTATAAAAACAAAAAAGAAATATATGTACAAATAAAAATTAATAAAATAAAAATAAATAATTAAAGTTTGCTAAAAACCGAAAAATTTTAAAACTGCGGTTTGGGTTTTTCAAAATTATAAAAACCGCGGTTTCGGTTATTTTTCGGTTATCTTGTGATATTAATAGACTTGATTTAAAATAATTAAATATAACAATATTCTACCTAAATATATGATAATTAAATATGCATAAAAATTAAACAGTTTAATACATCCAAGAAATCTTTTAGAATTCGATTGAATTTCTCACTCGAATATTTAAAGGCAATAACGCCATTTCAAAACCTTTCCGGGAGAAGAAATAAACGTGGAAACCCGTTATAAATGATTTTTTTTCGGCAATTAATTACAGTTTAAATTTTAGCAATTTGTTTAAAACAATAAAAAGTTAAAATTTTTATAAATTTCGCGGAATACGAAATAAGGCTTTTTGAAAAATCGGCGAAAATCGTAACTGAATATGTGAAACTCAATGGTCCTTACTATAAAAGAGTATTTTAAATTTAAAGTCGACTTTATTTTTAATCATACGGTTTTGTCCATTTTGTGTATGGAAACCCTACAAAAATATTCATATTTCCAAACATTTTGATTGGTTGAAAATAAATTAACCAATCAGAATTCTCCAAAAAAAAATCAAGTTAAGGCATACTGCCACCCAATATTTTAACTAAAGTCGACTTTAACTAAAATATACATTTGAAAATTTTAGATAGAAAGGGCGAATATCTCTTTAACCACTTGAATTTTTGGTGCAATTTTTTACTTAACTTATAAGCTTCAGTTTATGTTATCCGTAATAACAAAAACAAAAAATTCTTTAAAGCAGTTTTTAATGTAGAAAATGTTCAATACAATTAAATACAATATTTTGTAAAATAGAAGTTGTCTTTTAGAAATTCAAGATTCAATAATATGCAATTTAATTAATTATTTTAATTGGTTAAAGTATTTGTTAAAAACCGACTTAGTTTTGTCGGTTTTCGGTTTTGAGGCTTGAAAAACCGCGGTTTCGGTTTCGATTAAAACCGAACAGCAAACTCTAATAAATAAAAAAAGTAACGCAAAAAAAATATTTTTATTTTCAATTAGTTTTCATTTAATGAATACGTTTCATTGATTTAATGAACGCGTTCTTTGGGGACTTTTCAATGAAAAAATTATTGGATTAATGAACAAATTCATTAATACTATGCACAAAATTCTATCACTGCAGCGGTCGCCTTTTTAAATTTTTTTTCAATGGATTTTTCCTTTATAGCAAAACACTGGTCTCCACAAGGCAAAAAAATCGATATATCACACTTTAAAATCCGACTTTAAATGCGGAAGCTATAACGAAAAATTAAAAAAGGCGACCCTTACGATCCGGAAAAAATTTTTTTTTTTTTTGAAACCTCCTTGCAAAAATATTTCATATTGGAGGGTGTACGGCGAACTTTTTTTTGAGGTACGGTCTACTGTTCATATAGAAAGGCAGAAAATATATTTCGTCTGATTTGAAAATTAATTTGTTTATAATTTTTAGAGAAAAATGTTTATTCTTCTCAGGGACGTAACAGTTATAACTTTTATTCAAAAAACTTATTGTTTTACAATTATTTCTTGTTTGAGTATTTTTAATTTTCTGTTTATTTCCTCTGTTTGATTTTTATTTTTAATTCAAACAAAAACTATCCAAACATGATTTTTATTTTTTCAAAAATAATAAAAGTTATTTTGTGATTTTTTTTCTTTATCAAAAAATAACAGTTAAGAATATAAATCAAAAGCCATAGAACCAATGACTTCAACAATTATAATATCCTGATGATGTCAACTAGTGTTAATAAAAGATTGAACAGTGATTTAAAGTGAGTAAATATGTATATTCCAGCAACTTCCGGCATTCAATTAAGGTCAATTTTTAATTTTTATTTTATTATCAAATAAAAAAGTTAGTGCTTAATTTTTTCAAAAAAATCATTCTGTAACTTTTATAAAAAGTTTTAAAATAAAAATCAAAAAAACAACAGAAATTTATACAGTAAAATATAAAAATTGAAAAAATTAAAATCTTTGCCAATATTTGTGATTTTTTTGTGCAATATGATTTATAAAATATAGTGCATTATTGAAATATTATAATTAAATAAATTTGGGTGGTGACTTTTTTAGAAATATAACAGTTATTTTGGGTCTCTGATTCTTCTTCGTAACCTCAATTTTACTAAATGAAAACTTATAAAAGTAATGAAAAATTGACATGGTCTTTCAACTTTTCTTTGGATTTTGCCTATAATAGAAAAAAAAGGTAATCTTGCAGAATTACACTCTTCAAACCTTGTTAATTCTTTAAAGTAAATGATAGATTGTTTTTTTTTCAAACAGAAGCACTACTCAGGAGTTTCTTCCTATTAAATAACTTTGAAAATCACAAAAATTGCGCAACAAAATCAATAGTGAATGAAATCTGATGTCTTTAGAAAAAAGGAATTTAGTAATAGCAAAATTTATATTTTTTTTTTTGATCTGAAATTAATTACAAAAAGCTCCAAAAGTGCACATAATTTGTTTACACTGAGAGAATTATCTGCATGATATTAATAAATTTTTGCATAAAACCAATGAAGTTTCACTGGAACTCGTCCATTGAAACTTTTCATTGAATTAATGGAATTTTTCATAGGAAGTTGCTAAAAATTTCATTTTATTCATTAAAAGTTTCATACACTCAATGAAAAAGTTTCATAAAATTGGATTGATGAAATATATGAAGCTTTTTCATCAAATTTAAGAAATATTTCATTTACTTTGTGAAGAAAACATCATTAGTTCACTGAAAATTTTCATTAAAACTCGTCCAGCAAAATTCCCTCTGTGTATGCAATATGAAGTATGTTATATACATTTTTTGTTTCAAATTGGCTTTGATATTTAAAATCGGACTTCGTCTTATTTTTAAAATTTTTTTCTAAAAACACCTTAAAAATATGTTTAATTTTTATTTTGAGCCCCTATATTACAAAAGTTATTGAGATATTGATACACACTTAAGTTCGCAAAGTACACTGATAGAATTTTCGTTCATACTATTAATGAATCGATTTCATTAATCTGAATTCAATGATTTAATGAAAAATTTTAATTGAGTGAATGAAAAATTCATTAATTTAATGAATTTTTCATTATATATTTTCAACTAACCCGTAAGATATGCTATAATTTTTTAAGGGTTTTGAATTAGCTAATTACTAAAATAGATATATGTTCTAGTAATGAACGCTAGGGTTGCAAACTGAAATTATTTAAATATAAAAGTCCAAATAATGACATAATTTTGTTTTGGCTATTTAGATCAATCGGTAACGCGGTAATGTTTACGATCTGGTGATTACGGGTTCAAGTCGAGTTCAGGGAGATGTCAAAGACGTTATAAAAACGAAAAAGAAATATATGTACAAATAAAAATTAATAAAATAAAAATAAATAAAAAAAGTAACGCAAAAAAATAATATTTTTTCAATTAGTTTTCATTTAAAGAATACGTTTCATTGATTTAATGAACCCGTTCTTTGGGGACTTTTCAATGAAAAAATCATTGGATCAGTGAACAATTTCATTAATACTATGCACTAAATTCCATCAGTGTAGGGCACGGAATTAGGCTTCAACTGTGTAAAGTGGTTTCTTTCTAAAGCCACGGTTACTAGATTATAAAATTTTTATTGAAAAAATCGTTTGAAAAATGGAAAAAATTAAAATCGCGAATTGTGCAAAATTTAGAGCCAACTTGAACAAACCGGTTGCAGATTCGAAATCAGCACACCCCAATTATCCTAAATCCACTGCAATATCGTTCACCTTATTTTTATATTAACCAGTGTAATGAAATACTATCTTCCTTTACATGTTGTGCATTTTTTATTTTACTGTGTTTGTAACATGATTACCCTCTTCGTATTCTGGAAGTATTGTCTTAGTCCTTGGAGAAAATAAACAACAAAATTACATAGTCTACTGGGACACAATTTTAATTGTAAACTAGTTAAATATTTTTTTAGAAAGAAGTGGCCACGTATAATTTTATGTTATTATTCGAAGTTATTATTATATAGGTAAACTATTTGTTTACTGGTCTTGAACAAGTAAAAACTATAAGAATAAATTTTGGGTTGCAGAGAGCAGCATGTGAATCAATTTACAAGCTAATTTTTTACATTTTGATTTTGTATTAAAACGATACTTTATTTTTGAAAATTGCACAGAACAAGTGCTCACTTCACTGCAATTCCATTGGAATATATTCGTCAAGAAATAGTTTTGTTACCTGCTATAAAAGAAATCAGTTCCATAGCATCTGCTATGGATATGATGCTTAAAGGAGCCCTCCTAAAATAGGTACGTTTTAGAATACTTATACCCAAATGCATAAACATTTTCTTCTTTTTTATGACAGTCTTATAATTCAAATTAAAATGGAAAGCAATGAAATTAAATGCATTGGTAAACTGAGCGAAGTTTGAAAACGAGAATACCAGAACATGAAACAGGTATAAGAAAATGTAAACATACAACTGCTTTAGGATATCGTTGTACAGAAAAACATAAAGTGTGGAGAGGTGAAAGGTGGTGAAAGATGAAGGGCTTCAAATATGGCAACTCTGTAATTTCGCGAGATGTTAAAACTTAAAACAGTTGCTGGGCGCCATCTGATGAAGAGTTGGCGATCTAGTGATTGTATCTCATAATTTTATATGCTTCTTGGTTACCCAGTGTAGAAAATCATTACCAGATATGTGTTTATGTAACTACATACCTGGTGACTAGTTACTTTTGTTATTACATTTATTATTACCTTTATATGGCGATGTCGCGAAAAATAATGAGTTATGGCTACACATCAGCATACGAGAAATAAAACAATATATCTTTACCTATGTGCTTACCAGTACTGAGAAAAATAATGAGTCTAAAAATAGATTTTCAATAAAATAAATTATTTATTTATTTATTTATTTATTTTATTTTCCATTTCCTGTACAACAAGATTTAATCTTATATTTAAAGTACAGGAATGCAATATCCAAAAAATTACATTAAAATTAACAAATTTATATTAGAACAATTATTCAAAGACATAAATTATATTTAACTAAAAAACTTAAATAAAAACTGTTTAAAACTATTTGCGTTGCTATTAAGTTGTTGGGTATGTGGAAGAATATTCCAAAGACGTGAAGCATGCAGGTAAAACTGCCATTCAGATACAAGGCAACGGTGTGGAGGGATAATGATCTTTTTCCCTCTTTGCGATCTGGCAAAGCGAAGTTTTTCGAAAAGATATTGTGGGGTTTGTATGTAGATAATTTTATGAAGATAGAGAAGTACACGTATCTTAAGAAAATTATCGAACGAAACGCCATAAAGATTTTTGGAAAAATTAGAGACTTCCGCACCCCTTCTTAATCCATAGACATATCTAACAATATTGTTAAATAAAACGTTAAGCCTTCTTTTGCTAATAGAGTCGCAGCTTGCGAAAATTTCACACCCATAAATTATTCCGGGAATTAGATATGTCTTAGCAAGAAGAATTCTTATTCTTAAAGGGGTGAAATATTGTGATGACCAGAGGGACCTTAACTTATTGTAAGTCTGACCAACGAGTAGGTTTACATGATTTGTCCATGTTAAATTTTTGTTAAAAATCAACCCAAGGTTTTTGGCAGAATTTACAATCGGTATTTTTTCCCCATTAATTAAAATATTATTATCTATAGTAGGATTGATTGATCTTTTATGAATTATCATGCACTTAGACTTATGTGGATTAAGACAAAGTCCATTTGCTGTTGCCCAGCGAAAAATTTTGTTCAAATCATCATTTAGTCTAATGATATTATCGGCGACGGATTCTGTTGGACTACTTAGATATAATTGCACATCATCTGCATACATGTGAACTTTGCAATGAGAAATATTCTGTGGTAGATCATTTGCATATATTGAAAACAAGAGTGGCCCAAGAATTGACCCTTGAGGCACTCCCCTAATGAGTTTTAATGGATTAGACCACGTGTTATTTATAAAAACGGACTGCCAACGATCAATAAGATATGAAGATAGAAGCCTCAGAGAAGAATTAGAAAACTTAAAAAAGTGCATAAGTTTCATGCAGAGAGTACTGTGGTCAACTGTATCAAAGGCCTTTGAATGATCAAGTAGTACCAAAAAATTTAAATCACCCTTATCTAGTTCACGACGTATGTTTTCGGAGACATCCAGCAAGGCCGACACGCAACTATGATTTGAGCGAAATCCGGATTGATTATCAGTTAACAAATTGTTCTCATTGATAAACGAGCTCATTTGGATATGCAATAGTTTTTCTAGGACTTTTGATAAATAACACAAAATAGCAATAGGTCTGAACTCCGAGTTTGTTTTCGGTAGAGGGACTATTTTTACATGCTTCCATCTTGATGGAAAAGTACTTGACATAATAATAGTATTAATTAAATGCGTCACATGTGGTAAGATTAAAGGCAGCAATAATTTTACAAACCGTGGGTGCATATTATCACAGCCCACTGCATTAGATTTCATCGACGAAAAGCACGCAAAGACATCAGATTGGCTAACGCATGAAAATTCGAAATGATTACCATCAATTGAGGCATTATTTGCATTCAAGCATGGGAAGTTGTAAAAATTGTTATCAACAGGTATCAGGGGTATGTTCGTAAAGGATTTATTAAGCTCATCAGCATCAACTTGACAGTTGTTTATCTTGTTTACTCTACCTATTCCAATTTCCCGAATCTGTTTCCAGGTTTGTTTACAGTCAACTGCGGCACCAAAACGCGTAGAATAGTATTCAGTTTTCGCTTTCCTTATATTATTATTAACATTACTTCTAGCAGCTCTATATTGTGATTTTAATTCAGGTGTTCTGAAATGCTTCCACCTAGAGTAGGCCAAGTCTCTGTTGTGGATGAGTTGTTTTAAGGCAGTAGAAAACCAAGGTTTTGATTTTGTAGATAGGTTCTTAGATTTTATTGGGACAGTATCGTCGTAAAGACGTTGAACGTTTTCCTCGAAAAATAATACTTGCTCGTCAACAGAAGGAATTAAATATATATCATTCCAATTTACTCGAAAAAAGTTCTCTTGGAGCAAATTATAATTCATATTATTAAAATCACGAAAGTAAATGGTTTGTTGTGTCCGTTGAACTTTAAAATTGTAAGTTAAAAATATTAAGTCGTGTTTTGAAAAGCAAGGGGCAGACACCTGATCATACAACATAACGTTTGCTATGTTAGCAACAAAAAATATATCAAGTAATGTTCTACTCGTGGCAGTATGGTGTGTTGGGTTTATTGTATTGGTAGGCGTTAACCCAAAACATGACATATTATCGGTTAATATTGTTTCTATTAATATATCAGAATTAAAATCTCCGGCTATAATAACGTCATCGTATACCGCAGCAAGTGTCTCCAACGTTGAAAACAGATTCGAAAAGGCAATCCTCTTATTTGGCCTATATACACATCCCACTAGCATTTTCTTACCGTCTGATAAAATCTCAATTAAAATGTATTCAACTTTTTTCCCATTTAACGAAGTATCATTCGAGGATCGAATGCAAAAAAAAAATTTTTTATTGTAAAAAATAAAATTTGCTGGTGCGGGAATCAAACCTGGGTCTATAGATTGCCAGTCAATAGCTCTGCCATCTGAGCTATATCGACATGTAATATTTGAATTTATTTACTTGAATTTCTATGCTACAAGATATAATCTTATAATTACAGCATATAACTTAAATTGATTTACATAGGATGTTTTATTACAAAAAAATTGTTTATATAAAAAAAGCAATGAAAAATTTTTAAAAATAATACAATGAAATAAAAAAAATATAGTAATAATAAAAACCAATAGAAATTAAAATAACAAATAATAGTAAAAATTAAACAAAGAATAAGAAAAATAGAAAAAAAAATAGAAAATATAATAACATTAATAATTAAAATTCACAGAAAAAAAAAGATTTGAATTGAATGAACATAATTATTTATTTTAGAGAGTGAAAATTTATTTTTAATGAACTATGTAAGTAAATTTATTATTTAATTTTTAAATTTTAATGCGTTACTGTTCTGCTGGATGTTGGATGGTAATGCGTTCCAAAAACGTATGACATTAATAAAAAACTGCCACTCTGAAACCAGAGTCTGAAATAATATATATACGACTATCTCAATTTTATTATCATTTAGTCTGATATCAAGATCACGATTAATATTTGACATTCGTTTGTGAATCACAATACATTTAGATTTTTTGGGATTGAGACAAAGTCCATTTGCCGATGCCCAACGGTGTATTTTATCTAAATCATGATTCATTTTACTGACCGAATCATCAAGCGACTTTATCGAACTACTAAGATAAACCTGTACATCATCAGCATACATGTGCACTAGAACGTACCACCTTACAGGCAAAAAAAAAGTGCGCCGTACACCCTCCAATATGAAGTATTTTTGCAAGGAGGTTTCAAAAAAAAATTTTTTATTTTTTTTTGCCGAATGTAGGGGTCGCCATTTTACATTTTTCGTTATATCTTTGGTATTTACAGTCGGATCTTAAAGTATGATACATCGATGTTTTCTCTCTAGGAGACCAGTGTTTTTGCTCTAAGGACATTTTGACCTCAAGTATCCCGTTCTAGTAGTTACCCACCAGATCTCAGTTGCTACAACCCTAATGTACTACCCTAATGTCAGAAAATTAAAGCTCGCAAAAAATCATTAAACTTTTGCTAAGGAAATTTTAGCTAAACCCAGTTATATATTGGTTGCCGAACGTAGGGGTCGCCTTTTTAAATTTTTTTAATTGGAGTTTTGCTATACAGTAAAACACCGGTCTCCTCGAGGCAAAAAAATCGATATATCACACTTTAAAATCCGATTTTAAATGCCAAAGCTATAACAAAAAATGAAAAAAGGAGACCCCTACGGTCGGCAAAAAAAATTTTTTTTTTTGAAATCGCCTTCCAAAAATACATCATATTGGAGGGTGTACGGCGAACTTTTTTTTTGAGGTACGGTCTAATGTGCACATTGGAGTATTCAAGCTGTGCTGGCAGATCATTAGCATATAAGGAAAAGAGAAGAGGCCCTAAAATAGATCCCTGAGGAACTCCTCTTAAAATATATGCGACATCTGATATATTGTCGTTATGGAAAACAGATTGCGATCGCCCCGATAGATATGCCATGATCAGTTTTGTCGACGTAGTAGAGAAATTAAAAAAGTGTTTTAGCTTTTTACTCAAGATGGCATGGTCTACCGCAGGGATGATAAATGGGATTTTTAAAATAGTACCAACCGGCTTAAAAAATAGTACTTTTTCGACCTCTATAGTACCAAAAATTATTTTCATTTAATTTTTTTATCATTATAAATTAACAAATAAAAACTCATAAATAATAAAGAGTTCTGTTATATCTATTTCATACGGCAATAGAATTTTAAAATTTTAGTTAAAACTACTTAAAATTAGTTAAAAATTACCTTGCATAAAAATGATGACTTTTGTAAAATATTAGTAAGATAAGAACAGCAAAAACAAAACTATTAAATACATATAACAAATTTTAGTTATATTTGAATAAATTTTAGTTAACAGAAAATAACGACTTAACCTGCCAAAATCAGAAATAAATAATAATTAGTAGACTAAAAAATTACAAAATATTAAAAATCTGGAAAGCTTAAACTTTTTTAATAAGAATGAAAATCTGGTCTTGTGAAATCAGCAGTTTATTATTATTAGCAACCATTTCCATTGATTTTAGCAACTAAATTTAACTTAAAAATAACAAAAATTTTGTAGATATAATAACAGTTTATTTTTGCTATTGTATTCTTAGTCTACTAATATTAATATTTTCTGCAGATTTTACAGTATAATTTGGTATTTTCAATGAACTAAAAGAAACTTAGATATAACTAAAATTTTGTATATTTACCAGGTTTGTTGCTGTTCTTATCTTACTATATACAGTGGTGGCAAATTTAATAAGAATCATTAAATTTTTTTAATTTTTAATTTCGTTGTTTTTATTTTTAAAAATGAAAATAGTGGATAAATTCACCCCGAAAAGCTAATAGGTAGTCTAGAATATTGTGCAGAATTTTAAGAAATGTCTGTTTTTTAATTTTGTAGCTTGTTTTAGGTGGGCGTGGCTTTCAATGAAAAATTAGCGATATCGACCTTTAATCAAATTATATAGTAAAATTTAGCGAGTACTGATGGGATCTATACAAAATGTATATTTTTGGAAATCCTACAAAATTTCCTTAAGTCTTGCATTATTTTTATCTAGAAATGGTCCCCAGAATTGAAATGACAGTGCCTTAAACATAAAAAAAATGTATTTGTTTTTAGCGATTTTAAAATAAAGTTAACAACACTGAAATTTTAATACGAAATGCTTTATACTTAATGTATACAAAATCTTGACTTACTTGTTATATCGTAAAAAGTATAACAAAAAACTATTAACTTTAAAATTTCAGTGTTGCTAACTTTATTATAAAATCGCTAAAAGCAAATAAAAAATTTTTCATGTTTAAGGCACTGCCATTTTAAGTCTGGCGACCATTTCTAGAAGGAAATAACGCAAGACTTAAGGAAATTTTGTGGCATTTCCAAAAATATACAGTACTGGCAAAATTTGATAAAAGGTCGATACCGCTAATTTTTCATTAAAAGCCACGCCCACTTAAAACAAGTAACAAAGTAAAAAAACAGACAGTACGCCAAAATTCTGCACAACATTCTAGACTACCTATTCGCCTTTCGGGGTTAATTTAGCCACTATTTTCATTTTTAAAAATAAAAGTAACGAGATTAAAATTTAAAAAAAAAATTGAATCGTTCCTATTAAATTTGCCACCACTGTATATATATATATTCCTCTAACTCCCATTGGAGCATAGGGCGCTAGTATTTAGCAAAAAAATCTGATAATCTCAGCAGTTTCTTTTGTAAGTCCACTTTTCTGCAATTTTTACAGCTTTATTTCTGTGAGTGTAGGGTTCAGAATTTAGAGTCCCTTAAAACCGTATTTAACTACGTTTTAGAGCGAATATTATTTTGAAGGTATTTACGGGTCTATTCTACCTTGTGAATGTCATAAGAATATTTTCGATTGAACAAATTGACTGAAAGTCAAATCAAAAGAATTTAATGATTGAATTAGGAGGATTAAGAATTCATTCGATTATTCGAAATAGGGTTTAGGTATTTAATCATTCAGAATGAAAATCGAATGAGTGAATTCTTTATGAGTTTTGATAGGGAAAAACATTTTGCTAGTTTCAAAAAACACAAACATTTCTAGATTTCTTAATTCTCCTAATTTTCAATATTTTTTCGTATACGGGTTTGAATTAAAAATGCGAAAGAACAATTTTTATGTGCTTAACTTGAGTTTTCAATAGTAATATCTAATATTTTAAATATTTTCAACATAAGTATTTTTTATTCCGAAATTAGATGTGTTCGCTATAAACACAATAATTAGCGTATTTTTTAATCACCTGGATTTAGAATTTTTCATACAAAAAGGGAATTTATTAAATCCAAAAAAAAGCTGGATTTAATAAATCCACAATAAAAGCCCAAATATATGAAACAGCCTATTTATTTAATGTCAGAAAAAATTCGAATGAAAATTAAAAGGGAAACAAAAAAAATTGAAAAACTAACAAATAAAAGGTTTTTATTAAATTTCTTTTTATGAAAAAAGTTTAGAAAAAAAACTACACCTCACCAAATACATATTTTCCATCTTGGACATAGAGAAATAGAAATGGCAATTTTTCACTCTACTGTAAGTAATTTAATTAAGTCCAATTAGTGAATATTAAATATTGCAATGGAATTTTTCAATTGTGTAAAAATATAAATTGAAGTGATAAAACTGAAAAGGCAGACTGTCTATCGCTGTTTTATATAAAATATAATTAAAAGTTAAAGTAAAATCCTTCATCATCGAATTCGGTATTAAAAATTAGGGTGAAAGAAGTGTCGGACAGAAAATTCTTTTTAAAATAGGGAGAATCTAACCCCATCTGTTGAGAACTTTTAGAACTACTTTTTGGATTTATTAAATCCAAGTGATTAGAAAATACGGCTAATATCTATGAAAATTAAAGAAGCGCAAAAAAATTAAAAATCGGAAATGTGTAAATAGTGCTAAATTAGTCAGAGGAGTACCATAGTACTTTTGAGGTTCCAATAGTACCACAAAAAGTACTATAGTACTAACTTTATCATCCCTGGTCTACCGTATAAAATGCTTTTGAGTGATCAAGCAGTACTAAGAGAACCAGTTCATCATCATCAACTTTCTGTCTTATACTCTCAGTAACTTCTAAAAGTGAAGTAACACAACTATGTTTCGGAATAAACCCTGACTGTCTTTCAGTAAGGAGGTTGTGTTTTTTGATGTAGGAGCTCATTTGGTTGTGTAATAATTTCTCTAGAGCCTTGGAAAGATATGGTAGGATTGCAATGGGCCTAAATTCGGAACTAGATTTTGGCACAGGTATAATTTTAGCGTGTTTCCAGTTAAGAGGATATGAAGTTGTTGTAATTTTTGTGTTAAAAAGATGTGTGATATATGGTAGAAGAAGTGGAAAAAGGATTTTAATAAATTTTGGGTGTATATTGTCAAAACCAACAGCATTTGATTTAATACTAGAACAGCACTTCAGGACATCAATTTGATCAACGCACTCAAATTCAAACATGTTCATCATTTCACTGTTGTCGGAAATTGTGGTTGAATTCGTGTTTTCAGTAAAATTGTAGAAACTAGGATCTGAAATAGTCATAGGGATATTTATAAAGCTATTATTTACTTGATTAACATCTACCAGGAAATGAACACCGTTTACAAGCTTTCCTACGCCTATTTCCTTTATAGTTTTCCATTTTTTTTTATTATTAATAGCATTAATAAAACGATTGGAAAAATATTCAGATTTTGCTTTTCTGATCATATCATATCTCTTCACAATTGACGATACTCATTAAGAAGCTCTGTAGTTTTGAATATTTTCCATCGTGAGTACGTTATATCCCTATTTTTAATTAAAAGTTTTATGGAGGATGTAAACCAATGTCTAGACTTCTTTGAGATACGTTTAGTTTTTAATGGTACAAAAATATCATATCTTAAGATGTTAGACTCAATAAACTGTAGTTGAGAATCAACTGAAGCCATAACATACACATCATTCCAATCAATGCTAAAAAAGTTTTCGTACAAAAGCTCAATGTTAATATTCCTAAAATCGCGAAAAGTATATGTTTCATCACACATTTGCAACTCGAAATCATATGACAGAAAGATCAAGTCATGCTTAGAAAAAAAGATGCTGATATCTGATCATAAAGTAATACACAAGAGGAATCACCAACGAAAAAATTATCAAGTAGAGTGCTGGTTGTGGATGTGTAGTGGGTAGGTATGTACTTATTCGTTGGTATAAGGCCAACAGATATCATTTTTTCGTTCAATGATGTTTCTATGAGTAGATTCGAATTAAAATCTCCAGACACCACTATGTCATTGTATGATATTGTTATCTTTCCTATTTTGACATAAAATTATCAATTGCTACGTTCTTGTTAGGTCTATATACACATCCTACTAACATTTTCTTACCAAGCGATTGGATCTCAATAAATAAGTATTCTACAACTTGCTTTTCCTTATTTTTCTTACCATTACCTTTTCTCTGTTTCCTAATGCTGCCCTTATTCTTTTTTTCTATTGGTTCCCCTTCATCTATCTTTTCGTGTTCATCCTTTTCACCAGATTTGCAAACAAATTTACTACATATATTATTTTTAACGAAAATGGCAACACCACCAGCTCGAGTTTTTCTGTCAGCTCTAAATATTTTATATCCATTTAGCAAAATCAAACCATCTGAGATTTTTTCATCCAGCCAAGTCTCAGATACACATATAACGTCGAGTCCCGAATTCTCGAAAATAAACCTAAATTCATCTAATTTATTTTTTAAGCTCTGTGCGTTTATATGACATATTTGAATACCATTTTTTTGCTTCGCCAAAATTCTGATCATGTTCATTGTAATGTCTTTGGGATGATTACTTACCCTATTTAAAGTAGACATAATATGAAAATGATAAAATTGCACCCCTAATAGTAACGCATTTGTTATAAATTGTGTAAAATTTGTTAATAGTAATTAAAAATTTTAGTAAGTAGAAATAATTACAAAATTGGAATTTAGTAAAGTGAAAATTAAACAAAATAGGTATAAATAAGTGTATACGATATAAAAAAATTGTTAAATATAGTATACATAATTGGTTACATATCAGCAGTGGTATATGAGTGCTACCGATTTTCAGTAGGCACTCAGTTGTTCATAATAATCAATACGTATAGGCTGATCGATGCTTAAACGTTTTACGTAAATTAAACCACGAAATGAATATGCAGAATGTATACATTTATTCTTTTTTAGTTTTACTGCTTCCAAAAGAATTTTATGATTTTTTAATGTGAGGCTTTCGTTGACATAAAAAGGTTCATCAGTTTCAAAACCAATTATACTAAGTTTTAATTGTGAAACCCCAGTTTTCTTCTTATACGCAGAAATAGACTTAAGTATAAAATTTTTGTCGTACGGTGACATCATATTTACTACGATGGCAGCATCAGGTGAATTTTGCTTTTCCCTGTTATTTTTGTTTCCCAGCCTGTATATAGCTTTTATAGACGGAGTTTGAATATTAATTTTTGTACACATATTATAAAAAATATTATACACATTTTCTGTGGGATTAAACTGGATATTGGAAATACGAAGGTCGCATGCAACAACTAGATTTTCTTGTCTTGAAGTGTTTTCTTTCAATTCTTGTATCTGCGACTTCATTTCTATAATTTCACCCGCAACTCTTTCCAATTTATCAATGCGCTCATGGGCACTTGCGACTTCTCTTTTTAAATTATTTATTTCATTTAAGAGAATATTTTCACGTTCTTCCCACATTGATTTAATCATTCGAATATGCCCTTCTAAACTCCTATCAATTAGATTATACACACTAACACGATTTGATAGTTCACAATGTGAGCGCCTAGCAGGCTTGCCATTTTAGCACTTTAGGTGCTAGATTTAGCACTTTTTTTGGGAGTTAGCACCCAAAAATTTAAAAAAAGTGCTAGGTGCTAGTTTAGCACTTTTTTAAAAATATTGAAATTTTTTATCACTTTTTTAAATAATTCAATATCTATATGAAAAATGTCTTGAAACACTTCTCTAGTTCAACAATAACAGGATTTACAAATATCACAGTCACAATATACAGCTTCTCTGAATTGGGTTAAAGTTGAATAGCTTTTTGTTAAATATTGGCATAACAATATTTACGAATTTCTAAAAAGACGAGATAAGAAAAGTTAGTTTGACATTTCTGACTTAAGTTCACACTAGATCACTTCCAAAAAGAGTTCCAATTTGAAAACCAACATCTGATTGTTAACGGCAATCGAAATGACCTTAAAGTACAGCCTGAAAACCCTGTCCGAGGTCGTTAGCAGATTTTTAAACTTTTGGAAAGAATGGTAAAAATCTGTTTCGAAAAGAAATATTGCTAAGACTCTGGTGCTCCTGCATGTATATTAAAATTTCAAAAGTATAGTACTAACAAGAAATATTGTTCATTAAAAATTTTCTGAATCTTAAATAGTTTTTCTACAACAGGAAGAATTTAAAATTAGATGCTTTTTCTATATAAATATAATTTTCTTAACCGCAAAAGGCATTAGAATCTGAAGATTTATCAATATAAAAAAATATTTTCAAAATCTGAGGGCATTTCTGTGAAAAAATGTTCACATAATTGATGATTTTTCTAACGAAATAGTTAACAAAACCTACCATATTTCGTATAATAGCTAAACTTTCTGTAGAATTTGATATGTTTTAGCCTAAAAATCTGAAATTATTTCTATGGAGAACGTTTCTAATTTATCTCCAAATTATGATTTTTTAATTTCTTTACTGATTTAAAGCCAGCAATAAATGATGACCCTTTGAAATGGCGACTGTATGAAATGCATAGTTTTTTTTTATTAATAATTCAATATATCAATAAAAACCATGGTTTGTCAACACTAACCCCAAAACATCAAACATTAAAATGAATTCAAATAATTAATTAACCTAAAAATACCATTAACGAAATAACTTAAAATATCACTAACCGCAAAATACTTTAACGAAATTATTTAAAATACCGTTTAACCTAACAGACCCTAACTCAAAAATTTTAAATATCCTAGGGACCATCATTTACCTTAAAATACCACTAATGGATGGTTTACATTATAAGATTTTCGGTGTGATTTTGAAATCCAGCCTATATGTTTTGCATGTGTACTAAAGCAAAGTCAAAAAAATCGTACAGTGTAAACTAGCCATAACGAAATAACTTAAAAAGCCTTAAAATAATCAAACGAAATAACTTTAAATACCGCTAATTCTAAAACAACTTAACGAAATAACTTATTATACCGATAACCTTTAAATACCCTAACGAAATATTTATGAAATAACGTTATCCATTAACACTAAAGACTGGTTTACACTATAAGATTTTCGGAAAGATTTTGCAACCTTGTCTATATGTTTTGCATGTGTACTAAAGCAAAATACTACCGAAAATCTTATAATGTAAACTGGTGTCGAGAACGACAGTTTGTTAGTTAATTATTATAATTATTTTTGTCAGTGTTTGAACACTTTGTAGATTATTAAGTAATCATAGAATTTGTTTGTAACAATTTATTTGTCACAAAAATTTGTTAATTGTTCATTTGTCGGTAGAGCAAAATTGTAATGTAAGTTCTTTATTAAAATTTCAAATATTTCAGATAATTTGTTAATTATACCTCTAAATTGTTTAGAATAAAACGCAGTTAAATAATTAGAATTTCGCTGGAGTTTTATTTCCGCTCGACGACAAATTTTTTATTATTACAATTATACAAATATCGTGTGCTGTTTCTTGTGCAAGATCTTAGAGATTTGAGTTGGTAAGAGTCTACACTCAAAGGTCTGATGATATCAACAGCTAATAGTGTGTTCTGTAAAATTTTTGTGAGAAGCCTTTTACTTCGTGTGATTCTTTCACATATTAAGATAAGTAACACCTTTAAGAAAGCCGGCTCATCGAACGCCTAAGAAAGGCAAAGGACAAAAGACAAATTCTCAACTAAATAGACGTTTGGTGATTCAGAAGAACCAAATGCGTTAGATTTAAATTCATCACCACCATCTATTATGGAAAATTTGGAGTCGGCACCAAGTGTAGCTATTTCAGATGGCATCTCGCAAGAAATTGAGAAGAAGCTTGAGGTAATGCGTAGAGAATTTCAACAACAGATGTTTGAAATGCAAAGGGTGGTTATGGCTTAAATCCAGGAGCTATCTCGCCATAATGTATCACATGTTCAGCCTTATAATGAACATTCTGAAGCTAACCAAAATCTACCTCGGACCGAGTCCGAAGTGCGTAACCAAAATTTATTTGGTATCGAATCTGAAGGACCTATACTAGATCAACCGGTTATGGTGGTTCAAAAGCCAAAAAAGATTTATCCACTACCAGAATTCAGTGGTTCTCCTGAGGAGTGGTCTATATTTAGTGAAGAGTTCCGGGGTACGACAAGTGAGTTTGGTTATTCTAACTTACAAAATATAATGCGTTTACGGGAAGCCTTAAAAGGCCGTGCAAGGGAGACTGTTGAAGCCTTGCTTTCAAATTCGGCTAATGTAGAAGACCTCATGGAAACCCTACAAGAAACATTTGGAAGGCCAGAGCAATTAATCAAAAGCCAAATCGATAAAGTTTGCCAAATGTTACCTATTGTTGAAGGAGATTTGGAGGGTTTGATAATATTCGCCAACAAAGTCATTAATATGGCTGCATTTTTAAAAAATGCTCGTGGTTCATGTCATTTAGCAAACCCATCACTTCTTAGTGAGCTTGTAAGCAAATTACCAATTCCTCGTCAAGTGCAGTGGGCCGAAAAATGCTTATCATTGGAGAATCCATCGACGGTTATTGACTTTAGTTCTTGGATTAATGCTGTACGGAAAGTAGCAAATGTTGTAGTTGATTCCCTTCCTACCCAAAGACAAGCAAATGTAGGAAACAATTTTCGAAAAGTAAATCAAACAACGGCAACAACACAGAAATGTGTTTGTTGCGATGGTGAGTGTAGAAGTATTCAAGAATGTATACAATTTTTAAATTTATCTGTTTCCGACCGTAATGAACGAGTAAAAGGTTCTAAATTATGCTTTCGCTGCCTGAAGAAGGGGCATTCAATTTCGAGATGCTTCTCTAAAAAAGGATGCGATAAATGTGATAAGAAACATCATCCACTGCTGCATGTAGATAGTTTCAATCTGTCAAATACAGAACGTTCCAATAATCCAGAATATCGAAGCTGTCATTTGGATACCTATGGTGATGGTGTTTTGTTTCAAGTTGTACCAGTTACCTTATACGCAAATGATCAAAAAATTACTACATATGCGTTTGTAGATGATGGTGCCAACACTACTTTAATTGATAAGGAACTCCTCCGACAGCTTGGTGTTAAAAGAAGTAAGGATAAGTTACAGTTAAAGTGGTTGAATGAATATACAACTCCAGAAGACAGTGAGATGGTTCAATTACAAATAAGTGGGATTCACGAAGGCGCGGAAATTTACAATATGTCAAAAGTATATTCGTCAGAAAATTTATCGTTACTTACACAATCTCTTCAAAGGTATGATATTTCACGTCAGCAAAACTTTGCTATAAATGAGCTTCCAATTACATGCTATGGACCCGTTCAACCTCGAATGCTTATAAGTCTCGCTCACGCTTATTAAACAACACCCTTAGAAGCTCCAGTAACATCAGAAGGCCCTGGATTAATTGCCATTAATACACGTTTGGGCGGGATAGTATATGGATCAATAACAAAACAAAATCTATACAGTAGAAGACATTCATTGATGGTAAATACAATTAAGGTAGACGCTGAAAAATAAATAAGTGATATGATGGCAAATTATTTTGACATGGAAACATTTGGAATTAAAAATGATGTAAAACCCCTATTAACTGCTGAGCAGGAACGATCGAAAACAATTTTAAATAACACGGTTAATAGAAGTGGTGATCGATTTGAATGCGGTTTACTTTGGAGAAAGGATTTTCTCGCATTTCCTCAAAGTTTTCCCTTAGCTTATAAGCGTCTATTAACGGTTGAGAAAAAGATGAACGTGATGTTACAAAGGGTTATGCGAGGAAATTAAGTGTAGAAGAAACCAAACAAACTTGTCAAAAATCTTTTTATTTGCCACATTTTGGTGTTACCAATCCAAACAAAGATGGTATTCGCCTTGTTTTCGATGCTGCTGCCAAAATCAACAACATTTCCTTCAATGATGCTTTGCTGTCAGGACCAGATTTTAATAAGCCACTTATTTCTATCCTGATGAAATTCCGACAAGCTCCATATGCTGTAGTTGGAGATATAAAGGAAATGTTTCATCAAATACGAACTATAGAAAATGACCAACAGTCTCAAAGATATTTATGGCGAAATGGTGACAGTTCCAAACATGTCCATACCTACGAAATGCAGAGAATTATTTTTGGTGCAACATGTTATCCTTCAATAGCACAGTTTGTAAACAATTTTATTGCAGAACGATTTAAACTAAAATTTCCCCGTGCGGTAGAAGGAATAGTGGATCGTCATTATGTCGATGATTACGTTGATTGTTTTCAGAGCGAGGAGAAGGCTCTTGAAGTAGTTGGAGATGTAATAAATATACATAGACGGAGGCTTCGAGTTAAAAAAAATTCAATCAAATTCTCCGAAAGTGATGGTTAAATATGGTGAAGCAAACGCAAGTGGTATAGTAAATATTGAAGGCAATGATAGCCGAATTCTAGGTATGTATTGGTCTTCAAAATCTGATACATTTAGTTTTATTCTTAAGCTAAATAAAGTTAAACCTGAAATACTCAACTTCCAAAAACGACCAACAAAGAGAGAGCTGTTGTGTCTTACAATGTCAGTGTTTGATCCATATGGATTTTTAGCAGACTTTATGATAACAGCAAAACTACTAATGCAAAATGTATGGAAATTCGGTATTCAGTGGGACGATGAACTTCCAGATGATCTGTATAAAAGTTGGAAGTTGTGGATTATCGAAGAAAATAGAAAATTTTCGTGAAGATCGCTGTTATTCAGCTTATTTCGAAAAATCTGGTGTAGATTTTCATGTATTCGTAGATGCTAGTGAACACGCTCTTTCTGCCGTAGCATATTGGAGAATAAACGAAAACAATAATATTAAAGTAGCATTTGTCATAGGGAAAACATCATGTGCCCCTACTCGATATCATACTATTCCGAAATTGGAATTGCAAGCCGCTGTGATGGGTGTTCGTCTTAAAAATCTGATAGAGCAACATCATATTATCAAAATTCGAAAGTTGTATTTTTGGAGCGATTCTAATTCAGTTATTCTTTGGATTCGATCGGATCATCGTCAGTATAAGCAATATGTTGCGAACAGAGTTTCAGAAATTTTAGAAAGCAGCAAAATTGAACAATGGAATTGGTTAGCTGGAAAAGAAAACCCTGCCGATGAAGCGACTCGCGCAAAGATACCTCCGAAATATAGTCCAAATGGGAGATGGAAAAATGGTCCTGAGTTCTTAAATAAAGATGAAATATTTTGGCCTAAGGAAGAAGGCATGATACATAGCCCCAACAAATCTGAAGATGAGCTAAGAACAAAATATACTTTAATGACTTTAGCTCAAGTGGGTATTTTCGAAGTACTCAAAATATAAACGAACTATGGGATGGATCTTTCGATATTTGTCGAATTTGAAAAGAAAGTGTAAAGGCGAGCCATTGATGAAAGGTCAACTTTCAGGTGAAGAAGAGATTGAAGCCGAAATGTATTTGATAAAAATTGCTCAAAAGGATATGTTCAAAAAAGATTATGTCAATCTACAAAATGAGAAATCAGTTGAAAAGGACAGTTCAATAAGAACTCTAAGCCCATATTTTGATAACGGCATTATCAGATCAAAAGGCCGTATTGAGAATGCGGAAGTTCTTCCGTTTGCTGCTCGGAGACCAATTATTCTCGCTAAAGATTATTTATTAACAAAACTCATTGTTGAGGATTACCACAGAAAGTTTCATCATATAAATAGTGAAACCGTTATCACAGAAATTCGACAAAAATTTTGGATTATTTCGGTTAGAGCTTTTTTGCAATCTATTAAAAGTTATTGTCAGTTCTGCAAAATTAGAAAATCTAGCCCGATTACTCCACAGATGGGTATACTGCCAGCTAATAGAGTTACGCCATATGTTCGCCCGTTTACCTACTCTGGTGTAGATTTATTTGGACCGTGTTATGTAACAATTGGAAAAAAACAGGAAAAACGTTGGGTCGCTATATTTACATGTTTAACCATAAAAGCCATACATATTGAGATTGTAACGAATCTCTCAATTGATTCCTTTTTACTTGCTCTCCGAAATTTTATGAATCGTCGTGGAGTTCCCGTTCAATTTAGAAGTGATAACGGAAAAAACTTTGTTGGTATTAAAAAATAATTAAAAGGCGAATCAACATTTATTGATTTTGATAACGTTAATGCAAATTGGCACCTCTTGGTGCAAAGTGGATATTTAATACGCCTGTGAACCCTAGTGAAGGAGGAGCTTGGGAAAGACTTATACAGTCTGTGAAAAAGGTTTTGGCTGTAGTTATTAAAGAAAAATCACCACGCCTAGAAACATTTCAATGTTTGCTTATTGAAGCTGAAAATGTTGTAAATTCAAGACCGTTAACTCATTTACCAATAACGATTGATGAGCCTGAACCACTCACACCAAACCATTTCTTATTGGCGTGTACTAATTCAACTCAAACTCCATCACCATATGATGCCAAAGGATTGTGTCTTCGTAAACAACGGCGAATTCTTCAAAACCTTAAAAACTGCTGGTGGCGAAGATGGAATTTGGAATACCTTCCTGATTTAACTAGAAGAACAAAGTGGTGCTTTCCAACAAATCCAATTACAGTTGGAAGTGTAGTTTATATATGTGATCCTGATGTTGCAAGATCAAAATGGAAACTTGGAAGAATCAGGCAATTATTTTATGGAAAAGACAAAATAGCTCGGTCTGCAATTATAAAAACACCAGATGGTTTCTGCAAGAGACCATTATCTAAGTTGGCGGTTTTTGAAGCAAATTAAGACTTTTTGTAAATCATCCTCTTAGTTGATTTACGGGGGATAGTATGTCGAGAACGACAGTTTGTTAGTTAATTTTTATAATTATTTTTGTCAGTGTATGAACACTTTGTAGATTATTTAGTAATCATAGAATTTATTTGTAACAATTTATTTGTCACAAAAATTTGTTAATTGTTCATTTGTCGTTGTATCTGTCGGTAGAGCAAAATTGTAATGTAAGTTCTTTATTAAAATTTCAAATATTTCAGATAATTTGTTAATTATACCTCTAATTTGTTTAGAATAAAACGCAGTTAAATAATTAGAATTTCGCTGGAGTTTTATATCCGCTCGACGACAACTGGCCTTAACCTTATGAATCGGTTGCCAACTCTGATAAAAACCCATAACGCATGTTAAAAACAAACAGAAGTCTAGCACCTTTTTTAGCACTTTTTATTTTGAATCTAGAACTTTCTAGCACTTTTTTCGACGATCTCGCACCTTTTCACAGAAAATATGTGGTTACATCCTTACCAGTGTTTAAAAAATATTGAGTCTAAAAATAGATTTCAAAAAATTTTCAAAAAAATCTAGAAAATTATTTTCTATTTGAAATAATGACAAAAATAAGTAATTATCAGTAACTCATTATTATATGTTTTAAAATAATACAGAAGGTAAGTGGGTGTCATTACTGGTAGTCCAAAAAATAATGATATGTCATTACCGTTTCTACACTGGGTAGATTTAAAAAAATTTTCAAAAAAATCAAGAAAATTATTTTCTATTTGAAATAATGATAAAAATAAGTCATTATCAGTAACTCATTATTATATGTTTTAAAATAATGCAGAAGGTAAGTGGGTGTTTTTACTGGTAGTCCAAAAAATAATGATATGTCATTACCATTTCTACACTGGGTATAATACAGATCTAACTAAAGGCAAGAAGCATCTAAAACTAGGAGATACAATCGCTATCAAATCGCACATCGGACCGGACATAGGGCAGAACATTATGGCGTTGTCTTACAAGGTCACAAAGTTATGTCCTAATGAAAAATAATAATCACGCATGATTCGCACACGAAAATTTTTTTATAGTCACGCTCACGTGATTAATATTAGGGCCTTTATCTATTACGAAAATAGTATAAACGAAAGAAATTGACAATTAATTTCATCAAAAATACATGGGAAACAAAAACAAATTTTCGTTACTTTGCTTTCGTTTACAGCATTTTCGCAATACATAAACCGGGGCTTAATTTGAATCATGCTAACAAATACTCACGAAAAATAGGATTTTTTTTTATTTTAATTTCTTAAAGAAACTTTCTTTATTGAATAAGTTTTATTTATTTATAAACTTAAGTAATTAAAGAGAATTAAAATTAGTTTAACTCTAAAAAGAATTTTGTTAAAAATAAAATTTTATAAAATTTTTAAATAATTTAATATAATAATAATAATTTTAAATTTTATTACAGTTTAAAAAAACAAATTCGAATTAAGACAAAATATTTTTTTTTAATAAGAATGTAAATCTTTAAATGTTATGTAAAATTTTTGTAGGGGAACAAAATTTTGTCAACGTACACTGATATAATTTTCGTTCTTAGCATTAATGAATCGATTTTATTAAAATGTATTTATTAATTTAATGAAAATACATTAACTCAATGAAAATTCATTGTTGTTATGAATTTTTTCATTAGATATTTTTTTTTAATTTTTCATAATTTCACAAAAAAATTCATTAAATTAATGAAAATTTCATAAACAAAAAATTTAACTTATAAAATTGATTTCAGGTACAATTTTACCCCTTTTGTATTTGTTCTTTTTGGGCTAAACAAAGAGACCCGCTTCTCGGGAGTTATATCGGCATATCATCTTTAAGGGAACAAGTTGATTTTTTCCCCCAGATACTACTTTTTAGGCTGAATTGGAAAAAAAAATTTTGTCGGAGACCCTTATTTCGGGTCAAAGTTAAAACATGGACTTGCCCTTATCTCCGCTATTTCTTATCGGATCAATATATAAAATATATATATATGTATAAATGTATGTATGTGGTGCGCATAGTTTGGAGACATGGCCAAAAATGTGCCCAAACTATGCTGTATATGAGTCAGAAATGTCTTGATACTATGCGCAGGACCTAGGAAGAGTTTGAGGACAGTCCCCAAACTAACCAAATGTCTCCATACTAAACACTTGATCGAAAAAATGTCCCCGTACCATGCGCTATGCATACATATTAGGGTTTGGGGTTCGGGAATTCCCGCCCGGGAAATCCCGGGAAAAGTGTGCCGGGAATTCCCGGGAAAATAATATATTTTTCCCGGGAAAACGGGAAATTTTAAAAATATTAAATTTTTTAAATTGTTTTTGTTTCGAATAGGATTTTTTAATTTTAGTCATAAAAAACATTTTAAATACCAAAACAAAAATTTCATTGTTAAAATCTTTTAAAAAGGAATACATTTATTTGACACAGAAATACAATCTTTGCCAAGTAATTAGGAGCATTTCAACTAATAAAGATTTTTCGCATAACTTATTCAAAATTTAAGTAGTAAAGCCTAAAAACTTGGTAAAATGTTTAAAAGAAATATGAAAAAAAGCTTTGTTTTTTACAAATAATAATAGGTATAGTCGACTTTAGTTAAAATATTGAGTGGCAGTATACCTTGACTTGGTTTATTTTTGAAGCATTCTGATTGGTTAATTTATTTTCAACCAATCAAAATATTTGAAAATATAAATATTTTTGTAAGGTTTTCATACACAAAATGAACAAAACCGTTTGATTAAAAATAAGTCGATTTTAAATTTAAAATACTCCTTTATATTAAGGGTCAATAATTTTATAAGTAACGTTTTCATTAATAAATGTGAAAAGAAAAGACTAATGGTTAACGGTGGTATCTAAATTTGGTTATCCGATATCTAAATTTGGTTCACAAAAAAAAAAAAAAAAAAAAAATTGATGGTCATGCAACTTTTCTTGAAGAAAACAACAACAAGCTAAAATTAGCAAAGTACCCGAAGAAAAAAGTGTAAGCTGAATAGGCATTAAAGGTTTTATGGTAGGGCAAACATTTCCTAAAATGGTATCCAAATTAGCCGCAGTCAATCCGCACCATAACTAGATCTTCGTTTATTCGAGAAAGTTTTTATAATAAAAACCTGGCATTGCAAAAAAAGAAACCGATGTAAAGAACATTATATTAAATTACTACAATCATGTAAAAGATATCATGATAAAAGAAATATTGAGCAATATTTCTAACAATAGGAGATTTACTATAATCTTAGATGAATGGACAAGAATATCACAAAAGAGATATTTGAACATAAGTATAAACGTAAATAATTCATTTTATAACCTGGGGTTGGTTTATACATATATCAGGAAGATGTAATGCAGATGAAATAAGAAGAATTGTAGAAATAAGACTAGAAGAGTTTTAATTGTCTTTGGAAAATAACATTGTGACCACCATATCTAATGGGCCAAGTGTGATGAAACGGTTTGTTTCCGACAGTCCAGTAGTAGGTGCTTTCTGCTGGAATCATGCAATTCATTTGGCAGTGCTGCGATTAATTTATGTGAAATCAAATGTTCAACATTCTGGTATTTTTTACTTTGAATTCTCACTACACAAACTGCATTTGTACTGAAATAGTGTTTTTTTTTAACAAAAATTATTTATATAGGTGGTTTTCATTAACAATTTTGTTCAAAAACATTTCCCGGGATTCCCGGGAATCCCGGGAATCAAATTTTTTCATTCCCGTTTCCCGGGAAATAAAAAAGTCCGGGAAATCCCAAACCCTAATACATATATGTATTTATAAAATAAGAAGAATAATACAGTTTTCTTCTGTTTGTTGAACCCAGAAAAATAAGTATTTTTAATTTACGTAGTGAATAAATAAAAAACGCGATAAAAATTACAAATAACACAAAGCAACAACAAAATTATTTTCATAGTTGTTGCTTTGCGCGTTATTTTAAAATTTCATTGCGCATTGTATTTGATTTGCAGACATTACACACAGAAAAAAAGCGGGAATATTATTATTATTATTATGTCACACCACCACCCCCGCAATGACGCGGAGCGGGGTCTGCAAGTCACAACGGCTTCTATTGTTAATCATGTTCGTTATTCTACATTGTAGTCGTATTGAGAAATTATCTTACTATCCCAAGTAAAAAAGTTTTGTATAATTATATATTGGAACATATGCCCAATATATAATTATACAAAATTCTATGTGATAATATATGACTATAGAGCAATTCCATATGAAAGCGATCACCTTTTGGACGACCCCTCTCCGATTCTAAAATAAATAGTCTCAATCGATTGCCCAGCAAAAAATAATGTACCTACATATTTTTTTTTTTTTATAGTGACTGGTTTAGTGGTGGTGTACACCACTGTCATGTGACAAAATTGAAGAATTCTTCATAAGGGACCTCATTGAAAGTTGTTTTACTAAAGCGATCGCAACGAGTGATAGCTCGTTGGAAAGGTATTGAATCAGGCTTTAATTGAAAAATAAAATTTTCCTAATTTTTCTCAGAAATTTACCTTTTTTCCCATGAAAATTAAATTTTCCCATGAAAATTAAATTTTCCGATTTTCCACAGAAGCTCCTAAATTTTCCGGCTAATTTTTTTTTTTTTTTTGGATTCCTCATAATTTTTGCTTTAAGAATCAGCAATAAAAAAATGGGCCCCGACTCCTTGTTTGGACAGGAGAGGAGCATTTAAGAGACCACCTTGTTCTCATTGTTTTTATATTTTTTATAATTGAATTATTTGTAATTATTTAACATTGTTTTATTTTATTATTAAAAATACATTTTAAAAATTATTTTACAGTTAAAAATACATTTATGAAGAAAAAATCTTTCTTATTTTGCTGCTTATACTTAATTACAATATTTATTAAAAATTTCAATTGTCTTGGGATCATTATAAAATTAAAGTAACTTTAAATTTAGCACGTCGGCAGACGAAGAGTACCGCTTTACATTAATTGACATATCAGAAATATTTGGTATGAAGCAATGAAACTTTTGCGTTCCAGTTATAGTTTTGACATTATTATATCTGTTTTGAATTCGTCGCTCCATGGCATCGTGTTCTTTTTGAGTGCATAAAACTGTGTTAATGGCAATTTCCTTGCTTTGAATCCACGAAAACAAATGTTGTACATTTAAGATCCGGTCAGTATATGGCCTTTGCAAACTTGCCTTAGTCGCCATGCGTTTTAGGGTTCCCCCTAACGCATCGCATGGGCCCTTACCGTGGGACGTCGCAAAAAAGTGCCACTCGACCTTGCAGTTTTGTTCTTCTTCAATTATGCAAAGATTGTAAAATTTTTTTATTCTTGTACTGAGAAGCCGCGCCGTCTGAGAAAAACGTTACTTTGTCGATTGCATCGAATTTTGATCTTAAGAATTCAAACAGTTTCATTTGAAATAAATAAACGGACACATAATTATGAGCTAAACTCTCCGCGACAACAACAAGGCTTACGGTCTGTAGTTCGTTATCTTCGTTTTTGAAATAAATGCAAAAAGGATGCACCGTGCACTGGTCGTTTGCCCAGTGATAAGCTTGAATTTCATCCTGAACGATAAAAGTGTAATTCTCGGCAAAGTCGCTTATCACAATGAATTCATTTTGGGCTAATTTCTCCTTACTTTCCTTTAGAAATTTCGATTGCATCTCGGATATGAAATGGTGCGCCTTCAGTTCATTCAACTTGAATCCGAATTCCTCGATGAATTCCGGAATCTGCTTTACCACGGTCTCAAGGGAACATCTGCTGCTGCTAATTATCCACTGTTTGAAATGCACCTCCTGAATTAACAGCTGTTCAAACTTTTCCGCCAAATATTGCTCTAGCTCGTCAATCTTCGGACAATTGTCGCATTTGGACAGATGACAATTTTCCGTGGGGTATGCGCACAACGACTTCGACAGGAGGTCCCTATATGTTTCAATTTCACCGTGAAATACTTTCAATTTCTTGCATGGAAAGAACATTAATTTGATGTTTTGATGAAACATGCAAACGCAGACTGAATGCGTTCCGTGCCTGTCTAATGCCAGCACGCATTCTTTTGGTCGTAGGATGGCAAACTTAGAAAATCCCACTTTTTCTGCTGGGTATTTCTCTTTGAACTGATGGTATGCTTCGGATAGATTACATAATAATAATCTGCGCTGCTTGTGTACTTTTTCTCCATCTTCACGTGTGATAACATAGTCACGTGTACCTGGGCAGGCGCGGCTGTTGTCATCATTGCAGTAAAAATCTTGAATCAATTTCAACGTTGCTTCGCTGAGGGTCCTTGAGCCAAATTTCTTGGTGGGAGTCGCCAATATGCCCTTCTGTCGAACTAATTCTTTGCTTCTTCTCGCGATGTAAAAAGATGTTTGAAACTGTTCAGAAATCTTGCGTATAGACAATGATTGAGGCAGCACAGATAAAATGAGATATTTCTCCGGAAAAGTGGTCGCTAAATTGAATTTTCTTTTCAACTGCTCAATCATTTGTTTGCCGTCATCAACGTCATCTGCTTGACTGCATTCGTTATCAGAGCCTTCATCAAATATTGTCGCGATTGCACTCATAACCTTGCCTTTTTTCTCTTTCCTATATTTTTCACTTCGCAACTTTCTTTTTGTAATAGGTGATTCACCTAAAGTGGTAATAGCCTCATTCAAAGGACTCAAAGACATATTGACCATCGGAATGTCTGCCTCACTATCAGATGAAACATTTTGTTCAATTGTCATTTCACTCTCGGATTGTGGTTGCATTTGTTTCAATGCATTTGCTTGTTGAGACAAATCGATTTTACACTTGGGGCAAATGAATTCTGCTTCTTCACCGTATTGTATATTTAATTCATTCATGTATCGCTTCGAAACACCAGTTAATTTTAATACTTTTATCTTTTTCGAACGATGTCCACTCTTGTTAAACGGATTGCAGCAAAATTTATTCATTTTACTTTAAATTGTCTTTACAGCTTCACTCTTTACTTTACAAAAAAAACACTTTAACACTTTCACGTTTAGTATTCAACTAAAATTTGACTCAGAGTGTGTGAAGTATTTATATTTATTTTTTGGTAAAAAATAGGTAAAAAAAAATAAGCGATATTTGCTTTTCTTTAATAGGAAAATTTGCGTGAACTACTGGTCATAAAATGTTTTTTAAAGAGGGACTAAATTGGTTACTGCCAATAAGCCGACCACAGGTCATAAAATGTTTTGTAAATTTTTTAAATTACCAGGTAATAAATATTTCGCCATATTTATGGAAAATCCGTGTTTTATGACTTGTTTCTGCACGTGTCATTTTAGGCGAAATATTTATTACCTGGTAATTTAAAAAATTTACAAAACATTTTATGACCTGTAGCCTCAGTCGGGTTTGGTGTGCCATTACATGCCACTGCTGCTATTATCCATGGATTTATGGCCGATCTTGTGAAGGCAGGCAGACCATATTCACCACACACTCAACTTAGGGCTCTTAAAAAAAATTGATTTTTTCTTCATAAATGTATTTTTAACTGTAAAATAATTTTTAAAATGTATTTTTAATAATAAAATAAAACAATGTTAAATAATTACAAATAATTCAATTATAAAAAATATAAAAACAATGAGAACAAGGTGGTCTCTTAAATGCTCCTCTCCTGTCCAAACAAGGAGTCGGGGCCCATTTTTTTATTGCTGATTCTTAAAGCAAAAATTATGAGGAATCCAAAAAAAAAAAAAATTAGCCGGAAAATTTAGGAGCTTCTGTGGAAAATCGGAAAATTTCATGGGAAAATTTAATTTTCATGGGAAAAAAGGTAAATTTCTGAGAAAAATTAGGAAAATTTTATTTTTCAATTAAAGCCTGATTCAATACCTTTCCAACGAGCTATCACTCGTTGCGATCGCTTTAGTAGTTTTTTCAATGAGGTCCCTTATGAAGAATTCTTCAATTTTGTCACATGACAGTGGTGTACACCACCACTAAACCAGTCACTATAAAAAAAAAAAATATATGTAGGTACATTATTTTTTGCTGGGCACTCGATTGAGACTATTTATTTTAAAACCGGAGAGGGGTCGTCCAAAAATTTACCAATTTTGATCGTTTTCGTATGGAATTGCTCTATATCAAAATTTTTTTACTATATATACCAAGATATAATTATATAAAATTTTATTGTAGACTTTTAGTTGATCTGAAGATTGTTACAATGAGTGTTATTTTTAGAATTTGTAATAATTGATCTTAAACCGAACAAAAATAACACTCATTGTAATTATATAAAATTTTACAAAATTATATCCTATATATATAACTATATCTTGTTATATATTGCACAAAAAATAGTACAACACATTACAATATCCAATTATATATAGGCCTATATATAATTACATATGCCTCATATAATT
This sequence comes from Leucophora obtusa, assembly GCA_949987735.1. Taxonomy (NCBI): domain Eukaryota; kingdom Metazoa; phylum Arthropoda; class Insecta; order Diptera; family Anthomyiidae; genus Leucophora; species Leucophora obtusa. The sequence goes on along the minus strand of OX465299.1, from coordinate 106,114,874 downwards.
ATCTATAATTATATCGAATTATATACCATTATAACTAGTTGGATATGATTATATTATACCTGCTACATTTGGATGAGGACAAAATCCGGATAAAATTGTATCAAACCATATCTTATTCTATCAATTTAGATCTAATTGTTTTAAATTAGATATAATACGATCTAATTTGATACAATTAGATGTTCTCATTTTTCGGATATTATTATATATATTATCAAAAGTCATATAATTTTTTTTCAGTAGGACTTTCTGTATTTTGTGGTGAGTTTTATCATCAATATTGATCGTTTTCAAATTAGGTTATTATTATTTTTTATTATAAAGGGATCTTCAATAAGAGCGCTACAAAAGTTTTTTTAATAAAACAAAAACGGTTTTGGATATCAATGAAATTCTTTATTCCTGTGAAAGTACGTTCGATGCCATTATGAAATTTATCTCTTTTGCATGGCCACCACGGGCACGCTTGCAGAAGTCCAGACGCTGAACCCAATTTTCGACGGTTTTCAAGCATAAATCGGCCGATATTCGTACGAAGTTCATCAATCGTCGCTGGCTTGTTGGCATAGACCATAGATTTGACGTAGCCCCACAGGAATTAGTCCAACGGCGTCAAATCGCACGACCCAGGCGGCCAATCTACTGGACCATTTCGTAAGATAACACGTTCTCCAAACTTGGTTTGCAATAAATTGATTGTGACATCTGAGTGGCTTGTGGCGCCGTTTTGTTGAAACCACATGTCCTCCAAGTCCATATCATCCAATTGGGGCCAAAAATATTCGGTTATCATTGAACGGTAGCGATTCCCATTCACAGTAACGTGCCGGTCTTGATCATCACAGAAGAAGTACGGCCCAATGACGCCGCCGGCCCATAAACCGCACCAAACCGTAATTTTTTCGGTATGCAATGATGACTCATGGAGTACGTGTGGATTGCTGTATGACCAATAACGCATATTTTGTTTATTGACGAAGCCATTCATTGGACGTAGCGCTCTTAACGTTGAGGCCACTGACTCCGAATGTCGGTAGTAAATTCTAATAATTTCGACTCGTTGTTGGCTCGTATATCTTTCCATCATGAAATGGCAAACCTTACTGAAGAGAAATGTCAAAAGAGCGGCAAGAAATATGGCGTCGTTTGCTGTCCCTGTCTTTCTACTTTTGTAGCGTCCCTGTTGAAGAACCCTTTATTATTATTACAAAAGTTCAAGTTAGTTTTATGCTGCCTACACATGAAGAAACATTCGTCAGAACATGTGTTTCATTTTTGCTTACATTTTTTAATACATACGATGCCACACACAACAAAACCTCAAACGAAACATCACTTCTGTTTGTTTGTCGAACTAATCACATCAAATATGCGCGGAAGAAAATCAAATTTAATTAATTTGTTAATTTTTCGTATGCTGCTGTTTTTTTAGTTTTATTTTTTTATTTTTCACATTTTATGTCCCATAATTCTCGCAAATTTTTATATTTAATTATAAAATAATCCAGTTTTCATTATTTGAAGAAAAATATTAATGAAATTATTTCATAAAAGTAATGAATTTACTTCATTAAACACATGAAACTTTCATAATGTTTATCTTAAAATTAATGAAAAAAAATCATATATTCAATGAAATTTTCATTAGATCAATGAATCCATTCATTAAAAATGATTTAATGAAACATGTTTCATTAATCCAATGAAACCGTTCTTTGGGGACTTTTAAATGAAAAAATTCATTGTATTAATGAACAAATTCATTAATACTATGTACAAAATTCTTTCAGTGTAAATAGAGTGCATAAAAATGTACAATTTCTCAATTTCAATGAGTACTTGTTATGGGGACAGCTTGAGGTAGATGCTTCTATATATCGACAATTTTTGAGAGGAAACGAAGGAGTATCAAAAGACTGCGTAAATATGTATTACTTGTTGTTACTTCACTGATAGAATTTTGTGCATAGTATTAATGAATGTGTTCATTAATCCAATGATTTTTTCATTGAAAAGTCTCCAAAAAACGCGTTCTTTAAATCAATGAAACGTATTCATTAAATGAAAACTAATTGAAAAAATATAATTTTTTTGTGTTACTTTTTTATTTCCCGTGAAAAAACGATTAGATTTGATCAGGTTAGGTTTGATCCAATTGTATCTATTCATATTAGAGAGTGAATAACAACGTATAAAATTAAATATGAGTTTATCTGCGATTCCGATTCTCAAAATGTTCTTATTCGTTGCCTTATGTAATCATATATTAAAATATCTTTTCTCTTATATCATTTTATATGTCAATATACAAATACATATACTTGATGAAATTATATCTAGTTGAAGATAAATTTGTATATTGCTTCGAACAACACTTTATAAAACTAAATGTGACTCAAGAATATTTTACATAAAATTATTTACTATCTCGAATCTTACAAAATGTATGTGGATTTAAATACTCATCATACTTTAGGTTTAACTTAAACTTAACTATAAACAAAAGAAAATGCCAAAAAAATGTACACAAAACAACAACAAATTTTTGGGTTAACTCTTAACTAAAGTTTAAGCCTGCAGTATGAGACCCACCGTTAATAATTTAACACAAAATTAAAAAGCTGAGCTTATATGTTATGTTGCATCTTGGGTTTCTACTGACCAAGAATTTTTTCATTTCTGGGATAAATGAGACGTACCAATGTCGCACTTTTTTAATTATAATTTCTAATCTTAAATCTAATGAAAGAAAAAATAAGAAAGTAACTACACAGAGAAAATATTATAGTTAAATCAATTACTATATCAGATTTTAATTAACATTTGATTTTTTACGAACACTTTGTAAATAAAGTATGTATAAATATTAGGGCCAGTGTTAAGTGATGACTACTTAGTAGGATATTTTATTTAGGTAAGAAACTTTAAAACGAAATTTTATAATTGGTGGCTATAATACTTATCCTTATTAAAGTAAATATGATTATAGTTAAACTTTTTCATATTTAAGTTAATGTGTTTTCCGATTTTAAAAACAAGCAGACAATTTTTTACATAAAAAGAAAAAAAAAACTGAGATTTGTGTGATTTCAAAGCTGTTTCTATCTTAGTAAACGTTGTTTCTGTATGGTTTTAATTTTTTTTCTTCTGTGTATTAACAACTAACTGGATATTGTATTATAAAACCCACACAGAGTGAAGTTTGCTGGACCAGTTTTAATGAAATTTTTTAGTAAAATAATAAAGTTTTCTTCACAAGGTAAATGAAAAATTTCTTACATTTGATGAAAAAGCTTCATATATTTTATGAATCTAGTTTTAATGAAGCTTTTTGATTAAGTGTATGAAACTTTTAATAAATAAAATGAATATTTTGACAACATTTTATCAAAAATTCCATCAATTTAATAAAAAGTTTCAATGGACGAGGCCTAGTGAAATTCATCGGTTTTGTGCAAAAATGTATTAATATCATTTAGATAATTCTCTCAGTTAATTAATTGGTTGTTTTCCTACACTATACATATTCATATAAACAAACAAAATTTAATGCAATTGAATAAGACCAAAACTCCGATAAAATTGGATGAAATTATATCAATTCAAATACATTTTTTATTCGTTTATATACAATTTGATTAATCCATTTTCCGGATAAAATTTTATAGAATTTAGTATGACACCAAATATAAAAAGATATGCTACTGAATAAATTTTTTTTCACGGGTTACTATTTATTTTATTAATTTTTATTTGTACATATATTTTTTTTTGTTTTTATAACGTTTTTGACATCTCCCTGAACTCGACTTGAACTTGAATTTTTCATTAATTTAATGAAAATCAATGAATTCAGATTAATGAAATCGATTCATTAATAGTATGAACGAAAATTCTATCAGTGTTTCATTGAGGTACTTTTTAAGTGAATAATGCTATTAAAACTAAAAAAAAAACAGATAAAATATGACCGAAATATTTACGAGATAATTCTAAAGGATACCATTTTGCAATTGCTCTAAATAAGGAACTAAAAGTACTTTAAATAAATTACTTTTTTTAATTAAAGAAGATTTTAAAGAGGAGATTTTCTCTGAAAGTTAGCGAACTTTTACTCATTTCCTGTGAAAGAAAGTGTACTTTTATATTGATGAAGATTACTTGTTTAAATGATATTTTTTAATAAACAGTATCAAAAGAAGTTCGTTTTTTATTAAAGGCTATTAACTGATGAAAAATTTTTTAAAAAAAAATTACGAAAGAAAGTAATTTTCGTTTTAAATAAATAAGATGTACAATATCTTAAGATTATTACTATAATATTTTGAATGAATTTTTATTTATATTTATGTTGATTTCTTAATTAACTTTTAATATTGACGTAAATTTTAATACACGTAATTGCATAATAGTATATCTATTTAAACCGGGATATTGATATTGACCAACAAAAGTAATAGAAAATATCGGTTGATACAACCTCGTTCTTTAACGAATTCTATTGTTACAACCTCTAAATAGGGTTGCTGCAATCGAATTCGGTTGGCACAACCGAATTTGGTTATCACAACCTCTATATTCGGCTTTCACAAACAAATTCGGTTGCCGCAACCTCTAAATTCAGCTGTCACAACCGAATTCGGTGGTAATAACCTCAAAATTCGGTTTTGACGACCCCGTTAATGAGGTTGCTGCAACCTCGTAAATTCGGTTGTAACCTAATTCGGTTGGGACAACAAATTTTTTTTCTGGGTGTATGCTCAAGGGTGCTTATTTGTTTATGGCAATAAACAATATCAAAATTTTAGGTGGTTTTGTATGCCCAGCAAAATCTTTCATTACCAAATAAGTGGTTATATAACAGAAATTCATAGATCCGCACAACTTATTTTTTGGCGTCGAAACTCATTATTTTTGTTTGGCGTGATCGTTTTTATAAGTAGTCACGCTTACCCGCTCGCTTACGAAAAAATGAGAAGTAAGTAGTTATGAGATTCTGAATAATAAGTGGTTACAAACATGCTTTCAAAAAGTTGAATTATAAGTGGTTATCCGACTGCTTACTTGATTCTTAAAAATAAGAAGTTACACAAATACTATTAGCTTCAGGAAATACATTCAGAGAAATTAAAGTTTTTGCTAGAGTGTAATTTTAGAACTCGTCGTAAAAATTTTAACACAAAACATATTTACATGTAATAAATATAAATGTATAAAATTTAACTTTGTAAAAAGTACTTATATAGACTATTGCGAGTAAGTCATTATTTTATATTTAAAAGCAATGACTACAATAGGCCGTTATTAGGAAGTCATTATTTTATATTACAAAATAATGCAATAGCTAATGATATATCATTATTGGTAATGGAGAGAGCAATGAGGTGACATTACCAATATTTTGCTGGGTGGAGATCTATACAGGGTAAATGGATAAATTCATATATATTAATCCTTGCCACATTTAAGTGAGGGCATGTTTAGCCTTTTTTCGATATTCGGCCTACTTCGGGTTTGAGACGAATTTCCCCGAAGGTCTATATTTTTAAAGATTTTGGAACCTCTAACTACCTAACGTAGGCGATATGTTAATAAAACTATTTCGTCTTGAGAGAACATTCCACTTATGTAAAAATAATTTTAAATTTCATAAATTTCAGGCATGAAAAATGTAGTTTTTCCATATATCTTTTTTGGTTGTTATACAACATACCATGACTTTCTGCATCAGCTAATCCAGTTTTCAATAAGCTTTGCAGCGATATATAATTATATACACATACAGCAAACACAACCATACATATTCGTAAAAATATATCTTCGGAGTACTTTCTTTCAAAGTTGAATAAATTCGAAATCAAATAATAACTTAATTGCGGTATTCATAAGTTAAAACTAACGACTAACAAACATCCAGTGCACAACTTTTTATACACACAAAGTTCCATTAAGGAAAGTTGTGCATTCGTTGTTGAGTCGTTATTTTTAACTTATGAATACAGCCCTAAAAGTTTAAATGCTTGCAATTTCATAATCGTTACCTCGATTTTGGTGATTATTACATCGGATTAAAAACAATAAAAGGTTTCTGAATTCGTTGAAAAAAATTTTTAAAAATTTATATAAAATATTTAAAATTTTTTATATAAAAATTGCGTTATCCTTTTGAATTTATTTTACAATATTACGTTGTTTTAATGTTTAATAAAAGTTCTATTAAATTCTAAAAAAATTTCCTTTCAAATGATACATAACATGTTATACAAAGAACTTATATGGGTGATATCAAAAAATGTGATAAAAACCGTGTAACTACCTAATTTCTAATGCATGGATTACATTTGAGTTACATATTTCGATATATATCAGCACATTGTCACGTGTTTTACAAAATTTATAACAATCTGACCAATTTTTGGTTAATACATAAAATTTGTGACCAATTTTATAGGCCAAATGTAAACTCCGTAACAAGTAACTCATAAGGTTTTTTAACTTTAATAGCTTATATTTTAATAACCAATAAAGCTAAACACTAACTGTAAGAATTTTTATGAAGAGGAAAAGTGCCGTTTTTAATAAAAATTAATACATTTTACAAACTTTTTCGTATAACTTAGCTATCACGACTTCAACTCTGTAACGATTTTTCGTCATAATTATACCCTACACCACTATGTGGTCAGGGTATTATAAGTTTGTGCTGATGTTTGTAACACCAAAAAATATTGGTCGTAGACCCACCTTATAGTATACCGATCGGTTCAGAATTTTTTTTTATTTCGATTTAACGATGTCCGTCTGTCCGTCCGTCCGTCTGTCTGTCTGTCCATGCAATCTTGTGCGCACTCTACAGGTCGCAACTATTAAGATATTTTGATGAAATTTGGTACGCAGACCTATGTTGGCCCAAGGACGAACAAGTTTAATTTTTTTGAACATCGGTCCATGTTTAGACCTAGTGCCCATATAAGGGTCCTACCAAAATTATATTGTTTATACGCTGCAGGTCGTAAATATTAAGATATTTTGACGAAATTTGGTACACAGACCTACACTGGCCCAATAACGCAGCCTATTGATTTTGGTGAACATCGGTCCATGTTTAGACCTAGTGCCCATATAAGGGTCCTACCAAAATTATACTTTTTATACGCTGCAGGTCGTAAATATTAAGATATTTTGATGAAATTTGGTACACAGACCTATATTGGCCCAATAACGCAGCCTATTGATTTTGGTGAACATCGGTCCATGTTTAGACCTAGTGCCCATATAAGGGTCCTACCAAAATTATACTTTTTATACGCTGCAGGTCGTAAATATTAAGATATTTTGATGAAATTTGGTACACAGACCTATATTGGCCCAATAACGCAGCCTATTGATTTTGGTGAACATCGGTCCATGTTTAGACCTAGTGCCCATATAAGGGTCCTACCAAAATTATACTGTTTATACGCTGCAGGTCGTAAATATTAAGATATTTTGATGAAATTTGGTACACAGCCCTACATTGGCCCAATAACACAGCCTATTGATTTTGGTGAACATCGGTCCATGTTTAGACCTAGTGCCCATATAAGGGTCCTACCAAAATTATACTTTTTATACGCTGCAGGTCGTAAATATTAAGATATTTTGATGAAATTTGGTACACAGACCTACATTGGCCCAATAACGCAGCCTATTGATTTTGGTGAACATCGGTCCATGTTTAGACCTAGTGCCCATATAAGGGTCCTACCAAAATTATAATGTTTATACGCTGCAGGTCGCAAATATTAAGATATTTTGATGAAATTTGGTACACAGACCTATATTGGCCCAATAACGCAGCCTATTGATTTTGGTGAACATCGGTCTATGTTTAGACCTAGTGCCCATATAAGGGTCCTACCAAAATTATACTGTTTATACGCTGCAGGTATTAATATTAAGATATTTTGATGAAATTTGGTACATAGACCTATGTTGGCCCAAGGACGAAGCCTATTGATTTTGGCGAACATCGGTCCATGTTTAGAACTAGTGCCCATATAAGGGTCCCCCCAAAATTATATTGTTTATACGCTGCAGGTCGCAAATATTAAGATATTTTGATGAAATTTGGTACATGGACCTATGTTGGCCCAAGGACGAAGCCTATTGATTTTGGTGAACATCGGTCCATGTTTAGAACTAGTGACCATATAAGGGTCCCCCCAAAATTGGCTTGGTTACAAACTGCAGGTCGCAAATATTAAGATATTTTAATGAAATTTGGTGCGCTGACTCACATTATAGAAAATTTTGACATAAGCCCCATTTTAACCCATTCGAATTTCGGATCCAAACAATACACCAGACTGGTGTAGGGTATTGTATAGTCGGCATGCCCGACTTTAACCTTTTTACTCGTTTTTGATAAAAATGCATATACCAGAATTTTGGAGTTATTTATTATTTATATTTCGAAAAGTATAATGCTATTTATACTCAAATGATCGTTGGACTGTAAGTAATCATCCAGTATAACAGACTTGAAGCTTTTCTGCAGCATGTAACATTCTCGAGATGAAAAAGGATGTCTTTAATAAGATTTGAAAAAATGTTGTAAACTCCGTTCCTAATTTTTACACCAAACTATTTAACGAGTAAGAAAAACAATGTCATATTTGGATTCACCTTGTAGGCATCATGCGATTTCGTTTCGGAAAAAAATTCTGACAAAGCGTTTCTGAAAGAAAACGAAAAAAGTAACCAAATGTAAACTCCGTAACTGTAAACTCCGTAACCACAATTGTTTGCATCAGATTTCATTCAAATATATGTAGATAAATGTTTAAAATATTTTAAAATAACCATAAACATAGGTGATTCAACTAATATTTATGCGTCAAAAGACGATTCAACTAAAATTTTGCGTCAAATCAAAAAAAGTTATTAGTTTTTTACCCTAAGCTGCTGGAACGAAAAACTATTGATTTTGCATTTCATTGGTTTTGAATCGATATTTCGAGTCATTACTGACATTAGTTTGACAAATTAAATTGGTTTCACACAATTGAAAAATTTTTTGATCGCGAAAAGTTATGTTTTTAATATATTATTTTGTAACTGTGCAACCGCTGTTTGGATATATCATTGGCAAGCAAGTTGAAAACCCAAATACGAAAAACTAATAAATTGAAGAAAATTCGTACGCAATTTTTTTGTTATATCTTTTGCTTGCAGAAATGTAAACTCCGTCACAACAAAAAATATTAAAATTGTGCAAAAAAAGTTATTGCGACAACTTGTAGAAGAGATTTTTTGCAATTAGGTTTATAATGACTAAACTTACTGATTCCATTAAGAAAAAACCGAAATATTAACACTTTTTGCTTCTCATAAACTTGGCCGAAAAATTTATTACATTTTTTGATTTCACCTATATATTAATTGTAAAAAAATCAAATATTTATATCAAAATGTTACAATTAAACAAAAGATATATAGACAGACGAACTGATTGGGGATGCCAATCGGGATTGATATTTAAAAATCCCAGGAGTCGGGATTTTGAAAATCCCGATCCCGGGATTTTCGGAAATACGGGATTATTTGGAATCCCGGGATTTTACTGGATTCCGGGATTTAAATTTCCTTTATTTATAAAAATTGTATGTTATGTACCTAATTTTTTTATAGAATAAAGCGTTTTACAATTATTACATAATTCCCTGTGGGAAAACAGGGGTCAGTTGTAGTGAGAGTACCTGTCCCGTGACCGGTGAAAACAGGACCGGTCTGAAGGAAGCTGCCCTATGACCCGTCTCGTGACGGGTGAAAACAGGGCCGGTCTGCATGGACCTGTCCCATGACTAGTGAAAACAGGACAGGTCTGAAAGTACCTACCCGGTGAACTGTCCCGTAATCGGTGAAAACGCAACTGGTCTGAAAGTACCGGTCCTGTGACTGGTAAAAGTAGTACCGGTCTGAAAGTACCTGTCCCGAGACAGGTGCAAATGGGACTGCACCAGTTGTTAATTAATAATATGGTACATTTTATGAATATTGAAACATCCCAGTCAGAAATTGCCAGTGGTACAAAAAATCAAGTACCTGCATACCACTGGGTAACTGCGGTGGTAATAATAAATGACTGGCAGAACACTCATTTGGGACGGTTTGTCAGCGTTTGCAAAAAGCGTTTTGAACGTATTTGTTTTACAAAAATTTCGGCGGTTTATTAAAAAAAACACTGGCAATAAATGGGCTTAGAGTGCTATATCAACTTTAGCAACAAGTGGTTATCCAGTGCTACTACATAGTCAAAAATTGCAGCGGTACACAAACCAATTCACTGGTAGAGCAATGATTTTATAAAAAATGACGCTTCGTTAAAAAGAAGTTTGTAGTGAGAAGGTTCCTAATTCAATCTGGTTGCTAGGAAAAAAATTTTTTTTTCATTAAAATTTTTTTCCCAAAAACTTTTTGCGAGTGCTAACATTTTTTTTTTGTCCAACTATTACACTATGCGACAGTCAAAATCAAGATGGAATGAAACCAACGGGAAATGTTATATCGGTCAAAAACAAGTTATACGTGTCCCGGCGTTTCGCTGGGTCACCCCTAGGAATCGAGATATATCTTTTTTTTTAACATAACTCGAGAACCACTAGTCCGATTTTGCTCAAACAATTTTAAAAAAATTAAAAATTACAATTCCTTTAATCTGTTCATATAACGTTTTTCTATATACTCAACAGTTTTGCCGGTAAAAATAAATGTTTGTTACCGCTACCATAAAAATCAATAACCTTTTGTTTATTACTTTTTTTTTAATATTTTAGGCAAAAAATATTTTTTTCTTCATACATTTATTTTTACCGGCAAAACTGTTGAGTATATAGAAAAACTTTATATGAACAGATTAAAGGAATTGTAATTTTTAATTTTTTTAAAATTGTTTGAGCCAAATCGGACTAGTGGTTCTAGAGTTATGTCAAAAAAAAGACCACCAAAGGTCAAATCGATATATCTCGATTCCTAGGGGTGACCCAGCGAAGCGCCGGGACACGTGTAACTTCTTTTTTATCGATATAACTTTCCCCGGTAGTTTGAACCCTTCCCGATCACTGACCCTTACCATTTGTCTCACAGTGTTATCATTCATTTACATTTTTAGCCACCAAGTATTGTGTGTAGAGTTAGCTCAGTGGGTAGAGCTGTCGTATGCCAATATGACGGCCTTGGTTCATATCACGGCAGGACCAAAGAAAGATACATATGAACTTTCTTTAAATTTTATTTTGGAAAATATAATTACAGACCACCTATTTATTGGTTCTTCCAGCGTTTTGGCAACGTTAAAAACGTTGTTTCTCTAGTAGTTTTCCAGCGCTTTTTCAACAGCCGGCACTTTTGTCTAATGACTGGTCGATTCGTTGGACCCAATGTTCGATGACTCGGTCACACATTTCGGCCGTAACGGCCGCTATTTCGCGTTCAATATTGGCTCTGAGTTCTGCCAACGTCGTCGGCTTGTTGGCATAGACCAATGATTTGACGTAGCCCCAAAGAAAAAAGTCTAGAGGCGTTAAATCGCACGAACGAGGCGGCCAATTGACTGGTTCATTTCTTGAGATAACACGCTCACCAAACTTACTCTTCAATAAATCGATTGTAACGTGTGCTTGTGGCACCGTCCTGTTGAAACCACATGTCGCCCAAGTCCGTGTTTTCCAATTCGGGCCAAAAATAATCGGTAATCATGACGCGATAACGATCGCCATTCACAGTAACGGGTCGTAAGTAAGGGGTCGCTTTTTTAAATTTTTCGTTATATCTTCGGCGTTTACCTTCGGATCTTAAAGTATGATACATCGTTGTCTTTACCTCGAGGGGACCAATTTTTTGCTCTAAGGGCCATTGACCTAAAGTATCCCGTTCTAGTATTTACCCACCAGATCTCAGCTCCTACCACCCTAATGTACACCAGAGCGTACCACCTTACAGGCAAAAAAAAAAAGTGCGCCGTACACCCTCCAATATGAAGTATTTTTGCAAGGAGGTTAAAAAAATGTTTTTTTTCCAAACAACCCTACGTTCGCCATTTTACATTTTTCGTAATATCTTTGGCATTTACAGTCGGATCTTGAAGTATGATGTTTTTATCTCGAGTAGACCAGTGTTTTGCTCTAAGGGCCATTGACCTAAAATATCCCATTTTTTAAATTTTTTTTTCATTGGATTTTTTCTTTATAGCAAAACACTGGTCTCCTCGAGGCAGAAAAATCGATATATCGCACTTTAAAATCCGATTTTAAATGCCGAAGCTATAACGAAAAATTGAAAAAGGCGACCCCTACGTTCGGCAAAAAAAAAAAATTTTTTTTTGAAATTGCCTTGCAAAAATACTTCATATTGGAGGGTGTACGGCAAACTTTTTTTTGAGGTACGGTCTAGTGTACATTTTGTAAAAGCGACCCCTACGTTCGGCAAAAAAATTTTTTTTTTCAAATTTCATAAATTAGATCTTTATAAATTTAACGAAAATGTACTTTATATATATGAAATTGCTCAATAGTATTTACGTTTTCTTAATTTTTTTTATTAAGTATCGTCATTTCATTAATTTTTAAAAATTTTCATACAATAAGAATTTTATATTAAACATTTAATTCTCAAATACAACAGTTTTATATAACCACAAGGCCGAGTTTTAGTGATGTGCATTAATTTCCATACTGAGAGAATTATTTTTTATTTTTTTTTAAATTATTTTTTTATTATTAATTTTGGACTATGAAATTTTTTTGAAATCATATTTTTTCGAAACATTAATAAGGAATTTCATTAATTGAATTAAGTTTATTATAAAATTTTATGAAACTTTTTATTTAATGAATTCTTTCATTAGATATATTTTATACATCCGTAAAATATGTTACAATTTTATTGCCCTTTTTGCATTTGCTAAATACTTTTTATTTATCCACTCCAGCGTAGCAACGACAACTATAATAAATAATAGTAAAAGAAATAGCTTCACAGATTTTATGAAGAGTTTCATTAATTTTATGAACTTTTCATAAACATTGACTTTAATGAAACCTGTTTCATAGATTCTATGAAAAGTTTCAATGGACGACTTCCAGTGACAATTTTCATTGAAACTAAGAAGAAATTCATTACTGAAGTGAAGACAATTCTCTCAGTGTATGTATGTGTCATAAACGATTCTTAGTCAAAGTTTTGGTAAAGCTGCGCCTTAGCTTTTTTTAATAATCATCATTAATTTATTAAAATATCTTATACAGGGTGAATTGTTCTGTGGATAAGTTTCTTAATCATAGAAATTTCTATGGTTAAATTTTAGCATTGGTTAGAAGAAACACTTGGTTAAAATTTAGATAAGTTATTCAAAAAATATGTTTACCAGTGGTTAAGGCTAGTAGAGGTATTAAGCAGGGCATAAATGAGATAAGTTAACGGGCCTTAATGCGAAATATGAAAAAAAATCAGTGCCAGAATTCGCCAGTTGTTTTAAAATGAACAAAAATCTTAGTCATTTCTCAATACATCGCACAGGTAAAAATATGATGCTACAGAATTCTGGTTGCCTTAATCATAATTATGTACAAACGTTTTTGTGTGTACTAAGTTTTTTTTCGAAAATATATTTAATGTATGCGTATGTTTATAATGACCTGTTAATAAGAACGGAATAAATTTTAACGGTTATTATATGCTAATGTGTTGCTGTTTTTTCCTTTTTTTATACAACAATTTTTTTGTTTTGTTAACAAAATATATATTTTTTAAATTATTTAACCGTGGGTCACTTGTTCATGAATACATTAATTGTAAACATTAAAAAATGTTTTTACCATCAAAAAAAAAAAAAAAAATTAACCAAACACAATTAATCTCTTTTAACAAAATGCAAATAGCTATTAAAAATAAAGAAATTTAGAAAGTTATTGCTGCTATTTATTAATTAAATGAGGCGTATTTTATGGAAACTTCAAAGTTTAGTTTATTAATCTTTGTTTATGACGCAAATCAAATATAATACAATTAAAAGCAACAAAAACAAAAACTTTTAAATATATAAATTCTTATCAACTCATAAAATATTATAACTTAATACCAAATAATGAAAACAATTTGTTGTGAACTAATTATTATAAAACAAAGACCTTACCATAAACTATGGAGCAAAATTTATTTATTTTGCACAAACGCACAATAGAAACGGTGTTGCTATATTCTGAATATTATCAAAAAACGGGACAATTCTAAGATATTTCGAAAAAATTTTGTCTATTTGCTCATATTTTTGTAATTTCTTACTCAGTTTTTATATAATTAACCTAATGTTTAATATGGTTTCGTGACCAGTTTTTTGAATTTATGTATTTTTTGTCATATATGAGGCTTTTCATATCAACTGACCCGCTACAAGAAAAGTTTACCACATCAATACCAAACTTGCAGTATTTATTGTTCTGTATAATATAAATAAAAAATATAACAATTTTTCAATGTACTAAAAAGAGCGCGGAGTATAGCAGTAGATAAATACTGACCCAGCAAAATCTTTCATTACCAAATAAGTGGTAATATAATAGAAATTCATATTTTTTGGCGTCTAAACTCATTATTTTTGTTTGGTGTGGTCGTTTTTATAAGTAGTCACGCTTACCCGCTCGCTTACGAAAAAATGAGAAGTAAGTAGTTATGAGATTTTGAATAATAAGTGGTTACACACCTGCTTACAAAAAGTTGAATTATAAGTGGTCATCCGACTGCTTACTTGATTCTTAAAAATAAGGAGTTACACAAATACTATTAGCTTCAGGAAATACATTCAGAGAAATTAAAGTTTTTGCTAGAGTGTAATTTTAGAACTCGTCGTAAAAATTTTAACACAAAACATATTTACATGTAATAAATATAAATGTATAAAATTTAACTTTGTAAAAAGTACTTATTTAGACTATTACGAGTAAGTCATTATTTCATATTTAAAAACAATTACTACAATAGGGCGTTATTAGGAAGTCCGAAAAAACAATTTTTGTATTTTTAATGCAAAAATTAAAATAGTTGTTGCAAAATAAGCATACCACGGCTAAAATCTCATTCAAATATTTATTTTGTTTTGAGTTTAAAGTTCGTTGTTTTTACAAATGTATTGACAATGAACACACAAACATACATATAAATAGTACCCAAAGGGTACTTCATGTAATTGTTGCTTTCAAAAAGGAGTTGATTTATAGCTGCTTTACCAAATCAGACAGTTCATATACGAAAGTACAAAATTCTCGTCCCGTTGATTTTTTGTACCTTATGTAATGTCTCGGTTTGAGTAATAAAGTTATCATTTTCTTATTGCGGATAACTGAAGAGTTAGCGTGATGACTACGAAACAATTGTATTGTCTATCAGGAAATGATCAACCTTTTTTGAAACAACAAATAAAGTCTAATATGACAATATCATATTAGAATTTGGACTTGAGATAGAAGAATATTCTAACTAAATATATGAAAATATAGAAAGTCCGAAAAAACAATTTTTGTATTTTTCATGCAAAAATTAAAATAATTGTTGTCATTATTTTATATTATAAAATAATGCAAAAGGTAATGATATATCATTTTTGGTAATGCAGATAGTAACGAGGTGTCATTACCAATATTTTGCTGGGGAGCAATATATTATTTATTACAATTTATTAGAATTTGGGAATTGTTTGAAATTTGATTACGTGATTAAAGTTTTATGTAAGCAACTAAAAAATAATAACCCCTAAATTCATAAACGCTTTGTAAAATTATAGGAAGTTTATTGAACAAATTTTGTAGGAAAATGACGTTTTGTAAACCTGCTATAAATTTACAAAGCATTTATGAATTGAGGGGTAAAATTTTAAAAAATTGAGAACCAGTTACTAATATTTGGTGCAATATATAACACAATTTATATCTAAACTTTTTTTTATTTTTAAAAATAGTTCACATGTTTTTCTATCGATTCTGAAAGTATGAAAGCATGTTACCCGGCATTTGGAAAACATATATTATTCATCGCAAATATTCAGTAAAAGTTAATTTTTTCTACATCATTTTAAACAATGAAAAACAGATTCATTGTGACAACAGAATTTGTTGTCAAATGAATCGTTTGGTTTGGCCACCGATATATATATTTGTGTCAACAGAAATACAAGAAGCTCAACAAAATTTAAGTTGATGCAATATATTTGAATTGTGGACGACAATTGATTGCGTCCACCAAATAACTCGGTTGATGTAACAAAACTATTCAGTTTTCAAGGAAATCGCTTGTCGCAATGAATTTGGTTTTTCTGAGTAGTTGTACCTGAACGTATGACAAATAATATGCTGATTGTGCTTACAGAGGTTCAATCTGATTTAAGAACAAATATTTGAATTTTTATTTAATATTTGAGGTATGCAATAACACTGCATGACACACACAAAATTTATGGAGATCTGCCCATCAGTTCTATATATTTCGGACATGCTGACTACAATGGCGTACTTTATTTTTCGATCAATGGTACAAATTTTTCGCTAAATGTCTACAATTTGGCGGTTGTCCATTCAGTTTTTTATATAAAAATTTTTTCAAATTCAATTAATATGAATTTTTTTTGTGTTAAAATGTAAGCACAGGACCTGTGGCTATATTTACGATATAAATGCGATGTGCTAATCTTGATATTTAAACTACTACTTAGCGTTTTATATAGGTTTTTATGGTTTTTTGCTATTTCAGTGACTTTAGTCGCCGAATGTACAATCGACTTCAATAAATATAATGCCTTAGTAAGGAAGCAATTAAATGGAAAATATTTCAATAAAAAAAATGTATTCATCTATAGCGGCCTATACGTTTAAATAGCGACTTATCAAAAATTTTATATACCAGCATAGCTTTCCAATTTCGTATATTTAACAGATGCATTTTTTCTGTTCTTATCTTACTAATATTTAGCAAAAAGGATTTACTAACATCAAAAACTTTCTTTGCAGGGCCCCTTTTAACTTTTTATCTAATTTTGAAATCTTTTTTTGTTTGGTATTTATTTTTACAGGATTTTTCTATCAGTATAAGATTATATTATGTGAATGGTTTGTTTGAGAATTCCGAACAAAATAAAAGAACCCCAGCAAAAACAGACATTACCGAGTAATTAAGCGAGTAAGTAGCACACAAAGGGTTTCACTACTTACCAGGATATTTACTCGCAACATTACTTTTGGTCATATTGGAAAAAAAGACTTTACATTGGAAAATTTCCTATTTGGTTCAAAACAAATTTATAAATAAAATGTTAATATAAAAAGACTTAATCAGTACTTATTTAATCAATTACCAGTAGGCGATTCCTTTGCACGAATATGTAAGTAATTCTATAACTTATTATCGGTAAGTCATTATTTTGCATTTTAAAGTAATGCAAAAGGTAATACCCTATCATTAATTGGTAATCCGTATGGTAATGACCTGTCATTACCATGTTTTTGCTGGGACCGAAAAGAACCGTTTAAAAATTACCTTATTCGTGAACGCGAGAGAGTTTCCTAACTCTTAAAATGAGTAACATTTTTGAAATTTCGCACCACACATATATTTCAAGAGACCATAAAATAAAAAACGGAGCTAACTTTGCAAAATCCTCTGGAATTTTACTTTTATTTCACGTTGAAATCATCGGGCTTGAAATTATTGTTGCGCTGTGAATCTAGTCTATAATCGTATTGGAATGGCGCGCTCCATTGGAAATCAAATAATAATGATGTAATTGAGTTTTAATATTTAATCTATGCGACAGTCAAAATCGGGATGGGATGAAACCAACGGGAAATGTTATATCGGTCAAAAACAAGTTATATGTGTACCGGCGTTTCGCTGGGTCACCCCTAGGAATCGAGATATATCTTTTTTTGACATAACTCGAGAACCACTAGTCCGATTTTGCTCAAACAATTTTAAAAAAATTAAAAATTACAATTCCTTTAATCTGTTCATATAACGTTTTTCTATATACTCAACAGTTTTGCTGGTAAAAATAAATGTTTGTTACCGCTACCATAAAAATCAATAACCTTTTGTTTATTACTTTTTTTTAATATTTTAGGCAAAAAATATTTTTTTCTTCATACATTTATTTTTACCGGCAAAACTGTTGAGTATATAGAAAAACTTTATATGAACAGATTAAAGGAATTGTAATTTTTAATTTTTTTAAAATTGTTTGAGCAAAATCGGACTAGTGGTTCTCGAGTTATGTCAAAAAAAAGACCACCAAAGGTCAAATTGATATATTTCGATTCCTAGGGGTGACCCAGCGAAACGCCGGGACACGTATAACTTCTTTTTTACCGATATAACTTTCCCCGGTAGTTTGAACCCTTCCCGATCACTGACCCCTACCATTTGTCTCACAGTGTAATCTATAAAATTGTTATAAAACCTTTTAAAACTAATAAGCCGGACAAATAAATTTAAAGATTTGTCCAAACAGTGTTAAAATATAATTTTACTGTTAAAATCATGTAACAAACCTTTGAGACAGAGTATTTCAATTGTTTAACCCATTTTTTACCAACGTTTCTTTAAAGACACGTCTACTTTTAAGAGCCCATAAGTTTTGATAGGAAGGTGATATAGGCTGACTTCATAAACGGAGTAATGCGAAGCAACACTGCAAACAATGTGTTTACAATGAAAAGCAATACTGCATAGCAACACTGCTTTGTCAAACAATGCGATGACATTTTGAAACGTTTATGAACGCGAATACTGCTTTTCATCTGTTTTTCACTACATAAATACATAAAGTCATATAAAATCATTGAAAAAAAGCTAAATGCATTTTATTTGTATAAAAATTATGTTAAATTTTAACTTACGATAATATGTTCGTCATTTCAACCGCCAAAAATCACAAAGCATCACAAATAAAAACACTGCACAAATTTGACAAATGTTGCGCATTAAAAAAGGTATTGATGCATTAATGAACATACGGCAATGTCACAAAAAAGACAATGGCATTTATGAACACTATGCAATGTTTCTTTGCATAACTGCGTTTATGAAGTCAGCCATAACAACGCGGTAAAAAGAATGTGATAGTTTGAGGCCTTAATGAAAATGCAGTTTAAAAAATTTTAATTCCAGGGTAATAAAATTTTTTGCAATTTTTTTACAGAAGTTTATATTATTAAAATATAAAAATTAAGTTTTTTTTTTATCAAATATTAACGCTTTAAGTGCGTATAGAGCTTCAAGATTACAATTTGAATTTATTATACCACCACTTGAGGGCGAGACTAAGATATAAAAAATACAAAAAATGCTTACTGCGAAACCGACATATACTTCTACCAAGTTTTGTCACAAAATTCGCACGGAATCCATGCTTGGAAAAAAATGGGTAAAACAACATACTCCGTATCACAAACGGATTGCAGAAAATTATAAATATTGACAAAAAACTAAAATTTTTGAAAATTGAATTTTAATTTTCGTTTATGGTTATTAGCCATTCTTAGTTGTAATATTTAACAGGTTTCAAAAACCTTTACACTCTTACGGATATTTTTGCGTTCTTACAGAACGCTCAAAAGAGTATATTTGTGTGTGTGTTGTTTTTTATACCCTACACCACTATGTGGTCATTATACCCTACACCACTATGTGGTCAGGGTATTATAAGTTTGTGCTGATGTTTGTAACACCAAAAAATATTGGTCGTAGACCCACCTTATAGTATACCGATCGGTTCAGAATTTTTTTTTATTTCGATTTAACGATGTCCGTCTGTCCGTCCGTCCGTCCGTCCGTCCGTCCGTCCGTCCCTCCGTCCGTCCGTCTGTCTGTCTGTCCATGCAATCTTGTGCGCACTCTACAGGTCGCACCTATTAAGATATTTTGATGAAATTTGGTACGCAGACCTATGTTGGCCCAAGGACGAACAAGTTTGATTTTTTTGAACATCGGTCCATGTTTAGACCTAGTGCCCATATAAGGGTCCTACCAAAATTATATTGTTTATACGCTGCAGGTCGTAAATATTAAGATATTTGGACGAAATTTGGTACACAGACCTATGTTAGCCCAATAACGCAGCCCATTGATTTTGGTGAACATCGCTCCATGTTTAGACCTAGTGCCCATATAAGGGTCCTACCAAAATTATACTTTTTATACGCTGCAGGTCGTAAATATTAAGATATTTTGATGAAATTTGGTACACAGCCCTACATTGGCCCAATAACGCAGCCTATTGATTTTGGTGAACATCGGTCCATGTTTAGACCTAGTGCCCATATAAGGGTCCTACCAAAATTATACTGTTTATACGCTGCAGGTCGTAAATATTAAGATATTTTGATGAAATTTGGTACACAGATCTACATTGGCCCAATAACGCAGCCTATTGATTTTGGTGAACATCGGTCCATGTTTAGACCTAGAGCCCATATAAGGGTCCTACCAAAATTATAATGTTTATACGCTGCAGGTCGCAAATATTAAGATATTTTGATGAAATTTGGTACACAGACCTATATTGGCCCAATAACGCAGCCTATTGATTTTGGTGAACATCGGTCTATGTTTAGACCTAGTGCCCATATAAGGGTCCCCCCAAAATTATATTGTTTATACGCTGCAGGTCGCAAATATTAAGATATTTTGATGAAATTTGGTACACAGACCTATGTTGGCCCAATAACGCAGCCTATTGATTTTGGTGAACATCGGTCCATGTTTAGACCTAGTGCCCATATAAGGGTCCCACCAAAATTATATTGTTTATACGCTGCAGGTCGTAAATATTAAGATATTTTGATGAAATTTGGTACACAGACCTATATTGGCCCAATAACGCAGCCTATTGATTTTGGTGAACATCGGTCTATGTTTAGACCTAGTGCCCATATAAGGGTCCTACCAAAATTATACTGTTTATACGCTGCAGGTATTAATATTAAGATATTTTGATGAAATTTGGTACATAGACCTATGTTGGCCCAAGGACGAAGCCTATTGATTTTGGCGAACATCGGTCCATGTTTAGAACTAGTGCCCATATAAGGGTCCCCCCAAAATTATATTGTTTATACGCTGCAGGTCGCAAATATTAAGATATTTTGATGAAATTTGGTACACAGACCTATGTTGGCTCCATGTTTAGACCTAGTGCCCATATAAGGGTCCCACCAAAATTATATTGTTTATACGCTGCAGGTCGCAAATATTAAGATATTTTGATGAAATTTGGTACATAGACCATGGACGAAGCCTATTGATTTTGGTGAACATCGGTCCATGTTTAGAACTAGTGCCCATATAAGGGTCCCCCCAAAATTGGCTTGGTTACAAATTGCAGGTCGCAAATATTAAGATATTTTAATGAAATTTGGTGCGCTGACTCACATTATAGAAAATTTTGACACAAGACCCATTCGAATTTCGGATCCAAACAATACTACAGACTGGTGTAGGGTATTGTATAGTCGGCATGCCCGACTTTAACCTTTTTACTCGTTTTAATATTAACTTGTAAAAGGGACAGCTGGTGCAATGATAAACAAATAACACCATTGTGAAAAAAAGTTTACATTTTAATTAAGCAAAGAGATACACAAAATAAAACTTAACTTATAAAAATTAACTGAAATATAAAAAACTTTTAAATACAAGAAATATGTGTACCTATCTGTGGGATTTTTCGGACTAAAACTATACGCATTTTCATACTTTTTGTTTAAACAAAATTTTGGGCTAGAAAGGTGATTTTGTGCGTTCCCGTACTTTTGGGCAATTTTGTCACTTAGAGAAAGTATTTTGTGCTCACTCTCATTTTATTTAACTTTATACAAAAAGTAAAGGAGCACACTTTATTTAAAAAAAAGAATTTTTTGTAATGGTTATACATTTTTTTTCTTTGTAGGTATATAGCTTTCAGACAAGGAAAAATTCTGAATTTTATTTAAAAATCCATAAATATTTGAAATTTTATTTTTGTTTAAAATAAAATTCACAAAAATGTATGAATTTTAAATTTGGGAAATAAAAATCTCAAAATTTAGAGAATTTTATTTTTAACAAATGTTTGAATAATTCTTTGAATAGTTATTTGAAAAATTCAAAATGAAAAAATAAAAACCCAAACACCTTCAATAAAAAATATTAAATACAGAAATCTTGAAATTAAACCAGCAATTTCGTATTCTTTCTAATTTTTTCAGTGTTTGCAAATTATATCAATAAATTAATATTTTTATATGGCATCTTATAAGCAAATTTCGAAAATAGCCCCAGTGTAGAAAATCATTACCAGATATGTGGTTATGTAACTACATACTTGGTAATGGTAACTAGTTACTTTTGTTATTACATTTCTTATTACCTTTATATGGCGATGTCGCGAAAAATAATGAGTTATGGTTACACACCAGCATACGAAAAATCAAAAAATATATCGTTACCTATGTGCTTACCAGTACTGACAAAAATAATGAGTCTAAAAATAGATTTTAAAAAATATAAATTATATAAAAAAAATATTTTTTATTGTATTTTTTTTTTTAAATAAAATTTAATGGTGCGGGAATCGAACCTGGAAATAATGATTTGAAATAATGATAAAAATAAGTCATTATCAGTAACTCATTATTATATGTTCTAAAATAATCAAGAACGTAAGTGGGTGTCATTACTGGTAGTCCAAAAAATAATGATATGTCATTACCGTTTCTACACTGGGGCTCTTTGAATAATCGTTTGGTGGATAAACTGAATAAGAAATAAAGTACAATAAAAAACTAAATATACAAACTATATAACTAAATCCGCTATTTCGAGTTCTTTAGTTTTTATGGTTTTCGCAGATTTGATCGATAAATTAATACCTTATATTCAAAACGCGCAATTGTGGAAAATTGTATATGCTGCAAAAATTAATTTAAAAACTTAATCAACGATTTATATTCCGCTAACGAATATATTGATGCGGAAATTTTCCTTTTTGCAAAATATTTTTTTTGCGAATTATTTTTGCAAACTAACCACTAAACTTTTTTATAAAAAATTGGTATTATTATTCCTAGATTATATATATATATTCCTCAACTCCCACTGGAGCATAGGATGCCTAGATTATGTATTTAAAATAGCCGCACTTAAAAAATTGCAAAATAATAGCGGAACGTGAAAAAAGTCTTTATGGTACAAAATATTTGCTAAAAGGATTATTCAGTGCTTTACATTCTGCAAGCGAATATATTGATACAACATTTTCCTTTTTGTAAAAATTTTTTTTCATAATTTTTTTTGCAAACTAACCACCAAGTTTTTTGATAAGAAATGAGTATTAAAGTTAATAGATTATGAATTAAAAAACCGCACTTAAAAAATTTTAAAATAATGGCGGAACTTTCGCGTTTTATGGTACAAAATATTCATTAACAAGCTTAAGGTTCAATTAGACTTGCCATATCGCCATAGCCGTAACCCTATCGCCATAGCAGAAAACCAAAATTCAATTGGTATCTACGGTTACGGTTATGGCGTTATGGCATGTCACCAATAATCGAATACATTGTAGCCAAAAGATTGGTTTGAACAGCTGTTTTATATGGTTATGGCACGTCTAATTGAACCTTTAGTCAGTTTACATTCTGCAAACGAATAAATTGATGCAAACGTTTTCCTTTTTTCAAGATTTTTTTTCGCGATTTTTTTTGCAAACTAATTACCAAACTTTGGTATAAGGTATTATGGTCTCTTGATTATAAATTTTTAACAACCTGACTTAAAAAATTCAAAAATAATGGCTAAATGCGAAAAAGCATGTCGTGATATTATTGTATGAAGGGAACAAAATGTTTAGAACTACACAGAAAAAAGTATCACAAAATTTTAAGTAATTAAAAAAAATTGTTGGCTTTTTACTTAGATATCTAACAATTTTTTTATTAAATGTTTGTAAATTGTATCAAAAATATCAAAAAAATAGCCTTACACAGAAAAAAGTATCACAAAATTTTAAGTAATTAAAAAAAATTGTTGGCTTTTTACTTAGATATCTAACAATTTTTTTATTAAATGTTTGTAAATTGTATCAAAAATATCAAAAAAATAGCCTTAGAATTTTTTGAAACAAAAAAAAAACAAATCATTTATTTTTTGTTTTCAATTGCTCAAATGTTTGTAAATTGTAACAAAAATTTCAAAAAAGTATTTTTTTTTTGTCAATACGACAACATAAAGCGAATAATTGTTTTAATATAACAAACTCGTTGTTGAATTTTATTTTTTTATTTTTAACAAATACAAACAAGTTACAAAAAAAAATTATTGTATTTACAAAACACATTGTTAAAAAAAAACTGATTTTATTTTTAACAAATTACAAAAAAGTTACAAAAAGGGATTTGTATATACAAATTCCATTGTTGGTGCCTTTTTAAAAAATTTTTTGTTTGTTTATGCAAAAAAGGTGTTTAACATTACAAACAGAATTTTGTAAATTTTTTCTGTGTAGAATTTTTTGAAACAAAAAAAAACAAATCATTTATTTTTTTTTGTCAATACGACAACATAAAGCGAAAAATTGTTTTAATATAACAAACTCGTTGTTGAATTTTATTTTTTTATTTTTAACAAATACAAACAAGTTACAAAAAAAAATTATTGTATTTACAAAACACATTGTTAAAAAAAAATTGATTTTATTTTTAACAAATTACAAAAAAGTTACAAAAAGGGATTTGTATATACAAATTCCATTGTTGGTGCCTTTTTAAAAATTTTTTTGTTTGTTTATGCAAAAAAGGTGTTTAACATTACAAACAGAATTTTGTAAATTTTTTCTGTGTACTCTTAATATAAAATTTTGTTAACTATACACAGAAAAAATTTACAAAATTCTGTTTGTAATGTTAAACACATTTTTTGCATAAACAAACAAAAATTTTTTTAAAAAGGCACCAACAATGGAATTTGTATATACAAATCCCTTTTTGTAACTTTTTTGTAATTTGTTAAAAATAAAATCAATTTTTTTTTAACAATGTGTTTTGTAAATACAATAATTTTTTTTTGTAACTTGTTTGTATTTGTTAAAAATAAAAAAATAAAATTCAACAACGAGTTTGTCATATTAAAACAATTTTTCGCTTTATGTTGTCGTATTGACAAAAAAAAAATACTTTTTTGAAATTTTTGTTACAATTTACAAACATTTGAGCAATTGAAAACAAAAAATAAATGATTTATTTTTTTTTTTGTTTCAAAAAATTCTAAGGCTATTTTTTGATATTTTTGATATAATTTACAAACATTTAATAAAAAAATTGTTAGATATCTAAGTAAAAAGCCAACAATTTTTTTTAATTACTTAAAATTTTGTGATACTTTTTTCTGTGTATGCTAATCATTATCACAAATTTAAATTTCTACCAATTTTAAATACATTTATGTATATTTTTTATAGGAAAATAAAACTTCATAAAATTCAAAATACTATTCAAAACAGAATTTTTCCTTTAAAACTCTTTACTGAATTTAAAAAAATATCATAAAGAATTTTATTTAAAAGTTATGAAGTATTTTTTTCAAAAAAATACTTGAAGAATTTTATCACTAAAGAATTTTAAATTTTAAGCTTTTCTGTTGTCTGATAGCTTTATGTTATAAATTTCCCCAGTAAACAGAAAAAAAACGAAAATATTTTAGGGAATTCCTAGCTAGGTGCATGGCAGCAGCCGTATAAAAATACTCGTATGTTTCGGTAGTGGCAGCATTGATTAGAAGTTAAACAAGTACCTTACTGTCATGAATTTAGAGGCACCATATTTGGTATTATATTGAAAATATGTATATCTATATAATTAAAATTTTCTAGTTTCTTGACATTCTTAGTCTTAGATCCTTCATATTTGTGTTACTTAATCATTAAGTAGAGTTGTTTCGTATATGTGCATTATTTTTGAAGTCTTATGGCTCATTGTGCTACACCAATAAACAGTTATTATACAAACATATAAATAAGAATGAAAGGAAGCGAAAAAACTTTGGTAGAAAACTTACTCGAAACCTTTTGTATTTACGTTTGTTTTAAAGGGCAACGGAACAAGCTACAGCGCACGGTATACAATACGTTAAAAAAAATTTTATGAGCAGTTTCTGTAAAATAACCCCTATTGTAGTGAAACATAAAATGTATATGTATTCATATATATGTATGTATGTGTGTTCGCATATACACATATCTATTTACGTATGGGTTTCCCACAAAGAACGTGCGATAAGAATTTATTATAACGATGTTGTAAAATGTAATGAGCTTTTACACTTTAGTTTATGTTTGTTGAAACATCCATATCAAGGATATTTTCACTACCTATTCAACCGCTGTTTAAAAATACACAGTTATATACCGATGCCTCTCAGAGAAACTATGCTAAGTCTGAAAAGTGAATTTTTCAGGAGAAGCTCTAAAAGTTTACATGGCATATATCGTAAAATATGTGAGATGGAACTTTAAGCCTTTCAATTTGAGTAAACTTTTCTAGTATTTACGAATTAAAAAAATATATAGTAAGTCATACACAGAAAAAATTTACAAAATTCTGTTTGTAATGTTAAACACCTTTTTTGCATAAACAAACAAAAAATTTTTTAAAAAGGCACCAACAATGGAATTTGTATATACAAATCCCTTTTTGTAACTTTTTTGTAATTTGTTAAAAATAAAATCAATTTTTTTTTAACAATGTGTTTTGTAAATACAATAATTTTTTTTTGTAACATGTTTGTATTTGTTAAAAATAAAAAAATAAAATTCAACAACGAGTTTGTTATATTAAAACAATTATTCGCTTTATGTTGTCGTATTGACAAAAAAAAAATACTTTTTTGAAATTTTTGTTACAATTTACCAGTATTGCCACCAGTAAAACAAAAAAATACATAGCAGTAGGCCAAAAATTATCCAAAATCGTATGAAATTACACAAAAAATAATATTTTTATTAGTTTAAAATAAGTTACTTTTATAAAAAAAAATTATGTAGCTCTTTAGACTCTCCTGCGCACAGTGAGGCAGAATCTAAATAATTTTGATATAAATCAGCCACTTCTTACCGGCTGGTTGGATTGCAATGAAATTTCACAATTTTATAGAACTTAAGTTTTGAGGCCCGAACCCATGGACGCAAACGGATCTCTACCATTCAGTTCCAAAAAAGTCACCTCTAAAAAGTGAAAATGTCGAAAGCTTGCCATTTTTCTTCAAATTTTTAAAACAAAACCAAATTATATTCGGCAGAAAGTTGGCAAATGGTGTTTGAATTAGAATCTTATAATATGTGCTAAATTTGGAGAAAATAGTTTAATATTTAGACACAGTTTACCTACGAAGTTCATATAAAAAGTCAATTATAGAGTGCCAGTTCTAATAAAAATAGCCTTTGCATGTTAACAAAGACTGAATTAATGAATTACTTAAAGATATTTAAACTGCTCAACTGTGCTGCTGTAAGAAAATTTTTTTCTGATCAAAGCCCAATAACTGTTACAAAAACTTTGGAAATTACAAGTTTTTTCAGTCATGAGAAAGTTTTAATCATAATAAACCCAAATTTCTTATGCTTAATTTCAAATGGTCTTGCCAACCAAGACAAAAATAAGTATTTTGCATTCAGTTTGACAATAATTTTCTCAAAAAACTAACAAAATATGGGGTTTATATACAAATAAAATATAAAACAACATGTTTGACTTAATCTAACTAAATTGGAATTAACTTTGAAAAAATTTACAAAAATTATTCAGCAGAAACTGGAAATTTCTGGTAGATGTTACACAAACAAACTCATTTTATCTGCAGTTGGACTTAAAAGCATGGAATTTAGTAAATTTTCCAGTAAAAAGTGAAATTACACAAAAACTACACAAAAATACCATTATTCAAAAATTATCCAAGGAATGTGTAAACAGTCCCATTTTTGAATAATTATTCAAAAAGTGGCAACACTGCAATTTACAAACATTTGAGCAATTGAAAACAAAAATAAATGATTTGTTTTTTTTTTTTGTTTCAAAATTTCTAAGGCTATTTTTTTTGATATTTTTGATACAATTTACAAACATTTAATAAAAAAATTGTTAGATATCTAAGTAAAAAGCCAACAATTTTTTTTAATTACTTAAAATTTTGTGATACTTTTTTCTGTGTAGGTAAGAATGACATACAAAGACAGTATCTCATGTGATAATTTCCATTTCTATTGAAATTCGGGTATTTTGTAGAAAAAAAAAAATCTAAGGTTATGTTGTCTGAGATTATCGGCCATCTCGGGTATTTAGTGGTTTAAAACTGGAATCAAAAATTACCCATTTTTTGCTTTTTCCTTTTATTTGTCATACATCCAGGAAAAAGATTGGTTGGAATTCGAGTGAATACTACACCAAAAATATTTTACTAGGTATTAAAAATAGGGAAAATGAATTAAAAAACAATCCTTTTAACAAATTATTGGTATCTCCAATCAGTTTTAAAATTAGTATCAGTTTAGTAATGCATTATGCAGTAGAAGCAGCCATTTATTTAGTGTATACACAAGAAAATTGGTGTTATCTATAACCTTTATCAAAAAGATTTCAATATTCGAAAGTGGTAACTACAAATACGGGTATCCTAATCAAATATGACCATAAAGTCGAGTTTCTGTAGAACCAACCGAATTGTGGATTGTATTGATAACACACACAACTATTGATTGGTATTAGTAAACGAATTTTTTACTATATTTGTTTTCCAAGCAAAACATATAAATTCAAAATTAGACTTCAAAATGGATAAGTGTTTGTGGTGTAGTCGGTAGAGAGTTGGCATAGTACGTCGGATTTCCGAGTTCAAATCCCGGACTAAAATTTATATATATTTTTTTTAAATTAAAAAAAATATTCATATGCATAAACAGTAAATATGGCTAAGAAAATTGAAAGTAGTTGTGGTGCATTGGGTAAGAGTGTGAACTATTAACCTGAATGGCCGGGTTCAATACCAGAAAATTCAAAAAAAGTTTTTTAATTTCAATAGAATTTTGTGGAACATAATTATATTTATGTGGAACTTAATATTGAATAAGACAACCGAATATTGGCTTTCACGACGAAAAATATAATTTAATATAACGATAGTTGTCGTAACCGCACGAATTCGATTGGCCACAACTGAGACTGTTTTCTGGTTGTACAAATGTTATATTTTCAAATAGGAATTTTTAAGGGCCATTTTTTGATACCTTTCTTTGGTACGTGTTTGTTTTTTTGTGGTTGTTTTTCTAAGAAATGTGTTAATTTTAATGTTTTATATGGACATGTATGTTCGTACGATCGTCAAATTCACATATGGGGGATTTCATGTCAAGTGACCCAACTTTTGAAATCGATGTCTTCCGATTTGGATGAAAGTTGCACCAAGGTTAGTCCTATTGGATAGTGGTTTAGACACAAATTTTCAACAATATCGGTAAAAAAGTTTCTGATTTAGTGGGGGTCAAAATTTGACATTTTGGCCAAACAGGTGTTCTTTCTCATCCATGTAACTTCCCAGTCAGAAATCGCCAGTGGTACAAAAAATCAAGCACTGGCATACCACTGGGTAACCACGGTATTAAAAATAATTTACTGGCAGAACACTCATTTGGGACGCTTTGCCAGCGTTTGCAAAAAGCGTTTTACCAGTATTTGTTTTACAAAAATTTTGGTGGTTTATAAAAAAAACCACTGGCAAAGAATTGGCTTAGAGTGATATGCCAAGGTTTGCAACTAGTGGTTATCCAGTGCTACCTAGCCAATGCTACCAGGCGTACAAAAATCAATTCACTGGTAGGCCAATGATTTTATAAAAATGCTGACGCTTCGTAAAAAATGTTTGTAGTCAGGAGGTTTCGAGTTCAAATCCGATTGCAAGCAAAAAATTTTTTTGGATTTTTTTTAATTTAAAATTTTTTTGTTTTATAAAATCAATTTTTTTGTTTGTGGGAAAGCTCCTTCAAGACCAACTTTTTTTTTTGACCTCCCAACACTGGCATACTAGTTACAAAAAATTGTTAGCCAGTACTAGCATTTTGGCACAGCCAGTAGTTGTCCAGCTATTATCACTCATTTATGTGTTTAGCCATCAAATATTATATGTCTCGTTAGCTCAGTGGGTAGAGCAATCGTCTGTCAATCTGACGGCCTGGGTTCAAATCACGGCAGGATCAAAAAAAATACATATGAACTTTTTTTAAATATTATTTTGGAAAATATATTTCCAGACCACCCATTTATTGGTTTTGCCAGCGTTTTGCCAACGTTTTAAAATTTTGTTCCTCCAGTGCTTTTCCGGCGCTTTTATAACAGCCGGTCCTTTTGTCTAATGATGTTATCATTTTGGGAATGGGAAAGCACTTTTTGCCAGTACTTGTACCACCTGTTAAAGTGCTTTGCCACCGCTTTCCCGTTTGTATTTTTCTGACTGGGTTATTACCTATTGGTGTAAGCAAAATTTTTCCCAAACAAATTATAGAGCAATTTCTGCAATCTTTCGGAATTTTTTTTTTTTAAATTGGAACATTTTTTTTCAATATTTTTTTTTTTTTAATTGAAACTGTTTTTTATTTTTTTTTAAATAAAACCTAAGCTTTCTTTTGGCGTAAAAGAAAGCTTAGGTCTTTTCCTATAGGCTACTGAAATTTTATTCACCGCAAAACTGTGAAAAATGTACTATAAAGAATACTTTATGGTAAACTTCACACACCCCGAAAAAGTAGAAATTTTAATTATTGTAAAAATTTCCTATCACACATATGCATAAATTTAAGTGGCTGTGATGCAGGGAGTAGAGAATAGGGTATTCAATAGATTGGCTAGAAAATATTCGAATAATTAAACTGACAATTTTCGAATAACGAATAACACAGTATTACACTAAAAATGCATCAATAATTCGACATATAAAATCTGATAAAATTTCGGACGTACATCACCAAATTTAAAATTAGGTACAGTTTTTTAAATAATCGCAAATTTATCCTTTACCAAAAAACAAGTCTTTCTTTAAAATTGCTTAGTAGCTCATACGTCTAAACAAAATTCGGATAATTTTTAATATGGGCTTACAATATGAACCTTGGTGATTAGGTGAATACATTATGCGTTGACCACTTGTTTTAATATTTTGTTGAACAAAACTTTAAAGAACTCAAAATTAGGGTTTTGCAAATTGACAAAATAAAAAAATAACTTCTTTGCCCGCACCTGGGACAAAGTTAGGATATTCCAAGAGAGACAAAAATTTATATTTGAATATTTATAGATCTTAGAAATAAAACTGGAATATAACATTGTAAGTTCTTGAAAAAAAATATTTAATTTTTTCACGATTTTCTTAATTTATCCCATTTTAACCCTACAATGGTCCGACAGAGTTGCAATTACTAAAATATTTTCCAACCGATTTTCAATTTTTATGCCTTGTTAGAAAGGTTATTCAGTCTAAATTACGATTCCAGAAATTCTATTATTTAAGAGCCAGTCTTTCCAAGAAAATCCAAAAAAGTAATTTTTTCCAAGTGTAAATCGTATTGAAAAATTTTAAGGGCCAAGGATAAAAATTCTTTTATTGAGCTGAGATTTTTTCTAAATTAGTTAACTTGACAAAATAAGCCCCAGTCAGCAGGTTTCGGAGGAACTTTAAAATAGCCCGAAGTCCAGTCTACTATTTAATTCTGTCACGAACATTACAAATGATCATTTCATAATTAAAAATATGACAAAAAATTTAGATTTCCTATTTACAGCCACATTTTATATTATTTTTCTGACCAATTGAGAGAACTGCATACTCTTTATTTTATAAACTCTTTAATTTTATGCCGCCCACTTATACTCCAACTGTACACTCAAAATAATAAGTCTGTTGGCTGAACAGAAAAATTTGTTACTTTAACAAAATTTATTCCTTTTTTGGCTTCAAATAAAATTTGGTGATTTTAATTCTTTTTTTTGTTAAATTTAACAAATCTAAATGTAAGTAAAAAATTTGTAAAATTAAAGTTTTATCTGTTATTACACTGACTCGAAGAATTTATCCAAATTTAGGGTCTCGGGACCCTCCCCAGGCCTAGTCCATATCATGTGAGGGCATATAAGGGCACTCAAGTGGAGCAAACATGTTGTCCCTTTTGCTCGATCTCGCTTAGTTTTCGAGCTATGGACCTTTTTATCATGTGGAAAATTTTTATTAAAAATTTAGAGGGTCCATGGCCCCGCCAATGTCCATTTTTGGATAGAGATAAACCTTTTCGCTGGGGTATTATAATGTTAGGGGTAGTCGAAATTTTCATCAATTTATTTTGATCTATCTCTCTTAGCTTTCCAGATATTGGCCATTTTAAAAAATCGGGAGGGAAAGAAATAGCGCCATCTTTAAAACTTCGGATACATTACAATATAGAAATATTATATTTTAACAATAAATTTTGTAAAATTTAACGAACGGTTCTTAAAAATTTGTCAAAAATAATTTTGAAAATTAACACTCAAAATTCGTTAAAGTACTGAGGATTTTTAGTATTGTGTTAAATAAAGATAACTAAAGTCTTTGTTTAAATCAGTGTTTAAAAAAAAAATTTGTTAAAAATTAGTCAAATCGATTTGAAACCGGTTTGACAGATTTTTCTACCGAATTATTATTTTAAGGGTACTTGGAGAAAATATAAATAGTACAGCGTTCAAGCTAAGAAGACATAGAAAATATGATATTAACAAAATGATAAGCCTGTTTGGCAATCAAAACAATTAAAAATATTCTAAACAAAAGTATGATAAGCGTACTTACTACAGAGGAAAAAAGTAGGCACCAAAAATGGAATTTGTAAAATTAAACACGATTTTTTTTAATATTTGAAATGTTTGTAAGTTGACATTTTTCAGTAAAATTGTTTAAAATAAAAATTCAAAGTTACAAAACATGTAATTTACAAATTCCATTGTTGTTGCCTGTTTAAAAAGTCGTTTTTTTTTTTGTATTTAGAAAGATGTTTATTAGAGCGACTCACCTTATATGGACAGAAAAAAGTGCCATCCTTAAAATAAATATTAGTTTGTTTCATGATGATTCTCAAAAATTTTCGGGTCCAGCAGTGACATCTCACGAGCTGGACCATTTTTAAAAAAGGTCTTTTTTTAATTTTTGTATAAATTTTGCATTTTAGCTGAAGGGTATCATATGAAAGGCAATTTTGAGGTATGTCCTATTTTCAAGGAAATTCTAAAAAAAAACATTTTTAGATCTTTTGTACGGAGATGTTTGTGATTGAAATGTCAAACTTAAGTATCATAATCTATAGTCGATTTAAATGAACACGTGTTTCAGATTTTTTTGAAATTCGCGATTGTTCGCGTTTTATCAGAAATTCAATGTGGTGGAAACAATATATATGACAGCGCATAGAGAAAGGGACCTAAGGGTAAAAAAATCAACTGTTTTTTTATGTGGACAACATCTGAGCATCGAATGAGACCGATCCCATGCCC
The DNA here is from genome assembly GCA_949987735.1 of Leucophora obtusa. Lineage (NCBI taxonomy): Eukaryota > Metazoa > Arthropoda > Insecta > Diptera > Anthomyiidae > Leucophora > Leucophora obtusa. Next base: position 106,081,260 of record OX465299.1, on the reverse strand, counting down.
CAAAAGTGTTCCCTCCCAGAGATATGCACGTTTTATGAAAGTGAAGTCGACGATAAAGTAAATCTACTTCTTCGAATTCGTCCACTATTTCATCCTAAAACAAACAGTAAGAATGTTATCAGTTTTAAATTATTTTCGCGAATAACATAATAAGGTTATGTGAAAAAATTTTCATACTAACAAAATGATATTCAAGAATTATATTTAAAAGAATTATAAATGAGTATTTATTATAATTCACAATTAATAATTTCAGAAAATAAAGCTGGATTCGAAAAACCGCGAGCAAAATTGATATCAAACTCATGGAAACAGCGCGCTAGGTAGAAAACAGTAAAAACCAACTACACAAAACAAGAGGTAGGGACGACCTACGCACGTTTTCAAGGTTGACCAACACGGTCCTGACGTCATGAGATGTGTCGCTTTCAAATGAGACCAATACCAACACGCTCAGTGATGGTACACAGTGTTGCCAAAACTTATTTAAAAAAAATGCTAGATTTTTTGCATAAAAATGCTAAAAAATGCTAAAAACTAAAAAAATATGCTAGAAAAAATATGCTACAAAAATTTTATAAAAAAATGTTTCAATTTGTTTAAGAAAATACTATTTTAGTGACTTTTTACAATTAGACTGAAAATAAGTCATCTCTAATTATAAATTCAGTTCATTTTATTAACTAAAATTATATAAAAGAAAAATTAAAAACAACTCAAAAGTTAATTCTTGTAAAAAAGTTAAAAAATCCTTTAACCCTTAAATGCATGATCTCTTCGATTTTAACCATTTTTTCATATATGATTTCTAAAGGCGTGTACATTTCAAGAAAAATACCAAAAAAAAATTATTTTTAAAAAAAGGTGATTTTAATTGAGAAATATGGTTTTTTGCCAAATTTCTAAATTGTGATTATTTTAACGTGTATGAAAAAAAAACAAAAAAAAATCTATAAACTGTAATTTATACATTTATTGTCGCCAAACTGAATTTTATTGAGAGAATACCACTTTAAATATTTAAACAAATATTTTTGAATATTACACTTTTTGTAAAAAAAACGCGTGTTTTAGATTCTTCACAAATATATAGAACAAAACCAAGATTTTTACTCTAACTGTTTAAAAATTCTGCGCTAAAATATAGGAGCACTATGTACAGAAGGGGCCTCTAATGCCCAAAAATGCAGTTTTCTGCACCAAGGGTTTTTTTATTAAAAAACCGGTATGTTGCCAAATAGCTACACCATGCATTTAAGGGTTAAAATAAATTTATTATTATTTGATTTCCCAAATGTGTCACTGAAACTATGTTATCTCAAAAATTAAAGGCGGATAAACAAAAGTACCTCAAAATGTTTTATTTCAAAAATAGGTGGTAATGTGGAATACGAATTTCCCATTCAGCCTTAATTTATATACTCCAAATTAATTTAATGGTTTTTATTCCACTCTCTGTTTACCGTTTTCAAATTTCTGCATCTTTGAGCTTACCTGCATGAAATTCTTTAAAAAAATTATTTTCGCGATCAGGGTTAATACTTTTTGTGGTGTTGGTTGACGTTGTAAGATTTTTGGTATGATTAAATGAAAAGTGTAGAGGTGTTACAGTAAAAAAAATCAAAATTCACTAAAATTCTTAAAAGATAGGAATTTATCACAAACGCTATCCACATTACCCTCTATGACCCAAACCTAAAAAAATCAATAAAAATTGCAAAGATTAAAAACGAACCTTATCAACATTTTGCAATTCTATTAATTATATTTTAAACACTATTCTTTAAATTATTATTATTTTTTTTTACCAAAAATTGGAGTATTTTGTGCAAAATCACTCCTTCGCCATAACAACAACAAAAAGTAAAACGAGTAAAAAAGTTAAAGCCGGGCATGCCGATTTAAAATTTTAATATTAAAGTACCATAAAGCAATATTTTTCATACTTTTGGGATCATTTTTGAATTTCAATCAACCCAACCCTGTTAAATACAATTTTTCGCTATTTTTTACCCCAAAAACATTTTTTTTCCCGATATTTGTTTTTTTTCGAAAAAATTTGTTTTCTTAACTCTATTAAATATTTTTCTAAACCCTATTGAATATACACAAAATAACATCCCAGTGTATAAACGGTAATGACATATCATTATTTTTTGGACTACCAGTAATGACACCCACTTACCTTCTGTATTATTTTAAAACATATAATAATGAGTTACTGATAACGACTTATTTTTATCATTATTTCAAATAGAAAATAATTTTTTAGATTTTTTTTTTAAATTTTTTGAAATCTATTTTTAGACTCAATATTTTTTAAACACTGGTAAGGATATATGTAACCACATATTTTTTGATTTTTTGTATGTTGGCGAGTAAGCTTACTTGTGTGCAGCAGGTCAATTGTGTTTTTATCTATTAAATATTACATCTCGATATAGCTCAGATGGTAGAGCTGTTGACTGGGAATCTGTAGACCCAGGTTCGATTCCCGCACCAGCAAATTTTATTAAAAAAAAAAAAAATACAATAAAAAATATTTTTTTTTATATAATTTATTTTTTAGAAAATCTATTTTTAGACTCATTATTTTTGTCAGTACTGGTAAGCACATAGGTAACGATATATTTTTTGATATTTCGTATGCTGGTGTGTAAGGACAACTCATTATTTTTCGCGACATCGCCATATAAAGGTAATAAGAAATGTAATAACAAAAGTAACTAGTTACCATAACCACATATCTGGTAATGATTTTCTACACTGGGATAACACATACTTTTTATTTGCAGAAAAAAATGTTTTTGCGAAATTTTTGCGAAAAAAAATCTATAAAAAAATTTAGTGAAAAAATTGACAGCTTCCTTAATGTTTTACATATTTAATCAAATTTGATAAATTTATAATTAAAAATGATCCCAGAAATATAAAAATAAAAATTTTTAGTACCCGTCAAAATTTTTAATTGCGAATATCGCGAATACGAGTGCTAAATTTGAATAACTGCTATCACCATTGAATTCAGCGTACTCGAATTAGCTTTACCAGTACGGTTCCCAGCTTGTTAAAATTTGCGACTGCACAGTGTAATTAACGTGTACGTATAAAAATAGTTTCTAGTACTTACTCTAAAAGTAAAAAAAGTATTTCTTTTTCATATAACATTTAAATTCAAATTAATGTAGAATATTCTAAATAAAACTGTAAAAAATGCTAAAAATATGCTAAATTTCGTTGGAAAAATGCTGAAAAAAATGCCATATGCTAGATGCATTTTTTTCATGCTAAATGAATTAAAAAAATGCTAAATCTAGCATTAAATATGCTAAATTGGCAACACTGATGGTACACCACACAGAAAAAATTTACAAAATTCTGTTTGTAATGTTAAACACCTTTTTTGCATAAACAAACAAAAAATTTTTTAAAAAGGCACCAACAATGGAATTTGTATATACAAATCCCTTTTTGTAACTTTTTTGTAATTTGTTAAAAATAAAATCAATTTTTTTTAACAATGTGTTTTGTAAATACAATAATTTTTTTTTGTAACTTGTTTGTATTTGTTAAAAATAAAAAAAAAAAATTCAACAACGAGTTTGTTTTATTAAAACAATTATTCGCTTTATGTTGTCGTATTGACAAAAAAAAAAATACTTTTTTGAAATTTTTGTTACAATTTACAAACATTTGAGCAATTGAAAACAAAAAATAAATGATTTGTTTTTTTTTTTTGTTTCAAAAAATTCTAAGGCTATTTTTTTGATATTTTTGATACAATTTACAAAAATTTAATAAAAAAATTGTTAGATATCTAAGTAAAAAGCCAACAATTTTTTTTAATTACTTAAAATTTTGTGATACTTTTTTCTGTGCAGAGATACACGTATTTAAATCTTTAAAATGGCCCTCCTGAACAAAACCGGTTTTTACCCTTAGGTCCCTTTCTATTTTGCGCGTCACATATTCTAAATAGGGCAATGTGGATACCAAAATCTTTCTTTTGGCAGGTAAATCATCGCTGAGTTGATGTAGTTTAGAATTTTGCAAATTTAATTAATTTTTCACGGTACTCTGGACCAAATTTTGAGAAAATTTTTGAGTTACCCCAATTCAATAAAAAAAATTTATGAAATTTTTTAGAGATATTCCGCCAAAAAAAGCGAGTGTTGGGCTTTTTTCTGCTAAGTTGCATTTTTATCCTTACATCTACTAGAAACTGAATTTAAATTGTTATTGAAATTTTATAAATTTTTTTTTCGCAAAAAAACTTATTCCGCCGAAAACTCCCGTGATGGATTTTTTTTTATTAAGTTGCATATTTATCTTACATCAACTAGATACTGAATTCAGATTCAGATTGCATTAGCTCAAAAATTTTAACAAAATTTGGTCCAGAGCACGTGCATAATGTATGAAATTTGCAAAATTTCAAACTAAATCCACTTAGCGCTGATTTATTTGTCAAAAGAAAAGTTTGGTATCCATATTTTCCTATTTAGAACATATTGTTTCCACCACATTATATTTCTGACAAGACGCAAAAAATTGCGAAGTGTAAAAAATCGGAAACACATTTCACTTTAATATACTATAGATTATGATATGTAAGTTTGACATTTCAATCACAAACATCTCCGTACAAAATAGTCAAAAATTTGTTGTTTTTTTAGGGATATCCTTGAAAATAGGGCATGCCTGCATATGCTTGAACACGTTATATATACCGCTGGACGCCCATCAAAAAAAACCTTTCATATGATATCCATATTGAGTATGTTGTCTTCAGCTAAAATCTAAAGTTCTTACAAGAAATGGTCCAGCTCGTGAGATCTCATTCCCGAGATATTTTGGGAATCATCATAAAACAAACCAAGGTTTATTTTGAGGGGGGACTTTTTTTACTTTTTTTAGTGAGTCTAATGTTTAATAATTTATTGAGAAAGATGTTTATTAGTTTAATTATAATTTTGTAAATTCTTTCTTTTGGAATGGAAGTTTTTTAAACCTGTGTGCTAAGTACATTTTTCGCTATAACTTTAGAGTGGTTTTACCGATTAATACAAAATTTTGACAGTATTTAAACAAAGGAACTTAGAACATAAAGAAAATCGAAAGCGTGCTAAGTTGACTTAGCACAGTTTAGTTTGCAGGCATCGATATATGCCCGCCTGGGTTTGTGTGGGCATGAGTGTGTTACCTTTATTATTCCACTGTAGCACATTGCAAATGCTAAAATACTTATTGTTGTTTATGTCTGGAATGTATGAAGCCTCTAGGCAAGCATGCAATTGTGCATGTAACGTAACGTAAAATGGCACAATTTGAAATACATAAACACTTAATAAAATACACAAATTTTGTATACCTTTGCACGAGTGTATCCATATTAGTGGCATAACAAAAATTCGGCTCTATGAGTACGTGTAGTGGTGGTCAGTTTGTGTTTTGAATAGAAAAAAACATAGCAGGGAGGGTTATTTTCAAAAACCATTAAAATTTTGAGGCCTAATTTCTGGAAATAAGTCAAGAATAATAAAATAAAAAATTTAACGAAGATAAGAAGCAAAAATGTAAGTTCTGATTTTGCAAGTTTTAGCAAAGAGAAGTAATCGAAATTTTTTTTTTGTCTAACGGCATGTTTATCTATCACGAACAAAAAGAAATTTGTATAAAGAAACATGTATAACGAAAGAAAATTTTTACCGAACGATAACGTAAGCATATAAAATGTTCTTTATAATTTTGGTTCATATAAAACGAAGGAAATTGCCAGTTAAGAGGTTAATCACAACTGGGTCGACGACAGCAAAAGCCGTCACGATTAATTTATATTCAGCGACAATCGACCGTCGACATTTGTTGACGTTTAGAAAAAAAAGGAAAGCAAAAAAAGAATATTGTTGTATTTATTTCACCACAATTCTTCACCAATTTAATTGGCCTTTCACTAATTCTTGTTGCTTTATATTTTATTGTATTTAATTTAGCTTTTTTGCCGTAAATTATGTATTTTAAATTTCAATTATATTTCTTCTGTCAAAAAATTAAATTTTTTGTAAACAAAGTACGAATTTTTGCAGCTCTAATACGAATTTCTAACAACTCTGTTCTAATGGCAATATTTAATTAGTTAAAAATATGGCAACAATTTGACAAATATTTTAAGTGTGTATTAGTGTGTCGTCACGAAAATAGAATAGATTCTATTCCGACGACAAATAGCCGGACGACATGACGACATTTTGCTTCCCATACAAAATATATGAAAAAGCAACTCTCGTTGTCGTTGTCGACCCAGTTCTGATTAATCTCTTAGTCAAAATCAGACGATAACCAATTTGCTTTCGTTTAAAGAAAAATTATGAACCATATGCAATTTTTTGCCAGCGTTTGTGCGCATTAATAATTGCATAAAAAATAATGAATGCCAAGTACTGGTATATATTTTCTATTTTTACAATTATATACATATATACAAACCTGAAGAAACACACTCATTTTATGAAAAAAAAACCGTTCTATAAGTTGATTATTTTGATAAATAAAACGGTTCGACGCGCTTGAACTTTTTAAATTCTTACACTATTGCACTATTTTAGACAACATTAATCACTTTTTTAATTTTTTGTATTTACTTTTTTTGTAAATATTCATTTTATTCATTTTTTAAAATAATTTTTATATTTTTTATATTTTGTTTTGATTATTTATTTATAAAGATTTGTCAAATCAATAAAAAAGGGTTACCATCAATTAATATTTTAACCAAAATGTTTACGAAAACTTTGAACAATTTGAAAAAAAATTGTTGGCAATCCTTTTATTTACAAAAACCAAATGAAATATAACGTGTGTTACGTAAGTCTAGACGAAAAATTATAATCGTTTTACATAAACCAAATTTTTACGTGACTGTTTGTTTCCCTTTCGTTCGTTTAGTTTTCGTTTCTTTTTAGATAAACAGGCCGTAACATTATAGTTCAAACCAAAGAATATAATATAGAAATCCTTTGTATGAATATATTGGAGGTAATTTAGCTTACCCAATATATACGATGCCTTAGTACCAACACCTACCTCTAAATAACAAAAAAAACTTGATACATTCCGAACTAACGACCCGCAAAAAGTAACATAGTTTTTTTTTATAATTTATCATGTTTAACACGGTATTAAAAGTCATACCCCTATGGCATACAAATAAATATATTAAGGGCGAGTAACTTATTTCCAACATAACCATGGTTAAATAATAACCAGAGATATTTCCATATAAATTTGACATTCATAACTATGGTTAAGCAATAAACTCAGTTTATTTTGAGATAAGTTAACAGGACTAATATACATATCGTCAGGGGAAATAGTTCCGATAGGACTATATTTCTTAAAATAAAAATATTTTGTATTAGAATTTTGTTCGTAAAATCTCTATTTTCTATCATATACATAGGTGCAAAATTTTGTGTAGGCATTTATTTTAGCCGGTTCCTTGAAAATTGACCGCAATGAACACGTAAATTCGGGGCAATTTTTCCAGCTCAATTACAAAAAAAAGAGAGAGAACATTGCTGTAAATATCCGACAGAAAATATCTAATGGAGCCTTTTTTAAAATTGTTCCCAAGTATTTTGGAAACAGCTTCTAATAGGGGGTACGTAGTAATAAAGTAAATCGTGCTATTGAAAAATATTGTATTTTTTTTTTGTTTTACCTTTCTTATAAAAATTGCTTTTATTTTTTGGTGCATCTATATATTTTGGGTTGGCTAATTTGTCCAGAAGCCAATTTAGCCAACAAATGATAATGTTAACACTGCGTGACGGTAAAAACCAAGAATACCGACCATTTCTGGTTTTTGGTATAAAATCACAAATAAATTAAATTTTTATTTTTGCGTAACTTTGCTTCTTGATTTGTGATAAAAAATGTTCCTGACATTATTTTTTGTTATATCGGGTGTCCCAACAAGAGCACCGGACAATTTTTGACAATTGTCACGTACAGACCACGCGATTGGATTATGTGGAGAAGTATTCAAACGAACAACGCCAAACAGCACGTAAGACAATGGGGTTAGTGTAGACCAAGTTTTCAGGCCGTATCATTTCTCGATTTGGCGATCAATATTGGCCACAAAGATCGTGCGATTTAATACCGTTGGACTGCTTTCTTTGGGGCTGTGTGAAAGAAAAGGTATATGCAAATAAGCTTGAAACAGTTTAACATCTTAAAGAGGAAATATGGGGTATTATTGGTGAAATACAGCCACATTTATACGAAAATGTTATTTAAAATTTCAACAAAAGAATAACCCTGTGCCAGAGCTTTCGTGGTGGCCATTTGCCTGATGTTATATTTGACATTTAGTCGGATGATTAAACATTAAAACATTAAAAATGTTTGCTTAGTTCAAAAAATAAATGTGTTTTTGTTTAAAATTAAATCCGGCGCTCTTGTTAGGACACGATTATAAAAACAATATCGTATGAATAAATTTTAAGCAAATGCTGAATATGATCACGGGTGCAAATTTGTGTCGGATGGTGTAATTAAAGGAGTGGTCTAACGATATATTGTAATTGGTGATCACCCAAAATATCACAGCTGCCAAGTATTCAAATAAAAGGTTGCACTAAAACTAATTTTATCTGGGGTAGCAAATTACCCCATGATAGCTTTTCGGTGTTAAATCCAGTTAAAGCACTTTAAGTAAACCTTAAACAAAATTCGTCCCCAGCACGGATACGAACATACATAAATGTATATTCAAACTGTGTATTAAACATAACTCAAATGGTGGTGTTGCCAATGGTACTTTCATTGCAATAACCAATTGATTATTTTTCAAGAAGCATCTACACAAAGCATCAGTCAACATACCACACCTTTTGGGAATTATGTGAAAATTTATGTGCCTTGTTTGCAAAATGGTGAAAACAATGAAGCGAACATAAAGTTACCACAAACATCGCAAAGCTAGAAAAGTTGAAAATTTATTAAAGAATCTGATACAATGTCAAGTGGTTTTCTTACTTGTTCATCACTTTTAACTCAATGACAACTCAGACAGACAATAATAATCTTTAGCTTGGCTTCATCCATTTATTCATGATTAGGGCAAGTATTTTTTTTTCTTTTTCCATTATCCAAAAATTTATAAAAAATGTCATCTTTACAGATCTTAGCACAAAAATTTATTTTTTTGTTGCCAATTTTTTATATTTTTTTTACAAAATGCTATAAAATACCTAGTAAAAAAGTCAAATCAAACGAACTGGTGGCAGAACACCTTATACATCATTAGCATTAGGATGCTCAAAGCTTATATACACTCTTAAAAATTTATGTAAATTTACTACTATAAAATGGGTAATTTTTTGTGTAATATAACACATAGTGATTAAATATAAACACCAAATGCGTAAAAGCCTTTTCGTACGCACTTTCATATGCAATAATACACATAATCTTAAAAATAGGCATTATGTGTATATAATTAAACAATTTGTGTCTAAAATTAGTACTTTGTTTGTAAATTAAAACTTTACACGAAAAGTTTGTAAATTTACTAACTTGTAGTAGTAAAAAATATTGACATTTCTAAATACTAAAAAATTTTAAGAAATAAAAGCAAAATTTATTTAAAACAAATTTTATTAACGACGATGATACTACGGAGGTAATGATAGTTGCAAATGGAAAAACGAATTGCCATTCATATCCTATTGACCAACCAAAAAGAAAAATACTCAAGTTCAAGACATGAACTATGTTTCCAGTAATAAAAACATGCCTAAAGTGTTGTTTAAAAAGACCAGTTTCTAAAACCACCGAAATTCTTGTATCGCTAAATACAGGCAAGATATTCAATCCTCCAATGTGGTGAAGTGTGTGGCACAAATTACAAATACATATTAACTTATGTTAGTGGAGAAAATTAATCAAGAAAATAAAATTAAACCTATTCTCAAACAGTTTGCTAAATTTCGTGGAATAACGATTGTGAATTTTTGAACTAACTGTAATAAACTACAACAAACTAAAGTAAAAATATGTATAAGACTTTTTATTAAAAAATATATAATTTTTTAAGAAATTTTTTTGCAATTTTGTTTAAAATCTTTTATGCACATGCGATGTAAATTTACGCATATTGTGTATAACACTTTGCACATGAAGTGTGTTATATTTTTTATTTACACACATAGAGTAAATTTACCCAATTTATAGTAGGAGTTCAGTTTCCTACTATAAATTGGGTAATTTTAAACAAAAATTAATTAGAGTGTAGAGGAAAATAAATTTTGAGTTATTGACCGGGCTACCCTTATAAAATTTGACTTTTGACCTTAAACAGAGGCTATTTATTGTAAAATCCATTTCGCTCTAATTTAGAAGATTGAAGTATTTGTTCTTATGCTGTAATATTCCAGTGAAAAGCATATTGAATTTAAAAAAAAAAAAAAAACGAAGAAAAACTTTCCTAAAAGCTAAGTGCCAAAAATCGCTGTTTTCTCGAAATCCTCTGAAATAATAACTCTGCCCTAGCCAAATGAGAAAAGGAATTCCTACAATTTTTGTAGTTTTTAATCTCTAATATGTTCCTAATAAAACCATTAAGTCCAATCGTTGATTTTTTAAAATTTCTTTAAAAAAAAATTTTAAATGAATGTTTTAGTTCGATTTCAGATCATAAATTAATAACACTCTGTTTAAAACACATGATACGGTGCAAAATATAATTTAAATAACATACAATTAAATTTAACGGTTCGTTTTAATTCATAAGTCTGTGTTAATTATACACAGAGTGGAATAGAACCAGCTGCGAAACTTTAAAAATTAAAGTTCAAAGCAAAAAACAGTAATAACAAAAGTATAAAAATAGCGGTTTTAGATTTCGTTGATGTTAGTCTAGTTGAATTGTTAACATATATTTGTTTTCAACTTTGGCATAAGTAGATCCTCATCAATGATTGACCCATCAACGCAAACGACACTGATGATGGCTTTGTAGCGAAAGCCGAAATTTTTTATTCTTTGTAATTTACTTGTAAAAATTGTATCATCTTTCTTTAATTTGAAAAATAATTCAAACAGAAAGTAATATTAATTTACGATCTGAAATCGAACTAAAAATATTGGCCCTTACTATAAAAGAGTATTTTAGAGTATTTTTTATAAAGTCGACTTTATTTTTAATCATACGGTTTTGTTCATTTTGCGTATGAAAACCCTACAAAAATATTTGTATTTTCAAACATTTTGATTGGTTGAAAATAAATTTACCATTCAGAATGCTCCAAAAATAAACCAAGTCAAGGCATACTGCCACCCAATATTTTAACTAAAGTCGAGTTTAACTAAAATATACGTTTGGAAAATATTGATCGTAAGGCTGATTCATTTACCAAATAAAAATATCAACTATACATACCCCTCATTCAAAATTTTTAAATAGTTAAATTTATAGCATTGAATATTGTGTTTAAAAATTCTGACCTATTTGGTACTAATTTAAAATAAGTTAGCAAAACACATTATAAAAAGCCTATCAGAGTTTCTTGGAACTTATAAAATAAAAATTTGGACCCGAATTTCATGATTAAGTGGTCCACGACACATCAGTTGCCGGGGGAAATTGTAATAACTCGGCTGTTTTTTAACCGATTTAATATTTTTTTGCTTTAATACAACGACAATTCATTTCGAATCACAATTTTATAATGCTTTTAATTCGAATTAGTTTTAAAATGTCAATGTTTGTAAGAAAATGTAAAAAGTTATATAATGGGCGTAGCCGGTCAATAACTCAAAAACACCCTAATTAGCATAGGTTTTAACATACATTCTCTAAGCGTTTCTTTTTATATGAAGTTTGACCTAAATACAATAGGTTCTTTTCCTCAAAACTAGAACAATTTGCATTAGAATTGGTTCTGGGACGGTGAAACCTTAGATTTTGACTTCCATCGAACTGGTGGTAAAAGCACTTGTTATGGAACAAATTCTGAGGTAAATGTTCTAAAAATTTGGCTGGGTATAGGGTTGCCATTTCCATTTTGAGAAAAAGTGGACGTCAACCTCAAAAAAAAGGACATTTGTGTTCAAAAAGACGAAAATTTTTTTAATAAATTAATTAGAAAAAGAAAGAAATCAACAACGCAATAAAATATACAAATAAAAATTTATATTATAAAGAAAACAATTTTTATTCCCACAAAAAAAAAATTCACAAAAAACAAAAAATCATTCTGAGTTTAAAATTAGTGGTACGTACTCGTAAATAAACAAAAAACATAACGATTAACAAATTCATTGCACACATTTTCAGGAATATGTATTTCTATAAGTTCTTGATACAAATCACAGATTAATACCAGATGTGAAACTAATGACAGGTGTCAAAAAAGTATTCTCGAACCGTATGATTTTGTTTACATGGAAGTCAAGTCAAGAGGAAGATAACAATATAAAATCTCCATACAGTTTATATTGCGCATTTTTTGTATATATCTGTCTCTTTTTAGATTATTGTGCTTTCTTTTGTTTTTTTCTTAAATTTTTGCGTTTTGTTTTGCTCATTTTCTGTCGGCTATATTTCCCAAATCAGCTGATTCATATCTGGTATAATTTGTGATACAAATTGTCAAGTGTTTCTTGAATGTTTTTCAGCATTTCAGATTTGAATCAATATTATACATATTAATGTCGCATTTCTTCAAATATTCATAAAACTCTTGACAATTCATATCAAAATTATATTTGACACTAATAATATCAGAAATAGTTTCTGGATGCAACTTATTTCTTTTTGGTGTCCACTGCGCCTTGATTAACCTTCATGTGTTCGGGAATGTATTTTTATATATATTTAATATTTTTATTTAAAACCATATCAACTTATGATAAATGACACTTCTATGCATATTGTTAAACATCTTTAATATATTTTTTGATTCTTTAATACATAACTCATGTGAAAAGCTTTAATTTTCCTTTATGAGCATACCCAGCAAAATTTTTTTGAACTGCTTACCTCAGAATCTGTTCTAGAACAGCCCTTTTTACCCCCGGTTCCCCGGCATTTAACAAGTTATATAACTGATTCCTGGGATACAAAAAAAGTTTCACTGTCACAGAACCATTTCCATAACTAGTTCTAGAACCTGTTCCAAATCAACCTGTTCCAGTTTGGAGGAAAAGAACATGTTGCGTTTGGGACGAACTCAAACAAAAATCACCGATGATAGAACAGGTTCAATTCAAGTTCTTTGCATCTGATAATTTCGCTGGGTAGCCTTATACTTTTAGATTTGGTAAGCACTGTTCAGTTACTGGAGTGAAATGCTTTTTTGCAACGCTTCGCAGGAACTTTCGTTGTTTGTCGGTATGCTGAATATGATTTTTGTTTTCGGAGTATATGATGTAGACAATTATCGTGCATGCTGAATAATATTGCCAAAGAATAGCGCAACTTTTTACGTTTTGTGGATTATTCTGAAAGCATGTTGTCCATAGCGCCGGTACCTCTTTTGGTTGCGTTATAATCAAGAGTATATTGTGGCTTTTTTGCTTCTCAGGTACCACAATATTTGCTAAATGCATACTCGAAACTAGTACTTGTATTCTTGAAATCCAAATCCTATTCTTGTGCCCGTTTGCGGTCTAATTTTCTTTCATTATTTGGCATAAATGTCTTGTTTTGGCGAATAGTACCAAGAAGAGCGAGACCTTTGGACGTCAAACATCCTACCAAATTTTGTATGGTGAAAAAATTGTCGCAGACATGGGTTCTTTCGGTGTTCTCCCAAGGGTAGTTTTTGGAATCCCTCTCCTACATTGATTGCTGGACTTGCATTTACTCTCATGCATCGAATGCGAACCAAATTTTGAAACCATATTTTGCAAGCTTGGATGGTATGCACTGCATAAGTCTAGTTCTACCTCGTTTTGAAGATAGTTGTCCATCCACTGTTATTTCTCCTGATAGTACCTCCTAAGACTGTCATTCATTTCCATCCACAATACTGAGATTGGAGGAACCATCCGAACAGCTCTAGTACGCTGACTGTCAAACCGAATAAAAGGCATGTTTTAATATTTTTGATTCAAACAACTGGTGACTACATTTGTAGACAACCGGCCAGGAGTTAACCATTTTGAAAAGTGGGATGTGGAGGTCCCATAAATTAAATTTTTATGCCGTCAGTGGTTAAAACTGCTTACAATATGTTTTTAGGAAGCTACCCAAAATCTTGGATCTTGTTATTATGAACATTTATTTTTATTTAAATTTGTCGCCAAAAATGCTACAAATGTAGACAGCCGAGCACATACAGGTTAAAGAAAATATACGTTCTACGTTGGCAATATATGCTGGTAAGCAAAAACAAAACTCATCCAGTTTTTTCCTTTCATAGCAAACATTATTTTTAAAAAATTGAACCAAAACTTGTTATCAGTCGTGCTAATTGAATTTACATAATTTTTCAGGACAAGGAATTCATTAAATAAATTTTCATCATTAAAAGCAATCTTAAATTTTTTTAAAAATTCAACAGTTGACTCACATTTCGCAATCAAAGTAAATGATGCCAAGTCATTTGAAATAACAGCGACAAAAGAGCGATGCCAACAATTCAAAAGTTTAGAAGCAATAAAAAAAGTTATGGAGAAAAGTGCAAAAAGTAGGACAACCCCATAGACTTACTGAAAAAGAAGGAAGACTGCCCCGGACGCCCTAAAAAAGAGGACGGTGTCCGGGAAAAGACGACGGATGGCAGCCCTAGTTGTGTATAATAAAATCCTAACATTTGCAAATAATTTTGGGAAATTTTAAAAAGATATTGATGGAATTCACAGTTGGCACTATTTTAAACAGGAAATTATAACTAATATTTGACAACTTCAAAACTTCATGCTATTTTACAACGTTACTACTTAAACCGTGAATTCCTTCATTGTCTTTATATTTAAGGAACTGAAATACTGTCTTTTAAGAAAATGTTTAGCTTTGAATATCATCCTAGTAACTTAGAATGGTAGCACTTTGCTAGGATTATCTTTATTATTTCTACGTAGAAATGCTCTCAAAAAACCTTTAACTATTATTTTTTAAGATTTTTGTAAATCGTGTGCCATTTTTGCCATTTTACGTGCAAATTTTTCAACCAGTTTTAACTTTTTCTGTGCCGTTTTAAAGTTGCCCTGTTCATGATAATTGAATTTTCGTTTCTTACAGTGAATTGCAACAATTGGGTGAGTCTATATCGTTGTTCGAAGGAGTTCTATTACGACGGCATTTGATTTGAGAAATTATAAGGGTGTTTCAAAGCAAAAGTAGAGGGTTGTTGATTTTATAATTTTACAGTTTGAAAACAATAAAATTCATTGTAAAATTATGTTTTTTGCTACTGCTTGTGTTGTTGTTTTCAGTTTATCATCGTATTTGTTTTTGAATACTGATTTCGTGGTAAATGAACCACATTTCTAACTTAAATTTTACTACTGCTCCCTCGTAAAAATTGAAGAAAAAGTGAAAGTGGAGTGATAAATACACTTATTTTTTATATTCCGTAGCCATTGTTTTTTATTACCCACAAAAATCAAACAACGAATTATTTGGCCAGTGGCCCTTTTAATACGTCAAATATTAGTATTACTACATTTTGGAGGACCGCACCTTTTTATTAATATTTTCTAGAAATCTATGAAATTAAAATGTACAGTAGACCGTCCCGATGTTGGCAAGTTTTCGAATTTCGTGTAGTAGTAGCAATTAAAGAATGATGGGGGGGGGGGGGGGGGGGGGGTGCTGATTTGGAATCTGCAACCAGTTTGTTAAAATTGGCTCTAGATTTTCCAGAATTCGGATTTTGTTTTTTTATGAATTTTTCAACCGATTTTTTCAATAAAAAAATTTCTAATTTAGTAACTACCCAGCAAAATTGTCGGATGCAAAGAATAACTTGTTCTTGCATGCAACGTGTTCTAATTTATGTTCTATCATCGGTGATTTTTGTTTGAGTTTGTCCCAAAAGCAACAGGTTATGTTCCTCCAAACTAGAACAGGTTACTTTGGAACCGGTTCTAGAACCAGTTATAGAACCGGTTCTGCGACGGTGAGCCCTTCCATTTTGACTTCCAGGAATCAGTTCTAGAACCTGTTCAACGGAACCGGTGGTAAAAACACCTATTCTAGAACAGATTCAAAGGCAACCAGTTCATAAAAATTTTGCTGGGTATTGCTCCCCTGCAAAATTGTCGGATGCAAAAAACTGGTTGTAGAACAAATTGTACTTGCATTCAACCTGTTCCAATTTATGTTCTATCATCGGTGATTATACCCTACACCACTATGTGGTCAGGGTATTATAAGTTTGTGCTGATGTTTGTAACACCAAAAAATATTGGTCGTAGACCCACCTTATAGTATACCGATCGGTTCAGAATTTTTTTTTATTTCGATTTAACGATGTCCGTCTGTCAGTCCGTCTGTCTGTCTGTCCATGCAATCTTGTGCGCACTCTACAGGTCACAAATATTAAGATATTTTGATGAAATTTGGTACACAGACCTACATTGGCCCAATAACGCAGCCTATTGATTGCGGTGAACATCGGTCTATGTTTAGACCTAGTGCCCATATAAGGGTCCTACCAAAATTATACTGTTTATACGCTGCAGGTCGCAAATATTAAGATATTTTGATGAAATTTGGTACACAGACCTATATTGGGCCAATAACGCAGCCTATTGATTTTGGTGCACATCGCTCCATGTTTAGACCTAGTGCCCATATAAGGGTCCTACCAAAATTATACTGTTTATACGCTGCAGGTCGCAAATATTAAGATATTTTGATGAAATTTGGTACACAGACCTATGTTGGCCCAATAACGCAGCAAATTGATTTTGGTGAATATCGGTCCATGTTTAGACCTAGTGCCCATATAAGGGTCCCACCAAAATTATATTGTTTATACGCTGCAGGTCGCAAATATTAAGATATTTTGATGAAATTTGGTACACAGACCTATGTTGGCCCAAGGACGACGTCTATTGATTTTGGTGAACATCGGTCCATGTTTAGAACTAGTGCCGATATAAGGGTCCTCCCAAAATTGGCTTGGTTACAAACTGCAGGTCGCAAATATTAAGATATTTTAATGAAATTTGGTGCGCTGACTCACATTATAGAAAATTTTGACACAAGCCCCATTTTAATCCATTCGAATTTCGGATCCAAACAATACACCAGACTGGTGTAGGGTATTGTATAGTCGGCATGCCCGACTTTAACCTTTTTACTCGTTTTTGTTTGAGTTTGTCCCAAAAGCAACAGGTTCTGTTCCTCCAAACTAGAACACGTTGTTTTGGAACCGGTTCTAGAATCAGTTATAGAACTGGTTCTGCGAGAGTGAAGCCTTCCATTTTGACTTCCAGGAATCAGTTATAGAACCTGTTCCACGGAACCGGTGGTAAAAACACCTATTCTAGAACAGATTCAAAGACAACCAATTCAAAAAAATTGTGCTAGGTAAGCTTAATTACCTATTTTTCAAACTTAAGTGTGTATCAATATCTCAATAACTTTTGTAAATATAGTCGCTCAAAATCGAAATTTCAAAATTTTTAAAGGTTTTCTTTAAAAATAAATTTTAAATATAAGAAGTCCGATTTTAAATATTAAAGCCAATTTGGAAAGAAAAAGAAATTTTAAATTTATATGTACTTTCAAAGCCTTATGCATATGCACTTTTAAAGCCTTTCGTAATTAGATTTAGATTAAAAAAAAAAAATCAACTGTACGACAAATCTACTCCACTATTTCTGAATTCTGTTTTTTTCCAAAAACATCAGATTTCATTCACTATTGATTTATTAATTTTTTTTTGTTTTTTAATTCACAACATTTTCGTCGAGAAATAATTGTAGAAACAGTCCAAAAGGGTTTTCTTTTTGGAGCAATAGCTTCTAAATTATAAGTTTTTTATTGAAATAATGGATTGAAAAATGGAAAAAGTAAAATCCCGAGTTTTGCAAAATCTAGAGCCAATTTAGAAAAACTAGTTGCAGATTCAAAATCAGCACCCCCAATTATCCTAAATCATCACAATGTTGTGCGACTTATAAATATTGTCTTATTTTGTAGAGCTGTGTAATTCTAGATTTAAGACTTGAATAAAAAAATTGTTCTTATAGACCTGCTAACTTAACTTAAAATAAACTGAGTTTAGTGCTTAACCATAGTTCTGAACGTCAAATTTATATGGAAATATCTGTAGTTAACTTTTTATTTTGGATAAATTGGAAATAAGTTACTCGCCCATATGTAGTTTAATTGCTATTAATATGTTCATAAAAATCGAAAAATTGCCAAACAAAGGGACAACCTAATGAATATAATAAAATTGCAGAATTTTATTATCATATTTTTTGTTATTTATTTAATATAGAATTTTCTTTTATTATGTAATAAATTCAAGAAATACTAGGTTAGGATATCAATAACAGATTTTAGTATTTCATAAAATTTTACGATATACTAAAGGATACTTTATATTCTTGAATTTGATATATATGTAAGTAATTAAATAGTATGAAACTAAAGACAACTAACACGGTGCTTCCAAATCGTATAGATTTAATTTATTCTAGGAGGTCAGTCTAGTTAACCCTTTCACGCATTTGTTGTATGTATACAACAACACTTTTTGAGAGTACATTTCTCACTTCTAACTAGTGTTTCCAATTCGGTTAATCGATTAACCGATTCCTCGATTAATCGCCTCTATTTCGGTTAATGTCGAAACAAATAATTTAAAACTCAAATAATTATTCGACCCGAATAATCGGTTAAAATAGGTCGAACCGGTTACATTTTTAATATTGAATTTTTCCTTTATTTTTTCCCAAAACTTTATGATTTTCTTAACTTTGGCTAAAAAATTGCAAGAAACGCTTAGAAAAAACAAATACTAAAATATGATCAAATTCTTTTAAAATATATTGAAAGATAGAATTTTTTGAGAAACTCCACGCTAGTCTACATTGCCACAGCGAGACACATCGGAAAAAGGATTTGTTTTACAATTAATTTTGAATAAATTTTTGTTTGGAAATTTTTTACAAAATATCGAATTTTATGTTTATAAAAAAAAATTATATAAAAACGTTGTGAAAGTCCAAAAAAATGCGTTTTTTAAAATTCTCAAAACACACCACGTTTCTGGCTGGAGCAAGCTTTAGGAAATACAATAGAAAATTTCTGTTTTAATTCTTTTAAAAAGTAAAACTAATTTTCAAAAGTGATAGCAGTTTTTCATCCTCTAGTTCGATGTTTTTTATTTATATTCTGTTTATGAGTTTTTATATTAGGCCTTTTTTAATCAATGGACTTATTTTTGGATTTATTTTATTTTGTTAGAAATCCATATTTTGTTTTTTAATTTTCAAAATTTAATATTATCAAAATCTAATACTCATTCGCTAATATAATGTGAAAAAAAATCATTAAATTTTGTAAAAATGCGAACACTGGAATTTAATTATCCTAAATCCAAAATGGATTTATAAAATAAACAAATCTGTTTTGGATTTAGATTAATTTAATTCCAGAAATTGCATTTTAGCAAAATTTAATTTGTTTCCTTCACATTGTATAACTGTTAAATTTGAATAAAAATATAAAATTTTGAAAATCCTATTTATTCAATTAAGTTTCGCTGGAATTCGTCCATTAAAACTTTTCATTGAATTAATGCAGTTTTATGAAATTTTTCTTATTATCTACTAAAAATTTTATACACCCAATGAAAGAGTTTTATTAAAAAGATCTTCATAAAAGTGATGAAGCTCTTTCGCAAAATTGAATATCTTTTTCATTCACTTTGTGAAGAAAATTTCATTAGTTTAGTTAAATCTTTCATTGATACTCACCCAATAAATTCTCTCTGCGTAAATTAGCTCAAAATTTAGGTTATTTTGTTTATTGGTAATGGCCCTTAAAAACCCCAAGAAGACTAATAATTGAACAATTGTGTATGATATTCTCAGATTACTAATGTTCAGCAAATTTTTTTTGCTGATTTTTGCAGAGTAAATTGATATTTTAAAATAGAGCTAAAAATGTTTATGTAAAAAGGCTGTTAATAAAATTTAAGAAACTTTGGATACAAATTTTTTTAAATGCAATATTATATTTTATTGTTGGCAGTATTGATTAAAAATTGCATTCAAAGAAATTTTGTATCTAAAGTTTTTCAGATTTTTATAATTTTTTCTAATAATGTAAAAATCTACATTAATTTATCGATATGTCAGTTTTGGGTTTGTTATTCTTAACTTACTAATAATTGGCAAAAAATATGCTAGTTTCAACAGTTTTTTCTACAATTTTTAACCAATTTTTAGTTTCTTTAGCAAAATTTGTACAGACCTGTTTTATTGTAGTATGTATAAGAAATGTTTGAATTTCAAAAATCTCAGATTTCGAAACTTTTCAACCTTCCCAGGAAAATTCTTTACAATCGGTTGCCAACCACACCAGTTCTGCCACTGGTTTTACTAGAACCGATTCCATTTGTTTTTGGGACAATTTCAAACAAAAATCATCTATGTTAGCGTTGATAGTGGAAGGGATTTCAAAGGAAAAGCAGTTATTCTACAACCGATTCTTTGGAACAGAAAATTTTACTGGGTTAGAATATGAAACGTTTTCTTAAATACATCGAGTTATTTATATGTCACGTTAATATTAAAAAAAAAACAGGCATCTCTGTGTTTTTATTGATATAAAATAAGGAAATACATTAGTTTTGCATTAAACGATTAATCGATTAATCCCCAATTTTCTCGATTAATCGACCCGAATAATCGAGAAAATTGGTGGAAACACTACTTCTAGCAGTAAATTTAGCAAAACAAATTATTACAAAAAGATCTTATAAACCTTTACCTGATTTTTTAATTTCCTCTTTAAGCCTTACAACACTAGCTTTTTTCAAAATTTTTCTTGAATTTTTTCAGGGTTTTTGTTAAATTTTTGGTTATTTACGAAAAAGTTAAAAATGAATAGAAAAAAGATCAAAGAAAAACGTTAAAAATAGTTTTAAAAAACAGCTAGTTTCATACGGACTTTAACATTAGTAAAAAGTGTTGCGCTTTATATTGATCGAATGAATGTGGTCATTTTGTTTTAATTAATTAATTAATCCCAAAAATTGTGTAATGAATAAATTCAAAAACTCTAAGATGTTATGTAGAGTTTAGAAATAGAAAAAATATAAAATTTAAAATAAATGAGAGGTATGTATAGTTGATATTTTATTTGGTAAATGAATGTTTTTAAGTTTGATTTTAGATCATAAATTAATATCACTTTGTGTTTAAATTATTTTTCAAATCAAAGAAAGATGATACAATTTTCACAAGATAAGCATGTCAAGTGAGATAAGCTGTCATCTAACCTGATACAAATTGATCCGAAAAATGGGTCTATCTAATTGCATCAAATTATATAAAAAACATATAATTTCATGAAAATGTTCAAATAAAATTTTAGTAAATATTGTTGAGATCACTTATTTTCATTCATATTAAATACTAATGCCCAGAACAGTTTGGCTAACAAACTGGGTATCGGCCGATCTTTGGTATTTTGATGGAATACAGAAAAATTTTATTGATGGAAAGGTGTTTGAAATGGGTATTGAATGCGATTTACATTGTTTTTAGACGCAGATTGTCGTTAAACTTAGAATAACGCAGTTTGTAACTGAAATCCTTCTTTTGAAATGTGGTTTATTTTGATTTATTTCAATAAATACCAAAATTCAAAACGAGATAAAGTTGTTTAGAAAATTTTTTCTTAATAAACTTGGAAATAGCTGACAAAATAAATTTTCAGTTTAAGTCAAAAGTACAACTTTTTCTAGTTTAGAGTTTTGGTCTTTCTTATAAAATGTGTGTCTTATCGAATTCTTTCAAATATATTTTTATTCTTTGTAATTTACTTGTAAAAATTGTATCATCTTTCTTTGATTTGAAAATAATTTAAACAGAAAGTGATATTAATTTATGATCTAGAGTCAAACTAAAAAGAACATTCATTTACTTAAAAATAAGAGATCATCTAAATATTCCCCCATTCATCTTAAAACACATTGACACGGTGCAAAAATATAATTTAAATAATATACATTTAAATTTAACGGTTCGTTGTAATTCAAAAATCTGTGGTTATCATACACAGAGTTGAATAGAATCAGCTGAGATATCTTAAGAATTAAGGTTCAAAGCAAAATAGAGTAATAATAACAAAGGATAAAAATAGAATTGTTAAATTTCGTTGATGTTAGTCTAAGTTGAGTTGTTGATACGAAATTGGATTTTCTTTCAGCGGTCACATAAGTAGACGAACATTAATATATTAGCCCACACAAGACGAAATAAACTGATGATGGCTTTGTAGCGAAAGCCGAAAATACGTATTCTGTATTGCTGGTCTTATCGAATTCTTTCAAATATATTTTTATTCTTTGTAATTTACTTGTAAAAATTGTATCATCTTTCTTTGATTTAAAAATAATTTAAACAGAAAGTGATATTAATTTATGATCTAGAGTCAAACTAAAAAGAACATTCATTTCAGTGTTGCCACCAGTAAAATAAAAAATTACACAGCTGAAGGTAAAAAATTATCCAAAACGGTATGAAATTACACAAAAAAAATATAATTTTTTAATATTACTTCAAAATAAAGAAGAAACTATAATTGACTTAAGCTGAAATCACAATTAAGTTTTAATCAAATGAAAGAGCGCCGATATTTGGCCTACCGAAATTTTTAAATTTTTACTAGTTGCGAAGTCGTTGTATGGTTTTTTGTGTATTTTATTTTTTCATATATTTTATTTGTTTCAAATGTTTTTAAATCTATTAAGTTGGGTACGATTCGTTTCGATTGAAAATTAACCAAATCAATGGAGATGGAACTGTTCTAATATTGACTTAAGCTAGATATGGGTGCTATAGTGTATTTTCATGTTATCGGTTTTTCCCTTAATTCAACGTTTTAAATATATTTGGGCATTAATGGTTATTTAACAGTTATATAAAAATATATGGTCCTTTGGTAATTTTTTACCACCTAGTTGGATTACTAAGACTTTTCACTTTGTCGGAGCTAAAGTAATTTCGAACATAATTTCTAACGGTCGAGTCCACATATTCGCTGGGAACTGTGGCGTTCGACTCTAAAGCAGGACTCTGGCATGTGGAAATTTTAAAAACTTTATGAACCGATTTCAAAAATATAAAATTTTTGTAATTAGGAATTAAGGTTTTTTTTAATCACATGTAAATGTTTTTGAATTTATAAATTAATAAATTAATAATAAGACAAGACATATTAAAATTAACTACAATATAATGCCTGAGTTGCTGAATTATCGAAATATATTTTCATTCTGCCACACTGTTTTAATTTTACAAAATCTTTGTCTACTATTATTAAGTACTAGTTTCTATTCAGTCATTAAAAAGTCACAATCATAACAACCCCAATTTCAATCTTACGCTACATTTGCAAATGATATTGTAAATGTTTCACAGACAAACTCATTTAGTCTACTTTAAATATCGACTGATTTTTATGAAATTTTCGAAAATTTCTCTAAAAAGTGAAATTAGACAAAAATTACACAAAAATGTCATTATTCAAAAATTACCCAAGGAATGTGTAAACAGTCCCGTTTTTGAATAATTATTCAAAAAGTGGCAACACTGATTCATTTACTTAAAAATAAGAGATCAACTAAATATTTCCCCATTCATGTGTGTCTTTCTTAAAAAATTAAAAAAATAACTTTCACAATTAATTTTTTGTTCACGGAAAAAATAACTGAACTTAATCGTATTTATTTCAACATATGTTTGTCTAATTTTTATTTTAAAATTTAAAAATAATAGTTATTTCGCCCTACAATTTCACAATGAAAAAAAATTTTGTTCCCATATTTATTTCTTAAAAAATTTTTTTTTATTTATTTTATAAATTCATAAAAATAAACTTCAGATAATGTCTCTGCATCAGCGTTAATTGAAAATAACTGCTTCAAGATCACCATTAATCAATATGCTCAAACTATCTCTGAAATTCATTTCACTGGATGAGTCAAATCAATATCTACCGAAGTTTCTTTTATACCACTTATTAATATTTGAGTGAGTTTTATTGATCATAGCCATACCAAAATTTGTCAAATCCTTAGGGTGTCCAAATTCCACAATAGTGATAGTAACGATTTTCTAAATTCTCGTAAAATTTGCTCTTGCAAATTTTAATACTTCATTGGTATTATTTAGTTCGTGAATTTTTTTTAAGCTGACTTTCATACTAATATAAATTTTAATATGTTAACGTTAATTTTTTTTATAATTTCATATGGATACCCTATATAAAAAGATACACTCAATTTATTCTCTCCCTATTATATTTTACATAAACAATCAACTTCACTCAAACAATCTAACCCTCTACAAAGTTCTCATAAAATATTAAAGCAATGGTGCGCATTTCAAAGCACAATTGTGAACTTACTACCTCACATATATTCTTATGCTCTTTAATTTAGTCGTCAATGAGACAGCGACGAGTGCACATGCTTAGCGAGTGCTTTGATATTTTTTTCAAGTGCACTGAAAACAATTATTTATGACATTCAGAAAATATATGATGAAAAATGTTTTTGTTATAAAACGTTTAAGGAATCTAGGGAATATGTTATTAAAAGATATTATGATTATTTTCATAGTAATATCTTTCATAGTAGATCTTTAATAGAAATAAAAAAAAAAACAAAATAAAAAAAAGTTGCCATAAAAGTATTAATATAGAAGATTTTGTTTAAAATCTATAAAAATATGTTGCAGAAAATTTCATTAAGATTGTATAAAAATATGAAGATTGATAAAAAGATATATTTTTTAATTCGCTCAATTTTTTCCCAGTGCAGTTCTGTCTCTTGCTCACTAATACAATTCCAAATCAATTTTGCGCATCACTGCACTAAAGCCAATTTTTATACAGAGAGAAATGAAATCTTTATTCACATATACACATGCACAAAAATATAAATATTGTTTTCAGGCAGCAAACTATCCAGTAGTGCTGGTAAATTCGGTTACTTTTGAATACTCGATACTACTCGATATTTTTAACGGTTTTAAAATTTGAAATTTTTTAAAATTTTTTAGTAAAATTCTTTTAAAATGATTACGTTAATCCAATATTTAAATTTATAAACATATTTTTAAACTTTTTCACCCACTATTCATTGCATTTTTCATAGTTTTTTAACATATAATTTTAAATATTTTACTTCTGATTTTTTCTTTTAGCAGAGTTGTAGTTTTGTGATAAATATTTTAGCGGAGTCACATTTTTGTGCTAAATATTTTAGCTAAGTCACATTTTTATATATTTTGTCTGTCCAAAATGCAACTCTGAAAATATCGAGTAGTAGTTTTGAGTATCGAGTACCCAAACAAAAAGATAAATACTCGATACCCACTACTCATATTTTTACCAGCACTACTATCCAGTCAACAGGCGCCCGTGGACGTGGAGGAATTCACATGTAAGTCTGAGGTTTTTATCTATAATACACTATTTATTTACTTTACACAAATCAGCTTAAGTTATCTCATCATACTCAAATTTTTTTTTATTTCACTCAAATACAATTTTGGCCACTCAAATACAATTTTTGCCATATTATATTAAATACCTGAAGTGGTGGTATTTATTTCAAGTATTATTTTATTACGCAGACATTATTGATACTAGTTAGTAATTGTTTTTGTTTATCATAATTTTATTTTTCTACACTAATAAATTGTTATCCTTATATGTTTTCGAAGTAAATCTGATTTTATTAATTGTTAGAGGTGAGGTCGGGTAGATTCAGTTACCTAATGGGCTAACTAAAACTTGATACCCTATAGTTAGCAAGGTCGGGTGGGTAGAGACTTGGGAGTAGCATGGTCATCTTGAGCTACCCCACCTAATAATCTTTTGCATATTCTATTGTCACCATTTTAGTTTTCATTATCTTTTGTTGCTACCTTCGTTAATGTTTTGTTTTCGAACCCAAATTTACCTCCGAAGGGGCAAGAACACACCCCAGCCCTGAGCACGGCCGGCTTCATAGGTAGCCCTGCCCCGGAGGAGGAAAAATCAGGTCGTAGGGTTCGTTACAAAACATATAACCAAACAGTTCATGAATCGCAACAATATCATACGATGTTTTTAAGCAATTAGATTTTAAAAATACGATACTGTCCATAGCCAATATAAGGGCTCAAATAAGTAAAGACATTAGTATCTTTTATTTTTTTAGAAATAAAACGCTTTAACTGAATTATTTAAGTCCGATGTATTAATTTTAATAAATACTTTTTTCTTGTGTACATTTGATCTCCGGGTTCGATTCGATTAATCGAAAAAAAAAAATATGTAAAATAATATACTCTTGCATACCCATTTTGTATTTTTAATAATTTTATTTAAAGAAAAGGAACAAAAATAGATTCAGTAACTTTTCTAAAGTTCATAAAAATAAAAAATGTAATAATTGAGATTAGATTTTTTCAATATTTTTATTTTTTCTATCCGCTCCCTCAAGTTTTATCCAAATCGCGGAGAACTACACCGCAATTAGTTAAAGAGTTAAAGAAGAATATAACACCCTGTACATTAATTTGTATCCCTTTCGTACACATTGTAATGTAAATGTAGAGAGGAATTCTTTTTATTTTATTATTTCAGAGTGCTTACTAAGCAAGCTTTATTACTTTGAGCATTAATTATAATTAATAATTCTGATAATTTTTAATTACAATAATTATTAATCCTTTCGTTTAATATCAACTTTTAAAAAAGTCGTAAAAAATAACCAAAAATTTATTATACGTAAATAGATACTACAACTTTAATAGATCTGTCACAACAACAGAGTAGTAATTTGGAAGATGACAAACAAACTGTGATAATTTTATGTTGTTTTTGTTTTTCTTTGGGATTTAAAAGATGTTTATTAACGCTCCTACTTAAAAACTTGAAATTCTAATTGAGTTGAATCTAACACATATTTCTAGATATTCTAAAAGGTCTTCCCTTGATTATTTTTTAGGCCAAAATGTAATCCGGATAGGTACAAGCCTACAGAAAATTATTTATCACAAAATTTTAAATTAGTTTTGAGATTTTAGCATATTTGCTTTAATAAAAAATTTATATTTTTAAACATTTCTGTAATTTTCTATCAATTTCGGTTAATCGATAAATCGTATGAAATTATTCGAATTATTCGTTATTCGAAATTTGGACATTTTAAATTATCCGAACATTTTTTGAGAAAAATTGTTCGATTAATCGTATTCGATTGAATACCATAGTAAACACACTTGATCCCCGGGATCATGTGTGTTACATATAGGGATTCATGGTATAATACACTTGATCCTTTTATGGCGTTTTACATTTTTAATTATTACTCAAAAAGTTATAAACACAGAATATTTTTTTCAGAACAGAATATACCTATTTCAGTAAGCTTTCAAAAAAATTAAAACAAAAAAAAAATATTGAATAGTTTAGAAGATATTCGGCTTCAACTTTTTCCGGATCAAGTGTGTTGCACTTCCTCTAATAAATAACTCCAAAATTCTGGTGTATACATTTTTATCAAAAATTATGACGAAAAATCGTTACAAAGTTGAAGTCGTGTTAGCAAAGATATACGAAAAGTTTATAAAATGTAATAATTTTTATTAAAAGCGTCACTTTTCCTCTTCATAAAAATTCTTACAGTTAGTGTTTAGCTTGATTAGTTATTAAAATATAAGCTATTAAAATTAAAAAACCTTATTAGTTACTGGTTACGGAGTTTACATTTGGCCAATAAAATTGCTCACAAATTGTATGTATAAACCAAAAATTGATCAGGTTGTTATAAATTTTGTAAAAGAGGTGATAATGCGATGACATATGTCTAAATATATAACTCAAATGTAATCCATGCATTAGAAATTAGCTGGTTACATGGTTTTTATGACATTTTTTAATATCACCCATATACAAATTTTGGACTTTTCTCTTTCCAAATTGGCTTTGATATTTAAAATCGGCCTTCGTCTTATTTAAACATTTTTTTTTCAGAAAACCTTAAAAAATTTGAAATTTTGAGCGACTATATTTACAAAGTTATTGAGATGCTGATACACACTAAAGTTTAAAAAATAGGCCATGGAATCAAACTTAAACTGGGTAAAGGGTTTCTTTTTGGAGCTATATTTACTAATATATAAATTCTTTCTTGAAATACTAATGGGTTGAAAAATGGAATAAAGTAATATCGCCAGTTGTGCAAAATCTAGAGCCAATTTCAATAAACTGGCAGATTCAAATTCAGAACCGCCTAGTTATCCTAAATCCACTTCAAAGTTGTGCGACTTATAAATATTGTCTTCTTTTGTGGAGTTGTGTATTTAATCACAATTTTATCCTTAAAATGGTATGGTCTGTTTATATAAATGTATATTTAACCCTCTAACCGGCAAGCCCGCCTCCAGGCGGGGTATATTAAATTGACCAGAAATACGCCAAAGGAGTATTTTATAATAAGAAATTATGCTTTTTCAACAGAAAACAAAATTTATTAAATTTTTTGTGAAGAATTTTTTTGTATACAATGCACGGTTTGGAAGCGAGAAAGTGTCAAAGATAAAATTTCGTAAAATTTCAGAAATTAAATATTTTAAAACAACAAAAATTTTCGAAAATCTTAAAAACAAATTTAAATTGAATAAAACACTTGATAGTGACCATGAAGTAAGATTGGATCTTAAGATATTCAAAAAGTTCCTTACTATGGTCCAAGGACGCACAGGATTCCATAAGGATACCTTTAAAGGACATCGCCTTAACTTCAAAATGAATGGACGAATTTTTCTCAAATTTGGTAAAAAGACTATATTTGGTATAGGCAGCAAAGCTTATAAGTTTGAGTAATATATATTGAAGTTTTGGTGCGTTTTCGCTCAATTTCGCATTTTTCGAAAAACGAAAATCGCTACATCCTCTTACGTAAGAACACAAAAAATGTAATTTTTTTATTGCAATTACATCTTGGTAAGAGAAATAATTTGTGCCTAAACCTAGTAATTTTTATGCGCTAGTTTTCGAGATACACCCTTGAACTATTTTGGACCATATCGCCTAAAGTAGGCAACGAAAAAAAATTTTGTAGAAGAACTTATTGTTTATTTTTCATGAGGAACACATGGTATAAATTTCATTGCAAAAAAGCTTAGGCCGGTTAGAGGGTTAAGATTTAAATTTTTCATTTGATGAATAAATGGCCCAAATATTTTGCCAAATTAGGTGCCTATTCCCATTTGTGGCGAGTTGTGACCATCGCAAGACTATTGTTAAGACAGAAGTTCACAATATTCCATACAAATTAACAATGAAATTCAAAAAGTCTATTGCATGTATTTGCTAATGTATTGATACCAGGTATTAATTTAATGAAGTTCTTCTGACTACAGAACAAACAATGAGTAGACTGTGATCACCAAAACTTCAGTTAGCCGCACTCATCGCTGTGCCGACTGTGGTGGATCTCGTTAAGAGGTAATGCAACAAGTCATAGCGTGTGTATAAGGTTGGAAGTTCGATTCCCCGTCATAGCGTGCACAAAAGCATTTTAATATAAAGATAATTTAACAATTAAAAATTCTTTAAACAATTGCCACATAAACTAACCACCTACGAGAATTTGTGTGAGACGAAACTGTGTCTGTTAAATTTTTCAATAAAATGTTTTTTTCTCTTCCTGTAAAAAATTCTTAGGCCCATTAACTTTTCTCGAGAAGTTAACTTTACCTTAACCATGGGTAACTAAGCAATACTAAATATATATCCCTATTAAAATTTAACCATAATAACTTATCATTATTTTAACTCTGGGTAGTTAACCTTAGTATGAAATGTCAGAATAAAAACAAAAGGAAAAAAAAATTAATAACAAAAAATTTTTTTTTCAATACGGGAAAATTAAAAGATTTCTCTCGGTTTTTTGTGTGTTTCTGGTCGTAAAAAAAATAATACACTTGACCACGTCGTTTTTTTTTTTTTTTGCATACTACGAGAGGTGATTTAATTAAATCCATTTGGTAAGTCTATAAAATAAAAGTGGATTATGTGAAATATTAATAGCTATTTTGTGCTAATTGAGACAACCGCGGAAAGATTCGCGCATAAAAAAATAGTGAAATTTTGTAATAGATTATTAAATTAAGGCAATTTATGTGATCAGCACATCAAAGTGTGTAGAAAAATAATCGCTGTGCATGATTTTGTATATTTTTGTAATTGCGAGTCAAAACTGTGGGTTATCCAGGGGTTCCTCACATACTTTTAAAATATTTAAAACATGATTGGTTCACATTTCGTAAATTCGAGTGCTTTTTATGCGCTTTTTTATATTAAAGAATTAAATTCAGTAGTTTTGTACTTCATTCAGTAGTCTTGAGCTTTGATACATGATTCATATTGAATTTGATACTCTGATTCCAAATTCTTAAATGTAAGTTACCCAAAATTTATGGAATAATTGTTTTTCTGAGAGTGGTTTTCAAAAGAATTTTTTCCTATAACGGTACAAAAATTAAAAAAATATTGTCCTATGTATTTTAGAGAACAAAATTCATTCGTTACTACCATCGTAACAAAAAGTCTTAAGCTATTTGAATGCGTTTTGTATAGTATTTTAAAATACGTAAAAAGCTATTTTTCGCGTTTTTAATCACGACTTTCTCAAAATTGAGAGGTGATAGAGAATTCGGAATAAAGATTTGGTATCAGCAAGTAAATACTAAAAGTATGTAGCAAGCTTCTACCGACAGCGACTTTTAATTTTGTAGAGGTGTGTAATTCGTGTCAAATTGTTCTAATATTGGTCACCATTTTTGATTATTCAAGACAGATTTTTGCTCCTTGAACCAATAAAAAATAAATTTTTCCTATTTCCTTATATGAGGCCAATTTCTGTAAGCTATCACCCAAACCTAAATCCTAAATAGTAAAAATCTGTGCACGATTTTAAGTACAGATGCAATTTTTGTAAGTTTTGGTAAAGTGGGGAAATGCACATCGAAAATACTTATATGTATCATAAACGATTCTTAGTCAAAGTTTGGTTAAAGCTGCGCTTTAGATTTTTTGTTATAATTATCATTACAAGTTTAATTTATTAAAATATCTTATGTAGGCTGAAGTGTTCTAAAATAGCCTTGGTTAAGTTTCTTAACCACAGAAATTTCTATGGTTAAATTTTAGCATTGGTTAGAAATGCTTGGTTAAAATTTAGATAATTTATTCAAAAATATGTTTACCAGTGGTTAAGGCTAGTAGAGGTCTTAACCAGGGTAAACATTGAGATAAGTTAACGGGCCTTAGTAACTAATCCTAAAGTTAACCACGATTTTCCTCTGGTGCTTTTACTCATGCAGTACTCAAAACTAAAATGCTTTAAATTATTAAATATTTTCGCCATATTCGCCGTTATTAGGATTTTGAGAGCAACTTTTTGCAGTTTTTAGTTTTTTGAACCAGCGTGCATATAAAAAAGCTGAGGCTTTAATAAGCTGCTAAGTCCTATGGTAGTTGTTAAGTACGTTCTTTTGGTACTTTCTAAGTACTATGTTTGGTACTTTCTAAGTACATGTTAGCAAGTACCTATAGTACTTAGCAAATACCTTTGAAATTAACAAGTACCCAGAGTACTTAGTAAGTACCTAGAACATTTTTAGGTATTAGTACTTAAGTATCGATGAATTCCCTAGTAATTGGGACTGATTAAAAAGTTCATTTTAAACTTGGTGATGGTACTTACAAATTTTCAAAGACAAGTACCATGTACTTGTATTTTGTTGGCTTGATGCCCATCTATGGGAAAGATACTAAATGCTATCATAGGTGTACCTAGACCATTTTTCTGGGGTGGACAAGGGCCCCATTTATGGTCGGCTATTTATTTGCCCACTCTGAGACCCTTAATCTTAAGAAACACTTCCACATTATGCTTACAATTTTTTCATACAAAAAAATACTTAAAAATAACTCCCTCCCTTTTGATAAAATTTTAAAATGTTTTTTATAGAGAACTCTGAAAAATTTTGATATTTGATAGAGAAAAGAAATCTAAAATCTACTTGTCTCATATTTTCTTCCACCTCTAACGAAACCATTCGTACCCCATATTTTGACCACTTAAATTACCGAGGTGATAAAAAACTGACATGTTCATCGTGGAATTTTTGCTTCTACAACATATGGAAAAAACCTCAAAATAGTACACTCATAGAAATAAATCTGTAAAAATAGCAGAAAAAGTAAATAAAAATTAGTTGAAAATGATGCTGCAGCAGAAACTGTTAAATTAGCAGTTTCTTTACGAAATACAAATAAAATAAGAACAGCAAAAATAAACCTGTTGAATTTACAGTTTTAAATTTTTTTTAAATATTACTCCTAATTTCACATTATAGACTGATATTTGCATTCAACTAAATTTAGCTTAAAAATAACAATAAAATTACACTATGGAACATTTTTGGGATTATTGTCTGGGGGGTGAGAAATTCCAAGTTAGGGTGATGTACTAGGTCAGTATAGTAAAACCCTCAAAGGGTTTGGCGTTCGTATGTGTCATTTTTTTTATGACCTTTTAAATTTTTTCCTTATCTTGATGTTTTTTCGCTTAGTTGTAACTCGAGAACCACTTGTCCGATTTTGATGAAACAAATTTAGAAAAATTTAGAATTACAATTTCTTTAATCCGTTCATATAACATTTTTCTTTATAATCAACAGTTTTGCCGGTAAAAATAAATTTGTGGAGAAAAAAAAATATTTTTTTGCCTAAAAATTAAAATTTTTTATGAATTTAAAAAAAAAAAATTTAATTTTTAGGCAAAAAAATATTTTTTTTTCTCCACAAATTTATTTTTACCGGCAAAACTGTTGATTATAAAGAAAAATGTTATATGAACGGATTAAAGAAATTGTAATTCTAAATTTTTCTAAATTTGTTTCATCAAAATCGGACAAGTGGTTCTCGAGTTACAACTAAGCGAAAAAACATCAAGATAAGGAAAAAATTTAAAAGGTCATAAAAAAAAATGACACATACGAACGCCAAACCCTTTGAGGGTTTTACTATACTGACCTAGTACCATCACCCTGACTTGGAATTTCTCACCCCCCAGATTGGCTGTTGTACTGTGTTATAGATATAACAGTTTGTTTTTGCTGTTTATACCCTACACCACTATGTGGTCAGGGTATTATAAGTTTGTGCTGATGTTTGTAACACCAAAAAATATTGGTCCTAGACCCACCTTATAGTATACCGATCGGCTTAGAATTTTTTTTTTATTTCGATTTAACGATGTCCGTCCGTCTGTCTGTCTGTCCATGCATTCTTGTGCGCACTCTACAGGTCGCAAATATTAAGATATTTTGATGAAACTTGGTACACAGACTTATGTCGGCCCAAGGACGACGCCTATTGATTTTGGTGAACATCGGTCCATGTTTAGACCTAGTGCCCATATAAGGGTCCTACCAAAATTATATTGTTTATACGCTGCAGGTCGCAAATATTAAGATATTTTAATGAAATTTGGTACACAGACCTATTTTGGCCCAAGGACAAAGCCTATTGATTTTGGTGAACATCTGTCCATGTTTAGACCTAGTGCCCATATAAGGGTCCTACCAAAATTATATTGTTTATACGCTGCAGGTCGCAAATATTAAGATATTTTGATGAAATTTGGTACACAGACCTATTGAAACAACTGCAGATCGCAAATATTAAGATATTTTAATGAAATTTGGTGCGCTGACTCACATTATAGAAAATTTTGACACAAGCCCCATTTTAACCCATTTGAATTTCGGATCCAAACAGTAGTTGTCTTTTACCCAGACTGGTGTAGGGTATTGTATAGTCGGCATGCCCGACTTTAACCTTTTTACTCGTTTTAGTATACTAATATTTATAAAAATTTTCTGCAGATTTTACTGTATAATTTTTCATTTTCAGTTAACTAAAAGTTAACTTAAATATAACTAAAATTCTTGCAAATTTAACATCTTTATTTTTTCTGTTCTTATTTTACTAGTATTTAGCAAAGAAAAACTGTTTTTTCTGGAGCATAATTTTTAACTAATATTTAGTTGCATTTTCTGCTATTTTTACAGATTTATTTCTATGAGTAAAATATTAACTAAGTTCTCTTATAGCCAGAACTTAGATCAATTTTTTTCTTAAATATTTCTGAAGTAAGAATTTTTAAACATTTCTTATTTAAGAAATATTCAAGACAATCGATATTAGTTCTGGCTGTAAAACTAACCAACAAATTATCCTCCTAGAAAACTAGTAGATATTTTCCCAATCAAAAACACAGGATTAACTGATATTTAAAAAAAAATAATCAAAGAACAAGAATTATAGACAGATTTTGTTAAATTTTGGGGTGGGCAAAAAGCAGTCAAGCCCAGACCGGCCTAAGTCCGCCAATGAATGCTATACTCCTTCTCTATATCTTGCGGATTACTATGTTGGCATTATATTTCATTGTGTCAAAACATTGTACATATGACCCCATTTAAAAAAATTGTGGCATATTCATATTATGACATTACTTTTGCCCACCTTGTAAGTATATGAATCGTAAAATACCTTAAATATTGATTTTTGGGGCATTGCAACTATTCCCTTAAATATATTAATAAGAGATTTTTTAAAAAACAGTCATATTTTTACTAAAAATTTCTTATTAACTAAACTTGTTTTTCTATCTTTAAAACAGTGGTGTTCAAAACTAAAAATGTAGTTGTGTTGGTGAGAAAATGAGAATTGCACTGTAAGAAATGATGAAGGCGTTAATAGAATCTGTATGCATTTATTTTTTATTAAAAATATGAAAATGTTTTGTGTAAAAAACGAAGTAGGTACTTTCGGAAAATATAAATAAATACTACACTGTTTTAAAGAAATAAAAATAAACAAAATACAATTTTTGAAAGAAAAAAAAATACATACATACATAAGGGTGGCTTCTTTTATTCTATGTAAGTTAACATCCTTACTTGTTTATCTTAAATTGAAATTTTATCGAAGGAATATGTGTCGGTGAAATTGCTTCTTATATTTCTTTTTAATTTCAATATGTGCTGAATATCCTTCTGAAGTAATTTAATATTATACTTTATTACATACCTGAAAAAATGAAAAGAAAAACGTTATTTAGCAGTAAGTATATTGTAATATTAATATAAAAACATATATACAAATGTATATTAGGGGTATAAATTTCGAATAATTTATTAAAATACCAAATTGGCCTTATCTATACGCTATAGAGCATGAAAATCTTTAAGGAGGGTATCGACTAGGGATGCCAAACGGGACTGGTTTTTACAAATCCCGGAATTCGGGATTTTGAAATTTCAAATAATAATTTATTGGGATCCCGGGATTTTTGTGAATTTTACGGGGTTTTCTTGTTTCATCATATTTTTAATTTTAAAAATAAATAGCTGAAATAAACCTTACAAATTAAGATAATTCATTATAAATCTACTTATTATTTCATGAAGTTTGAATAAATAAACAAATTAAGCCGGATTCACAATGCTGGAGTAGGTAATCCACGCTGCAGAGTGGAGTGTGTATAATAGAGATAGCATGATACAAAAAATATGTAAGTGCAAAAAAGAAATGAACAAAATCCACTCAGGATGGAGTTCTACAGCATTGTTAATCTAGCTTTAAACAGAAACTACACTCATAGAAATAAGTATGTAAAAATAGCAGAAAAAGATACTAAAAATTAGCATAAAAAGTTCCGCGAGTAAAACTACTGAAATCAGCAGATGTTGTTTGCTAAATAATTGTCTAATTTCCGAAATATAAGACATATACTTATGAGTTAAATTTAAGCAAATTGCAATTTACCTTGAAGAAACTTTTTAATCAAAAGTAGCTAACACATTTGGCTAAAATTAATTGAATGCAAATACAAACTACTCTGCCGAAATCATCAGAAATATTTAGTTATTATTAGTTTTTTTAAATCAACTAACATAAAATATTAAGCACATACCTCTGCTGATTTCGTAAAGGCAGATTGTTAGATTTTTCTAATTTAACAAAAATTTGCTGTTTTTAGTAGGCAAAATTATTTTGCATGAAGTTATGATTTTAGCAAATCATAAATAAATAAAAATATATCCGTTAAAAGATTAAATAAAGCTGAATTACGATTTTTAAAAGTTTCACAGCTGAATAAAAGTTTTTAAATTATTAAGGTTTTTATTCAGATTTATTTAATCTGTAATCTATTTTAATCTATTACACAGTATAACAAAATAAGAAAAATTTGATGCATCGGAGCGACACATCATTTTTAATAGACTTTGGGACGCAGATCACGAATATGGCCTTAGAATTTTAAAGTTAGCTATAATTTAAGAAATATTTGCAAAAACTATTTGCTAGGAAAAGTTAGTTTTTTAATAAACGTTTTGCAAATAAAAATAAAATTGAAAGTAATAACGCTATTTTTTGCAACATTTTAAAATGATGCAATATGCCCTTTATTTTGAAATATAGCACGTTTTTACAGCTGCGATAATATTCCCTATATGTGCACTTAAAGTTGAAATTTCTTTTTTTTACAGTTTCGTTAATAAATAATCTGCGATGAAAATAATTTCCAATATTTGAATTTTTACCTTTAGTAAACATCTAATGTTACTTAATTTATTAAAAAATTCCGTATTTTCAGTTTTAATTTTATGTTAAATTTGACAAACTCTGAAAAATATAGACTTTTTTAATATCTAAAAATTAAGGAGTCTGTGATAAATCTTAAATTATATAACTCAGATAAAACCATTTATTTTTATTTATTTACCCGTGAAAAAAAATTTATTCGGTAGCATATCTTTTTTTATTTGGCATCATACTAAATTATATAAAATTTTATCCGGAAAATGGATTAATCAAATTGTATATAAAGGAATATAAAAATATTTGAATTGATATGATTTCATCCAATTTTATCGGAGTTTTGGTCTTATTCAATTGCATTAAATTTTGTTTGTTTATATGAATATGTATAGTGTAGGAAAACAACCAATTAATTAACTGAGAGAATTATCTAAATGATATTAATACATTTTTGCACAAAACCGATGAATTTCACTAGGCCTCGTCCATTGAAACTTTTTTCTAAATTAATGGAATTTTTGATAAAATGTTCTTTTTATTTATTAAAAGTTTTATACACTTAATGAAAAAGCTTCATTAAAACTAAATTCATAAAATATATGAAACTTTTTCATCAAATTTAAGAAATTTTTCGTTTACCTTGTGAAGAAAACTTTATTATTTTACAAAAAAATTTCAGTAAAACTGGTCCAGCAAACTTCTCTCTGTGTGGTAACTACACAGTTAGTAGTAACTACACAGAAGAAAATAATTATAAATCATACAGAAACAACGTTTACTAAGATAGAAACAGCTTTTAAATCACACAAATCTCAGGTTTTTTTTTTCTTTTTATATAAAAAATTGTCTGCCTATCTTTAAAATCGGAAAACACATTAACTTAAATATGAAAAAGTTTAACTAGAGTCATATTTACTTTGAGGCCCTATGCTCCTTATAGGAACGATGGGAATATATAAATACACAGAAAAAAAAGTAGGCACTGACAATGGGAATTTGTAAAAGCAATCACATTTTCTTTTATATTGAAATTTTATTCCCAACAATTTTTTTGTTTGAAATATTTGTAACTAGCCTAGTAAAAATGATTTTTATATAATCAGATATGATTTTTATATAATCATTTATGATTTTATACAATTATAACTTGTCGAGTATTGTGAAACATATATTTTTATATGATTATATCAAAAGATATTTAATTATATAAAATTATATTAACCAGATCCACCATTTTCCGGATCAAATCATGTATGGGTTAATATAATTATATAAAAAATATATTATCTGATCCAAAAAATGGTGGATCTGGTTAATATAATTTTATATAATTAAATATCTTTTGATATAATCATATAAAAATATATGTTTCACAATACTCGACAAGCTATAATTGTATAAAATCATAAATGATTGTATAAAAATCATATATGAACATATAAAAATCATTTTTACTAGGGTAGTTTGTAAATTGTTATCTTTCATATAAAAATTGTTTAAAAATAAAAATACAAAGTTACAAAAAATAAAATAATTTTTTTTTTTTGGATTTACAAATTTCTTTGTCGGTGCCTTTTTAAAAAGTTTTTTTTTTTGTATTTACAAATTTGGTATTAGAAAGGTGTTTAAAAATTTAATTATAATTTTGTAAATTCGTTCTGTGTATATTGGCTTTAATAAGGATAAGTTTTATAGCCACCAATTATAAAATTTTGTTTTGAAGTATCTTACTTAAATAAAATATCCTACTAAGTGATGACTATAACACTGGCCCTAATATTCATACTTTATTTACAAGTGTTCGTAAAAAATTAAATGTTAATTAAAATCTGATATAGTAATTAATTTAACTAAAATTTTTTCTCTCTGTCGTTACTTTTCTTATTATTTCTTTCATTAGATTTAAGATTAGATATTATTAATTAGAAATTTAGATATTATAATTAAAAAAGTGCGACACTGGTATGCCTCATTTATCCCAGAAATGAAAAAACTCTGGGTCATTAGAAACCCTAGATGCAAAAATCCCTCGATTCGAAAAAGAATTTTCGAATTCGTAAATCTTGCAAATATTGTTAAAAATATAATTCTGTATACAAATTTTACTTTTTAATTTATTTTTATCCCAAAACTTGTGCACTACACATAAAAATTCAAAAAGTAAGATTTTTGCTAAAACTTTTCTTTTTACGAAAGGTACAAAATTTACGAATGCGAAAATTTTTATTCGAATCGAGTCACGCGGTAACCCCCCAGCTTTTTAATTTTGTATTGAATTATCTAATTATCTCTATATGTGACGCGCAAAATAGAAAGGGACCTAAGGGTAAAAACCGGTTTTGTTCAGGAGAGCCATTTTAAAGATTTAAATACGTGTATCTTTGGTGTACCATCACTGAGCGTGTTGGTATTGGTCTCATTTGAAAGCGACACATCTCATGACGTCAGGAACGTGTTGGTCAACCTTGAAAATGCGAGTAGGTCGTCCCTACCTCTTGTTTTGTGTAGTTGGTTTTTACTGTTTTCTACCTAGCGCGCTGTTTCCATGAGTTTGATATCAATTTTGCTCGCGGTTTTTCGAATCCAGCTTTATTTTCTGAAATTATTAATTGTGAATTATAATAAATACTCATTTATAATTCTTTTAAATCGTGAATATCACTCTGTTAGTATGAAAATTTTTTCACATAACCTTATTATGTTATTCTCGAAAATAATTTAAAACTGATAACATTCTTACTGTTTGTTTTAGGATGAAATGGTGGACGAATTCGAAGAAGTAGATTTACTTTATCGTCGACTTCACTTTCATAAAACGCGCATATCTCTGGGAGGGAACACTTTTGGGGCATGGGATCGGTCTCATTCGATGCTCAGATGTTGTCCACATCAAAAAAAAATAAATTGATTTTTTTACCCTTAGGTCCCTTTCTCTATGCGCTGTCACATATATAAAAGAATAACGTGACTGACTGACTGACTCAACTTCGCCCAGCCCAAAACGCTGAAGCTAGGAAGTTGAAATTTGGTATGGGATTTTTGGAAATTCCTACCGGAATGGGCAAAAAGGGGGAAAGTCTCCCCCTTGACGGCCTGCCAAAACCCCTTTGGCTAGAAAGCTGAAATTTAAGATGTGTGTTCCTTGGAGTAGGGGCTAACTTTTCTGGAAAGTACTTTCTAGAATTTTCGACAGGGACGTTGTAAAAATGGGGGTTAAAAAGGGGGAAAAAGGCCCCCTTGACGGCCTGACCAAACCGCTGGAGGTAGGAAATTGAAATTTGGTATATAGGTTCCTCCACTATCGTACACATCCATCAAGACAGGATCTTTGGAATTTTTTACAGGGAGGGGGAAAAGGTGAAAAAGTCTCCCCCTTGAAGGCCTGCTCAAACTGCTGGAGCTATGAAGTTGAAATTTGGTATGTAGGTTCCTCGACCGGTGTAGATGTCCGTTGAGACGGCATTTGTGGAAATTCTTATCGGGAGGAGCAAAAATGGGACAAAAAAAGTACCTTTTTCCAAAAAAGTACCTTTTTCCAAAAAAAGTACCTTTTGCCAAAAAAAGTACCTTTTTCCAAAAAAAGTACCTTTTTCCAAAAAAGTACATTTTCCATAAAAATTACCTTTTTCCAAAAAAAGTACCTTTTCCCAAAAAAAGTACCTTTTTTAAAAAAGTACTTTTTTCCAAAAAAAGTACCTTTTTCCAAAAAAGTACCCTTTTCCAAAAAAGTACCCTTTTCCAAAAAAGAACCTTTTTCCAAAAAAAAAAGTACCTTTTTCCAAAAAAAGTACCTTTTTCCAAAAAAAGTACCTTTTTCCAAAAAAAGTACCCTTTTCCAAAAACAGTACCTTTTTCCAAAAAAAATTTTACAAAAAATTACCTTTTTCCAAAAAAAAGTACCTTTTTCCAAAAAAGTACCTTTTTCCAAAAAAGTACCTCTTCCAAAAAAGTACCTTTTTCAAAAAAAGTACCTTTTTTCAAAAAAAGTACCTTTTTCAAAAAAAAGTACCTTTTTCCAAAAACAGTACCCTTTCCCAAAAAAGTACATTTTTCAGAAAAAAGTATCTTTTTCAAAAAAGTACTTTTTTACCTTTTTATAAAAAAAGTACCTTTTTCCAAAAAAAGTACCTTTTTCCAAAAAAAGTACCTTTTTCCAAAAAAGTACCTTTTTCCCAAAAAGTACCTTTTCCAAAAAAAGTACCTTTCTCCAAAAAAAATTTACCTTTTCCAAAAAAGTCCCTTTTTTCAAAAAAAAATACATTTCTCAAAAAAAGAAAAAGATACTTTGTAAAACCAAAGTATCTTTTTTCAAAAAATTTCGCTTTTTCCAAAAAGCACCATTTAAAAAAATACCATTTAAAAAATATAATTTCAAAAAAAGTACTTTTTTTCCTCCCTCCACGAGTAGCTCCACTAAAACAAGGTTTCTTGATATTCGGCATAGACGTGCGCTAAGACAGGATTTTTGGAAATTCCTACCGGAACGGGCAAAAAGGGCAAAAGTCTCCCAATAAGCGGTCTCACAAATTGGAAAAGTGCCTGCCCAAACCATTGGAAGTAAGAAGTTGAAATTTGGTATAAAGGAGCAACTATTTAGTATCACTTTAGTATCAGCTGAGCCTATATTTAAAATCGCAAAAATTGCTGAAAACTGCGCAAAATAAAGGAAATCAAGCGCAAAATATCTCCAAATAATAAAATTTGATAATTCCTTTTTTTATTTGCTTTTTTGTTTGTTATTATCTCAATTTAAATAAAAAAACAAAATTGTCAATTTTTTAAACAAAGTGCCATCTAGTGATAACGATGTCGTTATAACTTTTGTTTTTGGTGATGCCATACCCCTGAACTGTGCGAGTGGTTTGAAAAAAATTACGTCAAGGGCTCATATCACCTGGAACCTTTTGGTCGGTTTACGATGACAGTAAGAAATCCTACCCAATAACTCAAAATAGTGTGGAAGCTTGGCATAGAAGACTGAAAGCTGTTGTTGGGCGTAGAAAGTCAGGATTATACCACCTTATCAGGCAGTTGGGTAATGAGGTCATGGTAGCTGTAAATACCATTTCAAAACGCGCGAATGGAGAAAGACGTTACATAAATTTAAAGAAAAGAAAGGCGTACACAAACATTAAAAGAGTTATAAGAAAAAGGTGTGAATTAAGCCATACAGGCTACCTAAAGCGAATTGCAAAAATTCTTGTACTAATTTAAGTTTATAAAATGCATTGAAATTAATTTTTTGTTAAATGTTTTTGTTAATTTTTAAAAATTATATACTTTTGTTGAAGTTATTTTTAATAAAATAAATTTTGTAAACCAGCATTTTTACTTCACAGAATTTTGCAAAACAGTATTGTGAAATCCAGTATTTTGCAAAACAGTATTATGAAAAGCAGGATTTTTAAAATTTTTTTGACCAGTATTTTGTCTAAACAGTATTTTGCATAATAGTATTATATACGTATCAGAGAACGGTTTGAGTGCCTTATTTTATGCTTTTGAATGCAATCACAAAAAATGTGCATATTGTTGTCAATACACATCATTTCAGTAAAGCAATACAGACACAATTGAAAAAAAGTGAGTATGACGAAGGCCATGCATTGCACTGCATGTCTTCTGTTAATCTTACCTAACACTCACAAAAGCAACGAATATAAAATGATTGGTATGAATACAAACCGATTGTTACTAATGGTCTCAATGTTGGTTGTATAAAAATTGAAAATTTTTTTTCTGTCAAACATCTTAGAATATTTTTGGTGTTTATTTTTTTCACTTAAACATTAACAAAATGAGAAAATATAGACATATTTCATATTTAAATAAAAAAAATGGAAATTTCTTCCCACTGCATTTTTCAATATACTGCAACAGGTCAACGAATACTAAATGAATGTTGTGATTGATTTTATTTTTTTAATGC
The DNA here is from genome assembly GCA_949987735.1 of Leucophora obtusa. Lineage (NCBI taxonomy): Eukaryota > Metazoa > Arthropoda > Insecta > Diptera > Anthomyiidae > Leucophora > Leucophora obtusa. The sequence continues at coordinate 106,038,442 of OX465299.1, read as the reverse complement.
GTCATCTCTTCATTTCGTTGCTTGACATGTAGTGGCATTATAAAAATAATGCGTAAAAACCACTCATCAAAAACAATGAATGTATATAATAGCAATAGCTTTAGTTATTGTTGTTGCATGAATACATGGCAAAAGCAATGAATGTTATGACTGCACAATAAAAACGAATGTACTCAAACCGTTCTCTGATACGTATCCCATCACAAAAACCAAAAACTTCACACCCATATGTCAAACACGGCATTAGATATGTCTTCGCAATAAGCTTTCTTATTTTTAATGGGATACAATATTGTGTTGCCCACAAAGTACGAAGCATAGAGTATATCCTGCCTATAATACCGATCACATGGTATCACAGAAATGTAAAACATATATTTTCTAATCAATTTCAACGAAGTTTTAGAAAATTGAGGTGTAAATTCCTAAAAAATAACGATTTTAAAAGATGCATATTCAAAACTTTATTTCCTTTTGCCATACACTCTAAAAAAATGCGTTTAAAATTACTGTTATAAATATAGTAAGGTTTAATGTAAAATTGCACAAAATGCGTAACGGAACGCACAATATGTGTATAAAATATAATTAGACACTTTTGTCGATAAAAAAGAACACAAATATAGTATTTTGAATGTTTGTATACATGTTTTTTAATTATTAAACATTTACTCGTTATAATTACACATTTTATGCCTAAGTTTTCATGTTAGGCACAATATGCGTAACTGTACATATTTAAAGTAGCAATAGTCAAGATGTCAAAAAATAAAAAAAAGACAAATTAAATCAACGGAAATTCATATATTGGAAGAAAATAACCTTTTTAAAGCTAACATCCGTGAAACAAATTCAAAATATGACTTTGATTAACTGTACAAAACATAGGTTGAAATAATATGAAGAAATTAATAAAAAGTGAGTACACTAAACGTGCATATATGTAATTAACATTTAATTAATTTGTAAAATATGGTTGCAGATATTGAATCCCACGGTATTTTGCAGATCGCACTTTAAGAAATCATTGATAGGAAATATGCCTTCCCTTCTTAATATCGTTTTAGATAACCGTGTGTTTAGCTTGCCAACTTTGGATATTTATATTGTTCGGGGCTCCTCAACCTGTGCCATCTTTATTTAGTACCTACTCATTTATATAGAGAATTTTGCTTAAAAAGAAGTTTTGTCTACAAACAAGCCTTCACATTTTAAGGATTTTAAAACCCATTGAGTATGAGAACTTTTTTTTTTAGAAAAATCATCAAATTTAAAAGACTTTTCTATAAAAAAATCTTCATATCGGAGGACTTTTTTCCATATGAAAAAGTTTTCAGAGTTTTAAGAAGATTGCATTGCAAAAAATCCTCGAAACCTGGTGGTTTCAATTGGAATAAATTGTAAGAATCTGAATTTTTTTTAGGAAGAAGTCCTTGTAGCTAATGGTTTTGCTATTGCAAAAGTCCTAAGAATCCGATAGAAAAAATCCTAAAAATTTAAGAGTTTTTCGCTAGGAAAAGTCCTTTCAGAATCTGAGTGTTTTTATAAAAGAAAATTTCTTTGCAATCTATTGGTTTTTCTGTAGGAAAAAGTCCTAGGAGTTTAGGGCTTTCCTATGGGAAAAAGTCCACCGATACTTTGAAGAGAAAGTCCTCTGAATTTAAGGGTTTTGTAGGAAAAAATCCTCAAAGTCTAGTTGCATTTCTTTAAGAAAAATTTTTAAATTCTTAGGGTTTTATTAAGGAAGACATTCTACTTATAGAAAACCACTAACCAGGAACTGAGAGGTTTCTTTTAGAATCTAAGTGAGTTTCAATAACAAATTTTCTGAGTCTTAGCGATTTTCTCTAAGAAAAAGTCCTCTGAATCTTAGAGTTTTTATTGTAGGAAAAGGTGCTCAGAAACTGAAGATTTTTAAGGGAAAACTACTTTAATTGGATATGTATTGAAAAATTTCTCAAAATCTGAGAGTTTTCCTAAGGAATTTTTTATGATTTCTACTAAAAAACAATCCGAGGATTTTTCCCGTTAAATTTTTCGCTTAGTTTCCGAGGTCTATAAAAAATCCTCACATTTAAAGGTATTTTTCTAATAGAAAGCTGGGGATCTTTTTCTAATGAAACCTCTTTGCAACTGCGAACTTTCAGATTCAGAGTATTTTTTTATAAAGAAGCAATAACCTCAGATTCTCAGGACTTTTTCTAAAAAAAATCTTAATTTTCTGACTGAGAGTTTTTCTATGGGAACACGACGATTTAGACGAAAGAAAAAGAAAAGAAATCCCATCACATTTTAAGGATTTGTTCCTAAAGAAAAATTCGCAGATTGGATGCCTTTTTTCTATAAAAAAATTCCTGAAATTATGAATTCTCTTTTCTTACAGAAAAGCCAGTAGAGAAAAATGTATAACGAAAATCTCAATTACAACAAATACTTGAAATGCATACATAACTTATGAAAACCTAAAAGTGCTTAGTATTTAAGGTTGCAAAAAAGTCATAAAAATAGAACTACTTTCAGATAGAAAACTCTTTAGGAAGTTAGTGGTTTTTTATAAGAAAAACTCCTGATTTAATTTAATTCATCTTGGTATAAGTTGTAATTATTCCGGATATTTGCTATTGTTATTATTCAGAATTTGTATTTGAATTGTTACTATTTCCTTTTCCTGTGGGTTTCTTTCATGAATAAACCATTTATTTTTTAAATGCATTTTGCTTTATTTTAGGGATCAATGAGGTAAAGTATTTAAAAAATCATTTTGTTTGTATACATACGCATTCTTAAGCGTGTTCCTGTTATGCATTTATTTTATTCATTTTTAGACACATTGAATTGAAATTTAAGTAGACCTCAAATGTTGCTAAACCTTATTGATACAATTAAAAACATATTTTTAGACACATTGTGTTTATTATTTTTACACACAATGTGTCTACATATTTTAATTTTACGCATTGTGCGTATTTTTGCCCAATTTATAGTAGGTATCTTACCTCCTTTTAATAGAGTAGATTTCAACAATAATGTATTAGAGTGTGGATACAAAAATAGAAGATTTTGGACATGACCCTTTTCGATTTTTACAAAACTTGGTACATACATTCTGCTAAGCGTCACGATATTAAACGTAAAATTTTTTTTTCCAAATTCATTTTGGTACGCGTTCAATCGCTATTTTAAGTTGATTTTTTCAGTAAATTTGTGAAAAATACATGATGTTCAAATGATTACAACTTTTGAACGCCTTATCCGATTGTTATAAAATTTATAACATTTATTATAATAAAAGTTGTACTTTGGGGACAACTTGGAAAGCTATGCGCCATATGAAATTTTTCAAAAGTCGCGATTTTAAACGTATAGGGCGATACAGATGGATACATTTTTTTTTGTTGAAATATTTCCTTTCAATTGCTTCTTTACTAAGCAATATCATTTATTAAGGCCGATTCAATTGGCTAAAACCTTAAAAACCGTAAAAATCAATATAAAACGCGAACAGTGGTTTTAATATTAAGTTTTATGCATCAGATTTTAAGCCTAAATATGAATACAGGTCCTGTGCCTACATTTCACCACAAAAAATTTATATTGATTGCATTTGAAAATTTTTGTGTATAAAAAACTAAATGGAAAACCGCTAAACTTTAAAGGCATTTCGCGGAAAATATGTACCTTAGATCGAAAAATAATGTACGCCATTGTAATCAGAATGTCCAAAATATATAGAATTGATGGTCAGAGCTCTATTAATTTTAAAAGTCAAGATTTTGTCATGCAGTGTTATGTTTATTTGTGAAAATGCAAAAAAACTTTGTTAAAAAATAGCGTTTTTCTTTTGAACCCATAGGCACTCCAATTTGAAATTTGCACAGTCTGTAGCTGAAATATTGTGTTATCTGCTTCAAGAAAATTAAAGATTGGTTTTTTGAGATATTTGCAAATTAAGGATATTTTTCAATTTGTAATATCCTTTTTCCACTACACATTTTATTTTTGCAATTTATTTTGAAAGTAGATTATATAAGCATTACTAGGTAAACATTTTATAACAAAAAGTTGTAATCATTTGAACATCATGTATTTTTCACAAATTTACTGAAAAAAATCAACTAAAAACGGCGAAAAAAGCGAAATGAGACGAATTTTACAAAAATTTAAAAACAGTAATTTTCATGATAGTCATGAAAATCTACAAACCGAATTTTGTCCAAATCCAGAGACCTTCTTCCGATGACTGTACCGGTTCCCTTGGGAATGATTCTATAATAAAAAATTAAAATATTTTAAATACAATAAAATAAATATGCGTAAATATTACAAAAATCCTTAGATTTTGAGGACTTTGACTATAGGACTACAGTCAAACATTTAAATTCTAGGGAATTTTTTATAAAAAAGTCCTTAGATTCTAAGAGTTTCTATTTGTTTTTATATATAAAAAATTCTGCAAAACCTGAGGGATATTCATCAGGAAAAATTCTCAATAACTAAGGGATTTCCAAAGAAAAACATCTTTAGAATTTAAGGGTTTGCCGAAATGAAAAATTATTCAGAATCTAAGGGATATTTTATAGAAAACAGTTCACATAATGTGACAGTTTCTCCACAAAATAGTTCTTAAAGAAAGGTTTTCTGGTATTAAGGTCCTTGAAATCTGAGAGTTATTCTGTAAGAATGTCCTCAAAATGTGAGGGGGTTTTCTGTTGGAGAAGAGCCTTAAAGTCTGCTGATTTTTCTATAGAATAGAGCCCTCGGAATCTTAAACATTTTCAATGGGAATTTCTCAAAGCAATAGTGTAGACCAAAATTACTTACAATCTACTGACCTTTGGCTTATAATCAGATTTTCGTTAATTTGAATTTTTATCAGATTTTAGACAATGTTTTACAAAAGGTGAAGGCATTGCTTTTTTAGATATTTTTGAAAATTTTTTACATACCTACATATCTCATTGTTTTTATTATATTTTTTAAATTATTTTTTGACAATTTGTCGATACTACCGACCAGAGACTATTAATTATAGAGATAGGAAATCAAACCTTACACTACTCACCGGTAGGGGGCGCTGAAATTGGCACTACGAAATTAGCCCCAACGAAATAACCCCCAAACCTTAAAACGAAAAAAGCCTCAAAAAAATGGCAAAAATTTAGTTTGGAGATTGTTTCATTTATTTTGGGGATTGTTTCGTATATGATTTTTGGGGTTTTTTTCATTTTGAAATAAGACCAAAATGAAAGAATTCCCAAACATATTAATTTGGGGATTTTTGCATTCACTTACTTTGTGGGGAGAATTTCATTTTTTTGGGGGTTATTTCATTTTTATAATTTCTGAAATTTTTAAAAATTTGTTTCTATCAAACGGATTTTAGTAAATATTTCTACAATTTAAACCGTTCAGATTTACAAATATTGCTACATGAAATCACAACTTTATTTATCTATATAACAATTAGTTTTAATTGACGGTAACTTTGCGGTTGTGCCGATGGGTTGTTTTTCAACAGCTGCTATTGTTCAACATGGAATATATGGATAGTGTACGTAAAGTGAAGTTTGTTGTAGTGCTTCTTTAGATACCGAAAGTTTCAAATTAAAGAAAACAGTGCCGCAGGCGAAAATTTGGTATATAAAATCGCCGCGATTTTTTACACCAAATTTTGGCCTGCGAAGTTGTTGTAGTGCTTTTTTAGATACCGAAAGTTAGATAATTTCAAATCAAAGGAAACAGTGCTGCAGGATTTTTATTTTTTTAATTCATATTTCTGAAAGCGCCAGAAATTACACTGCTATACAAAAAAAAAAAAGGTAGATGTTATTGCAGCGGTTTTAGGATAATTAGGGGGTGCTGATTTCGAATCTGCTACCAGTTTGTTTAAATTGGCTCTAGGTTTCGCGTAATTCGCGATTTAATTTTATTAAATTTTTCAGCCGATTTTTTCAATCAAAAATTTATAATTTAGTAACTATAGCTTCGGCAAAAAAACGCTTTACACATTTTAAGCATTATTCTGTGCCCTATTTTTCAAACTTAAGTGTGTGTCCATATCTCAATAACTTTTCTAAATATAGTCGCGCAAAATCAAAATATAAAAATTTTTTAAGGTTTTTTTTTAAATTTTTAAATATAACACGAAGTCCGATTTTAAATATCAAAGCCAATTTGGAAAGAAAAAGGTCCAAAATTTATATATATGTCATATTGCATTAACAAATTATGTGCAATTTTAGAGCCTTTTGTAATTAAATTTAGACTTAAAATGAACAAAAAAATTTTTTACTGTACTAAAAATCTACTGTACTATTACAGAATTTTTTTTTTCTAAAAACATCAGATTTCATTCCCTATTAATTTTTTTCCTATATTATTGCAATTTGCAAAGTTTATATTTAAATCACAATATTTTCGTACACATTCAAAATGAGTTCGTCGAGAAATAATTGTAAAAAGAGTGCGAAGGCATTATTTAAATATACACTTTGAAAATCGCAATAATTTCGCAGAAAATCCACTAGGGAATGAAATCTGATGATTTCGGAAAAAAAAATTATGTAATAGTACAGTAGATTTTTAGTACAGTAAAAAATTTTTTTGTTCATTTTAGGTCTAAATTTAATTACAAAAGTCTCTAAAACTGCACATAATTTGTTAATACAATATGACATATATATAAATTTTGGACCTTTTTCTTTCCAAATTGGCTTTGATATTTAAAATCGGACTTCGTGTTATATTTAAAAATTTTTTTTTAAGAAAACCTTAAAAAATTTGTAAATTTTGACTTTCAGCGACTATATTTAGAAAAGTTATTGAGATATTGAAAAATAGGGCACGGAATTAAGCTTAAACTCTGTAAAGCGTTTTCTTTCCGAAGCTATAGTTACTAAATTATAAATTTTTTATTGAAAAAATCGGCTGAAAAATTGAATAAATTTAAATCGCGAATTACGCGAAACCTAGAGCAAAATTGAAAAAGCTGGTTGCAGATTCGAATTCAGCACCCCCTAATTATCCTAAAACCACTGCAAAGTTGTGCAACTTATAAATATTGTAATATTTTGTAGAGCTGTGTTATTATATGAATGCTTCAGTTGTCAAATCGATTAACTCCACTTTCTGAATTTTCTAAAACTTTAATTTGAAAACACTTTATTGACTCCAAACTCTGGAATATTCAAAACAAATTTCTCTAATAATAAATATTAACACTACTAAATAGCAAAATTTATAATTTAACAGGAATTCTAAAAAACAATTATATATTATTTTCTAAGTTTTTTTCTTTGAGACTCATTTATTTTTCTTTATGGAGATAACCGATTTGGCAACTGAAGCATTCATATATGTATGTATATTCGTATAAAATAAATTTCTGAATAAATATTTTTGGTCTTTATTTAATTTTTTTGGGGTCAATTTCAGTGGGAGTTATTTCATATTTCTTATTGGGAGTTGTTTAATTATGAAATAAAGACTAATATTTGGCATTAATTTCATTTTTCGTTCAGGGGTTATTTCATTTATTTTGGGAGTTAATTCATTTTTTTCCTTTGGGTATTATTTAGGGTTTGGGATTTCCCGGACTTTTTTATTTCCTGGGAAACGGGAATAAATTACTCGCAGCACTGCCAAATGAATTGCATGATTCCAGCAGAAAGCACCTACTACTGGACTGTCGGAAACAAACCGTTTCATCACACTTGGCCCATTAGATATGGTGTCGACAATGTTATTTTCCAAAGACAAATAAAACTCTTCTAGTCTTATTTCTACAATTCTTCTTATTTCATCAGCATTACATCTTCCTGATATATAAACCAACCCCAGGTTATAAAATGAATTATTTCCGTTTATACATATGTTCAAATATCTCTTTTGTAATATTCTTGTCCATTCATTTAAGATTATAGTAAATCTCCTATCGTTAGAAATATTGTTCGATATTTCTTTTATCATATCTTTTCCATGATTGTAGTAATTTAATATAACCCAATAAGCACATAGGTTTTAAAAATTCAAGTGCTTTAAATTTAGCTTGAAGTAAAGTACATTTCAAATTCTAGCATTTGTATATTTAAAAAAAATATTTGAAACTTGAATTTTTGTTTCCCTTTTGCTGGAGTATGCTATTGAAATAAAATGTAATTAAAGTTGTATTCAAGCCTTGAAACTGGAAAACAGGGCTGGAATTGAACTTGTTTTCAACTTGAATTCCAGTGAAATTGTTTATAGGGAATGTTCTTTACATCGGTTTCACTTTTTTGCAATGCCAGGTTTTTATTATAAAAACTTTCTCGAATAAACGAAGATCTGGTTATGGTGCGGATTGACTGCGGCTAATTTGGATACCATTTCAGGAAATGTTTGCCCTACCATAAAACCTTTAATGCCTATTCAGCTTACACTTTTTTCCTCGGGTACTTTGCTAATTTAAGCTGAAACGTTATACTTGTTTTCTTCAAGAGAAGTTGCATGACCATCAATTTTTTTTTTTTTTTTTTTTTTTTTTTTTTGGGAACCAAATTTAGATGTCGGATAACCAAATTTTGATACCACCGTTAACCATTAGTCTTTTCTTTTCACGTTTATTAATGAAAACGTTACTTATAAAATTATTGACACTTAATTTTATAAAGAAGTATTTTAAATTTAAAGTCGACTTTATTTTTAATCAAACGGTTTTGTTCATTTTGTGTATGAAAACCTTACAAAAATATTTATATTTTCAAATATTTTGATTGGTTGAAAATAAATTAACCAATCAGAATGCTCCAAAAATAAGCCAAGTCAAGGTATACTGCCACCCAATATTTTAACTAAAGTCGACTTTAACTAAAATATACATTTGAAAAATTTAGATAGTAAGGGCGATTATTTGTAAGAAACAAAGCTTTTTTTCATATTTCTTTTAAACATTTTTCCAATTTTTTAGGTTTTACTACTTAAATTTTGAATAAGTTATGCGAAAAATCTTTATTAGTTGAAATGCTCCTAATTACTTGGCAAAGATTTTATTTGTGTGTCAAATAAATGTATTCCCTTTTAAAAGATTTTAACAATGACATTTTTGTTTTGGCATTTAAAATGTTTTTTATGACTAAAATGAAAAACTACTATTCGAAACAAAAACAATTTAAAAAAAATTAATATTTTTAAAATTTCCCGTTTTCCCGGGAAAAATATATTATTTTCCCGGGAATTCCCGTCAAACTTTTCCCGGGATTTCCGGGGAATTCCCGCCCGGAAATTCCCGAACCCCAAACCCTAGTATTATTTCATTTCTTTTGGCTCTTATTTCATTTGGGGTTTTTGCATTTTTCTGCTTGGGGGTTATTTCGTTGGGGCTAATTTCGTAGTGCCGCTGAAATTTAGTATCACTTGAGCAACTATTTAGTATCACTTTAGTATCGCCTGAGCCTATATTTAAAAACTCAAAAATAGCTGAAAACTGCGCAAAATAAGAAAAAATCAAGAGCAAAATATATTTAAATAATAAAATTTGAGAATTACTTTTTTTCTATGCTTTTTTGTTTGTTATTATTTTCAATTTAAATAAAAACAGAAAATTGTCGATTTTGTGAACAAAGTGCCATCTGGTGATAACGATGTCGTTATAAGTTTTGTTTTTGGTGATGCCATACCCCTGCTACCGACATATTCAAAATATTTGGTATTACAATCGAAATTAAGAAGTTATTTGAAGTTGGTACTAAATTCCAAACAGAAAAAATTAAGCAATTTATAATCTGAATTCGATTGTAATTACTATCTTATAATTTTACAAATCAACTAATTGTGTAGAATATATATTTAAATATCTTTTACGTAATTGTAAATACCGAATCCCTATTGATAATTTGTATTTCATCAGAATTGGTTGCAAACACCAATTTCAGTTAGATAAAAAGAAATCAATTGGTTGTAAATGCAAAATTTGTTTTAATAATAAAAAATATTGAATGGAACCGTAAACTTTGTGTTATTGTAAATAAAATTATGTTCTTATCAAAAATTTATGATGGTGATAATGGTTTTCTAACCGAGTTGTTTTCTGTGTGTGGGAATGTTTAAAAAAATTCCGGATTCCTGGGAGTTAACTTAAATATAACAAAAATTCTGTAAATTTAACAGTTTTATTTTTGCAGTTTTCTTTACTTGTATATAGGAAAAAAATTTGCTAATTTTAGCAGTTTTTTCCACAACTAATTTTTAGTTGCTTTTTCTGCTATTTTTACGGATTTATTTTTATGAGTGTAGGCAATACCGGGATTTCCAGAATTCCTGTTTGGCATCTCTAATACTGTAGCAATAGATATTTCGTAATACTAGGAGTATAACAGACTGATATTCAAATTTGAATCAATGGCATTCATATATGCTAAAAAACTTTTTCCAAGTACATACTTTCATATTTGCATAAATTCGTCAGTATGTTAAGTTTCCTCTCTGCTATATGCATGTAGAAGATGGCTAATAGTGTTATGTTGTATCATGGATTAGTAGGTAGATAGATGTTAGTAGCATGTAGGATTAGACATCAGCTGCTGCAGGATTATTTGATGCATTTTGGAAGTGCTTTTTTAGCCTAAAGCTGTTACTGTATACTAACAAGGAAGTTCTACGGTGTGGTTGATTGCGATTTAGATGAAATTTGGATAAGTGGTACAAAAAGCTAAATAAATCGGCCATATATTTTCTCTTTTGATCAGTTTCATGTTCAAGGTAAAAAGGAGCACAGTTTTAATAGTTTAATAGTGCCCATAAATTTACAGATGGTTTAAAGCAAATACTGAAATAAAAGCAAAATTCCCAATCTGTAAACTTTTTACTAACTACGGTCAATTAATTTTTTCGCCTCTTTCATATATCGATATTTCATCCAAATCGCAGGGGACCCGTCCGCAAACCCTCCTTGTTAGTAAAAACTACGTTTGAAAGATACAAATGAGGAGTTGAGATTAAATCGAAATTGTTGTTAAACAAAAAATTGCAATGTGAATAGTTTCTTAAATCTTTTTAAAATTTGTTTTTTACAAACCTTGTGTTTAAAGAACATTTAAAAATTTCCAGATATTTTAAAAAACAAAATTAAAAATAACCAAATAAATCCCCAAAATTAAAATACTGTCAATTGGCTATTTACAATAAAATGATTAAGATCTGCTAACTTATCTATAAATATACTGAGTTTAGAACTTAACCGTAGTTATGAATGTCAAATTTATATGAAAATATTTGTGGTTAATGTTTAATCCCTGTTATGTTGGAAATAAGTTACTCGCCTTAAATAGTTAAATTTCTTTAGCAAAATAATCTATCACTGATTTCTAAATGTGTTTATTTTTTAAGAATACACTAAAACCAATCAGTAGAATGAAAATATGAAGCTTTACACACCAACTGCCTCGCCATAGCAAAAATTCTATTTATTTATGCCAAACACAAGTGGAACATATTTTCCTATATTCTTATAGCAAAATGCATTAATATTTTGTTAATTTCTGTAACAGTCTTTTAATCAAATTAACATATAAAACGCAATTGTTTTGACCTGTAAGACTGTTATAAAAACAAGGACTGTTATAATGGCCAAAAAACTGTTATGCATTTGACTATTATTTTATGGCCACATAAATTGATTGAATTTAATGAGGGCCGCACCAATTAATACATTACTTGACAAAACCAAAGTTTTTGTACAGCCTTCTAAAACTTTTTTTTTTAGTATTTTTGAGCATTTTGGATTCCTAAGCCCGGACCTAAAGTCAAAAAAAAGTCCATTGAATAGCCTTCGAGTTGTGAGTCTTTCTTTTTTTATCCTCACACGCTGAAAAAAAATGGCCTGTCCCAAACTTATTTTTGCTGGTAATATATATATATATATTTGGAGAAATTGTTAAACATATTCGCCGTGTTTTTACTAGAAACAATATATATTTGCATGCAAATATATATAACACAATTTTATGTTTTATTTATACTAATTTATTTTATTTTTTCACATCTTTCAAAATAAAATTAAAATAAAGGAAAAATATCACTTAAATTTCTGACTAGATGCAGTCTAGCTAAACTAAACGATTATTACCAACTACAAAGTTATAATGGTTACATACAACTTTATATGTATCAAGAATGGAAATTCGCCGTTTTTTTCAAATATATGTTAATTGTTCCCACAAATATAATTACTATAAAGTTAAATATGCAAAAATGTGAGTCCTTAGATGACAAAATATGACTAATTTACAAACAAACCCATGTTTACCGGGAAATATATGTATAGTAACTATAAATACAATATAATTGGAAGCACACTGCAAATACATATATGGTAGTTTGTAAACATACATTGATTACCTCCAAACATTTACAAAAACGTCTTTTTCCTCCGTGCAGGGAAATACTTTATGAGTTTTTATAGTTTTGATCGAAATATATGTAGAAATGTAGGCACATACTCAATAAATGTTTTTAACATTTTTTGCCGTCCTTAATACGAACCTGAATTCAAAGAACTTTGTCGAAGTAATCTTCGAAAATAAAGTTTTCGTTATTTCAAAAAAATTGGTTTAAGGATTTTACAAATTTTTCAAATATTTTTAGATTTAATGCTCTTTCTTCTGATTACTGAAAATTTATAACATATATCAAACCTCTCAGGCTCTGATTGCTTTAAATTAATTCTTAAATTTTAAAAATTCAATCGCAAGGCTGATAACCCAGCAAGAAAATTTGTATACTTTTATGAGCGTTCTTATTCAGTAAAGCGGGCCATACATTTGCAATATTATGGTACAACTTTCCAAGTGGTGCAAGCATATTGATCGTGTATGTATTAAATTGAAGGTTGAGCAATATTATGTAGTAAATCAAAACACTTTTGATTTTTATTCGACAACTTGAAATATTGCATAATCTATTGGCAACACTGTACAATTTTAATTTTGCGCTGTTTATGTTTGTGTGCATTTTTAAGTTATGTTGAATTCATATATTGCATAAAATATGGTGTCGATCTTTTGTTACATATATGTTGCAGTTTATTGTATGGTGTGTGGCAAAACGAGAAAAATACTGTGCTATTATATTGGACTTAATATTGCAAATGTACCCAGATAGAAAAATACGAACGGCACAGTACTGGCTCAGCGATGGAGACGGTAGTGCATGTACTGCCGATGTGTCGGATTTTCTAAGTTTCCAGTACTGGTACGGTGTCGAAATGATAACACCAATATACGCTTGGCCGTAGGTATTTTCCCACGTTGGTCCAGTGTTTGATTTTGTTACTTTCTGGTGTTTTCCCAGTACTATAAACTAAAAATATTCAGTAACTTGCCAGTACTTTAAATACAAAAAATCAGTGTATAGCCAGTACTATAAAAAAATTAAAAATCAGGTAGTGAATCACCCTAAATTTTAATAAAATAACAAAAAATATATATTTTTGTTTCAAATTAATTTTGTTGTTTTTTATTGTGTAATAAAATATTAAATAGTTGCAAACCTAGAAAATAAAAAGTTTTTCTTAAATGTTCTGGTTTCTCGCTGTTTTATATAAAATATAATGAAAAAAGTAATATTGAAATTCTTCATGACTAAATTCGGTATTAAAAATTAGGGTAAAAGAAGTCTCAGTAAGAAAAATCTTGTTAAAATAGCAGAAAACAGTGGCAAAGCACTTTTTAAGTAGTACTGGCATAATAAAAAACAGTGCTCTCCCAGTACTATTTTTTTCTACCGTGGGCAATTTCCAGCTGGGTATAGGGGGCTTAAGTCAAAAATTATTCAAACAAAGCACAAATATTTTTTTAATTTTAAGCCTATTTGTCAAAAATTGCGTATTTTTTGGTTGAAAATATTAGTCTTAGTAAAATTAATGAAGGCACAAACTTTTGAGGCAAATTTTTTAAATCCGAAGATGATTCAGAAACGAATCAGAAACGTAAATAGATTTGAATATTTTGTGAACATTTTTTAGCCTAAAAAAATTTTAAAAATATTTTTTGAGTCATTTTTGAATAAAAAAAAGGTCCTTTTGGACGCGCGACTTTTATACATGTGAAAGATTAATAATGTATTTTGAGCACTTTTCTGATTAATTTTTGGGGTCGTTTGCTGGCTGGGAACTCCAGAAAAATTAAATTATGAAAACTTTATTTAAAAGTTGAATATCATATTGAAAAATGGGATAAGGTTGAATTGTTTGATTTAAAAGCGGGCCTTTAAAAAGCGATATAATCCTTTCAAAAGCGGGTTGGTTGGTCAAGTTAAGTACACTAATAGAAAAAACCTGTAAAAAGTTTTTCTAAAACTGCTAAAAATTAGTTAAAAATTACCTTGCATAAAAAACTGCTGAAATAAGCACATTTTTTTGCTAAATATTAGTAAAATAAGAATAGAAAAAATAAAGCTCTTAAACATACAGAATTTTAGTTGTATTTTAGCTAAATTTTAGTTAATTGAGGTAAAAATTTACTCTGATAGAATCAGTAACAAATTTTGCTGTATATTAGTATGTACAATAAAAACCCAAAAAAAACACTGTGAGACAAATGGTCAGTGATCGGGAAGGGTTCAAACTACCGGGGAAAGTTATATCGGTAAAAAAGAAGTTATACATGTCCCGGCATTTCGCTGGGTCACCCCTAGGAATCGAGATATCTCGATTTGACCTTTGGTGGTCTTTTTTTTTGATATAACTCGAGAACCACTAGTCCGATTTTGCTCAAACAATTTTAAAAAAATTAAAAATTTCAATTCCTTTAATCTGTTCATATAACGTTTTTCTATATACTCAACAGTTTTGCCGGTAAAAATAAATGTATGAAGAAAAAAATATTTTTTGCCTAAAATAATAAAAAAAAGTAATAAACAAAAGGTTATTGATTTTAATGGTAGCGGTAACAAACATTTATTTTTACCGGCAAAACTGTTGAGTATATAGAAAAACGTTATATGAACAGATTAAAGGAATTGTAATTTTTTAAAATTGTTTGAGCAAAATCGGACTAGTGGTTCTCGAGTTATGTCAAAAAAAAGATATATCTCGATTTCTAGGGGTGACCCAGCGAAACGCCGGGACACGTATAACTTGTTTTTGACCGATATAACATTTCCCGTTGGTTTCATCCCATCCCGATTTTGACTGTCGCATAGTGAAATAAAGAGAATAAAAATCTATTTTTGTGAAATCAGCAGTCTACTATTTTTCATCACATATTTCTGTTGATTTTAGCAGGATGATTTTTCTGCAAATTCACCTTTAAATAATAAAGTGCCTATGCATAATAAATTGAAAACCGTATAACACATTTATAAAATGAATTGTGGATTAAAAATTTGTTTTATAAGCGACTTATAAATTTTAAAAGTGATTATTCATATGACCCTAAATCTGTAAAAATAGCAAAAAAAAAAAAAATGCTACTAATTGTTTTACTATTTTCACAGATTTATTTCTATGAGTTTATGAATAAAATTTTATTGTGTCCAACTGTTTTACCAAATTTAGGTGCTTCAAGGACTATTCTCAAAAGTAATTTTAGAAGTCCTTACGAGGTCCTTAGAACAGCCTTAAACAATTCCTAAAATGAAAGGTAATTTTTTTGAATTCAAACTCATAAAATATAAGAGACTTCTAAGTACTTCTATGTCATAGCCATTAAGTATTTTTCCCAGTCTTAAGGTTTAAATAAAGAAGAACGAAGTTTTCACTTAATATTTTTATGTAGGAGGCGAAAATGCTTTAGAGGAACTCTGTTCAAAAAAGTCGATATATGTTGATTGGTGTATTTTTTTTGAGGCTCTATTGAATGTTTATTTTATTACCCCTGTTTTCTATATTAAGTATATTTTTAAATTATGATTTAAATTTTTTTTAATTTTGCTTAAAATTTAAAAATTTCTTTGAATGTTTTAAAATGAATGAAGGGCCGCACGAAATTGGTTGGCGGGTTCGTTTGCCCATGTATGCTATATATAAAAGAATAACGAGACTCAACATCGCTCAGTCCAAACTACTGAGACTAAGAACTTCAAATTTATTGTGTAGATTTCTCCAACGTGTTGGCAACCGATAAGGAGGAATTTTTGAGTCGAGGATTGTAATTCCCTGGAGTCTGGACTCACTGAAAAGACACTTTTTGGAAATTTTGTCAGAAATGTGCTAAAAATGGGGGTCGCTAATTCACTGCAGAATATTTCTAATAACGACGGGGTTTGAGAGGGAGAAATGGCCATATTTAAAAATGTCCTTTATGGACTTGTACAAACCCTTTAGGGGTTTGACATTAACATTAAAACATACTCTGTAAAACTATTAAGTAAATTAAGTAAACAAAAAACCCATCCAACTTTATGAGAGAATATACGTTGTTTTGTTGTCACGAATATCAATTATACCCGCGTCTCCCCAATTCAATTCAAACGGATAGGGTTCCCAATAATTTTAGCATTTGCCATGACAACAAAAAAGCACAAGGCCAGTTCATAAAAATATGCGACTTTGATTTAGAGAATATATGCTTTTCCTATAGACAATTATATGTTTCCTGATCACGTGTGGGGAAACCAAATGATTTATACTTATATGCAGAAATGGAGAAACCAAAATTATTGTTCATACTTAAGCGTTACAATAAATTATTAACTTTTTGTACACACAGAAAACAGATTCGTAATTCCAACCGAATTTTTTGCCAACAGAATTTTTATAGTTCCAAGTACAATCACTTTTAATTTGAATTTCTTTAGGTTATATATATATATTGATTCCTTTCGTTCCTATAAGGAGCATAGGGCCTCAATTTCTTTAGGTTGGAAATTTGAATATTTTGTTTATGAATAAAATTATATTAACAACAAAAGATCAATTGTGTCCTTTAATTTGAATCAATAAAAAATTATCAAAAAAAATAAATATGCCTCGAACTGGGATAGAACCGACGACCTTTCGTTTGTCATTGCTTTTCCTCTAGGCTAAACTCGATTTAATTTTTTTAGTCATATTTCAAATCTGAGTTTTTACATGTAGAAAATTTAAAATATTTTGTTTATGAATAAAATTATATCCACAACAGAAAATCAATTGTGCTTTTAATTTCGATCAATAAAAAAATGATTTAAAAAAAACCTAACGTCTTGGCTGAGGTTAGAAAGTAAATTTGTCTGTATTTTATATTTTATAAAATAGTGGAATTTTTAACGGTAACGCAAAAAAACACTTTTCTAGCCCAAAAACTTATTTCAAAGAATAATGTGAAACAGTGATGGGACTTTAAAAATTTTGTTTTGTGCCAAGTTGTGACTAAAATGTGCCAAATGGGCTTTTATTGTACCAAAACTCAATTTTAACTCAGTACCCGTGTTTTACAACAACGTGAGAAGTTTCTCACATAGTAAAATGCAACTCTACCATATTTACAACAAGGCATTTCATATAATTTCAAATTTATATATGTGACAGCGCATAGAGAAAGGGACCTAAGGGTAAAAAAATCAATTTTTTTTTTGATGTGGACAACATCTGAGCATCGAATGAGACCGATCCCATGCCCTCCTGAGAAAGGGACCTAAGGTCCCCTTTCTATTTTGCGCGTCACATATACATAGTAATTTTTTTAAATACCTCTAGCCAAGTTTGACATTATGATACTCCTTCTGTTTTAAATATGGCTGAGTTACTTTTTTTATGTGAGAAACTTCTCATATAGTTATACAACACCGGAAAGGCCAGGAAAATATGGATTTTATTTTTGATTTTTTATAGAAAAAGCTCTCTATATTCACAAATTAAAGGTACTTATATTTACCAGCAAAGTCCAAAATCTATGAATTTATTTTAAAGAAAAGTATTTTAAAATCAAAATTTGTTTCTATTAAAAATTTAGAAAAACTAAAAATCTTTTTACCAGAGTTGGTTTTCGTTTTCCACCTTCAATAAGTTTGGAAAATACTCCAATTTTACTCAGAAATTACTTAAAAAAATGTTGCCTACCAAGAACAGAAAACTATTTTGGATGAATAACTTTTTAGATAAAATAAAAATAATTCCAATTATTCCTAATAAACAATTTCGCTGAACTTCATGTTCAATGCCAGCATTTTTTCCAGTTCCAAGACTTTTATTATTTTTTATTTCAGTGATTCTCTCGAACGAGTGCTATAGTTTGAAATCTATTTTGTTCAAACTAAATCAGTTGTTAAAAAGAATTAATTCTTTAATTCAATATTTAAAAATGAATGTAATTTAACTTTAATTTCAATTCATAATAGAGTTCTTATGTAATTAATTCTATTTTGAATGAATTCTAACCTAATGAATTAAAATTTTCTTGAATTCATTCAATTAAAAGGTGAATGATAAATGAAATTCATTCGATTTTTATTAAAGATTTGGGAATACAGCCAAAGAATGAATTCTTTAGGTATGGTTGCACGGAATAGTACACATATAAACATTTTCTAAAACTGAATTAAATTTTTCATGAATTAAACTTAAATCAATTCTTTCGAAACTCTGAGCTAAATTTAAAGCATTTGAATTTTTAAAATTCTATGGGTTATTCGGTAATATCTTCGATGATATTTTTCAGTTTTACTTTGTTCGAAAAGGTATTTTAATACCAATAAATGATTAGAAACTAAAAATTAAAGAATTGTTATTTTTTTAATTAATTTTATATTACAAAAAGTTTTGTAGATAACCAAAATGTGCCAAAATAGTATCAGTTGATTGTACCAATCAATCTTAGATTGTGCCAAATATGGCACAATTGTGCCACAAATCCCATCACTAATGTGAAAATGCGTATAATTTCAGTTCGTAAATTGGCACAAATACACATATTTATTCGCATTTAAAAGTTGTTTTTGATTTTATTCAATTAATTCTTATAAAAAAATACGTTTCTTTTGCTTATTTCTTTATTTAATTAAAATTTTAAGTTTATTTCCATAATTGTTTTTTGTTTATATTTATTACATCAGCTGTGTTACCAAAGTTTGCCCGAAGAAAAAGTCTGGGCAAATTTCGGTAAATAGAGAAACACTAATACACTCTCATTAGCGCTCTCATTTACCCAATTTTCGAGTACGGGAACGCCTTTGGGTAAATTTCGGTAACTTTGGGTACGCACTTATTGTTGTTATTTGGCATTAGTTAGAATAAAAGGTTGTGAAAGTGTTATTATGTTATTGCTGTTTTTTTTATATATTTTATAAATGTATAAAGTTAAATCCTTTGATATTACTAATGCATGTGCATGCCGAAATGAACCAAGTAATCGTACTATACTTGTACTGTGATTGAAATCATATGTTTTTGTTTACAAGATTTAAATGATTGTGAGAAAATATGGCAACATTAGTAAAATAATCTGAGAGTAAAAACAAGAGAATAAGAAATTCCGTTGAGAAAATAAAACAAGTTTTATCTCTCACGGAAATCGGTGCAGGAGTTTAATTGTCAAATTGAATGGAAAAAACGGGGCCCTTTTCATTGTGCTTATACTCTAACTGCTGGAAATTTCATTACAAAGTCAAAATAAGGTTTTTTAAAAAATAGTTCTAAATATCACAGTACAACATTTGGGGCTCAATCCTGAGAATTACACGTGAAAGTAGCCCCAAAAATAATAACTTCTGCATCATTCGTTTTGTCAAGTTGTCTGCATTAAAAATTTAATTGCCATATGAATTTTTTGGCTCAAGGCGGAATTATAGCCCTTTTTCTATATTTTAACACGGTTATATCGCGGTATACCGTACGGAATATCTCTTTTGTGTCTGAAGCAAAGTTGTAGATATTGAATAGGAGAAAAACAAACCTATCCGAAAAAGTCCATTCAGTACCTTAAAAATCGCAAAAATTCCCATTTTTGGCTATTTTTCACCTTTTTTACTCAATAACTGGATTACAATTCCAAAAATATGCTGTTTTTTTCTTTATAAACTTTATTTTGTATGAAGATAAAAATTCCGATTCATATTACAGCTATTATCTATGCACGGAAACAAAATTTAGAACATTTTCAATTATTGTCAATATATTGTCGTTGAAGTTGACGCTTGTGGTTCTGATGATCTTGTTTTCTTCGTAGATTGTTCATATTCATGTTCTGAGTCTGCATTATCAATATTTAAGGGCATATTTTGTTCAGTGTGTCAATTTCAGTGTCATCTTCATCTTCGGTGCTTTCATCTTCAAACTGCATAATTTTAGAACTCTACCAACAAACCTCCGCAAGCAATCTAATATTTTTGGCTTTGAATCGCTTTTCCATTGGCATGGTCACCTGGTGGAACCTCTCTTCTTGTCCGTCCGATTCCTGAGATAATTGTGCCAAAAAAGTATCAAGGTGGAAATGCATGAAATGTAATTTTAACGTCATGGATGCATTGACTTTTTCAAAATAATACAACAAGTAATTTTTTGCAGGACTACTCTATAACATATGTATATTTTAGAATGGCCCTTATTTGAAAAGTTGCTCGGAATCCCGCCCCGCGGCTTATTTTGTGAGGTTGCTGCAAAAACTAATCCAGAAAAAATTTAAATTCAAAATTTTGAACTCAATGGAATTTTTAACAAGGGAAAAAATTACATTTTTGTTTTTAAATAACTGCATTACTGAAAAATTTTAATAGAATCGTAAACTAGACTGAATTATCTTTCCAACAAGGTATAAAAATCCAAATCGTTTGCAAAATATTTAAGCAGATAATTGCAATTCGTCCAGATCTACAATGGTCTTATGAATTATGAAAATCGTAAAAAAATTAAATATTTTTCAAAGATTTACAATGTTATAATATAGTTTCATTTCTAATATCTACAAATATTCAGATATAAATTGTTATCATTCTTAGCTTAAGCTAACATAGCCCCTAGTATGGCCAAAAATAGAATTTTTTTTTTGTAAATTTGCAAAATTCCAAATTTTGAGGTTTTAAATTTTTTTTTTTTTTTTATGCTGACGAAATTACCACACCTGATTCGATATAATAAAAATAATATTTTGCTTCTATATAATAGGAACGCCAGCACGTATGATCGTTCCCACGGCACTCGCTTCTTCGTACCGGAACGACTCGGAGCCCAACAAGCCCCGACCAAGGAATGCCAACTCAACAAACCCACAATACGTATGTATGCCCTCTTAATTTTTCTAAACTGGAGCAACTTTATCCGACGAACTTGCTCCATATCCTTTTGGTCCGTGCCGGAATCGAACAAAATCCAGGACCATGGTTCTGCGCGGTTTTCCAGGACCGGGTACACTCTGGCGGAACATCAGTCAGGTGTAACATCTGCAATCAGTGGGTTCACCTCAGGAAGGACATCAGTAGAAACTGCAGTGGGTTAAGAACCAATACCCACGTAGAAATTGCCGACGGTAAAAAAAACAAAGCACTGGCAAAGCGTTGGTTTACAATGGTACAAAAAAAACATTGCAAAAGCACTTATTTAGAACGCTTTGTCAACCTTTGGAAAGAGTGCTTTCCCAATACTTGTTTTATAAAGTTTAACACTGTTTATGAAAACAAAAACCACCGGCAAAACATCGGTTCAAAACGATTTGCCAACGTTAGGTAAAAGGACTTTGCCAGTGCCTGTTTTACAAAATTTACAACCGTATATAAAAAATATCACTGATAACACATCGGCTTAAAACGAATTGCCAACGTTTGCTAAAAGAACTTTGCCAGTACTTGGTTCACAAAATTTACGACTGTACTGTTTTAATAGTGTTAACTTATAATTTATTTTTATAAATCTTATTACTAATTCCCTTTTATTACTGAAATTATCAGTATTTTAATACAAAAAATCAATGTGCTCAAAACAATTATTTTTTATATAGAGAAAAAAATGTTTTGCAACCATTTTATTTTAATCCAGGCTTTATACTCAGAAAAAGGATTTATTTTTTAAGATTACTTTTTTTCGAAAAACTTTTTTGTAAAAATATTGTTTTCACCTCTAATATTCTCAATTTAAAGTAAAAAAAACAATAATTTCAGTTAAATTTTTCTTTATTTCAAATAAAAACTGTTATTTAATGTTGATTCTTTTCAAATTATCCTAATTTCCAATATTTCAATGAATTTTCTAAGAAAAATCTTTAAATTTGATCAATTTCAATTGAAAATCGTTTAATATTACAAAAAATACGCAGAATGTAAGCTTAATTTTTATGTTTTGTTTTTCCATTTTATGTTATTTCATAATTTAATCTATAATCAAATAAAAAAAAAATCTAAAACTTCAATCAAGTGGGTTTTACTAATGTGTAATATAGGCATCTCTTTCGGCATTTAAAATGACTGAAAACCACTTTTTAGTCCATTGTAATAGTACTTTTCAGAACGTTGGCAGAGCGCTTATTTTACCATTGTTACCAATGCTTTGCCAACGTTCGGAAAGATAAACGGCCAACCGAAGATCGACGTTATCATTTCAAGGTTGACCCATTACTTTAATTTTCGAAAAACGGACGCTCTGCCAGCGCTTGTACCACCATATACAGTGATTTGCCAACGTTTTGCAGTTTGTATTTTTCTACCTGGGTAGGGACTGGGACGGTAATTACGTGGCCCCATGCTATAGGCCAACGTAACAGCTCATCGTCATCGGAGTTGTCAACGTCGGCGACATTGTCGGCCTTGACATCATCGGTCGCGATGACCCCGATCTCGTCCCAACAGCAACAACCACAGCAACAACAACAGCTGCAACACCAACAGCAGACACCACAACTAAACCCGCATGTGGCTGTCCCCCGACCTGAGGTGATAACACTTATCCAGTTTAACTGCAACGGCCTCCAAGGTAAGATCACGGAGATAACCCGATTTATGCAGCTCCACAAAGTCATGGTCGCTGCGGTCCAGGAAACTAAACTCAATGCCACCTGTAGACTCTAAAGGGCTGCGTGAGTGCAATCGGTTTGTTGTAGTCATTAAATCACATGGTGCTAGTATGTGTGCATTACGATTTAAACCACCCTGTTACGACTAGAAGACAAATCAAAACGTAAGCGAGCTTAAGCATTAAACATGGCAACGAAAAAAACAAACATAGCAATTAGGACTTTGAACTAGTGTTTAAGTATTGCAATGAATGCTATGGATGCGATGGTGTGTTGTGTTATAATATGTAGGTTTTATAAAACGAAAAAGTATAAATATACACTCAGATAAAAAAGTTAGCAGTTAGTTAGTTGTTCTTTATTTTCAATTCAATGTTTGTTTTACAATTTTTATATTATTATATAAAAAAGTTAGTCAAAAAAAAAATTAATAATGTTTTTAATGCATAATAAATTATAAAAACAAAAAAAATAATATATATTAATTCTTATTAATATAAATATATATAGCTTTTTGGCGATTTTTTTAATGTCGATGATTTTTTAATTTTGATGATTTTTTTCTAATTTTCGACGATTTCTTTAATTTTGCCGATTTTTCTAAATTTTGCTATTTTCAAGATTTTGGCGGTTTTTTATGATTTTTCAAATTTTGACAATTTTTAAATTTAAACGATTTTTTTAATTTTGGCAATTTTTAAAATTTTTAACTTGGTTGGGAAACACTAACCGTAAAATACCGTTAACGATTCGAAACCCTTTCAACGAAATATTTTTAACCCTAAAATACCACTAAGTAACTTAAAATACCGTTAACCTTAAAATAACCTAACGAAATAAATTAAAATACCGTTAACCCTAAAATAACTTAACGATATAACTTAAAATACCGATACCCTTAAAATAACCTAACGAAATTCTATAAAATAAAATTTACCAAATTCATTCCAAAAAAAAAACATTTAAAAAGAATCGGTGGTATAATTAATCAATATTGAAAAATAAAATTAAAAATAAATAATATAATAAAACCAATACGTAGTAGAGTTTGCTAAAAACCCTACTCAATGTTCCTTAATGTATTCGTCGCTTTAGAGCTTATTTTGGTATCATTAGAGTATTTCACATATTAAATAGTTGAAATATTCATTACGATCAACTAAAGAATGTTTTGGGGGTAGACATTTGTCTATTTTAATTTTTTCATTATACCATTGGGCCGATCATAATCGGCTTTTCATACCTACACAACACGAATGAAAACAAAACTCTCAACTAAAAGCATAACAAAAAAAAAAAAAATACTCCATTCATTAGCATGATAGCTTTCAACAGAGAAGGTACGTATTTCGGTTACATACATCAGTGTTGCCAGTCTTTTCATACCTTATCCCCAATTTTTAATTTGCCATCCAAAACAATTAATTTTTTCGAAAAATTAATTGAAAAATACCATATTCGTTTATTTTTTGCGGTAAGTTGTACACTCAGACTCAATAGATTTGTGCTTACAACAAATTATAAAAAAGAACAAATAAATTTAAATAACAGCAAAGAAAATTTGAACCAAAATTTTTCATTTTAAATGTTTAATAATAAACAGACATTTAATAAATAACAGACATTTTGTTGTGTATGGTACTGCATTAAAAAGTTTCAGCATTTCAGCAGATGGATTAACTTTTGACAATTGAGTAACTTGC
The DNA here is from genome assembly GCA_949987735.1 of Leucophora obtusa. Classification (NCBI taxonomy): domain Eukaryota; kingdom Metazoa; phylum Arthropoda; class Insecta; order Diptera; family Anthomyiidae; genus Leucophora; species Leucophora obtusa. The sequence continues at coordinate 106,013,850 of OX465299.1, read as the reverse complement.
AAAGTATACATTTAATTTAAGAAGAACTTCTTATAACTCTTATTAAATAACTTTAAAAATTTTAGAACCAAAACGAATTTGAATTTTCACCAAAAGGAATTATAGTTTCTAGGAACATTACCTTGCCAGACTCAAATTTTTGTAGCTAAAAATCATTCACTATTATCATCATTCTTAGAAAAAAATATAAATATTTAGAATTATCAGGATTAAATTCATAAAAATATGAAAAAGCAATAATATATTTTATCCCCAAATGATCCCCTAAAATTTCGTATCATCCCCAATAAATCCCCAGTTTTACAAACGGAAGTTTTTATCCCCATTGATGATACAATTCCCAATTTTGGGATAAATCCCCCAAACTGGCAACACTGTTATACATAAGTTTTCAGTAAAACTAAAACGATGGTGTTGATATTGTGTTGGTTGCTTAAGTTCACAATAATATGATGTGGTAATGTACTGTTGTCATCCGTGATAAACGATTCTTGATGGGATTCGTCTCACTATCCATATGCTTTTTTGCCATCGTGTTTTTTTTTGTTGTTTGTACTGAGTCAATCGTTATAAAAAGTAAAACCACACAACTTGTTATGGCTTGTAGGTTATGATGTGTCTTAAAATCTCATTTAAGATGAATCGTTCAGCCCTTTAGTAGACTCCAGAGTTGTAGTAATTAAAACATTCTGCGCACGGACCACACACATAGCGGAGGCGGGGGCCTCGCATTCATTATCGACAACACCGTGCAGTACAGAATGATCTCGCCTGACCCAAACGCACATGACGTACACATGGAACTTCAAGGTATAGCAGTAAGGTCAGGAGCTGCCGAGATCGAATTGTACAATGTGTATATTCCGCAAGTGGCCAGCTGCCCCGCAGGGTATCACCCGGACATCAGATTCCTTCTGGTGGGTGATGGGCGACTTTAACGCTCACCATGAGCTCTTGCACTCCAATCTGGGGGAAGACCAGAGAGGGATATCCCTGGCGGAACAGGTCGATGACTCCACATTCTGCACACTGAATGAAGACGCCCCCACCAGAATTGTAGGAAGTTGCACTAGCTCGCGAGAAATAACAATTTCTAGTGCAGGTCTGATAAATTACGCCTCCTGGCAGCCGATAATATCGTTGGCCTCAGACCACCTTCCTATAGTTATCGCGCTCGATAGACCAAGTGACTTTATCGTCTCTGAACGCCGCATTTACATTAACCACAAGAAAGCTAATTGGTTAGCGTTCAGAGAGTTCACCAACCGTAAATTCAGTGACCTACCCACCCAAACCGATGTGCGCTCCGCGGAAAGGAAGTTCCGTGAAATCGTCAACGCCGCGGCTGCTCGCTTCATTTCGGCTGGAAGGATCGCCAACATCAGACCAAATTTCCCAGCCGAAGCGGCAGAACTCGCAGATGAGCGGGACGAGCTTCGTTCGACCAACCCCAGGATCAGCGAACTCAACCGGGAGATCAGCACGTTGGTCAACGAGCATTAACTGAACAAATGGGTAGATCATATTAAAACATGCAACCTCAGCACCGGAGCCAGCAAGCTATGGTCTACGGTCAAAGCTCTCTCGAAACAGTCCAAAAGGGACGACAGGGTATCGATCTCATTTGCCGATAGGACGATATCGGACCCGAAGAGGTGCGCGAGCTTTTTTAGCCGGCAGTTTATTGAGCACCCCGAGAGAAACAAGTCGAAAAGGAGTGTCGTGAGGAAAATGCACGAACTCCGAGTCAATGACGAGCCATTAGCTTTTACGTCAAAAGAGATTGCCGAAGCCATCAAAAGAGCCAAACCATCTAGAGCTCTAGGACCCGACGGAATTTCCATGCTGATGATCCAACAACTGGAAATGCCAGGAGTAGAGTACCTGACAAAGGTCTTTAACCTTTCCCTATCCACCCTAATTGTGCCCGAGGTCTGGAAAATGGGCAGGGTGGTGCCACTTTTGAAGCCAGGAAAGGATGCGAACCAGGGAATATCGTACAGACCAATCTCCCTACTGTCGCCGGTCGCTAAGACACTTGAGGCTCTACTTCTCCCCAATCTCACACAGCATTTTCAGCTTGCCCAGCATCAGCATGGATTCCGGAAGCAGCACAGTATAACAACAACTTTAACCGCCATTCCCACACAGATAACCAGCGGTCTAAATCAGAGCCGCCCTTGCGAAAGGACGGTTCTAGTGGCGCTTGACCTATCGAAGGCATTTGATACGGTCAGCCACGCGACCCTCTTCAGAGACATCGCCGAATCCAGTCTCCCAAATGGTACGAAGAGGTGGATAGCGAATTATCTGTGTGGTCGCCAGTCGTTTTTGGAGTTTCGTAACAAAAGATCCAAACCTCGTAGAATTAAACAAGGAGTTCCTCAGGGTGGAGTTCTCTCCCCGATATTGTTTAATTTCTAAGTTTCGAAACTCCTGGCACCACCAGAAGGGGTGGAATTGATTTCATATGCCGACGACTGTACGATACTGGCGACGGGTCACGACATTGATGGCTTATGCGGTAGGTTGAACAGTTATCTTCAAGATCTTACGAATTTCTTCACTGGAAGGAATATGCAGCTCTCCCCTGCAAAATCCTCCGCGACTCTTTTTATCACTTGGACGAAAGAAGTAAGGCTGGAACTGAATGTAGTAGTCGATGGCGTGCGTTTCGAAACTCCTGGCACCACCAGAAGGGGTGGAATTGATTTCATATGCCGACGACTGTACGATACTGGCGACGGGTCACGACATTGATGGCTTATGCGGTAGGTTGAACAGTTATCTTCAAGATCTTACGAATTTCTTCACTGGAAGGAATATGCAGCTCTCCCCTGCAAAATCCTCGGCGACTCTTTTTATCACTTGGACGAAAGAAGTATGGCTGGAACTGAATGTAGTAGTCGATGGCGTGCGAATTCCGACACTCAACCACCCCAAAATTCTTGGGGTTACATTCGATAGCCTATTCATGTCCTCAGCCTACACCACTGCAATTTGCAACAAGATGCAGAGTAGGAACAAGGTCCTCAAGTCGCTAGCCGGCAGCTCTTGGGGTACGGACAAAGAAACCTTTTTGGCAACCTACAAAACAATTGGTCGGTCAGTGGTTAATTATGCTGCGCCAGTGTGGTCGCCTAGAGTCAGAGATACCCAGTGAAGAAAGCTCCAAACCTGTCAAAATTCTGCCCTCAGGACAATTACGCGATGCCTACAAATATCCTCGATTCAACATCTTCACGAGGAAACGAAGGTCCTAATAGTAAAGGAACACTGCCAAATGCTCTCGAAGCAGTTCCTGCTGGGATGTCATCGGAGGAACCACCCAAATCACCATCTTACGGAGGTGGATCCCCCGCGAGGCATGTCAGAAAGGACCTTCGTATCTTTGAGGGCACGGTCCAGCGTTACATGAGAGATCCGCTGGATGAAGCATCCTATAGGGCAGGTATAAACGATATTCATCGGGACACGGTAAATGACGCCATCAATTCTTACCGGATGAATATCGTTCTTGGAGGTCGTCCCCCACCTATTGCGGAGAACGAGGAGAGGACTCTCCCATGATCTGCAAGAGATCTCCTCGCGCAATTGCGTTCGGGATGGTGTTCACCCCTTAATTCATATTGGTCTCGGATCGATCCCACCATCCCGAACACATGTCCCGAACCATATGTCATCTTTTTTGGAGGACAATCATCTATTTTCACTCGCTGTCATCTATAAAATTTGTGTCCTCTTTCTGTCATCTTTTTCATAATCGGTTATCTTTTGTCATCTTTATTTTTAAAAGCATGATTAATATTTTTTATTATTGATCTTATAGTATCAACAGTACAAGCACGGCACGAGGTACGGTTTCCTTTAAAAATTACAACAAATTTTATTTCAAGCCGGTACGAGCACCGGGTTTTTTTCTGTCAAATCGTATGAAAAATGTCGTGCCGTGCTTGTTCTGTTCATACTCTTACTTAACTTACGCTTTTGAAACTAAATGTTAGCACTTATTTTCTTTTCGTAAGGGGGGGGGGGGGGGCATACACGATACTGCATGCTGTACAATTTGTTGGATGAAAATACGATTTTGATCGTGTATGGGCTTGTTTAATGACCATTACAAAAACAAAATGCACACGTCCATCCAGCAAGTTGGACGACATGCAGTATCGTGTATGGGCTCCTGTAAGCTTTACGAGTAGGTACAGGGTTGATACATTGCAAACATTTAGTTCTAATAACCTATTTTTTAAGTTTCGTTATTTTTTTAACTAACTTTATATATTTATAAGTAAATGTTAATTTTTTTTTTTTTTAACTTATTTTTCATATTTACATTTGTGAATGTAAATTTTGCTGTAAAAAATAATGAATTCAAATAAATTTTTTACCTTTTTTCTTAATGTCATCTTTTTTCTTTTTCAAAATCTGGTCGCCTTATTCATATACGTATTGAGGTTCTAACTAATTACGGAATAAATATGTGCATTCTTATTGAATATTTGAGATGGTATAAATATATATTTCCTCTAAAACGGAGCCGAGTTACACATTTGAAACTTTCTGAATCGATAGAAATACATCGAAAGTTCCTTTTAAAAAGAGTAAACGAAGTATTGACATATTTTTTAATAAATTCTAATATACATAGCAATCAAAATTTTGGACAACCTGAGTTAAAACGTTTACATAATATTATGTGTGAAAGAATATAAGGGTTCTTCAAATTGCAAGACGTTCGAATTTTCCAGCTCCTCAAGACTCCATCAATGTTAATACCTTTTCGAATTATATGCAATCAAAAGAAATTAAAAACATTTTGATCTTAAGGTCCCTAAATGGCAACAAAATTACGGCTATAGGTGAACAAAAATTTTAATTTTCGAATATGTATGAAAAAAAAAATTAGGGGGTTATTTTGTAATATGCAACGCCTTGCGTTGCGTTGTTTTCCATACAAATTGTTTTTGTAACAATAACAATTTACACACAAATCAACGCAACGCAAGGCGTTGCGTTTTACAAAATAACCCACTTAATGTATTACCATAGAACCGGATATATCAAATTTGTTAAATATTTTGGTGATAATTACAAATATAAAGTCTAAATTTCAAATAGAAGAAAGGTTTTCGCGATATCACTGATTAAAATTTTTCCAAGAGAATTATTTTTTTCCAAGTTTTCTTTTCAGTTTATGTAACTTTCTCACTAAGGAATTTTTATTCTCCCTATGTAAAATCTGGTTTTTAATAAAATTTAGAATTAAAAAATTTGGCGAATCTTAAAAGTTATTAAACTAAAGGCGAAAAAAGACCTTCTAATTTATGTAAAATTTCCAGGATAACATTATGAAGTAGAATGCATCTTCAAAAATGTTGTAAGATGCACTATTTAGCATTTCTAAAATATATCCTTTTAAAATATACTAGAAAATATTAAGAAAAGTTTAAAGCAATTGGAGATTAAAATAAATTAATAAACATATCTTTTTGTAAAAATATCCATTTTCGGGACACAGTTGAATGTTTTGACTTTAAAACAATATCAATGCTTAAGAAAATAAAAAATAATTCTCCTGTGTTTTATAAAAGCCATTTCAATAACACAAAAATATTTCCTTTTGATAATAAAAAACTTATTGGCAAAACACCAAAATAAAGACAGGTTAAAATTTCAGATTCTGTAATTCGAAGTTAAATAATTTTTAAGCTATAAGAGCTACCATGGTATTTAAACACGTTTTGCTTAAATTCGTAACCTACTTTACAAAATGTCTAATATCAGTGTAATCAGCCGACATTTACAAAAGTTATATTAACACAAAGATTTTATACATCGGAGATTATCACCTTTGACACCCTGTAGTTTAAACCTTCTTCAATTTTTCGAATACTTTTTTGCGGTTAGATCAGTAATTTAGAAGATCCATAATTATTACCATTTTTTGGTTTTGGAACCACTGTGCACAAGTGTGATAATACGTTCCCTTACTTTACATAGTTAAATCTGGTTAAAAGCCAACTAATGTTTGGATCCGAAATTCGAATGGGTTAAAATGGGACTTGTGTCAAAATTTTCTATAATATGACTCAGCGAACCAAATTTCATTACAATATCTTAATATTTGCGACCTGCAGTTTGTAACCAAGCCAATTTTGGTAGGACCCTTATATGGGCACTAGGTCTAAACATGGACTGATGTTCACCAAAATGAATAGGCTTCATCCTTCGGCCAACATAGGTCTGTGTACCACATTTCATCAAAATATCTTAATATTTGCGACCAGCAGCGTATAAACAATATAATTTTGGGGGGACCCTTATATGGGCACTAGGTCTAAACATGGACCGGTGTTAACCAAAATTAATAGGCTTCGTCCTTGGGCTGACATAGGTCGGTGTACCAAATTTCATCAAAATATCTTAATATTTGCGACCTGCAGCGTATAAACAATATAATTTTGGTAGGACCCTTATATGGGCTCTAGGTCTAAACATGGACCGATGTTCACCAAAATCAATAGGCTGTGTTACTGGGCCAACGTAGGTCTGTGTATAAAATTTCATCAATATATCTTAATATTCGCGACCTGCAGCGTATAAACAATACAATTTTGGTAGGACCCTTATATGGGCACTAGGTCTAAACATGGACCGATGTTCACCAAAATCAATAGGCTACGTTACTGGGCCAACATAGGTCTGTGTACCAAATTTCATCAAAATATCTTAATATGTGCGACCTGCAGCGTATAAACAATATAATTTTGGGAGGACCCTTATATGGGCACTAGGTCTAAACATGAACCGATTTTAACCAAGATCTATATGCTTCGTCCTTGGGCCGACATAAGTCGGTGTACCAAGTTTTATCAAAATAGCTTAATATTTGCGACCTGTAGAGTGCGCACAAGAATGCATGGACAGACAGTAGGGTTGCCATATGGCAAAAGTCTAATAACTTGACACTTAGCAAAAAATAACTTGATTTAAAAAAAAAAAACTTGACAATAAAAAAATTTAATGTGCATATGTGTGCAGTAGGGTGATCCTTAATACAAAAATTTATAATTTTGGAATACACTCGCCATTTTATTAAGATTCAAAAAAAATAAAAAAAATTTCAGTTTTTTTTTTTTAATTTTTGGGGACAAACTCGATAGTGCTACCAGACATTGAAGTTTGGACATAAGGGTTAAATGGACCAAATAATAAAAAAACAAAACTGACTGGTAGCACTATCGAGTTTGTCCCCAAAAATTCAAAAAAAAACTGAAATTTTTTTTATTTTTTTATGAATCTTAATAAAATGGCGAGTGTATTCAAAAATTATAAATTTTTGTATTAAGGACACCCTACTGCATATAATTGATGAGTGTTTTTTTTTTTTTTTTTTTTTTAGCAATTATTCCTGTATAATAAGAAGAAAAAGATGAAGTCTTCAAGAAGTCGTTGACATTTTCACTACTAAAAAAAATTATATGACTTTTGATATTATATATAATAATATCCGAAAAATGACATCTCATTGTTTCAAATTAGATCGTATTATGATCATATTAGATCAAATTTGACACAATTAGATCTAATTTAATGGAATAAGATATGGTTTGATACAATTTTATCCGGATTTTGTCCTCATCCAAATGTATCAAATATAATATAATCATATCCAACTAGATGTAATGGTATATAATTGATATAATTATACATAATTATATGAGACATATGTAACTATATATAAGTCTATATATAATTGGATACTGTAATATGTTGCACTATATATTGTGGAATATATAACAAGATATAGTTATATATTTAGGATATAATTTCGTAAAATTTTATATAATTATATCTTGGTATATATGTTCCAACATATAATTACACAACATTTTATATGATAATATATGACTATATCAAAACTTTTTTACTTGGGTTTCCATAGTTTTCGAATCGTCAATTTGAAATTTTAACATATTTTTTTTTTCTGAAAAGTAAAAAACCAAAACTTTTTTTTATAAATTTATTACTTAAATGGATGGATAATCAAAATAAATTAGCACTTAAGGTTTTTCTTATCCCAGTAAAATTATTGTTTACCGATTTTTAAGGAAAACCGTCTTTAGTAAATCTCTACTCACGCTCTCAAAACCAAAGATATACCTTAACCGCCATTTTATTTTGATAATATATCAACAATTTAATAAATTTATGAAAAAAAAGTTTTGGTTTTTACGTTTCAGAAAAGAAAATATGCTAAAATTTTAAAATGGAGTTGCGAGAATTATGAAAAATTTATATATTTTTTTGGGCCTAAAGTTTGAAAATTTCAACAACTTCCTGCAGACTTCATCTTTCTTTTATTATTGTTTAGAAATAAATGCTACTCAAAAAAATTAAAACACTAATAAATTTCATCAGTTTTGTAATTGTGCATGTTTTTTTTAACTACTGATACGACAAAAATTCAATATAACTTGACAAAATAAATTTGACCTTGGCACTTGACAAGACCTAAATTAACTTGACAATCAAGGCCATTCAAGGCCATGTGGCAACCCTAACAGACAGACAGACGGGCGGACGGACGGACGGACAGACGGACATCGTTAAATCGAAATAAAAAAAATTCTATACTATAAGGTTGGTCCAGGACCAATATTTTTTGGTGTTACAAACATCAGCACAAACTTATAATAGTCTGACCACATAGTGGCGTAGGGTATAAATATTGTTTTATAAAAAAGGACATTAAGGCAAGAATGTAAAATTTCTGAGCTATAAAAACTATAAATATTCGCTATTTTATCAAGTTTTATCAAGTATTGGATAGAGGGGGGATCCCTCGCCAGTGGGGCATACATACATACATTAATCCCATTTTTCTCCGATGTTAAGGGAGATAAAAAATTGTAAAAAAAATATATTTTGTGCATCAATTACCTTTCCTTGACATCCACTCTGACGAATTTATATCACATGTAGTCGCAGACAGACGTGTTATTGTGTTTTTTGGGGTGCCAAAAAAATAATTGAAAGCAACTACATTTTGCAATAACTTCCTCAAATTGTGTGATAAAAAAATAATTGAATGTTATTTTAGTTTGACTCAAGATCATAAATTAATATCACTTTCTGTTTAAATTATTTTCAAATCAAAGAAAGATGATACAATTTTTACAAGTAAATTACAAAGAATAAAAATTATTGAAAAAATTCGATAAGACCAGCAAGGCAGAATGCGCATTTTCGGCTTTCGCTACAAAGCCATCATCAGTGCCTTTCGCCTTTGAGTGGGTTAATATTTTGATAATCGTCTGTATCATCTTTCTTTGATTTGAAAATAATTTAAACAGAAAGTGATATTAATTTATGATCTTGATTCAAACTAAAATAACATTCATTTACTTAAAATAACAGATCAACTAAAAACATTTCCCCCATTCAAAAAAATAATTTTTCATTATGTTAGACCTACGATCCTAAGGTTTCGAAAAATAATAATTTGAGTTTAATAAATTTTCTACATGTTTAAAATATTCGTTATGGTAAATTAGTAAATTTATATTAATTTATATTAATATTTCAGTTTTTTGTAATTTTGAAGAATCATTATATTATAGTTTTAAATTATTTTTTTTAATGTAGTGGAGATTTATTTATTAAAAAGAATAATATACCTTAAAGAACTTATTCTAAATTATTTATTTCAGTCATTAAAACATTGACTTTCCCGTATTATCAATATTTTTTTGTTGAAATTGTATCTAGCGTTTTGGCGAATATCCCCCAGGTTTCGGGCAGTTACGCCGATTTCGGTTACTTTAAAAATCATTAAAAAAGTAATAGAAAATATGCAGATAATTTGAATAAAAATCATATTAATTAAAGCCAAGATATGTAGATCTTCAATTTAAAAGCAATTTTTGAAAAATAATTAGAGGTTAAGAAATGACAGTGCTTTGAAAAAAAGTGGCTAAGGATCCCCCATTTACCCTACTGCTGTTCACTCTTCTTTTAACACTGGTTAGTCTAGAGGGATAAGCCTCTAGTAATGTAAAGTTGACAAAATAGCGAATATAAGATAAAGAAACACGATTTTTTTTTCTTAATTTGTTCTTTTATCGAAACATTAAAACAAATGCTTTTTTCATCAATTATAATTGGGCATTTAGGCATTGAATAATGCCAGTTGCAAAAAAATTTCATTGGCATTAATCAATTGTAATGCCAAACAATTTCATTGGCATTGGTCAATTGTAATGCCAATTAAATCATCAATTAATTGGTGGATTCAATTAACTAGTCCCAAGTATGCTTATTTGTAAGGTATAAAATTAAGTCGAAAATATTTTCCGTATCTATTTACATGCATATATATTAAATATTAAACGACTTATTATATGTGGCCAGTTTACGATAAAGCAAATTTTAGTATATGATTTAATATCATTATATATGAAAAATTTCTAACATCCCGAGTAAAAAAGACTACATATATTTTTTAATATTAAAATATATGATAATATAAAATATTGTGTGCGACCTTATATGTTTTTATATGGTGATATATTATAAATTTTTTTTAAAAAATTTTCTCATATGTAATCATATTAAATCATATATCAGTATTTGCTATATTGCAAATTGTAAATATATATAGGAATATATTATTGATAAAACCGTTCAAAATTTTATATATAAATAGATCGAAAAATATTTTTAATTTTATTTTTTATATAACAATATCGTCGGCTTGTCTGCAAGTAGTGTTATGTGTTCTTTAACATGTTTTCAGGAGGCCGAAAAAACTGGTTTATATTATCCTTTTAATATAAATATTTCATTGACATCATATGCCTTAATAACGATTGTAATAAATAAGGTCGTGAATCATTAGGGCATATGATGTCAATAAAATATCTTAAAAGGATAATGTAAATCAGTTTTTTCGCTCTCCTGAAAACCTGTTAAAACCAAAAACATAGCACTTCTTGCAGGCAAGAACCATGTTCGAGATTAACTAATATATTCGAGATTAATGTAATATTTGATCAAAAACAATTTTTTATATGCCTTACTCAATTTTTTCATTAAATTAATATTTTCCGAGCTTTTTTACTTCCAAAAGTTTTTTTTTTAATTTAAAAAATCCAATTTAAAAATATTAACATTTAAAACCATGGCCCGGCTCGTAATGTGTTAATAAGTCTATGCATGTTGCATATCATTGGAAAGGTATTTCGAGTACCTCCCCAACGATATATATATTTTGTTCTGGTCCGATAAGTTTTGAGTGGTATTTCTCCACTCAAAGTCCAAAGAAAATTCCCATATTTGATAAAAAAAATTATCTAGTCTTTAAAGAATAACAGATTTATACATTAACGGCTTTAATACCCTACGGGAAATGGATCAGTCACAGAGCTGGTCACGTGACTGGAACTTTGTGGGAGTCACCGGTCCTCGATTCGGTTTTTTTTATATGAAAGTAACCGGCAACTTTAACATGGGCTTGTCATAGGAAGTGGCAATTTCCTCCTTTTGAGCTACTTGTGACTTGTCGCAAAGCTTGTCGTTTATAACATATCACACTACTGGTTTAAGAGAGTATGCAATATAACAAGTTACAATTATCTAATACGGAAGTAGTCTCATGTTAGACATTATGTGATATGTACCGCAACTAGTGCGAAATAAAATATCACGTGACTGGTTTAAGCGCATATATCACAGAACTAAAGAAAAATATTTGTTAAAAAACTAGTCACACATTAGTCAATATGTGTGTTGTTGCTGAACTAGTACAAAATAATAGTTTCGTGACATATCAGTATACTGCTCTAAGTTAACAAGTCATAGGACTAACTGAAAATAATTGACGTGTAACATGTCACTTATTATTCACCATGTGTCATAATAAGTATGGGTGCTGGAAGAACCCAGAAGGATCCATTCACTGAACTTACGTAAAACAACGAGTCACCGAATCTGTTTTTAATACATCACAAAGTCACAAAAAATTATTTTAAAAAAATTGTTTATTTTTTTCAAATAAAAACCAAAATAAGTATTAGGGGTTTTTCATATAAACTTGTAAATTCCATGTAAACCTTGTATAAATATAAACATATTTTTCATGTATGGAGTTTGGTATTAAACTCATAAACATACCAAACTTACACCGTTTACGAGTAGAATACGCGTTTATATGAAAACCCCTATTCACTCATGATTACAGTTCAATTTAGTTAAGTTTATAAGCTATACATATAAATTATTTTAATTTTTGCATTAAAAATTCAAAAATATTTTTTTCGAACTTTCTAAATAGATTTTCATACATCTACTTAGAATATTGTTCTACCTCAAGTCCAAATTCGAATACGATAATATTGTAAAATTAGATTTTATTTGTTGCTTCAAAATATCATATTCGAATTTGGACTTGAGGTAGAACAATATTCTAACAAATACATATATGAAAGTATACATATAAATTTTAAAGTAAGTTAAGAAATACTAGTTACACTATACACCACTACTTCGACAGGGTAAAATAAGTTTATACTGCTGTTTGTAACACCAAAAAATATTGGACCTAGCCCAACCTATTAGTGTACCGATTTACTCAGAATCGCGTTTTGAGTCGATTTGGCGATGTACCCTATCTGCCCATGTACCCTTGTGTGCACGCAATAAGTCGTATATACGGACCAAATGACGTTTATAGGTCCCTAAAAATTTCAAGTTTCTTTTCAGGATTTCTGCATACGTTACGAATATGAAATACAATTTCTTAAAATTCATTTACAAAACGAAGTTTATGTGTGAATTGATCAAAGTATCTTTGATCGTTAAATTGCCTCTATATGAAAAACTTTTTGTGTATTCCATGGTCGGCACATCGATGAGTGTGGCTAATTGAAGTCTTGTCAATCATAACCTACACAATGAGTGTTTTGTAATCGGAAGAATTAACTAATACATGAGCACTTTATTTCTCAATTAGAAAATTTCTATCGTTATTTCCTTTTCACAGGTAATTATCACATTATGATGATTTCTTTGTCCAAAATTGGATGATATGGATGTGAACGACATGTGGTTCCAACAGGCGGCGCTACGTGCCACATAGCTGAAGCGACCTGGACATTCTGCACGACCGATTTGAGGGCATGGTTATCCCACACAGAAGCGACTTAAACTAGTCACCGAAATCGTGCGGTTTGACCGCTTTAGACTAGTTCTTGTGAGGTTCCATCAAGTTGCTTGTCTATGCCAATAAGTCGATTAAAAATTTTATGTAATATGATAGTTATTAAACTTCGAAAAGTGTACGATAATCGTCTATCGTATTATTTTAAGTAAAACCCTATTAAGTTTACATATAAAAAAATATGTGCGCAATTTACAAAGACCATTCCTGAATTCAACACTAAAATGATTTTCGTGTCATTTTGGGCTTTTTGAGCTAGTTTTTAGTTATTAACATAAATATAATCTTCTCTTTAATTAATTTTTGCAAATACAGATATGATGTACCTATTTTAGTCCAATGGGTCATTTCGACCCCTTAGTGATTTAAGCTTCCCTAGTGATTTTTTTTGGAATACTTTCCTCTATTTCATAATGGTAATATCGGTATTATAAAACATTTTCACCAACGATTAGAGAAAAGAACCGGTAATCAAAATATCTAATAAAAAATTCTGACTTTTTGGATATAACATCCCGAATGTTTGTGAATAAATCCAAAAGGGTTGTACAGTAGACCGTACCTCAAAAAAAAGTTCGCCGTACACCCTCCAATATGATGTATTTTTGGAAGGCGATTTCAAAAAAAAGGGGTCGCCTTTTTTAATTTTTTGTTATAGCTATGGCATTTAAAATCGGATTTTAAAAAATTCTACTGGGTTTAGCGAAAAACTTCCTTAGCAAAAGTTTAATGATTTTTTGCGAGCTTTAATTTTCTGACATTAGGGTAGTACATTAGGGTTGTAGCAACTGAGATCTGGTGGGTAACTACTAGAACGGGATACTTGAGGTCAAAATGTCCTTAGAGCAAAACACTGGTATCCTCGAGAGAAAAACATCGATGTATCATACTTTAAGATCCGACTGTAAATACCAAAGATGTAACGAAAAATGTAAAATGGCGACCCCTACGTTCGGAAAAAAAAATAAAAAAAATTTTTTTGAAACCTCCTTGCAAAAATACTTCATATTGGAGGGTGTACGGCGCACTTTTTTTTTTTTTGCCTGTAAGGTGGTACGCTCTATTGTACAGCCTTTCAGTCAGTCACTGAACAGTTTGTTTTGCTTGTCATTGACACTGTTCAACCTTGAACAATAGATTCTTAGAAAGTGGTTCTATGGTTATAAATATCTTTCCATAGACAGCTGCTAAGATAATAGAATATAAGTGATTAAATATACATTAGTATGACACATTTTAGTGCATTTTACCTGGAGACGAACACAATGCGTTAGTTATGCTACCAATGCATTTAATGTTCGAGCAGGTAGATAGGGAAAGGTTGAGACAAGAATGTTATGCTTACCTTTCCTTATCTATAAATGGAATTAGAAATTAAATAGTTTTTAAGTAAAATATGTTAGTATATAAGTAGGAATAAATTTGTAAATAAAGTTAGTTCAATTTAAAACCACCACACGACTCGCACGCCTTTCATTTAAGCCCTAACAGACACTCTCTTATGCATACTCGTATCCGAGCAATATTTTAGAACTACTCGTAGTTTATTATTATGTCATCATTTCTGTGGCCACAAAGTTAAGTATTATGTAAAATTTGTAAAAGTCACGGGATAGGGTTTTACGGTACCGATCGCCATTTTTTCATACACATCTAATTATACTGCACCTGTTCTGTGTTATATCACTACTTCAACTGCAAAGGTACTAGTTACTTTTGTCAATTTGATGTTATGATAGTTTTTCTCCAGTTATAGGATATATCCAAATTGAACCAGTGAATGTTTGGCCTCCATTTCAACAGTTACGACGTTGAATATTTGCTGCAATTACCACTTTTTGATACACCGAAATTTGGGTTTACATCAGTTTTGTAACCTGTCCCCTATGCACCTGTCACAGTTTTGTCACTTTGGATCAATCGACCCTTCATTTCCCGTAGGGTAGTTACTCATTATCAACAGCAGCCCTCGGCTGTCAGTCAGGCATGTGATGAATATCGAAAACGATCTGATTTTCAATGGTAAATATTTTAGGATCTGTACAATACCAATTTATATTTTATTTCCTAATTTAGATGTCCGGTGTGAAAAAAAAAAAACGATAAATAATAATTTGAAGCCAATTTGAATTTCGCGAAACAAATTATTCTAGATTGAAAAACTGTTCGTTTTAGATTTTCATCACAGCCCTGAGTGTGTAGGACCCGAAATCCTGCTGCTCTCCAATTCAAAGTTTTTTTTTATCATTTAAATTTAATCATATCGTATTGGATTAACTTATATCCAATTTGATCGGGACAAAATTCTGATATAAGTTAATCATTTGATATAACTTTGTATCCTTGTAAATACAATTATATCCAATATGATACAATTTAATATAACCATTTTTCGGATGAAATTATATCCAGTTACATATTGCAAAAATATATCCATTCACATATAATTTTATATACACTTTTTTACTCGGGAGCTCATTAAAGCATACATTTCAGAGCCAAGACTCTTTTGGTTTCCGAAATATGACGTCACGAAAACTGGAAAAAACGGTAAAATTTGACTAAAGTATGATTACAAAATCGACAATCACTTAAGGCTGGTTTACACTATAATATTTTCGGTAGAATTTCGCAATCTTACCTATATATTTTGCATGTGTACTAAAGCAAGATTTTACCGAAAATCATATAGTGTAAAACAGCCTTTAAAAACGATTCAAGGTATAAAATTCGTTTTGGTATTATATATTAGGTAAAAATGTATGGTATGCATATCAATTTTTTTCATGGAAGGGTCAAAAGTCATTTCTTGGGGTCTTGAGTTCAAATTCCCATTGCTCGAAATGCGCATTTTTTAAAATTCTTAAAAAAATATATGATTATTGTTAAACTCTCTTCTACATTTATATGAAAAATTTAAGGTGGTATCTCGATTCGTTTCTGAGTTATAGCCAAATAAATCATAGGTATGGATTTTTGTGAATTAATACATGTACATTAGAGTGGTCCAAAAAAACATGAAAGTTGGAATTCGCGATCTCCACAATGTTGCCCCTATTCCTTAATGTCTAAAAACTCTCTGTGCCAAGTTTCAGCTAAATCCGCTTTTATTTAGCGGTAGCACAAAAAGTTGTCTTTTAAGAATTAGTAATTTATCTCTAGAGTAATTTATACAAAAAGTAGGGTTGACTTTAAATTTAATTATTTCTTAACCTGTACGCTATTATTTAACAATTTTTTTTTAATCTGTTCTTAATTAATGTGAATATAAGGAATTTAAAATCAAAACTTAAAAAAATTAAGTCACTTTTAAGTAATTCGCGGTTTTTTTTTTAAATTTATACAAAAAAGTATATATTTTAGTCAAATTTTCGAAATTTTCCGAAAAGATGTAATTAAAAATTCAACTTGTTTTTGGCTTGAAATTTCTCAAATCTGATCTTTATTTTAATGAAGATTATGAATCAGCAATCGCAACTTAAAAAAAATTTGTGGTTTATGAATTATTCGCGGTTTTTGAAAATTCAAAAAAAAACTCAAGTTTTTTGAGATATTTTCCTAATTACCTGTAAACGGTGTTATCGAAAAATGCAATTAGTTATACTTTTGCAATTTACTTACCAAGGGCCTTCATTATTTATAACACTGATTTTAATTTTAAAAAGGATAACAGATATCCTTGCAAATTAACTTAAAATTTGACATTTTTTAATATTTCGCTATTATTTAGATTGCTATAATTTTATTGCTACCAAAAACCATATATCTCATAATAGGACATTCCACAGATATATATTAATGCAAAAACGAAATTTTCATATTGGCAAATATAAGAAAACATCCTGATCGAAGTTGATAATTTTTTGTATGTAATTTTCAAATTTCGCGAAATCCGCGACTCCGATTTCAATTCTGATTTCAAATTCGTAATGTACACCTAAAAATGTATTAGATTTGATATGTCGCGATCGTAATATTTATATTTAATTTTTCTCATTTTTTCCATTATTTTTAATTAATTAAAAATAATATAACAAGTACAACCTCGAAACTTCAATTGCGATGTGCTACCTCTAAACAAAACTTTTTTGGTGATTTTTTTGATCAGACCACATTTTTTTTCAAAGTGGCATATTTGTAGGGTTGTGGAGCGTGAAAATTCCAACTTTTTTTTTTTTTGGACCACTCTAATGTACATATATTAGGGTTCGTCATAAAAATTTGATTTTCGGATATCATCACTTTTTTTTAAAGTTTTTGCAGAGAAAAAAAAGAATGGCTTTTTTTTATTTTTTATTTCCTTCCACTGGCGCAAGTCGGCCAAAAACGCTGATTTTAAGACCCTTTTCCTCGAGAGCAAAACAGCTGCATTTATAGGAAATCTGACGTTACCATTCGATTCTACAACAATATTTAATATAAAAAGTTTTTTTTTTGCATTTTCAAAATACACCAGATAGCCATTAGAGTGGTTCGAAAATCCACTTTTTTCAAAAACTTCTAAAAAGTTAATATCTTATTATACACAATGAAAATTTATTTCCGGTTGAGTACATGGGTACAAAAATTTTGGATATATCGCGAAGCGTTAAAAAGGTAGAAGAATATTCTATCTAAATATATAAAAAGTTATAGCTAATCAAATTTGGATTTATTTTAATTCAATGAAAAAGTATTTGAGCTAATTAAAATGCAGCTTTCAATACTCGCTGCCGCATAATAAACTTATTTTTTAGTAAAGACAAAATAATTTGTAACTTCTGTGATGTTTATTACAAAAATTTTTTTTTATTAAACATATTTTATTACTAAATAACTTTTTAACGGGTCGGGGTACAACAACAATTTTTGCACCAATGTTCTCAGCAAGAAATACCTTTTCATTGTGTGTAATAAAAAAGTAACTTTTTTGAAATTTTTGAAAAAAGTGGATTTTTGGACTACTCTAATGACTACCTGCTGTATTCAGAAAACGCAAAAAAAATGTTTTTTGTTTTAATTTTTGCTGTGGAATCGAATGGCACAGTCGGATTTCGCAGAAATGCAGCCGTTTTTGCTCTGCAGAAAATGGGTCTCCAAATCAGTGTTTTTGGCCGGCTTGCGCCAGTGGAAGGATTTGAAATAAAAAAACGCCATTCTTTTTTTTAATGCAAAAACTAAAAAAAAATATATCCCAAAATCAAAGAAATTTTATATATTTCTGACGAACTCTAATGTATATATATACCACAATAGCATGTACCACATGTTTAGGTATTATTATAAATTAATTAAAAAACGAGTAAAAAAGCTAAAGTCGGGCATGCCGACTATATAATAACCTACACCAGTCTGGTGAAAAGCCAACTAATGTTTGGATCCGAAATTCGAATGGGTTAATATGGACTTGTGCCAAAATTTTCTATAAAATGATAAAAGAAGAAATCGAAAATATAGGGTTTTCCAATAGGTCCTTTTTTTCAGTAAACTCAACATTTTCATCATGGTAAAGTATACGAACGAACAATGTATGCAAAATGTAGTACCGAAATTCGGAGTCGGTGATCGCAATTTTAAGAGCGTTAACTCCAATTTTCGGTCATTATTCTCGCCCTAGTAGACAAGCAATAACAAGTGTACTGCAAAAATTTGGGTCTACATATTCATTGTGTGATGCTGCCGTGCCAGTGAAACAACGGGTTGGTCGAAATGACGAAAATATCCCTGCCGTTCAGGCGTCCCTAGCAAAGGATCCAAATCAGTCGATCCCGCGGCGTTCTCAAGAACTGGGCATCGCCAAGACTATTTTATGGCGAATTTTGCGTAAAGATCTTGGTTTACACCCACACCCAGGAAAAATAGTGAGGAAAAAGAAGTAGTTAAAGCACTGCAACTGTTGAATAGGGAGTTGTTCTTTTTCGAGTTTTTAAAACAATGCATGTATACTTGAACCGATGCTAAGGAAGCTTTTTTCACTTCTTTTTATTTTAATTTAAAAAAAAAAATTATCATGCATCGTGTGGGGTTTGAACCCACACTCGTTGGCATTTCAAGCCCTACCCCTTATGCTAACGCTTATTATAACTGGCAGCGGTTTATACCCTACACCACTACGTGGTCAGGGTATAATAAGTTTATGCTGATGTTTGTAACACCAAAAAATATTGGTCCTAGACCCACCTTATAGTATACCGATCGGCTGAGATGTTTTTTATTTCGATTTAACGATGTCCGTCTGTCCATGCATTTTTGTGCGCACTCTACAGGTTGCAAATATTAAGATATTTTGATGAAACTTGGTACACCGACTTATGTCGGCAAAAGGACGAAGCCTATTGATTTTGGTGAACATCGGTCTATGTTTAGACCTAGTGCCCATATAAGGGTCCCCCCAAAATTATATTGTTTATACGCTGCAGGCAGAGATGGGAGTAATTAATTACTTTGTAATGACCATTGCGGGTTTTCATTACCATTAAATCTATAAAATGAAAATGAAAAAAAAAATTCATTACCATTACAAAATGTAATTGCAATGAAAAAAATGTTAATTTCATTTGTTTTCTTTACATATAATGAAACGTTTTTATAATTTTCATTACAATACGCAATGGTAGTAAAAACAAAAAATCATTTTCATTTTTTCTACACTAGGTAGACAAATGAAATTTCATTACCATTACTTAACATAATGATGTAAAGAACGTTTTGTTCTTTGTTCTACACCAAAAGATTTTCCTTTATGTAAATTGTTTTTCGCAATTTTTTTTTTGGCAACTAGCCACCAAACTTTGATGTATGTATCTAGATAACAAATTTAAAAAAACCGCACTTAAAAAATTACAAAATTATGGCGGAACGCGAAAAAAGACTTTATGGCAGAAAAATTTAATTAAAAAACTTAATCAGCGATTAACATTCTTCAAACAAATATACTGATGCAAAAAGTTTCGTTTTGGCAAATTTTTTTTTCGCGATTTTTTTTTTTTTGCAACTAACCACCAAACTTTGTTATATGAAATAAGCATTATAGTCCCTAGATTATAAATTTGAAAAAACCGTACTTAAGAAATTGCAAAATAATGGTGGAACGCGAAAAAAGACTTTATGGTCCAAAGACTGAATTAAAAAACCTAATCAGCGATTAACGTTCTGCAAACAAATATATTGATGTAAGAAATTTACTTTTTGTAAATTTTTTTTCGCGATATTTTTTCGCGGTTTTTTTTAACTAGCCACCAAACTTTGTTGTATGAAATGGGCATTATAGTCCCTAGATTATAAATTTTAAGAAACCGCACTTAAAAAATTCAAAAATAATGGTGGGACGCGGAAAAAGACTTTATGGTAAAAAAATTTAATTAAAACACTTATTTACGTTCTGCAAACAAATCTATTGATGTAAGAATTTTCCTTTTTGTAAATTTTTTTTCCGCGATTTTTTTCGCGGTTTTTTTTTAACTAGCCCCCAAACTTTGTTGTATGAAACGGGTATTATAGTCACTAGAAAATAAATTTTAAGAAACCGGACTTAAAAAGTTCCAAAATAACGGCGGGACGCGAAAAAAGACTTTATGGTAAAAAAATTTAATTAAAAGACTTAATCAGCGACTTACCTTCTGCAAACAAATATATTGATGTAAGAATTTTCCTTTTTGTAAATTTTTTTTCGCGGTTTTTTTTTAACTAGCTCCCAAACTTTGTTGTATGAAACGGGCATTATAGTCCCTAGATTACAAATTTTAATAAACCGCACTTAAAAAACTCCAAAATAACGGCGGGACGCGAAAAGACTTTATGGTAAAAAAATTTAATTAAAACACTTATTCAGCTATTTACATTCTGCAAACAAATCTATTGATGTAAGAATTTTCCTTTTTGTAAATTTTTTTTCGCGATTTTTTCGCGTTTTTTTTTAACTAGCCCCCAAACTTTGTTGTATGAAACGGGTAGTATAGTCACTAGAATATAGATTTTAAGAAACCGCACTTAAAAACTCCAAAATAATGGCGGGACGCGATTTATTTTAAAAGAATTGAATTAAAACACTTAATCAGCGATTTACATTCTGCAAGCAAATATATTAATACAAAAATTTTCCTTTTTGGATTTTTTTTGTTTGCGATTTTTTTCGCAATTTTTTTTTTCAACTAGCCACCAAACTTTGTTGTACGAAATGAGTCTTTAGATTATAAATTAAAAAAAACCGCACATACAAAATTGTAAAATAATGGCGGATCGCGAAAAAAGACTATGGCACTAGTCTAGTACTAGAATTCAATTAAAAAACTTAATCAGCTATTTATGTTCTGCAAACAAATATATTGATGCAAGAATTTTCCTTAATGCAATTTTTTTCGCGATTTTTTTTTGCAACTAGCCACCAAAACTTGGTATCAAATATGGATAACATAGGCCTCTGATTATGAGCTAAAAAATGATTTTAGTAATTTGTAAACCTCATATTTTTAAAATATAAAACTTCGACAAAAACGGCATGTAATGAAAAATAAATGGGTGTTTCATTACTATGTAAACATTAGGTAAAAGTAACGAAAATTAAAAAAGGTTCATTTTAATTTTCAAAACAAACGAAAATTAAAAAAAATATTCATTACCATTTTTTAACGCAATCGTAATCAAAAAAAAAAAACATTACCATTTCTTCAAAAAATGGTAATGATAAAAAAAGCTCCATTACCATTAATTACATCAAGTAAAGATAATGAAAATGTAATGGTAATGATTTTAGCCCATCTCTGGCTGCAGGTGGCAAATATTAAGATATTTTGATGAAATTTGGTACACCGGCTTATATCAGCCCAAGGACGAAGCCTATTGATTTTGGTTAACACCGGTCCGTGTTTAGACCTAGTGCCCATATAAGGGTCCTCCCAAAATTGGCTTGGTTACAAACTGCAGGTCGCAAATATTAAGATATTTTAATCAAATTAAGTTCGCTGACTCACATTATAGAAAATTTTGACACAAGTCCCATTTAAACCCATTCGAAATTCGGATCCAAACATTAGTTGGCTTTTAACCAGACTGGTGTAGGGTTAAAAGCCATGTCGGCATGCCCGACTTTTATCTTCATTTTTTAATTTTTTTTATCAAAAATATATAAAGCGGCGAATACATTTGTAAACACGAATTGCATGAATGTCAACACGAACATTAACATACACTAAGGAACATTGGTGAAAAAATTGCCATTTTTTTAAGAATGTTGACTTGATGTTGATCAACATTCGTAAAAAAAATTGCCATTTTTTCACTAATGTTCCTTAGTGTATTCCCCGCTGAACATATTGAAAAATATATAAAGTTGTTTCTTCTTTTTAAAGTGTTTTTTTTTTATAAAAAATAATACACTCATAGAAAGAAATAAAGCTGTAAAAATAGGAGAAAAAGCTACTAAAAATTATGTAATCAAAAATGATCTTGCAAAAAACTGCTAATATTAGCAGATTGTTTTTTCTAAATACTACACAGAGGGCATTTTACTGGACGAGTTTTAATGAAATTTTTCAGTAAACTAATGAAGTTTTCTTCACAATGTAAATAAAAAATTTATTAAATTTGATGAAAAAGCGGGATTCGTATAATATATGAATTTTACGAATCCCGTTTTAATGAAACTTTTTTATTGAGTGTATGAAACTTTTAGTAAATAAAATGAAATTTTTTACAAAATTTTATAAAATATTCCATTAATTCAATGAAAAGTTTCAATGGACGAGTTCCAGTGCAACTTCATTGGTTTTATGCAAAAATTAATTAACATCATGCAGATAAATCTCTCAGTGTAGTAAGATTAAAAGGAAAAATAAAACTGTTAAATTTACAAAATTTTGGTTACATTTAAGTTATCTTTTAGTTAATTAAAAATAAAAAATACCTTGATAGAATCCGGAAAAAATTTTGCAGCATAAATATTAGTGGATAAAAACGAGTAAAAAGGTTAAAGTCGGGCATGCCGACTATACAATACCCTACACCAGTCTGGGTAAAAGCCAACTAATGTTTGGATCCGAAATTCGAATGGGTTAAAATGGGGCTTGTGTCAAAATTTTCTATAATGTCAGTCAGCGCACCAAATTTCATTACAATATCTTAATATTTGCGATCTGCAGTTTGTAACCAAGCCAATTTTGGGGGGACCCTTATATGGGCACTAGGTCTAAACATGGACCGATATTCACCAAAATAATTAAGCTTCGTCCTTGGGCCAAAATAGGTCGGTGTACTAAATTTCATCGAAATATCTTAATATTTGCGATCAGAAGCGTATAAACAATATAGTTTTGGGGGGACCCTTATATGGGCACTAGGTCGAAACATGGACCGATGTTCACCAAAATCAATAGGCTTCGTCCTTGGGTCAAAATAGGTCTGTGTACCAAATTTCATCAAAATATCTTAATATTTGCGATCAGCAGCGTATAAACAATATAATTTTGGGGGGACCCTTATATGGGCACCAGGTCTAAACATGGACCGCTGTTAACCAAAATCAATAGGCTTCGTCCTTGGGCTGATATAGGTCGGTGTACCAAATTTCATCATAATATCTTAATATTTGCGACCAGCAGCGTTTAAAAATATAATTTTGGGAGGACCCTTATATGGGCACTAGGTCTAAACATAGACCGGTGTTAACCAAAATCAATAGGCTTCGTCCTTGGGCTGACATAGGTCGGTGTACCAAATGTCATCAAAATATCTTAATATTTGCGATCTGCAGGGTATAAACAATATAATTTTGGTAGGACCCTTATATGGGCACTAGGTCTAAACATGAACCGATGTTCACCAAAATCAATAGTCTTCGTCCTTGGGCCAACATAGGTCTGTGTACCAAATTTCATCAAAATATCTTAATATTTGCGACCTGTAGCGTATAAACAATATAATTTTGGTAGGACCCTTATGTGGGCACTAAGTCTAAACATGGACCGATGTTCACGATGTTCGAAAGGCTTCGTCCTTGGGCCAACTCAGCTATGTGTACCAAATTTCATCAAAATATCTTAATATTTGCAACCTGCAGCTAGTGTTCGTGATTTCCCGGACTTTTTTATTTCCCGGGAAACGGGAATGAAAAAATTTGATTCCCGGGTTTACCGGGAATCACGGGAAATATTTTTCAACAAAATTGTTAATGAAAACCACCTACATATATAAGTAATTTTTGTTAAAAAAAAAAAACACAATTTCAGTACAAATTCAGTCTGTGTAGTGAGAATTCAAAGTAAAAATATCAGAATGTTGAACATTTGATTTCCCACCGCCAAATGAATTGCATGATTCCAGCCGAAAGCACCCAAGACTGGACTGTCGGAAACAAACCGTTTCATCACACTTGGCACATTAGATATGGTGGCCACAATGTTATTTTCCAAAGACAAATAAAACTCTTCTAGTCTTATTTCTACAATTCTTCTTATTTCATCAGCATTACATCTTCCTGATATATAAACCAACCCCAGGTTATAAAATGAATTATTTCCGTTTATACATATGTTGAAATATCTCTTTTGTGATATTCTTGTCCATTCATCTAAGAATATAGTAAATCTCCTATTGTTAGAAATATTGCTCGATATTTCTTTTATCATGATATCTTTTACATGATTGTAGTAATTTAATATAATGTTCTTTATACATCGGTTTCATTTTTTTGCAATGCCAGGTTTTTATTATAAAAACGTTCCCGAATAAACGAAGATCTAGTTATGGTGCGGATTGACTGCGGCTAATTTGGATACCATTTTAGGAAATGGTATCCTATTCAGCCTATTCAGCTTACACTTTTTTTTTCGGGTACTTTGCTAATTTTAGCTGAAATGTTATTCTTGTTGTTGTTTTCTTCAAGAGAAGTTGCATGACCATCAATTTTTTTTTTTTTTTGTGAACCAAATTTAGATGTCGGATAACCAAATTTAGATACCACCGTTAACCATTGGTCTTTTCTTTTCATATTTATTAATGAAAACGTTACTTATAAAATTATTGACACTTAATATAAAGGAGTATTTTAAATTTAAAGTCGACTTTATTTTTAATCAAACGGTTTTGTTCACTTTGTGTATGAAAACCTTACAAAAATATTTATATTTTCAAATATTTTGATTGGTTGAAAATAAATTAACCAATCAGAATGCTCCAAAAATAAGCCAAGTCAAGGTATACTGCCACCCAATATTTTAACTAAAGTCGACTTTAACTAAAATATACATTTGAAAAATTTAGATAGTAAGGGCGATTATTTGTAAGAAACAAAACTTTTTTTTCATATTTCTTTTAAACATTTTACCAAGTTTTTAGGTTTTGCTACTTAAATTTTGAATAAGTTATGCGAAAAATCTTTATTAGTTGAAATGCTCCTAATTACTTGGCAAAGATTTTATTTCTGTGTCAAATAAATGTATTCGCTTTTAAAAGATTTTAACAATGACATTTTTGTTTTGGTATTTAAAGTGTTTTTTATGACTAAAATTAAAAAATCCTATTCGAAACAAAAACAATTTAAAAAATTTAATATTTTTAAAATTTCCCGTTTTCCCGAGAAAAATATATTATTTTCCCGGGAATTCCCGGCAAACTTTTCCCGGGATTTCCCGGGAATTCCCGACCCCAAACCCTACCTGCAGCGTATAAACATTATAATTTTGGGGGGGACCATTATATGGGCACTAGGTCTAAACATTGACCGATTTTAACCAAAATCAATAGGATTCGTCATTGGGCCGACATAAGTCGGTGTACAAAGTTTCATCAAAATATCTTAATATCTGCGACCTGTAGAGTGCGCACAAGAATGCATGGACAGACAGACAGACGGACGGATGGTCGGACGGACGGACAGACGGACATCGTTAAATCGAAACAAAAAAAAATTCCGAGCCGATCGGTATACTATAAGGTGGGTCTAGGACCAATATTTTTTGGTGTTACAAACATCAGCACAAACTTATAATATCCTGACCACGTAGTGGTGTAGGGTATAAATAGTTTTTTCTACAAGGTAATTATACTCTACACCACTACGTGGTCAGGGTATTATAAGTTTGTGCTGATGTTTGTAACACCAAAAACTATTGGTCCTAGATCCACCCTATAGCATACCAATCGGCTCAGAATTTTATTTATTTCGATTTAACGATG
The DNA here is from genome assembly GCA_949987735.1 of Leucophora obtusa. Taxonomy (NCBI): domain Eukaryota; kingdom Metazoa; phylum Arthropoda; class Insecta; order Diptera; family Anthomyiidae; genus Leucophora; species Leucophora obtusa. The sequence goes on along the minus strand of OX465299.1, from coordinate 105,987,479 downwards.
TCCGTCCGTCCGTCTGTCTGTCTGTCTGTCCATGCATACTTGTGCGCACTATACAGGTCGCAAATATTAAGATATTTTAATGAAACTTTGTACACCGACTTATGTCGGCCCAAGGACGAAGCCTGTTGATTTTGGTTAAAATCGGTCCATGTTTAGACCTAGTGCCCATATAAGGGTCCTACCAAAATTAAATTGTTTATACGCTGCAGGTCGCAAATATTAAGATATTTTGATGAAATCGGGTACACAGACCTATGTTGACCCAAGGACGAAGACTATTTATTTTGGTTATCACCGGTCCATGTTTAGACCTGGTGCCCATATAAGGGTCCCCCCAAAATTGGCTTGGTTACACACTGCAGGTCGCAAATATGTAGATATTTTGAAATTTGGTTCGCTCACTCACATTATAGAAAATTTTGACACAAGTTCCATTTTAACCCATTCGAATTTCAGATCCAAACATTAGTTGGCTTTTAACCAGACTGGTGTAGGGTATTGTATAGTCGGCATGCCCGACTTTAACCTTTTTACTCGTTTTTAACTTATTTTTAAAATGTTTATAGGATTTTTCTTTTTCTGTTATTATACCCTACACCACTATGTGGTCAGGGTATTATAAGTTTGTGCTGATGTTTGTAACACCAAAAAATATTGGTCCTAGACCCACCTTATAGTATACCGATCGGCTCAGAATTTTTTTTTATTTCGATTTAACGATGTCCGTCAGTCCGTCTGTCTGTCTGTCCATGCATTTTTGTGCGCACTCTACAGGTCGCAAATATTAAGATATTTTGATGATACTTGGTACACCGACTTATGCCGGCCCAAGGACGACGCCTATTGATTTTGGTGAACATCGGTCCATGTTTAGAACTAGAGCCCATATAAGGGTCCTCCCAAAATTATATTGTTTATACGCTGCAGTTCGCAAATATTAAGATATTTTGATGAAATATGGTACACCGACTTATGTCGGCCCAAGGACGAAGCCTATTGATTTTGGTGAACATCGGTCCATGTTTAGACCTAGTGCCCATAAAAGGGTCCTACTAAAATTATATGGTTTATACGCTGCAGGTCGCAAATATTAAGATATTTTAATGAAATTTGGTACACAGATCTACGTTGGCCCAAGGACGATGCCTATTGATTTTGGTGAATATCGGTCCATGTTTAGACCTAGTGCCCATATAAGGGTCCTACCAAAATTATATGGTTTATACGCTGCAGGTCGCAAATATTAAGATATTTTGATCAAATTTGGTACACCGACCTATGGCAGCCCAAGTACGAAGCCTATTGATTTCGGTTAACACGGGTCTATGTTTAGACCTAGTGCCCATATAAGGGTCCCCCCAAAATTGGCTTGGTTACAAACTGCAGGTCGCAAATATTAAGATATTTTAATGAAATTTGGTTCGCTGACTCACATTATAGAAAATTTTGACACAAGTCCTATTTTAACCCATTCGAATTTCAGTAAAAATTTGATCAAAATGGATTTTTTAAATTACAATTTTTTAAATACAAACAAAATTGTAATATTTACCCTATAAACAATTTCACTGCAATTCAAGTTGAAAACAAGTCCAATTCCAGCCCTGTTTTCCAGTTTCAAGGCTTGAATAAAACTTTAATTACATTTTATTTCAATAGCATACTCCAGCAAAAGGGAAACAAAAATTCAAGTTTGTTTAAAACCTGTGTGCTTATTGGGTTACCTTTTTGGTATTTTAACAAAAAATATTTGAAGAATTACATATTTATTTAGAACTTTTATATTTCCATAAAATTTCATCAAAAATTAATAGAAAATAAAAAAAAGTTTTTTTAAATCGTTTCAAAAATTAATTTTTGAGTGTACAAAAATAGAAAAAAATTAAAATTTTACAGTGAAACCTACAAAAAATTTTTAATTTTGTAGAAAAAGTTGCAAAAATTTTTTTCGACCTGGTGGGTTTCGAACCCGCAACCCTCTGATTTATGTGCCAGCACGTTCCTATGCATCCCCCATACAAAATATTAACTTCTTATCACCCGTGCAAAAGAACTTCTGACTAGCATGTCGTCACCTAAAATGCAAAATAACGTAACGTCACTTTTTACAAGTTTACAGGAGAAGCAAAAAACGTTATAAAATTCAAAATATCTGAGGTATAAAAAAATGTTTTTCTAACTTTGCCTTAAAATACGAAAACAGATCCATTTCAAATGGAAAAAAATGCTTTTTGAAAGAATTTTTCTAGTTATGTGTCTTACGTTATTTTGATTTGTTGTTTTCAATGATAATGTTTTAATATAACGTGAAACAAATGTTTAATATGTGAAATAAGTTTGATAATTAGTAAAATATGCATTCTTTTAATTTAAAATAACTATTAGTTTGAACAAAAAAAATTAAAAAAATTATTAAAGATGTTTAACCCTTTAACCAATGGTTGATTTATTTAGTTTTTATTTCTGTTATATGTTTTTTACAAAATAACGTCGCATCTCCTTTAATAAGTTAACAGGAAGAGCAAAAAACTATATTAAATTGAAAATTCTTGAGATATTGAAACAAAATTTTCAAATCTGGATTAACATTAAAATATAAATATATGTTATATAAAAAAATATGTTTTTAAAGAGCACTTTATACTGTTTTTTAAACTAAATCTGTATGAAAAATAAAAATTTAAATAAAAATATTTTTTTGGAATAATTGTTTAAATTAAAATTAAACAAAACAATATATTTTTTATTTATAATAAAAGCAGTTAAAAGTTTTTTTTTACATTTTGAGTTTTTTTATTTTTTAAATATCTAATAACTATTTGTTTAAAGAAAAAAAAGCACTTCATTAAATTATCATAAAAACATTGAAATATTGAATTATGTATTACTTAAAAGGTATAGATTATAAAAATAATGACAGTCTGCTAGAAGTATTATAAAAATAATGACAGTCCTGCAGAAGTTGCCATTTCTTTTTGGAAATTCTTAGCCTTTCGGGATGCAAAATGTTAGAATTCCGAATTTAAAAATTTCTAGCACTCCTTTGTGGATGAAGCTCATATTCTTTCTTAATATAGGTTTTGTAATATATGGATCCTGTTGGATCATGCGCCAAAGCACGAATCATATTTACTGTGGGATCTCCAACTTTATTACCTAAAAAAAGAAAAAAACCATATAATGAATACCTATGTTTAACTATTTTTAAAATACAATAAGGAAAAATAAATAAAATGTAATATTTACCTGGTCGAATAGATGAGTATTTGGAAAGTTTTCAAAATCCAAAAAATAATCGTGTTGCAGGTGATGAACTGTAAGTGGATATGGATTTCTTTGAGCGTCTTTCATTAGCCCAACTTGTTGGGAGGGCAAATTGATTTGTTTATTATTAATTTTTCGTTGTATTAATGAGTGGGTGGAATCGCATTCCATTTATGTATGTCCTACGATTAAATACTTATGTTCAATTGTAATGTTGTTTTCTACACAAAACGAAATTAAGGTATTGGATAACACCACATTTCGATTTTGGTAAAAGCATCCATCAGAATGTATCACAAAATGATGAACATTAGGCGTATTTAACATTTCTTTTTGTATACGCTTTATTAAAATTGTTGCGAAAGTAGAAACAACAAGGTTTCCTTCAGTTTCATCCCAGACATAGTTTTCAGATTTATGAGTGATGACATTATAAATGGTAAAGTTATGGACTTGAAGTTTCATTTTATTATAGGATGCACTTCCTTTGACTGCGGAATGAGCTTTACTGCTTTCATTTCCATGCACAGTAGTGAGCATAATCCCGCCTTAGCACTTTCAATATCATTATTTTTTTCTTCTCTCGTGCTCTCTATTTCTTTTCTGTGGCTATCATATTGTTCCTGCAATATATTTTTTGATTCAAACGATATGCAGGTATCACACATATCATTTATGGGCTTATAAATTGAATACTTTTTTGTGTTTAGGACGTTCATAGAATTAGGAAAGGAGAGATACCATTTTCTTTTTGCGATTCACAGTCTTGAGAATAAACTTCATACACATTTGCATACGATTTAAAATCTGATTGAAAATATACAATTTATTTGTATACTGGCGTCGGTAATGGGATTCTAGTTTCGGGACGTCTTCCAACCATTTATTTAAATAATTTAATCTGGTTTGGTAATCTTTTCCCCTTTTTGTAATTTTTTGATTTTCATTTTACAAAATTTGTTTATTTTCGGGACCCAATTGAGGAACTCAACCAACTTCTTATTATAGTTTCCGAAATGCCGAGAGTTGACAAAAACATTTTACTACACACTTGATGGCGCACTGTTTTAAGATTCAAAAAATATGCTTTTGAATTTAAACGTGTGGAATTTTCTACATAAATCCGCTTTTTAGTGGAAACTGGTTATATAAAGTTTCTTTTGGTCCCATGACATTTGCCAAAAACGTTCAAATATTTCTTTTCGAGAATTTCCGAGAAAAATAGAATAATGCCGAGTTGAACTTTTGCTCCAATACTTTGACGTGCACCCAGCCTTCATTACTCTTGGTTTTCTTTCGCAAATGTTTTCTCATGATAAGCCTTCATATCTTTTACCATTCATTCTGTTTTTTTTTTTATTTTCTTCTCTTCTGTTAATTTTTTTAGAACCTTCCATATTTTCATTATAACTATTTTCGAATAAAGAAAAAAATTTATTACAACACTTTTTTGTTTTATTAAAACTTATTTTAAAGGGTTTTTCAATAAGAGCGCTACAAAAGTTTTTTTAAATAAAACAAAAACGGTTTTGGATATCAATGAAATTCTTTATTCCTGTGAAAACACGTTCGATGCCATTATGTATGGAAATCGATCTCTTTTGCATGCCCACCACGGGCACGCTTGCAGAAGTCCAGACGCTGAACCCAATTTTCGACGGTTTTCAAGCATAAATCGGCGCATACTGCTGCAATTTCACGTTCGATATTCGTACGAAGTTCATCAATCGTCGCTGACTTGTTGGCATAGACCATAGATTTGACGTAGCCCCACAGGAAATAGTCCAACGGCGTCAAATCGCACGACCGAGGCGGCCAATTGACTGGACCATTTCGTGAGATAACACGTTCTCCAAACTTGGTTTGCAATAAATTGATTGTGACATTTGCTGTGTGGCTTGTGGCGCCGTCCTGTTGGAACCACATGTCCTCCAAGTCCATATCATCCAATTGGTGCCAAAAATATTCGGTTATCATTGAACGGTAGCGATTCCCATTCACAGTAACGTGCCGGTCTTGATCATCACGGGAGAAGTACGGCCCAATGACGCCGCCGGCCCATAAACCGCACCAAACCGTAATTTTTTTTGGATGCAATGATGACTCATGGAGTACGTGTGGATTGCTGTCTGACCAATAACGCATATTTTGTTTATTGACGAAGCCATTCAGCCAGAAATGAGCCTCATCGCTGAAGATGATTTTTCGATGAAAATCCGAATCATTTTCAAGTTGTTGCTCAGCCCAATTCACGAACATACGACGCTTCTGGTGGTCAAGCGGCTTTAGTTCTTGCGTCAATTTGATCTTGTACGTCACAGAGATGCCCAGCGCTTGAGAACGACGTGTGAGAGACACATTTGGGCTTTCTTCAACTGAAGCCTCAGCGGCAGCAATATTCTCGACACTACGGGCACTTCTTTATCTCACTGGCACGGGAACATTTTGTACTGTGCCTGTAAATTCAAATTTTTCCACTAGACGCTCAATTGTTGATCTGCTAGGACGATTATGACGACCATAAATTGGACGTAGCGCTCTTAACGTTGAGGCCACTGACTCCGAATTTCGGTAGTAAATTTTAATAATTTCGACTCGTTGTTGGCTCGTATATCTTTCCATCATGAAATGGCAAACCTTACTGAAGAGAAATGTCAAAAGAACGGCAAGAAATATGGCGTCGTTTGCTGTCCCTGTCTTTCTACTTTTGCAGCGTCCCTGTTGAAAAACCCTTTATAACGTTAAATTTGATCACAAATTCCAAGAAAACTGAGATAATATTGAATAAAACATAAACAATAAAAAATCATTGGTAGCTGTATTAAAAAATATTAAAAATTTGAATGTTTTAATATTATGTTTTTTTTAATATGAGTGACGATACGTTATTTTCTTTGAGAAAATTGTGTACTTCATGATACGTTGTTTTGAATTTTGGTTATAACTTGCTTATTTCTGATAATAGTAGTTTAAAATTTTGTACAGATATGTCATATGATGTAGTGAATCCCAATCAATCAAAAACCCGATTTTGATTTTTTTGATGATACGTTCTTTTGAATTTTAGGTGACGATATATTTATTGCAGCATTAAATGTTGTTTAAAACCCGTTCCTAAGGGAGTAATTCTTTGTGATGTAATGAAGGAATTGATTCATTTAGAAGTCATTCCATTTATTTTTGCTGGGTACAAGATCAAGCTGACTCAAGAATTGAAGCCGATGTACCATTTGACGCGACGTACGTTCTCACGTTGTCAAGTCCTTATTGGAAAACCCGATATAGCCTATATGGGCGGTAGGTCCAAATATGGATTGATCCTCTAGATAGGATCAAGTCTTTCTCCTTGGGACCATGTGAGTAAGCGAAGCAAATTTCATTGAAATATCTTCGTATTTGCGACCTGCAGCGTATAAACAAGTCAATTTTGGAGGGACCCTTATATGGGCACTAGGTCTAAACATGGACCCATTTTAACCAGGCTTCGTTTTTGGGCCGACATAGGTCGGTGTACCAAATTTCATCAATATATCTTAATATTTGCGACCTGTAGAGTGCGCACAAGAAAATGCTTTTATGTCGATTTTCATGTCAAATGACACGTTTTTACATTTCAAAAATTTGGCGTCATTTTGACCACATGTGCCTACAAGAGTTAACGTCTAAGTTTTTATTACTATGTATAAAATTTGGTATTAATAGAGTTATTTGGACAACTTTCACCAAATTCCGCAAGAAACAACACATTGTTTTGATGGGTGCGAAAATAAAATAATGCCCCAAAATTGGGGGCTTATTTCATTATGAAATAATGCCCCAATTTTCATAATGAAATAAACCCCCACAGAAATGAAATAAGACCCCAAACAAAAATGTAATAACTCCCCATTTTTTTCATAATGAAATATTTATTTATTTATAAAATTAACTTATAATTAAAATTACAAGTTAATTGGGGTGTAGAGCAATAGCTGATTTGGCCTTCAGCTCAAAAACTTTAAAATATTGATTTAAATATATACAAGAAGTTTTAATATAAATGGTTATAAATTTAAATGGAATTATACAAATTAGTTGATTTTAAGAAAAGTATTAATATGGATATATTTTCTTCTGTTGGATCTGCAAGTAGCTGTACAGGATCTCTTTTTTTAAGAATGTTAGTCCTTTGGTTACTGCATAGTGAGCAATCTAAAAGAAAATGAGATGGGTTCCTTGGGTAGACTATGTCACAGTTGCATGGGTATATGATTGGGAGTTTTAGGATGCATCCGTGGGTGAATTTTATGTGTTCTAGTCTTAGCCGTATTATTTTAGTAAAATCGGATCTGCTTACGTTTTTATTGATTATGTTAGAAATACCAGCGTTGGTGCAGTTGATTCTCTTATACCAACTCGAAGTTTTGGAGTTGGTTTCGTCGTTTTTCATAAAACAGGATTTTATATATTTAGATATATCTTTGATGTTGTAGTTGTCACTTGTCAATAATGGAGATGAAATAATAAGTCCCCATTTAAAAATTTTTTTTCATTGTATTTTTTTTTTTCATTGTAAAAATTACATATATTTATGTATGTTAAATATCCATATATCTGCATAGAGTCTTTAAATATTTCGGTACAATAAGAGAAACTGGAGCAATTTAAGATTTCATACATGGCTTCAAAAACTGAAAATTCGTTGAAATTGTTAAAAGTCGCTACAACTTGTTCCTCATCTGATAACTATTCATCCAAAGATTCTTCTTTAAATATGCTAACAATGTGTAGCCAACTAATATTTTTGGTATGGTTTTGATACGGAAAAAATTTTGATTGAGTGTAAATCGTTTGGAAATGAAAAACTATGTACAATGTTTGATTCAACAATTTATAGCCAACGATTTAATAGTTTTGGTTTGGTTTTGCTAGAGAAAAAATATTGGTTGAGTGTAAATAAAATAAAGTGTAAAAATTCGCGCGAAACTATTAAATCGTTGGCTATATATTTTTGGACCGCGATCGGTTGGAAATAAAAACCGATTTATGATACATAACTCTTCATTCGTTAGCTATAAATTGTCTGAGGGTAGATCAGTTAGTTATGAAAAATCAGCAAAATTTTTCCTTCACCAAAAATATTAATCCATTCTGTTTTTTTCTACACTCATTAAATTATATTAAATAATGGTTTTATACACTTATTTTTTAATAAAATTGTTCTACGTTTTACCACATGAAACATAGTTCTAGGAACAATCTTTAGATTCACTGTAATTGATATTTACTCCAGGGTGTAATTTTACTGTTTTCGTAAAAAATTGTATATGCGTCTAATAATTCTATTTATTTTTAGCTTGGAATTTGAAAGAATCTTAATTTTAGAGAAAATAAAATAACTCCCCAAAAAAATATTTTGGGATTTATTTAATTTTTAAAATTTGGGGATTTATTTCATAATGAAATAAGTCCCCAATTAAAATACGAAATAAATCCCAAAAAAAATGAAATAACTCCCCAATTACCGTTGTTTTTACTTTCAGTACACTCACAATATATTTTCCATAACCGATTGAGGTTTATTTGAAAAGTAACAGGTAGAGTTTGTTTTCAATTGAAGAATAAATTAAAATACATTAAAGCATGTTGTTTAACTTTTTATGTTCGTCAATAAAAAACAAACTATAAGAAATATGTATCGTCTATAGGAGTTGATATTTTCATTAAAATAATCTATTTTTAGATTTCTATTTTTAGAAAAAATGCTTTAAATAATTTCGTTGTTTTCTGTTTTAAAACAAAAAATTCAAATATTTTCGGTTTTCAGTTAAAAATTGACGATTGTTCTAATAATTTTTATTTCTTTTAATGTTTGAACATAAATAGCAAAATGGTTTGAATATAATGAAAAATCAGTAGTCCTTTTTTAATTGTGTTTTCAATTAATTAATATGTATTTTAGGTTGATTTTAGCGATAAAATATTGTGAGTGTATACATAGTTAATAAAAAAAAAAAAATTTTTTGGGATGAGATTTGAACCACCACCCTCAAAAATTAAAATTTTGTCAATGCCTGACCTTCCAGACATCTACACCACAACAGATTTGAAAATTGTATGAATTAAATTTGAAATTAAAATATTTTGAAACATTTATTTATACAACAAAAGGAAATTTTTTATAAACAAATGTACCCACCACACAATTTGAATTTTTAAAAATAATTTGAATTTATCCCACGACTAGAAAAACCAGAGACTATTAATTATAGAGATAAGAAATCAAAACTTAAACTACTCACCGATAGAGGGCTCTGATATTTAGTATTACCTGAGCAACTATTTAGTATCAGTTTAATATCAGTTGAGCCTATATTTATAAACTCAAAAACTGCTGAAAACTGCTCAAAATAAGGAAAAAACAAACGCGGAATATATTCAAATAAAATTTTAAATATTTGTTTGTATTTTTACCTTTGTTGTTTGTTATTATTTAAATTTAAATAAAAAAATAAAATTGTCAATTTTTTTTACAAAGTGATGCCAACTTTTTTTAGTGAGAAAAACTGGACAACTGAAATGAAAAAACTTTCGAATATGAAAAGCTTGGGGATTTATTTCATTTTCATTTTGGGGAGTTATTTCGTGGGGGGTTTTTTCATGGGGGGTTATTTCCTATGCGTTGACCACTTTTTTATATTTTGTTGAACAAAATTTTAAAAAACTCAAAACTAGAGATTTGCAAATTTATAAAAAAAAATTCCATCTTTGGCCATACCTGAGACTAGGTTATCATAACCCAAGAGAGACAAAAATTTATATCTGAATATTTGTTGATCTCGGAAATGAGAGTAAAGTACAACATTGTAAATTTGTTGAAACGATATTTTATTTTTTACGATTTTCATAATTTATCTCATTTTAACCCTACAATGGTCTGAGGAAATTGCAATTACTAAAATATTTTCCATCCGATTTTGAAATTGAAAGGTAATTCAGTCCAGATTACGATTCTATTTACATTTTCTAAAAATACGGTTTTCAAAAAGCCAGTATTTTGAAAGAAAGCCAAAAAAGTGATTTTTTCGCCTTGTAAAATGAGTTTTTGATGGCAAAATCATTGTTGATATTATATCCATCTATGATATCAATTTGGAAGCGAAATACCCATTCTTTGTTACTTTTTTGAACATTTTACATTTTCCCATATCTACAAATAAATTAATTTTCAAATACAGAAGTCTATATCTGCATATAAATTTAAATTATTTGAATTCTATAAGGTATACATTAAAGTTTTTTGAGAATATCTTTTTTCTGAAATTTTTTTTTTTGCAACTAACCACCAAACTTTATTTTAATATTCTGCACACGGATATAATGATGCAATTTTCCTTTATGCAAAATATTTTCGCGATTTCTTTTTTGCAAACTAAGAACCAAACTTTGGTGTGGAAATTGGTATTATATCCCCAAGATTAAATATTTAAAAAAACCACACTTAAAAAATTGCAAAAGAATCGCGGAAAAGGGCTAAAAAGGCTTTATGGTACAAAAAATTAATTAAAAAAATTAAGCAGATTTACACTCTGCAACAAATGCAAAAATTTTATGTTTTGCAAATTTTATTTTTCGCGATTTTTTATTTTTTGCAACTAACCACCAAACTTTGTTTTATGAAATGTGTATTATAGTCCCTAGATTATAAATTTAAAAAACCGCACTCGAAAATTGCAAAAATTGTATTAAAAATTTTCATTCTGTAAAGAAATATATTAATGCAAAAAATTTCCTCTTTGTAATTTTTTTCGTGATTTTTTTTGCAATCCCTAGATTATAAGTTTTAAGAAATCACACTTAAAAAATTGCTAAATAACGGCAGAATGCGAAAAAGTGTAGAAAATGACTTAGAAAAGCTAATCAACTTGACATTCTGCAAAGGAATATATTGGTGTAAAATTATCCTTTTCGCAAAATTTTTTCGCATTTTTTTTTTTTTGCAAACTAAACACCAAATTTTAGGCAAGAAAAAAATTTCAAATAATGGTGGATTGTGAATAAAAGGATTTATGCCGCAGAAAATGAATTAAGAAACTTAATTAGCGATTAACATTTTGCAAACGAATATAATAATGCAAACTTTTTCGTTTTGTAAAAATTTTTTTTCCCATTTTTTTCCAAACTAACCATTAATTTTTGGAATAAGATATGGATATAATAGTTCTTGTATTATTAATTTCAATAAAACGAGACTTTTCCAACCCTGATTAACAATTCTGTGTTCGTTGATGTTTGGTGGCACATAATATTGTTTTCCACAAAAAGTATAGAGAGATTTACATGGTCATTTGTTCCTAATAATGCATATTTTTTATATTTATGAAAACTACATATCTGCTAGTATTATCATAAAATTATATAAAAATTTTATTACAGAACTCTATATCTGCATTAGCGACGTAAATAACGCTAATAATTTCAAAATAAGTATATATAGGAATAAGTTGCCATTTTTAAATAATATTCTAGAAGACAGATTGATTCAAAAAAATCTTATAAGCAAGTGAATTAGTTTTATTGCTCCCCTGAACAATTGTATTTGTGCAGATATAGAGTATTGAATCTATGGTATCGATATAAAATAAAAAATTATTTTATATTAAATGCAATGGAAATCGTCTAAAGATATTCGCTAAAAACTGTGTAAGTATTGAAATGTCAAATATTCTTTTGAAGTAACTCTACTCTGCATTTTGAACAGTTAACATTTCAATCTGTGCTGCAGAGTAGAGTCACTCTGCCATTGTAAACGTACCTTAAATCGTATTTCAAACTTCAGGATCGATGCGACACCGTTATACGATCACCTTAATTTTTTGCATGCTGTATTTCTGTACCCAAAGGCACATTTTTATGGGGCGGACGGCCTTAAATCCCAAGTTGAAAAGTAAGGTCAACATACACTAGGGCAACAAATGATACTTAGGGATACGGTTTTGGCTATAACTCAGAGACGAATCGAGATAGCACATTCAATTTTTCACACAAGTGTATAAGAGAGTTTAGCAATAATCATATATTTTTTTAAGAATTTTAAAAAATGCGCATTTCGAGGAATGGTAATTTGAACTCAAGACCCCAAGAAATGACCTTTGAACCTTCCATGAAAAAATCGATATGCATACTATTTTTAAAGGCATATTCTTATCTAATAAATAATACCAAATACCTTGAATAGTTTTTAAGTTAATGTCGATTTTGTAATCATACTTTAGTCAAATTTTACCGTTTTTTCCAATATTTGTGACGTCATATTTCAGAAACCGAAAAGGTCTGGGCCCCAAAATTTATGCATCGTGGATCTCTTGTAGTGTACCACAGTTATGGCGAATTTCATTCAAATCGGAGATGGTAAATCCGAATGGTGTGTTGAGTTGATATGTTTTCACCCATATACTTCTTTTACTCGGGTAGTTTTAAATTTCATTAAATTATACTAGATTGTAAATTAGCGCTCTTTTGGTCAATATTTAACCATTCCCACTATGCCCACTTTTTGGGAAAATTTAAATAGCTGTTCCAATTTTTATATAGGGCAATTAAGACTGACACTGATAAGATACATTTTTTTAGTTGGGCTGTTTGTGTGGAAAGCCTCATATATATGTGTGTAGGCATGTGCTCATATATATGTACGTAGAATGACCGAAATTATTCAATGTTAAAATTTTTTAACAAAAGCATATAACAAACGATGAGACCAATAAACAATGATGAATTACAAATAAATTGGCTGCCATATATTTTCCAAATGCCACATCTGATATTGACATTCTTTGCTATTGTTGGTGTTGTTGCTTTTGGCGCTGTGATCCTAATATGAAACAAAGAACTCGCTGCACGACAACATTTTGCAAACATAAAGGCACACAAAAAAACTATGTCTGACTACCAAACAGAATTGTATATTATTACATACACAGAGAAAACAAATTTGAGATGCCAGCCGAATTTATAGCCAATAAAATGGTTCCGCTGTGATAACTGAATTTTTCAATTGTAACAACAGAACTCAAATTGGGACAATGTAGTTTGGTTGTGACAATAGAGTTTTGCTTGCCACAAGAACAATTCGAAAGTCATAACCGAAGGATTCAGTAGGTGCAACTGAGACCTTTGATTGACAACCAATTCGATTGCCAACACGAAACAGTTTTCTGGGTGTACAAACATTTATTTATGTGTATGGATATAAGGGTTCGTCAAAAAAAAAAAAAATTATTTGATTTTCGGATATCATCACTTTTTTTTAAAGTTTTTGCATAGAAAAAAAGAATGGCGTTTTTTTTTCTTTTTTATTTCAACTCCTTCCACTGGCTCAAGTCGGCCAAAAACGCTGATTTGGAGACCCATTTTCTGCAGAGCAAAAACGGCTGCATTTCTGCGAAATCCGACTGTGCCATTCGATTCGACAGCAAAAATTAATATAAAAAATATTTCTTGCGTTTTCTGAATACAGCAGATAGTCATTAGAGTAGTCCAAAAATCCACTTTTTTCAAAAATTTCAAAAAAGTTACTTTTTTATTACACAAAATGAAAATGTATTCCCTGCTGAGAATATTGGTAAAATAATTTTTGATATACCACGACCCGTTAAAAAGTTATTGAAATAAAAAGAAAAAAAATCGCCATTCTTTTTTTCTATGCAAAAACTTAAAAAAAAGTGATGATATCCGAAAATCAAATTTTTGTGACGAACTCTAATGGATATATTGGTACCAGTGTTGCCAAAACTTATCTAGGAAAAAATGCTAAATTTTTGTGATAAAAATGCTAAAAAGTGCAAAAAGATAAAAAAATATGCTAAAAGAAATTTATAAGATATGTTCCAATTTGTTAAAAAAAAGTATTTTAGTAACTTTTTACAATTATATTGAACATAAGTGACCTACAGTTATGCCTTCAGATCATTTTGTTAACTAAACTTATATAAATGAAGATAAAAACAACTCAAAAGTTCTTGTAATAATATTCAAAAAGCCATTAATATAAGTTTAAGAAATTAGTTTTTTTACGAGGAAGTGCTGGTAATATGAAACACCCATTTTGCTTTTACAGTTTTCTGCCAAAGTAAAAAAGAGAAATGTGCAGTCAACATTAATCTCCTTATTATTCGATTTCCCAACTGCTTCACAGAAAATATTTTATTTCAAAAAGTTGCACGCGGATAAATTCAAGTACCTCAAATGTTTTGTTTTAAAAATGGAATACTTAGGCGGGTAATATGAATTTCCCATTAGCATTATCTACACTCAGATAAAAAAGTTAGTAAAAAAATTTGTAAACAGTTTTCAATCGCACTTTCCTATTTTTGTACTGATTTTTGCTATTCTCTTATTTTTACTAATTTTCTTTGCTGATTTCAGCAAAACATTTTACTAATTTTTCAAAACCGAGTGCTAAACTTAGCAAAAAAAAAAAACATACTAATGTAACAACAAGTGGGTATTTAAGGAAATCTTATTCACAAGAATTCGTTTGCAATTTTTCCTCCAAATTTCAAGTACGAAGAAGTAATTATACATTTTTTACAATCGAAAGAAAAAAAATATTTTTTTTTATTAAATTTGATTTTATTTTTTTTTTAGATTTTACAATTTGTTTATTTTTTAGTATTACAATTACAGTTTACAACAATTCACTGAAATTTAGTAGCAGTGACTATATATACTAATTTTATTATACTTAAATAATTGATATTTAGTAAATTCTTGAACTGATTTTATCAAATAGAATTGCAGTTTACAATTTTGCTAAAATTTAGAAGAGGCTATTAATTTCTCCTACTAATTTTATTCTACTACAAATCAGTGGACATGTGTTGCTAAAATTAGCAATAAAATACCCTTGGGCTCAAAACAGTTAAATTTCCCGTAATAACAGCAAAATTTTCAGTAGCCATTACAGACTTTTTTGGTTGTACTTCAAATTAATTATATGATTTATAGGGCATGCTCTGTTTCCCGTTTTCAAAGTTCTGCATCTTTGGGCTTATTTGCACGAAATTATTTAAAAAAATAATTTTACAGTCAGGTTTAATAGTTTTTGTGGTATTGGTTTACATTGAGGGTATTCACAGTTTAAGTGCTAATGTGCTATCGTTGTAAAATAGCATGATTTTTAAAGTTTAACCCAAAGGAAATTGTCAAATTTACGACAAATGCTAATTTAGTACTTAATATTGTACCAACTGTGAATTCTGGCATTGTAAGATTTTTGGTATGATTTAATGAAAAAGTTTACTTAAAAAAAATTAAAATACACTGCAATTAATAATTAATTTGTTTTTTGTCGACCTTTTTGTTGTAATTTATTAATAAATAGTCAAGTTCGAGGTCAGTTTTAAATAAGATTATTCCTTTATTTTTATCCTGAATATTTATCCTCTGAACAGCATCTTCTGGAAATACGAATAAATTGCTGTCTAGAGGATAGCAAAATATTGAAAATAAAAAGAAAGGAATAATCTTATTTCAGACTGACCTCGAGCTTGATTATTTATTAATAAAAATAGTCAATAGTCAAAAGTAATAATATTTTTATTGCAAAAAAAGTAAAAAAAATGCTAAAAATATTCTAAATTTTTTTGGAAAAATGCCAAAAAAAAATGCTATATGCTAGATGCATTTTTTTTATGCTAAATGATTTAAAAGAATGCTAAATCTAGCATTAAATATGCTAAATTGGCATCACTGATTGGTACTAATGTGCAGATCTGTAAAGGATTAATTTTTTGATATTTATTATTTTTGTAACGGAGGTCAAAACTCAGAATTTTTAAAAAATAGGCCAAATTTATTATTTTGAAGCTAGATTATCATATGTAGGGTAGAGGGGGGATCCTTCGCCAGTGGGGCGGCACATACACTAATCCCATTTTTCTGCGATGTTAAGGGAGATAAAAAATTGGAAAAAATATATTTTGTGCATTTTTCAATTGCCTTTCCTTGACATCCACTTTGACGAATTTATATCACATGTTGTCGCAGATAGACGTGTTTTTGTGTTTTTTGGGGTGCCATAAAAATAATTGAAAGCAACTATATTTTGCAATAACTTCCTCAAATCGTGTGATAAAAATATAATTTTTCATTATGTTAAGCTTTCAGAAAATAATAAGCTTTCAGAAAATAATAATTTGATTTTAATAAATGCTTAAAAAGTGTAAAAAAATATTAATTTTATATTAGTGCCTGCATCTGGGGCACAATCACCAGATGGCCCCTGGAGCTACGAACAGTTGGTGCTTACCTGCCTCTATAAGACTTTTCTATATGTTTAAAATATGTTCAATAGTAAATAAGTACAATCGTGTTCATTCTTAAATTTATATTAATTATTCAGTTTTTTGTAATTTTGAACAATCATTATATTATAGTTTTAAATTATTTTTTTTAATGTAGTGGAGATTTACTGAATAAAAAGAATCATATGCCTTAAAGAACTTATTCTAAATTATTTATTTCATACATTAAAACATTGACTTTGCCGTATTAACAATATTTTTTGTTGAAATTGTATCTAGCTCTTTTGGCGAATATCCCCCAGGTTTGGGGCAGTTATGCCGATTTGGGTTACTTTGGAAATCATAAAAAAAGTAATAGAAAATATGCAAATAATTAGAATAAAAATCATAGAAATTAAAGCCAAGATATGTAGATCGTCAATTTGAAAGTAATTTTTGATAAATAATTAGGGGTTAAGAAATCACAGTGCTTTGAAAAAAAGTGGCGAAGGATCCCCCCTCTACCCTACTTCAATCGGGCAAATGATCGCATCAGAATCCAAAGTTGTGGAAAAGCAAGATCCTCCAAAACAGCCAGAGTTCAATCGAAAACAAACTTAACTATTACTTTTAAAATAAACTACAATCGGTTATGGAAAATATATTGTGAGTATACAGATAAAACTGTACTTTAACTAACTTTTTTCTTAAACTAAGATAAAGGAAATAACAATAGGATTAAAAAAAGAATATTCTTTTTGTTTCAAATTTAATTTTATCGGGGTAAACATCAATTCCATTCAATGCATTAAATGTGCTATAATCTCAAAATTTTTTAAACAAATTGTGAAAAACAAATCTGTTGAGGGCATGTCCCTATCCCTTCGTTCTTGCCTCAGGAAATCGTTTTCACGATTTCTAGGAATATTTGTTAAGTTAAATAATAAACTCAAGTAGAATTTTTTTCCACGACAACAAACAAAGAAAAACTGTTTTTGTTTAAAAATAAATTGATCACACTGGCTTGATTCATATACATGGCATACACAAAAAGTTTCTCATATAGAGGCAATTTAAAATATTTTAAATAATTGTCACATACACTAACCACTGTCTTTAAATGAGTCGAAACTGTATCTGGCGATTCCCTTAAGTCTTTTAATTTTTTTAATAAAAATGTTTTCTTCTTCCTGTATTTAGATTTTTAAATTTAACAATAAATGTGTTAAAATCAACAAGTTTAATTTTAACGAGAATTTTTTAAATTTAAAAATTTTTCTGCTGAACCAACAGACAAAAATCAAGTGGCAATTGGCCTTTTTTTTAATCACCGGATTTATTTTTGGATTTATTTTATTTTCTTAAAAAATCCACATTTTCTTTTTAAATTTAAAAAATTTTATATTTTTATTCAAATCTTACACTTATTGGCTAATATAATTTGAAAGAAAAAATAAAAATTTTGCGAAAATACAATTTCTAGAATTAAATTAAGCTAAATCCAAAACGGATTTATTTTATAAATCCATTTTGGATTTAGCTTAATTCAATTCCTGTATTTACATTTTTACAAAGTTTAATGATTTTCTTTCACATTATATTATCGAATAAGTGTTAGATTTTGACAAAAAACCAAAATGTGGATTTTAAAAAAAAAAAAAAAATAAATCCGAAAATAAATTCAGTGATTAAAAAACACGGCCAATGGCCGTGAAAATCACTAGTCCAATTTCAAAAGTTTCAAGAAATTCACGTTCAGCATAGCAAAATTAATTACATAAAAATAATATGTGGAAGATACAAAAGACATTTGTTAAAACAATTTTTAAAAAAATTCAGAAATCGAAAATTCTGGTTACAAGTCACAGGTTGCACTATGCAAAATAAATTCAGATTTTTTTTTTTTTAATTTTAGCAATTTATTTATTTATTTATTTATTTATTTACTAATATCCTGCACAACAAGATTGTCTCTTATAAATAAAGTACAGGAAAAAATTTAAACAAAAAGGTCAACAGTGATTAAAATTTGGAATTAACAATTAAAAGTTAAAAAAAAACTAAAAATTAAAAATATTGAAATTAAATTTATAACATTTAGTTAAGTTAATAGAAAAACAAAATAATTAAAAAAAAAAAAATACAAATAATATAAGGTACTTATGGATAAACAATAATAAAGAATTTCGATTACTGAAATAAAATATAAAGATTTTTTTTAAATGCGCTGCATTGCTGGTTGTTTGTAGGGTATGTGGTAATGAGTTCCAAAGACCAATTGCATTTATATAAAATAGATGTTCTGTTTACCCCTTTCAAATCTTCCAAACCGAATATTATAAAAAAGATATTTTGGATTCTCTGTAAAAATTATCCTACGAAGAAACAAAAGAACTCTTATCTTCATTAAATTTTCGAAGGACACGCCGAAGATACTATTTGAAAATGGTGATACATGGCTAAACCTCCTTAGACCGTATACATATCTCACAATGTTGTTGTATGCAACATTAAGACGATGTGTGCTATTAGCGTCACATTTCGCAAATAGTTCGCAACCATATAATAGACCTGGCATAACGTAAGTCTTTGCAAGGAGAAATCTTACCTTCAACGGTGTAAAGGATTGTGTGGCCCACAGGGATCTTAGTTTGACATATGTTTGAGAGACTAAGAAGTTTATGTGATTAGACCATGTTAGGGTACTATTAAAAACTATGGCCAAGTTTTTGGCTACTGGAACAATTGAAATTCTCTGGTCGTTTATAAGTATATTGTTACCAATATCTGGTTTAATTAACGTTTTGTGAATCATAAGGCATTTTGACTTTTTAGGGTTTAAACAGAGACCATTTGCCATAGCCCAGCGATGTATTTTACCTAAATCATAATTAAGTTTATCAATGTGCTCCCTAACGGATTGTACCGAGGAACTGACAGCATAACTGTACATCATCAGCATACAAATGTACTTTACAGTGAGTGAGTTGCAGAGGAAGATCGTTGGCATATAAAGAAAATAGAAGCGGTCCCAGAATTGAACCCTGTATCAATACAAACAGATTCCGTACGGATTTTAAGAAAAAAAAAATTTTCTTCATACAAAAAAATGTGGCCTAAAGATTTGAATACGAGTATTAACGGTTAATATATATTTCTTTAAAAAATTATAATTTTAACTTCAACTAAAATGAGGGGGTAGCTGGGTTCCGCATAATTTTCTCTCAATAAAAGTGTTAAAGCAAAAAACCTGATTTTTCGCCACTTTTACAGATATACGAAAATAAAATACAAGGTTTACGTGCCGTATGAGTGCTGTTGATATTTAATTGATCTTATATCACTTATACGTACACAGAAAGATTTTACAAAATTCTAATTAAATTTTTAAACACCCTTCTCATACAAAAAAAAATTTAAAAAGGCACCAACAAAGAATTTTGTAAATCCAAAAAAAATTTATTTTGTTTTTTGTAACTTTGAATTTTTATTTTTCAACAATGTTTATATGAAAGATAACAATTTTCAAACGAGTTACAAATATTTCAAACAAAAAAATTGTTGGAAATAAAATTTCAGTTTCAAAGAAAATGTGATTGCTTCTACAAATTACCATTTTTGGTGCCTACTGTTTTTTATGTGTACGACACATCGATTTCGAGATTTCTTAAAATGATAATTAAGGAATTTATTCTTTGAAGCTCTGTTCCCGCAGTATGTTCTCACATATACATATATTGCATATGGGTGATATCAAAAAATGTGATAAAAAACCATGTAACCAGCTAATTTCTAATGCATGGATTACATTTGAGTTATATATTTCGATATATATCAGCGCATTGTCACCTGTTTTACAAAATTTATAACAATCTGACTAATTTTTGGTTAATAGATAGAATTTGTGACCAATATTATAGGCCAACTGTAAACTCTGTAACCAGTAACTCATAAGGTTTTTCAAATATAATAGCTTATATTTTATATTTAATCCTTTAATTCCCTTATATTTTAATAACCAATAAAGATAAACACTAACTGTAAGAATTTATATGAAGAGGAAAAGTTACGCTATTAACAAAAATGAATACATTTTACAAACTTTTTCTCATATCTATGCTAACACGACTTCAACTCTGTAACGATTATTCTTCATAATTTTTAATAAAAATGCATACACCAGAATTTTGGAGTTATCTATTAATTACATTGCGAAAAGTACAATGTTATTTGTACTCAAATGATCGTTGGACTGTAGGTAATCATCTAGTATAACAGACTTGAAGCTTTTCTGCACCATATAACATTCTCGAGAAGAAAAAGGATGTCTTTAATAAGATTTGAAAAAATGTTGTAAACTCCGTTCCTAATTTTTACACCAAACTATTTAACGAGTAAGAAAAACAACGACATATCTGGATTCACCTTGTAGGCATCATTCGATTTTGTTTCGGAAAGCAAATTCTGAGAAAGCGTTTCTGAAAGAAAACGAAAAAAGTAGCCAAATGTAAACTCCGTAACCAAAATTGTTTGCATCAGATTGCATTCAAAAAAATGTAGGTAAATGTTTAAAATATTTTAAAATAACCATAAACAGCGGTTTATCGCGAAACCGCCAATTTGATAAACACAAATTGTATATTATTGAAAAGCATGTTGAAAACCCATACACGAAAAACTAATAAATTAAAGAAAATTCGCACACAATTTTTTTTTTGTTATATCTTTTGCTTGTGGAAATGTAAACTCCGTTACAACAAAAAAGATTAAAATTGTGCAAAAAAGGTTATTGCGACAACTTGTAGAAGAGATTTTTTTTCAATTAGGTTTATAATGAATAAATTTACTGATTCCATTAAGAAAAAACCGAAATATTAACACTTTTTGCTTCTCACAAATTTGGCCCAAAAACCTATCAGATTTTTTGATTTGAACCATATGTATTATACATAACTGTCAGTGCAAAATGAAAACAAGGAAAACATTCATAAACATAGTGCATAGGGGTTCCAGTGATATCAATTACATCGTCTTAAGGTGGTGAGGGGGGGGGGGAATGAGTGTCTACAATTTATGTATGTATGTAAGTATATGTGTTCATTTCTATTGAGTATGTAGTTAGTTTCTGCGGGTATTTGCACTTGAAATTGAAATTAATGATTGCCTTCAACATGTTTACACCTCATCTACTTTCCACTGCCGCCTTGGTTTCTTCGGCCTCTTTATATGTTTGTGTGTGAAAGTTATTTTTTGTAAAAATTGTATAACATTTAAAAGCCTGTTAGATGCTCGATGAACATGTGCCATAGTCTATAGTATGTATAATATTAAGTGCTGTATTGTATTGGTATTTTGTCACTTCATTTTATATTGTTTGTTTTTCTAATTTTTTTTTTTTTTGTTAAAATAAATTGTTGAGATAAAACTAAATGAAAACGAGGACAATAGAATTTAAAATATTTGAAAAAAATCATGGATGGACATATTTTTTGATATTTGCTGATGACTGTAAAGGCCAGTTTTATAGTCAGAACTATTTAAGAACGATTTATGTTTTATTTATGAAATTATTTTCGAATTTTCTGTCTTATGTAAACTTTAAGAAAAAATTCGTTCTGAGTGCTGACTTTAACACTGGCCCTAAAATAAATACGACAATAAGCTTAATTATTAATATAATAAAACTTTACTTTTCTATGACGATTAAAGTTTTGAGATTTAGAAAAATAAGAAATCAGAAATCGTTAAATTTAATAATTATTTATTTAATAGGCTTATAATAATTATTTTGCATTGCACTTATTAGATATTTCATATAAATTTTTTTTATAATATTAAAGATCTATGAAAATAATTCGTCTATTAAATATGACTAATTATATGCCAGTTTGCGATCTTAAATGGTAAGTCTCGCCAGTTAATGTCGTTTTAGTCTTAAAAGTACACTCATAAAAAAAGTTAGTACAAAAGTCTGTTAAACGCGTTCTAATTCAGTTGAACTAATCTTTCCTCTTATTTTAGTTTAAATCTGTTGTTTTGCTAAAGTTCTTAGTTATCCAATTTCACCATAAAAACATATTTGTGCTGTATTTGAACTAATTTTTCCTCCTGATATTTAGCTATTTTTTTATAAATAGTTTTGACAATGTATCAGCTTATATAGATGAATTTGTTGTCAACTTTTTTAATATTTGTGTTTTCAAAAGGAAACGCTAGGGGCGTTAGTGTATAGTGATTGATGATGCTTGATGGTTTTTTTTTTAAGTGTGCATTGGTGAGTTTGCCGACCAATACAAATTAGAAAATTTCTAGTAAGTGTATTTTAATGTGTGTGATGACACTCACAAAAAAGTTAGTTCAAAAGTCCGTTAAACGCGTTCTGATTAAATTGAACTAATTTTTCTGTTATTTTCTCTAAAAAAGCCCGTACAAATAGGTAAAAATTCCTCTAAAATAACAGGAAATATTACATGTATTTGCGGCAGCACAATTTTGACATATTTGTAAGGTATTCTTTTTTTTATTAGTGTACCAATACAAATAAAAATAATATGGCGCTTGTTAAGAAAGTTCTAGTAAATAAAAATATGATAAGAGCATGTTTTCTCTTGTTTCTTTTAGTCAGTAAAGGAACGCGAAAGTAAACGGAGGTATACTGGGCACTAACATTACGCAGTTAAAAATTGTAGTAAAAAAAAAAAAATAATGAGGTTTGTTTTATAATAAAGGGTTTTTCAACAGGGACGCTACAAAAGTAGAAAGACAGGGACAGCAAACGACGCCATATTTCTTATCGCTCTTTTGACATTTCTCTTCAGTAAGGTTTGCCATTTCATAATGAAAAGATATACGAGCCAACAACGAGTCGAAATTATTAAAATTTACTACCGAAATTCGGAGTCAGTGGCCTCAACGATAAGAGCACTACGTCCAATTTATGGTCGTCATAATTGTCCTAGCAGATCAACAATTGAGCGTCTAGTGGAAAAATTTGAATCCACAGGCACAGTACAAAATGTTCCCGTGCCCGTGAGACAAAGAAGTGCCCGTAGTGTCGAGAATATTGCTGCAGCTGAGGATTCAGTTGAAGAAAGCCCAAATGTGTCTCTTACACGTCGTTCTCAAGCGTTGGGCATCTCTTTGCCGTCGTTGTGGCAATTTTGCGAAAAGATCTTGACCTACATCCTTACAAGATCAAATTGACGCAAGAACTGAAGCGTCGTATGTTCGTGAATTGGGCTGAGCAACAACTTGAAAATGATTCGGATTTTCATCGAAAAATCATCTTCAGCGATGAGGCTCATTTCTGGCTGAATGGCTTCGTCAATAAACAAAATATGCGTTATTGGTCAGACAGCAATCCACACGTACTCCATGAGTCATCATTGCATCCTGAAAAAATTACGGTTTGGTGCGGTTTATGGGCCGGCGGCGTCATTGAGCCGTATTTCTTCCGTGATGATCTCAAGACCGGCACGTTACTGTGAATGGGAATCGCTACCGTTCAATGATAACCGAATATTTTTGGCCCCTATTGGATGATATGGAATTGGAGGACATGTGGTTCCAACAGGACGGCGCCACAAGCCACACAGCGAATGTCACAATCAATTTATTGCAAACCCAATTTGGAGAACGTGTTATCTCACGAAATGGTCCAGTCGATTGGCCTCCTCGGTCGTGAGATTTGACGCCGTTGGACTATTTCCTGTGGGGCTGCGTCAAATCTATTGTCTATGCCAACAAGCCAGCGACGATTGAATATCGGCCGATTTATGCTTGAAAACCGTCGAAAATTGGGTTCAGCGTCTGGACTTCTGCAAGGGTGCCCGTGGTGGCCATGAAAAAGAGATCGATTTCCATACATAATGGCATCGAACGTACTTTCACAGGAATAAAGAATTTCATTGATATCCAAAACCGTTTTTGTTTTATTTAAAAAAACTTTTGTAGCGCTCTTATTGAAAAACCCTATATAAACTATATTTATTTAAGTGAATACTATTAAATATGTTATTGCTTTTTCTTTTATTTCAGCCCTTTAACATTTTCATCTAAATTCTACCTACAGGTAGACGAAAAAAGGAACCATACAACTTCCGCTGGCACACATATGTATTGGCAAGAAAATAAGAGTGATTATGCGCTTACATTTTTATGTATAAACTTTTTCGTATTTATACACACATTTTGAATATTGTCAAAAATAAAATTATTCACCTTTACTATAAAAAAAAATTATATTTTAAATCACAAAAGTCGACTATTATTTTAAATTTCTTACCATCCCGGTTAAAAAAGTTCATATATGATCATATATATTTTTTATATGATCATATATGGGTATCCATATTCGTAAATACTAGAAAAATTAACCTACATCTCCATATATGGGCAAATATGGTCATACATGTTCATATATTATTTTGTATGCTAGTCCATATTTTATATGTATTATCATCTATTTTGCTAGGAAATTTGGTATTTTGAAGAAAAATATCGTATTTTCGATAAAAAAAAATCCTTTAAATGGTAGTATTTTTTATATTCTTAGATTATCATTAAACGTAGTTTAAGTTAATTGTAACAGTGCTTTTGAAAAGCGGTTTATTTTGTTTTATTTCAATAAAGATCAAAACTCAAAATGCGAAAAACTGTTGTGACAAATTTTTGTTAAAAAACTTGAAAATACAATAATACATTTTATTTGTTCAATGTCTTAGTTTGGAAACCGCCAACAAATTTGTTTACTACAAAAAAAAAAAACAGTAGTAGAACATATAATTCCCTTTAATGTTTCGTACGATTTTATTATAATTAAAATATAAGATAATTTAATTAAACATGTTATACATGTTGGAAATTATATTTGTAAAATAATAAATATATACAATGCAGTTACATAATTAACATTCTTGCTTTTGAAAATAAAATATTTTGGTTTGAAATGCAACAAAAAATATTTTGTTTTAATTCAATAAAGACAGTTTTGTTTTATAAAATCAATTTTTTTTTTTTTTTGTGGGAAAGCTCCTTCAAGACCAACTTTTTTTTTGCCCTTCAAACACTGGCATACTAGTTACTAAAAATTGTTTGCCAGTACTAGCATTTTGGCACAGCCAGTAGTTGTCCAGCTATTATCACTCATTTATGTGTTTAGCCATTAAATATTATATGTCTCGTTAGCTCATGGGTAGAGCAATCGTCTGCCAATCTGACGGCCTGGGTTCAAATCACGGCAGGACCAACAAAAATACATATGAACTTTTTTTAAATTTTATTTTGGAAAATATATTTCCAGACCACCTATTTATTGGTTTTGCCAGCGTTTTGCCAACGTTTAAAAATTTTGTTCCTCCAGTGCTTTTCCGGCGCTTTTTGAACAGCAGGTCATTTGTCTAATGATGTTATCATTTTGGGAATCATTTTGGAAAGCACTTTTTGCCAATACTTGTACCACCTGTTAAAGTGCTTTGCCACCGCTTTCCCGTTTGTATTTTTCTGACTGGGAAGGTTTCTTGATATTCGGCATAGACGTCCCCATAGACGGTCTCACAAATTGGAAAAGTGTCCCCATTAACTGCCTGCCCAAACTATTGGAGATAAGAAGTTGAAATTTGGCATAAAGATTCCTCCACTGTAGTAGACATCGACTAAGTTTGTATTTTTGGAATTTCCCACAGGATATCCCAAAAGGAGGATGTTTTCCCCTTGACGGCCTGCCCAAACTGCTGAAACTATTTAGCCGAAATTCGGTATGTGAGTTCCACCTTCTGTGTAGGCGTCCGCTTAAACGGAATTTCAAAAATTCCTATCGGGAGGGAGATAAGGGGAAAAGTATTCTCCTTGACGGCCTGCCTAATCCCTTCTGGCCAACCTAAAATTTTAAATATGTATTCCCTGGAGTAGGACTAACTGACCGGCAACGTAATTTTTCTATTTTGGAACAGAAACATAGTAAAAATGTGGGTTGAAAGGGAAAAATGTCCCCAATAATGGCCTGCCCAAACCGCTGAGGCAATGAAGTTGAAATTTGGTATGAATGTTCCTCATCCATCGCAGACAGCCGCGAAGATCGAATTTTTGTAAATTGCTAAATGGAGGGGCAAAAAGAAGAAATCCTCCCCTTGGTGGCCTGTAAAAACCCCTTCGGCTAGAAACCTGAAATTTAAAATGTGGGTCCCTGGAGTAAGGGCTAACTTATTAGAAAGATACTATTTTGAATTGGTCAGGGTCGTTATAAAATAGGGGCTCAAAAACGGAAAGTGGCCCCTTAACGACCTGTCCAAACTGCTGGAACTAGGAAGCTGAAATTCGGTACTTTGATTCCTCTTCTAGCCTAATTCCAACCGGGAGGGACAAAAAAAGAAAAAGTGTCCCACTTGACAGCCTACTCAAACTGCTGGAACTAGGAAGCTGAAATTCCCTGTCGATGGATTTTCGGAAATTCCTACCCAGAGGGGCACAAATAGTAAAAGTTGGCTAGAAACCTGAAATGTAAAACATATGTTCCTTGGAGTATGGGCTCACTTATCGGGAAGGTGTTTTGTGGAATTTTGGACAGGGACATTGCAAAATAGGGATTAATGAAGCGAAAAGTACCGCTTAAAAGCCTGCCCAAACTGCTGGAGGTAGGATGTTGAAATTTGGTACTAAAGTTCCTCCTCTATTGTAGATGAGATTTTTGGAAATTTCCACAGGTAGGGTCAAAAACAGGAAAAGTCTCCCCCTTAACGGCCTGGCCAAACTGCTGGAACTAGGGAGCTTAAATTCGGTATATGGGTTCCTTCTCCAACGTAGACGTCCCCTAAGACGGTTTTTTGGAAACTCATACCGGGAGGGGTAAAAAGTGAAAAAACTTCCCCTTGCCGAGTTGGGCAAACTGCTGGATATAGAGACCTAAAATTATGTATGTAGTAAGTTCCTCCTCCAATGCAGACGTTCTCGGAATTTTTGGAAATTCCTACCAGGAGGTGTAAAAACGGAATAATTCTCCCCCTTGATGGCCTAACCGAACCCTTCGGCTAGAAACCCGTAATCTATAATATGCTTTCCTTGGAGTATGGGCTAACTTATCGACAAGGCATTTTTAGGACTTTGGACAGGAACGTGGTAAAAATGGTGGCTCAAAAGGGGAAAATTGCCGCCCCCCCCCTGAACATCTGCGTCTTTAGCTAGAAACCAAAATTTAAAGAACGAGTGTATATGGAACACTAAAATTAAGAAACTAAATAGGAAACGAGTGGAATTGAAACACTACACAAGTGGAACGAAATGGATATAAAGGTTGAACGAGTGGAATTGAAATTATAGACAATGGAAATGGAAGAGGAATGGACTATAGAACGAAATGGAATGAGGAGCATAGAATGGGGAACGAGTGGAATTGAAACACTGCAGTTAAAAGAGGAATGGAACGGAGCAAGTGCAAAGAAATGGAATGGAAAAAGAAGCGACTGATATCAATATCGATACACAAGACAGTAGGAACGAAATAGAATGAAACGGGGAAGGAGTGGAATTGAAATAACAGATAATGGGAACGAAATGCAATGGAATGGTGAACGAAATGGAATCTTGGAAGGAGTTGCATTGGAACACTAAAATTGTTAAACAAAATGGAATGGAATTTGAATGACTCAAACTGCCTGAGCTTGGTACTTGAAATTTCGCATGCGATTGAGGCAAGATTATATATATTTGGGATTTTTACTGGGTGGAACAAAAAGGGGTGAAGATTCCCTTTTAATTACCTGTTCAAACACTATCCACGGAATATGAAACTTATGTAGCAATGAAACATTCGGCTGCGCCCGCTAGTGTACATATATACCAAAATAGCATGTATCACATTTTTTGGTATTATTATAAATTAATTATAAAACGAGTAAAAAAGTTAAAGTCGTAAAAGTAAAATGTTTGGATCCGAAATTCGAATGGGTTAATATGGACTTGTGTCAAAATTTTCTATAAAATGATAAAAGAAGAGAAAATCGAAAATATAGCCCATATGGGCGATAGGTCCAAATATGGACCGATACTTTAATTAAGCATTTTCTAAAAAAAAATCAAAATTAACCTGTTTGAGAGCATGGTATCAAAATGAACCACTTTTTATGTTAAATAACGCTGGTTGGCTGAAAACTATATTTAGAAACCATACAAAATTTAAATTAATCCTTTCTTCACATTTTTTAAACAACAATTTATGGTTTCTACATAATTATTTCAGCCAACCAGCGTGTTTAGCTTAAAAAATGAGTCAGTTTGACACCAAGTTCACAAACAGGTTAATTTATATTTTTTTTCCAAAAAATGCTTAATTAAAGGTTTTAATATCGATTTTCATGTCAAATGACACTTTTTTACATTTCAAAAATGTGGGGTCATTTTGACCCCACGTACCTATAAGGATTAATTTCAAATTTTTTATTACTATGTATAAAATTTGGTGTTAACATAATTATTTGGACAACTTTTACCAAATTCCGAAAGAAACAACGGATTGTTTTGATATACTTCCATGAAAAATCGAAAAATTTCACTTTTGACCTTGGTAAAAAAATGGTTAACGTTGTCGGAGTTTTACAAAATTTTCGGAAAACAATCTTTTGTATCAGAATTAAAAGAAATCGGAAGTGATTTTGTTACAGCTAGCTAATACCACATAAATTAATACTATTATCTAAATTATGGCCCAAAATCACACTTTTCTCCAAAATTTTCAAATTTAAAACGCCGTCACTTAAGTTAAAAAATGGATATGTGTAATTTCCAGTAGAATTATTCTCTAAGGTGTAGTTAATAAACCCCTATGCGTTGAAAACTTTTTTTTATATTTTGTTAAACAAAATTTTAAACAACTCAAAACTAGGGATTTGCGAATTTATAAAAAAAATCCCATTTTTGGCTATACCTGGGACTAGGTTATCATCAGCCAAGACAGACAAAAATTTATATCTAAATATTTGTGGATCTTAGAAATGAAACTAGAGTACAACATTGTAAATTTGTTGAAAAGATATTTTATTTTTTTACGCTTTTCATAATTTATCTCATTTTAACCCTACAATGGTCTGAGGAAATTGCAATTACTAAAATATTTTCCAACCGATTTTGGATTGTTATACATTACCAATGGTTGGACTCGACCCCTTCGATTCGGATGAATTTTGGTCAGAACTTTTCTTTTATCATATAACGAAGTATTGCCAAAGGAAAAAAATCACAAATTTTTTTGTCGCAAGTTATGCAATATTTAAAATTACAAAAAATGTCATAATTTTATAATTTTTTGCTTTGTTACGAGGTTATTTTTTGAATATCTCAAAAACTATAATAGCTACAATGGTTCTGAGCTCATTTTAAAGAGGATATTTAGCCGTATTAAAAAAAATATTAAAAAAAAATATTCAAAAATAAAAAAAATAAAAATTTTTCAATTTTAAAATTTAAAAAATACAAAAACTCAAAAACCTATTTTTTTTTTGCTCAATTTCTTTTTTAAATAAAACCTCTAATTGGTCTCCAAAGATCCTGAAATTTTCAATATGGCGTTTTTTTTATTTTTTAAAGATATGAATTTTTTAATTTTTTTATTCTCTTTTTTTAAGTTGAATCTTAATACAACAAAATTAAACAAATATCCAATTTTAAAATTTTGAGCAATAAACAACCAAATTACGCTTTTATTTTTTTGGTAATAGTTGAAAAACAAATAAGGTAAGAAATGGCACACTCTTCCATTTATGTATACTAGACTGTCCCTTAAAATTTCGATTTGTCGATTTTCGTTCATTACACCCCCCAGTTTTATTGGAAATGGTCCCAAATGGAAGAAATCGATTTTTTTTTTTTGGAAAACGTTAACCCTTGCCGAAATTTGGACGAAAATGGCCACTTTTGGAAAAAGTGTATTACTATTAAAAATTTCCAAAATTCGAAATTTCGAAAAAAAAATTATTTTTTATTCCATTTATTCATTTAGTATAGTCAAAGGGATTCATACATGGAATTTTGACTTCATCGGATATCATTAACCCACTTTAGCCTGGAATCCAAAATGACCCACGAATTTGATAAAAGTGCAGAAACGTGTTTTTGTTTTTTAATTAATTTTAAAGATTTTTAATTTTACAATTTTCTTGAGCGTAAGGTTTGTTTTTTATTATAAAAAAGTTTTTTATTATTTTCGATATTTCGCTACTCCATTGTGTAGCATCTTCAGGAAATAAGAAATTAACAAATTATGAACAATTTGAAAAAGTTGAAAAATATTTGTCAAATATAAATTCCTTGTATGTATACATTTATACCAGCAAACAAAATTTTTGGTATAAAAGTATAACAAACAAAAATAATAATAATTAACAATAAAAAATGTATTAATATAATATTTATGTGTTATAAATTAATGTAATGTGTGCTATTTCTTTTGTATTAAATATCTGTAATTCTGAGCTACATTTTCAATATCTGCCTTAAAGTTAATTCTATTTGTTCTTGGTGTATTAATTATCTGTAACATTTCTAATATATAACGACGTTTAAAATTATGTTCTGTATTTAAAACTGATACATTTTCAAAGTCAGGATAGTGATTAAAATTTGAACAATGAGAAGATATTGCTGTCTTTTGTGAATTAATATGCCTATATTTCTGATCTGATCTATGTCCAGCTATTCTAGTTCTCAATTTATTCTTCGTTGTACCTACATATACCTTATCACAATTCTCTCCGTCATTTCCATGACATGGTATTTTATATACTATATTTGACATGTCCAATTTCTGTATCCTATCCTTTGTCTTACTGTATAATTTATTTACTGTATTGTATGATTTAAAAGCTATTCTATATCTATTAGTATCGATTATCTTTGATTTCTCTAAACGTTCTGATACTCCCGGTACATAGACCAAAGACTTGTAAATCTTCTGTTCAATTAAGTTCCCTGTGTTATTATTCCTCCTAAATTTATATTGATTTATTAATGAACAAATTAATCCTATCGGAAAATCATTATCCTTTAATAAATTCTTAATTATTTCCTCATTCTTTCTATGAAATTCTCTGTCACTAATAGTCAATACTTTTTCTATCAAATTCTTCACAGTGTTAATAATGATTTTCTTATTATGTTTTGAATAAAAATTAATAATTCTACCTGACGCTGTTGCTTTCTGATACCAATCCATTATCAAATTATTACCCCTTCTTATTACCAAAGTATCTAAATAAGAACGTTTAGAATTACATTCCTTTTCCATGGTAAACTTAATATCAGGACTAAATTCATTTAATGCTAATAACATATTATCAATTCCATTTTCAGAAATGACACAAAATAGATCATCCACATATTTAGTCATTATCTTTGGCCTAACATCAAATTTTCTAATACAAGTGTCTAATAATTCTTCCATACCCAGGAAAATTTTCTGTTCCAAAGAATCGGTTGTAGAATAGCTACTTTTCATTCACAACCCCTTCTACTGTCGATTCTAACACTGATTCTTTTTATTTGAAATTGTCCCAAAAGCAACCCCTTCTATAGCTCCCAAGTGGAACCGGTTGCTCTAGAATCAGTTCTGGAACTAGTTCTGGAACTGATTCTACGTCACCCACACCTTCTATATAGGATCCCAGGAACTGGTTCCGGAACCAGTTCCATGAAATCGGTTGCAGAGGAACCAGTTGTAGAATGGGTGTGGTATTTTTCATCACTTCGTATTTGTTTGTTGAATAATCTATTCTTAAATTCAAGTGAGTTCTTTACATTGTACTTAGATTGTTCTGTAATCTTCTTTAAAATGTTAGTAATGTATTTACAGAGTTCATATGATGGAGAATTAATAAAAGAACAAATTGGTCTCAATGGAAATTCCTCTTTATGAATTTTAGGTAGTCTATATAATCTAGGTGCAGTAGCAATATTAGTCTTAAGTTTAATTTTCTCTGTATACACAATAATTTTCTTTTCAAAAAGTTCATCAACTAAATTATTATTAATCTTCTGTAATTTACTCGTTGGAAATTTTAAAGATTTTTTAAAATGCCTAATTTGGAGATATCGATTGCTATTTGTACCACATAATAGTTTATATTAAAGAAAAAATAAATTGGAAAAATGATAATTCGAGTTTGTGTTTGGAGCGACTACTTTCCAGGACATTTTACAAAAATTGCTCATTTTGTCAAAATTTAAAAAATTTTTTCATCAAATTTTACACGGTTTTCGGAAAAACAACACTCAAATTTGGTTAGACTATAACTGTCCTTTCATTTCTTTAAAAAAAATTTAACCCTTAGTGGCCTGGGGTCAGAAAAGACCCATTGGACTTAATATTAATTATGACTACGAGATTGTAAAGCCATTAAATTGATAAAAAAAATCCTAACTGGATAAAAATAATTATTTTATGCAACGTGATCCATATGGGGTTAATTTTAATACTTTTGGCCAAAAAACACCCCACTAGGAAAATTACAGAATAACATCTTTCGCATATCCCAATTAAAAAAAAAAATTATCCCCATATGGATCACGTTACACAAAATAATTATTTTTATCCAGTTGAGTTTTTTTTATATTTAATGGCTTTACAATCTCGTAGTCATAATTAACATTAAGTTCCATGGGTCTTTTCTGACCCCAGGCCACTAAGGGTTAAATTTTTTTTAAAGAAATGAAAATAACCAAATTTGAGTGCTGTTTTTCCGAAAACCGTGTAAAATTTGATGAAAACATTGAAATTTTTAAAATTTTTGACAAAATGAGCAATTTTTGTAAAATGTCCTGAAAAGCAGTCGCTCCAAACACAAACTCGAATCATCAATTTTCATTTTATTTTTTTTCTTTAATATCAACTATTATGTGGTACAAATAGCAATCGACATCTCCAAATTAGGCATTTTAAAAAATCTTTAAAATTAATTTAAAAAAAACACGTTTTTGCATTTTTATCAAATTCGTGGGTCATTTTGGATTCCAGGCTAAAGTGGGTTAATGATATCCGATGACGTCAGAATTGCATGTATGAATCATTTTGACTATACTAAATGAATAAATGGAATAAAAAATAACTTTTTCGAAATTTCGAATTTTGGGAAATGGCCCCTTTTTTTTCCAAAAGGGGCCAATTTCGTCCAACTTTCGGCACGGGTTAACGTTCTCCAAAAAAAAAAAACTGGCGGCGGCTAATGGTTAAAATGTTCGGCGGCGATTGATTTTTAGAGTTGAGTCGCAAACGCATCGGCGGCGGCTGGCTTAAAAAAATAGTGCCGACTGGCGGCGGCTAACCAGCTAACTTCGGCCAAAAGGTACATTTTCCAAGAGTTTTAACAGATACATACACTGAAAGAATTATCATCACTTCAGTAATGAATTTCTTCATAGTTTCAATGAAAATTGTCACTGGAAATCGTCCATTGAAAATTTTCATAGAATCTATGAAACAGGTTTCATTAAAGTCAATGTTTATGAAAAGTTCATAAAATTAATGAAACTCTTCATAAAATTAATAGCCCACTCCTCCAATAAATAAATTATTCAGCCAATGAAGAGCTTCATAAAATTTATGAAGCAATTTCATTAATTATTATTTATTATAGTTGGTTGTTGTCGTTGCAAAGCTGAAGTGGATAAATAAAATGTATTTAGCAAATGCAAAAAGCGTAGTAAATTGCACCATATTTAACGGATGTGCAAAATAGATATAATTTTCATAAAATTAAAAGTTTCATAGAATTTTCTAATAAACTTAATTAAATTTTTTTTTATTTATACTTCAATTACATAATCGAGCGCAAAGGGACATATATGGCTAATGAAATTTTTTTCAATGTTTAAAAAAAAATAATATGGTTTATAAAAAAATTTCATAGTCCAAAATTAATAATAAAAAATTAATAAAAAAAATAAAAATTATAAGATAATTCTCTCAGTATGAAAATTAATCCACATCACTAAAACTCGGCCTTGTGGTTATATAAAACTATTGCATTTGAGAATTAAATGTTTAATATAAAATTCTAATTGTATGAAAATATTTAAAAATTAATGGAATGATGATATTTTATAAAAAAATTAAGAAAAAAAGTAAATACTATTGAACAATTTCATAAATATAAAGAACATTTTCATTGAATTTATGAAGATCTCATTTATGAAATTCAATGAATTTTTTTAATGAAGTTATGAAATTTTATGAACGAAAAGTTATGAAAAATTTCATAATATTAATTAAATATTATATACATAATGAAATTCTTCATTGATTCTACGAAAAAAATTCTATGAAATTATATCATTAATATCATGAAGGATAATTCTTTCAGTGTACACGCAAAAAAAGCAACTGCAAAAATATCGAAGTCAACTTTGTAATTTTTTTTATAAATCTGTCAAACCGGTTTTAAATCGATTTGAGTAATTTTTAATAAATTTTTAGTTGAAACACTGATTTAAGCAAAGATTTTAGTTATCTTCATTTAACGCCATACTAAATATCCTCAGTACTTTAACTAATTTTGAGTGTTAATTTTCAAAATTATTTAAAACTAACTAATTCGGTAAATTTTACAAAATTTATTGTTAAAATATAATATTTTCATGTTACTATTATTACCCGGTAGATGGCGCCACCAATGTATCATCCGAAGTTTTAAAGATGGCGCCATTTTTTCCCATCCAGATTTTTTAAAAAGGCCCGTATCTCGAAAACTAAGTGAGATAGAGCAAAATTTATGAAAATTTCGACTACCTCTAACCGTGTAATACCCCAGAGAAAGGGGCTATCTCTATCCAAAAATGGACCTTGACGGGGCTTTGAATAATCCGAAATTTTTAATAAAAATTTTCCACTTCATAAAATGACCCATATCTCGAAAACTAAGCGAGATAGAGCAAAGCGGACAAAATGTTTGCTCGATTGGAGTCCCTATATATGCCCTCACATGATATGGATTAGGCCCGGGGAGGGTCGCGAGACCCTAAATTTGAATAAATTAATAAAATATCTCAGTATAATTACAGATAAAACTGTAGTTTTACAAATTTTTTACTTAAATTGATTTGTTAAATTTAACAAAAAAAAAGTGTTAAAATCAACAAATTTTATTGTAAGCCAAAAATAGGAATAAATTTTGTTAAATTAACAAATTTTTCTGTTCAGCCAACAGACTTATTATTTTGAGTGTAGTTTTCCGAATTTATAAAAATTGAGTTTATATTTCACAATGTCGATAAAATTATAAATACATTTGTTAAGTTTTACACAATTTATTAAATAATATAAGATTTTCATCTCTCTGCCATCAACTATTAGATGGCCCCACCAGTATATTCGATGTTTTAAAGATAGCCCTATTTCTTTCCCTCCCGGTTTTTAAAAATGGTACATATCAACTAAACTAAGAGAAGTAGACCAAAATGGAAATTAAATTCGAATATTCCTAGCTTTACCTCACCCAGAGCTTTGAAGAATTAATTCTTTAATTCAGTTTTTGAATTCTAAATTAAAAATTCAATGAATTAATTCAAAAAAGATTATTTATTGAATGGAATTAATTCATATTTGTTTTTGTTCGATTTGTTTTATTACGAATTAATTAACAGAGCTTTGAAGAGTTAATTCGTTAATTCTGGGCTTCATTAAAAGAGAAACTAAGGTAACAAAAAAAAGTCGCCAACGATGTCAAAGATTTCCGCGGAAAGTGGTATTTAGCAGCTCGAAAGGTATTTAATAATACCATAAAAACATTGATGGAAAGGCATCAGAAAAATTAAAAATTTGGTAAAATAAAAATTTGTATATAGTTTTATAATAATCTTAATCTTAAAAAATGGACATTTTTTTCAAACGCAGTCCTAATAATGCGGAAACCTGTAGAATTGTAGTATCAACAAAACCGCCTGGTTGTGCTACCGCCAGTTTGATGCAAAATATTTTCAAAATCAACGACATCTCAAAACAAAAAAAATTACTTTTCAAATAATTATGTATATTTAAACAAATTATATAAATTTTTAAAAAAAATTTATATTTTTACATTTTTCTAACGGCTTTAGCCGAAAATTGGCTTAGCCGATGAATCGGCTTGGCAAAGGTGTCGGCTGGCGGCGGCTAACCGGCTAAAGTCGGCTGGCTTGTATCTCTGGTGTAATGACAAATCTATTTTTAAGGGAAACTCTAATGTACACATGTGTGTGTGTGTATGTGCCATTTCTTAGCTTATTTGTTTTTCAACTATTACCAAAAAATAAAAGCGAAATTTCGATTTAATAATTTTTCTTTGCTTCTAAAGCAGAGGTCGGCATCGCCTATGCCCATGGGCGCTCTCTCACACCTACATAAGCTCACACATAGAACAAAAAAATAATCAGTCGCATACAAGATTTCAATGATGTAGGTTGTCACATCGCTTGTTTGCCAGATTTTTTACACTCTGCATAATGTTTATTGATAAATTTTTTTTGTAATTTATTTTTAAGTTTATTTGTTTTTATTTTTTTTGTGTTGTTGATTTTTGATATTTGTTTTCGTAGTTGTTTTTTGCTTTTAAATTTTTATTTTATATTCCCAATATAAACATTTAAAATTTTCGAATTATTATACAAACGTTCTTTGTCAGTGCATTGAGAGTGAGAGGCTGCAACTCACTCATACAAGCACAAAATAAGGTTGTATATGTTTACCGATCCCTGTTCTAAAGCCTTCAATTTGTTGTTTATTGCTCAAAATTTCAAAATTGGACATTTGCTTAATTTTATTGTATTAAGATTCAACTTAAAAAAGAGAATTAAAAAATTCATATCTTTTTTTTAAAAAAAACCCCCTCTTGAAAATTTCAGCATCTTAGAGGTCAGTTGGAGGTTTTATTTAAAAAAAAAAATTGAGCTAAAAGAAAAATAGGTTTTTAGTTTTTGGATTTTTAAAATTGAAAAATTTTTAATTTTTTTCTAATACGGCTAAATATCCTCTTTAAAACAAGCTAAGAACCATTTTTGTAGCTATTATAGTTTTCGAGATATTCAAAAAATAACCTCGTAACGAAGCAAAAAATTAGAAAAATTATGACATTTTTTATAATTTTAAATATTGCATAACTTTCGAAAAAAAAATTTTTAATTTATTTCCCTCGGCAAAACTTTGTTATATGATGAAAGAAAGGTTCTGACCAAAATTCATCCAAATCGAAGGCATCGAGTCCAACCATTGGTCGATTTGAGATGGAATGACCCATTTGCATTTTCTAAAAAAACGGTTATTAAATAGCCACTATTTGGAAAGAAAGCCAAAAAAGTGTTTTTTCGCCTTGTAAATCGTATTTCAAACTTCAAGGCCGATGCGCCACGTGTCATCGTTATCAGATCAGCCTAATTTTTTGCACGGTGTATTTTTATACCAAATGGCATATTTCTAGGGGGGAGACGGCCGTAAATCGCAAGTTTCAAAATAAGGTCCACCTTGGGGTACATACTCTAGGTCAAAAAATGATACTTAGGGACACGATTTGGGATATAACTCAGAGACGAATCGAGATACCACCTCAAATTTTTCACTCAAATGTATAAGAGAGTTTAACAATAACCATACATTTTTAAGAATTTAAAAAAATGCGCATTTTGAGCAATGGGAATTTGAACTCAAGACCTCAAGAAATTACCTTTGACCCTTCAATGAAAAAAATCGATATGCATAGCATTTTAAAGGGTATATTCCTACCTAATAATTAATACCAAAATCAATTTTATACCTTCAATAGTTTTTAAGTTATTGTCGATTTTGTAATCATACTTTAGTAAAATTTTACCGTTTTTTACAATTTTCGTGACGTCATATTTCGGAAACCGAAAAGGTCCGGGCCGCAAAATTTATGCATCGTTAATCTCTTGTAGTGTACCGCAGTTATGGCGAATTTCATTCAAATCGGAGATGGTAAATCCGAATGGTGTTTTGAGTTGATTTGTTTTCACCCATATGTGACATTTAATGTATATCACCTAGATTACTTATATCGTTTATATATCGTTACGTCCTACTTTGTTAATAAACTAAAAAATTATATAATTATACTATAAAAAATTATATGCTGATGTCACCAAGGTGATAATGAAGATCGCCTTGGTTATGTCGTTTGGTTTATTTTATTGGTATATTGGAAAGGGCCTATATTACAGCCAGCATTAGGTGCGTAATTAAAATATAATTTTTCTAATTTAAAAAAATTCGTTTGATAAATTTTAGTAAAAATTCAAACCACATGCAAATTACGGAATTTTTGTATTTATTGATTTAAAATTTTTACTAGGGGATTCAAATTACTGGGGATTTGCTTTGTTCGAGTAACCTAGTAATTCGATTTTTAGGTTTTGAAATTACTCGATTAATTATGTAAGATTTTAAAATTACTCGAGTAATTCCATTAATAGTGTAAGGTTTAAAATTACTCGAGGAACAATTTTTTTTCATTATTTTTTCGTAAAAATTATCAATTTTTTGTAGGTTTTATAGTTTATTAGTAACAAAACACAGCAAATTAACAATTAAAATGAATCTATCAGTAGAAGTTTAAACAACGTTTAAATCATTAATTTACGTTAACTTTGAAATCTAAGAGAGGTCTGTTAAATACTCATTTAAAAATAATTTGTGGCGCAGTATTCTAAAAAGCTAAAAATTTTGGATGGCTTAATAATGATCACAACTACATTTTTTATTTCTTTAGAGGAGATGGACAAAAAATACAATAAAATCTAAAAACTGTGAATATGTGTGAATGAAATTTTTTAGTGATGAAAAATGCATTCAAATAAATTTTAGATTCAAAGATTTTTTTAAGTTTTTTCAAAAATCAGAAATAGAGTTATGGGCTTTTTGTATTTGGAAGTTTTGTATTTCGTTAATAATACTGCACAAAGAAAGCTTATACAAAATCAACAGTTCCTAAATATTTTTACTTAAAGTTAAAGAGATCTTCTAAAAATATACAGTTATGGTGTTTTGCTTTTTAAAAGACTTTCCTTAAATTTTTATAAAGGTCTTTTTTTGTAATTCTATTTTACTTTCACAGTGCCTTCAAATATAGTAAAATACAGACTCAGAAATATTATTCCTTAATTAGATTTTTAACTCTTATTAACTTTTGAACGAATCGATAAGCATTTAAATTCCATCACTATTTTCTTCAAACAATCAATTTGATTTTTTTTTGATTCTTTTCATATAATCAAACGCACTGATTCAATTTTAACAAATTAATTTAACCAATAATGGTTGCCTTCAATAGCGAATCTAATCATAAAACAATTAAATTCTTTAAAAATTGAATCAATATATAAATATAAAATAAATTTATATAAGTCATATCTCACTTTATTTAATTTCAAATCGTTGATTTAAAGTGGTTAATGATTCAGAAAATGATCACAGTATTTAAATTCAAACTGTAACTAAGACATTACTTTAAAATCTATAAAAAATAAAAAAAAGTATTCAGCAAATTAAAAACAAATTGGTACTAATACTAATATTACTAAAATGAAGTACGAACTTTGTTTTTGTAAGAATTAGAAGAAACTGTACAATTATTCCTCATATGGTTAAAATTTCCATTTGAAAAAATAAAAAACCTCTATAACTTTCAAGGCTATCGTAAAAATTTATGAGCATAACTGGCATTACTGCGACGTCGAATATAATTCCTCTATTTGTTATCAAGGATGCATTCAGTCCCCATTGCTTTTTAATCTTTATTCGCAATGTATATTTCAAGAAGCTTTGGATCAAATGAATATTGGAATTAAAGTTAGTGGTCAATATATTAACAATATCCGATATGCAGATGACACGACGTTATTGTCCGACAAGATGGATGACCTAAAGCAACTTTTAAACGCAGTTAATACTTACAGCAAGAACTACGTCCTTAAAATAAATAAGGAAGAAACAAAATATATGATAATAAGCAGAAATATGAATCCTTATTATGGATGTAACATTACCATTAATAACGAACCGCTTGAACGAGTTGCTAAATTTAATACTTTGGTTTCTGGCTACAAGAGAGTTGGTAATGCAACAAAGAGAAATGGCTAGAAGCACATTCTGTTAATTTAAAAAACTTTTAATAAACAGAGATATAAATGTGAAGCTTCGTATACGATTTATGAAATGTTATATGTAGTCAGTCCTTCTATACGGAGTTGAATCGTGGACACTAAAAGTAGCGAACATGAATAAATTAGAAGCATTTGAAAGGTGGTGCTATCGCAGAATCTTAAAAATTTCATGGACTGAAAGAGTAACCAAAGTAGAGATTCTAAGCAGATTGCAAAAAGAACGAGAAATATTAACTGTGATAAAACTGTCTATCTTGGTCATATAATTAGAGGTGAAAAATACGAAATGCCACAATTAATTTTACAAGGCAGAATAGAAGGAAGAAGAGACATAGGAAGAAAGCAATTGTCGTGGCTTAGAAACATAAGAAATTGGACTGGCTTAAGAACCATAGGTGAATTAGTTCACACAGCACGAAATCGGGTTGACTTTGCTGAAATTATTAATAATATTACATAATTTTCTTTTACAATCTATAACATACATGGGAATTTTTCATTAGCATTGAAATTTCATTACCATTAGTTCATACTAATGACAATGAAAAAAATTTCATTACCATTTAATGGTAATGAAATATTTTTCATTAGAAAAATCATTACTAATGGCAATGAAATCACACTAATGTATAAAAAAACTAATTACAATTGATTAAAAACCATTTGTTTACAAAAAAATTGAGGCAAAGGAAAACGAACAACGGGTTTGGCCGAGGAAGTTATAAAACAATTTTTTAAGGAGAATCCATTCCATTCCGTTAAACTTTACCTGGATACAAATAACAATGGAATGGAAAGTAGTATTTAATTTCAAATGATCATGAGCCTGAATGAGCATATTCCATCTTCTATTTCAGCGAGTTTTACTCCATTTTTACGTTTTTCTGTCAATGGCAATTATTTTTTTTAATTTATTCATTAACAATGGTAATGAAATTTAAAATCATTGTCATTAATCAATGAAATTAAATTTTAGAATCATTATCATTAATTAAAAAAATGGTAATGAAATTTACATTACAATTGATATCAATGCAATGGTAATGAAATCATCAATTAATTAGTCCAACTAATTAATTAGTCCCATGTATGATCTATAAGTATATATTTTTACTTAAAAGCTAAACTCAGCTGAAAATCTTATATTTTAACAATAAATTGTGTAAAATAATAAGTCTGTTGGCTTTACAGAAAAAATTGTTACTTTAACAAAATTTATTCCTGTTTTTGGCTTAAAATAAAATTAGTTGATTTTAACACTTTTTTTTGTTAAATTTAACAAATCAATTTAAGTAAAAAATTTGTAAAACTTCAGTTTTATCTGTAATTATACTATGTCGTAGAATTTATTAAAATTGAAGGTCTCATGTGAGGGCATATAAGGGCACTCCAATGGAGCAAACATTTTGTCCGCTTTGCTTTAGCTCGCTTAGTTTTCGAGATATGGGCCATTCTATTAAGTAGAAATTTTTATTAAAAATTTCCGAAGGTCCAAATCCCCGTCATGGTCCATTTTTGGATAATCTCTTAGTTTTC
This sequence comes from Leucophora obtusa, assembly GCA_949987735.1. NCBI lineage: Eukaryota > Metazoa > Arthropoda > Insecta > Diptera > Anthomyiidae > Leucophora > Leucophora obtusa. Next base: position 105,945,288 of record OX465299.1, on the reverse strand, counting down.
AAGACATGGGCCATTTTAAATACTCGGGAGGGAAAGAAATGGCGCCATCTTTAAAACTTCGGATACATTGGTGGCGCCATCTACCGGGTAATAATAGTAACATGAAAATATTTTATTTTAACAATATCTTCTGTAAAATTTACCGAATTAGTTAGTTTAAAATAATTTTGAAAATTAACACTCAAAATTAGTTAAAGTCTTGCGGATTTTTAGTATAGCGTTAAATGAAGATAACTAAAATCTTTGCTTAAATCAGTGTTTTAACAAAAAATTTGTTAAAAATGAGTCAAATCGATTTGAAACCGGTTTGACAGATTTTCTACTGACGTATTATTTTAAGTGTACCTAAAAAAAATACAAAGTTGACTTCGATATTTTTGTAGTTGCTTTTTTTGCGTGTATGTATCTGTTGAAATTCTTGGAAAATGTACTTTTAGCCGACGTTAGCCGGTTAGCCGCCGCCAGTCGACACTATTTTTTTAAGCCAGCCGCCGCCGATGCGTTTGCGGCTCAACTCTAAAAATCAATCGCCGCCGACCATTTTAGCCATTAGCCGCCGCTAGCCGACAGAATGGACCGGCTTGTATCTCTGACCCTGACCACATAGTGGTGTAGGGTATAACAATGACTCGCTTTTTTGTTATGTTTGCTACTGTTATCGAAATGTTTTGTAATTGTAGCAGTAGCTAAAAACAAAACTATGATTTCAATTAGAGTTTTACTAAGCCTGTATGTGAGGTTCTAAATAATTTAGTCATATAAAAGACCTTATAACTGAAAGTTACATCTAAAAGACATTTATTTCCACAAAACAAAATAAATTTTTTTAACGTAGATTAATTTAAATCGCCATGTTATTATTTTTACTAGTGTTTCATAACTATAGCCACACTTTCAGAAAAATGAATTTAGAAGTTAAAAGCATTTGAGTAAAAAATTAAATAAAATAATTTAATGTTAGGTAAAGTCGACCTGATTTTATTTAATACCAAAAATTTTAATTTAATACCAAAAAAAAAAAAACTCATGAAACTTTCATAATGTTTATCTTGAAATTAATGAAAAAAATGCATATATTCTATGAAACTTTCATTAGATAAATGAATCCATTCATTAAAATTGATTTAATGAATCATGTTTCATTAATCCAATGAAACCGTTCTTTGGGGACTTTTCAATGAAAAAATTCATTGTATTAATGAACAAATTCATTAATACTATGTACAAAATTCTATCAGTGTAAAGGCTCTAGGATATAATTGCAATTCAAATGAAAACTTCACTTACTTTCCTATTTTGCAAATAAAGTAAAATCTCTTAATCGGATTTGCAAACTCTTCACACATGATGTAAATTCATATTCCACTAAATTCTTTTTGTCAAAAAAATCACAACTTTTGCATCAACATTTTCCGAAAATTCAATCTGAAACACAAATTTTATCGCCAATTTACAAAAATGTATATTTTTGTTAAGTCGATTTCATTTAAAATTTTGGGTGGCAGTATGCTTTGACTTGGTTTATCTTTGGAGAATTCGGATTGGTTAATTTATTTTCAACCAATCAAAATGTTTGAAAATATAAATATTTTTGTAGGGTTTTCATACACCAAATGAACAAAACCGTATGTTTAACAATAAAACGGACTAAATTTGAAATGATCTTTTATAGTACTTTTTTGAACATGCATATTTTAAAATCGTTAATTTTTAGGAATTTGCACTTAAATTATCTAAAGCTTTGTTGAAATTGATTAGAAAATATGTGTGTTACATATTTCAATGGTTTTATCTGAGTTTTTTTAATTTCAGATTTGTCACAGACTCCTTAATTTTTAGTTATTAAAAAAATCAATCTTTTTCAGCTTTAGCCAATTTTTACTTAAAATTAAAACACAAAGTGCGAAATTTTTTTGATAAATTAAGTAACATGAGATGTTTACTAATGGTAATCCTTTCATCGGAGATTAATTATTAACGAAATCGTGAAAAAAGAGAAATTTCAACTTCAAATGCATATATAGAGAATATTATCGCAGCTATCAAGACGTGCGATATATCAAATTAAAGGGCATGTCTCATCCTATAAAAATTTTGCAAAGAATAGCGTTCATACTTTTAATTTTGTATGTTTTTGCAAAAAGTTTATCACAAAATTCAAATTTTCTGGAAATACGGTTTTGCAAATATTTCTTAAACTATAGCTAACTTTAAAATTCTAGTGCCATATTCGTGATCTGCATCCCAAAGTCTATTAGAAATGATGTGTCGCAATCCCGATGCACCAAATTTTTCTTATTTTGTTATACTGTGTAATAAATAAAAAGTATATGAAATTTAACTGTGTAAAAACAACTTATTTAAAGTATTAAGAGTGGATCATTATTTAATATTTAAAAACATTGACTACAATAGGCCGTTATTAGGAAGTCAAAATTTTATTTTATAAAATAATGAAAAAGGTAATGATACTATTATTGGTAATGCAGATAATAATAAGGTGTTATTACCAATATTTAGCTGGGAAAGTTTGCATTTGTTGTCCAGTTTTCTTTATCCTAGGATTACAAAACGTGGTTTTGTATATGTAAACGTAAACCTTCATATATTTCCAAGCTTTTTGTAAACTTTTTGTTAATGCAAAAACTCTCTGGTAGTCAACATGCATATATCAAGGGCAGCTCAACGCAAACTGCGCTTCATGAGGTTATGACCATAGCGGAGAGAACCCTAGAATTCAGAAAATATACCTTGGCTGCTTTCTTAGATATACAAGGTGCTTTCAGCCATGTCATAACTAGGGTTTGGGATTTCCCGGACTTTTTTATTTCCCGGGAAACGGGAATAAAAAGAATTGATTCCCGGGAATTTCCGGAAATCCCGGGAAATATTTTTGAACAAAATTGTTAATGAAAACCACCTATATAAGTAACTTTTTAAAAAAAAAACACTATTTCAGTACAAATTCAGTGTGCATAGTGAGAATTCGAAGTAAAAATATCAGAATGTTGAACATTTGATTTCACATAAATTACTCCAAGCACTGCCAAATGAATTGCATGATTCCAGCAGAAAACACCCACTACTGGACTGTCGGAAACAAACCGTTTCATCACATTTGGCCCATTAGATGTGGTGGCCACAATGTTATTTTCCAAAGACAAATAAAACTCTTCTAGTCTTATTTCTACAATTCTTCTTATTTCACCAGCATTACATCTTCCTGATATATAAACCAACCCCAGGTTATAAAATGAATTATTTCCATCTATATATATTTTCAAATATCTCTTTTATGATATTCTTGTCCATTCATCTAAGATTATAGTAAATCTCCTATTGTTAAAAATATTGCTTGATATATCTTTCATCATGATATCTTTTACATGATTGTAGTAATTTAATATAATGTTCTTTATATCGGTTTAAATTTTTGGGCAGGTTTGCCAGGTTTTTATTATAAAAACTTTCTCGAATAAACGAAGATCTAGTAGTTATGGTGCGGATTGACATTCCGTCGACTGCGGCTAATTTGGATACCATTTCAGGTAGGGCAACATAAAACGTTCAATGCCTATTCAGCTTACACTTTTTTCTTCGGGTACTTTACTAATTTTAGCTGGAACGTTATTCTTGTTGTTGTTTTCTTCAAGAGAAGTTGCATTACCATCAATTTTTTTTTTTTTTTGTGAACCAAATTTAGATGTCGGATAACCAAATTTAGATACCTCCGTTAACCATTAGTCTTTTTGGGCAAATATTGCACTGCGCTGCATTTTCCTTTTTTGTGAAGTATTTCCATACTGCTGACAATTTATTATTTAATATAAAAGAATATATTAGTTTGAAAGCAGGTGTATTAAAATAAAGTAAACTTACTTGAAAATATCACATTTATTAATGAAAACGTTACTTACAAAATTATTGGCCCTTAATATAATGGAGTATTTTAAATTTAAAGTGGACTTTATTTTTAATCATACGGTTTTGATAATTTTGTGTATGAAAACCTTACAAAAATATTTATATTTTCAAACATTTTGATTGGTTGAAAATAAATTAACCAATCAGAATGCTCCAAAAATAAACCAAGTCAAGGTATACTGCCACTCAATATTTTAACTAAAGTCGACTTTAACTAAAGAATACATTGGAAAAATTTTGATAGTATGGGCGATTATTTGTAAGAAACTAAACTTTTTTTTCATATTTCTTTGAAACATTTGACCAAGTTTTTAGGTTTTAATACTTAAATTTTGAATAAGTCATGCGAAAAATCTTGAGTAGTTGAAATGCTCCTAATTACTTGACAAAGATTTTTTTTGTGTGTCAAATAAATTGATTCCCTTTTAAAAGATTTTAACAATGACATTTTTGTTTTGGTATTTAAAATGTTTTTTATGACTAAAATTAAAAAATCCTATTCCAAAAAAAAACAATTTAAAAAATTTGATATTTTTCCAGCAAACTTTTCCCCTGAATTCCCGAACCCCAATCCCTAAGAATAACGGATGCAATTCAGAGCGCCCTTTTAGATCCCGGCGTGGAGACTTATGTCAGAGGCTGGTTGGTAACCATGCTGGGCTCCAGAATTATCAAAACTCGTCTGGGTAATAGCGAGAAGCCAAAACAAGTTAGGAGAGGAACACCCCAAAGTGGGGTGATCTCACCCCTGTTATGGCTTCTGGTTATTAACTCAGTTCTTATTAAGTTGGATAAACAAGGACGTTGTTTATGCGGACGATGTGGTGATGTTAGTTTCAGGGATATTTCTGGATATGATAAGTGATATCGTGTCCAGCGCTCTGGAGACTCTCATTAACTGGACCACAAGCTATGGCCTGGCAGTGGATCTGAGTAAAACGGGACTGGTGCTTTTCACCACAAAGGCCAAATGGAGATTCAGACTACCGCGGCTTCATTGCTGTGAACTCACCCTCTCTGAACTTGTTTAGTACCTTGACATCATACTGGACACAAAACTGTCTTGGAAACTCAATACCGAGCACAAAATTAGGAAGGCAACGGTTGGTTTCGACTTCTACTCGCAGATACGGGATCGTGGAAGGGAAGAACCTACGGACATGCTATTGTTATCGATAGCTGCCCCCGCAGCTTTGACTAGAGTCGGACTACTCTACTCCTAAGATCGACTTCTATAGGCCTTTTCGGGTCAGTTTCCCTTCTACAAATGATTGGGATAGGAGGGATCCAACGGAAGGATTCGACATCAAAGTGTACATCCGGATACACCGATGGATCAAAGATGAGTGGGCTCTGGAGTCTTCTGTGGTGAGTGCGACATATGGAGCTCCTACAGGCTCCCTGATCATGCTAGAATCTTTCAGGCAGAGATTCTGACTACTAGGGAAGCCTTTAGGCTCTTGTGTGCGGTCGGGGCTCAGGGATCCGTGTGTATCTTCGTTGATAGCCAGGCGGCGCTTATGTTTTTGAGCTCTTACATTTCATCCTCTATCCTTGTCAGGCAGGACAGGGAATAAATGTCAATGCTAACTCGGCAGATCCTGATAACGTTGGTATGGGTCCCCGGCCATAGGGACTTTTACGGTAATGAGCGGACAGACGGTTTGCAAGGGCAGGTTCTGCCTTTAATGTCTCCATAGCGATACCAGTCACTAGACCGCTGGGGACCGTTAAGGGTGTCATCTTCGGGCACTACCTGCAAAAGGCGAGGAGGAGATGGACTAGACAAACACTTGCAGGACCGGGAGACTTATGTGGACCGACTGTGAGCTGGGATGCACTAAACCTCTTCTCGGCAGGAGCAGGAGGGAAGTGTTGAGGCTAGCGGCCGTGGCTAGCGGACACTGGCTACTGGGTAGGCACGGCAGCAGAATCGGACATGCCCGTGATGTAAGATGACTCAGCTTTGGCATTCCAGATCAAGAGGAGATCGTGAGTGCATCCGACATAGGAATTTAGGCGATCATATAGAATGCGACCTCTCTGTGATGTTGTGGATAAGATTAGGTAATCTTGTCTGGTATCTTAATATTACGGGTTGGGTCTAGTTCTCCGGATATTAGTTCCTTACGGATAGTGTGGTCTTTTCAAAATGGAGTCCCTCTTAGCTCTACTTGATTATCACGAGGGCGTGAGCTGACACTTAAACCAACCAACAAACCAACACCAAGAAATATTGGAGCTAGACCAGGGGTTGCAAGACTTTTTTCGCAGCGTGCCAAAAACAGATATTTTGTTTTGTAAAAATATGTTGCGTGTCACCAGCTCATTTTTTATTTTATAGCCCTTTTTTCATTGTAAACTTATAAAATTTCAAAACTTTTCATCCTAAAGATGTCACCACATATTAAGAGGCTTTTTCTCTCTGAACGTTCACTTTTTTAGACCTAAATTTATTGTATATTCCCTGCAAGAAAAGAGTATCCATTTTTTTTAAGCAATACTTCTTTTTCTAAACTCAAAATGAGACAGTCCAAAAATTAAATACTACAAATACAACAACACATAGAGACATGAGGCAAAAGCATAGTTTTGTACTGAAGATTTGTTAAATTTACAACAGTATCGGTTCTTTCCTATGACATGCACATTTTAAATTCATTGATGGAAATGCCAAATTTTGAACTACAATCAGTTATAGAAAAACACAATTCAAAAATAAAAGTAGCTCAAATTTGGCATTTCCATCAATGAACTTAACACGTGCGTGTCATAGGAAGGAACCGATACTGTTGTAAATTTAACGAATTTTCAGTACAAAACTATGCTTGTGCGTCATGTTCCCATGTGTTGTTGTATTTTTATTATTTTAGTTTTGCATATTATTTTATTAAATGTAGATAAAATAGTAATTTTTTTAAATAGTGCTTAATATTTTTGCTGGGTTGTCGTCCATTTTCATCCAATTTTCGGGCTCTTTTTCATTTCTCCGATCCTGAAGCTTTCTCTCATCGAAACTTTAACAATTTCTGTCAATTTTAAAATCTAAGAAATTTTACAAAATTGCTTTTCAAAACGTAGTTACTGCTGAAAAATATTTTAGTTAACACTGAAACAGCATCGTTTTTTTCGTAAGAGAAATCGGAAAAATCAAAAAAATGTTGTAAAGAACGATAAAAATAAAGGAATTAGGCATCAATACCCCAAAATCGAAAAAGATGGACCTGCGTAAATCCACTTTCTCTTTTTTATTGCTGAAAACCAGAGAATTCTGTTGGTTTAAAATCATTTTTAATCATTTTGAATTGGGGAAAGGTGGCAAACAACTGGAATGCGTGCCACAGCTTTGTCAGCCGTGACCACATTTTATTGTAGTATACCGATTGACTCAGAATCACTATTTGAGTCGATACGGTGATGTCGGTCTGTCCTTTCGTCTTTGCTAATTTGTCAATTTGGGTGCAGAGGTAAAACTGTTTTGGCCAAGGTTGAGTCCAATATAGCATCTGGTTAATTTATATAGATAATCCTTGGTATAACTTTCGGGGGCCAATTCAATTTGGCCCACGAGAGCGGATTTTAATTATTTCTTTCTAAGACATGTGTACACAGCGGCTTGATGTATATATCATTAACCAAATTTTAATTTTTTTAAACCCCAAAAATAAACAGTTGTGAGAATTTTTGTTCATATAAATGTACGCATAGAAGTTAACTTTTATGTTAAACGAGGTGTAAGTAAGTTCTAAGTAAATACCAACGTATATAGATGTATTTATGTTGCTATCAAAGAAAATGTTTCTAAGTCCTGTTAACTTATCTCAAAATAAACTGAGTTTATTGCTTAACCATAGTTATGAATGTCAAATTTATATGGAAATATCTCTGGTTATTATTTAACCATGGTTATGTTGGAAATAAGTTACTCGCCCTAAGAAACATATATTAACTCGTTTGAAAAAAAAACAAAAACAAAACCGAAGTTGAATAAAGCGAAATCGTAGTAGTAAAAATAAATTTACAAACAAATTACTCGTATCAAAATATATTACATGACTAAAACAGGGTAGAGGGTAGTTTTAATAACTTTACTAAGGTTGCCATGACACTTTTTTGACATATTTCGACAGAAAACTGTTTACAAATTTTCAAAAGAAAATAAAATATATTTGTGCGGTATTAACTTAACGTCACAACAGGAGGCCTGTATACATATCAATCTCTCTCAAACCTCTTTTTATTTGTTCACGAACTCTGACATGGTTTTGAAAACTAAATGAAAGCATATTGCTGAGAGCAGTTTTTTCTTGATAATGAAGGGAAAAAGGCGGAATTGAGAGAAATTTCACAGATTTGTAGGAAAACTGAAGAATTTCCACATATTTCCAAAAAAAAAAACAAAGTGAAATTGAAAACATAAACCTTTTAACTGGAAGTGGGCGCTTGACACGTGACTCGATCGTAATCGTAAGTAATACTTATTACACTCACGTGATTCCTACTTGAGTGTGAGTAAGAATAAATAACTTGTGAGTGGTTAATCCAAGCGTAAATTTAGTTTTCTTCATCATTTATTTTTAGAAATTTCTACTGCTTTTTGTGAGAATTTCGTAATTGTAAGTAATATTTGCTGCAATCAAGTGAACGTATGTGAGCATGCTTGAGCGTATGTCAGTATGTGTGGGAGTGAGTAGGATTTTATTTTTTTTCTTTCGTCAGCATGAGTAAAATATCAATCAGGCCCATCTCTACTTTTAACCTTGCTTTCATTTGGTCAGCCGAGACGACTGCAAAACCAAATAGAACCCTAGGATGTGTAGTCTCTCTACTACATATATAACCTCTGTACAATACATTAATGTCGTTTGGAAACGGCTAAATACAATATTTTGTATACTATCTGAAACTTTTGTAAAAACTTTAAAGAAATCTCAATTTAATTTAAAATTCAAAACTTTATCGTAAATTTTAGCCTTAAAGACCTAAAAGCGTTTCACTAAAACAACATGTGTAATGAACATTTAAGTTGTGTGAGTATTCATTGCAACCAAGATCATGATTGTTCCATACATATTTAAGTCGCATTTTTACCCGTACCACCCTTGAAACCCCTGTCTCGAATACTTACGAAAATTTTACCTCTATTAATTACTTAAAAACAAGTTTCTTATGCCCCTGTAATAGATGTTAAATATTCGTTTTACTAAAATTTTGAATTTACCTATATTTTATATTAAAAGCATAATACTTTACCATAAGTTGTTGGCAAACGATATGAATAAATTACAAAGCCCTTACAATCAGATATTAATTTTGGCAACATAAGCGGTGTTCATTAATTTTTTCATAATGAATACATTTTTATTATTTGCAGTTTCTTTTGATGTCAACATAGATATGAATTATGAACATTGGAGTAGATAGGTCTGTCAGGATGGGGGTATTACCCCTCTAGACCATAGATTACATAGATATCAAACTCTTCTTCTTCTTTTGTCAACAAACACATTTTTTCAAACACAGTCTCATGAGATACGTTCGCTGACAGCGAATGCCAAAGTGTAAGATATATATGTAATTTATGCTCTAGACCTGCTAGCGCCTCCCACAATTTAAAAAATGTTTAATACATTTCGTTGTTTAACTAAATGGGTGAAAACATATCAACTCAACACACCATTCAGATTTACCATCTCCGATTTAAATGAAATTCGCCATAACTGTGGTACACTACAAGAGATCAACGATGCATAAATTTTGGGGCCCGGTCCTTTTCGGTTTCCGAAATATGACGTCACGAAAATTGGAAAAAACTGTAAAATTTTACTAAAGTATGATTACAAAATCGACAACAACTTAAAAACTATTCAAAGTATATTTATTTGGTATTATTTATTAGGTAAGAATGTACCCTTCAAAATGGTATGCATCTTTTTTTCATGGAAGGGTCAAAGGTCATTTCTTGGGGTCTTGTGTTCAAATTCCCATTACGCGAATTCTTAAAAATACATGATTATTGTTAAACTCTCTTATACACTTGTGTGAAAAATTTAATGTGGTATCTCTATTCGTTTCTGAGTTATAGCCAAAACCGTGTCGCTAAGTATAATTTGTTGCCCTAGTCTATGTACCTTAGGATGGACCTTATTTTTCAACTTGCGATTTAAGGCCGTCCCCCCACTAGAAATATGCCATTGGGAATAAAAATGCACCGTGCAAAAAATTATTGTGATCGGATAACGAGAACACGTGCCGCATCAGCCCAGAAGTTTGAACTACGATTTACAAAGCGCAAAAATCACTTTTTTGGCTTTCTTTCAAATTAGTAACCGCCCAGCAAAATCTTTCATTACCAAATAAGTGGTTATATAATAGGAATTCATAGCTCCGTACAACTTATTTTTTGGCGTCTAAACTCATTATTTTTGTTTGGCGTGGTCGTTTTTATAAGTAGTCACGCTTACCCGCTCGCTTACGAAAAAATGAGAAATAAGTAGTTATGAGATTTTGAATAATAAGTGGTTACACACATGCTTACAAAAAGTTGAATTATAAGTGGTTATCCGATTGCTTACTTGATTCTTAAAAATAAGGAGTTAAGCAAATACTTTAGCTTAAGGAAATACATTCAGAAAAATTTAAGTTTTCTCTAGTGTGTAATTTTAGGACTCGTCATAAAAATTTAAACATAAAACATATTTACATATAATAAATAAAAATGTGTAAAATTTAACTGCGTAAAAAGTACTTATTTAAACTATTACGAGTAAGTCATTATTTTATATTTAGAAACATTGAATACAATAGGCGGTTATTAGGAATTCATTATTTTATATTATAAAATAATGCAAAAGTTAATGATATATCATTTTGAGTAATGCAGATAGTAATGAGGTGTCATTACCAATATTTTGCTGGGCGTATTTTTAGAAAATGTAAATATAATCATAATCTGGACTGAATTACGTTTCTGGTAATGTATAAAAGTTCAAAATTGGTTGGAAAATATTTTATTAATTGCAATTTCCTCACAGCATTGTAGGGTTAAAATGAGATAACCCAGCAAAATCTTTAATTACCAAGTAAGTGGTTATATAATAGAAATTCATAGCTCCGCACAACTTATTTTTTGGCGTCTAAACTCATTATTTTTGTTTGGCGTGGTCGTTTTTATAAGTAGTCACGCTTACTCGCTCGCTTACGAAAAAGTGAGAAATAAGTAGTTATGAGATTTTGAACAATAAGTGGTTATACACATGCTTACAAAAAGTTTAATTATAAGTGGTTATCCGATTGCTTACTTGATTCTTAAAAATAAGGAGTTAGGCAAATACTATTAGCCTAAGGAAATACATTCAGAAAAATTTAAGTTTTCTCTAGTGTGTAATTTTAGTACTCGTCATAAAAATTTAAACATAAAACATATTTACATATAATAAATAAAAATGTATAAAATTTAACTGTGTAAAAAGTACTTATTTAAACTATTAGGAATTTATTATTTTATATTATAAAATAATGCAAAAGGTAATAATATATCAATTTTGGTAATGTAGATAGTAATGAGGTGCCATTACCAATATTTTGCTGGGAAATTATGAAAATCGTAAAAAATAAAATATCTTTTAAACAAATTTACAATGTTGTGCTCTAGTTTCTAAGATCCACAAATATTCAGATATAAATTGGGTTATGATAACCTAATCCCAGGTATGGCCAAAGGTGAGATTTTTATACCCTACACCACTATGTGGTCAGAGTATTATAAGTTTGTGCTGATGTTTGTAACACCAAAAAATATTGGTCCTAGACCCACCTTATAGTATACCGATCAGCTCAGAATTTTTTTATATTTCGATTTAACGATGTCCGTCTGTCCGTCCGTCTGTCTGTCCATGCATTCTTGTGCGCACTCTACAGGTCGCAAATATTAAGATATTTTGATGAAATTTGGTACACAGACCTATTTTGGCCCAAGAACGAAGCCTTGGTGAACATCGGTCCATGTTTAGACCTAGTGCCCATATAAGGGTCCCCCCAAAATTGGCTTGGTTACAAACTGCAGATCGCAAATATGAAGATATTTTAATGAAATTTGGTGCGCTGACTCACATTATAGAAAATTTTGACACAAGCCCCATTTTAACCCATTCGAATTTCGGATCCAAACATTAGTTGGCTTTTACCCAGACTGGTGTAGGGTATTGTATAGTCGGTATGCCCGACTTTAACCTTTTTACTCGTTTTGATTTATCGATGTCCGTCTGTCTGTCCATGCATTCTTGGTCGCACTCTACAGGTCGCAAATATTAAGATATATTAAAGAAATTTAGTACACCGACCTACTTCGGCCCAAGAACGAAGCCTTTTGATTTTGGTTAAAATCAGTCCATGTTTAGATCTAGTTCCCATATAAGGGTCCCCCAAAATTGACTTGTTTACACGCAGCAGGTCGCAAATACGAAGATATTTCAATAAAATTTGCTTCGCTTACTCACATGGTCCCAAGGACAAAGACTATTGATTCTATATAGCATATTTGGACCTACCGCCCATATGGACTATATTTCCGATTTTCTCTTCTTTTATCATTTTATAGAAAATTTTGACACAAGTCCATATTAACCCTTTCGAATTTTGGATCCAAACATTAGTTGGCTTTTAACCAGACTGGTGTAGGGTAGTATATAGTCGGTATGCCCGACTTTAACTTTTGTACTCGTTTTTTAATTAATTTATAACATATCTGTTAAATTTCGATTACGATTACTAGAGTCCTACCGAACAGTTCGGCCACAAAATGTGTTTGCACGATATTTGGTATGTTGAAGCATTATGGACTAATTTTGCTTATTTAAACCGTGAATGAAGAATGAAAATCGCTGATTAAGTTTGTTACTTCAATTTTTGTACCATAAAATCTTTTTTCCCGTTCCGCAATTATTTTTGAATTTTTTAAGTGCGGTTTTCTAAAATTTATAATTTAGGGACTAAGATATCCAATTCATAAAACAAAGTTCGGTGACTAATTTCAAAAAAAAAAAAAAAAACCGCGAAAAACGTCGCAGAAAAAAAATTCGCAAAAAAGAACATTTTTACATCAGTATATTTGTTTGCAAAATGAAAAGCTCTAATTAAGTTTTTTACTTCAATTTTTGTTCCATAAAATTATTATGTAATTTTATAGTGCGGTGAATAATTTAAAAAAAAAAAATCGCTAAAAAAGTCGCGGAAAAAAATTAAAAAAAGGAAAATTCTTACATCAGTTTATTTGTTTGCATAATGATTAAGTTTTTTAATACAATTTTAGTACCATGAAACCTTTTTTCGCGTTCAGCGATTATTTTGTAATTTTTTAAGTGCGGTTTTCTAAAATTTATATTCTAGGGAATATGATACCCAATTCATAGAACAAAGTTCGGTGACTAATTGCAGAAAAAAAAAACAAATCGAACAAAAAGTAGCGGAAAAAAATTTGCAAAACTGAAAATTCTTACATCAGTGTATTTGTTTGCAGAATGAAAATCACGGATTAAGTTTTTTAATTAATTTTTTGTGCCATAAAGCCTTTCTTCGCGTTCCGCCAATAATTTGCAATTTTTTGAGTGCTGTGTTTAAAATTCATAATAAAGGAACTATAATTCTCATAACTTGTGCCAAGGGACTGATGGTAAGTTTGCAAAGAAAAGTTTGCGAAAATAATTTTGCAAAAACGAAAATTCTTGCATCAATATATTCCTTTGCGCAATGTAAATCGCTGATTAAGCATTTTAATTAATTTTTTAAACCATAAAACCCCTTTCGCATTCCGTATTTGCAAGCTTGGAGATGATTATGAAATCTGGAAAGTGACGTTTACAAATGCCAATTCTTTCTTATAATTGAGGCATTTGTAATCGTAATGAATTTACTATACAATTACCATTAGTAATTAAATCGATGTATTTCAAAGCATTAGCATTATTAGTCCAAGTAATAATAATGCCAAAAATTTCATTAGCATTAGTTTCAATTTAATGCTAATGAAATCATCGGGATACGTATATAATACTGTTATGTAAAATACTGTTTAGACAAAATACTGGTCAAAAAAGTTTTAAAAATCTTGCTTTTCATAAGACTGTTTTGCAAAATACTGGATTTCACAATACTAGCTGTATTTTCGTTCATACCTATCAACGTTAAGAAGTTATAGAAAATCTACGTTAAACTGATTGGAGTATCAAATTTTTTTAAATAGTGAGTGTTTATGATAGTTCCGGTATAATCAAACGTACGTCAGTAAAACTTTTTAGGTAGTAACGCGAAGAAGTTACGCTAGGTGTGAAAATGTATAAACGTTGAGTTTTCAACGTTGATAATTATCCACGTTGTAAGTTAACGTGCATACGAAAATTAATATGTCCGTTTTCGTCTAAAAAACGTTTGTATGCACTTTGTGCTTTTTTTAAAAGTTAACGGATATAGTTAAGTCGAAAATACAGCTACTGTTTTGCAAAATTCTGTGAAGTAAAAATGCTGGTTTACAAAATTTATTTTATTAAAAATAACTTCAACAAAAGTATATAATTTTCAAAAATTAACAAAAACATTTAACAAAAAATTAATTTCAATTCAACTTAAATTAGTACAAGATTTTTTGTAATTCGCTTTAGGTAGCCTGTATGGCTTAATTCACACCTTTTTCTTATAACTCTTTTAATGTTTGTGTACGCTTTCCTTTTCTTTAAATTTATGTAACGTCTTTCTCCATTCCCGCGTTTTGAAATGATATTTATAGCTACCACGACCTCATTACCCAACTGCCTGATAAGGTGGTATAATCCTGACTTTCTACGCCCAACAACAGCTTTCAGTCTTCTATGCCAAGCTTCCCCACTATTTTGAGTTATTGGGTAGGATTTCTTACTGTCATGGTAAACAGACCAAAGGTTCCAGAATACTTTGGGTGATATGAGCCCTTGACGTAGTTTTTTCAAACCACACGCACAGTTTAAGCAAATCTTCATCTTCATATTAAAATTTTTGTAAAAATAAAGCAGAATAGCGCGCGCTTTTTTGCTTTATTTTTACAGAAATTTTCGCCGCCCAGTAAAACAGGATTTTGCAAAACAGTATTGTGTTATACAGTATTTTGTAAAACAATATTACGAAAAGCAGGATTTTGGAAACAGGATTTTTTTATACACAGGATTTCGACCCGAACCCGAAATAATCGATTAATTTGTCCAAATAATTAATAAGTCTCATGTATGAGGTAAAGTCCAATATTTTTTTAGTGACTAATATCAGCACAACTCATTATACCAAGTTCACGTTGTGGTGTAGGGCAAAAACTTTCAAAATTTAAAGGGTTCGGTGCAACCCTCACCCAGAAATACTGTCCAGCGACGCCAATGCTTGTGAAAAACGTATCACCGTGTAAAAATAAATGATTTATTTGCTCTAAACTGAATTTGAAAACAATTAAAAATGCAAGCAGTACTTACGAGTTGTTATTAACCCTCTAATGTTCTTTCTTCTGATTACAATAATATTTAAACCATATATTTGGCGTTGAAAATCTACTATGGAACAAATATTAAAATTTTGATTAGGCGATATAGCACAACAAAGGTTGAAGACGTATCTTGAAACCCAGTGGTCAAATAATTTCGGTTTTTGCTGTAAATAACACTATAAATAAAATAAAATTACGTACCGAAAATTGTTGATCAATTGTTGTTATATCAAAAGTTATGTCGATTTTCGCTACCTCTAAATATATAATTTGTATTTAATTTTAAGAAAATTTGTTGGCTAGTTTTTGAGTTAGTTCGAAGGCAAAAAACTACACCCAGGAAAAAGATTGGTTGGCTTTCGATCAAAACCATTAAAATGAATTTGCCAGGACTTTATTTTATTTGGAATTACCTATAATTGAATACTACATCAAAAATATTTTACTAGGTATTAAAAATAGGGAAAATGAACTAAAAAACAATACTTTTAGCAAAATATTGGTATTTCCAATCAATTTTAAAATTAGTATCAGTTTAATAATTCTATGCAGTAGAAGCAGTCATTTATTTAGTGAATATACAAGAAAATTGGTGTTATCTATAACCTTTATTAAAAAATTTAAATATTAGAAAGTGGTAACTACAAATAAGGGTATCCTAATAAAATATGACCTTAAATTCAAGTTTCTGTAGAACCAACCGAATTGTGGATTGTATTGATAACACATACAACTATTAATTGGTATTGATAAACGAATTTTATACCGTATTAATAAAACACATAAATTCAAAATTAGTCATTAAAATTATTAAGGGTTTGTGGTGTAGTTGGTGAGGAGTTGGCCTAGTACTCCGGATTTCCGAAATATGGCTAAGATATTTAAAAGTAGTTGTGGTGCAGTAGGTAAAAGTGTGAACTATTAACCTGAAGGGCCGGGTTCAATACCAGAAAATTCAAAAAAAGTTTTTTAATTTCAATAAAATTTTGTAGAACATAATAATATTTATGTGGAACATACTATTGAATTAGACAACCGAATATTGGCTTTCACGACGAAAAATATAATTTAATATAAAGATAGTTGTCGTAACCGCACGAATTCGATTGGCATTCGGTTTCCACAACTGAGACTGTTTTCTGTATGTGGAGAATTAAGTTTTCTATGGATATAACACAACTTGTTTAATAAATATTGTTATTTAGTCAAAAACTATTTGAAATCTGAAGACCGCCTTTAGGCGGCCTTGTGCATTAGAGGGTTAAAAACTTAAATTTTATTTTTGAAGTTTGTACCACTCTAACGTTCATATATCATAAAGAATGAAACCTTTTTCTATAAATAAGTTTTAGAATAAATCATAATAGAACCTTTAGTTAAATAACATATTTGATTCTAAAAGAAATTAAAACTTTTTGTTGCATAATTTTTTATAATTTATACATATTTTTTTTTTTTTATAAAACTAACAGCGATTAATCACCTGAATTCATTATAAGTACAATAATTTATATATACACATGCAATATATTTTAATTTTCAGTGCTGTGTCAAAAATTGTATACTAAATCTTTCAAGCAATTTAATTTTGAAAATGGAAATGCAAAGCAGAAAAACAAGCACAATTTGTATTTAACTTAGAAATTTAAATTAAAAATTTTAATTAAGCTTAACTACGTTTGCAACTACAAGTAGTTGTCTTGAAATAAAGCTTACGCAAAATAACTCTCAAGATATTTTCTAAAGAAAATTGTTGGAAATTTTAGTGAGAGTTTGCATATAAAATAATATATGTTAAAGAACTTTTGTTGATGACATCAGTTGTGATATGTAGTAACATGTACGTCTATACAGACATACGTATATAAATGAATAAGTGGAAAATTTTGTATATATGAGGATTTTTTTTTTACATCTGTAAAACACTTATATACATAAATACTAAACAGAGTGGTTATATGATCATTGCCAAACAAAGAGAATAAAAACAAAAATAGCAAGATAAAATAAAGAAAATCCATAGAATATACAATTGTTTAAGGATACATTTGAATGTACAATTTACTACGAGTTTATGTCTATGTACACTACAGATATATGTGTTTATTTCGTTACACATATAAGGGTTTGTTTGCGTAACAAAGCTTAGGCAAAGTTTAATTAGGTTTCAACCGCAAACATAATGACAAACCGAATATAACGAGGAGTGTGAATGAAATGCTTGTGGTTTGAAGATTCAAATCTTTATCCTATACAAAGTCAGGGGCGGATTCAGGGGGATCATTATTATTTATCTCCCGCCCAAACCGATTAAGACAATAAAACGGATTATATTTTAACGGGTAGTAATAGAAATAAGTATAGTATACCATTTTTCTCAAGTAAGTATCCTCTTTAAATGTGTATATTAAAAAAATAATAAAAATTAAAGAATAAAAAAATCGATTTTTTCCGACCACCCTAATGGCTATCCGGTGCATTGTAAAAGCGTAAAAAACTGCTTATAAGCCTAATTTTTCATGTAGAATCAATTCGTGAAGTCAGATTTTAAATATATTTAGCGGTTTCTGTTCTACAAAGTAAGGTACCCACGATTTTAGCCGCCGAGAGGGGGTTGAAGGAGTTGGAATTTTTCAAAAATAAAAACGCCATTATTTTTATTACCGCAAAAACCTTCTAAAAAGTTATGATATCCGAAAATCTAAAATTCAAAAAGCACTCTAATAGTTATATATATATATATAGTCATGTAAAATGCCATTAATTTATATCTGTATGTATTTATATGGGCCCAATTTCATCTGCAATATGTGCCCATATATTTGTATCTGATATCTCTCAAAATGTATCAGTTGCGATCGTACCCAGCAAAAAAAATTGGAAGTAATGCTTTACACACTACTTCTTTCGCTGCTTCACAAGTATCCGTTAAAATATTTTTATTACTTTTTTTGAAGTTATTCTGAACAACTTCAAAAAAACACTTCTTTCTTTTCTTTCAAAGTATCCGTTAGTATATTTTTACAGATTTTTTGGCATTACTTCTGAACAACATCCAAATCACTTAATTATTGATTCTAAAGAGTAGTTGCTCTAAAAGTGGTCTTAAAAAGTGATTTTGGTGTCATTTGGCATTTCTAAACAGTGGGTCGCGGGTTGGATTCCCGGCAGGACCAATATTTTTTTAGTTTTTTTTAATCTGTTAATTTTTTTTTAATATTTAAAATTAATTTGTTTAAATTCAATATTTTTAATTTTTAAGAATATTTATATATAAAAAAATGGTGAGAAATTTCTTTTTATGCACCTGTAAAAATAGTAATGAAAACAATATTGAATTGGAGTGCACCTTTTACACTTATTTAATAAGTACCCGAGTAAAAATAGTTATATAGGAAATTATATAATATGGACTAATATGTTTATATATAGTCAAGTGTGACACTATATCTTTGTGGATATAATTATGTATAGCTTTGAGTTTTTCAAAAATTTCTTATATGATGTCATATATAGATCAGTATAAATCTATATGTCCCAATATATATTCATATGTACCATATTTAGTTACATGCTATGAAAATTTTAATACAGCGTCATATATATTTAAAAATGGCTTTATCGGTAAACATATAAAGTTTTATATAGATCAATGTTAAATTTTTTTCTAAGTTGTTTTAGATATATTTAAGTATAGCGCAATGTAAAAAATGCTGGGTGTTTTCATATAAACTTGTATTCTACTCGTAAACAGTGTAAACCTGGTATATTTATGAGATTAATGTCAAACTCCATACATAAAAAATATGGTTTGTATTTATACAAGGTTTACGAGGAATTTACGAGTTTATAGGAAAACCCCTTCTATGTTTTTTTGAAATATATTTATGTATGATTTCAAAATATAAAAGGCGTACTCATTATAACTCGTTAATTCCTAGTAAACGATGTATAAATATAAAAGCCATATGTTTTATGTATGGAATTTGACATTAACTCCCCAGCAAAAAAAATTGCAAGTAGTGCTTTACAAACTACTTCTTTTAATGATTCACAAATATCCGTTAGTGTACTTTTACTGCTTTTTTAGAAGTTATTCTGAACAACTTCAAAAAATCACTTCTTTCATTGCTTCCCAAATATCCTTTATTACATTTTTACAGCCGTTTTAGAATTCCTTCTGAAAATCAAGGCTTGCATTGCTTCCCAAGTATCCGTTATTACATTTTTACAGCTTTTTTAGAATTACTTCTGAACCACATCCAAAAAATCACTTAAGTATTGCTTCTAAAGAGTAATTGCTCTAAACGTGATCGTAAAAAGTGATTTTAGTATCATTTGGCATTTTCAAACAGAGGGTCCCGGGTTCAATTCCCGACGGGACCAATATTTTTTTATTTTTTTTTTAATTTTTTTTTATTCTATTAATTTTTTTTTAATATTTATAATTAATTTGTTTAAATTCAATATTTTTTAATTTTAAAATTTTTAAAAATGTGTATACCCAGCTAAAAATCGACATATATGAATACATACAAGTTAATTGTATGTTCATGCATGCTCATAAACATGCATTCATGTGCATACATGGATACATAAATCTCCATACATGTATCATATATGTCCACACATGTGCATTAACGAAATTTGAGGTAATATTTACATGTGTGTACATGTATGAACACACATGAACACGCATGAGCACGCATGAACATGCATGATCATGCATGTAGATATTACCTTAAATTTCGTTAATGCACATGTGTGGACATATATGATACATGTATGGAGATTTATGTATCCATGTATGCACATGAATGCATGTTTATGAGCATGCATGAACATACATTTAACCTGTATGTATTCATATATGTCGATTTTTAGCTGGGTATATAAAAAAAATTGTGAGAAATTGATTTTTATGTACCTGTAAAAATAGTACTGACACCAATATTGAATTGGAGTGCACCTTTTGCACTTGTTTAATAAGTACTTTTATTGAAGAGAATAAGGAACAATATCTCGCATTAGCAAAGTGGTTTTCAGTCAACTTTCATATCAAAGAAAAGCTCAGCGGTAGAGCTCAGCGACTAGCAATCGTGAGGTCGCAAGTTCGATACCCGGTGGCGGCAACAAAAAAATTTTTTTAAAATAAAAAAAATATAATTTTTTTTTGTAAAGAATTTTTTTTTAACTTCTAATTGGTGAAAAAGAGCTTCCAAAAAGTACTGAAAAAATGTTAAAGTCGGAGTACTCCTCTCCTATGACAACTCAATGTTAAAATCATTAGTGTTTATGTTAAAAAAGAAGTACATCTAGATCATTAATTGTAGTGCTTTTTCTACTGTTTCGGCATCTCTTTTTTCGCTGGGACTCTAATGGCCGTTAAAAAGCGGTCTACAGATTTTAAATAGTTTTTTGCTAAATAACATTTTTTTTAAACAAGTTATATTATATCAATAGAAAACATAATTACCTACTTTTTGCCTTCAAACTTTTTTTGTATAAGGAACGATTTTCAAGCGAGAAGGATGTAAAGTGAAAATTTTGTAAATTTGAAAAAATTAACTGTTTCAAACCGTAAACAATATTTGAAAAATCCTCAAAAATACATTTACGATCTGGCATACATTATCGACAATACCGAAGCTAGCTTAGGGTATCTACTTATAAAATCAGTTACAAATTTTGCTCCAGGACTTACAGGATAACGTCAGGATACATCTTAATAATCAGAAGAAAAAGCATTCGAGGTTTAAACTCGTAAACATACCATGTTTACACAATTTACGGGTAGAATACAATTTTATATGAGAAGACTTAAAATGCTTGGTTACAATTATGTACAACTTCTTCTAAATACTTAAATTTTTATTCAAATTTTGAATTCTTAAGGGTGTTTTTTTAGTACTTTTTATTAGTTTTTGTTAGCGTTAATTGTTAGCGTTATATAATTATGTATCTCTACATCAAATTAGATATGATTATATAGGGTCAAAATCCGCATAAGATTATATATGATTCAATATATTTAGATCTTATCCGATATAATTTTATCCACCATTTTTCGGATAAGATATCATTATATATGACATCATATTATTTTTTTTACTCGGGTACTTTTATTAGAGGAACAATATCTCGCAGTAACAAAGTGGTGTTTTTATGTCAGTCAACTTTCATATCAAAGAATAGCTCAGCGGTAGAGCGCTAGACTAGCAATCGTGAGGTCGCAAGTTCGATACCCGGTGGCGGCGATAAAAAAATTTTGTAAAATAAAAAAATATAATTTTTTTGCGAAGAATTTTTTTAAATTTTTAACTGGTGAAAAAGAGCTTCCTTTGCATTCGTTCAAAAAGTACTGAAAAAATATTGAAGTGGGAGTACTCCTCTTTTATGTCAAAAAAGAAGTACATCTATATCATCAATTGTAGTGCTTTTTCTACTGCTTCGGCAGCTCTGAATTTTGACGTGATATATCTGTATCATTTAGAGGTCGTGCGCTTTGAACTGATATAATTGTATCGGGTAAAAATTTCGAAAGAGTAATATGGTTTATATATATACATTAGGGTAGACCTTATTATGTCAACATGCGATTTACGGCCGCCCCCTAGAAATATTCCTTTGTGTATAAAAATACACCACGCAAAAAATTAAGGTGATAGGATAACGGGAACACGTGCCGCATCGGCGCTGAAATTTGAAATACGATTTACAAGGCGAAAAAATTACTTTTTTGGCTTTTTTTTTAATATACTGGCTCTTAAATAACTGTATTTTTGGAAAATGTAAATTGAATCATAATCTAGACTGAATTCCCTTTCTGGTAATGTATAAAACTCAAAAATCGGCTTGAAAATATTTTAGTAATTGTAATTTCCTCAGAGCATTGTAACCCTACCCAATGCGATAAATTATGAAAATCGTAAAAAATAAAATATCTCTTTCAAAAATTTACAATGTTAATCTCTAGTTTCATTTCAAAGATCCACAAATATTCAGATATAAATTTTTGTCTCTCTTGACTTATGGTAACCTAGTTCCAAGTTTGGCCAAAATGGGAGTTGTTTTTTTTATAAATTTGCAAAACTCTATTTTTGAGTTTTTTAAAATTTTGTTCAATAAAATATAAAAAAATGGTCAACGCATAGGGGATTATTGAATACATCTTAGCGAATAATTCTACTGAAAATTACACATATCCCTCATTTAACTTAACAGTGAAAAGGTGACACGGAGGAAATAAGAAGATAAACAGAGAAAATCTGAAGTAGAATGTTTGTATATGTCTGTTTGATCACTTCTGAAATTATTCATATACAGACAATCTGACAATAAAAATATAAACAATAATACAATTTAATGGATGATCACTGATGAAGCCTGTCCATAAAAAGGCAGAAAATAGATCTAGTCTGATTCGCAAATTTAATGTGTTTATTACTTCTGAGGAAGGCTTATTCTTCTTCTTAACCTCAAACCTACTAAATAAGAATTAATAAAAATACATATTAATGACAATATTAATTGTATTTGGTCTATACGACACGTTTGAAAAAACAACACTTTACTATAAAAAATAAAAAATGCCCTGTTGGCTGTCCGTCTCCAATATACACAAATTGTCTGCACTTGTACGTACAAACCATACGTCAATGTGGCAATATTTGTGAAAAGGTGACACGGAGGAAATAAGAAGATAAACAAAGAAAATCTGAAGTAGAATGTTTGTATATGTCTGTTTGAGCACTGCTGAAATTATTCATACAGAGACAATCTGACAATAAAAATATAAACAATAATACAATTTAATGGAAAATCACTGATGAAGCCTGCCCATAAAAAGGCAGAAACTAGATCTAGTCTGATTTGCAAATTTAATGTGTTTATAACTTTTGAGGAAATACACCCCCCAGTTTTATTGGAAATACGCCACACTGGGAAATTTACAATGCAATGAACGAAAATCGACAAATCGCTATTTTAAGGGACAGTCTAATATACAGTTACATTAGGTACGATGTGAACTGCCACAATTAGTTACAAACTGATAAAAAATCAGGTACAATTACACTGCATGACAAAATCTTGACTTTTAAAAATTAATACAGCTCTGACCATCAATTCTATATATTTCGGACATGCCGTTTACAATGGCTTACTTTATTTTTCGATCAATGGTACAGATTTTTCGCTAAATGTCTTTAAAGTTTGGCGGTTTTCCATTTATTTTTTTATGTACAAAAACTTTGAAATGCAATCAAAATAAATTTTTTGTGGTGAAATGTAGGCACAGGACCTGTATTCATATTTAGGCTTAAAACTTGATATTAAAACCACTGTTCGCGTTTTAGATGGATTTTTACGGTTTCTTAATTGAATCTCTGAAAGCAAAATCGGACTTAATAAATGATATGGCTAAGTAAAGATGCAATTAAAAGAAAAATATTTCAACAAAAAAATGTATTTATCTATAGCGGCCTACACGTTAAAATCGCGATTTTTCAAAAATTTTGTATGGCGACATAGCTTTCCAAAATGTCTCCAAAATTCAACTTTTAGTATAATATGGGGTCACCTCAGTGACGTTCCCTCTAATGTGCGGAGGTGTTCTCAGAACACCTTAAAAATATTTCACATGTTTGTAAATTTAAAATTTTTATAAATTTTCCCACGGTTCTATAATATTTCCGCATATCAGTCACTTACTGTATTTATATTAGGTAGATCGTGTACTGTTGTGATGTATTTTGTATACATACACGATTTGTTATTACTACTGTGGTAGTAGTAGTAACAAGCAAAAGAAACATTTGTTCAACAAAATTAACAGCACAGTCCTGCTAGGAAAAAATATTTGTTGAGCAACATAATTTAAACACAAATATATGTTAGAAATGTGCTGAAATTCTTTGCGAACAAATTAATAAAAAAAACACAATGTTGCAGAGAAAACACGCATACATACAAAAACATATTGTGCGAAGAAAACAACTGCACATTACTAATAATATCCTACGGGAAATGGATCAGTCACAGAGCTGGTCACGTGACTTGAACTTTGTGGGAGTTACCGGTCCTCGATTCGGTTTTTTTATATGAAAGTAACCGGCAACTTTAACATGGGCTTGTCATAGGAGGTGGCAATTTCCAACTTTTGAGCTACTTGTGACTTGTCGCAAAGCTTGTCGATTGTAACATATCACACTACTGGTTTAAGAGAGTATGCAATATAACAAGTTACAATTATGTAATACAGAAGTAGTCTCATGTGAGACATTATGTGATATGTAGCGAAACTAGTGCGAAATAAAATATCACGTGACTGGTTTAAGTGCACATATCACAAAATTAAAGAAAATATTTGTTAAAAAATAGTCACATATTAGTCAATATGTGTGTTGTTGCTGAACTAGTACAAAATAATAGTTTCGTGACATATCACTATACTGCTCTAAGTTAACAAGTTACAGGACTAACTGAAACTAATTGACATGTAGCATGTCACATATTATTCACCATGTGTCATAATAAGTACGGGTGCTGGAAGAACCCATAAGGATCCAGTCACTGAACTTACGTAAAACGACAAGTCACCGAATCTGTTTTTAAAACATCACAAAGTCACAAAAAATTATTTAAAAAAAAACAATTTATTTTTTTTCAAATAATTTCCAAAAACATAAATATTAGGGGTTTTCATATAAACTCGTAAATTCCATGTAAATCTTATATAAATATAAACATATTTTTCATGTATGGAGATTGATATTAAACTCATAAACATACCAAATTTACACCGTTTACGAGTAGAATACGCATTTATATGAAAACCCCTATTAACTCATGATTACAATTCAATTTAGTGAAATTTATAAGCTATACATACAAATTATTTTAATTTTTGCATTAAAAATACAAAATTGTTTTTTCGGACTTTCTAAATAGATTTTCATATATTTAGTTAGACTATTGTTCTACCTCAAATCCAAATTCGAATATGACATTGTAATATTAGATTTTATTTGTTTCAAAACATCATATTCGAATTTGGACTTGAGGTAGAACAATATTCTAACAAATATATGAAAGTATACATATGTGGTATTGCATATCATAATCATACACTTTGATAATCATACACTTTGTAATATTTGATCAAGTTTCCGATGACAAGTTTTATAGGTCAGATATTCATTTTATGAAGTTTAGTTTCTTAAATTATTCGTTTTTCTACTTTTATTGAAATCGGTTTAGATTTTCTTTTATGTTAAATATTTTTGAATTTTGTAATAATTATTTTCGGTTAATAAATAAATATAATTTTATAAAAACTAACCGTTTGGCTTTGGATTTAATACCAAATCCTAGACATATAAATTTTAGCTTAAAAATTAAGATATGCATACGGAACAAATTTCGGCAAAATGGAATGACGTTTATAGGTCCCTAAACATTTCAAGTTTCTTTTCAGGATTTCTGCATAAATTCTGAACAATTTTATATACTTTACGAATATGAAATACAACTTTTTATAGTTCATTTACAGAAAGAAGTTTATGTGTGAATTGACAAAGTATTTTTAATCGTTCAATTGTCTCTATATGAAAAACTTTTTCTGTATTCCGTGACCGAGAATCAACTCTCTACACAGGCTAAGACCCGTAGCAGCATCTCTTAACGAGACACACCATGATCGGTACATCGATGAGTGTGGCTAATTGAAATCTGCACAACCCGGATTTGCGCTCCCTAGCGAAGCCGCGGCGTTTATTTAAACGGTGTCATATTCCACAAATAATGTCATTAATAGGCCTTTCAAATAAAACACAAAATTCATTGCTATCTCAAACACAAAATCCCTTTACCCAATCTCAATGTTGAAGTCAAAACTCTTTAACATCAACATGTGAAAGAGTGTCTCCAAAGGAGTCTCCCAACTGAGAACTCCGATTTTGCCGATATTTTCGTATTATGCAGTTTGTTTGGATTGGGTCTTTCTTATAAAGTAAAAATTATTCAGTTTTTCAATTTTATTTACGATTTGAGGCCTTAAGAGTTCGAGTGATTTTTTTTTCACGCAAAACAACATAAGGAGTTTTTTTCTTAACTGACGTGATTGTTTTCGCTAGGGATTCTATAAAATACTGACGATTATCTTCAACTTTTCGATGTTAAATTTCTAACATTTTAAATATGTTACTTACAAAAATGTTGAAATATGTGATGCAAATTTCACCAATTTTTTTACAATATTTTAAAAATTTTGTGTTATGCTAGTTATTAAACTTTGAAAAGTATAGATAATCTATCTATAGTCTATCGTATTATAGAATTTGGGCACAGATTTGAAGTAAAACCCTGTTAAGTTTACATATAAAAAAATATGTACGAAATTTACAAAGACCATTCCTGAATTCAACACTAAACTGGTTTTCGGGTCATTTTGGGCTTTTTGAGCTAGTTTTTAGTTATTTCTATAAAATTGAGAATAGCATATTTAAAAAAACTGTTCCATTAATCTATTTAAAGAAAACATAAATTTAATCGTCTCTTTAATTAATTTTTGCAAATACAGATGTGATGTACCTATTTTAGTTGAATGGGTCATTTTGAACCCTTAGTGATTTAAACTTCCCTAGGGATTTTTTTTTTTGAAAATTTTCCTCTATTTCATAATGGTAATATCGGTATTATAAAACATTTTCACCAGCGATTAGAGAAAGGAACCGGCAATCAAAATATCCAATAAAAAATTCTGACTTTTTGGATATAACATCCCCATAGTGTTTGTGAATAAATCCAAAAGGATTGTACAGCCTTTCAGTCAGTCACTGCTTTTGCTTGTCATTGGTACTCTATTGCATACTCGTATCCGAACAATATTTTTGAACTACTCGTAGTTTAGTATTATGTCATCATTTCTGTGGCCAAAAAGTTAAGTATTATGTGAACTTTGTAACAGTCACCGTATAGGGTTTTATCGTACCAATTGCCATTTTTTCATACACATTTAATTATACTGCACCTGTTCTATATTATATCACTACTTCAACTGTAATGTTACTTTTGTCAATTTGATGTTATGATACTTTTTCTCCAGTTATATGATATATCCAAAATGAAACAGTTAATGTTTGGCCTCCATTTCAATAGTTACGAGGTTGAATATTTCATCGCAATTACCACTTTTTGATACACCGAAATATTGGTTTACATCAGTTTTGTAACCTGTCCCCTATGCACCTGTCGCAGATTTGTCACTTTGGATCAATCGACCCATCATTTCCCGCAGGGTAAGGCTAGAGCTTGCAAGAAAAATTTATTTTTTGAATCAATTCGTATAAAAACGTATTCATTTTATGAATCACTGAATAATTTATAGTCATAGTAAGTAAGTAAAATCTAAGAAAAAATCTGACTACAAAGAGATGAAATTTTTCCTATTAATTTGTTATTATTTAATTTAATTTTTTAAAAAATGTTCTTCATTTTGTGGAAAAGTAAATTCTAAATACTTAAGAATTAAATAAAAGGAAATATTTCAAACAAAAATTAACTTCCTAATTTTTCATCTCTGTTCTGTTATAACTTAAAAAACCTAAAAAGAATACACTACTACAATTAATTTCAAAATGGAGATCAAACTCAAATGATTCTTTCTGCAAATTAAAAAATTGCAATTTCTTTTTAAAGCTTTATTTAAAATTAATAAAATATACAGAATAACCAAAGAACAGCTTTTGTATTTTGTAACTAGCAATTTTAAATGAAAAAATGTCTTTTGAAGTTCAAAAAATACCAAATTGAAATTAAAAAATATTATTTCAAATTCAAAAAGCACCATTCGAATTAAAAAATACGGAATTAAAAAACACAAATGAAATTTAAAAAATACAAATTGTTATTCAAAAAATTTTAAATGAAATAAAAAAAATACCAATACCGTTTAATTTTAAAAAAATATCAATTCGAAATCAAAAAACACCATTTTCTATTAAAAAAATACCAATTGAAATTCAAAAAAATATATCAATTAAAAAGCAAAAAACCAAATGAAATTGAAAAATATCAATTGCAATTCAAAAATACCAAATAAATTAAAAAATATAAATTTAAATTCAAAACATACAAAATGAAATAAAAAAATATAAATTAAATAAATCGTCGACCGGCTTGCAAAATGTCACATGTGTTTTTTAATAGATTATCAGGAGAGCGAAAAAGCTGTTACAAAATCTACTTTTAAGATATTTTATTGGCATCATATGCCTTAATGATGATTTCACCAGGGACCGTAAATAACAGTTATCTAGAAATTTTTAACTCAAAAACTCTTCATATTAGAGTCAACGGAGACCTATACTGTTATATACCAATACGTATTGAAGAGCTCATTCCGAATCTATGGTGATCTTAAAAAAACAATCTCAGCTCCACAGTTAACAGTTATTTTTCAACGAAAAAATAAAATATCGGATGAAACTATTAAAAAGAGAGTTTTATTTTGCCGTCATAAAATAAAACTCTTTTGAGGAGTTTTATTTTTTCCGTCTAATATAAAACTCTTTTGAGGAGTTTTATTTTTTCCGTCTAAAATAAAACTCTTTTGAGGAGTTTTATTTTTTCCGTCTAAAATAAAACTCTTTTGAGGAGTTTTATTTTTTCCGTCTAAAATAAAACTCTTTTGAGGAGTTTTATTTTTTCCGTCTAAAATAAAACTCTTTTGAGGAGTTTTATTTTTTCCGTCTAAAATAAAACTCACCTTGTTTATTTTCTTATTTTTTGCAGTCATAAAATAAACCGTCATAAAATAAAACTCTTTTGAGAAGTTGTACTTTTTACGTCTAAAATAAAAGTCATTTTCTATATTCTATTAATTTTTGCAGTCTTTTTTTATTGAATCTACCTGACAAAATGTGTGTAGTAATTTATTTGTTTAATTTAATAAACATAATTTTTTCCAAATTTTCTGCGGAAAGATTTGAACGCAGGTCGCTCAATACCAATTTAAGAGCAGAGAATGCTCTTTCAACGCTTACTTGGGTTGCAGGAACACACTGTACAGTTTTTGTCAATTTATAAAGGTACGGATAATGTATTTGTTTTGCCTCCCAGAACTCAAAAAGAGGTTTATCAATCGATATAGAAAGAAAGCTTTTTTTCATCCTCATTATCACTTTCTTCGTTTTCTTGTTCCCTATCTACATTTAGGAAATTCAAATATTGCCCTAAAAGCGACGTATTAGATTGGGATGTATCGCAAAAATCCGGCGTAGGTGGGAAAACATCCGGAGAAGATCGTAAAGCTTCCTTGCTTGTCGACGGTCGATCATCGCATTGGTTATTATTTATCTGCAAAAAGAAAAACAAATAAAACGCATTTTTAGAAAAAGATTAATAAAATATTTTGTAAGTCTTACTTGCTTCTCTAACTGCAAAATCCGAACGATTACTTCTTTGAGATAGCTTCGACCACACATTAATTTTAAAGGATCCTTCGCTACTGAAGACGCGGATCCAAATATAAAGCTGCAAGCAATGTTGGATTTTCTAGCAGCATTTTCTCTCGCCGTTCTAATTTTTCTAAAAATTCAGAGCTTTCGGGCTTCGTCTGAACTTCAAGCTTCATTTGAAGCCATACTTTAAAAAAATCGCTGAAAAATAATTGCTCTTCTTGAAGCATTTGTGTGGCGACGTATACAGGCTCCAAGAGGGCTAATAAGGCTTCCATGGTTTCCCATTCTGACTGATTGAGATTAAGCGCGGCATCGACATTTTTTAAGCAGAAGGATTTGTAGGGAATTAAGGTTTTTATCATTAAATAGGTAGAATTCCATCGAGTCTGGACATCCGTGGAAACTTGCGGTAAATTAAGATTACTAGTCTTGCTCCTAAAATAATTTTTAACATGTTGTTTAAAAATTCCAATGATAAAAACATTAAAATTTTATTAAATTTTTGACAAAATAACCAATAAGCAAATAAGCTGCAAGCACAACAAACCTGTAGGTAGAAGTCCGTAAGCCCTTCGCTAAATCTCGAACGCGCTTCAGTAAATCTTTATTAATCGTATCTAAATAATCCTTAACAACCCGTTGCAGTGAATGAGCAGCACACTTCACTGATTGTACTGAGAACACGGAGATTTCTTGAAGAAGGTCGCTAGAAACAGTGTAATCAGTCTCGCTTTCATCCTCCTCGCCGAATAATCTCACCATTTTAATCAAATTCCGGCCATTATCCGTTGTAATAGTGTAAATTTGGTTCTTTTCGATGCCAAAACTCTCCAAAACATTTTCAACTTTAGCTTTAAGATACTCAGCTGTAAACTGCGATTAAGAGGAGCTTTCACTAGCAATGAGTAATTAATGTATTTACCTGTATGACGCTCCGTCAGCTCAATGCATCCTAGCGTTTTTATAATTATTTTCGATTTACTGTAAAACTGTATGTTAATACCCATTATGCTGCGTTGAAGTCTTGTGGCCATGTCGATTTTCAAAGACAGCAACTTACTTTTCAGTTTCTCTTTTAACCAGCATCTTTCGTTTTCGTATGCTTCTTTAACTAACTCAGTTATATTTCTGGACGTAACTGCTGGGATACCAAGTCCATCAAAGAGTTGATTCGTAATGAACTTGAAAGGATCTGAATCAAAAAAGGCAAATGGTAATTTTTCTGTCGTGACTAACTCAACACATGCTTTTTTCATTTCTTCAGGAGCCATTGTTACCGAAAATCTAATTTTTTTTAATGGTACTTCACATATATTCTCAAAAGTCACAAAATAACTGTTATAAAAGAACTTTTTTGATATCACTTATAACCGTTACGGTCCCTGTTGGTGGATAATAATTATGATGTTAGAAAATCTCCCACTTGTTGAAAAAATGGGTGCCCTCAATTAGGAACAAATGGTAGTTCTTTAAAATCTGTAACTCTGTTTTTTGAATAAAGAGTAATTTCAGACATTTTTAATTTTTGAGCTTTCAGCCTCAATGCAATTAAAAATTTCTTGATACTGACATATAACTGACAAGTAAGCAAAAAAATTGAGATCAAATTAATAAGTGTGCCTTCAAAAATAAAGAAAATATGACAATAATAATCTCTTCACCACTATGCGTGAACAACTTGCAATTTTATTTTTTTTGAAAGGCACATCCGCAGTTTGAGAAATAATTAGTTGCAGTCCTGTGTGATCGGTATACATCGGTGATACTATTATTGTGTGTAAGTGCTAAATGGAGCGTACTATTAGTTTAGTGTCCAGACCCCTTTTAGGTTAAATTTTGTAGCTTTTCATAGATTTTTGGAGCTAAAAGTGATGTATAAACCAAACGGATAATCCGATCGTTTTAGCACTTACACACAACAATATTAATTGCCAGATTTCAGCCATTAATTCTTTTATCTGTGGATGTGCTAGTCAATTTAAAGTTGGATTTTTAGAATTTATCTATATCTGTAAAGTTTTTATTTTTAATAGTAAAAGGATTTATTTTTGAATCATGTAGGTTGATAAACAGCATCCGGTTTCTATTTTGTTTATTTTTACTAGCACACGCTGTAAAATTGCTTATTTAAAAAAATTATTTGTAGATTATTGTTTTCTTCTACTGAACGGCAGAAAACAGGCTTTGAATTCAGTGAACTTATTCAGACTTATTTTATTTTTTTTCAATTCAGTGAACTTATTTTATTTTTTTTTTCAATTCAGTGAACTTATTATTTTTTTTTTTAATTCACTGAACGTAATTTTTTTTTTTTTAATTCACTGAACGTAATTTTATTTTTTTTAATTCACTGAACGAAAATGAAATTGAACGAATTCAGTAGTGAATTAATTCAATAAGGAATTAATTCACCAGTGAATTAATTCATCGAATTTTTAATTCAGAATTGAAAAATTGAATTAAGGAATTAATTCTTCAAAGCTCTGATTGCAAACAATATATTTAGAAAACCAAATGAAAAAATTGTAAAATTTTTAAAGTTGTTTCAAAGAAATTTAAATATTTTGTGGATAATCAGAACATTTTAAATAAATTTTACCCCGGTTAATACGAACCTCGTTTACAACGAACTAATTAATCTAGTTCCCCGGAGTTCGTCTTAAGCGAGTTTTACTGTATAATGTTTGAGTTCATGATAATGCAGCATTCATGTCTTTGATTTGTTTTTGTTTTGGCATAACAACAATCAGTACAAGTGTTAATAGTATTAACTTCCCTACTGGAAATGGATCAGTCACAGAGCTGGTCACGTGACTGGAACTTTGTGGGAGTCACCGGTCCTCGATTCGGTTTTTTTATATGAAAGTAACCGGCAACTTTAACATGGGCTTGTCATAGGAGGTGGCAATTTCCACATTTTGGGCTACTTGTGACTTGTCGGAAAGCTTGTCGATTATAACATATCACACTACTGGTTTAAGAGAGTATGCAATATAACAAGTTAAAATTATCTAATACAGAAGTAGTCACATGTTAGACATTATGTGATATGTACCGAAACTAGTGCCAAATAAAATATCACGTGACTGGTTTAAGTGCACATATCACAGAACTAATGAAAAATATTTGTTAAAAAACTAGTCACATATTAGTCAATATGTGTGTTGTTGCTGAACTAGTACAAAAACATATTTTCGTGACATATCACTATACTGCTCTAAGTTAACAAGTCACAGGACTAACTGAAACTAATTGACATATAACATGTCACTTATTATTCACCATGTGTCAGAAAAAGTACGGGTGCTGGAAGAACCTAGAAGTATCCAGTCACTGAACTTACGTAAAATCACAAGTCACCGAATCTGTTTTTAAATCATCACAAAGTCACAAAAAAATTATTTAAAAAATAGCTTATTTTTTCAAATAAATACCAAAAACATAAATATTAGGGGTTTTGATATAAACTCGTAATTTCCATGTAAACCTTGTATAAACATTAACATATTTTTCATGTATGGAGTTTGATATTAAACTCATAAACATACCAAGTTTACACAGTTTACGAGTAGAATACGCGTTTATATAAAAACCCCTATTAACTCATGATTACAATTCAATTTAGTTATGTTTATAAGCTATACATATAAATTATTTTAATTTTTGCGTTAGAAATACAAAAATTGTTTTTCCGGACTTTCAAATAGATTTTCATATATTTAGTTAGAATATTGTTCTACCTCAAGTCCAAATTCGAATACGATATTGTAATATTAGATTTTATTTGTTGGTTCAAAATATCATATTCGAATTTGGACTTGAGGTAGAACAATATTCTAACAAATATATCAAAGTAAACAAATAAATTTTAACTTAACAGTTAAGATATACTAGTTACACCATACACCACTACTTCGACAGGGCAAAATAAGATTATACTGCTGTTTGTAACACCAAAAAATATTGGACCTAGACTAACCTGTACCGATTTACCCAGAATCGCGTTTTGAGTCGATTTGGCGATGTCCGTCCGTCAGTCGTAAATACATCGGACCAAATTTCGGCAAAATGGAATGACGTTTATAGGTCCCTAAAAATTTCAAGTTTCTTTTCAGGATTTCTGCAAAAATTCTGAACAATTTCATATACGTTACAAATATAAAATACAATTTTTTATAGTTCATTTACAGAAAGAAGTTTATGGGTGAATTGATCAAAGTATTTTTAATCATTAAATTGTCTCTATATGAAACACTTATTCTGTATTCCATGACCGAGAATCAAACCGGCAACTCTCTACACAGGCTACGACCTGTAGCAACATCTCTTCACGAGGCACACCATGGTCAACACATCGATGGGTGTGGCTAATTGAAGTTTTGTCAATCATAACCTACACAATGAATGTTTTGTAATCGGAAGAATCAGAATTAACTAATACATGAGCAAATATTTCTCAATTAGAAAATTCCTATGGTTATCTCCTTTTCACGGGTAATAATCACATTATGATGATTTCTTTGGCCAAAATCGGATGATATGGATGTGAACGACATGTGGTTCCAACAGGCGGCGCTAGGTGCCACATAGCTGACGCGAACTGGACATTCTGAATGACCGATTTAAGGGTTAACTCACACAGAAGCGACTTTAACTAGTCACCGAAATCGTGCGGTTTGACCGCTTTAGACCTGTTCTTGTGAGGTTCCATCAAGTCGCATTTTTATGCCAATAAGTCACAAACAACCGATGTCTGCATAACCCGTGCCTTAGATCAAATTTAATTGAGCATATCGGATGTGCACTCCCTGGCGAAGCAGCGGCGTTCATTTAAACGGTGTCATAATCCACACATAATGTCATTCATAGGCCTTTCAAGTAAAACACAAAATCCATTGCTATTTCAAACACAAAATCCCTTTACACAATCTCAATGTTGACGGCAAAACTCCTTCACATCAACATGTGAAAGAGTCTCCCAACTAAGAACTCCGATTTTGCCGAAATTTTCATCTTATGCAGTTTGTTTGGATTTTGTCTTTCTTATAAAAGGAAAAATTATTCAGTTTTTCAATTTTCTTTACAATTTGAGGCCTGTAGAGTTCGAGTAATTTTTTTTTTCACGCAAAAACAACATTTGGAAATAGGTTCAGTAGTTTTTTTCTTAAGTGATGTGATCGTTTTTGCAATATGCTATGGATTCTATAAAAAACTGACGATTATTTTCCACTTTTCGATTACAAATTTCCAACATTTTAAAGATGTTACTTACAAAAATGTTGAAATATGTGATGCAAAATTGCTGCCTTTATGTAATATGCTAGTTATTAAACTTTGAAAATTGTACGATAATCGTCTATCGTATTATAGAATCTGGGCACAGATTTTTAAGTAAAACCCTGTTAAGTTTACGTATAAAAAAATATGTACGAAGTTTACAAAGACCATTCTTGAATTCAACACTAAACTAGTTTTCGGCTCATTTTGGGCTTTTTGAGCTAGTTTTTAGTTATTTCTATAAAATTGGGAATAGCATATTTAAAAAAAAACTGTGTCATTAATCTATTTCAAAAAAACATAAATTTAATCTTCTCTTTAATTAATTTTTGCAAATACAGATGCGATGTACCTATTTTAGTCGAATGGGTCAGTGATTTAAGCTCATCTAATGATTTTTTTAGAATACTCTCTATTTTATAATGGTAATATCGGTATTATAAAACATTTTCTTTTGATTTTTTCTGTTAACACTTTTACGAATATTTAAATCAAATTTCACCAACGATTAGAGAAAAGAACCGGCAATCAAAATATCCAATTAAAAATTATGACTTTTTAAATATAACATCCCCGAAGTGTTTGTGAATAAATCCAAAAGGGTTGTACAGCCTTTCAGTCAGTCACTGAACAGTTTGTTTTGCTTGTCATTGACACTTTATTATGCATTCTCGTATCCGAACTACTCGTAGTTTAGTATTATGTCATCATTACTGTGGCCAAAAAGTTAAGTATTATGTGAACTTTGTAACAGTCACGGGATAGGGTTTTACGGTACCGATTGCCATTTTTTCATAAACATTTAATACTATACTGCACCTGTTCTGTGTTATATCACTACTTCAGCTTTAACGGTACTAGTAACTTTTGTCAATTTGAGGTTATAATACTTTTTCTCCAGTTATATGATATATCCAAAATGAATCAGTTAATGTTTGGTATCCATTTCAATAGTCACGTGGTTGAATATTTTCCTGCAATTACCACTTTTTGATGCACCGAAATTTTGGTTTACATCAGTTTTGTAACATGTCCCCTATTCACCTGTCACAGATTTGTCACTTTGGATCAATCGACCCTTCATTTCCCGTAGGGTTAATACATACAAAAACTTGGATTTTAAATTTTATTTATAACACCATAAAATATGTGTGAATGTTTTTAACGGCAAAATAAAAGGATCATTCAGTTATATATTCATCCAGTTTTTATGCTAAACTTAATATTGTACAGTGTCATGTCTGTGTGTGATCAGAAAATTAAGGATCTAAAAGGTATTTGCTTAAGCATCTGAAAATTTTGTAATTTATTGAACAACAAATGTTTTTGCCGTTTCTTTTCTTTTATTTCATTATTAGGCTTATTTATATTCACACAAACACACACTAACTCCTGGTACTTATGAGTGGCAGTATAAAATAATATAAAAGAAACATTTTTCAAACTGTATGTACATATAAAGGGTGGTTAAATTTTAAGGGCCGATGTTGAATGTGAACCACACCAAGTGTTGCCATATAGCCAGTTTTAACTGTTTTTTGCAGTTTTTTGGGATGCCTAACAGTTTTCCAGTTTTTTCATGTAAAAAACAGTTTTTTTAAATTCATGGATTTTTTTTCAGTTTTTTATATTAAATCGGCACATTTGTTTCATTTACAATTTTTTTTTTATTTTTTTAATTAAAATATAAAAGTGCTTATGCATAATAATTTGAAAACGATTATAAATGAATTTTGTATAAAACATTTGCATATGACCCAAAAATTACAATAAAACTTTCAAATTGTCAGAAATTAGGTACAAATCGAAACATAAATAAATTTAAAAATACCAATATAATACTACAAAATATGCTTACTGGAAAAACGAATCATTTTTATAACAAATTTCATCAAAAATTAGCACGGAATAAAATTGACTAAGCCATATCTGACAAGTCATAGATCCGACGGACATTTTTTAGCCGAACTTTTAAGATCATTTAAAAATTTATATTTTTTGAAAAAGTTAAAACAATGTCTCATCGAGAAAGGCCAAAATTGATTTTTTATTTTTTTTAATTAAATTTTTGCCAATTCTGAATAACAATTTCACAAATATACTGATGCAAAAACTTTCGTTTTGGCAAATTTTTTCGCGATTTTTTTTTTTTTTTTTGCAACTAACCACCAAAATTTGTTATATGAAATAGGCATTATAGTCCCTAGATTATAAATTTTAAGAAACCGCACTTAAAAAATTCAAAAACAGTGGTGAGACGCGAAAAAAGACTTTATGGTAAAAAAATTTAATTAAAACACTTAGCGACTTACATTCTGCAAACAAATCTATTGATGTAAGAATTTTCGTTTTTGGAATTTTTTTTTCGCGATTTTTTTCGCGGTTTTTTTTAACTAGCTCCCAAACTTTGTTGTATGAAACGGGCATTATAGTCCCTAGATTACAAATTTTAATAAACCGCATTTAAAAAACTCCAAAATAATGGCCGTCCGCGAAAAAAGGCTTTATGGTAAAAATATTTAATTAAAACACTTATTCAGCGATTTACATTCTGCAAACAAATCTATTGATGAAAGAATTTTCCTTTTTGTAAATTTTTTTTTCGCGATTTTTTTCGCGGTTTTTTTTTAACTAGCCCCAAAACTTTGTTGTATGAAACTGGTATTATAGTCACTAGAATATAAATTTTAAGAAACCGCAATTAAAAAACTCCAAAATAATGGCGGGACGCGAAAAAAGGCTTTATGGTAAAAGAATTGAATTTAAACACTTAATCAGCGATTTACATTCTGCAAGCAAATATATTAATGCAACAATTATCCTTTTTGGATTTTTTTTGTTTGCGATTTTTTTTCGCAATTTTTGTTTTTTTTTTTCAACCAGCCACCAAACTTTGCTGTACGAAATGAGTATTATAGTCCTTAGATTATAAATTAAAAAAAAAAACCGCACTTACAAAATTGCAAAATAATGGCGGATCGCGAAAAAAGACTATGGTACTAGAATCGAATTAAAAAACTTAATCAGCTATTTATGTTCTGCAAACAAATTATATTGATGCCAGAATTTTCCTTTATGTAATTTTTTTCGCAATTTTTTTTTTTTGCAACTAGACACCAAAACTTGGTATCAAATATGCATACCATAGGCCTCAGATTATGAACTAAAAAATGCTTTTAGTAATTTGTAAACCTCATTTTTTTAAAAGAAAAAACTTCGACAAAAACGGATTGTAATGAAAAACAAATGTAAACATTAGATAAAAGTAATGAAAATTAAAAAAAGGTTCATTTTAATTTTCAAAACAAATGAAAATTAAAAAAAATATTCATTACCATTTTTTAACGCAATCGTAATGAAAAAAAAAAAACATTACCATTTCTTCAAAAAATGGTAATGATCAAAAAAGCTCCATTACCATTACATCAAGTAATGGTAATGAAAATGTAATGGTAATGATTTTAGCCCATCTCTGTTGACCAGTAAAGTATTCTATCCTAAGTTAGGGGTTAATCTCGGAAGGGTGATTCGATGAACTTTTTCTAACTTTAGATTCGGGCCTAGGAGACCAAAATTCTTAAAAAAAAAGTTTTATTAGGAGGCTATGCAAAAAGTCGATTATTATAAATGCCAAAGGCAATTAAACTATTAAAATCTCGATATTTTGAAAATTGATACCCTGGGATAATATTTTAGTCCCAAATATACTTCGGGATCCCAGAATTTCTTCTGATTTTAAAAAAGTTTTTCTATAAAGAAACATTTTTTATTTACAGTTTTTCTAAAAAAATATATGTTAACACTGACCACACCTAAACGTCAAATTTTTTTCTGCATTTCATTTGACATTTCTCAATTTCAGACTAACTCAATTTGAACCATGGAAAGATTCACAATCGAGCAACGTGTTAAAGTTATTCAGGCTTATTATGAAAATGGGCGTTCAAATCAAAATGCATTTCGTGCACTTCGTGATTTCTTTGGTCAGCATAATCGACAAAATGTGTCCACAATCGGGAGAATTGTGCACAAATTTCAGCAAATCGGGTCTTTAGGAAATGTGAAAAGACCGGTTTTTTGTATTTGGTGAGGTTTATGGGCTGGCGGCGTCATCGGGCCGTACTTCTTCGGAAATGAGGTTGGCCAAGCAGTTACCGTGAAACGTGTTCGGTATAACGGACTTCTTGTGGCCAGAAATTGAGAATGTGGACCTGGACGATATGTGGTTTCAACAGCATGGTGCCACTTGTCACACAGCCAACGAAACAATGGCTCTTTTTCGCGAGAAATTCAATGGCCGTGTTATTTCACGTGGTGGCGATGTCAATTGGCCGCCAAGATCATGTGATTTGACACCGTTGGACTTCTTTCTTTGGGGTTATTTGAAAGAAAAGGTGTACGTCGATAAGCCAGCAACAATTCAAGAGCTAAAGGATGAGATAATTCGGCACATTAATTGCATAGAACCTCAATTATGCCTCAGCGTCATCGAAAATTTGGACCATCGGATGGTGGTGTGCCGTCGAGGTCGCGGCGGCCATTTGGCCGATGTTTTGTTCCATACATAATTGAACCATACCAATATTATCTAGGGTTTGGGGTTCGGGAATTCCCGGGAAATCCCGGGAAAAGTTTGCCGGGAATTCCCGGGAAAACGGGAAATTTTAAAACTATTAAATTTTTTGAATTGTTTTTGTTTCAAATAGGACTTTTTAATTTTAGTCATAAAAAACATTTCAAATACCAAAACAAAAATGTCGTTGTTAAAATCTTTTAAAAGGGAATCAATTTATTTAACACACAAAAAAAATCTTTGCCAAGTAATTAGGAGCATTTCTACTAATAAAGACTTTTTGCATAACTTATTCAAAATTTAAGTAGTAAAACCTAAAAACTTGTTAAAATGTTTAAAAGAAATATGAAAAAAAAGTTTAGTTTCATACAAATAATTGCCCTTACTATCTTAATTTTTCAAATGTATATTTTAGTTAAAGTCGACTTTAGTTAAAATATTGGGTGGCAGTATACCTTGACTTGGTTTATTTTTGGAGCATTCTGATTGGTTAATTTATTTTCAACCAATCAAAATGTCTGAAAATATAAATATTTTTGTAAGGTTTTCAGTATACTAACAAAAATATATACTTACACAAAATTGACAAAATTGTATGCTTAAAAATAAATTCGACTTTAAATTTAAAATACTTCTTTTATATTTAGGGCCAAT
Organism: Leucophora obtusa; assembly: GCA_949987735.1. Lineage (NCBI taxonomy): Eukaryota > Metazoa > Arthropoda > Insecta > Diptera > Anthomyiidae > Leucophora > Leucophora obtusa. The sequence goes on along the minus strand of OX465299.1, from coordinate 105,904,898 downwards.
AATTTTATCATAACGTTTTCATTAATAAATGTGATATTTTTAAGTAAGTTTACTTTATTTTAATACACCTGCTTTCAAACTAATATATTCTTTTATATTAAAGAATAAAAAGTCAGGAGTATGGAAATACTTCAACAAAAAGGACAATGGTTAACGGAAGTATCTAAATTTGGTTATCCGACATCTAAATTTGGTTCACAAAAAAAAAAAAAAAAAAAATTGATGGTCATGCAACTTCTCTTGAAGAAAACAACAACAAGAATAACGTTCCAGCTAAAATTAGCAAAGTACCCGAAGAAAAAAGTGTAAGCTGAATAGGCTTTGAACGTTTTATGGTAGGGCACACATTTCGTGAAATGGTATCCAAATTAGCCGCAGTCGATGGAATGTCAATCCGCCCCATAACTAGATCTTCGTTTATTCGAGAAAGTTTTTATAATAAAAACCTGGCATTGCCAAAAAATAAAACCGATGTAAATTACTACAATCATGTAAAAGATATCATGATAAAAGAAATATCGAGCAATATTTCTATCAATTAGAGATTTACTATAATCATAGATGAATAGACAAGAATATCACAAAAGAGATATTTGAACATATGTATAAACGGAAATAATTCATTTTATAACCTGGGGTTGGTTTATATATCAGGAAGATGTAATGCTGATGAAATAAGAAGAATTGTAGAAATAAGACTAGAAGAGTTTTATTTGTGTTTGGAAAATAACATTGCAGCCACCATATCTAATGGGCCAAATGTGATGAAACGGTTTGTTTCTGACAGTCCAGTAGTGGGTGCTTTCTGCTGGAATCATGCAATGCATTTGTCAGTGCTTGGAGTAATTTATGTGAAATCAAATGTTCAACATTCTGATATTTTTACTTTGAATTCTCACTACACAAACTGAATTTGTACTGAAGTAGTGTTTTTTTTTAACAAAAATTACTTATATAGGTGGTTTTCATTAACAATTTTGTTCAAAAATATTTCCCGGGATTCCCGGGAATCAAATTTTTTTATTCCCGTTTCTCGGGAAATAAAAAAGTCCGGGAAATCTCAAACCCTAATATTATCATATAAAACGAAATGACAATAATTTCCTAAATAATTTGTGTTTTATTCAAAATCACATCGGCCCTTAAAATTTAACGACCCTATTAGAGTTCGTCACAAAAATTTGATTTTCAGATATCATCACTTTTTTAAAGTTTTTGCGTAGAAAAAAAGAATGGCGTTTTTTTATTTTTTTTTTATTTCAACTCCTTCCAGTGGCGCAAGTCGGCCAAAAACGCTAATTTTAAGACCCTTTTCCTCCAGAGCAAAAACAGCGGCATTTATAGGAAATCTGTTTTTACCATTCGATTCTACAACAAAATTTAATCAACAAAACTTTTTTTTTGAATTTTCAAAATACACTAGATAGACATTAGAGTGGTTCGAAAATCCTCTTTTTTCAAAAACTTCTAAAAAGTAATTTTTTTATTACACACAATGAAAATATATTTCCGGCGGAGTACATGTGTACAAAAAAAAGAAAAGTTATTAGCTAATCAAATTTGGATTTTTTTAATTCAATGAAAAAGTATTTAAGCTAATTAAAATGCAGCTTTCAATACTCGCTGCCGCATTATAAATTTATCTTTTAGTTATGACAAAATAATTTGTAAGTTTTGTAATCTTTATTACAAAGATTTTTTTTACTAAACATATTTGATTACTAAATAACTTTTTAACGGGTTGCGGTATATCAAACATGTTTGTACCAATATTCTCAGCAGGGAATACATTTTCATTGTGTGTAATAAAGAAGTAAATTTTTTTAAATTTTTGAAAAAGTGTATTTTTGGACCACTCTATGACTATCTGCTGTATTCGCAAAAAAAAATGTTTTTTATATTAATTTTTGCTGTCGAATCGAATGGTAAAGTCAGATTCCCCAGAAATGCAGCCGTTTTTGCTCTGCAGAAAATGGGGTTCTAAATCAGCGTTTTTGGCCGACTTGCGCCAGTGGAAGGAGTTGAAATAAAAAAGAAAAAAAAACGCCATTCTTTTTTCTATGCAAAAACTTTAAAAAAAGTGTTGATATCCGAAAATCAAAGAATTTTTTTTTTTTTGACAAACCCTAATGTATATAAATTTTATATAAAGTTTTTAAGATAAATTTATTGTACAGTTTAAATGATTTACAAAAAATACTTTTTAATACCAAAATTAATGAACCAAAAGTTAAAGTAGTCCCAACATATGGTCACACATATAAATATAAACACACACACACACACAACTTTTCAATAAATATAACCTAAATCAATATTTATATTAGATACGCACTTATGCTTGTTTAGATGGGCTGCCAATCGCTTTCGGGAGATCGGAATATTTTGAAACTCATTTTCCATTTTGGGATATTTGCGATTTTAAAATGTAGGAAAGTTAGCTAAACTTTGATTTCATTGAGGAGGTTTTGAGGGTGTATTAAAATGGAAAGACAAAACATTTTAAGTTTTGTTCAATCTCGCTTAGTTTTCGAGATATAGGCTATAACCTTTTGGTTATAGTTTTAGTAGTTTGTGAGGTATTTGCAATTTAAAAATCTAGCAAAGTTATGTACAATTTGATTTCATCGAAGGTGTTTTTTGGGGGTGAACTAACACCCTTATGGAAAAAATTTTAACCATTTTGCTCTACCTCTTTTAGGTGTAGGCGAAAAATCAAGTATATAATGCAGCACTTTCTGAATTTTATTGTGATTTTCGGAACATTTATATTTCATGAACTGGACAAATATAATTAATTCTCGGTCAGATTTATGCTTAGTTTATTCCCGTTAAGCTACTAAATATTTTTATCTACGGTGTAAAAACATCGTACTACTAACCAAAAAAAAAAACAGTTGCTGTTTCATGTAAATGTAGGGAAAATGCTGCACTTTCTGAATTCTATAGTAATTTTCGAACATTTTCGTTCCATTACCTGAGCAAATGTCCGCGGCATTTTTATATAAATGTATAGAAATCGTAGCACTTTCTGAATTCTATTGCGATTGCCGGAATATTTTGGTTCCACGACATAGTCAAATTGCTAGAATTTATGTCCAAGGCATTAAAATTTATATTATAACCAAGAGAGAACCGCATAAATACAATATGATAATAACTAGTGCTTGGTACTAATTAGGGTTTGGGGTTCGGGAATTCCCGGGAAAATAATATATTTTTCCCGGGAAAACGGGAAATTTTAAAAATATTCAATTTTTTAAATTGTTTTTGTTCGGAATAAGATTTTTTAATTTTAGTTATAAAAAACATTTTAAATACCAAAACAAAAATGTCATTGTTAAAATCTTTTAAAAGGGAATCAATTTCTTTGACACACAAAAAAAATCTTTGCCAAGTAATTAGGAGCATTTTAACTAATAAAAATTTTTCGCATAACTTATTCAAAATTTAAGTAGTGAAACCTAAAAACTTGGTAAAATGTTTAGAAGAAATATAAGTTTTGTTTCTTACAAATAATCGGCCTTACTATCTAAATTTTTCAAGTGGGTGGCAGTATACCTTGACTTGGTTTATTTTTAGAGCATTCTGATTGGTTAATTTATTTTCAACCTATCAAAATGTTTGAAAATATAGATATTTTTGTAAGGTTTTCATACACAAAATCAACAAAACCGTATGGTTAAAAATAAAGTCGACTTTAAATTTAAAATACTCCTTTATATTAAGGGCCAATAATTTTATAAGTAAAGTTTTCATTAATAAATATGATATTTTCAAGTAAGTTTATTTTAATACACCTGCTTTCTAACTAATATATGAAGTATGGAAATATTTCACAAAAAAGGACAATGCAGCGCAGTGCAATATCTGCCGTAAAAGACTAATGGTTAACGGAGGTATCTAAATTTAATTATCCGACATCTAAATTTGGTTCACAAAACAAACAAAAAAATTGAAGGTCATGCAGCTTCTCTTGAAGAAAACAACAACAAGAATAACGTTCCAGCTAAAATTAGCAAAGTACCCGAAGAAAAAAGTATAAGCTGATTAGGCATTGAACGTTTTATGGGTAGGGCAAACATTTCCTAAAATGGTATCCAAATTAGTCGCAGTCGACGGAATGTCAATCCGCACTATAACCAGATCTTCGTTTATTAGAAAAAGTTTTTATAATAAAAACATGGCATTGCCAAAAAATTAACCCGATGTAAAGAACATTATATTAAATTACTACAATCATGTAAAAGATATCACGATAAAAGAAATATCGAGCAGTGTTTCTAACAATATGAGATTTACTATTATCTTAGATGAATGGACAAGAATATTTATAAACGGAAATAATTCATTTTATAACCTGGGGTTGGTTTATATATCAGGAAGGTGTAATGCTGATGAAATAAGAAGAATTGTAGAAATAAGACTAGAAGATTTTTATTTGTCTTTGGAAAATAACATTGTGGTGCTTTCTGCTTTCATTTGGCAGTGCTTAGAGTAATTTATTTGAAATCAAATGTTCAACATTCTAATATTTTTACTTTGAATTCTCGCTACACAGACTAACCCCTAAATTCATAAATGCTTTGTAAAATTATAGGAGGTTTATTGAACGAATTTTGTATGAAAATGACGTTTTGTAAACCTGCTATAACTTTACAAAGCATTTATTAATTGAGGGGTAAATTTGTACTGAAATAGAGTTTTTTTTTACAAAAATTACTTATATAGGTGGTTTTCATTAACAATTTTGTTCAGAAATATTTACCGGGAATTCCGGGAATCAAATTTTTTTATTCCCGTTTCCCGGAAAATAAAAAAGTCCGGGAAATACCAAACCCTAATTCTTACAGATATTTTTATAAAATTTTCTGCCTCTGTCTACTATTAACTTCTCTTTTTACTATTAACTTCGTAAAATTGTAAAAGGGAAAGCTGGCAAATGATAAAGAAATAACTACACTGTGAAAATTTTAAATTTTATTTAACCCTCTAATGCACAAGGCCGCCTAAAGGCTGTCTTAAGATTTTAAATAGTTTTTGGCTAAATAACAATATTTTATTAAACAAGTTGTATTATATCCATAGAGAGCTTAACTATCTACTTTTTGCCTTCAAACTTTTTTTGTATAAGGAACGGTTTTCGAGCGAGAAGCATGTAAAGTGAAAATTTATAAAATTTGATAAAAAATTAACTTTTTAAAATAGAAAAAAATATTTGAAAAATTGCCAAAAATACATTTACGATCTGGCGTACATTATCGACAATAACAAAGCAAGTTCAGAGTCTCTAATTGTAAAATCAGTTAAAAATGTTTCTCCAGGACTCACAGGATAATGCCAGGATACGTTTTACAAATATTTCTCTAACTCAAAAACTAGCCAACAAATTTCCTTAAAATTTAACACAGATTTTACACTTAGAGGTATTAGTAAGCAGAACTAATTTCGTCAAAATTTATTGATGTTTAGTGCCAAATTCGCTAAATTTCGTAATTTTCAAAAAGCGAAAATCGCCATAACTTTTGAAATAACAACAATTGATCAACAATTTTCTGTACGCAATTTTATTTTATTGATAGTGTTATTAACAGCAAAAACCGAAATTATTTGACCGCTGGGTTTCAAGATACGTCTTCAACCTTTGTTGTGCTATATCGCCTAAATAAAGCGATAAATTAAAATTTTAATATTTGCTCCATAGTAGATTTTCAATGCCAAATATATGGTTTAAATATTATTGTAATCAGAAGAAAGGGCATTAGAGAGTTAAGTAAAGAAATACACAAAATAAGACTAATATATATGTATATTAGGGCAGGTCGATTTATTTTTCATCAATTTCCCTACGATTTCCGTATTCTATGGGTTATTCCATGAAAATTTGCCAAAGGAACCATACCTCTATCGTTAAAATCGAGTCCCCTACTTTTTGTTGGTAGATTTTTTCCCAAATTGACGTTCGTATGAAATATTACCTACACGTTCACATCCATAACTCAAAAACTATCGATCGGGTTGGAAAGGTGAGCTCATTTTGATCAATTTACAAAAAAAATCTCCAACATTGGTCCAACGGTTCAAAAGTTACGGGCATTTTTGTCCAAATTTTGGAGCATTTTTCCATAAGGGACATAACAAATAACTTTTTCCTATAACACTGATTCTATAATGATGTAACCAGCACCATCTAGACACTTCTGGCAACACTACTTAATTGTGTTTACTTTAATAAATTTTGTGTTTAAATAAAGTTAAAGTAAATCAATTTCAAAGACTTATTAAATCAAGGACTTATTATTTTAACAATATTTTAACAGCGATTATAAAAGGATAATCGTAACAATATTTAATTCTTTTAGTGACGGTTTAAAAAATGGATTCAGAGCCTGGTTCATCGCAAAATCCAACAGATACCCAACGCAGTAGTTTGCAACATTTGGTCTCTCATGATGTTTTTTCTTTTGGCGTGGCCTGTGAATTACCTGATATTAATCTGTCAACTAAACGAGATATATTGAAGTTCTATTTTTTCTTGGCCGAACGTTCAAAAGCCCAAAGCAAAATGTTTTCGTATAAAAGATTTACTCCCCAAGTAGCAGACAGATTGTTAGAAATTTGGAATCAACTTAATATTGAACTTATACTCAAAGGTAGCATCATTAGAAAATTGAATAATATGCTTGACGCATATAGTAATGCAGATAAACAACGAGTAAAACGCGCAACAGAATTCAAAAAATTCGTAGAATCAACAAACCAATTATTCAACATTGGAAAATGTAAATGCAACTTGAAAGAAAACGACTGCTCATGTGGATCTATCCCAGAAAACTTAAAAGATTTCATGCGCGATCAATATAATGACAGAATACAAACGATACCGGAACACGATAATGGAAGTGAAGGGACGATACCAACGGCTATACCAACAATCTCAGTGAGCAACGATCCTACATACGAACCACATTATGACGAAATGGAAGTTGATGTGAGAGGAGGTTCAGAATTAGTTCTACCACCACAAACATACACTCCCAGATACAATACTAAAAACTATGCAATGATGTGTAACAGATTTGGTGTGCATGATAGGATGGGATCAGCATTGGCAACAGCTCTGATGGAAAACCTGGGCGTAAAAGATGGTCATGACAATCTTGTCATCATGGATAAAAGTAAACTTCGTAGAGAAAGAGAAAAATGGAGACAAGACGCACTTCGTAAGCGGTATGATGGCTCGAATTTGATATCATTTTCATTCGACGGCAGGAAAAATTATGCTCTAACTGTAGAAAAAATTGATGAGAAATTGCATCCAAGGATGGTTAAAGAACCTCATCTAGTTGTTTTGAGGGAACCAAAATCTCAATTGATAGGCTACACAAAACTAGAAAGTGAAACTGCGGCAAGCAAAGTCAACAAATTGATCGAATTCTTCCAAGAAAAACAATTGTCTCTAGATTCATTAATTGCCATATGCGCTGATGGTGAACCAACAAATACTGGCGTACACGGTGGAATTTTGCGACTATTCGAAAAACAGTTAAAGAGACCACTGCACTGATTTGTGTGTCTTCTGCACTTTAACGAGCTGCCGTTTAGACATTTGTTTGACACTTTAGACAAATCAACCACCACTGGACCACGATCAACTACCGGAAAGTTGAGCTCAAAAATTGCTGATTATGAAAATCTTCCGGTATGTAATTTTTATAGCTGATTCTTTACCATTTTTTATTCTATTTTTTAGCTTTTATGTTTTCTTTTCAGTTGGTAACCGATTTTGAGGAAATCGCTTTGGAAAATATGCCTCCTGGTGATTTAAATCCAGAAGAATTATCTACTGATTCGAGGTACTTGATGTTAATGGCCAATGCAATTTCTAATGGTGTGGTTCCTGCGGATTTGTCTCACATAAAACCAGGGCCAATTGCACATTCTCGTTGGCTCACCAAAGCCAATAGATTATTACGGTTGTATGTGACAACTAATAATCCAACTGAAAATTTAAAAATTCTGGCTAACTATATAATAAAAGTATACACGCCAATGTATTTCAATGTTAAGTATTATAGCTCTGCCGCATACGGTAGTACATTAATTTTTAAATTTATTACTTGGACACGATTTTTACCACCGAATTTGCTTGGAGTTGTAAATACAGTAATTCAAGATAATCCATATTTTGCACACTCAGAAAATATCTTGCTATCTATGTTATTTGATGATAGAATGGAAAAACGAAACATTGCTATAAAGAAGATTTTACATTACCGAAGAGATATTGTCGACCCAACGGAACTTAGAGTTTATAAAAAATCTCTTATAAACTTTAATTGTACGGAATATACAAATATGATTGATTTAAATGACGATACCATTTTATTCGAACCACCGTTTACGCAAAGTTATTCGTATGAACATTTGGAGGGATATTTAAATTACGAAGTGCCACCGTTCGATGATCCACAAATTCCTTTACACATTCAAGGAACGGAAAGACATGTCCAATTGCTGGCTGCCACTGCTAAACGAGTTGCAGGAAAGAATGTAGAAGGCGCTATGGCGACGACATTAGAGAGCCGTACGAAAACACCCAGACTTGAAAGCAAACAAGACTTTCAGAAAAAATAATGGTTTTTTTCACATTTTGTCTTTTACTACACTCAAACTGAATATTTTTTTTGATAATAGGTTGATAGATACTTTATTATCTCTTAATTTGAATTTTTGTACAAAAAAAAATAAAAAGGGAAAAAAAACAAAAATTTGGTTTTATGTGTTATTTTGTTTTAGCAATATCGCATGAATTAATCAACCGAATTCGATAAATTTGGGCTTAAACTCTTCGTTTTGAATTGTAAATTGAATAAAATAATGGATTGAGCCAAAAAAAATGGACATGAAAGTAATATTCTTGGACAAAATCATGAAAAAAATGGAAAAATGCTCCAAAATTTGGACAAAAATGCCCGTAACTTTTGAACCGTTGGACCAATGTTGGAGATTTTTTTTTGTAAATTGATCAAAATGAGCTCACCTTTCCAACGCGCCTACTGGCGATTAAACCCGTTTTGAGTTATGGATGTGAACGTGTAGGTAATATTTCATACGAACGTCAATTTGGGAAAAAATCTACCAACAAAAAGTAGGGGACTCGATTTTAACGATAGAGGTATGGTTCCTTCGGCAAATTTTCATGGAAATTCCAGTCTGTAGTCATGTTATTTTATGCAAAATCCAAGCGTGCACTTTTGTGCCGTGGCAGTAATCGTGGTGCATTCTTCATTTTTTGGCGGCAAATAACTGAGGACTGCTTTAGCACACGGTTTAAAGTCCAACGGGACACATTTAAATCACATTCCTGTGCGTTTATTCCGATCTGAGAGTTGGGGTTTTCTACCAGCATTTTTTTTCTTTTGTCCGTAATTTGAAGGATTTTTCAAAAAATTGCGTACCACCTTTTCAGATCGGTTTATTTTCCGAGCAATTCCTCGAAAACTAATGCCTTCTTCTTGAAAAGCAGTAATTTTGCCTTTTTCAATATCGGACAAATAACAACCACGTGGCATTGCGAAAATAAGACTAAAATGCAATTAGCAAATAATAAATAATCAAAGCAAATAAGAATAAAAGAAAAAAAACTAAAACTGGCTTTACCGTTAACTTAATAAATTGTTTTTTTAAACTGCGGCTATAATTATGCACCAACAAAAAAACAAAGAATTTGTTATAATGGTTTTTTAAAAAAACAAAAACAAATATTTGTTTGTTGTTTTTTTCATTATTTTTGAAGGTCATTCAGATGGCATACACAGATTTCTGAATTTTGTTTTGTATATGCACAAAACTGCTAAAAAGAACATGCGGCTATAATTTTGCACCGCAGTGTATGTGTATCTGTGCTATTTTTCAGACTAAAACTATACGCATTGTAATTTTTTTCTGTTAAATAAATTTTTGGGTTAGAAAAGTGATTTTGTGCTGAAACAGAAATGGCAATTTTTCACTCTACTGTAAGTAATTTAATTAAATCCAATTGGTGAATATCAAATATTGCAGTGGGATATTTTGATTTTATAAACCCTGGAAAAAGATTGGTTGGAATTCGATCAGAACTATTAACTTAAATTTGCCAGGACGTTATTTTATTTGGAGTTACCTATAATTGAATACTACACCAAAAATATTTTACTAGGTATTAAAAATAGGGAAAGCAAACTAAAAAACAATCCCTTTAACAAATTATTGGTATCTCCAATCAACTTTTAAATTAGTATCAGTTTAGTAATTCTATGCTGTAGAAGCAGCCATTTATTTAGTGAATATACAAGAAAATTTGTGTTATCTATAACCTTTATTAAAAAAAAATTCAATATTCGAAAGTGGTAACAATAAATACGTGTATCCTAATCAAATATGACCTTAAAGCCGAGATTCTGTAGAACCAACCGAATTGTGGATTGTATTGATAACACACACAACTATTAATTGTTATTGATAAACGAAGTTTATACTATATTTGTTTTCCAAACTAAACATATTAGTTCAAAATTAGACATTAAAATTAATAAGTTTTTGTGGTTTAGTGGGTGAGGAGTTGGCCTAGTACGCCAGATTTCCGGTTTCGAATCCCGGAAAAGACAAAAATTTAAAATAAAATATTCTTAAGTATAAAAAGTAAATATGGCTAAGAAACATAAAAGTAGTTGTGGTGCAGTTGGTAAGAGTGTGGTTCAATACCAGAGAATTGCAAAAAAGTTTTTTAATTTCAATAAAATTTTGTGGAACAAAATAATATTTATGTGGAATATAATATTGAATTAGACAACCGAATATCGGTTTTTTTTTTTATCTATTTTCAGAAAATCAGTTTTATAAAACACATAAAATAAAACTAAAGAGAGATGGTTAAAGCTACCTTACATCTATAACAATAATTTTCGGTTTATGAACACGCAATTGATTTGTAATAAATTTCATTGGAGAAGGAAAATAATTACGTTATAAAACCTTCAATAAATTATCAAAGGAAGGGATGTATAGTACATACCAGTAAATGTATACATATATATATGTATATGGGAACACAAGGATAGAAGGGGTTTTACCACTAAGAAAAAGAAAATCACAAATAATATGATAAATGAGGATTTGTTTTGGACCTAATATAAATTTGAAATGTAGTCATTGTTTGAATGATTACATGAAGCTTGTTATTTGTCCATTATAGTTTGAATACGATTATGAATATATTCTACATTAGAAAGATGGTGTAATCTTTGTGTAGAAAAGTGCCAAGGTAAATTCATAACCATTTTGAGAAGTTTATTTTGACTGATTTGGATTTTTTTAACATGCGTCGGCTTTCCGCACCAATTCGATTGGCAACAAATTCGGTGGCCACAACTGAGACTGTTTTCTGGGTGTAGAATTATAAATTGAAAAGAAAGAATGTTTCTTGCTGTTTTGTATAAAATATAACAAAGAATCCAAAGTTACAATAAAATCCTACATCATTGTATATATTACCAAAAATTAGGATGAAGGAAGGTCTGGTAGAAAAATTCTGTTAAAATAGGTGGAAGCTAACTCCATCTACTGAGCACTTTGTGGACTACTTTTTGGATTTATTAAATGATTAAAAAAGCAGTAAATATCTTGAAAAAAAACAAAATAAAAGCACTTTATTGATAAATACCACTGCGTGACACTCAAAAAATGAATGGAGATCTGACCATCAGTTCTCTATATTTCGGATATGCTGATTACAATGGCGTCCTTTATTTTTCGATCAATGGTACAGATTTTTCGCTAAACGTCTTTAAAGTTTGGCGGTTGTGCATTCAGTTTTTATATAAAAAATTTTTCAAATTCAATTAATATGAATTTTTTTGCATTCAAATGTAAGCACAGGACCTGTGACCATATTTGCGACATAAATGCGGTGTGCTATTCTTGATATTTGAACCACTACTTAGCGTTTTATATAGGTTTTTATGGTTTTTTGCTATTTGAGCGCCTGTAGTCGCCGAACGTACAATCGACCTCAATAAATGTATTGCCTTAGTAAGGAAGCAATTGAAAAAGAAATATTTCAATAAAAAAAATGTATTCATATATGGCGGCTATACGTTAAAATCGCGACTTTTCAAGAATTTTATATGGCAGCATAGCTTCTCAAGATGTCCCCGAAGTCCAAATTTTAGTATAATATGGGGCCACCTCTAAAAACAGTTGTTGCAAAATTTCAAGCAAAAAAGTTTCCATTTGCAAAAGTTATGGCAATAAATTCATTTTTTACTAAGGTTAGTATCGTACTAAAGAGACTTTAAGATACTAAGTTAGTATCTTTAGTATACTAACCTTAGTAAAAATGTACGTATTGCCATAACTTTTGCAAATGGAGCCTTTTTGGCTTGAAATTTTGAAATATTAATATTTTTTATTCACTTGAAATAATTTGAAGTAAGTAAACAAATATAAATATTTCAGAGCTGAAATATAAACATTTTCAAACATGTAGTTAAGTAAAATACGTACGTATTCTAAATATTTTGAAATAATTGAAATTTGAAATTTTTTAGTCAAAAGTTTTTATATTATTAAGTTTTGTCAATTTTTTCCTATAAACCACACGTTTTAGAGTTACTACCAGTTTAAAATATTTCAAATATTTCAAAAAATCAAATGTTTCAAAAATTTTAAATATTTAAAATATTTCAAAATTTTTAAATATTTCAAATAATCGAAAAATTTCAATTATTTCAAATATTTGAAATATTCCAGATATGTAGCTAAGTATTTTACTTAACTACATATTTAATATATTTCAAAATATGTTTACATATAGAAATTTTTATAATTTTTACTTACTTAAAATTATTTGAAGATTATTAATATTTGAAGCTGAAGTATTAATATTTTTTTCTTATTTATGTGCATATTTAAGTAAATAAAACAATACTGCTACTTCAAATTTACAAATATAAGTAAGTGGATATTTCAAAAAGATATTTCAAATAATCTTTTATATACAGGTCTGATTAATACAAAGCAACGAAATCCATTGAATGTGGTAAAAATAAAAAGGATTTAACTAAATATAAAAATTTTCTGAACTTTTACAAAATTCTAGAAATAGCCTTGAATATAAAAAGAAATTGTTAAATTCAATTGAAGCAAAAGAGCTCAAATAAGTACTTTTGCGAACTTCTTTACGAGTTACGCAGAAAGCAGTACAACCATTAAAAAAAAAGTACGCGTACTGCTAAAAACAGTCTGTACTGCTAAAACAATTTGGCAAGCTGCTAAGGGTCAATAAGTTCGAAAAACTACGAAAATTTTATTGATTTTTGTGTTTTTTTTATTTTTTGGTATGGATTTGTTGACTAACCGGTACGAACTCGGAAAGTAAAACTCGAAACCTAAATGACAAACGCAAAATTCACGATCGTCATTTTCTTCTACCTCGGAAACTGTCGTGCCAATATTACTCATCATATCGGTTCGGTAATATTAATGTCAGACCTAACGGACATCAAAACAAGATTTGAACTTGTTAAGCACCTTTTAGTAGGATTGTACTCTACACTATGCGGTTTAGGAGAAACTCACCTTGTGTTAATGTTTGTTATGCACTACCATAATTACTTGACCGAGCCCTACTTTTCATTATTATATATTTCACTATATCTATTGTACCAAAGAGTATACATATAGAGAGAGACGATCCTTCCAATGACTCTCTTATATTTTTAGCGAACTCGGGCGAGCAAATAAAAACCGTGTGAAAACAGTTTGCGCACACAAAAGATGCTGTACGTACTGTGAGGGGAAAAATGTGATGACGTAAAATTTCCTTTTTCTTTATTCTTCTTTGAAATGAGTGTTGTCAACTTCTAACACAACATCATTTACACAATGAAGTACCTACACAATTTATACAAAACTTGATAAAATCCACGAATTTTAATGACCAGATTTTTAATAAGTACCTATCAATCATTTTCCCTACAGGAGTTTTTTGTGTATGAATTATATAATCTCCACGTAAAATTATTTTCTCTGCGATTGATTTTGAAGTTAATTGATAAAAAAAATATTAAACCTAATGTGTGGTGGAGACACCAAATTATTTTAAAATTTTATTGCGTATTTTATTTCATTTGTAGACACTACATTACGTTTTTTTCGATTCCTAGCACTTTTCATGTTAAATTTTGTGTTTTTCGGCAAAAAATGCTAAATTATGACGCATTAGGAAATTATCTCGTTCCCCTTAAAAGCATCTAATTTCCCCGCAATTCCCCTGTATTAGAGTTGGAATTTCTCCTTATTTTACGCTCTTTGATTTCACACAAGCAAAATGTGTTATTTTGCTTGTGACCGAGTTCACGAACAAATAAAAAGAGAGCCGATTGAGCGAAACAAGGGGGGATCGATACCCACTGATTGTACCGTTAATCGAAATTCCTTCCCAGAATAAGAAACAAATCTCACCGTCATTTTAAATTCTGGTTACCAAAAACCTGATATTCCTGGCTCTTTGGCAACTCTAATATTTGTGTATACGGATTTTCTCGTTTAGATTTATTTTCTACTTTTAATTTTTCAAAAAAATATAATAAATCAGTATTAGTATTTCAGTTGCATAAAAACCATTTAGATATATATTTTAAAATTGGCTAAATATTTTAATATTTCATATGTGTGTGTGCCATACCACCCCTGCAAACATTTGGAAGATATCTTCCAAGAAGAAAAAGAAGAAGCGATATCTTCTATTTTTCATTTGAATGCAAATAATCAAGTATTTTTAAATTGTCTTCCTTTTATCATTTAGAAGATATTTGGAAAAACCAAATCAAAAACTGTGTTTTTTGTCATAATATCACCTTTTTATTATCTGGAAGATTCGTTTAAAATTTTTGAAAATGTTGGAAAAATAATAAAAAATTTGTACAAAATACAATTATAAGAAATATGGGAAACAAATTCGTTGAAAAATGAAGATTCAGTAAGCGGGGAAAATTGAGTATGATGTCAACAAGATAATTAATGTTCTTGTCAATGGATTATGTATGCAGATATTCTTTTTCAGAGTTAAATGTAATAATGAAAATTAAAAATTATTTAGTTTGTTTCGAGGAGTTAATTTAGCGATATCACCTTTTTATCTTCCAGGTGATAAATTAGCGATATCGCCGATTTATCATTCAGAAGTATCACTTTCGTATTGCTTGGGAGTATCGCTATAGAGAGGACATTTACTCCCGAAGGGGGGATCTTCCAGAATAAGAATATGATTATTGCCGCAATAAAGTTTTTCTTCCAGGTGATACGATTGCGAAACATATTCATATTGTAATGTTTGTAGGGACTCTATACTTCCAAAGTATATTATGAATGTATTTAAACATTTTCACTCGTTTTCAATTTAACTGATTTGTGATTGCTTACGTGTAGGATTTGCATATTTACTTCTTTGTATAGTATAGCAATATTACTTTACCTATACATAAATATATATTTATGTACAGTGTGTTGAAAATTATAAAGTCACAGAATATTTTTATATTTACCCGAGTAAAAAAAATTATATATAATCATATGTGGCATATATTACAATATATAATTAGACATGTCGTTATGTATATCCATATATAATTATATATGACGTCTTTTTCAAAATTTTTTCCTTATATAACCCGTGTTGATGAGGGCTCAAA
Organism: Leucophora obtusa; assembly: GCA_949987735.1. Lineage (NCBI taxonomy): Eukaryota > Metazoa > Arthropoda > Insecta > Diptera > Anthomyiidae > Leucophora > Leucophora obtusa. Next base: position 105,889,164 of record OX465299.1, on the reverse strand, counting down.
GTTTGAAATACGATTTACAAGGCGAAAAAGGTTAATTTATATTTTTTTTATAGAAAATGCTTAATTAAATGTTTTTATATCGATTTTCATGTCAAATGGCACTTTTTCACATTTTAAAAATTAAGGGTCATTTTGACCTCATGTGCCTATAAGGGTTAATTTCTAATTTTTTATTACTATGTATAAAATTTGGTGTTAACGGAGTTATTTGGACAACTTTCACCAAATTCCGCAAGAAACAACACATTGTTTTGGTATACTTCCAGGAAAAATCGAAAAATTTGAAAAATTTCACTTTTGACCTTGGTAAAGAAAGGGTTAAAGTTGTCGGAGTTTTACAGAATTTTCGGAAAATAATCTCCTGTATCAGGATTAAATAAAATCGGAAGTGATTTTGTTCCAGCTAGCTAAAAACACAAAAATTAATACTATCATCTTAATTATGGGCCAAAATCACACTTTTCTCTAAAATTTTCAAATTTAAAACTCCGTCACAGTTAAGTTAAAAGAGGGATTTGTGTAATTTTCAGCAGAATTATTCTCTAAGGTATGTTTAATAAACCCCTATGCGTTGACCACGTTTTTTTATATTTTGTTGAACAAAATTTTATAAAACTCAAAAATAGAGTTTTGCAAATTCATAAAAAAACAAATCCCATCTTTGGCCATACCTGGGACTAGGTTATCATAACCCAAGAGAGACAAAAAATTGTATCTGCATATTTGTGGATCTTAAAAATGAAACTAGAGTATAACCTTGTAAATTTTTGAAAGAAATATTTTATTTTTTTCGATTTTCATAATTTATCTCATTTTAACACTACAATGGTCTGAGGAAATTGCAATTACCGAAATATTTTCCAACCGGTTTGGATTTTTATACATTACCAGAAATGGAATTCAGTTTAGATTATGATTCTATTTAAATTTTCCAAAAATACAGTTATTTAAGAGCCTGTATTTTCAAAAAAAGGCAAAAAAGTGATTTTTTCGCCTTGTAAATCGTATTTAAAACTTCGAGCCCTCAGCGGCACGGGTTAACATACTCCAATCGAGCTCAAATTTCGGCTATCTCAATATCTGGAAAGGGGAATCGTTTTGTGGGGTCCAGACGAACAAAATTCCGAGATAGATTTTTTGCGGTCACCCTAATATATATAGTGCCATATATATTTATATATGGTGTTATTTAAGTAATATTTTACTATATATGGTGCCATTTAAACCATATATTATCATATATGGTGCCATTTCAACAATATATGCTTATATATGGGACCTCATGAACAACATTTTTATTACAGTTCCAGATATGCTACTTTATGTAGTGCAATATATATTGATATATGGTATCATTTAAACAATATATTACCATATGTGGTGACATTTAAACCATACATTATGATATATGGTGCCATTTCAACAATATATGGTCATATATGATACCTTAGGAACAACATTTTTAATACAGTTCCAGATATGATAATATATGCTACTATATATAGTACCATATACTTTGATATATCATATCATTTAAGCCACACGAATAAAAATAGTTACATATAGTCATATATGTGATTAAGTTATATATGTATAAATATACAGTTTCATCCGAAGAATGGCCCGATATATTTTTATCAATTGTTTATCAATTTTTATGTAATTGTATCAGTTTAGATCTGACCTGATTACTTATGTGTTAATAAGATGAAATTGTATCCGATTTTTGACCTGATATAATTTTATCGGTTTATATGTAATGGAGTCAGGTTTGATCGTAAGTGGTTCAATTTTATATAAATAAAATATAATTGTATCCGACATTTACCTTATACAATTGTATTAAAGTTTGAAATTCATATCAGGTCAAAATTGGGATATAATTATATAGTTTTGTATACAAATATATCTATTTGGTGTTTCAGGTTTTTTTGAAATCCGCAATTGTTCGCGTTTTATCAGGGCAATATGAATATAAAAACTTTACTTTTGATAAGTAAATAATCGCTAAGTGGATATAGTTTAGAATTTTGCTAATTTAATACATTTTGCACGGTGCTCTGGACCAAATTTTGATTAAATTTGGAGTTACCCAAATTCAATAAAAAAATTTTATGAAATTTTTTGTAGGTTTATTATTAAATAAAATATTTTATTAAAATACGCGTGTCTGTAATTTTTTTAAGAAAAATCTAAATATATGCTGACCCTAAATAAAATTTTATAATAATTTTTTTTCGCTAAAAAAAGATATTCCGCCAAAAAAAGCGCGTGTTGGGTTTTTTTCTGTTAAGTTGCAATTTTATCCTTACATCTAATAGAAACTGAATTAAAATTATTATTAAAATTTTATAAAAAATTTTTTCGCGAAAAAAAGATATTCCGCCAAAAAAAACGCGTGCTGGATGTTTTTCTGTTAAGTTGCATTTTTATTTTACATCAACTAGATACTGATTTCGAATGCAGATTGCAGTAACTCAAAAATTTTAACAAGATTTGGTCCACAGTATCGAGCAAAATATATGAAATTTGCAAAATTTCGAACTATGTATATCCACTTTGCGATGATTTACTTATAAAAAAAAAAGTTTTGTATATCTATTTAGACCACATTTTTTCCTCCACATTGAATCTGTGATAAAACGCGAAAAATCGCGAATTTTAAAAAAATCTGAAACACGTGTTACCTTAAATCGACTACAGATTATGATATGTAAGTTTGACATTTCAATAACAAACATCTTTTTACAAAAGAGACAAAAATTTGTTTTTTTATAGAATATCCTTGAAAATAGGACATGTCTGGATACGCTTGACCATTTTATATATACCGCTGGACGCGCCTCAATATGATACCCAAATTCTTACAAAAACTTAAAAAAATACCTTTTTTAAAAATGGTCCAGCTCATGAGATCTCGTTTGTAGACCCGAAATATTTTGGGAATCATCATAAAACAAACCAAGGTTTATTTTGAGGGGGGCTCTTTTTTTGGTATATACGGATATATCGTATGAGTATGCATGCGCGTGTGTTGTTATGGTTGAATAAAATTCATTGTCTAACTGAAGCTCGTTTATATATTTAAAAAAATCACATACATATGTATGTATTTATGTATATGCATACATTATATATTTCTGTTTGTATATACTAAAAGTCACGTAATGTATAAAAAATATATTCATTTTAAACACTAACACATTTTGTTTTCATATCCTCTTCCAAAAATACTAGTCGACTGTGCTGAAATAACACACTTAACATACTGAAAAGTGTGAATGTTTTATTTTTTTCCATAGTATTATAAGTCCCTTTTTCTTTAAACTGAAATATAAATGGGTTTGCAGCTCACTGTGTCTAAAACTGTTAATAAAAACTTTTTCGCAAATTTGTACAATTCTCATTCGGGGATATGAAATATATTTGCGCTTATATTACACATTTTTTATGAAAGTTGTTAATTTTTTAATATTGAATGGACCAATACCACTTTAGTAAAAACTTTTTAACCCTCTAATGCTTTTTATTCTGATTGCAATAATATATTGACTATATATTTGGCATTAAAAATCTACTATGGAACAAATATTAAAATTTTAATTTATTTAGGCGATATAGCACAATAAAGGTTGAATACGAATCAAGAAAACCAATAGACAGAAAATTTCGGTTTCTGCTATAAATAACACTATATCGGCCTATAGACCATAGTATATTATAGTATCCCCACTCATTAAAAAATTGAGAGCTTGTCCCTATCTCATGTAGTTGTATTGATATTAAGAACCATATGTACAAGTAAAATTACAAACACTACTTCATTTACTCAAATGACAGAAAATGAGTAAAGCTACTATATTATACTATGCTATAGACCAGTGGTGTTCATCCAATAGGACAATTGTCCCTGCCAATTCACACGTATTCTTACGCTCTTGCTTTTAGTCGACACTGAAACAGCGACGAATGAACATGAGTATGGACGTATGTTGATTTTCTTTTAATGTACTGAAAAAAAAAATTAATAACAATGTACGACAAATATTTTATGATTATAAATGCAGATTAAAGATATTTTATAAATATGTAAATACATTGAGATCATTGATATTGATTTAAAAAAATCGAAAACCTTTTGTTTTATATAGAATGAAAGAAACCACCCTTAAGTATGTATGTATTTATTTGTTTTTTTCTTTCAAAAATTGTATTTTTGTTTCTTTAAAGCAGTGTAGTATTTATTTATATTTTCCGATAGTACTTCACTTTTTACACAAAACATATTCATATTTTTAACAAAAAATAAATTCATACAGATTCTATTAACCCATTCAACATTTCTTACAGTGCAATTCTCATTTTCTCACCAACACAACTACATTTTTACTTTTGAACAGCGCTGATCTAGATCAGTGGTGTTCAGTCCATAGGACAATTGTCCCTACTCAATTCACATGTATTCTTACGCTCTTGCTTTTAGTCGTCACTGAAACAGCGACGAATGAACATGAGTACGGATCAGTGATGGTATTTGAGAATTTTCGTTTGGTGCCTCAATGATGCCAAAAAAGTGCCAAAAAAGCTTTAGAAGTGCCAAAAAAAAATTAAGCAACTAGAGTTGTAAAAGTATTGAGTATTCCGGTACTGAGTACTCAATACTGACTGTTTTTTTGAGTACTCAATACTAAAACGGTACTACTCAATACTTTTAAAGATGCAATTTTCCATAGAAATGTGTATTTTTCGTATAAAAATACAACTCTAAAAATAGTACTCTAAAAATACAGCTCTGAAAATACAACTCTATTTGTGAAGAAAAGAAATTTGTAACGAATTTTTGGGAAAAATTATTTAATTAATTTATTTAAAATGTATTAAATTAATTATAATGTAAATAACAATAGTTATTTAACACGTGTATGTGAATTGTGATAATTTTTCCTAATAAATACGAATTCATAACATTTTTATTTTTAAATTAAAAAACCGTTAAAAGTATTGAGTAGTATCGAGTACTCAATTGAAAAGTATTGAGTAGTATTGAGTACTCAAAAAATACCGAAATTTCACAACTCTATAAGCAACATTTAATGTTTCAAAAAAAATATGTTCAGCTTTTATTTCAAATATTTATACATTTAGTTACTTTAACCCTTAAATGCATGGTGTAGCCATTTGGCAACATATGCGGCAAATAGACTATACAAGTCACTTGCACAATAACGAGTTTGTTCAAGTCACCTTACTCGTCACACACCACTCAAGTAAACTGTGCAATATTCATTTTAATTTACACATAGCAGCAGAAACATGTAGCGGATTGTTATTGCTATGAGAAAATATTAGTCCTTAAAAGCTTTATTTTACACTTTGCGCAGGCCAAAATACCAGAAATTCGTTGGTGATGTCAATAAATTTATATTAACATTTTTTACTTTACGTTTATTGATACTTTTAATTTTTTTATCCGTATTTATGATGTTCACTCTTCAAAAATTACTGCTGAACTGTGCTAATTTCAGCATACACCTCGCAAATGACTTGCACAAGTTCTAAAATATTGCGTAAAAATCAAAATCGTTTTGATTTTTACTCAAGTCTAAAAATATACTTGTACAAGTACACAAACCAAGCCACACACTGTTCAACTGACCTGCACAAACTCATTATTGTGCAAGTAACTTGAGTAGTCTATAGGCCGCAATACCAGTTTCTTAATAAAAAACGCCACTTGATGCATAAAACTCAATTTTTGGGCATTGGGGCCCTTTCTGCACAAAGTGCTCTTATAAACTATAACTCAGATTTTTTAAACAGTTATAGGAAAAATCTTGGTTTTGCTTCGTATGTTTGTGAAAAATCTAAAACACGCGTTTTTTTTTACAAAAAGTGCAATATTCCAAAAATGTTTGTTTAAATATTTAAAGTGGTATTCTCGCAATAAAATTAATTTTGGCAACAATAAATGTATAATTAATATTTCATATATTTTTTTTGTTTCTTTTTTTTCATACACGTTAAAATAATCACAATTTAGCTATTTGGCAATTTTTTGATATTTTTCTTGAAATGCTTGAAAACGCCTTTAGAAATCATATATAAAAAAATGGTTAAAATTGTAGAGATCGTGCATATAAGGGTTAAGTAAAAAGACAAAAAAAAAAAAAAAAGGCGGGCAACTTATCTAAAAAGTAACCCGAGTTTAACATTACCTACCACAAATATTTTCATATAAAAATGCCATTCTTAACTATAGTAAAGTACTAAACTTACGTTATTTTAAGATAAGTTAGCAGGTCCAAGACTTTCAAAAAATTTTACAATTAAATTTGACAATACAATAGAATCAATTAAAGTTTTTCTAATTTTATCCCCGTTGCTTTTATTTTTAAATATCAAATAATGATTAAATTGTCCCCGAAGAACTGGAAGGTGGTCCAAAAAATTGTATATTTTTAGTGTAGCATTTGTTTTTTAATTTTGCTACCCCTTCTTAATAGGCGTGGCTTTTAATGAAAAACCAGCGATATCGACCTTTTATCAAATTATATAGAAATTTTCGTAAAAAGTGCCAAAATTCTATGGAGAGTGCCAAGGTGCCATTGAACATTCAATAGTGCCACAAATGGCACTTTTGTGCCACTTTTACCAACAGTGGTACGGATATATGCTGATTTTTTTTTAATGTACTGAAAAAAAATTAATAACAAAGTACGACAAATATTTTATGATTATAAATTCAGATTAAATATATTCTATAAATATGTTAATACAATAAAATCACTGATATTGATTCAAAAAAATCGAAAACTTTTTGCTTTACATAGAATGAAAGAAGCTACCCTTATGTATGTATGTATTTTTTTTTCTTTTAAAAATTGTATTTTGTTTATTTTTACTTCTTTAAAACAGTGTAGTATTTATTTATATTTGCCGAAAGTACCTACTTCGATTTTTACGCAAAAAATTTTCATATTTTGAATAAAAAATTAATGCATACAGATTCTATTAACCCATTCAACATTTTTTACAGTGCAATTCTCATTTTCTCACCAACACAACTACATTTTTAGTTTTGAACACCACTGATCTAGATATATTTGTTGGCAACTTTTTTAATATTTGTGTTTTCAAAAGAAAACGATAGGGGCGTTAGTTTATAGCAGTGGTGTTCAGCCCATAGGACAATTGTCCCTGCTCAATTCACATGTATTCTTACGCTCTTGCTTTTAGTCGTCACTGAAACAGCGACGAATGAACATGAGTACGGATATATGCTGATTTTTTTTTAATGTACTGAAAAAAAAAATTAATAACAATGTACGACACTTGATGATGGCAAGACTACATTTTTGATACTTTTAGATCATTCAAAAGCGTTTGATACCGTGGATCATAACATTCTTTGTTACAAACTTAATCATTTTTTTAACTTCTCTTCGACCGCTACTCAGTTATTGTCAACATACTTACGTAATAGATATCAGTATGTTGAAACTGGAATCCGGAAATCCAAGGCACTGCCTGTGGCAAGAGGAGTACCTCAAGGGTCCATTGTTGGGCCACTATTATTCTCACTGTACTCTAATGACCTCCCAGGCATTTTAACAAATTGTAATGTAAGAATGTACGCGGATGACGTTCAACTTTATACCAGTTGTATTAATGCCTTAATTGACCAGTGTATTATCTCTATTAATCAGCAACTTGATCGTATTTATACATGGGCAACGGCAAACGGTTTAGGAATAAATCCGAAAAAATCTAAATGCATTGTAATTCAAAAGCGACTTGCCAAGCTAAATATTATACCCAATATATTTATAAATAATCAACAAATTGAAATAGTAAAATCTGCTAAGAATCTCGGAATTTTTTTTAATGACACTCTTTCGTGGTCGAACCACATTAACTATGCTTGTGGTCGCACATTCTCTATGATTAGAACTCTTTGGCGGACCCAGCATTGTACACCTATGAGAATAAGAATACTACTTGCCAAAACATATCTGATGCCCGTTTTACTGTATGGTTGTGAGCTATTTGCTAAATGTGATACAACTAGTAAAAGGAAATTGAACATTGCTTTTAACAACATAATCCGATACGTGTATGGACTTAATAGGCGTTCTAGTGTATCATTGTTTTCATCTCAGCTATATGGGCTTTCTTTGGATAATCTACTAAACATAAGAGTTTTAGTTTTCTTACATAAAATAATATACACCCATAAACCTGATCATCTGTACAGCAGACGTTGTATTTCAGATATAAGCAGGGGAAAACGAATTAGATCATTTGGATACAAAAGTTTAATTTCGGAGTGGCATTTCTACATATTCGCAGTAATTCTCTGGAATTCTATACCCCATAGCACGCAACTTTTAAGTAACGCACGAAAATTCAAAGAAAATATTTTTAAACTGTTTTCGGCATAACAATTTGAAAAAATAATTATTTGATATGATATGACTTAATTATTTAAATTGATTTTTTTTTTTTTTTTATATTTATATTTATTGTTTAATTGTAATTGTTTAATTGTTTTTTGTATTTTATATAAAAATTTTTAATTAGTTATTAACTTATTAATTGATTAATGATTTTCATAAATTTACCTATCCTCAGTTCCATACTGCAAAATAAGACTTTTAGTCTTGTGTATGGAGCAATTCTACAAAATAAATAAAAATAAAAACAAATATTTTATGCTTATAAATACAGATTAAAGATATTTTATAAATATGTACATACAATGAAATCATTTATATTGATTTAAAAAAAGCGAAAACCTTTTGTTTTACATAGAATGAAAGAAGCCACCCTTATGTATGTATGTATTTTTTTTTTCTTTCAAAAATTGTATTTTGTTTATTTTTATTTCTTTAAAACACTGTAGTATTTATTTATATTTTCCGAAAGTACCTACTTCGCTTTTTACACAAAACATTTTCATATTTTTAATAAAAAATAAATGCATACAGATTCTATTAACCCATTCAACATTTCTTACAGTGCAATTCTCATTTTCTCACCAACACAACTACATTTTTAGTTTTGAACACCACTGCTATAGACGATCAAGCATGCTCTACATCATGTTCAGTATTTGATCGTGTAATGACTTTTTTGATGGAATTTACAAAAACAAATACACGCAACCACCAAGCCAAGCTGTACAGCATGCTTGCTCGTCTATTGGCCCCTTATCAGTAAAATAAAATTACATACTGAAAATTGCTGATCCAGTGTTGTTCTTTCAGAAGTTATGGCGATTTTCACTTTTTGAAAATTACGAAATTTAGTACTAAACATCAATAAATTTTGACCAAATTAGTTTTTCTTACTACTAGCTCTGAGTGTATAATCTGTGTTTAATTTCAAAAAAATCTGTTACCTAGTTTTTGAGTTAGAGAGATATTCGTAAGACGTTAGTGAGTCGTGGGGCAAAAATTGTATCTCATTTTACAAATAAAGACTCTAAACTAGCTTTGTTACAGAGCTTTGAAGAATTAATTCCTTTTTGAATGAATTCACTACCAATCGAATTCAATTTTCTCTACAATTGAATGAATTCCTTTTCTTAAGTAATTCACTGAATTCGTTCAACTGAATGCGTTCATCAAACAACAAATTCAAAGAATTAATTCAATTGCAATAGTTCTTTTTATTAAATCAAATGAATTAATTCACCGGTGAACGCGTTCAATTTTATAAATCGAACGGAAAAAAGTGAATTAATTCCTTACTGAATTAATTCACTACTGAATTCGTTCAATTTCATTTTCGTTCAGTGAACTAAAAAAAATAAAATTACGTTCAGTGAATTAAAAAAAAAAATAATAAGTTCACTGAATTAAAAAAAAATAAAATAAGTTCACTGAATTGAAAAAAAATAAAATATGTTCACTGAATTGAAAAAAAATAAAATAAGTTCACTGAATTCAAAGCCTGTTTTCTGCCGTTCAGTAGAAGAAAACAATAATGTACAAATAAAATTTTTAAATAAGCAATTTTACAGCGTGTGCTAGTAAAAAATGAACAAATTAGAAACCGGTTGCTGTTTATTAACCTACATGATTCAAAAATAAAGGCTTTTACTATTAAAAATAAAAACTTTACAGATATAGATAAATTTGGGAAAAAAATATAACTATATAACTAGTTTCAAAAATTAATAGTTATATTTTTTTACAAATTTATCTATATCTGTAAAGTTTTTATTTTTAATAGTAAAAGGCTTTATTTTTGAATCATGTAGGTTGATAAACAGCATCCGGTTTCTATTTTGTTTATTTTTACTAGCACACGCTGTAAAATTGCTTATTTAAAAAATTTATTTGTAGATTATTGTTTTCTTCTACTGATCGGCAGAAAACGGGCTTTGAATTCAGTGAACTTATTTTATTTTTTTTCAATTCAGTGAACTTAATTTATTTTTTTTTCAATTCAGTGAACTTATTATTTTTTTTTTTTTAATTCACTGAACGTAATTTTATTTTTTTTTAATTCACTGAACGTAATTTTATTTTTTTTAATTCACTGAACGAAAACGAAATTGAACGAATTCAGTAGTGAATTAATTCAGTAAGGAATTAATTCACCAGTGAATTAATTCATTTGATTTAATAAAAAGAACTATTGCAATTGAATTAATTCGTAACAAAATAAATCGAACGAAAGCAAATATGAATTAATTCCATTCAATATATGATGAATTTTATGTAAAAATCGAGATGCATTGAACCCGACCCCCTCAGATATCGATGAAATTTTGTTCATAGCTAAATTTGATCAATACAAACAAACTCTCATTTTTAGAAATGACTGTTTTGCGATTTTTTGGGCGTGGCACAGTGGGAAAGTTTTCGAAAAAACGCGAAAATGGTCGAAAAGAGCTCCATTTAAACTACAATAACTCAGAATCGGCTGAACCGATTTCCATGATCTTGGTTGACACGTTAAAAAAAAAAAAATACACTGTAAAAAATTTTATAACAAAAAAAAATTTAAACTAACGAAAAAACCAAAAAGATCAAGGGTTTTTTTACAGTGTATTAATTTTTTAGAAAGGTTTATCCTTCACCTATACCATATCAAAAAATAAAAATGGGTTCTTTTTTAGTTTTTTTTATATAATTTTTCAAGTAGTGTCACTTCTTACACATTTACAAAATACTTCAACAATTCTAACATTTTTTAAATGTTTACAAATAAAAAACCATCAACAATTGTTTATATTATTTGCCATGTTTTTATTAATTTGTGTTTTATTTTATTTTATTTTACAGGTAAAAGCTTTTTCGACCATTTTCGCGTTTTTTCGAAAACTTTCCCACTGTGCCACGCCCAAAAAATCGCAAAACAGTCATTTCTAAAAATGAGAGTTTGTTTGTATTGATCAAATTTAGCTATGCACAAAATTTCATCGATATCTGAGGTGGTCGGGTTCAAAATTTCAGTTTTATAAAGATTTTTAAATGAAATTCATAATATATTGCTTAGTGAATTAATTCATCGAATTTTTAATTCAGAATTGAAAAATTGAGTTAAGGAATTAATTCTTCAAAGCTCTGCTTTGTTATAATCGATAATGTATGCTAGATCGTAAATGTATTTTTGACGATGTTTCAAATAATTTTTCTGTTTTAAAAAGTTAATTCTTTCAAATTCACGAAGTTTTCTTTCAAATTTATTTTTATCGGGATAAACAATAATTGCATTAAATGGATTAAATGTGCTAAAATCCCCAAACCCATTTAGCAAATTGTGAAAAATAATCTGTTGCAGGCATGTCCCTATCCGGATTTCATTCTTGCCTAAGGAAATCGTTAGGGGACGACATTTTAGAATTTATAGAAATATTTATTAGGTTAAATCACAAACTCAATGAGAATTTCTTGTTCTCGCCTACGAGCGTCATTTAACATTTAAAATATCAAAGAAAAAACAAAAGCAAGAAAAATAATTTTACCACAATTTGCTTTGTCATCTTCCAAAATACTACTCTGTAGTTTTGACAGATCTACCATTGTAGTGACATCTATTTATGTATAACCAATAAATGAAAATCGTATGTTTCCTATAATTGGCAGTTACGTTTAAATTTGCACAAGCACTTGCATATTCTTTATTTCAATTTTATTTTTATCGGGATAAACAATAATTGCATTAACTGAATTAAATGTGCAAAAATCTCAAAACCCATTTGGCAAATTTTCATTTCACATCCTTCTCACTTAAAAATAATTCTTTATACAAAAAAATTTTGAAGGCAAGCAAGTTGATAATTATGTTTTTTATCTACATAATATAAGCTCTTTTAAAAAAATGTTATTTAGCCATTTGGCAAGAGGGTTAATAAATTATTAATAAGCAATTTTTTTATTACTCTTGCCGGGATTCGAACTTATTGGAACGGAAACACATGTAACTATATCTCATATGATATCAAATATTTCTATGTTTAGTTGCCGCGGAATGCGTTAAGATTTTAAAATTCAGTAAAAAATATCAATATGAATATAAAAACGAATTAAAAAAAAATATTTTTATCTCCCTGGCTAGGATTTAGACCACTGATACACCCAGGAAAAAGATTGGTTGGCTTTCGATAAAAACCATTAAAATGTATTTGCCAGGACGTTATTTTATTTGGAGTTACCTATAATTGAATACTACATCAAAAATATTTTACTAGGTATTAAAATTAGGGAAAATAACCTAAAAAACAATCCTTTTAACAAATTATTGGTATCTCCAATCAATTTTAAAATTAGTATCAGTTTAGTAAATCTATGCAGTAGAAGCAGCCATTTATTTAGTGTATATACAAGAAAATTGGTGTTATCTATAACCTTTATCAAAAAAATTTCAATATTAGAAAGTGGTAACTACAAATACGGGTATCCTAATCAAATACGACCTTAAATTGGAGTTTCTGTAGATAACACACACAACTATTAATTGGTATTGGTAAACGAATTTTTTACCGTATTTGTTTTCAAATAAAACACAAAAATTCAAAATTAGTCATTAAAATTATTAAGTGTTTGTGGTGTAGTGGGTGGGCTTAGTATGCCGGATTTAAGGGATCGAATCCCGGAAAAGACAAAAATTTAGATGTTTTTTTTAATTAAAATAAAATATTCATATGTATAAACACTAAATTTGGCTAAGAAAATTAAGAGTAGTTGTGGTGCAGTGGGTAAGAGTGTGAACTATTAACCTGAACGGCAGGGTTCAATACCAGCAAATTAAAAAAAGTTTTTTAATTTCAATAAAATTTTGTAGAACATAATAATATTTATGTGGAACATAATATTGAATTAGACATCCGAATATTGGCTTTCACGACGAAAAATATAATTTAATATAAAGGTAGTTGTCGTAACCGCACGTATTCGATTGGCAACAAATTCGGTGGCCACAACTGAGACTGTTTTCTTGGTGTATGGAAAAACACATAGTTGTTGAGAAAATTCCTTTCAACAGTTATTGAAATCTCTGAATTTCGAGAAAATGATACGTGATGTAAATATTCCAATAACAGATTTGGAATCACCACATCAAATCCTGCAGGATTATTTTTATGTGAAACAATTTTGTGTTAAGCGAGATAACTTGAATTACAAGAAATCTATTGAAATGTGAGCGATTTTTACTTTTTGATTTATTCTTTGCAGTTAATATACATATATAAGCTATAAAAGCTATGATACACCATCATTAATTCTTTTATTTTGAAAATATGACTTATATAACATTCATAATAAGCTCCTCATATAGTTCATGCATTTACACATCCATAACTATTAACCCTTTGACGACCAATGGTTTATATATGTCCCATTTTTATTTTTTGTTATATTTTCCAACAGATTTTTTCGAACTGACTATTAATAGAGGAGAGTTTTTGTTTTCAGATTATACCAAATAATTGGCACCATGTGTTCTTAGCGCCTAATTAATTGACTCCAACTTCTGTAAAATAAGTTTTTTAGTTCATATTTTTTGGATGTCATTTATTCAGATGTCATTGGTTTTGCAAGACCAAAATTTTGATATAGCATGTACCTGTGCTTCCTGTTTTCAGAAATACCAAAACATTGGGAATAGTTTTGTTTTCTTGCCTACAGGGCGCAAATGCAGCATGGGACATATGTGTCCCATTGGTCGTCAAATGTAAACAAAGAAGAAGTTTTATAGTTGTATCATTCCATATAAAATGGATACAAAAATGGAAGATTTTGGACATGACCCCATTTTGGTATGCGTTCTATCGCTGTTTTAAGTTGATTTTTTTTAGTAAATTTTTGAAAAATACATGACGTTCAAATGATTACAACTTTTGAACGCGTTATCCGATTGTTATAAAATTTTTACCTTGTAATGCTTATATAATCTACTTTCAAAATAAATTGTAGAATGCAAAAAGGATAATACAATTTGAAAAATATCCTTAATTTGAAAATATCTCAAAAAACACATCTTTAATTTTCTTTAAATTATTGAAGCAGATAACTTAATATTTCATCTACAGACTGTGCAAATTTCAAATTGGAACACCAATGGGTTCAAAAGAAAAACTCTATTTTTAACAAAGTTTTTTGAATTTTCACACCCAGGAAAAAGATTGGTTGGAATTTGATCAAAACCATTAAAATAAAGCAGCCATTTATTTAGTGTATATACAAGAAAATTGGTGTTACCTACAACCTTTATTAAAAAAATTTCAATATTCGAAAGTGGTAACTACAAATACGGGTATCAAATATGACCTTAAAGTCGAGTTTGTTTAGAACCAACCGAATTGTGGGTTATATTGATAACACACATAACTATTGATTGGTATTGGTAAACGAATTTTTTACTATATTTGTTTTCCAAGCAAAACATAAATTCAAAATTAGACTTCAAAATTAATAAGTGTTTGTGGTGTAGTAGGTGGAGAGTTGGGCTAGTACGCCGGATTTCCGAGTTCAAATCCCGGAAAAGACAAAAATGTTTGTTTTTTTTTTAAATTAAAATAAAATACTCATATTTATTTTTGTATATTTGTTTTGCTCTACAAAAATCGTTAAATAAACTTGTATTGTTGTTGAAAAAATAACAAAAAACAATAGAAAAATCGCGAAAAGACGCTTTATAAATGTACGTTAGGATAAATAAAGATTTTAAATATAATCAAAAGAGAATTGAACAAGCAAATAATAAAAATATCTAAAAGATCAAGAACCAATAGTACAAAAAAAGAAAAATAATAACAAATAATATGCCTGTTAGGCGCTCTCCGCCTACTCCGAATTCCTTGCTAATTCCAGCAATAAATAATAAAAGCTCTCCACCGCAAAATACATCCACATCCAGTATACGATCACTCTTCTCTCACTGCGCATGCGCAAAAAAAAGTACTCCCTTGGTCTATAGAGTGTTCTACACCAACTACAACATCATCAAATAAAAGTTTTTTACCCCATCCCCTGTCTTTAGCTACTCTTCCTCTAACAAGTGTAACATCAGCATCATTCTCTACAGCAGTGGTGTTCAAAACTAAAAATGTAGTTGTGTTGGTGAGAAAATGAGAATTGCACTGTAAGAAATGTTGAATGTGTTAATAGAATCTGTATGCATTTATTTTTTATTAAAAATATGAAAATATTTTGTGTAAAAAACGAAGTAGGTACTTTCGGAAAATATAAATAAATACTACACTGTTTTAAAGAAATAAAAATAAACAAAATACAATTTTTGAAAGAAAAAAAATACATACATACATAAGGGTGGCTTCTTTTATTCTATGTAAAACAAAAGATTTTCAATTTTTTTAAATCAATATCAATGGTTTCAATGTATTTACTTATTTATAAAATATCTTTAATCTGCATTTATAATCATAAAATATTTGTCCTATATTGTTATTAATTTTTTTTTCAGTACATTAAAAAAAATCTGCGTCTATCCGTTCTCATGTTCGTTCGTCGCTGTTTCAGTGACGACTAAAAGCAAGAGCGTAAGTATACATGTGAATTGAGCAGGGACAATTGTCCTATGGGCTGAACACCACTGCTCTACAGTAACTACACAATTACCCAATACTACCACAGTCACAACATCCATAAATTCCCCCCTTATATCGATTATTCCCACATGTAATTCGTATATTACCAAAAATATCCTAAACAAAACCCAAGCATACACAATGAATGAGCAGGAGAGCATAACAAACAATAATTCAATAACAAAGAGTGCAAATCTAACAACTACACACACACAACAATCAAACATACAATCACCAAAGCAGTCGGCAGTGGTCGAATCAAGAGGTGTTATACCTAAAATAATAAAATCTAAAACACCGAGTAATATAACAACGAAAAAAATACCAACTGGCATCGATAGATACATTACGATCACTAAGCGTAAGTTAAGCCCCAAATCTGCAAAAGTAAAGCCTTCCCCGAAGCAAATTAAAAATACCGATCCTGTGAATATGGTAAGTCAAAATCGCTTTTCCATTTTGAACACAGATGATAATGAAGAAACCCCAGTGAAATCTGTAAAAGAATTTACACCTCCCCCTATTCATCTCCGTGAACCGAACTCTAACGATCTTGTTAATGATTTAGCCGAGCTTGTAGGAACAAATAATTTTTATGTAGTATCAACACGAGTGGGAAATGTTCAGGAAACTAAAATTAAAACATTCACTGAAAATCATTATAGATCCATTACTCAATATCTTGATACCAAAAAGGAAAACTATTATACTTTTCAATTAAAAAGTGCTAAAGGCCTGATGGTTGTTTTAAAAGGTATAGAAAGCAACGTTCCAACCAAGGAAATTCAGGAGGCTCTAGAAAAGGAGGGCTATGAAATTAAGTCTATAAACAACATTATCAATAAAAATACAATTCCTCAACCCCTGTTCAGAGTAGAATTAAACTTCGATTCTAAAAAACTTAAAAAGAACGAAACACACCCGATCTATAGCCTTCGATATCTTCTGCATAGAAGAATAAGTGTTGAAGAGCCTCGTAAACGCAATGGATTACCCCAATGCGTAAATTGCCAAGAATTTGGCCACACACGGGGGTATTGCCAATTACCACCTGTATGTGTAATATGCGGTGATATTCACAAATCGTCGGAATATACATCTTCTAGATCTGACCCAAACGTTAAAAAATGTAGCAACTGCGGTGGAAACCACACTGCGAATTACAGAGGCTGTCCAGTATACATAAATATTAGACAAATGACAATGAAAAGACCTCATAGACCACAATACCAGCCAACAGAATTCCCAAATCTGCCCAATAATTCTCGATCGACTGATCGTACTCCTTCAAATGCCCAACACACTACTTCTCATAGTGCCAGTACAAGCAATTTTTCGTATGCACAAATCGCCACTTCCCAAAGAGTTGGGAAGTGGCAAACCAATTCATACCCACTGCCCTCGCTGGAAACGCCTTCTCCTCCCCAGAAAAATTCGCTGGAAAACTCAATTGAAACTTTAGTTCAAACCATTAACAACTTCATGGCCAATATGCAAGGAATAATGCAAGAATTACTCCGCAACCAAGGCATGCTTATGCAAGCTTTCTTAGATAAAAAAATGAACGTTTTAAAAATATGTTATTGGAACGCAAACGGCTTAAGCTTACACAAAAACGAACTAAATTATTTCCTCGGAAACAAGCAAATTGACGTTATGCTTGTTTCTGAGACGCATTTAACCCCAAGAAGTTCTTTTTCAATACAAGGATACACAATTTATGACACAAAAGACCCCAGAGACAGAGGATGCGGTGGTGCAGCGGTTATCATAAAGTCTCGTTTAAAACACTTTCCAATGCCCGACTTTCGTGAAAACTATCTTCAAGCCAGCACTATATGCCTCGAAGAATTTAACATGAACCTTGTTATTTCATCAATTTACTCCCCTCCTAGATTTCCGATAACAGAAATTCAGTACACGGACTTCTTTAAATCGTTAGGTCCCCGCTTTCTGGCAGCTGGTGACTACAATGCCAAACACACATTCTGGGGGTCACGGCGTATTACTCCCAAGGGCCGTGTTTTATTTAATACAATTTCAAAAATGGGTATGGATGTTATATCAAGCGGAGAACCCACTTACTGGCCAACAGATAGGCAAAAAATACCAGATTTGATAGATTTTGGAGTGACAAAGGCTATTTCAAGGGAATTAGTACAGGTAGAATCGTCATTAGATTTGTCGTCAGATCACACACCCACCATTGTTTGTATCCAGGGCCCCCGAGAAATTGTAAACCCATATGGTGATTCAGCGCTTACGGGAAAAAACACAGATTGGCTAAAATACAGAATGTTTATTAGTTCTCATATAATATACCGTTAAGAACAACAGACGATGTTGACCTCTCTGTTAAAAATCTAGAATTACAAATCAAACTTGCTGCTCAACTGGCTACAAAGCCCCGCCGACACAAAAGACCAAACAGAATTTTTTCTATAGATGTCGAAAGACTCCTAAATGATAAAAGAATTGCACGAAGAGAATGGCAACAGCACAGATCTCCACAACTAAAGGAACGATTTAAAGAATGCACGAAGAATTTTCGAAGACTTCTTGAAGAAAAAAGAATTGAATCGCTTAGCAGATATCTCGAAAACTTAGATCCATCAGCTAAAACTGATTACTCTTTGTGGCGTGCTACAAAAAATCTATAAAGACCCGTTACATGTAAGCCTCCTTTGGGAAAACCAAATGGAAATTGGGCCAGAAACGACACGGAAACGGAAAAAGGAAATCTGTTCGTGGTTCATTTGAAGGAAGTTTTTACGCCAAACTTATCTAGTACTATAATAGAGCCGCCTTCTACTACATCCCAGCACATAATATGTCCCCCGCTTATGTTTGAAATGCGAGAGGTTGAAAAAGCTATTATTGAATTAGACCCAAAAAAAGCACCTGGCATCGATAAGATAAGTAATAAAATGCTTGTAGAATTACCCCGTATAGCATTAAGAATTATTCTCTTTATTTTTAATGCTATTTTACGCCTTGAGTACTATCCGCCGGAATGGAAAGTATCACTTGTTAAAATGATACCCAAACCAGGCAAAGATTACACAAAAGTTGAATCCTATAGACCAATCAGTCTTTTACCGAATATATCAAAACTGTTCGAAAAGCTACTCATGAATAAGTTGACCTTGTATGTAGACGAAAACAATACTATTCCAGCACATCAATTTGGCTTCAGGAGAAAATATAAAACCATCGAACAAGTACATAGGCTAATCACTGTAATAAGAAAGGCATTTGAGGAAAAAAAATACTGCTCTGCTCTCTTTATTGATGTCTCACAAGCCTTTGATAAAGTTTGGCATGAGGGACTTCTTTTTAAAATAAAACTTTTGTTACCGTCAAATACCCATAAGCTCCTAGAAAGCTATATAACAAATCGTAAATTCGTTCTCGCGGAAAAAAGTTTCTTCAGCTCCCCCCAGGACATTTGTGCTGGAGTACCGCAAGGTAGTATTTTGGGACCACTTCTGTATATCCTATATACATCTGATATGCCATTAAACTTGAATACCCATACGTCCACTTTTGCTGATGATACACCAATCCTTAGTGTCCACAATGACCCATTAGTAGCGTCAAGATTGTTACAAAATCATATATCACAATTGGAAACTTGGTTAGATAAATGGAAAATTAAAGTGAATGAACAGAAATGTATACACGTAACTTTTACTTTAAGAAGAGAATCGTGTCCACCGATTCAAATAAATAATAATAATATACCCCAACAATCAAATGTGAAATATCTCGGTATACACCTTGACCGTCGCCTTACATGGAAAAATCACATAGATGCGAAACTTGCCCAGATAAAGTTAAAAACGGTTGAGCTTACGTGGCTTATGAGTAGGAACTCCTTACTTGCCTTAGATTGTAAACTGTTGCTTTATAACTCGATAATTAAACCCATATGGTGCTATGGAATTCAACTCTGGGGTACCGCCTCAGCATCTAACATAGAAAAATTGCAAAGACGTCAAAACAGGCTTCTTAGAATGATCACGTGTGCACCCTGGTATATAAGAAACTCCAACATACATAAGGATCTCAACGTAAACCTTGTTAGAGATGAAATCAGAAGACATAGCGAAAACTACTTAAAGAAACTAGAAGCACATCCGAATACACTAGCCCGGAATCTACTAAATAGCAGTGGTCACCTGCGACTAAGAAGGAGACATACTGCTGACTTGGTCCACTTATAGAGAATAACTTAAAATGAAACCACAAAATTTTTGTCTGGCACTGGCTGGACTTAATACTTTTATTTAGTCTTAAGATTTGAATACTTATTGTTAGTTCACACATATTTAGTGAAGATTCAATAAATAAATAAAACACGAAAAACAAAAAATGTATAAACAGTAAATATGGCTAAGAAAATTAAAAGTAGTTGTGGTGCAGTGGGTAAGAATGTGAACTATTAACCTGAATGGCCGGGTTCAATACCAGAAAATTCAAAAAAAGTTTTTTAACTTCAATAAATTTTGTGGAACATAATAATATTTATGTGGAACATAATATTGAATTGGACAACCGAATATTGGCTTTCACGATGAAAAATATAATTTAATATAAAGATAGTTGTCGTAACCGCACGAATTCGATTGGCAACAAATTCGGTGGCCACAACTGAGACTGTTTTCTGGGTGCAAAAATAAACATAACACTACATGACAAAATCTTGACTATTAAAAATTAATAGAGCTCTGACCATCAATTCTATATATTTTGGACATGCTGATTACAATGGCGTACTTTATTTTTCGATCTAAGGTACATATTTTCCGCGAAATGCCTTTAAAGTTTAGCGGTTTCCATTTAGTTTTTTATACACACAGAAAACAGTCTCAGTTGTGGCCACCGAATTTGTTGCCAATCGAATTTGTGCGGTTGCGACAACTATCTTTATATTAAATTATATTTTTCGTCGTGAAAGCCAATATTCGTTTGTCTTATTCAATATTATGTTCCACATAAATATTATTATGTTCCACAAAATTTTATTGAAATTAAAAAACTTTTTTTGAATTTTCTGGTATTGAACCCGGCCATTCAGGTTAATAGTTCACACTCTTACCCACTGAACCACAACTACTTTTAATTTTCTTAGCCATATTTACTGTTTATACATATGAATATTTTATTTTAATTTAAAAAAAAACATATAAATTTTTGTCTTGTCCGGGATTTGAACTCAGAAATCCGGCGTACAAGGCCAACTCTCTACCGACTACACCACAAACAATTATTAATTTTGAAGTCTAATTTTGAATTTATATGTTTTGCTTGGAAAAGAAATATAGTAAAAAATTCGTTTACCAATACCAATCAATAGTTGTTTGTGTTATCAATACAATCCACAATTCGGTTGGTTCTACAGAAACTCGACTTTATGGTCATATTTGATTAGGATGCCCGTATTTGCAGTTACCACTTTCGAATATTGAAATTTTTTTAATAAAGGTTATCGGTAACACCAATTTTCTTGTATATACACTAAATAAATGGATGCTTCTACTGCATAGAATTACTAAACTGATACTAATTTTAAAATTGATTGGAGATACCAATAATTTGTTAAAAGGATTGTTTTTTAATTCATTTTCCCTATTTTTAATACCTAGTAAAATAATTCTGGTAAATTCATTTTAATGGTTTTGATCGAATTCCAACCAATCTTTATCCTGGGTGTATACAAACATTTTCAAATGCAATCAATATAAATTTTTTGCAGTGAAGTGTAGGCACAGGACCTGTATTTATATTTAGGCTAAAAATCTGATGCATCAAACTTAATATTAAAACCACTGTTCGCGTTTTATATTGATTTTTAAGGTTTTAGCCAATTGAATCGTTGAAAGCAAAATCGGCCTTAATAAATGATATTACTTAGTAAAGAAGCAATTAAAAGGAAATATTTCAACAAAAAAATGTATTCATCTGTAGCGGCCTATACGTTAAATTTGCGACTTTTGAAAAATTTTATATGGCAGCATAGATTTCCAAGTTGTCCCCAAAGTCCAACATTTAGTATAATATGCGGTGACCTCTAAAAACAGATTTTGCAAAATTTCAAGCAAAACAGTTTCCATTTGCAAAAGTTATCGCAAAAAATACATTTTTTACTAAGTGTATTAGTACGATACTATCCTTAGTAAAAAATGTATTTATTGCGATTATCTTGTTTTATCTTTTAATATGTGGATATATACGTTGTCTGGTACCTTATATAACCATATATATGTATCTGGTACCTTATATAGCCATATATCTTTATATATTGTCTTTTATAAGATAGGATATCAACTATATATACTATGCATAATGGGATATGACAGATCTGTTGCCATATACAATTATAAATGACATATATAACATAATATATGATCACATATGGTGGCATATAAGCCATATATTTTGAGATATAATAATGTATGCCTTCTTATAAAATTTGTTGGTTGTATGATGTAAGATATTTTTATATATGATTATATATTATATTAAATGCTAGAAGATATAATTACATATGATTCCATATATGTTGGTAGATTAACAATATAATTTGAGATATGATTATATATGGTCCCACGTCAGTAATATTTTCTATGTGTTTAATATAAAATTATATATATATTACCAGAGAGACCCTACTATCGAATCCCAGCTCGGGAACAAAAAAATTTTTTTTTTACTTTAACTCAATTTAATTTACGTGTAAATATTTTTTTAACAGATCTTAAAAAAATTAACCCATGTTCTGCCAACAGCACCTGAAAGTTATGTTTACTGCAACTTGGGATTAATAATTTATCTATATAAACTCTTTTTTTGTTGTGGAAACATTTTGTTTTCTTGAAACACTTTTTGTTTTGTGCAAACATTTTTTTTTGTGCAAACACTTTTTTTGTGGAAATATTTTTTTTCTGGAAATTTTGTTTTTTTTTGTGGAAACTTTTTTTTTTGTGGAAACTTTTTTTTTTTTTGTGTAAACACTTTTTTTTTGGTGGAAACACTTTTTTTTGTGGAAACCGTTTTTTTTTTTGTGGAAACACTTTTTTTTTTTGGAAACACTTTTTTTTGTGGAAACTTTATTTGTGCAAATAGCTTTTGAGCAATTTGAAATTTAATAAATTCTTCCTATTAATTAACGTGTTGCTTTATTTGGAAAGGGGATAAAAAGAGATAGGAGGTGGTGAAAGATGAGAGGCTTCAAATATGGCAACACTATAATTGCGCGAGATGTTGAATTTTAGAACAGTTGTTGCGCGCCATTTGATGGTGAGTTGGCGAACTTTTGTTGAGGCTGTTTATTTCGCCCTGTTATATTATTTTACTTCGGTGGGGTTAAGTGCTATGGGAATAGTGAAGGAGGACACTGTATTAGCAAAGAGTATACGTATAGAGAGAGAGACGATCCTTCCTATGACTCTCTTATATTTTTAGCGAACTCGGGCGAGCAAATAAAAACCGGGTGAAAAAAGTTTGCGCACACAAAAGATGCTTTGAGTACCGTGAGGGGAAAAATGTGATGACGTAAAATTTCCTTTTTCATTATTCTTCTTTGAAATGAGTGTTGTCAACTTCTAACACAACATCATTAACACAATGAAATACACAAATTATACAAAACTTGATAAAATCCACGAATTTTAATGAACAAATTTTTAATAAGTATGCTTTCATCATTTTCCCTACAGGAATTTTTTGTGTATGAATTATATAATCTCCAAGTAAAATAATTTTCTCTGCGATTGATTTTGAAGTTAATGGATAAAAAAAAATATTAAACCTAATGTGTGGTAGAGACAGCAAATTATTTTAAAATTTCATTGCGTATTTTATTTCATTTGTAGACACTACATTACGTTTTTTGTTTCCTAGCATTTTTCATGTTAAATTTTGTGTTTTTCGGCAAAAAATGCTAACAGTGAACACTTTAAATTAAATTATGATGCATTAGGAAATTATCTCGTTCCCCTTAAAATCATTGGAATTTCTCCTTATTTTACGCTCTTTGATTTTACACAAGCAAAATGTGTTATTTTGCTTGTGCCCGAGTTCGCGAACAAATAAAAAGAGAGACGATTGAGCTAGATAAGGGGGGATCGATACCCACTGATTTGAGGGTACTTTATGCGGACATGTGTAGTCGTACGAATATCAAATTCACATATATTATTAAACCTTATTAATATATTTGTATGTTTTTTTTTCGATATCCCAGCTATTATTGGTTTTATTGTTTTATTATTTGGTTTTATTTATATATTTTACCCGAAACCCTAATTTTACATTATACTGGAAGATCGGTCCATATTTGGACCTATCTCTTATATGGACTATATATGTGATTTTCTCTTTAATACACCTAGCATTATATAAAATCAGAATTTCTTGGCGGTTTTCTATTTTTTATAGACAAATTTTGATACAAGTGCATTTCAAACCATTCGAAATATTAGTTATCTTTCTCCCAAACTGATGTAGGGTATCATATAGTGGGCATGCCCGACTTTATTGAGAAATTCTTGCAAAAGATCAATTCGAATTTTGAATCTAAACAATTGTGGGCTTTAAACCAGACTGGTGTAGGGTATCATATAGTCCGCATGCCCGACTTAAACTATTCGACGAGCACTTGGTTATGTTGTAGAGGAAATGAAAATAAGGGACAAATATTTTTTTAGTGGCCCAATACCAGATTTAAGGGTTAAAAACCAACCTGTTTTTGCATGAAAACATGTTTTAAATTTACAAAAATTTTATCTAATTATCCACAACACTCGAGAAAGCCATATATCGTTGGCTAACGCTCTACTTAATTTAAAATATTTTAAACATAGGTTAGAAAAGCTTTTCGGGAGAGTCTTTTAAAAGCCATTCTATTACGAATATGGGAAAAAGCTGAGACAACTGCCCAATTAAGTTAAGTAAGGAATAGTATACATAATTTTTAACTCAAACTAACCAAAGGACAAAATATTTTATTGTCATTTAAAACATATTTCTTTTAGATACCAAACTACTTAGAAGTTCTCTAAGTTTTTTTTTGTATACCAGTGAATGTGTCTTCCAAAAAGCTTTTCCTGGATGCGCAATTTGTGTATAGTTTCTTTAAATAGAACAAAAGAAAGGAAAAATCGAAAAATGGGCTCATAGCAAATTTTACCCGATTTCTTAACCCTTACTATAAGACTGAGCAGCTGAACAAACATGAGGGCCACCCAAACTTTTCTGTGAAAATGTTAAGCTTTCCAATAAAAGTACCTTCAAAAAAATTTCAGGTGATAATAAAATTGAATAACTAATTCTAATATTGCAGTTGCATTTAAATTGCAGTTGCGAATTAAAAATATTTTTTGAAATATTTTTGAAATGAGAACAAAGGTACCATTCATGTACCGTTTAAATTACTGAGAAGATAGTTATTGCAAAGCGCTGCCCAAAAAAGCGATGAATTTCGTATTTATGTAGCAAAAATGTTAAGGTTTTGAAATAAATTAATTTAAAAAGAATTAAAAGGGGTAAAAATTTAATAATGCAATCAAAAAGTTCAATACATTAAAAGTGAGTTAGTAACCAAAAATTATTATTGAAACTAATTTAATATAAATATAGACGACTCTACTCTCAAAATTTTGGGTGTTCAAAATTATTCTTTTTTTTTAATTATTCTTTTAATTTAATTATTCTTTAATTAAAAAAAGTTCGTTGTAAGCGAGGTTCGTATTAACCGGAGTAAAATTTATTTAAAATGTTCTAATTATCCACAAAATATTTAAATTTCCTTGAAACAACTTTAAAAATTTTACAATTTTTTCATTTGGTTTTCTAAATACTATATTGTTTGCAATATATTTAAGAAAAAATTGATGTGTGTTCGGTTTAAAATTTGTCAGAAAACAAAAAAAATATAGAACAAATTGTCGAATTTTGTAAAGTTCGTATTAAAAGTGGAAAATTATATAGAAATATGTTTGTGGGACCATCACAAACAGTTCGTTTTAACCGAGTGTTCGCCTTAAGCGATTTCGTATTAAGCGAGTTATACTGTATATCTTTAAAATTAGTTTTTTTAACTTTTAATTCATTTTTAAATTTTTGTCCACTTAGATCACGATGTTTAGTGCATGGACTTCCATGCCCTGAATATACCCAGCAAAAATAGTTCTGCCAAAGAAGCAATAAAAGCATCACTACTATGGCAAAGGCATCACTTCTTTTCTAATGGCTTCATCGATGAATTTAACGTTGGCGTGTCATAGGACGGAAGCATTCAAATATAGCTACTTACCATTACTCATGCTCTTTATTCTAAAGAAGCAATCCAGATGCTATGTTTAGATATTCTCTAGTATGCGTGAAAAATATGCATAAATTTTGTAGTATTTAAGCTGTTATGAAAATTTAATTCATAAGAATGCATTAAAATAATTTTTTAAAAAGTCCATTGTAGTAAGATACCGATTTTTGCCCCTCACAGATTTAATAAAAAATTATTTTCGTTATTTTTAGTTTTTTATTTAAAAAATTAAATAGTTAAAAAAGATATTACACTTGAAAAGATAATAAAATAAATTATAAGGTTTTCAAGAAGTAAATTGTTAAATTACAAACAAACAAATGTACTTCAATACATAAGCTCGGTTGATGAATTTCACACATACATTGCTTTTACGAATATGAAATGAAGATAAACTTAAAAAATATTCATTTTGAGATTTATTAATAAGAAGAAAAATGTTTTCGTTTTGAATTTTAAAAAAGTAAAAAAAATTATCATTTCAAATTCAGAAATTATGAATTGTAGTAGATTTTATATTTTTTGAATCTTATTTTTTATATTCTCTGAATTTTAACTGATGATTTCTGAATTACAATTGATGTATTCTGAAAATCAATTGATATTTCCCGAATTACAAGTGCTATTTTTCTGAACTTCAAAATTTCTAATGCAAATTCTGAATATCATTCTAATTTTTTTAATTAAAAAAAAAAATTAATTTCAATTGATATTTTCTGAATTACAGTTGCAAGAGATATGTAAACTAAATATAAATTGTCAAAAGGTTTTGAGAATTATTTGAAACAAAATGAAATTTCAAGGAAACTTGTCAAACTGAAAAAAATTTTAAACTGTATAAGTGGATCTCGCATAAAAGTTTTCACAAAAGTATTAAAAAAAGATTTTATAAAAAATAAAAATTCATTAAAACAGTTTTCTATAAAAATTTTTGATTTGAATGATTAGAAAATATTTTGTACTATGGTTTGAAAAACTATAGAAATAAAAAAACTTATGCTTCAGAAGCAATTAAAAGGGTGATTTTTTAAGATTATCATAGGTTTATATCCAAATCACTACATTTGGAACATGAACGCATGAATACTTTCGGAAGTTCCTTTGAATAACTTCCAAAAAGCACTTAAAGCATACTAACTGAAACTAAGGAAGCAATGAAAGCAGTGTTATTATAACCAAAGAATGAATACCACTTTTTTTGCTGGGTAACTAATCGTATCGAGTAAAAAAGGCAGCTGGAAATGATGATAAGTTGTATATTTAATAACTGTATTTGACGGCATGTAATATAGACGCTGTTATGAGAGAGGGCGTATGTTGCTATGATGATATAACAACGTCCTACTTTTGTTTTTCTTCCATAAACGCATAAAGTTGAAAAACAAAACATTAACTTTGAGCAGAGTCTGTATTGAATAGGAACAAAAAAATCTTTATGTATGCTTCTAACTACATTCAGTTCTCTACTGTGACTAATGAAGTGTGCAATCAGTATAAGCTTCCTAGTCTATGTATGTGTGTTACAATATTCTAAAAATAAGAAAAACATTCGAAAAATTCATAGCGCAAGCATTAGGGTGTCCTCAAAAAGTTTTGTCATTATGATATGGTTAAAACAATAGGATTTAAGCGAATAATGGTTGAACAGTTAATTAAGGAAAAACAGCTTAGAAAATGTTGAACGTATTTTCGGGTCTACACCAGGGTTTGAAGATGGCGATGGTAAAATATAATCTATGTATATATACTCGAATTTTGTTCGCTAAATTTTTTACTATCACCTAAACCACTATGTGGAAAGTGTGTGGCAGGCTGATGTTTGTAACTACAAAAATACGACACATCCTCGACTCAAAATAACTTTTGAGTCGATTTCGAAATGTCTTTCCGTCCATTTATAAAAATTTGTAATTAAATATAAATCGCAATTCCAAAGCTATTGGTTGTAATTGGTGCATGTTTTGACCTAGTCGCTATATAAAGAGCGTATCTAAATTAGGCTTAAATATTATTGCAGTGCACAAGATGTAAAACCCTAAAATTATGCCATAAAATTTAAAGAAAATCGGAACACATTTGGATTATTTCCATATACATATAAACCCGATATTGGCTTAAACATTTTCGGCAATACCATTCAGATTTTTCACCACATATATCGCACCGTTAATTTTTCCGCCGATATAATGACGATCTGGATTATTTCCGGAATATGACCCAAATCGTACTATGGTGAAAGTTATATCATGAACTTATGCAAAGTAGGTAAATATTAAAATTTGCGCTTTTAGGGGGTATATTTAAAATAATGTCATTAGCAAAACCTATAAAATGGGTTTCAAATCGATTTGATTCATTTTTAACATATTTTTAGTTAAAACACAGAGTTAAACAAAGACTTGAATTATGTGAATTTAACACAATACTAAAAATCATCAGTATATTAAATAATTCAGTTATCATTTTCAAAATTATTTATAACTAAAATGAACTAAAATGTCGACTACCCTTAATTATACCGTTAAAACGTTATCTATGTGGACCTTGGCGAGATCTTGAATCCTCGGATATTTTTATTAAAAAACCCCACTTCATAAGATTGCCCATCGAGAAGGGTCCCGAGACCCTTTAATTTGAACAAACTTTACGACTCAACATAACTACACTCATAAAAAAAGTTAGTACAAAAGTCTATTAAACGCGTTTTGATTCTATTGAACTAATTTTTCTGTTATTTTGTCTAAAATCTTAGAATTAAACTAATATTTTTTGTAAATCTAATTCAGCATTACAATTACTTTCGTGCGTATTTGAACTAACTTTGCATGCTAATTTTTAGTAATTTGTGTTTCTTAACTTTACAAAATTTTCAGCTAATTTAAACTACAATTATTTCTTAACTATTATATTTTTGTGTCCCTACTATCAGCTTCCCACAGAGATAACGCTACATTTTAATTTTTTTATTATATAATCGTAAAAAAACTTGTATCTCGGAAACTAAGCGAGATAGAGCAAAATCGACAAAAATTCGTCACTTCGTGCCTATAAGTTAATCCTTATGAAACACATATACTCCTAATAATAAATATGGGGACATTTCATGACATTTCAACAGAAATTTATAGTTAAATCAGGTAAAATTTCTACTGAATTCAGGTCAAATTTCCTAGCTAATTTAATTTGTCTGTATAATTAACAGTATGTAAAATTTAGCTTGCGTAGATCCAGCAGACCATGATTTTCTACTTCATTGAAAATTCTGCTGGCGCAAATACAAGTACTATTTCCTGTTATTTAGTAGAATTTTGAACCAATTATACGGCTTTTTTTATGAGTGTTCAAATAAAACTGCAGTTTTTCTAATTGTTTTTCTAAATTGTATTAAATTTAAAAAAAAAATCAACAAATTTTATTTTAAGCCAAAAAACAGGAATAATTTTTTTAGATTAACAAATTCTTCTGTTGAGCTAACCAACATATTATTTTGAGTGTACGCTTAGGAAACTTCTACATTTAAAATTCAAGTTTTTTTTTTTAATGACGACCAAACTTGAACCGGTGCAGATTCTCAAACTAAACTTTTTGCGGACATGAACTTATGGTTGAGAATTATTGTTATGCAATTTTTGGCGCTTTTCTATTTCCCGTATCAGAGAAATATATATTCTTAAAAAATATAAATTTTCTGCTTTCCCCTCAACTCTGCCCAATCCAAAAGTAATAAATGATTCTGCGTGTATTTAAAATTAAATTTAAAAAATTAACAAAACTATAAAGTGATCTTAAAAAAACAAATGTTAGTGGTCCCATTTTCAATTGACGATGGTTGATGTATGGCCCATTTTTACGTTTTGTTTTTTTAGAAAATCTTTTAAGACGATTTCAACTTAACCACTGCGTTCGATACTAAAGATATATAGCTTCGTAATGCTATTTATAACTTGTATCCTGATAGTCTTATAGCATTACAAGTCCAGCTCTGAATCGATCAATCTGAATTAAGGATAATCTAATCGACAATAATAAAAGAGTTGAGGTGAATACCAACTTTAAAAATGATTTAACTAAAATCTTAACATCCAACCACTCAATATTATACGTACAAAACAAAAGTACCAAGAGGTTTCCGAAATATGCTGAGATTGAGGAAATTAAGCTAGAACTTGGTGGTTGTGGCCATAAAGTATTGAAAAACCGTTATCACTGTTTGCAGTTGAACTAAAACCAACTCCCTACACACACTCTTACAATGCAAAACAATTAGTGAGCCACCGCGGCAAAAAAGAAGCATACAGCAATGGAAAAATATCAGCTATACGGCAATACTAATTTGATATCTGTAAAATGTGGTCAATGGAAATTGTAAAAAAGAGCGATCACATCACAAATAAAGGTTGCGGGTATGCAAAAAACTAAAAGTTAATCTGTTACCCCACTTAGGGCGAGTAACTTATTTCCAACATAACTATGGTTAAATTTTAACCACAGATATTTTCATATAAATTTGACATTCATAACTATGGTTAAGCACTAAACTCAGTTTAGTTTGAGATAAGTTAACAGGTCTTAGGGGTATAGAAAAAGAATATGAATACATCGAGACAGAACAACAGCAACAACATAATGAAGAAGCACTCCTACGACTCACAGTGGATTAGTAACTTCTTCTATACGTATAAAAGTACGGCAATAACAATACGAAAGTACATAAAATGAAAGATATCCAAATCTTCAGAAAAGACCGCGACCAAGCGACCTTCGTATTAACAGTGGGTATCGATCCCCCCTTGTTTCGCTCAATCGGCTCTCTTTTTATTTGTTCGTGAACTCGGTCACAAGCAAAATAACACATTTTGCTTGTGTGAAATCAAAGAGCGTAAAATAAGGAGAAATTCCAACTCTAATACAGGGGAATTGCGGGGAAATTAGATGCTTTTAAGGGGAACGAGATAATTTCCTAATGCGTCATAATTTAGCATTTTTTGCCGAAAAACACAAAATTTAACATGAAAAGTGCTAGGAATCGAAAAAAACGTAATGTAGTGTCTACAAATGAAATAAAATACGCAATAAAATTTTAAAATAATTTGGTGTCTCCACCACACATTAGGTTTAATATTTTTTTTTATCAATTAACTTCAAAATCAATCGCAGAGAAAATAATTTTACGTGGAGATTATATAATTCATACACAAAAAACTCCTGTAGGGAAAATGATTGATAGGTACTTATTAAAAATCTGGTCATTAAAATTCGTGGATTTCATCAAGTTTTGTATAAATTGTGTAGGTACTTCATTGTGTAAATGATGTTGTGTTAGAAGTTGACAACACTCATTTCAAAGAAGAATAAAGAAAAAGGAAATTTTACGTCATCACATTTTTCCCCTCACAGTACGTACAGCATCTTTTGTGTGCGCAAACTGTTTTCACACGGTTTTTATTTGCTCGCCCGAGTTCGCTAAAAATATAAGAGAGTCATTGGAAGGATCGTCTCTCTCTATATGTATACTCTTTGACCACACACTAGGTTTAATATTTTTTTTAACAATTAACTTCAAAATCAATCGCAGAGAATTATTTTACTTGGAGAGTATATAATTCATACACAAAAAATTCCTGTAGGGAAAATGATGAAAGCATACTTATTAAAAATTTTTTCATTAAAATTCGTGGATTTTATCAAGTTTTGTATAAATTGTGTACTTCATTGTGTTAATGATGTTGTGCTAGAAGTTGACAACACTCATTTCAAAGAAGAATAATGAAATAGGAAATTTTACGTCATCACATTTTTCCCCACACAGTACTCACAGCATCTTTTGTGTGCGCAAACTGTTTTCACCCGGTTTTTATTTGCTCGCCCGAGTTCGCTAAAAATATAAGAGAGTCATAGGAAAGATCGTCTCTCTCTCTATTGTATACTCTTTGGTATTAATCGAATATTATGTGGCCATCTTCTGATATCTGCCGCTAAACACTTCAGAACTTCGAAAATTTAAAATATCTTGGTCATCGATTTGAAGCAGGAGCAGACTTTAGTACTAAAAACACA
Organism: Leucophora obtusa; assembly: GCA_949987735.1. NCBI lineage: Eukaryota > Metazoa > Arthropoda > Insecta > Diptera > Anthomyiidae > Leucophora > Leucophora obtusa. The sequence continues at coordinate 105,856,717 of OX465299.1, read as the reverse complement.
GTATGGGGATCAAGGCTAACGTTACCAAAACGTAAACAACTACTTGAAGCAATAAGAGAATAGGAAAGCAACTTTCTAAGCACCTACTGGCCTAAAAACCCAATAGAGTTTTTTTTAAACTAAAATTGAGTCGTGCATTGAATTTCCTACTAACCACTCGCTAGTTACACTTACATATAAATCTAATTTTCTACATTAAATAACATAGAAGACACGCAAAGAAAAAAACATGGTTGGGATGACCATACTAGAAGATCATCATATATTTTTGGGTTTATGATTGCCACCATCATATTATGAGATAGTTGTGACAATCATAACGTACTCTTTTCTTTTATTTGTCATAATATTGTCCTTAAATTATCACGCTATGATTGCACAATGATGCCGATATCATCCTATTATAGTATTATAGTCCTACATATCATACTATAATCCTAGTAGTATTCTACCAGCATTGTGTTGAAGCTAGATTAAAAAGATTTGCACGTTTCGTTTTATTCAAAATAGTACTTATATTTATTCAAGAACTAAACTATGTATATATTTAAATAAATTCATCATTAAATTTAGTTATCACTTCAATATACTCAAGTAAAAAAGCTTCGATATAGTCATATATTATCATATGATATTTTATATAATTATAAATTGGAACATATAGACCTCGACACAATTATATAAAATTATATGAAATTATGTCTAAGATATATAATTATATATTGTTTTATATAGCACTGTATATAGTGCAACGTATTACAATATCCAATTATATATGGACCTATATATGCCACATATATGTAGTTAAGTGTAATTGTGTCAAATTATATACCATTATATCTAGTTGGATGTGATTATATTATATCTGATACATTTGGATGAGGATAAAACCCGGATAAAATTGCATCGAGCCATATCTTATTCCATCAAATTGGATCTAATTGTATCAAAGTAAGTCTAATATCCCAAGCAAAAAAAGATATGGAGCCATATAAAGTTATATTGAATTATATATACTATTTTATGTAATTAAATATAATTATATCCGAAAAGTGATAACGTCTTATTGTATCATATTGTATCGAATTAAATACAATTGTATACAATTTGATACAAATTTATGAAATTCAATACAATTGTATCCGAATTTTGTCCTCATCCAATTACATAAAATTATATCTCTTTGTATTAAATTATATAAAATGTTATAAAATTCGACATAGTTTGATACAATTATACCTAAATATTGACCTTATACTTTTTATCATATTATATTATGACCATATCCAATTATTTATATAAAAAAATGTTTAAATAAAAAAAGATATGCAGTAATCTAGCATTACTTTTATCCAGATTTACCATGACTGTGCCTTAAACATGAACAATTTTTTCTTTGTTTTTAGTCATTTTAAAATAAAGTTAACAACACTCAAATTTTAAAGTTAATAAGATTATGATATACAACCAAGATATAAGAAATCAATGAAGTTTACGTTATAGTATAGAGAATTTCGTATTAAGGTTTTAGTGTTGTTAATCTTATGGGCGCGTGAGCCATTTTTGACATTTAAATTACTCACTCACAAACATTTCGTTTCTTACTCTCGCAGTATATTAAAAAATGAAAAAATTCTCACGAAAAACAGTAAAAATTACTAAAAACATGATGCAAAAAATAAACTCACACACGAATCATGCACGGGTTATATATTCCTACTCACGCCCATACACGAATCACGTACGAGTTATATGTTCTTACGCTCACCCACGGATCACTTGAGTATAGTAACTATTACTCACGATCACGTGTGAATAACGTGACTCACGAACATTTCGTGTCACGCGCCAATCCCTAGTAATTACTAAATTTGAAACTAGTTCAAAATCATTGTTAACATGCAACTACATATAATATAATACGGTTTTATATGGACCTTATATATTTTTATATAAAATCACTTTGAAAAAATTGCTTATGATTTTATAAAGAACGTTATATTGTTATATATTAAAGAGATCATGAAATATTGTAGATATGGAACCATATTAAGTTATATATGGGTTCATATTCGTCAATATATAATCATAACAAATACAAATTATAAAATATTTCTTATATGGCTCCACATATAGTTTTATCTTATTATGTATAGTGTCATACTAAATTATATATAAACGTATATGTATTTATATTGTATGCACAGCGCATGCTATGGGGACAGTTTTTCGATCAAGTTTTTAGTATGGAGACATTTGGTTAGTTTGCGGACTGTCCTCGAACTCTTCCTAGATCCAGCGTATAGTATAAAGACAATCCTGACTGATATACAGATTGGGATTTTCCGGGCGGGAATTCCCGGGAAATCCCAGGAAAAGTTTGCCGGGAATTCCCGGGAAAATTATATATTTTTCCCGGGAAAACGGGAAATTTTAAAAATAAAAAATTTTTTAAATTGTTTTTGTTTCGAATAGGATTTTTTAATTTTAGTCATAAAAAACATTTTAAATACCAAAACAAAAATGTCATTGTTAAAATCTTTTAAAAGGGAATACATTTATTTGACACACAAATAAAATCTTTGCCAAGTAATTAGGAGCATTTCAACTAATAAAGATTTTTCGCATAACTTATTCAAAATTTAAGTAGTAAAACCTAAAAACTTGGTAAAATGTTTAAAAGAAATATGAAAAAAAGCTTTGTTTCTTACAAATAATCGCCCTTACTATCTAAATTTTTGAAATGTATAATTTATGTAAAGTCGACTTTAGTTAAAATATTGGGTGGCAGTATATCTTGAACTGGTTTATTTTTGGAGGATTCTGATTGGTTAATTTATTTTCAACCAATCAAAATGTTTAAAGATATAAATATTTTTGTAACGTTTTCATTCACAAAATGAACGAAACCGTATGATTATAAATAAAGTCGACTTTAAGTTTAAAATACTCTTTTATATTAAGGGCCAATAATTTTATAAGTAACGTTTTCATTAATAAATGTGATATTTTCAAGTAAGTTTACTTTATTTTAATACACCTGCTTTCAAACTAATATATTCTTTTATATTGATATTAAAGAATAAAATGTCAGGAGTATGGAAATACTTCACAAAAAAGGACAATGCAGCGCAGTGCAGTGCAATATTTGGTTATCCGACATCTAAATTTGGTTCACAAAAAAAAAAACTGGTGGTCATACAACTTTTCTTGAAGAAAACAACAGCAAGAATAACGTTCCAGCTAAAATTAGCAAAGTACCCGAAAAAAGTGTAAGCTGAATAGGCATTGAACGTTTTATGGTAGGGCAAACATTTCCTGAAGTGGTATCCAAATTAGCCGCAGTCGACGGAATGTCAATCCGCATCATAACTAAATCTTCGTTTATTCGAGAAAGTTTTTATAATTAAAACCTGGCATTGCCAAAAATTTTACAATCATCTAAAAGATATCATGATAAAAGAAATATTGAGCAATATTTCTAACAATAGGAGATTTACTATAATCTTGGATGAATGGACAAGAATATAACAAAAGAGATATTTGAACATATGTATAGACGGAAATAATTCATTTTATAACCTGGGGTTGGTTTATATATCAGGAAGATGTAATGCTGATGATATAAGAAGAATTGCAGAAATAAGACTAGAAGAGTTTTATTTGTCTTTGGAAAATAACATTGTGGCCACCATATCTAATGGGCCAAATATGATGAAACGTTTTTTTTTCGACAGTCCAGTAGTGGGTGCTTTCTGCTGGAATCATGCAATTCATTTGGCAGTGCTGCCAGTAATTTTTGTGAAATCAAATGTTCAACATTCTGATATTTTTTACTTTGAATTCTCACTACACAGACTGCATTTGTACTGAAATAGTGTTTTTTTTTACAAAAATTACTTATATAGGTGGTTTTCATTAACAATTTTGTTCAAAAATATTTCCCGGGATTCCCGGGAATCAAATTTCTTCATTCGCGTTTCCCGGGAAATAAAAAAGTCCGGGAAATCCCAAACCCTAGTAATAATATAAAATCACATATGTCTCAATGTTAAAACCTTTGAGGAAAAAATATATAATATATGATTATATAAAAGTATACATGCTTCAATTTAAAAGCATATGTGACCATATATAACTATAAGTTACTATATGCAATTACATAAAATAATATATGATTATATCAAAACTTTTTTACTCGGGATGATCTAATACGATTTGGTACAATAAGACGTTTTCATTTTTCGGTTATAATTACATAAAATATTAGAAGTCAAATAATTTTTTTAGTAGGGAATATAAAAATTTTATGGAAATATTTATGGAAACTTGTACAGTATACTAATAGAAAAAGTCTGCAAAAAAAATTAGTTAAAACTACAAAAAATTAGTTAAAAATGATTCTGCTAAAATTAGCAGAAATATTTTGGTATAAATTAGTTATATAGGGATAACAAAAATAAAACTGTTAAATATATAGAATTTTAGTTATATTTGAGTTAAATTTTTATTAATGGAAAATAGTAAATTAACCTGCTAAAATAAGTAAAAATTTTTGATAAATAATTTGAAGACTAAAAAACCACAAATTTTTTTTTCAAATGTAAATAGAAATAGAGCCATTTGAAAACAGCAGTCTACAATTTTTTTACAAATATTTCTGCTGATTTTAGCAGAATAGACTGCAATTTGCATTCAACTAAATTTAGCTTAAAAACAACAAAAATTTTGTAGATAAAACAGTTTTTTTGTTGCTATTTTTAGTCTACAAATATTTAGCAAAATTTTTTGTAGATTTTACAGTATAATTTGCTATTTTCAATTAACTAAAAGTTAGGCTAAATATAACTAAAGTTCTGTAAATTTAACAGTTTTAATTTTGCCGTTCTTCTTTTACTAGTATTTAACAAAAAATTTGCTCATTTCAGTTTTAGTAATTTCTTCTGCTATTTTTGCAAATTTATTTCTATGAGTTTATGTAGAAACATATTGTTAAAAATACAATTACACAATACATAAAATATAATCACAATATGATTTTAATGATCAAAATTATATCTGCTCGCTTTTTTTGACGTATAAGTTATTATTAATTATGATTTGCTTGCTTGAATTATATTAACATAAAGCATAATTATCTTAGGTGTTTATTTAGGATAATTTAACACCCATTAGCCGTAAGATAAATTGTCAGTTATTGACATGTGTACTTAATATTGGGAAAATAAAAAGAAAAGCTGAACTGGAAAGAAAACTACGAATTAGTTACATTACATTCAAGGCCTCATTTGGGTGAGATCGTAAAGTGGTCGCAACTTCGTATACTCGTAGTTACGTTTGTAATGTAGGAATAGGCAGAAACTAGATCTGGGGCAAATTACCGCAGTCGTGATCGAGTGTTATTCGATAGCAATTATTGTTACTTAAAGTATTATTAAAAATAAAACTAGGTTAGAGGTGAAGCATTTAGTTCCTTTATTACAATATGAGTTAAAGTTGTAACAATAGCTATTCGTGCTCTTTTATTTGCACTTTAAAAACGTGAGTTTTTAACAATTTCGAACGCTTACGACTGCGGGAATTTGGCCCCTGGTCTGATTTGGAAATTAATGTGTTTCTAATTTTTAGAGAAAAACGTTTATTCTTCTTCTTAACCCCAAACCTACAAAAAAAATATTTGTATTTTTAAACACCTATTTCTAAAAAGGGCAATAATGGATAACAAATTTGTTTTGCCAAAACATCAAACTTAAAATGCTGGTTGGGACATAAATTTAAAATTTTTCATTATTATTCACTAAACCAAGGCCTTAACTCTAGATATTCTTTCAACGTAACACCCTAATAAGCACACGCAAGTCTTTATACTACACATACATAAATACATTGAAAATTGTTAATAAAGGCATTCAAATTTTAAAAATCGATAACTTTGGTTTAACACCCACATGGATTTGGTTTTTTACCCACAATGGACACTCACACCACACAAATACCCAAAAACTCATTCGAACGTTTTATTTGACGCTTAAATTGCTCATTACCAGGGCAGCGATTTTCATGCACTTAAAAATCGAAAATACGCGCTTAAAATATGCAGTGAAAAAATGCAAAATATGCACTAAAAACCAAAAAATATGCACTAAAGATCCATAACTAAACGCTTAAAACCAAAAAATTTACTTTAAATTTATCGAATTTTAGAAAACATATTTATTACTCGAGAGCGTTTGGTTAAAAATGAAATCCAATATAAATGTCTAAGTAGATGACAACTTGATGTTTTCCTTTTAGTTAAATACTGCGTTAAGATTTGCAAATTCTTCCTTTTTTTATTTTTCATTAAATATTATTTTTAGTTTTTAAATAAATATGCAAAAATTTGCAATTTAATGAAAAATATGCAATAAAAATCACAAAATATGCAAAAAAATATGCTCTTAAAAGCAAAATATGCAAAAATATGCATTTATAACAAAGTATTCAAAAATATGCAACAATAAATCGATGCCATTTTGTTGCAAATTCTTTAATCCGGAAAAGTATTTGCTCAAAATCATTTTTGGATTAATGACTATAAACATGCATTTGCATGAAAGTCGCTGCCCTGCTCATTACACATACAATCATATTTGTTTAGTGCCACTTTGTTTTGTTTTTGTGATCTACCGTTGTGGGCATTTTTCAAAATGGTTTATTTTTTGTTTTTGCCAAAACTCATTTTATTAATTTCTTATTCTGTATTATGGCGTTAGTCCCAATTGGCAATGTTATGGCATTGTTGTGAGCGTTGTTTTTTTTTTGTTTGTTCTGATTTTCCAAACATTTATACCAGTGGTGTTCAGTCCATAGGACAATTGTCCCTGCTCAATTCACATGTATTCTTACGCTCTTGCTTTTAGTCGTCACTGAAACAGCGACGAATGAACATGAGTTCGGATGTATTTTGATTTTTTTAATGTACTGAAAAAAAATTAATAACAATGTACGGCAAATATTTTATGATTATAAATGCAGATTAAAGATATCTTATAAATATGTAAATACATTGAAATCATTGATATTGATTTAAAAAAAAATCGAAAACCTTTTGTTTTACATAAAATCAAAGAGTATACATATAGAGAGAGACGATCCTTCCAATGACTCTCTTATATTTTTAGCGAACTCGGGCGAGCAAATAAAAACCGTGTGAAAACAGTTTGCGCACACAAAAGATGCTGTACGTACTGTGAGGGGAAAAATGTGATGACGTAAAATTTCCTTTTTCTTTATTCTTCTTTGAAATGAGTGTTGTCAACTTCTAACACAACATCATTTACACAATGAAGTACCTACACAATTTATACAAAACTTGATAAAATCCACGAATTTTAATGACCAGATTTTTAATAAGTACCTATCAATCATTTTCCCTACAGGAGTTTTTTGTGTATGAATTATATAATCTCCACGTAAAATTATTTTCTCTGCGATTGATTTTGAAGTTAATTGATAAAAAAAATATTAAACCTAATGTGTGGTGGAGACACCAAATTATTTTAAAATTTTATTGCGTATTTTATTTCATTTGTAGACACTACATTACGTTTTTTTCGATTCCTAGCACTTTTCATGTTAAATTTTGTGTTTTTCGGCAAAAAATGCTAAATTATGACGCATTAGGAAATTATCTCGTTCCCCTTAAAAGCATCTAATTTCCCCGCAATTCCCCTGTATTAGAGTTGGAATTTCTCCTTATTTTACGCTCTTTGATTTCACACAAGCAAAATGTGTTATTTTGCTTGTGACCGAGTTCACGAACAAATAAAAAGAGAGCCGATTGAGCGAAACAAGGGGGGATCGATACCCACTGCCTATGCCAATTAAGGACTTAGAATAAACTTAATAAAAAATTCCATTACTATTACTAATTTTAATGGAATCTTATATACTTCTATCCTAAATATTGGGGATTACAATTAATAATTTTGTTGGTCCAGCATATTTTAAACTTGAAATCTGTTTTCAATCACTACTATTAATTATCGGCTGTTAAAATATAAAAAGAATAGTGTTTGTTATTTCTTTTCGGTCATAATAATAAAAATGAAAAAATAAAATATGATTTGGTATTGTAACCGAAAGTAAATAGAGTGAATCAAATACTTGATATATATACAAAAAAAAGTGTATATAGTACCAGTGGGTATCGATCCCCCCTTGTCACGCTTAATCGGCTCTCTTTTTATTTGTTCGCGAACTCGGTCACAAGCAAAATAACACATTTTGCTTGTGTAAAATCAAAGAGCGTAAAATAAGGAGAAATTCCAACTATTATATAGGGGAATTGCCGGGAAATTAGATGCTTTTAAGAGGAACGAGATTATTTCATAATGCGTCATAATTTAATTTACTGTGTTCATTGTTAATGTAGTATCTACAAATGAAATAAAATACGTAATAAAATTTTAAAATAATTTGGTGTCTCCACCACACATTAGGTTTAAAATTTTTTTTATCAATTAACTTCAAAATCAATGGCAGAGAAAATTATTTTACATGGAGAGTATATAATTCATACACAAAAAATTCCTGTAGGGAAAATTATGAAAGCATAGGTACTTATTAAAAATTTGTTCATTAAAATTCGTGGATTTTATCAAAGAGTATACATATAGAGAGAGACGATCCTTCCAATGACTCTCTTATATTTTTAGCAAACTCGGGCGAGCAAATAAAAACCGGGTGAAAACAGTTTGCGCACACAAAAGATGCTGTGAGTACTGTGAGGGGAAAAATGTGATGACATAAAATTTCCTTTTTCATTATTCTTCTTTGAAATGAGTATTGTCAACTTCTAACACAACATCATTTACACAATGAAGACCTACACAATTTATACAAAACTTGATAAAATCCACGAATTTTAATGAACAAATTTTTAATAAGTACCTATGCTTTCATCATTTTCCCTACAGGAATTTTTTGTGTATGAATTATATACTCTCCATGTAAAATAATTTTCTCTGCCATTGATTTTGAAGTTAATTGATAAAAAAAATATTAAACCTAATGTGTGGTGGAGACACCAAATTATTTTACAATTTTATTACGTATTTTATTTCATTTGTAGATACTACATTAACAATGAACACAGTAAATTAAATTATGACGCATTATGAAATAATCTCGTTCCTCTTAAAAGCATTTAATTTCCCCACAATTCCCCTGTATAATAGTTGGAATTTCTCCTTATTTTACGCTCTTTGATTTTACACAAGCAAAATGTGTTATTTTGCTTGTGCACGAGTTCGGGAACAAATAAAAAGAGAGCCGATTGAGCGTGACAAGGGGGGATCGATACCCACTGATTTTATCAAGTTTTGTATAAATTGTGTAGGTCTTCATTGTGTAAATGATGTTGTGTTAGAAGTTGACAATACTCACTTCAAAGAAGAATAATGAAAAAGGAAATTTTACGTCATTTTAAAAACACCTTTATTGAGCTTTTAGCGAAACTTTTTAGAAATTATTTTTTTACACATATGAAAACAAAACTACAAGCTTTCTATTTATAAAAGAATTACTTGCCTAGAACTTACCCAAGAGACAAAATATAGCCCTACTTAAGGTGCACCAGAAATAGTTTTTGTTACCAAATAGTTAATTTCTTAGGCGCAGCGATCATATTTTAACACTCATAAAAAAAACCCGTACAAATAGTTTAAAATTCTGCTAAAATAATAGGAAATAGTACCTGAATTTCCGCCAGCAGAAATTTCAATGATATTGAGAATCATGGTATGCTAAATTTAGGTGACCTAAAAAAAGTTAGTTCAAATACAATAATTTATAAGAAATGTCGTTTAATGGAAATGAAAATTACTCAGTTAAAATCAGCACATGTTTTCTGCTAAATTTTAGTTGGTTATAAACACGTAAAAATTTCAGTTAACATTCAAAAATTTAGAAGAAACTTCGTTTAATAGAAATGAAAGTGGGTCAGTTGAAATCTGCAAAACATGTTGCTAAAATTACAATCACTTTTTGTTATTAATTGAATAAAAATATTAATAAATTACACAATCCAAAAACACTATTTGCATTAAATATCACTTTTATTTTCTTGCCAATATGTATGCCAGCGGAAGTTGTGTTATTTGGTTACTTTTTTTCGTCTACCTGCGGGGAGAATTTAGATGAAAATGTTAAAGGGCTAAAATAAAAGAAAAACGATAACATATTTAATAGTATTCCCGTAAATACATATAGTTTATATTATAAAACAAACCTCTATTATTTTATTTTTTTAAAACAATTTTAACTGCGAAATGTTAATGTCCAGTATACCTCCGTTTTCTTTTGCGTTCCTTTGCTGACTAACAGAAACAAGAGAAAATAGTCTCTTATCATATTATTTTATTTACTAGAACTTTCTTAACAAGCGCCATATTATTTTTATTTGTATTGGTAAGCGTCATCACTGATGACTCATCACACACATTAAAATACACTTACTAGAAATTTTCTAATTTGTATAGGTCGGCAAACTCACCTATACACCCCAGTCAGAAATCGCCAGTGGTACAAAAAATCAAGCACTGGCATACCACTGGGTAACCACGGTGTTAAAAATAAATGACTGGCAGAACACTCATTTGGGACGCTTTGCCAGCGTTTGCGAAAAGCGTTTTACCAGTATTTTTTTTACAAAAATTTCGGTGGTTTAAAAAAAACCACTGGCAAAGAATTGGCTTAGAGTGATATGCCAAGGTTTGCAACCAGTGGTTATCCAGTGCTACCTAGCCAATGCTACCAGGCGTACAAAAATCAATTCACTGGAAAACCAATGATTTTATAAAAATGCTGACGCTTCGTTAAAAAATGTTTGTAGTCGGAAGGTTCCGAGTTCAAATCCGGTTGCAAGCAAAAAAATTTTCTTGAATTTTTTTTAATTTAAAATTTTTTTTGGTTTATAAAATCAATTTTTTTGTTTGTGGGAAAGCTCCTTCAAGACCAACTTTTTTTTTGCCCTCCCAACACTGGCATAGTAGTTACTAAAAATTGTTTGCCAGTACTAGCATTTTGGCACAGCCAGTAGTTGTCCAGCTATTATCACTCATTTATGTGTTTAGCCATCAAATATTATATGTCTCGTTAGCTCAGTGGGTAGTAGGGATGCCGATCCCGAAATCCCGATCCCGAAAATCCCGGGATTTTCGGGATTTAGAAATCCCGAAATCCCGGGATTGGACTTGAAAAAATCCCGGGATTTCCGATTTCATTATTTCGCATATTTTACCTCTTTTTGTATTTGTTTTTATTGTTATATTCGACCAAAATCACATAAATCTAATATCTTATTAAATGTTATTAAAAAACTAATTTTTCCTATTCGTACACTTATAAAAAAAATTAGTACAAAAGTCAAACGCTAAACGCGTTCTGATTAAATTGAACTAATTTTTCTGTTATTTTCTCTAAAAAAGACCGTAGAAATAGGTCAAAATTCTGCTAAAATAACAGGAAATAGTACATGTATTTGCGCCAGCACAATTTTGACCTATGCATTTGTACGTAATTTTTTTACGAGTGTAAGTAATAGATTCAAATAGATTACAGATTGAATAAATCTGAATAAAAACCTTAATAATTGAAAACTTTTATTCAGCTGTGAAACTTTTAAAAATCATAATTCAGCTTTATTTATTCTTTAAACGGATATGTTTTTATTTATTTTATTGATGATTTGCTAAAATCATAACTTCATTCAAAATAATTTTGCCGACTAAAAACAGCAAGTTTTTGTTAAATTATAAAAATCTCACAAACTGCCTTTCTGAAATCAGCAGAGGTATGTGTTTAATATAGTATGTAATGTTAGTTGATTTAAAAAAACTAATAGTCACTAAATATTTCTGATGATTTCGGCAGAGTAGTTTGTATTTGCATTCAATAAATTTTTTACAAATATAACTAAAAATTTGTAGATAAGCAGTGTTTCGGCTAGTTAAAAAGTTTCTTCAGAAGTAAATTGTAATTTGAAATTTACTTAAATTTAACTCATAAGTATATTACGTATATGTCGGAAATTTAACAATTGTTTAGCAAACAAGTTCTGCTGATTTCAGTAGATTTAATCGCGGAACCTTTTTTACTAATTTTAAGTAGCTTTCTCTGCTATGTTTACATACTTATTTCTATGAATGGAGTTTCTGTTTAAAGCCAGATTCACAATGCTGTAGTACTCCATATTTTTTGTATCATGCTATCTCTATTTTATATACTCCACTATGCAGCGAGGAGTACTCCAGCATTGTGAATCCGGCTTAATTTGTTTATTTCTTCATACTACAAAAAATAATGAGTAGATTTATAATGAATTATTTTAATTTGTAGGATTTATTTGAGCTATTTGGTTTTAAAATTAAAAATATGATGAAACAAGAAAATCCCGAAACCCCGAAAAATCCCGAAGTCCCGAAAAATCCCGGGATCCCGATAAATCCCGGGATCCCGAAAAATCCCGGGATCCCGGGATTTCAATTTTCAAAATCCCGAATCCCGGGATTTGTAAAAACCAGTCCCGTTCGGCATCCCTAGTGGGTAGAGCAATCGTCTGCCAATCTGATGGCCTGGGTTCAAATCACGGCAGGACCAAAAAAAATACATATGAACTTTTTTTAAATTTTATTTTGGAAAATATATTTCCAGACCACCTATTTATTGGTTTTGCCAGCGTTTTGCCAACGTTTAAAAATTTTGTTCCTCCAGTGCTTTTCCGGGGCTTTTTGAACAGCCGGTCATTTTGTCTAATGATGTTATCATTTTGGGAATGGGAAAGCACTTTTTGCCAGTACTTGTACCACCTGCTAAAGTGCTTTACCACCGCTTTCCTGTTTGTATTTTTCTGACTGGGACACTTCACCATCTATAACTATACACGAGCGCCCCTATCGTTTTCTTATGAAAACACAAATATTAAAAAAGTTGCCAACAAATTTATCTATATTAGCTGTTACATTGTCAAAATCATTTATAAAAAATAGCTAAATATCAGGAGGAAAAATTAGTTTATGAGTGTAGGCTATTTTACTCGGAGCTGTAATGGCATTCAAAATTAAATGAAATGGCAGTTAATTTTACCGCCATAATTCCCTTAGTGTAGAAATATATTGACTCTGAACTTAACAAAAATTAATTTGCTCCCACGTTCAAAAATTTCGCTTGAAAGTTGAAGAATGTGATTTTTCACAACTTTCCGAGGCTTTAGTCATACTAATTTTAAATAAAATTTACCAAAAAAATAATTTTTTTATGAAGTATACAAATAATTATAATAAATAATTATAAAAATTATAAAGGATTTTTTATTACTTTTTTTTATTATTTCTATAAATTTTTAAATGCAAATCTAATTTCTAAAGTAGGGCATACACGTTAAATATTATTGATAAATTTTTCAAAAATCATCCAATCACAACATTTTATTTTTAAATACTTTGTTCTAATTGCTTGATTTTAAAAACATTGATCAATAATATTGAACACGTATGTTTGGCTTAATAAAAATGATTAAAGTCCTCTTGTTTTTTTTATTGATATATTCCGCACACTTAAAATTCATTTCAATAGCAGCATTATTTAGACTAAAAATTAATACTTTTATTATACAAATGCCTAAAAAAAATCAACCACCGAAAAACAATACGTACCAGCTAGATATGCAAGAATATTTTCGTAGCTAATAGCAGAAAAAAATCAGCAAGATTTTTTAGATAGATATATCTAGCAATGCAAGAATATATTCGCTGCTAATAGCAGGAAAATCAACAAGATATTTTTATACAGATATATCTAGCAATGCAAGATATTTTTAGACAGATATATCTAGCAATGCAAGAATATTTTCGCTGCTAATAGCAGCAAAATCAACAAGATATTTTTAGATATTTATATAAAATAAATATCGTTTGTTGTACACACAAGCAAGAAAGCTGCTAAAAGTATACAACAACAGAAATATCATTTTCGTATATATCGTATACAGACAGCTATTTTTATGTAGCATATTGTTTAATATCCAAGCATTGGATATTTTTACGATAGCTGCTAGAAATTAATGAAGTGATATTTGCTAGATATTTATCAATGGCTAAAAGTATACAACACAACAGAAATATCACTTTCATATATAGCGTATACAGACAGCTATTTTTATCTAGCGTGTTGTTTAATATCCAAGCTTTGGATATTTTTTCCATAGGCGCTAGAAATCAAAAAAGTGATATATGATAGATATTAAACTCTGCTTCAGTCGGATTTTGGCTATTCTTTCGTGGAATAAGAGATCAATGTTGTAAATGTAATTGGGTTTTAAAAGCAACATATCTTACTCTATAAAAAATTGTAACCGATCCTAGCTGTCTCTGTCCAAATTATAACGGGCCGTGTAAAATGAAGTCTTAAGAAAAATTTTTTTATACGCTTAAAACGCCAGGAGAAGTAATACTTAGGCCAAAGATTAGTATGAAGAGAATGTTGGTCCTCTCATTCTGCATAAAAACGCTTATATGGTATTTTTTCGGAAAACATCAAATTTAGGAGTTATGGCGCAAAAAAGCTTTGAAGTGTTTTTAGGTAATTTTTAGGGTCAAAAGTCCAAACTGACTGGCCTGTATGCGCCCGAGAGATCCAGTTTTGTACACATGTTACTTTTTTATGCCCAACCTATCGGAAACTCCCTGTGGAATGAACAAAAATACTTTTGCAAATTTGGGTGGTGTATTGCACATAGATATTTCTTAATTCATGCTTATTAATTTCTGTCAATATTTAAAATTAAAAATTAATGCTTTCCCATTATTAATATATGTAAATGATATGTTTTTAATTGAAATTCAACTGATACTAAATATATACTCGTACTTATGTAGGTATTATATATGCTATATAGTACAACATATATGTGCATGTAGTGTCTTTTAATTCTCATAATACATAAATAAATTACTTATGTGTACCCAGTCAGAAAAATACAAACGGGGAAGCGGTGGCAAAGCACTTTAGCAGGTGGTACAAGTACTGGCAAAAAGTTCTTTCCCATTCCCAAAATGATAACGTCATTAGACAAAAGGACCGGCTGTTCAAAAAGCGCCGGAAAAGCACTGGAGGAACAAAATTTTTAAACGTTGGCAAAACAATAAATAGGTGGTCTGGAAATACATTTTCCAAAATAAAATTTAAAAAAAGTTCATATGTATTTTTTTTGGTCCTGCCGTGATTTGAACCCAGGCCATCAGATTGGCAGACAATTGCTCTACCCACTGAGCTAACGAGACATATAATATTTGATGGCTAAACACATAAATGAGTGATAATAGCTGGACAACTACTGGATGTGCCAAAATGATAGTACTGGCAAAGAATTTTTTGTAATTAGTATGCCAGTGTTGGGAGGGTAAAAAAAAAGTTGGTCTTGAAGGAGCTTTCCCACAAACAAAAAAATTGATTTTATAAAACAAAAAAAATTTTAAATTAAAAAAAATCCAAAAAAAAAATTTTGCATGCAACCGGATTTGAACTCTGAACCTTTTGACTACAAACATTTTTTAACGAAGCGTCAGCATTTTTATAAAATCATTGGTCTACCAGTGAATTGATTTTTGTACGCCTGGTAGCATTGGCTAGGTAGCACTGGATAACCACTGGTTGCAAACTTTGGCATATCACTCTAAGCCAATTCTTTGCCAGTGGTTTTTTTTATAAACCACCGAAATTTTTGTAAAACAAATACTGGTAAAACGCTTTTTTCAAACGCTGGCAAAGCGTCCCAAATGAGTGTTCTGCCAGTCATTTATTTTTAACACCGTGGTTACCCAGTGGTATGCCAGTGCTTGATTTTTTGTACCACTGGCGATTTCTGACTGGGTAGTTATGTAAACCAAACCCAGTTCCACGTAACAGAAATTGGTGAACCATAAAACAATTTAAGGCTTCTTACTTAATTTTTAAGTAAAACCCAATAATTGCTGAACATGTGCATTTATTATGAATTACATGTACATTAGGGTTATAACTTTTTATGTTATTTTTGCAAATATTAATTTTCGACTATCCTAGCCGTAAATTCGTTACCGTGAAATAACTCCCAAATGAAATAAATATCAATGAAATAACTCCCAATGAAATAGGCCCCAATAAAAATGAAATAATTCCCAATTGTAAAAAATTAAATATCTCCCATAGAGGAAAATGAAATAAGTCCCAATATTTGGGAGTTATTTACTAAAGTGTGAAAAGTCCCAAAAAAAAATGAAATAGCTCCCAATGAAATAATTCTATTTATTTAATAAATACACTTCAAAAATATTTGTAAATTCGCTGCTATAAATAAAGTCAGTAAAATTTTATGTAATGTTACGCAAAATGCTTAAATTTAGACATCGAATTTTTAAAAATCTCGTGTAGGGTAGAGGGGGGATCCTCGACACTTTTTTTTCAAAGCACTGTCATTTCTTAACCTCTAATTATTTTTCAAAAATTACTTTCAAATTGAAGATCTATATATCTTGGCTTTAATTTCTATG
The DNA here is from genome assembly GCA_949987735.1 of Leucophora obtusa. Lineage (NCBI taxonomy): Eukaryota > Metazoa > Arthropoda > Insecta > Diptera > Anthomyiidae > Leucophora > Leucophora obtusa. The sequence continues at coordinate 105,840,146 of OX465299.1, read as the reverse complement.
ATTTTTATTATAATTATTTGCATATTTTCTATTCTTTTTTTAATGATTTTCAAAGTAACCCAAATTGGCGTAACTGTCCCAAACTTGGGGGATATTCGCCAAAGGAGCTAAATACAATTTCAACAAAAAAAATTTGTTAATACGACAATGTTAATCTATTAATGACTGAAATAAATAATTTGGAATAAGTTCTTTAAGATGTGCGATTCTTTTAATCAATAAATCTCCACTACATTAAAAAAAATAATAATTTAAAACTATAATATTTATAATGATTCTTCAAAATTAAAAAAAACTGAATACTTAATATAAATTTTAGAATGAACACGATTGTTCTAATTTAAACATGTTTTAAACATACAGAAAAGTCTTATAGAGCATTTTAGGCAGGAATGCACCAACTCTTTGTAGCACCAGGGGCCATCTGGTGATTGTGCCCCAGAGACAGGCACTAATATGAAATTAATATTTGTTCACACTTTTTATAAGCATTTATTAAGGTCAAATTATAATTATTTGAAAGCTTAGGATCTAAAACTATGACATAATGAAAAATTATTTTTTTTATCACACGATTTGAGGAAGTTATTGCAAAATGTAGTTGCTTTCAATTATTTTTTTGGTACCCCAAAAAACACAAAAACACGCCTGTCTGAGAACACATGTGATGTAAATTCGTCAAAGTGGATGTCAAGGACAGGTAATTGAAAAATGCACAAATATATTTTTTCGAATTTTTTATCTCCCTTAACATCGGAGAAAAATGCGATTAGTGCCCAACTGGTGAAGGATTCCCCCTCTACCCTATACACTTTTGCCCAAAAAATACGTAATTATTGTAAAATAGGCACTTTTAACATATATTGTGTGTACGATTAAGATTGTGTGCTTAAACAAAAACATTTTTACTACGAAATTTAAACGGACTTTATTTTTTTAAATTTTTATTTTTTTCAAATTTCCAAAATTTGGGTAGTTTTTTCCTTTGGTGGCCTTTGTATCACTTTCCGTAAAATATATTTTGTTACTCTAACGTCACTTTTAAAGGCCCTGGTTAGCAGGTTACACTGATATATAAATCATTAAAATCGGACCAATAATGTGATTTTAACGATATTATAGCATGGATGGCTAGGGTAACGAGGTTATTTCGGTAACGGTATTTTAGGGGTAACGCTATTTTATTTATTTCGGTATCGTTATTTTAAGGATAACGATATTTGAGTTATTTCGGTAACGGTATTTTAAAGATAACGATATTTGGGTTATTTCGGTAACGGTATTTTAAGGTTAACGGTATTTGAGTTACATCGGTAACGTTATTTTAAGGGTAACGGTAGTCAGTTATTTCGGGGCATACCGAATTTTTTTTTTGCAAAAACCAAACTGAAGTAAAAACAAAACGAATTAATGGACTTAATTTATTGAAATACTCAATAATCACGTGCAATGACCAAGAGCAGAGAATCAAAAATAACGGTGAAGGTATTTTAAGAATAACGCTATTTCATGTATTTCGGTAACGGTATTTTAACGTTAAACGGCATTCACACCTAAATCTTAAACACGTGTTTAGCTAAAACGAGTGTAAAAGAATAAAGAACTGTTGTAGTAGAATAAAGAGCTAAAATACGTGTTTTAGCTAAACACATGTTTAAGAATTAGGTGTGAATGCAGCCTTATCGATATTTCATTTATTTCGGTATCGGTTTTTTATCGATAACGGTATTTCTATTATTTCGGCAACGGTATTTTAAGGATAACGGTATTCCGGATATTTCTTTAACGGTATTTTAGGGGTAACGGTAGTCAGTTTCAAGTCTTTTGAATCGGTATTTTAGCGATATTGCCTGCCAACCCTATATCATAGATAAAGCTTTAATAACATAGCTCTACAAAATATGACAATATTTCTAAGTTGCACAACTTTGCATTGGTTTGAGGATAACTAGGGGGTGCTGATATCGAATCTGCAACCAGTTTGTTCACACTGGCTCTAGGTTTTGCACAATTCGCAATTTAAATTTTTTAGCCGATTTTCCAATAAAAAATTTATAATTTAGTAACTATAGCTTCGGAAAGGAAACGCTTGACATAGTTTAAGCTTAATTCCGTGTCCCATTTTTCAAACTTAATGCATTAAACACATAGAAGACTGCGGCTACACGACTACACGACTATAAATGCTGCTGGCTGCAATTGTAGTCGTGTAGTCAGCTACTTAATTTTTTTGAAAACGACAGCAGCATAGTAAACAAATGATCCTAAATATTTGACGTTTTGATAAATATTAATCTTTTTTGGTTTGTGCTTCTAAAATAATGACTGAGGAATATTTTGTTAACTTTGTAAGTTCCATTTTGTTTTATAAAACATCACAATAAAATTATTTCCAAATATAAATTAATGAAACCTTCAAACAAAAATAGAATTAGAAAAAAGTAGTCGTGTAGCCGTGAAGCTGTGTTGGTGTCAAAATAATCGTGTGTATTTTATTTTTGACAGGCTGTAGTCGTGTAGCTGCAGTCGTCTATGTGTTTAATGCATAAATACGATGGGTACTATTTATATTTCGGGAATAGCAAATAATAACAAACATTTTCAAATAAAAATGGCCTTATTGTTTTTCAAAATATTCCTCATGATGATCAATATACTTTTGCATTCGTTCAAACCATTTGTCATAGCAGTTTTACATTCCTCTTGAGACACCTCCAAAACATGGTTTTTGAACGCTTCAACTGCTTCTTCGGCGCTCGTAAATCGTTGAGCACGCAGTCTACATTTGATATTCGCGAACAAGAAGAAGTCATTGGGTGCCAAGTCAGGATTGTATGGAGGAAGAGTCATCAATTCGATGTTTTGACTGCTCAAAAATTCACTTGTTTGACGAGATGTGTGAAAGCACGCATTGTCATGATGGAGAAACATTCGTTTTGGGGGTTAGTTTTACGAATTTCTCCGAAGACTTCCGGCAAACAAATGGTCGTGTACCACTCAGAATTGACCGTCCGACGTTACTAAAGCGGAACAGTGGCTTCGCTGTGGTTCTTCCACGAACAACTTTTGTTGGATTCCGATCGTCTTGGAATATCCACACGGTCGATTGCTGTTTTGTTTCCGGCTCATACGCATATATCCAGGATTCGTCACCTGTCACGATTTTATACACGTCTTTTGAAGCACCACGGTCGAACTTTTTAATCATTCCCTTACACAAATCGACACGAGCCTTTTTTTGAGCGATTGATAAATTATGGGGTATCCAACGAGAGCAAATTTTTTTTACAACTAAGTGTTCATGCAAAATCGAATGTATTGAAGTGGAACTAATGTGCAAGGATGCGTCTATCTCACGATATGCCACATGACGATCTTGCATTATCAGTTCATGCGCTGCATCGATGTTTTGTGGCACAACAACCGATTTTGGACGACCTTCATGGAATTCGTCGGCGTCCGAAGTACGACCACGATTGAATTGACTATACCAGCGATATACTGTCGTTTTTGATGCTGCTTTATCGCCATACAAAGAACAGAGTTCATCGACACATTCTTGTTGAGATAATCCACGTCGAAAGTTGTGAAAAATTATCCAACGAAAATTGAATTTTTTAACTCAATGCAAATAAAACAAATAGCACTTGTACGTCAAAATATTGTGAGTACGTTTATGCTAAAAAATGTCAAATTTTATTATGGTGTTGGCAGATTTTAGCTACCCAGCAAAAACATGGTAATGACAGGTTATTACCATACGGATTACCAAGTAATGATAGGTAATTACCTTTTGCATTACTTTAAAATACAAAATAATGACTTACCGATATTAAGTTATAGAATTACTTATATATTCGTGCAAAGTAATCACTTACTGGTAATTGATTAAATAAATACTGATTAAGTATTTTTTTATATTAAAATTTTATTTATAAATTTGTTTTGAACTAAATAGGAAGTTTTCCAAGGTAAAAAGTTTTTTTGCCAATATGAACAACTATTTTACAATGTAGGGTAACCACTTATTTCCTAACTTCTGAGTAACCACTTATTCTATCTTTGTGAGTAACTACTTATTCTTTCACTATGGGTAACTCATTATTCGCACTTTTTTGTAAACGAGAGGGTAATGACCACCCATGAATTTTTGGACATCGCGAACAAAAGTAATGTTGCGAGTAAATAGCCTGATAACTAGAGAAACCCTTTGTGTGCTACTTACTCGCTTAGTTACTCGGTAATGTCTGTTTTTGCTGGGTATTGACATTAGTGTTGCCAGTTCCCGAAATATAAATAGTACCCCTCGTATAATCGCTAAAATTCAAAATTTTTTAAAGTTTTTTTTTTTAAATTTAAATATAAGACGAAGTCCGATTTTAAATATCAAAGCCAATTTGAAAAAAAGGTCCAAAATTTGTATATGTACGAGAGCAACCGCAAAAGTAACTGGCCTAACATAAAAAGAACCGTTTTTTTGGAATTATTATTATTTATTTTTCAATATAATCTCCTTCCAACTCAATACACTTCATCAAACGTTTTTCAAGTTTTTTAATTCCTTCCGAAAAATAAGATTTTTCAAGACCTTCAAAATATGCCTCAGTTTCAGCAATAACCTCGCTATTGGATGAAAATTTTTTGCCACCGAGAAATTTTTTTAAATTTGGAAACAAGAAATAATCAGAAGGAGCTAAATCTGGACTATATGGTCCAATTTCAAATCGTAATTCGGCCAGTTTTTGTTGAGTTAAAAAAGCGATTTTTTGGGGCAAAGTCAACAAACGCGGCACCCATCTGTCAGATAGCTTTTTCATGTGGAGTTCATCATGTAAAATACTCCAAACTTGTTTTTCGTGTATTTTAACAATATCAGCAAGTTCTCTGAGCATTAAACACATAGACGACTGCGGCTACACGACTACAAATGCTGCTGACTGTAATTGTAGTCGTGTAGTCAGCTACTTAATTTTTTTGAAAACGACAGCAACATAGTAGAGCTGATCCTAAAAATTTGACGTTTTGATAAATATTAATCTTTTTTGGTTTGTGCTTCTAACATAATGACTGAGGAAAATTTTGTTAATTTTGTAAGATCCATATTTTTTTACAAAACATTACAATAAAATGATTTCCAAATATAAATTAATGAAACCTTCAAACAATTGTAAAATATAAACAGCTGTTTCTTCAGTGTTCCCATAACAGTGATTTTCTAGTCAGAACTAGCGATTTTATTTCGCCTCTAGCGGGAAAAATTGTCCTGTTTTACATATTTTGTTATATTGTCAACACTATTTTTGTTTTGTAGCCAACAAAAATAGAAATTATCCTAAGTTGACTACAGCGGCAAAAGTAGTCGTGTAGCCGTGTAGCTGTGTTGGTGTCAAAATAATCGTTTTCATATAAACGTGTGTATTTTATTTTTGACAGGCTGTAGTCGTGTAGCTGCAGTCGTCTATGTGTTTAATGCTTTATTCGTCTATCTTTAGTCACTTCATTAAATATTTTTCTAATGTTTTCAATAGTAGTAGCAGTTTTCGGTCTTCCAGAGCGTTGTTCATATTCCGTACTTGAACGACCCATTTTAAATTGTTGAACCCAGGATTTCACGGTGGAGTATGATGGTGCATTATCACCATGAACAGAATCCAATTCATCTTTGATTAAATGTGGCGTATAACCTTTCATATAAAAGTGTTTAATAACCGCACGAAACTCTTTATTTTCCATTTTTCAAAAATTACAAAAATTGTTTACTTCAATCACCTGTAACAAAGAAAATAATCGTTAAATATTTCGGAAATTTTGACAGATGGCTTATAAAAGATTGCTTTAAACAAAAAAAAAAGTTGCTAGTAAAACAGAAAATGTGCCATGCCAGTTACTTTTGCCAGGGGTATGGCATCACCAAAAATATAAGTAATAAAAATATTTTTATCACTAGATGGCACTTTGTTCAAAAAATTGACAATTTTCTTTTTTTATTTAAATTTAAATAATAACAAACAACAAAGCAAAAAAAAACAAACGAATATTTCAAATTTTATTATTTGAATATATTCCGCGTTGTTTTTTCCTTATTTTGAGAAGTATTCAGCAGTTTTTAGGTTTTGAAATATAGACTCAGCTGATACTAAACGGATACCAAATAGTTGCTCAGGTAATACTAAATTTCAGCGCCCTCTATCGGTGAGTAGTGTTAGTTTTGATTTCCACAAATAAATATTTTACTGTACTAAACATCTACTGTACTATTACACAATTTTTTTTTTTCTAAAACATCAGATTTCATTAACTATTGATGCTGTTGCGAAATTATTATGATTTTCAAATTTTATATTTAAGACTTTTTGTAATCTAGGTTACAAGATAAAGAAAAAACATGCTTCAAGTACACAGAAAAAAAGTAGGCACCAACAATGAGAATTTGTAAAAGCAATCACATTTACTTTTAAATTGAAATTTTATTTTCAACAATTCTTTTGTTTGAAATATTTGTAACTCGTTTGTAAATTGTTATCTTTCATATAAAAATTGTTTAAAAATAAAAATTCAAAGTTACAAACATGGTTTTTGAACGCTTCAACTGCTTCTTCGGCGCTCGTAAATCGTTGAGCACGCAGTCTACATTTGATATTCGCGAACAAGAAGAAGTCATTGGGTGCCAAGTCAGGATTGTATGGAGGAAGAGTCATCAATTCGATGTTTTGACTGCTCAAAAATTCACTTGTTTGACGAGATGTGTGAAAGCACGCATTGTCATGATGGAGAAACATTCGTTTTGGGGGTTAGTTTTACGAATTTCTCCGAAGACTTCCGGCAAACAAATGGTCGTGTACCACTCAGAATTGACCGTCCGACGTTACTAAAGCGGAACAGTGGCTTCGCTGTGGTTCTTCCACGAACAACTTTTGTTGGATTCCGATCGTCTTGGAATATCCACACGGTCGATTGCTGTTTTGTTTCCGGCTCATACGCATATATCCAGGATTCGTCACCTGTCACGATTTTATACACGTCTTTTGAAGCACCACGGTCGAACTTTTTAATCATTCCCTTACACAAATCGACACGAGCCTTTTTTTGAGCGATTGATAAATTATGGGGTATCCAACGAGAGCAAATTTTTTTTACAACTAAGTGTTCATGCAAAATCGAATGTATTGAAGTGGAACTAATGTGCAAGGATGCGTCTATCTCACGATATGCCACATGACGATCTTGCATTATCAGTTCATGCGCTGCATCGATGTTTTGTGGCACAACAACCGATTTTGGACGACCTTCATGGAATTCGTCGGCGTCCGAAGTACGACCACGATTGAATTGACTATACCAGCGATATACTGTCGTTTTTGATGCTGCTTTATCGCCATACAAAGAACAGAGTTCATCGACACATTCTTGTTGAGATAATCCACGTCGAAAGTTGTGAAAAATTATCCAACGAAAATTGAATTTTTTAACTCAATGCAAATAAAACAAATAGCACTTGTACGTCAAAATATTGTGAGTACGTTTATGCTAAAAAATGTCAAATTTTATTATGGTGTTGGCAGATTTTAGCTACCCAGCAAAAACATGGTAATGACAGGTTATTACCATACGGATTACCAAGTAATGATAGGTAATTACCTTTTGCATTACTTTAAAATACAAAATAATGACTTACCGATATTAAGTTATAGAATTACTTATATATTCGTGCAAAGTAATCACTTACTGGTAATTGATTAAATAAATACTGATTAAGTATTTTTTTATATTAAAATTTTATTTATAAATTTGTTTTGAACTAAATAGGAAATTTTCCAAGGTAAAAAGTTTTTTTGCCAATATGAACAACTATTTTACAATGTAGGGTAACCACTTATTTCCTAACTTCTGAGTAACCACTTATTCTATCTTTGTGAGTAACTACTTATTCTTTCACTATGGGTAACTCATTATTCGCACTTTTTTGTAAACGAGAGGGTAATGACCACCCATGAATTTTTGGACATCGCGAACAAAAGTAATGTTGCGAGTAAATAGCCTGGTAACTAGAGAAACCCTTTGTGTGCTACTTACTCGCTTAGTTACTCGGTAATGTCTGTTTTTGCTGGGTATTGACATTAGTGTTGCCAGTTCCCGAAATATAAATAGTACCCCTCGTATAATCGCTAAAATTCAAAATTTTTTAAAGTTTTTTTTTTAAATTTAAATATAAGACGAAGTCCGATTTTAAATATCAAAGCCAATTTGAAAAAAAGGTCCAAAATTTGTATATGTACGAGAGCAACCGCAAAAGTAACTGGCCTAACATAAAAAGAACCGGTTTTTTGGAATTATTATTATTTATTTTTCAATATAATCTCCTTCCAACTCAATACACTTCATCAAACGTTTTTCAAGTTTTTTAATTCCTTCCGAAAAATAAGATTTTTCAAGACCTTCAAAATATGCCTCAGTTTCAGCAATAACCTCGCTATTGGATGAAAATTTTTTGCCACCGAGAAATTTTTTTAAATTTGGAAACAAGAAATAATCAGAAGGAGCTAAATCTGGACTATATGGTCCAATTTCAAATCGTAATTCGGCCAGTTTTTGTTGAGTTAAAAAAGCGATTTTTTGGGGCAAAGTCAACAAACGCGGCACCCATCTGTCAGATAGCTTTTTCATGTGGAGTTCATCATGTAAAATACTCCAAACTTGTTTTTCGTGTATTTTAACAATATCAGCAAGTTCTCTGAGCATTAAACACATAGACGACTGCGGCTACACGACTACAAATGCTGCTGACTGTAATTGTAGTCGTGTAGTCAGCTACTTAATTTTTTTGAAAACGACAGCAACATAGTAGAGCTGATCCTAAAAATTTGACGTTTTGATAAATATTAATCTTTTTTGGTTTGTGCTTCTAACATAATGACTGAGGAAAATTTTGTTAATTTTGTAAGATCCATATTTTTTTACAAAACATTACAATAAAATGATTTCCAAATATAAATTAATGAAACCTTCAAACAATTGTAAAATATAAACAGCTGTTTCTTCAGTGTTCCCATAACAGTGATTTTCTAGTCAGAACTAGCGATTTTATTTCGCCTCTAGCGGGAAAAATTGTCCTGTTTTACATATTTTGTTATATTGTCAACACTATTTTTGTTTTGTAGCCAACAAAAATAGAAATTATCCTAAGTTGACTACAGCGGCAAAAGTAGTCGTGTAGCCGTGTAGCTGTGTTGGTGTCAAAATAATCGTTTTCATATAAACGTGTGTATTTTATTTTTGACAGGCTGTAGTCGTGTAGCTGCAGTCGTCTATGTGTTTAATGCTTTATTCGTCTATCTTTAGTCACTTCATTAAATATTTTTCTAATGTTTTCAATAGTAGTAGCAGTTTTCGGTCTTCCAGAGCGTTGTTCATATTCCGTACTTGAACGACCCATTTTAAATTGTTGAACCCAGGATTTCACGGTGGAGTATGATGGTGCATTATCACCATGAACAGAATCCAATTCATCTTTGATTAAATGTGGCGTATAACCTTTCATATAAAAGTGTTTAATAACCGCACGAAACTCTTTATTTTCCATTTTTCAAAAATTACAAAACTTGTTTACTTCAATCACCTGTAACAAAGAAAATAATCGTTAAATATTTCGGAAATTTTGACAGATGGCTTATAAAAGATTGCTTTAAACAAAAAAAAAAAGTTGCTAGTAAAACAGAAAATGTGCCATGCCAGTTACTTTTGCCAGGGGTATGGCATCACCAAAAATATAAGTAATAAAAATATTTTTATCACTAGATGGCACTTTGTTCAAAAAATTGACAATTTTCTTTTTTTTATTTAAATTTAAATAATAACAAACAACAAAGCAAAAAAAAACAAACGAATATTTCAAATTTTATTATTTGAATATATTCCGCGTTGTTTTTTCCTTATTTTGAGAAGTATTCAGCAGTTTTTAGGTTTTGAAATATAGACTCAGCTGATACTAAACGGATACCAAATAGTTGCTCAGGTAATACTAAATTTCAGCGCCCTCTATCGGTGAGTAGTGTTAGTTTTGATTTCCACAAATAAATATTTTACTGTACTAAACATCTACTGTACTATTACATAATTTTTTTTTTTTCTAAAACATCAGATTTCATTAACTATTGATGCTGTTGCGAAATTATTATGATTTTCAAATTTTATATTTAAGACTTTTTGTAATCTAGGTTACAAGATAAAGAAAAAACATGCTTCAAGTACACAGAAAAAAAGTAGGCACCAACAATGAGAATTTGTAAAAGCAATCACATTTACTTTTAAATTGAAATTTTATTTTCAACAATTCTTTTGTTTGAAATATTTGTAACTCGTTTGTAAATTGTTATCTTTCATATAAAAATTGTTTAAAAATAAAAATTCAAAGTTACAAAAAAAAATTTTTTTTTTGGATTTACAAATTTCTTTATTGGTGCATTTTAAAAAATTTTTTTTTTGTATTTACAAATTTGGTATGAGAAAGGTGTATAAAAATTTAATTAGAATTTTGTAAATTCTTTCTGTGTACCATAGTTGCTCTTATAGTTTAAAAAATATTTAACTTTGAATTTCAAAATCTTCATTTTATACCTTGACTTTTTTGTTGTTTTTTCACAATAAGTTTTTCATTATCAGAAAAAAATTTGAAATTTTTTCGTGATCTTTCTAAATTTCAGAATGAAAAATAATTTTAATTATCTCGAGCTGTTTAGCAGTGATAGATTTTTAAAATAAAAACTTTTAAGTGGGTTCTGAAAATGGCATTTTTTTGCAAAAAGGAGGGGTTACTTTATTTACTTTTATATCCAAGCTTTTTAATATTTTTGGACATTTTATAAAAGAATAAGCTTAAGAAATGTGGTGTAATGGTTAGCGCGTTGGACTGCTACACGTGAGGTTGCGGGTTCGAGCCCCAACCAAGGCAACATCAATTTATGAAAAATAGTAATATTTATATGAGTTTTTTCTATCCCTCAAACATATCGCAGCGTCCTCCTTCGGTGATCCCATAGCACTTAACCCCACCGAAGTAAAATAATATAACAGGGCTATGAACTAAAAAGCATCAACAAAGTTCGCCAACACATCATCAGATGGCGCGCAACAACTGTTCTACATCTCGCGCAATTACAGTGTTGCCATATATGAAGCCCTTTATCTTTCACCACCTTTCACTTCTTCTCTATCCCCTTTCCAAAGGAAGCAACACGTTAATTAATAGGAAGAATTTCCTGAGTGTTGCTTCTTTAAAAAAAAAGAAATAGTGCAATTTCGAACATTTTGGAGCATGCACCCTACGCCTAGCATTGGTCGAAAATGATGAATTTTTGAACAAAATTTATTGTTTTTGAATGTGGAAAAAAAGTCACGCCACGTAGATAATTTTTTTTGATTTTGAACCATAAACAAACTTTTCCAAAGGATTTGCCCCATAATTTCCCGCCGCCCGCTCAAGAACATCGATAGGGGATCAAATTTTGTGAGAAAAATCATATTTTCAAAAGCATTTTTTTTATTTGTAAAAAAATATATGAAAATTATATATTTTTGTAAAATGAATTTTTTTATTAAGTGGTAAACAATTGTCATACGCTACAAAAATTGTTTCGTTACTGTTAATAGTTATCTCTATATATAAAAAATAACGTGACTGACTGACTCAACATCGCCCAGCCCAAACCGCTGAAGCTAGGAAGTTGAAATTTGGTATGTAGGTTCCTCTTTCGGGGTAGACGTCCACTAAGACGGGATTTTTGGAAATTCCTACCGGAACGGGCAAAAAGGGGGAAAGTGTCCCCCTTGACGGCCTGCCAAAACCCCTTTGGCTAGAAAGCTGAAATTTAAGATATGTGTTCCTTGGAGTAGGGGCTAACTTTTCTGGAAAGTACTTTCTAGAATTTTGGACAGGGACGTTGTAAAAATGGGGGTTAAAAAGGGGAAAAAGGCCCCCCTTGACGGCCTGCCCAAACCGCTGGAGGTAGGAAGTTGAAATTTGGTATAAAGGTTCCTCCACTATCGTAGACATCCACCAAGACGGGAGTTTTGGAAATTTTTACAGGGACGGGCAAAACGGGGAAAAAGTCTCCCCCTTGACGGCCTGCTCAAACTGCTGGAGCTATGAAGTTGAAATTTGGTATGTAGGTTCCTCGACCGGTGTAGACGTCCGTTGAGACGGCATTTTTGGAAATTCTTATCGGGAGGGGCAAAAAGGGGACAAAAAAAGTACCTTTTTCCAAAAAAGTACCTTTTCCCAAAAAAAGTACCTTTTCCCAAAAAAAAGTACCTTTTCCCAAAAAAAGTACCTTTTTACAAAAAAAGTACCTTTTTCCAAAAAAAGTACCTTTTTCCAAAAAAAGTACCTTTTTCCAAAAAAAAGTAACTTTTTCCAAAAAAAGTACCTTTTTCCAAAAAAAGTACCTTTTTCCAAAAAAAGTACCTTTTTCCAAAAAAGTACCTTTTTCCAAAAAAAGTACCTTTTTCCAAAAAAAGTACCTTTTTCCAAAAAAAGTACCTTTTCCCAAAAAAAGTACCTTTTCCCAAAAAAAGTACCTTTTTCCAAAAAAAGTACCTTTTTCCAAAAAAAGTACCTTTTTCCAAAAAAAGTACCTTTTTCCAAAAAAAGTACCTTTTTCCAAAAAAAGTACCTTTTTCCAAAAAAGTACCTTTTTCCAAAAAAAAGTACCTTTTTTCAAAAGAAGTACCTTTTTCCAAAAAAAGTACCTTTTTCCAAAAAAAAGTACCTTTTCCCGAAAAAAGTACCTTTTTCCAAAAAAAGTACCTTTTTCCAAAAAAAGTACCTTTTTCCAAAAAAAATTCCTTTTTCCAAAAAAAATTCCTTTTTCCAAAAAAAGTACCTTTTTTAAAAAAAGTACCTTTTTCCAAAAAATGTACCTTTTTCTAAAAAAATGTACCTTTTTCTAAAAAAATGTACCTTTTCCAAAAAAAAAAGTACCTTTTCCCAAAAAACATACATTTTTCCAAAAAAATAACTTATTCAAAAAAAGTACCTGCCTTTTCCAAAAAAAAGTACCCAAAAAAAGTACCTTTTTCTAAAAAAAATTTTCCTTTTCCCAAAAAACATACATTTTTTCAAAAAAATACCTTTTTCAAAAAAAGTACTTTTTCCAAAAAAAGTACCTTTTCCCAAAAAAAGTACCTTTTTCTAAAAAAATTTTCCTTTTCCAAAAGAAGTACCTTTTCCAAAGAAAGTACCTTTTTCCAAAAAACATACATTTTTCCAAAAAAAAACTTTTAAAAAAAAAATACCTTTTGCAAAAAAAGTACAAATAAAGTACTTTGTAAAAACAAAGTATCTTTTTCCAAAAAATTTCGTTTTTCCAAAAAGTACCATTTAAAATAATATATAATTTCAAAAAAACTACTTTTTTTCCTCCCCCCACGGATATCTCCACTAAAACTAGGTTTCTTGATATTCGGCATAGACGTGCGCTAAGACGGGATTTTTGGAAATTCCTACCGGAACGGGCAAAAAGGGGAAAAGTCTCCCCATAAACAGTCTCACAAATTGGAAAAGTGCCTGCCCAAACCACTGGAGGTAAGAAGTTGAAATTTGGTATAAAGGTTCCTCCACTGTAGTAGACATCGACTAAGTTTGTATTTTTGGAATTCCCTACAGGATATCCCAAAAGGAAACTCGGTATGTGAGTTCCTCCTTCTGTGTAGGCGTCCGCTTAGACGGAATTTTTGAAATTCCTATCGGGAGGGGAAATAAGGTAAAAGTCTCCTCCTGACGGCTTGCCCAATCCCTTTTGGCCAACCTAAAATTTTAAATATGTATTCCTTGGAGTAGGACTAACTCACCGGCAACGTAATTTTTCTATTTTGGAACAGGAACATAGTAAAAATGGTGGTTGAAAGGGAAAAATGTCCCCACTAACGGCCTGCCCAAACCGCTTAGGCAATGCAGTTGAAATTTGGTATGAATGTTCCTCATCCATCGCAGATAGCCGCGAAGATGGAATTTTTGTAAATTCCTAAAGGGAGGGGCAAAAAGAAGAAAAGCCTCACCTTGTGGCCGGTAAAAACCCCTTCGGCTAGAAACCTGAAGCTTAAAATGTGGGTCCCTGGAGTGAGGGCTAATGTATTAGAAAGATACTTTTTGAATTTTGGACAGGGTCGTTATAAAATGGGAGCGCAAAAAGGGAAAGTTGCCCCTTAACGACCTGTCCAAACTGCTGGAACTAGGAAGCTGAAATTCGGTACTTAAGTTCTTCTCAGCCTGCTCAAACTGCTGGAACTAGGAAACTGGAATTCCCTGTCGATGGATTTTCGGAAATTCCTACCGAGAGGGGCACAAATAGTAAAAGTTGGCTAGAAACCTGAAATGTAAAACATATGTTACTTGGAGTATCTGCTCACTTACCGAGACGGTGCTTTTTGGACAGGGACATTGCAAAAATGGGGATTAATGAAGCGAAAAGTGCCGCTTAAAGGCCTGCCCAAACCGCTGGAGGTAGGAAGTTGAAATTTGGTATTAAAGTTCCTCCTCTATTGTAGACATCCGCTAAGATGAGATTTTTGGAAATTTCTACAGGTAGGGTCAAAAACAGGAAAAGTCTCCCCCTTAACGGCCTGGCCAAACTGCTGGAAAAAGGGATCTTAAATTGGGTTCCTTCTCCAACGTTGACGTCCCCTAAGATGGTATTTTTGGAAATTCATACCGGGAGGGGTAAAAAGTTAAAAAACTTCCCCCTTGATGGCCTGGCCAAACTGCTGGATATAGAGACCTAAAATTATGTATGTAGTAGGTTCCTCCTCCAACGCAGACGTCCTCTAAGACGGAATTTTTGGAAATTCCTACCGGGAGGGGTAAAAACGGAATAATTCTCCACCTTGATGGCCTAACCGAACCCTTCGGCTAGAAACCTGTAATATATAATATGTTTTCCTTGGAGTATGGGCTAACTTATCGACAAGGCATTTCTAGGACTTTGGACAGGAACGTGGTAAAAATGGTGGTTCAAAAGGGGAAAATTGCCCCCCCCCTCCTTAACGTCCGCGTCTTTAGCTAGAAACCTAGAACTTAAAGAACAAGTGTATATGAAACACTAAAATTAAGAAACTAAATAGGAAACGAGTGGGACTGAAACACTACACAAGTGGAATGAAATGGATATAAACGTTGAACGAGTGGAATTGAAATTATAGACAATGCAAATGGATTGGAAGAGGGAATTACCTGTTCAAACACTATCAACGGAATATGAAACTTATGTAGCATTGAAACATACTCCCCAAAAAGTTAAACAAATTTTCTGAAAGAGAGAAAACCTTAGAAAAGGAATGGAACTTATATATTCCGATATTTAAACTTCATGTAACGAAGCACCGGTGGAAGAAACCGACGCAGTAAATTTTCCAACTGAATTTGTGAATTTACTTGAATTGCCAGGTCTACCTTTACATAAACTGGAATTAAAAAAAAAAACTTTAAGACACGCTAACAACGTAGCGGTCTTTGCCCGCTATTTTTAATATTATAAAATGCTTTCCAACCCTGCTTTACGTTATTTATTTTCATTCAAAACACAAATGAACAAAACTACTTATGGGTCTATCTACCTAAGTTCGCACTTTACCAAATTATCTTAACATACACACGTATATTGCAATTTATTATGGATTCATTACTAACTATCCACTTTCATGAGAAAAAGTGATCAAATATTTATTTATTTTAAACCCATTGTTGTGCAGAATTATTTATTTGTGGTGGCTGGGTGAAGGCTTTAAATAAAAAAACTTTAAATAAAAAAACGAATTTAATAAAAATTGTGGGGGGCGCAGCCCCCCGGGGGGGAGGACGCAGCCCCCCCCCCTTAACCTTTAAGGCACGCTAACAACGTAGCGGGCTGCGCCCGCTAGTTTTTACATAAACAGTCAAAGTTCTATGTAATTTTTGAAATAAAATAGATTGTAATTTTCTTTTTTTGGTTTTTTACCGAAGTGTTTAATATTTTAAATAGTTTTTAATATTTTTTTGTATATAAATAAATACGAGTGAGACTTATTTACCTATTCAAAGCAGGTCTGCCAGAATTGCCGATTTTTCGGCATTTTGCCGATTTTTTATTAAAAAATATGCAAAATGCCGATTTGCCGATTTTTGGTCGAAAAATGGCGATTTTTTGTTAAAACTGAAAAACACGAAATTTAAATTTTTTGTGATTTACAATGCATTCATAAAAAAGAAAATAATTCTGTCTTTGACATTTCGAAAGTTCATGTAAATTCATGTTTGTTATCGTTAGCTGAAAAAGAATGTTAACAAAGTATCTTTGCGATCAACAAATTTTCAGCAAAATGGCATCGATTTGTTAATGCTTGTTTTTTCCTATTTTGCTGCAAATGCAGGTTTTAAAAATATTTTGTTGCATATTGTGGTATAAGTACATATTTTTTTGCACTACTTGCTAAAAACGAGTATTTTTTAGCATACTTTTTGGTATTTACTTTAAAACTGTGTTTTTGACTATACACTGTACAAAAAAAATTATTTTTAAAATTTCTAAATATCATGTTAGGATTTGCACTTTAGGTAGAACAATATTCTATTCTGTTTTATAAATATTTTTTATAATAATAATGTACATAAATTTCATAAATTCAAAAATATATTTATATATCTAAGTATAAAAGGAACGAAGTTCCTAAACTCTTTGCTTCTAAGTCAAATGTAAATAATATAAATATTATATGAAATAAATTGAATTGAATTGACGATGATTAATGGCAATTTTCAATGTTTAAACTACTTTTCAAGTCAAATCTGTAATACTAAAACTGAATTGATAATATCAAAAACGTTGGAAAAATCAATAATAAATGAATATTTTTAAAATTTTAAATGCATATTTTTCAGATTTTAAGTGCATATTTTTCGATTTTAATACATACATCTTATGTACATAAAACACGATTATAAATGCATGATTATACGAGCCCTAGTAATAATATGCATTTTTTTAATCACTGGATTTATTTTTAGTTTTATTTTGTTAGAAAGTCCACATTTTGGTTTTTAATTTTCAAAATTTAATATTTTTATCCAAATTATACACTTATTCGCTAAGATAATGTGAAAGAAAAAATTAAAATTTTTCGAAAACGCAATTTCTGAAATTAAATTAAGCTAAATCCAAAACGGATTTTTTTATTTATAAATCTATTTTGGATTTAGCTTAATTCAATCCCGGTGTTCACATTTTTAGAAAATTTAATGATTTTCTTTCACATTATATATATATATTAAAACAGACATTACCGAGTAATTAAGCGAGTAAGTAGCACACAAAGGGTTTCACTACTTACCAGGCTATTTACTCGCAACATTACTTTTGTTCGCGATGTCCAACAATTCATGGGTGGCCATTACCCTCTCGCTTACAAAAAAAGTGCGAATAACGAGTTACCCATAGTGAAAGAATAAGTAGTTACTCACCAAGATAGAATAAGTGGTTACTCAGAAGTTAGGAAATAAGTGGTTACCCTACATTGTGAAATAGTTATAGATAATAGTTAATAGGTAATATTGGAAATATAACTTTTTACCTCAGAAAATTTTCTATTCAGTTGGGAAAATATTCGAAATAATTTAATAAATAAAATATTAAATTAAAAAACTAAATCAGTACTTATTTAATCAATTACTAGTAAGTGATTACTTTGCGAGTATATATAAGTACTTCTATAATTTAGTATCAGTAAGTCATTATTTTGTATTTTCAAGTAATGCAAATGGTAATGACCTGTCATTACCATGTTTTTGCTGGGTATTAATGTGCTAATTCATAAATAAAATTTATTTGGTATTTGAAGCTGGCTATAGTAAAAGTACATATTTCGCTTAATAAAGAGTTATTAGAAATCTTTATTCATAATCGTATTTTAACTATAAATTAATTTTTCAATTTGATACTGGCAACACTATTGTTTATTTTCTCTCTTCTCCCAAATAAGTCGTAAATGATGTATAAATTTAGTAAACGATTGACTCGGTAATCGGAAGTGAAAATGTATTTTCTTAAATTAGAGAACTAATGATGTGCTAAGATAAATTTAAAATCCATTAAAAATATTTTTTTTTTTTTATTTATAAAGCAAATCAATGGAAATGTGTGTAAAAAAGTAATTTTTTAGAACATATTATTCGAAGCATACAAAATTAATCGAATTTCGAATAATGTTTTGACAGTCTGTACATCACTATTGTTTTGTTTTTCTTTTTAATTTTATTTTTATATTTTTTTTGGAAATTTTTCGAAAAAGGATGATGGATGCAAGTTGTTGGAAGCCACACATTCTAGGGATGGAATGGCTTTAATAAATCATTTCATGCCTGAAAATGAAATAATTAACAACTAAATGGTGGCTTCCTCACTCCAAACTTTATAAAATGTTTAAAGTTAATGAGTATCGACTATAAACCTATATTATCTTTTTCGTTATTAAGCAAATATGAATACTGTTTTTCACAAATTTGCTTAAAATCCTGCAATAAGACTATTGTAAAAGTTTATGAATTAGACCATAAATATTTAAATATTGAAAATTAGAAAACAAAATGTGATTAAAAAAGGGCCAATATTTGCATAATATTTCAAGGTGTACGGGTACCTTAAGTTCGGAGAAGAACTATTTTTAAAAGCAGTAAAATTAATTTATGTACATATTATTGGTCAAATAATATCTGAATATGTATCATAAAAATATTCATACAATTACACTAACATTTTTTTATTATCATTTCATTTATCTACATATATAATTAATTGTTAAACTTATTTTAGGCGAAACGTCTTTTTCACATATTTTTTATGTAAAGTAACCTAAATGTTACATAAATGAATATTTTTGAAAGTGCCGATTTTTTGGCGATTTTTTAAAATCAAAGTGCCGAAAATGCCGATTTTTTTTGAAAAAAGTGCGGAATTTTTATCAAAATCATCTGGCAGCCCTGATTCAAAGCTATATAAAAAGTTTAAATAATTTATTCCATCGAGTCAAACTAATGCTCTCGAAACAGACATCTCAGGTAAAAATTTAATATTCTATCATTTTTTTCATGTTTAGTAGACTGGCCCTTATTTGTAATGTTGTTCCGAATACAACTCCCCGGGGCTTATTTTGTGAGGTTACTAGAAAAACTAATCCATAAAAAATTTCGCGTTCAATCGAAGAATTTTTGAGCTAAGTTATTGAAAAAAATAACTTTTTTGGCTTATTTTGAAAATACTGGCTCTTAAATAAGTGTATTTATGGAAAATGTTAATAGAAACGTAATCTGGACTGAATTACTTTTCTTAAAAGGCATAAAACTCCAAAATCAGTTGGAAAATATTGAAGTAATTGTAATTAAAATTGGATATACCCAGCAAAATCTCAGTAATGGGTGCTTCCCAGCAAAATCTTTCATTACCAAATAAGTGGTTATATAATAGAAATTCATAGCTCCACACAACTTATTTTTTGGCGTCTAAACTCATTATTTTTGTGTGGCGTGGTCGTTTTTATAAGTGGTCACGCTTACCAGCTCGCTTACGAAAAAATGAGAAGTAAGTAGTTATAAGATTCTGAATAATAAGTGGTTAGAAACATGCTTAGAAAAAGTTGAATTACAAGTGGTTATCCAACTGCTTACTTGATTATTAAAAATAAGGAGTTACACATATACTATTATCTTCAGAAATACATACAGAGAAATTAAAGTTTTTGCTAGTATGTAATTTTAGTACTAGTCATAAAAATTTTAACACAAAACATATTTACATGTAATAAATATAAATGTATTTGTATTTGTATTTGTATTTTTATTAAATATTTGCCTTTCTAACACAACAAGATACAATATCTTATGAATTAAAGTATTAGAATCTGATATGTTAACATTTATCTAGTACAATATCATCTTACTTATTATATAAATTATCGAACAAATCAATTAAAAATTAAACATTGACAAAATATAAAATATAAAATTGAATATGAACTAAATATGCAGGATTTATAACATAAGATAAAAATTTATATAAAATATTTAAAATGAAAAAAAAAAACAAAAAAAACAATGTGATTAGTAATAGATAATGAAGTAGTAAGTTTAGGTATAATATTGCATTAGTAATTTTTTAAATTTTATTGCGTTGCTGGTGTATTGAATGTCGGTTGGAAGATGGTTCCAGAGATGGATGGTATAAATGAAAAATTGTTGTTTAGAAGCTGTGTCACGATATTTAAATTGTTTAAAGCTACTGTTTCTTGGCGATCTTGTGGGTATCAGCCGGTGAAATAGATATTCCGGTTCCTTGGTATAATTAACCTTATGTAAAAAGACTAGGTTTTTGAATGTTAGGTAATCATTAAGGGAGATTCCTAAAATGCGACGGGAGTATTGGGATACATGATCAAACCTAGATAGACCGAATATATATCGTGCGATGTTATTGAAGGTAGTGTTGAGCTTCCTTTTGTCATCCGCATTACAGCCTGCGAAAATCTCAGATGAATACAAGAGATTTGGCACTAAATATGTTTTTGCCAACAGCATTCTTATCTTTGGTGGTGTAAAGTGCTGAGTTGTCCATAAGCCTCTAAGCATGCCATATATTTTTCCACATGTTTGATTAATATGGTCCGACCAAGTAAGTGTTCGATTAAAAACAACACCCAAATTCTTAGCAGTATCTACAATTTCAATTATAGAGTCACCAAGATATATATTTATATCATAATTAATTTTAACGGACTTCTTACATATTATTAAGCACTTTGACTTCTTCGGATTAAGGCACAAACCGTTTGACGAAGCCCAAAAAAGAATTTTGTTAAGATCGTTGTTAAGTTCAGCAACTTTATTACAAATTGAAGATCTGGTACAACTCAGGTATAGTTGTACATCATCTGCATACATTTGTATTTTAGAATATTGTATTTGTTTTGGAAGATCGTTGGCATATAAAGAGTACAGCAGTGGCCCAAGTATTGAACCCTGTGGTACTCCTCTGGAAACAGGTAATGGACTAGAGATAATTCCATTATTGAAAACATATTGCGTCCTATCAGTGAGATAAGACAATATCAGTCTTACAGCCGCTGGTGAAAAATTGAACATTTTGTCTAATTTTAAACTAAGTATTTGATGCTCAACGGTGTCAAAAGCTTTAGAGTGATCAAGTAATATTAAAAACGAAATTTTATTATGATCCAGATTGTTTCTGATATCTTCGACAACATCTGTTAATGCTGTTATACAACTATGCTTAGATCTAAACCCGGATTGTCGATCAGTTAATAGATTTCCATCGTATACGTATTTAGAAATTTGTTTATGTAACAGGCGTTCAAAGACTTTAGAAAGGTAAGGAAGGATCGCAATTGGTCGATAGTCCTTATCAGTTTTCGGTACCGGGATAATTTTGGAAAGTTTCCACTCAACAGGGAAAGTACTAGTTGTAATAATGGTGTTAAATAAGTGCATAACAAAGCGAATTATCTAAGGTAAAATCATTTTCACGAATCTGGGATGTATGTCATCTAGCCCCACTGCATTAGATCTGACGTCCCGAAAACCTTCAGCTATATCGGTTAAATTGAAACATTGGAAATCAAATAGGGTTGTTGTTGAAACCGAATAATTATTTTGAGTGTAGAAATCCACATGCACTGGGGGTTGGGGGATATTGACAAATTTTTCATTCAATGCATCTACATCAATATCATTTATTCGTGCTTGCGTTCCCAAAATGCCAATATCACGTATTTGTTTCCAAGTTTTCTTAGAGTCAACTGCAGTATTGAATTTGTTACTATAATACAACGATTTATCATGTTTTATCTTTGAAACAACCGCTCTTCTAGCCAAACGATAGTCATTGTGCATTTCAGTTGTTTTGTAACGTTTCCATCTATGATAAAGACTATCCCGTTGCTCTATTAGGGCTTTTGCTTCAGCTGTGAACCACGGTCTTACCCTGTTTTTTACATTTTTGGTCTTGAGAGGCACATGTTTGTTGTAAATTTGCAAAATTAGAGTGTTGAGGAGATTCAATTGATCATTGGCAGTAGTTATATAGTATATTTGATCCCAAGCAGCATTATCAAGATCATATTCAAGCGATGTGATATTAATGTTGTTAAAGTCCCTGAAAGTATACGTTTGGGATTGGTTTTTTGCCTTAAAATTGTATGATTGAAAAATAAGATCATGCTTTGAAAATGCAGGCATAGCCAATTGATCATAGTGTAGCACTTTTGTTTTATCGCTAACAAAAAAAAGATCCAACAGTGTGCTATTAGTGGCAGAAAAGTGTGTGGGTCTGGAAGTGTTTACAGGAGATAAATTGAATGACGACATAGCTGTAATAAGATGTGTTCCCAAAAGTGTAAGCAGATTGCCGTTAAAATCACCAGCCAAGATGACATCCGGGTATGCTACGGTTAAAAGCTCCAATTTTGTAATAAGCGAGTCCAATTTAATGTTTTTATTAGATCTGTAGATACACCCAAGCAACAATTTCTCTCCATTAGAGTTTACTTCAATAAAAACATATTCCACATCCTTAACTGCATTATAGGTACAAAGAAGTTTGCATGAAACATTGTTTTTTACATAGATTGCTACGCCTCCAGCATGACCATCTCTGTCGGATGTATAAAATTTAACTATGTAAAAAGTTCTTATTTAAACTATTGCGAGTAAGTCATTATTTTATATTTAAAAGCAATGACTACAATAGGCCGTTATTAGGAAGTCATTATTTTATATTACAAAATAATGCAATAGGTGATAATATATCATTATTAGTAATGCAGATAGCAATGAGGTGTCATTACCAATATTTTTCTGGGTCATTACTAATATCTAAATAATAAGCAGTAGAATTAGGGTCTACTGCTTATAATTCGTTGTCAAAACTCATTACTTTTGTTCGGCAAGGTCGTTTTTGTAAGTAGTTGTCCATATTCGCTGCATGAAAAAACGCAAAAAATTTGTACACCCGCTTACCCGCTGCATTACAAAAGTATATAAAATAAGTAGTTACCAAAATAAGTAGTTATACGTGTGCTTATACGCAGTTAAAAAATAAGTGGTTACAAGTTGTCAAATAATACGACTTACACACTAGTGGTTAAAAAAATAAGTAGTTAACAAATTCACATTATCTTTATAAATAAATAAGTAGTCGCGAGTATGCTAGAGTGCTTATAAAAACGGCTTCGCCTAACAAAAATAACTAGTACTGACGCCGAATTATAAGTAGTAGAAAATTTTAGTTTCATTATATAACCACTTATTTGGTAATGAAAGATTTTGCTGGGTATGTATGTAATATGAAAATCGCAAAAAATAAAATATTTTTTTAATACCTTAAAATGTTATACTCTAGTTTCATTTCTGAGATCTATAAGTATTCCGGTATAGTTTTTTGCCTCTCTTGAGTTATGCTAACCTAGTCCCAGGTATGGCCATATATGGGATATTTTTTGTAAATTTGCCATACTCTAATTTTGAATTTTTTAAAACTTTGTTAAACAAAATATAAAAAAGTTGTCAACGCATAGTTTTTTTCTAATACACCTAAGAGAATAAACCTGCTGAAAATTACACATATCCCTCTTTTAACATAGTAGTGATGGCGTTTTAAATTTGAAAATTTTGGAGAAAATTGTGATTTTGGCCAATAATTTTTAGCTAGCTCCAGTGTTGCCATATAGCCAGTTTTTACTCTTTTTTACAGTTTTTAGGGATGCCTAACAGTTTTTCAGCTTTTTCATGTAAAAACCAGTTTTTTTTTAATTAATGAATTTTTTAACAGTTTTTTCATATTAAATTGGCACAT
Organism: Leucophora obtusa; assembly: GCA_949987735.1. Taxonomy (NCBI): domain Eukaryota; kingdom Metazoa; phylum Arthropoda; class Insecta; order Diptera; family Anthomyiidae; genus Leucophora; species Leucophora obtusa. Next base: position 105,816,264 of record OX465299.1, on the reverse strand, counting down.
TTGTTCCATTTACAAAATTTTTTTATTTTTTTAACTAAAATTTAAGAATTAAAATATAAAAGTGCTTATGCATAATAATTTGAAACCTTTATAGCACGTTTGTAAAATGACTTTTGTATAAAATATTTGTTTTATAAGCCATTAATAAACTTAGAAAGTGATTATGCATATGACACAAAAATTACAATAAAACTTTCAGATTGTAAAAAATTAGGTACCAATCGAAACGTAAATAAATTTAGAAATGCCAATATAAACTACAAAAAAATCACTTAAGTATTGCTTCTAAAGAGTAATTTATCTAAAAGTGGTCTTAAAAAGTTATTTTGGCATCATTTGGCATTTCCAAACAGAAGGTCCCCGGTTCGACATTTTTTTATTTTTTTTTTTAAATTTTGTTTTATTCTATTAATTTTTTTTCAATATTTATAATTAATTTGTTTAAATTTAATTTTAAAATTTTTAAAAACATGTATGTACTAGCGGGCGCAGCCCGCTACGTTGTTAGCGTGCCTTAAAGTTTAGGGCAATTTTTTTTAAATTCGCTTTTTATTTAAAGTACAGTTTTTATATAGTAAAAGCCTTCACCCAGTCACCACAAATAAATAATCCTGCACAACAATGGGTTTAAAATAAATAAATAAATATTTGATCACTTTTTCTCATGAAAGTGGATTGTTAGTAATGAATCCATAAAAAATTGCAATATACGTGTGTATGTTAAGATAATTTGGTAAAGTGCGAACTTAGGTAGATAGACCCGTAAGTAGTTTTGTTCATTTGTGTTTTGAATGAATATAAATAACGTAAAGCAGGGTTGTTAGCGTGCCTTAAAGTTTTTTTTTAATTCCAGTTTATGTAAAGGTAGACCTGGCAATTCTAGTAAATTCACAAATTCAGTTGGAAAATTTACTGCGTCGGTTTCTTCCACCGGTGCTTCGTTACATGAAGTTTAAATATCGGAATATATAAGTTCCATTCCTTTTCTAAGGTTTTTTCTCTTTTAGAAAATTTGTTTAACTTTTTCGAGAGTATGTTTCAATGCTACATAAGTTTCATATTCCGTGGATAGTGTTTGAACAGGTAATTCCCTCTTCCAATCCATTTGCATTGTCTATAATTTCAATTCCACTCGTTCAACGTTTATATCCATTTCATTCCACTTGTGTAGTGTTTCAATTCCACTCGTTTCCTATTTAGTTTCTTAATTTTAGTGTTCCATATACACTTGTTCTTTAAGTTTTAGGTTTCTAGCTAAAGACGCAGACGTTAAGGGGGGGGGCAATTTTCCCCTTTTGAACCACCATTTTTACCACGTTCCTGTCCAAAGTCCTAGAAATGCCTTGTCGATAAGTTAGCCCATACTCCATGGAAAACATATTATATATTACAGGTTTCTAGGCCGAAGGGTTCGGTTAGGCCATCAAGGGGGAGAATTATTCCTTTTTTACACCTCCCGGTAGGAATTTCCAAAATTTCCGTCTTAGAGGACGTCAACGTTGGAGAAGGAACCCAAATACCGAATTTAAGCTCCCTTGTTGCAGCAGTTTGGCCAGGCCGTTAAGGGAGAGACTTTTCCTGTTTTGACCCTACCTGTAGAAATTTACAAAAATCTCATCTTAGCGGATGTCTACAATAGAGGAGGAACTTTAAAACCAAATTTCAACTTCCTACCTCCAGCGGTTTGGGCAGGCCTTTAAGCGGCACTTTTCGCTTCATTAATCCCCATTTTTGCAATGTTCAAAAGCACCTTCCCGGTAAGTGAGCCCATACTCCAAGTAACATATGTTTTACATTTCAGGTTTCTAACCAACTTTTACTATTTGTGCCCCTCTCGGTAGGAATTTCCGAAAATCCATCGACAGGGAATTTCAGCTTCCTAGTTCTAGCAGTTTGAGCAGGCTGTCAAGGGGGACACTTTTTCTTTTTTTGTCCCTCCCGGTTGGAATTAGGCTGGAAGAGGAACCTAAGTACCCAATTTCAGCTTCCTAGTTCCAGCAGTTTGGACAGGTCGTTAAGGGGCCACTTTCCCTTTTTGAGCCCCCATTTTATAACGACCCTGTCCAAAATTCAAAATACTATCTTTCTAATAAGTTAGCCCTTACTCCAGGGCCCCACATTTTAAGTTTCAGGTTTCTAGCCGAAGGGGTTTTTACAGGCCCCCAAGGTGAGGCTTTTCTTCTTTTTGCGCCTCCCTTTAGGAATTTACAAAAATTCCATCTTCGCGGCTATCTGCGATGGATGAGGTTTGGGCAGGCCGTTAGTGGGGACATTTTTCCCTTTCAACCACCATCTTTCTTATGTTCTTGTTCCAAAATAGAAAAATTACGTTACCGGTGAGTTAGTCCTACTCCAAGGAATACATATTTAAAATTTTAGGTTGGCCAAAAGGGATTGGGCAGGCCGTCAAGGAGGAGACTTTTCCCCTTATTTCCCCTCCCGATAGGAATTTCAAAAATTCCGTCTAAGCGGACGCCTACACAGAAGGAAGAACTCACATTCCGAATTTGCTTTTGGGATATCCTATAGGGAATTAGTCGATGTCTACTACAGTGGAGGAACCTTTATACCAAATTTCAACTTCTTACCTCCAGGGGTTTGGGCAGGCACTTTTCCAATTTGTGAGACTGTTTATTGGGAGACTTTTCCCCTTTTTGCCCGTTCCAGTAGGAATTTCCAAAAATCCAGTCTTAGCGCACGTCTATGCCGAATATCAAGAATCCTTCTTTTAGTGGAGATATCCGTGGAGGGAGGAAAAAAAGTAGTTTTTTTGAAATTATACATATACTATTTTAAATGGTACTTTTTGGAAAAACGAAATTTTTTGGAAAAAGATATTTTGTTTTTACAAAGTACTTTATTTGTACTTTTTTTAGAAAAGGTATTTTTTTTTAAAAAGGTATTTTTTTTGGAAAAATGTATTTTTTTAGGAAAAATGTATGTTTTTTGGAAAAAGGTACTTTTTTGGAAAAGGTACTTCTTTTGGAAAAAGAACATTTTTTTAGAAAAAGGTACTTTTTTGGGAAAAGGTACTTTTTTTTGGAAAAGGTACTTTTTTGAAAAAGGTATTTTTTTGGAAAAATTTATGTTTTTTGGGAAAAGGAACATTTTTTTAGAAAAAGGTACTTTTTTTGGGAAAACCCGGGTAAAAATAGTTATATATTGTTATATATAATGTGATTGGGTTATATCTGACGGTGAATGGATTCACATTAAGACACATATCATTATATACAAAAACATCTGATATTATTTTTTCAATGAATTTGTTGTACGGTATATGATGTTATTACATATCCCCAAATCTGACTCCATATATAACGATATAAGCCATATAAAACTAATCAAAATATATGTAGTGACCGATATGATTATATGGTTCGATACTAAGTTATATAACACTGTATGTATCGTCATACTAAAAATATATTTCTTGTAATTTTATATAACTTTCTATATGATCTCGTACAAATTAATATAAATTAAGAGTTAATTTATCCACAGCCAAATAATTTTCACGTGATTTTTTTGCATATTAAATTAAATTAAAAATGATGCAAACGATTTAGATTAGATTTTTATTTTATGTTATAAAATTTGGGCCTTTGAAATTGTTTAAGCTATAGAAATTTCAATATCAATTTAAAGCCGGTATGCATAAAAAGTGTACCTACTATTAGACAAAATTGTATAAAATCAGATATTTTTATATCGAATTAGATGTAATTTGATGTCCTGGATATGGACAAATCTCGGATCAAACTATATCAAATAATATCTAATTTGATATAATTAGACACAAGTAGATGACCCATTTTTCGGATCAAGTTGTATGTCGTTGTATATGGGGACTTATCAAATAAGATATAATTATATATGACACCGTATTAAGATTTTTTACCCGGGAAGGTACTTTTTTTTGGAAAAGGTACTTTTTTTGAAAAAGGTATTTTTTTTGGAAAAATGTATGTTTTTTGGGAAAAGTTACTTTTCCAAAAAAAAGTACCATTTTTTAGAAAAAGGTACATTTTTTGGTAAAAGGTACTTTTTTTGAAAAATGTACTTTTTTTTGAAAAAGGTACTTTTTTTTGGAAAAAGGTACTTTTTTTGGAAGAAGGTACTTTTTTTGGAAAAAGGAATTTTTTTTGGAAGAAGGTACTTTTTTTGGAAAAGGTACATTTTTTTAGAAAAAGGTACATTTTTTGGAAAAAGGTACTTTTTTTGGAAAAAGGTACTTTTTTTGGAAAAGGGTACGTTTTTTGGAAAAAGGAATTTTTTTTGGAAAAAGGTACTTTTTTTGGAAAAAGGTACTTTTTTTTGGAAAAAGGTACTTTTTTTGGAAAAAGGAATTTTTTTTGGAAAAAGGTACTTTTTCGGAAAAAGGTACTTTTTTTTGGAAAAATGTACTTTTTTTGGAAAAAGGTACTTTGTTTTGGAAAAAGGTACTTTTTTTGGGAAAAGGTACTTTTTTTGGAAAAAGGTACTTTTTTTGGAAAAAGGTACTTTTTTGGGAAAAAGGTACTTTTTTTGGGAAAAGGTACTTTTTTGGAAAAAGGTACTTTTTTTGTCCCCTTTTTGCCCCTCCCGATAAGAATTTCCAAAAATGCCGTCTCAACGGACGTCTACACCGGTCGAGGAACCTACATACCAAATTTCAACTTCATAGCTCCAGCAGTTTGAGCAGGCCGTCAAGGGGGAGACTTTTTCCCCTTTTTGCCCGTCCCTGTAAAAATTTCCTAAACTCCCGTCTTAGTGGATGTCTACGATAGTGGAGGAACCTTTATACCAAATTTCAACTTCCTACCTCCAGTGGTTTGGGCAGGCCGTCAAGGGGGACCTTTTTCCCCTTTTTAACCCCCATTTTTACAACGTCCCTGTCCAAAATTCCAGAAAAGTTAGCCCATACTCCAAGGAACACATATCTTAAATTTCATCTTTCTAGCCAAAGGGGTTTTGGCAGGCCGCCAAGGGGGAGACTTTTCCCCTTTTTGCCCGTTCCGGTAGGAATTTCCAAAAATCCCGTCTTAGCGGACGTCTACGCCGAAAGAGGAACCTATATACCAAATTTCAACTTCCTAGCTTCAGCGGTTTGGGCTGGGCGATGTTGAGTCAGTCAGTCAGTCAGTCACGTTATTCTTTTATATATAGAGAATATTAGGGTTCGTCAAAAAAAAAATTATTTGATTTTCGGATATCATCACTTTTTTAAAGTTTTTGCATAGAAAAAAAGAATGGCGTTTTTTTTCTATTTTATTTCAACTCCTTCCATTGGCGCAAGTCGGCCAAAAACGGTGATTTGGAGACCCATTTTCTGCAGAGCAATAATCTGACTTTACCATTCGATTCGACAGCAACAATTAGTATAAAAAACATTTTTTTGCGTTTTCTGTATACAGCAGATAGTCATTAGAATGGTCCAAAAATCCACTTTTTCCAAATTCGATTAACTAATAACTTTTCAACGGTTCGCGGTATATGTACTCCGCCGAAAAAAAAGTTTTGTGTATTAAATTTTGTTGTAGAATCGAATGGTAAAATCAGATATCCTATAAATGCAGCTGTTTTTGCTCTGGAGGAAAAGGGTCTTAAAATTAGCGTTTTTGGCCGACTTGCGCCAGTGGAAGGAGTTGAAATAAAAAAGAAAAAAAATGCCATCCTTTTTTTCTATGCCAAAACTTTTAAAAAAGTGATGATATCCGAAAATCAAATTTTTGTGACGAACTCTAATGTACAGCTATGGACATATAAATGGCACATTTTACCATGAGTTCCTTCTTATGCTACTATATTGCAAATACTATTAACAACCAACAAGTTATTGTTTTTTCCTAATGTTTATTATGCACATTTAATATTGCTATAAATTTTAATTGAAATTCATTAATGTAAATAAAAAATTATCATTTTGCAAAAAAAAACCATTGAAATGAACTGGACACATAAATGGCACAATCTTAAAAAAAGAGAAGAAATGGTTTCAATATTGCATTTGTTAAATTTTTTGGTATGTACAAATATCTTATGGTTAATATTTAGTGCTGTGGCCTTTGTTTCTGATGTCAGCTTCGCAACTGCGACCCATACTTTCCACCAGTTTTTTTTTGGGGATGGCGTACCAAGCTTCCTGTGCTGGCCGACCACAGTTCGTCCATATTTTTGTAATTTTTCTTGGCGATTTCAACCTTGACTTCATTCCACAGGTTCTCTATTGGATTTAAGTCAGGGCTCTGGGCTCGCCAATCCAAAACATCAATCTTCTCCGCACAAAACCATTGTTTTACTAGTTTGGAGGAGTGTTTGGGGTCATTATCTTGCATGAATTTCCATTTTATTGGCATGGAGGTGAAGACATATGGCTCCATATGGTTTTTAAAATTTCTAAATACTGAAACTTGTCCATTTTTCCATTGATTTTTATAAGCGGACCTACGCCATGCCAAGAAATTGCACCCCAAACCATAATACTGCCAACTCCATGTTTTACCGTCTTCTGAGTGAACCGAGGATTAAACTCTTGACCTTTAGGGCGACGAACAAAGATTCTGCCATCTGGTCCTATCCTGTTAATTTTTGTTTCGTCACTCCATAACACGTTTTTCCAAAAACTAATGGGATTTTCCTTATGGGTTCTGGCGAAGGTTAGTCGTTTTGAAATATTTTTTTTTTGTGATAAGGGCCTTTTTTCAGGAAATGCGCCCAAACAAATTTGCCTCGTTTAGTCTTTTTCTGAGAAGTCTGCTTGATATTTCCATGTTAAAATTTTCATTAATATCCAATGCTATCTGCCTTGATGACTTGAATGGATCAATTTTCACCATTCGTACTATAGTTGCATCCGTACGCTCATCTGTTTTTGGTGGCCTGGCTTTCGAATTTTACCCTTAGTCAATATATCGGGATCCTCAACACAAGAATTAATTGCATTGTAGACTTTTTTGCGAGAAATTTGCATTATCTCAGCAATTTCCGCTACTTTTTCGATCTTCATACATTTTCCATATGATCCGCCTTTCCTCACCTGTGGTATGTTTTCCTGATCGAAATTTGAAATTTTTTTACTTTTTATATTTATTTTTAAACAACGTAAATTGTGCCATTTATATGTCCACTTTAAATCAGCATTGTTAACGCAAAAATGATAACGGTAAATAATAAGCAAAACATAATGGAACATTTGAGCACTATTAAGACAAACATCTTTTTAAACAACAATCAGAAGATATAAAACTTACATTATTAAATATATTTAGTTGGAAAATACTTAAATATATGCGCAATTTAAATGTGTGCCACTTATATGTCCATAGCTGTATATATAGAAAAAATGGTGAGAAATTGCTTTTTATGCAGCTGTAAACTTAGCACTGAAAACAATATTGAATTGGAGTGCTACTTTTACACTTTTTTAATAAGTACTTTTATTGAAGAGAATAAGGAACAATATCTTGCAGTAACAAAGTGGTGTTTTTATGCCAGTCAACTTTCATATCAATCAATAGCTCAGCGGTAGAGCGCTAGACTAACAATCGTGAGGTCGCAAGTTCGATACCCGCTAGCGGCAATAAAAAAATTTTGTAAAATAAAAAAAATATAATTTTTTTTGCGAAGAATTTTTTTTAACTTTAAATTGGTGGAAAAGAGCTTCCTTTACACTCGTTCAAAAAGTACTGAACAAATGTTTAAGCCGGAGTACTTCCCTCCTATGACAACTCAATGTTAAAATCATTAGTGTTTATGTTAAAAAAGGAGTAGGGGAAGTGCGACACACTTCATCCGGAAAAAGTTGAAGCCGAATATCTTCTAAACTATTCCATATGTTTTTTTTTGTTTTAATTTTTTTCTGAAAGCTTTCTGAAATAGGTATTTTCTATTCTGAAAAAAATATTCTGGGTTTATAACTTTTTTAGTAATAATTAAAAATATAAAAGGATCAAGGGTGTTTGATCCCGGGGATCAAATGTATACAAGAAAAAAGTTTTTATTAAAATTAATACATCAGATTTAAATAATTCAGTCAAAGCGTTTTATTTCAAAAAAAAAATAAAAAATACTAATTTTTACTGTCTTTACTTATTTGAGGCCTGTAGTCTCCATATTGGCTATGGACAGTATCGTTTTTTAAATCTAATTGCTTAAAAACGTCGTATGATATTGCTGCGATTCATGAACTGTTTGGTTATATGTTTTCGAAAATAAAATTCGTTTAAGATTAAAAAGATTACATAACAAAAAACCTTATTCTTGTAATTTTTATGTTTTTGTATTCCTTTAGATTTCGACCAAATATGGATATGTGATCCAACTTACAAAAAAAATTTTATTGTCCCAACCGAATCGTTCGGTTGCTGCAGCCGAAAATTCGGTTATTTCAACAATATTTTGGTTGCCACAACCTCATTTCGGTTGCCACAGCCCTATTTCAGTTGGAACAACAGAAATTGTATTGTGGCAACTGAACGATTCGGTTGTAACCAAATCCGGTTGCGATAACAACATTTTTTTGTTTGAAAACTTTTTAGTAATTTTAGTGCACTGTTTCATAGATCTTGAAAATACCTTTCATCTGATATCCAATTTGTATACATTTCCTTGTAAACCTGAACAAAAACCCTAAAAAAACCGGGTAATTTGTTATCCCACTTTTTAACTCTTAAATATCAGATTGGACCGCTAAAAAGGTTCACTTGCTTATTTTTCCGTCTTCCCTACCACATATACAAATTTCTAAGTGAGCCACCTGCACAGACCTTCCTTGTAAGCGATTTTGTTAACCGAAATTAGCTTAAAAGTAATGCAGGCAACTCATACTTATTAAAAATTACGTGCAATATACAGTTTATTTGTCAAATAACATTCGTTTGTTTAATTAAAAACATTTTACCCAACAAATACACACTTGATCCCTGGGATCAAGTGTATAGATAATGTCATTTTTCTATTTTTGTCATAGTAAAATATTACAAGATGAAAAACGGATTTTTTTAAAACGTAAACAATAGTGTTTAAAATTACATAACCAACATTTTTGAATTTAAAATAGGAACTTCATAAACATTTGCTAAGTAAGAGCACAAAATAACAGAAATTAGAAAATACAGGTGATGGTGCCTAGAAGTTAAGAAAACATAAAAAAAGAAAAAAGGAAAATTAGTCTAAAGTGATCAGCGCAATATTTGGACCTATCGATAGAAGAAAATTTTTTTCTATGTTATGTACTTTCCGAAATAGTAGGGGGGGGGGGGAACAAGTCTTTTAAAGGATCAAGTGTGTCGCACTTCCCCTACATCTAGATCATCAATTGTAGTGCTTTTTCTATTGCTTCGGTATCTCTTTTTTCGCTGGGTATTAATAGAAATTTAAAAATGGATACGATTGTCCTAATTTACTGTTAAACATATTTTGTGTATATAGAAGAGTCTTATAGAGGATTTTTGGCAGTGATGTACCAATAGAGTTTGCTAAAAACCAAAAAATTTGAAAACCGCGTTTTCGGCCTTTCGAAATTATAAATTTACCGGATTACCAAGTAAGACTTTTTGAAAAATACGCGGTAAAAATCTGAACTGACTATTGTAAGGAACCTCCGGTTACTCCAGGTTTGAAGCTGGGATAGCTCAGCTAGTCCAGGGTCCTCACACTAAATTTATTTTTCGCCTGAAATTTAACTAAAACACTTTTTTTCACTTTCGCATTCACGCTGGGTTTTTATTATTATTTAACACTTTCTCTTATTTTTTTTATTTACAATAAATTTCAACTTCAAAGTTCGGCCGGTGATAGTTCGACTTTGGCGCCTCCTTGTGGCTGCAATGTGTGAAACCCTAACACTCCTGTCTCTTGCTGGTATCTTGATATATGTATTCGGATGTAATCCGAGAGTCAGATGGAAATCCAACTGTGGTGGATGGTAATCCGACCCTAAAACTGAATCGGATTAGTATCCAACCCCTTCGTCCTGGTTGTAAAACCGGGAGCCTCTTCACTATACCCTGTCTTTAAACTCCTGAACTCTTAGCTAGATGTAAATCCGGTGATTGACAGATGTAATCTGCCACTAAGCTAGTTAGATTTAAATCTAACTCCCTAAACTTTCACACTTGCAATATCTTACCGCTCCAGGTGTTGCCTACTTGCCGGCTGTCGAACTAAGAGACCCTCTGCCTTCGAAACTCCTGCTTATATACCGTCGTCCGGCTGCAGTATTGTTGTTTTGTGGTTACCACATTCTCTAAAATATTGATGGTCCAACGGTACTGCTTACGGTACCACACTAACACTGCTGTGGTTGTTTTCAAAATAGATATTGATGATTATGTGTAACGGTTATTGTTGCCAGTTGTGTGTCAGTTTTAAGCTGAGTTACACATGATTGTTGTGTTTGTAATTTTGTGGCGTGAATTTTTAGTTTCGTGGTTGTTCTCCTGGTACTCATTCTCTTTGTAGTTCTCTCTTTGTAGTTTCTCTCTTTGTAGTCCCTTTTTTGTAGTTTCTCTTTGTAGTTCATCTTTTTGTAGTTTATCTCTTTGTAGTTTCTCTCCTCGTAGTGTCTCTTTTGTAGTTTCTCTCTTTTTAGTTTCTCTCTTTGTAGTTTCTCTTTGTAGTCCATCTTTGTAGTTTTCCTATGGGTTCCATCTAGGGATGCCAAACGGTAAATCCCGAAATCCCGGGATTTTCGGGATTGGCAAAATCCCGAATCCCGGGATTATTTCTCAAAAATCCCGGGATTTTCTTATTTTTTAATATTAATATAAACGCAAATAAACAAAGTGAGCAATTTTAGATTACCTACGTTTTTTCTTGAATTTTCTCATATTGACAAGAAATTGATGCCAAGATATTGGTAAAATTATAAATTAAGTAGAATATTCGAGTAAACTCTGCAAAGACTTTGCAGAAAAATTTGAAATTTTGGTAAACAATATTAAGTTTTTGAGTAATTCAAGCGAAAAATCAAGTTTGTTTCTTATTTTATCGATTTATTCTTCCAAGCGAAATTCGATTTCTGAAACCTAATTTTGGCTGGGACTGTAAGTTTGAATTCTTCCATGAAAACATTTGATAAAGATAACCAAATAACTTTGTTGCTGTAATTACACGATTTAGTGGGTAAGGTTATCGCAACGAATCTGTTTTAAAATCTGCTTACAAAATACTGGGCGCAAGTGTACTTAATGACAGGTTTCATATATTATCCCAGCCAGAAAAATACAAACGGGAAAGCGATGGCAAGGTATTTTAACAGGTGGTACAGGTACTGACAAAAATTTCTTTCCCATTTCCAATATGATAACGTCAATAGACAAAAGGACCGGCAGTTCAAAAAGCGCCGGAAAAGTATTGGAGAAACAAAATTTTTAACTTTGGAAAAACGGTGCCAAAACCAATAAATAGGTGGTTTGGAATTATATTTTACAAAATAAAATTTAAAAAAAGTTCATATGTATCTTTCTTTGGCCCTGCCGTGATGTTTTGTAAAATAAATACTGGCAAAACGATTTTTGCAAACGCTGGCAAAGCGTCCCAAATGAGTGTTCTGCCAGTTATTTATTTTTAACATCGCGGTTACCGCGGATTTTTTGTACCACTGTCAATTTCTGACTGAGATGTTTCAATATTCATAAAATGTACCACATTATTAATTAACAACTATTAAATAATTATAAAACGCTTTATTCTCTAAAAAATTAGTTACATAACATAAAAATGTTTACAAATAAAGGAAAATTTAAATCCCGAAATCCCGTAAAATCCCGGGATCCCCAAAAATCTTGTAGTCCCGAATCCCGGGATTTTCAAATATTAATCCCGATTGGCATCCCTAGTTCCATCTTAGTGGCTTCTCTCCTTGTAAAACGTCGTGACAGATTAAAATCCGTCCTCCGTGTGAGGGATGAAAATTCGTCCCCAGTGTGACGGATGAAAATCCGTCCCCAATGTGATGGATGAAAATCCATCCCCAGTGTGATGGATGACAATCCATTCCAAGTATGATGGATGGAAATTCGTCCCCAATGTGATGGATGAAAATCCCTCCCCAATGCGACGGATGAAAATCCGTCCCCAATGTGAAGGATGGAAATCCATCCCCTCTGAATAACCCATTTGACTTTAATTATAATAATTCTCTTACTCATTTGTGGGCACAAATTTTCACCCAAAGATTTGGGTCCTCTCACTTATGAAACTCAATATCTCTTGTTGTGTGACTTTTTGTTGCAATTCTTTTCTAAAATTATAATGGGTTTATGTTATCCGATATCACTGCTAAACAGCTGGAGATAATTAAAAATGACAATGACGCAGCAAAATTTCAAAAACTTATTGTAAAAAAACATAAAAAGTCAAGGTAAAAATGAAGATTCAAAGTTAGATATTTTTTAAACTACATATAAGAGCTACTATCCCAGCAAAAATGTGGAAGCAGTAAAACGATTACTGCTTCCTTACTTTTACTGCTTCTAAAAATGTATAGCTTCGTCAACAGCACTAATGAAAGGCCTAAGTTGATTAATTGTTTACATTGCTTTTTGCTGTGCTTTTCAAAAAGGCATGAAATGAGCAATACATTTTGATTGCTTAAATATTTTTGCGGTTCTTTTATCAAAATTTTTTAAAATGCAGAAAAAAGTTATTTTAAATTAAATAAGAGGTTTTACTAAAAAAAAGAGGCATTTTCTCTTCACGGAAAAATATTTAGGAATATTGTGCTTTTCAGAAGGCATGATTTTAAATAGTTGAAAAGCTTTATAATATGCACTTCTGAGAAGGCATGAATTATCGACATTTTAAAAGAAAAACAGGAGCACTAATTAAGAGTGGTGAATTCATGCCTTTTTGGATCTCGAAACAAGTGCTTTCACGCGAGCCATCTCGAACAAAAATCAGGCATGATATCATCAATAATGCAATCGCTTCACTGCTCAACTTTCCCTGACAAAACTGCTTCCCAGCAGGTAGTAATTTCTGCTGGGATGGTACTTGGAGCATCATCTTGTAACGTAGATTACAAAAAGGCATAAATCGGCAAAATCGGTTCACATTTATAAAAGTTGTACGACCATAAAGCTTTTGTATACCTGAGATGGTCAACTTTGACACCCTATGATAAAACAGGGTGGCTACAAGACTAATTTTCTAAAATCTTAGATCTTTCTGTTCAGTTCTTGTAAACATTTTTTTCCGATTGCATCAGTAGTTTAAAAGATCCATATAAACTCCCGTGGTACACTAAAGGTTTAAAGAAGTTGAAAAATCTTATAAATAAATTTCAAAAGAAATTTAAGTCCACAAATAATGCCTCCGATAAACAACTCTTTCTTCATTACGAGAGAGAATTTAATTTTTTAAACAAGTTTTTATATAACCAGTATATAATGAGCCTAAATAATTCAATTAAGGAGAATCGTAAGCAATTTTGGACTTTCATAAATTCAAAGAGGAAAAATTACACAATTCCAGCTTCAATGTCTTACAATGGTTTAACTTCAAACACATTGAAAGGTTCACTTAACCTTTTTGCTAAGTATTTTCAGAGTAATTTTAATGATGATGTTTTTCATAATGGGTTTGACCTAAATTCTATAAATTCATTTTTTGATTTTGGGTCGTTACAAATTTCAGAGGAAGATGTTGCTATGGGAATTTCTAAACTTTCCAATTCTTTTAAATGCGATGTTGATGGCATTTCAGCTTTTATTTTGAAAAGTTGTGCTTCTTCTATAACCTTACCACTTAAATTGATTTTTAATCGCTCTTTAGCAACTGGCTCTTTTATTCAGAGATGGAAATATACAACTATTTTTCCTATTCTCAAGACTGGCAATAAGAATGATGTATCTAATTATAGGCCAATTTCTAAATTGACGAATATTGCGAAGGTTTTTGAGCATATCGTCTATGATAAGCTCTTTTTTCGTTTAAAAAATTACATTTCTCCTTCTCAACATGGTTTTATGGCCGGAAGGTCAACGACTACAAATTTAGCGGTTTTCACCCATTTTGTGTGTCCCATTTCGAAAAAGGTGTTCAAGTTGATTCTATTTACACAGATTTTGCTAAGGCATTTGACCGTGTACCGCATGATTGCTTTTATTAAAACTTGGTAAAATTGGTTTCCATTCGGAAATGTTAAGTTGGTTCCGTTATTACTTAACTGGTAGATATTGCACAGTTTCCATTGATGGTGTGTGTTCCGATTTTTTCATTTCAACCTCTGGCATACCGCAAGGTAGTATCCTAGGTCCACTTCTTTTCAATATTTTTATTAATGACATTTGCCATTGTTTTAGGAATTGTAATTACCTTTTATATGCTGATGACCTTAAGATTTTTAAGCCTATATTCAATAGCATTAATATAGTTGAATTGCAGGATGACTTAGATCGAGTGGTGTTGTGGTCTGAACTTAATGGCCTTTTTTTAACACAGCTAAATGCCATTACATGACATTTCATAGATGCCATCAAGTCTTATTAGCTCAATATTCCATGGGTGGTCAAGTTTTGTCATCAGTTATTGAAATTTTAGATTTAGGAGTAGTATTTGATTCTAACCTTACGTTTTGTAGTCATTTGAACTACATAGTACCAAAGGCTTATTCTCTCCTAAGTGATTTTGGTAATCTGTTTGATTATCATACTAAAAAAATTTTATATTCATCACTTAAGCACTTAAGGCTCGATTTAAAGAATGCTCAAACAAGTTACGCAAATTACTTGAATTACAAAGAAATAACTCACTGAATGATCTGGAGGCTACGGCAAGAACGGACTATTCATTATGGCGTGCTACAAAGAATCTAAAAAGACCTGTTATATGTAAACCTCCAATGCGTAAATCTGACGGAAGCTGGGCTAGAAATGATACGGAGAAAGGTGAGTTGTTTGCAGAACATTTAAAATCTGTATTTATGCCAAACGATCCAAACACAATAGTCGAGTTACCACCAATTTTGCCACGGCACGTAGAGGTACCCATTCGCTTCGAGTTGCGAGAGGTCGAAAATGCTATCTCAGAATTAAACCCAAAAAAAGCTTTTGGTACCGATAAAATGTAATAAAATGATCTTGGAGTTACCCCAGATAGCTGTAAGAATAATACTTTTTATTTTTAATGCAATATTACGCCTTGAATATTATCCACCAGTATGGAAGGTCTCCCTCATTAAAATGATACCCAAGCTAGGAAAAGATCTCACTAAAGTTGAATCTTATAGGCCTATAAGTCTTTTATCTAATTTATCAAAACTCTTCGAGAAACTATTGGCAAACAGAATAACGATAACTGTAACTCAACATAACCTAATTCCTGCTCATCAGTTCGGTTTTCGTAAAAAGCATGGCACCATTGAGCAAGTTCACAGACTTGTTAGTAAAATACGAAAGGCCTTTGAGGATAAGAATTACTGTTCTGCACTCTTTATTGACGTATCGCAAGCCTTTGATAAAGTTTGGCACGAAGGTTTGTTATTTAAAATTAAAAATATACTGCCACGTAACACACATAATATACTCGAAAGCTATATAATCGTAAATTTGTTGTCAAGGAAAGTGATTTCTTCAGCTCTCCTCAAGATATTCGGGCCGGTGTCCCTCAAGGTAGCATTTTAGGCCCACTCTTGTATCTTTTGTATACTTCTGACATGCCAACTGATGGTAATACTCATACGTCTACATTTGCTGATGATACGGCTATCTTGAGTTGTCACAAAAACCCATATGAAGCCTCTCGAATATTGCAGGAACACGTATTTGAACTGGAATCGTGGCTGAAAAAGTGGAAGATAAAGGTGAATGAACAGAAATGTATTCATTTGACTTTTACTTTAAGAAAAGAAACATGCTCTTTTATCAAAATTAACAATCACAAAGTGCCCCAACACTCAAATGTCAAATATCTTGGTATACATCTTGATCGTCGTCTCACGAGGAAGAACCATATCGACGCCAAAATAACACAAATAAAACTTAAAGCAATAGAACTTAATTGGCTAATTGGAAGAAATTCTAGACTTGGCCTTGATTGCAAGTTGTTGCTGTATAATTCGATTTTGAAACCTATATGGTGCTACGGCATCCAAATCTGGGGCACTGCGTCTGCATCAAATGTTCAGAAAATTCAAAGGAAGCAGAACAATATTTTGCGAACCATTGTCTGCGCACCATGGTATATAAGAAATGCGAACATACACTCAGATTTGAATGTTCCCACCGTTAATGATGAAATCGCGAGATACACCTTAAACTACTTAAAGAGGCTGCAACTGCACCCAAATTCATTGGCTCGTAAACTGATTGAGGATCAAGGACACCGACGCCTCCTAAGAAGGACCACCGCTGATTTGGCTCTATAGAATAAATGTATATTCTTTATAACAAAATGTTGGTTTTTAATTTCTATTTAAAAAATTAAAAATTAGTTTTTTTCGATCTTTTTAAAATTAAACTTCTAATTTATCGTTTTTAACTTTTTCTATACATTTACTTTGCATCAAATTAAAAAAATATTTAATGTTAAAATTAAAATTTTGTCTGGCACTGGCTGGGCTTAATATTTTAGCTTTAGTACATAAGATTTGATAAACTTATTGTTAGTTCACTGTTGTAAAGATTCAATAAATAAAATTATGAAAAAAAAAAATCATTTGTCCGTTCTAGACTGGAATACGCTTCATTCATTTGGAGTCCTAATGCTAATACCCACATTAACCGTGTTGAAAGAATTCAGAAAAAATTCCTAAAGATTACCTTTTCTTTTTTGAATTTTTCAACTCCCCTTACATCTTATGAGCACAGATGTTCTTGGATTTCCTTGAAATCTCTTGAATCTCGTAGGAAAAGTACGGCTTTATTATTTTTGCAAGGCATTTTCTGTGGTGTAATTGATTGTCCTGATTTATTGCATTTAATTAAAATTATAGTTCCGCAGAGAACACTTAGGCGAAATAATTTCTTTCATGTAGATATTCATAGAACTGATTATGCTTTGAATGATCCAATTACTAAGTCAATGAGGTTATTCAATAATCATTGTGAAAATTTAGATTTAAGTATTTCTAATTTTAAGTTTAAAACTATTTTAAATAAATTGTTATAAATAATTAGTTTTAGATATAAGTTGCTAGTCTGTAAGGACAATATTGTATCCATGGACTGAAATAAAGAATAATAATAATTATTACCATTTTTTTTGGGTTTGGAACTACTGTGCACCGTTCTTTTGGCATGTATCATAGTGTTTCCAATTCGGTTAATCGATTAACCGATTCCTCGATTAATCGCCTCTATTTCGGTTAATGTCGAAACAAATAATTTAAAGCTAAAATAATTATTCGACCCGTATAATCGGTTAAAATAGGTCGATTAACCGGTTAAATTTTTAATATGTAATTTTTTGCTTTATTTTTTCCCAAAACTTCATAGATTTGTTAACTTTGGTTAATAAAATGCAAGAAACGCTTAGAAAAAACAAACACTAACTAAAATATGATCAAATTCTTTTAAAATCTATTGAAAGAGGTCAAAATTTTTTGGTAATTTTTTAACAAAATATCCAAGTTTCTATTTTTAAAAAAAGCTTTATAAAAGATCGCGAACGGCCAAAATAAAGGTGTTTTTAAACTTCTCAGAACACACTACGTTTCTGGCTGGAACAGGCTTTAGGAAATACAATAGAAAATTTTTGATTTCTGTTTTAATTCTTTTAAAAAGTAAAACTAATTTCCTAAAGTAAGATCAGTTTTGCAGCCTCTAGTTCGATGTTTTTTATTTATATTCTGTTTACGAATTTTTGCATTAATTCAATGCAGTTTCGCTTGAATTCGTCCATTAAAATTTTTCATTGAATTGATGTAGTTTTATGACAAATTTTTTATTATTTTATTTGGGGTTCCCAAATCTTTAAAGGGTTCCCAAATCTTTAAAAATGTAGACCTTCGGGAAAATTCGTCTGAAACTCGAAGTAGACCGAATATCAAAAAAAAGCCGAAACATCCCCTTACTTAAATTTTATAAGGGTTAATATATGTGAATTTGGCCCTTAACCCTGTATGCGTCCCCATACAAAACCACCTAAAATTTTCATGTTTTGTGCTATGCAAATAAGCATGCTTGATCATGTTTTATACATCCGTAAATAGGTCTCTGAAATACCTTCCTGTAGTTACTTTGGAACAAATATGAAATAAACCGAAAAAACGAAAAATTAGGACTTTTTGACCCCATTTTTTAACCCTTAAATACGAGATTGGGCAGCTAAAAAAAAATACGTGTCATTTAAATTTTTCTTATCTACATCATATCCGAAGCTCATTTCGATCTACAGGTCCGCGTTGGGAGTCTTTCCTTGTCAGTGATTTTCGATTTTTGAAGCCAATCATTGTTCATCCAGGATACTTGTTGCGACATTATGTCGTTATAATATGCACAGAGAGAATTTTGTTGCAAGAGCCTTAAAAAAAATTTTCAATAAACTAATGAATTGTTTTTACAAAGTAAATTAAAAATATTTTAAATTTGATGAAAAGCTTCATATATTTTATGATTCTGGTTTTAATGAAGTTTTTTCATTGGATGTATGAAGCTTTTAATAAATAAAATGAAAATTTTCAAAACATTTTACGAAAAATTCCGTTAATTTAATGAAAAGTTTCAAGGGCGTGTTCCAGTGAAACTCGCAAAAACTTTGCAAAAATTCATTCATATCATGCAGACAATTCTCTCAGTGTGGGTCGATCGTGACTAGTTAGTTAGTTAATTGTTCTTTATTTAAATTCAAATATGTAATTACAACTTAATATAATTAAAAACTAGAATATACGACTATAACTTTATGTCGTCACTATAACTTTATGAAGACTAAGAAGAATTGGGAGCTTTTTTAACACATTGGCAAAAGTAATTTAAATGCATATAACTTAAACCTTTCCAAATTTTATATAGTCTCACCATTGACGGACTACCCGAACCGCTCGAAGTAGGAAGTTGAAATTTGGTATGTAAGTTCCTCCTCCATAGTCATCCGCTGAAATTGGATTTTTTTAAATTGCTAACAGTAAGGGCGGAAAAGTATCCCCTTTACGGCCTTCCCAAAACCCTTTGGCTAGAATCCTCAAATTTAAAATATGAGTTAACTGGAGTATGGGCTAACTCACCCACAAAGTACTTTTATAAATTTTTTGCCAGAACGTGGCGACAATGGGGGTCCAATTGGGGGAAAGTGCCGCCTTAACGGGCGGTCCAAACCCCTAGAGCTCGGAATTTAAAATTTTGTATTAAGGTTCCTCCTCTGTCGTAGAGCAAAACCGGGGTTTTTGGAAAGTTTTACAGGAAAACTCTATACAAGTGGAACGAAATGGAATGGTTAACGAGTGGACTGAAGCACCAAACACTTGGAAGGAGTGGAAGTGAAACGGTAGACAAGTGGAACGAAATGGAATGGAGGCAATGGGACCGAAATGCAATGGAACAGCGAAGGAAATGGATTGGGGAACGAGTGGACTTGAAGCACTAGAGAACTGGAACGAAATGGAATAAATTTCTGCTTTAAACTACCTAACTCCAGCGGTTTAGATAGACCGTTGAAAGTAGCACTTTTCTTCTTTTGAACCGCCATTTTTGACACGTTCCTGTCCAAAATTCTAAAAAGTACCATGTCGTTAAGTTAGCCTATGCTTCAAGGAACACATACTTTAAATTTCAGGTTTCCAGTCAAAGGAGTTTGGGCAGGCCGTCAATGTGATTTTAATAATTCAGCATAAATTTATTAACTGGCTCTTTGTTTATTACAATATTACTTATAATGCTTATTCTAATTTATACTTGTGAAGCCAAGAAAGAGATAAATACATTTTTAGTACAAAGTAAGTTCAATGTTCCCTTGTTTATACTTTCCTAACAATCGTTTATCATAGTTTTTCTATTAATGACATTCGATATTATACCAACATAACTAAAAGCTTTGTTAAACAAAGCTTTAACACAACAACTATTGTTATGTTACAGTCAAGGGGGATACATTTCTCCTTTTGTTTGAATTTCAAGAAATCCCGTTGATGTCTTCAACCCAGAAGGCACCTTCATAGCAAAGACATTAGAGACCCACACCATTAGAGGTAAAGACATTACTAAAATTGGCTATTTTTACTCTTGATGCGAAAATATTAAACAAATAGTTATACTGGTGGGCTTCTATGACTTTCCTCTTTCTATTTTTGGTGAAGTCGGGCAAAGCAAATGAAAACATGTTGGAAAAAATAAAATTTTTAATTTATGTTTTTATATAGTTTTTAACAATATTGTAACGTTGCATATTACATACCAATATTGCAACATACATAGTTTGTAATAAGCGCCTAACGTTGCTTCACAGTGACCCCCCTGTTTTTAAGAATGCACCTTCACGGTAGCTCACCCTGTCTTTATTTACAAGCACTTTGCCTAAACACAAAGAAACACATGCACAGCCATACAAGTTATGCATGCATAGTAACTTGTATAAATTGCTGTGCAATATAATTCTCATTTGGTTTGAAAACCAAATCATATAAGTGTTTCAGTTTCAGTTACAAAGGGCGGGGCTTGTTCTGTCTAGTGAATTCTACGCTTTACACTCGTAAAGTGCGACTTCGGTAATTTATTCTGCAGCGGCTTCGGCTGATTGCTCCACAGCGACTGTGGTTGCACGTTCAAGGCGATCACTGTTGATTGATCCACAGCGATTTCGGTTGTTTGTTCCGCAGCGGCTTCGGCTGATTGCTCCATAGCGACTGAGGTTGCCCATTCAAGGTGATCACTGTTGATTAATCCACACCGACTTCGGTTGTTTGTTTCGCATCGGCTTCAGCTGATTGCTCCACAGCGACTGTGGTTGCCCTTTCAAGGCGATCACTGATGATTGATCCACAGCGACTTCGGTTGTTTGTTCCGCAGCGGCTTGTGCTGATTGCTCCACAGCGACTGTGGTTGCCCGTTCAAGGCGATCACTGTTGATTGATCCACAGCAACTTCGGTTGTTTTTTCTGTATCCGCTTCGGCTGATTGCTTCACAGCGACTGTGGTTGCCCATTCAAGGCGATCGCTGTTGATTGATCCACAGCGACTTCGGTTGTTTGTTCCGCAGCGGCTTCGTCTGATTGCTCCACGGCGACTGTGGTTGCCCGTTCAAGGCGATAATTGTTGATTGCGAGTTCAGTTGTTTGTTCTGCAGCGGCTGCTGTCGAGTGTGGCGATCGTGCCAAGATGTGGCACAGTGCTTTGTTCCATAGACAAAACTTAAAAAAAATTTGTGTCTCCGATTTCGAAGAAAATATTTTTTTATATATACATATATAAATATAAATTACTCAATCTTGTAAATATTATCCTTTCTGGTATAATTCATTCTGTCTACACTAGAGGTCGCTAAATTTTTAGCATAGAATGTACTGAAAAAGATGAATTTTTTGGATCTTACAAAAAAATTTGTAAAAAAAAAAATTTTCAGATGTATCTTTAAAATTTTTCTTTTTTTTAATATTTGAATATATTCAAATCAATAAAAGATAATAAAATTGTAAAAAAATCTGCAATTAACATACCAAATTAATCTTTGAATTTCTACAATATTTTTGCTGGGAGCTTAAAAATATCAAAAGTTAAATGGAACTTTAAAAAAAATTATGTTAATTGATTTTAAAC
Organism: Leucophora obtusa; assembly: GCA_949987735.1. Classification (NCBI taxonomy): domain Eukaryota; kingdom Metazoa; phylum Arthropoda; class Insecta; order Diptera; family Anthomyiidae; genus Leucophora; species Leucophora obtusa. Next base: position 105,794,590 of record OX465299.1, on the reverse strand, counting down.
TATTAAAATTTTTTGTCATGCTCTTATAATTTTATATAAGAAAAAATAAAGAAAAGAACCAATTTCTTAATTTAACTATAAAAAAAATTTTTTCCCAAGTGTCAAAATACGTATTTTTGTATTTTCTTCTTTTATGGGTTACGAGAAAGTTTCCAACTTTCTTACATTTTAATCAAATGGTATAAAAAAAATTAGGATAATATTATTAAAAAAAAAAGTAAAAGCTTTGGCAAATGCACATTATCTACTTCATTAATAAATCCTTAAATAGGGGAAAGTCGTGTACCATGGATCGCGTGTACCTTGGAACTTTGCATTTTTCTCTTATTTGTTAATGTTTTACTGTAAACTCTTTTTCTATGAAGTTTTTTATTTTGCCCAATGATCATTTTAAACTAATCAGAGTTTCAGATAAGTCTATAGGAGACCCTAAAATTGGGTGCGTGTACCTTGGATCGAAAAAAGTAAATTTTTGAAAAAAATTTAAACTAGTTTTTTTTTAAATAATCAAGATATTTCAAGATATGCGCTTAAATCAATTTAAAGTTTGTCGTTTTCTAAATGCAGTAACCAGTAAATTTCTTAACTATATTGTACAAATAAGAAAAAATTATCTTTTTCGGAAAAGTTAAAATGCGTGTACCTTGGAACTTTTTGAATATTTCCTCTTCTGTGTATTCAACAAAATCCAGTACATGATTAATTGACGCTCCATAGGCTAACTGTACTTTTTGAATTTAATTCGCTACAAAATAACCTTTGATTTAAGATTTTGGCATTTTTTAAAAATGATGTTTTTATGCAAATATTAAATTGCATTGTCTCATTTCAAGTAGATATTAACTCTATTGCAAATAATGCAACAAATTACATTATGGGGTAATATATTTTTTAAGAAATTCTCTTAATTTTTTACGAGTTTCAAGGAAGACGCCAAGTTGTAATTTTCAAAATTTTTCGCTTTTCTAAAAAAATTTTAATTTCTTAAAATGCATAAGAATTACACGGTGTTACAAAAAAGAATGAAGTCGAAATCCCTGGGATATCATATTATTTTTCTGGTAGGTATTGTCGAGTAGAACAAGAATCTGTATTTGAAATTTTCCAGGCACGTCAGAATTTTGAGATACGGGTAAAAAACCGGTTTTTCGGACCTCTATGCACTTAATAACGGGTAACTCAGTTGATTCTCAACCGATTTTTTATAAACGGATTTAGATAGAAGAGACTTATACCTTTAAAATGATATATATGATTATATGGTTTGATCCAAAAATATGTGTGTATTTCTGCACCAAAGTCATTTTTTTACCACTTTTTTCGACATTTTTTAACTTTGGCGATATTTTTACGCATTTTTTTATATGGGAACCGTACAGCTTTATAATTTATATTAGTAGCATATTTAGTTAGGAGTAAAATGCAATTTACGGTTTTAAAATCCGTTAAAAAATGACTAAGTTATTAAATATTGTATCAAACCAAAATTCTTGCAAAATACAAATTTCTTAATATGATATTCCTACGCATTATTTTATACAGAAATTTTACTGAGTAAAATTCAACTTTGTTTTAAAAAATCCGTTAGAAATTAAGAGAGTTATTAATTTTGTTTTTAAACCTAAATTTTTGCATAATTGCTTGCACATTATTTTTCTAGTAATATTTAAATATTTTCAGTTAGCGTTCATTACTGGAACATATATATATTTTAGTAATTAGCAAATTCAAAACCCTTATAAAAATTATAGCATATCTTACGGGTTAGTTGAAAATATATAATAAAAAATTCATTAAATTAATGAATTGTTCATTAATTCAATGAAAAATTTCATTAAACCAGTGAATTCAGATTAATGAAATCGATTCATTAAAAGTATGTCCGAAAATTCTATTAGTGTAGTTTCGACATTAATCGAGTAAACTTACAACATATACACAGTATACGAGGCGTAAATACTTTAAATGAATACCTTTATTATATTTTAAAAAAATATCTACCAATTTTTTTTATAGAAATCAAAATAAATGTATTTTTTTAAAGATTCGTTTTTATATCTCATTCACGTAATGAAAGCTACATTTTTTAATTAAATTACCAGCTGATAAAAAAAAATTTTCTTTGATCTTTGGGAGCAAATTCACTAAAGCATCACATCTAAAAACACTACGAGGAACATTCTAACCCTCTAACTCTTCAATGAAAGGGAATTTTTTGTCCCCTTTTTAAAAATGGATAAAAAAGACCCGTAAGTTGAAGAGTTAGAGGGTTAAAATGTTCCACAGATTTTAAGATAAAGGATATATGGCAGGACTAAGAGTCCTTGCTTCGATTTTGATAAAAATTGGCACAAACGTTTCCAGTTTTATGTGGATACTTTTTGTAATTTTACGTCCATTTATGTAGCTAATATAATATTTTTAAATTTCAGGACCTATGGGAGGTGGGCATGTCCTTGGCCCGATATTTCCAAAAATTAAAATTTTTCTTAACTAAGGCATTTGTGCCAGTATACCAAATTTCAAAACTCTGTCTCCACTCCTTCTATTTTTGTCCAATCGTTATATGGGATCAAAGCACTGTGCGTGGATCCCCCCGGTTATTGCCACCGATTATTACTACCCGAGTGCCACCACCTACGCATACCGTGTGTCGTCGCAACCAGTGAGATCGCGTGTACAGCCAGTTTGTCATTGCACAGCCCATGTGTTATCACGTACACAGCCGTTTGTCATCTCGCCCGAGTGTCATCACCTACATACCCAGTTTGTAATTACTGGTGTGTCACTTGTACACAGCTAGTTGTCATTACCCGAGTGTCATCACGTACACACCCAGTTTGTTATTAGCCCGTGTGTCATCACACCCGTGAGTCATCACGTACACAGCCAGTTGTCACTACCCGAGTGTCATCACGTACACACCCAGTTTGTTATTACCCGTGTGTCATCTTGCGCACAACCAGCCCGTGTGTCATCACGCACACAGCCCGTTTGTCATCACACCCGAGTGTCATTACATACTCAGCCAGGCAGTACGTGATTACTTTTGGGGAATGACTCTTATGTTATTTATATAGTTTTCATAATTTATTTTTTCTAGAGTTCCCAGCCAGCAAACGAGCCCAAACATGAATCAGAAAAATGCTCAAAATATATTATTAAACTTTCACTTGTATGAAAGTGGTGAATCTACTTTGAGCATCCACTTTTTTTTTAGTTATTTTTGAATTGTTCGTAAAATATTAAAATTTATTTACTTTTTCGAGTTGTTTCTGAATCATCTTTGGATTTAAAAATTTTCCTCAAATGTTTGTGCCTTTTATGACTCATTTTACTTAAACTATTACTTTCGTCCAAAAAATGAGCAATTTATGACAAATAGGTTTAAACATTTAAAAATATGTGCTTGTTTGAATAATTTTTGACTTTCTGAAAAAGAACTCCCCTAAAAGTATTCGAATTTTTTGGCTGGGTTATCAGTCTTGTGATTGAATTTTTAAAATTTAAGAATTAATTTAATGCAATCAGAGCCTGAGAGGTTTGACATTTGTTATAAATTTTCGGTACCAAAATGTTATGGACTTATGAGTTTTAAATTTCATTTACATTCAGATTTTCTATAAAAATTATATTTTCCACGTTTTGTATCAAAATTCCGTTCGTCACGTATTTAATGTTACACATTTCAATAAATAAAACAAGGGATCAAAATCAATTAAATAAATTTGCAAATATTTGAAAAACTGCTGAAAACCTTAAACCAAATTTTTTGAAATAACGCAAACTATATTTTTGAAGATTAATTCGACAAAGGTTTCTGACTTCAGATTGGCTTTAAGGAGAGGAAAATATTTTAAAACCATTTATTGAGGCTGTGCCTATATTTTTAAATGTATTTGCATCAAAAATATAAAAATTCATAAAAATATAAAAGATTTTTATGTACTTCTCCGCAATATTGACTCATAGAGTATTTGCTTGGGTGAGGGGATAAAAAGAGGAACCCCACAGCTCGAAGTCTATTCAATGGACCTTTTTTGACCTTAGATCCGGGCTTAGGAAACCAAAATACTCAAAAAAAGGTTTTAGCAGTGAGCTGTACCAAAAATTCATTTTTGTTGAGTAACATGTTATTTGGTGCGGCCCACCGTATGTTTGTGAAATCCCAAATTTGGCCCTTCAAGCCATTTACGTGCCCACACCTGTTATATAAAATGGCCCATATCTCGAAAACTAAGCGAGATGGAGCAAAACGGCCAAAATGAAAACATAATGTTCGATGGCAGAAATCATAAAAATTCTTCGCTATTGAGAGGTCTAAAATCCTTCAAAACTACAAAAAAGGCATTTTTAAGTGTCCGCATTTAACTAAGAGATTATTCCCTACTTTTAGTTAATTTTTAACTCCATAATTTTCATATAAAGAGACGCTGCTCAAAAATTTTCTTTCAAATGACTGTTGGACTGAATGTTGTTGGTAGGTTTCACTGCGTTTAATAAATTTTTTAAGAAAATCGGGAGATTCATCTTAAAAATTGTTCAGCCATTTTTTAGCTTTATTTTAGCCATTTTTCCCCAGAAATTTTGTCATATTTGGTAACCAAGTTCTGGCAACACTGTATACGAGTATGTATTATAAGTAGGGTTTTTCTTTTCCAGGACTTTTCATTTCCCGGGACAGCGGGATTTTTGTCGGAATTTCCCGGGATCCCTGGAATTCCCGCTCGTTAGAAAATATATAAATTCGACATATATTGTACTTGAAAAACTACTTTTTTGTTAAACACTGTTCGACAAAGTTTATCTTTTGATTGTATCCATGAGAAAATGTTCTGAAAGGAGGGCTAAATATCCATGTCTTCAACTTTTTCCAGGTCAATTCGTTTAACAATTTAAATCGTGAATTAGTATTTATGTAATATATTTATATGGAATGCCGTCCTAATTAAAAAAAAAACTCTTAGTAATATATTGGCTCGTATGAATAAAAAATATATATTACTAATAGGGGGAAATATTGGGGTTTTTAAGCAATTACTTCACAATTTAAGTCTACTTGCGAGTAGACTAAAAATTTCATTTTTCGATTTTCGTTTATATTTCATGGCGTTCTACAAGTGTATGAATTAGTTTGGTGTTAAAAGTCATTCCTAAGTCAAAAGTAATTACTACGAAGTAATTGTTAAGTTTTATTCATACTTATGACCCATTAACTAAATATTAATTTCGCGGTTTAAGCTGTTAAACGAATTGATATAGAAAAGTGAAAGACACGGTTATATTATTTTGATCCCTTTTTTCAGAATATATTGGAATTGTTAATGGGTTCAAACTTGTGTCGGATCAGTTTTTTAGTCAGAACTAAAATCAATTTTTTGCTTAAATATTTCTTATACATGAAATCCAAAATTTTCTATTTCTAGATATTTTGTTTTTTTCTATGCAGATTTTCAGAAGTATCCATCTAGAATTAGTTTTATAAAAAAGTTTAAAAGTGAGCATTTTTCACAGAAATTTTTAGGCAAATTTGCCTAAATTGTTTTATAAAAGTAGACACTAAAATATTAAATAGTTTCATAACTTTAATTAGTTTTCTTGAATAGAAATTTTTTATGCCCAACTCCTTAAAAAGAAATTATTTAATATTCATATTTAGTTGCATTTTAAATTAGCATATAAAAAATTCAAAATAATTTGAAAAAGCATCTGATGTATTTATTATTTTAAAAATTAATAATATTTAAAAAATATATTTAAAATAAAGGAATAGCAATTGAACTTTAAATGAAATTATTTGAAGTAAAAGAAACTCAAAATACTTATGTTAATTGAAAATACGAAAAAATTAATATTTTTAACTTTAATCCATAGTTTATTGGAGGTATTTGGAACTGAAATAATGATGTTGAAATGTTGTATAAGGCTGGTTTACACTATGAGATTTTCGGTACGATTTTACTTCAGTACACGTGCAAAACATATAGGCAAGGTTGCAAAATCTTTTCGAGAATCTTATAGTTTAAAACAGCCTATATAAATATTGCATTATTTGAACGAATATCATCATCTTAAAGAAGAAAAAAATTCCCGAAGGACAAGTATTTTAGTTTGTAAATTTGGTAATTGCTAATATAATATTTTTCGGTTTAACTAAACCAAATTAAATTGGCATCCACAAACAATTTGGCTTAAATAACTAAATAAATAAGTAATGTTTTTCTATAATTTTTCATTGCATATTGTAAAAATCTTAGTGATAATATTATTCACTTAGTATTATATCAAATATATCTGTATTTAAAAAATAACGAGATAATCTAAGTTATTCTAAGTACTAGAGCGCCCGTTAAGGGACAGTGTATAATATAGTAATATATAGTAACTAATTGTTTATTTGTAGTATAAATCTTATATAAAATTTTTTAATAAATAAACATTAAAACAAAAAAACAATTTGGCTTAATTCAGTATATTAAATTTTAAACCTTATTTTTTAATTTTAAATATTCTTTATTTAAATTATTTTTAAAAAAATCAATACTTTAAATTTAAATAAAGCTTCTAAAATTGCAATAAAACTAGCTAAAACTACTGTAAAAGACTAAAAAAAAATTACGGGAAATCCCGCATAAAATTCCCGGGATTGCGGGATTCAAAAACGGGCGGGATTCCCGGGAATTCCCGGGACATAAACCCTAATTATAAGGTAATCTTAAACTGATATTTAAAAAAAAACCGCCAGGAAGTCCAATAGTTAAAATATATTAATTTATTTTGCGCTCCTATTTGAATTTTAGGACCTATAATTTTCGAAATTAACGATCCAAATATAATCCTCAGGCCCAAAAGATGAGCGCTAAACACACCAAATTACTTTTCCGTATACTCGTACGATAGTTTCATGGTTTCAACTAAAACTCTTAAAATTGGTAACTTGTTTTCATATACAAAAAATGTCAAAATTAGCTAAAATTAAGCGCAAAATTTTAAAATGATCTTGGTAAGGTTAGACCCGTATATATCGATATGTGACTATAGCTGTGACTATAGCGTTAAGTAAGTATTTAAAGCAAATCTAAGTTAAACCGATTGTAGTATAAAAAAATTTTAAACGGGTTATGTTTAAAATTTTCCGTTATAATCGATTTTTAGGAAGTAACGCGAATAAGTTACGTTAGATGTGAAAATGTATAAACGTTGATAATTATCCGTATTGAAAAAGTAATGTCTCGATCAAAAAAATGTATATATAGTCATATATAGTAATATCTTGTTTTATCTTATAATACGTGAGTATATATATTGTCATGAAAAGCCACATATAATTATAAGTATGTTTCTTATGTGGTACCATATATAACCATATATTTTTATATATTGTCTCTTTATAAGATTAGATATCAACCATATATACTATACGTAATGAGATATGACAGATCTGTTGTCATATACCATTATAAATGATCATATATAACATAATATATGATCACATATGGTAGCATATAAGCCATATATTTTGAGATATAATAATGTATACCCTCTTATAAAAATTTGTTGGTTGTATGATGTAAGATATTTTTATATATGATTATATATTATATTAAATGCTATAAGATATAATTCGTATGATTCCATATATGGTGCAAGATTAACAAAATAATTTGAGATATGATTATATATGGTACCACGTCAGTAATATTTTCTATATGTTTAATATATAATTACATATAGTCGCATATTACCTGAGAGACTCTACTATCGAATCCCAGCTCGGGCACAAAAACAATTTTTTTTTTTACTTTTTTAACTCAATTTAATTTACTTGTAAATATTTTTTTAGATTTTCTGCCAACAGCACCTGAAAGTTATGTTTACTGCAACTTGGGATTAATAATATTTTTATATGTAATTATATATTGTCATATATAACCCCACACATAATTATATATATATGTGACTAAGGTGCTGTTATCGAATCCCAGCTCGGGCACAAAAAAAATTTATTTTTACAGATCTTAAAAAAATTAAACCATTTTCTGTGAACAGCATCTGCAAATTATGTTTTCATTCCCTAGTAAAAATGATTTTTATATATTCATATATGATTTTTATACAATCATTTATGATTTTATACAATTATAACTTCCCGAGTAAAAAAGTTTATATAAAATTATATATGAATGGATATATTTGTAATATGTAACTGGATATAATTTCATCCAAAAAATGGTTATATTAAATTGTATCAAATTGGATATAATTATATTTACAAAGATACAAAGTTATATCAAATTATCAACTTATATCCGAGTTTTGTCCCGATTAAATTGGATATAATTTAATACAATACGATATGATTAAATGTAAATGTTAAAAAAAAATTTGTATTAAAGGGCAGCTGGATTTCACGTCCTACACACTACCAGCTGCAGGTTACTGTTGATAATAAGTAACTATTAAAGACGTTATTGTATAAATCCAATACTGTTGAATTCTTTAAAGATTAGCCAACGTATTCAAAACGAAAAAGCATATGCTAAATAACTAGCTGCCAGCTTTCCATTACGGGAATTTGTGCGTAAAAAAGATATGTAACAGCAAGTTAGCTAACATACACTTTATCATTTTGAATACGGAAAATGATCTATAACAGTATTCAATGTCTTATTTCTACACTTAAAACTTATCGGACCAGAACAAAATATATATGTCGTTGGAAAGGTACTTGAAATACCTTACCAATGGTATGCAACATACCTAGACTTATTAACCCATTACGAGCCGGGTCGTGATTTTAAATGTTAATTTTTTTAAATTGGAGTTTTTAAATTAAAAAAAAAAACTTAAAAATAAAAAAGCTCAGAAAATATTAATTTAATGAAAAAATTTAGTAAAACATAAAAAGAATTGTTTTTGATGAAATGAGTTTCGAACTTGTGTCTGAGATTAACTAATATATTGCAATACATAAAATAAAATCAAAAATATTTTTCGTATCTATTTATATCTAAAATTTGTAACGGTTTTATCAATTATATATTCTTATATAAAAAATTTGCAATAAACCAAATACTGATATATGATTTAATATCATTACATATGAGAAAATTTCTAAAAGTTTTTCTAATATATCATCATATAAAAACATATAAAGTTGCATACAATATTTTATATTATCATATATTTTAATATTAAAAAATATATGTTATATATACTCTTTTTTACTCGGGTTGTCGAGTATTGTGAAACATATATTTTTATATGATTATATCAAAAGATATTTAATTATATAAAATTATATTAACCAGATCCACCATTTTTCGGATCAGATAATATATCTCTATATATACAAGAATAACGTGACTGACTGACTGACTCAACATCGCCCAGCCCAAACCGCTGAAGCTACGAAGTTGAAATTTGGTATGTAGGTTCCTCTTTCGGCGTAGACGTCCGCTAAGACGGGATTTTTGGAAATTCCTACCGGAACGGGCAAAAAGGGGAAAAGTCTCCCCCTTGGCGGCCTGCCAAAACCCCTTTGGCTAGAAAGGTGAAATTTAAGATATGAGTATGGGCTTACTTTTCTGGAAAGTACTTTCTGGAATTTTGGACAGGGAGGTTGTAAAAATGGGGGTTAAAAAGGCGAAAAAGGCCCCCCTTGACGGCCTGCCCAAACCGCTGGAGGTAGGAAGTTGAAATTTGGTATAAAGGTTCCTCCACTATCGTAGACATCCACCAAGACGGGAGTTTTGAAAATTTTTATAGGGACGGGCAAAAAGGGGAAAAAGTCTCCCCCTTGACGGCCTGCTCAAACTGCTGGAGCTATGAAGTTGAAATTTGGTATGTAGGTTCCTCGACCGGTGTAGACGTCCGTTGAGACGGAAAAAGTACCTTTTTCCAAAAAATGTACCTTTGTCCAAAAAAAGTACCTTTTTCCAAAAAAAGTACCTTTTTACAAAAAAAGTACCTTTTCCCAAAAAGTACCTTTTTCCAAAAAAAGTACCTTTTTCCAAAACAAAGTACCTTTTTCCAAAAAAAGTACCTTTTTCCAAAAAAAGTACCTTTTCCAAAAAAAGTGCCTTTTTCCAAAAAAAGTACCTTTTTCCAAAAAAAGTACCATTTTCCAAAAAAAGTACCTTTTTCCAAAAAAAATTCCTTTTTCCAAAAAAAGTACCTTTTTCCAAAAAAAGTACCTTTTTCCAAAAAAGTACCTTTTTCCAAAAAAAAGTACCTTTTTCCAAAAAAAGTACCTTTTTCCAAAAAAAAGTACCTTTTTTAAAAAAGTACCTTATTCCAAAAAATGTACCTTTTTCTAAAAAAAATGTACCTTTTCCAAAAAAAAGTACCTTTTCCAAAAAAAGTACCTTTTCCCAAAAAACATACATTTTTCCAAAAAAATACCTTTAAAAGTACCTTTTCCAAAAAAAAGTACCTTTTCCCAAAAAAAGTACCTTTTTCTAAAAAAATGTTCCTTTTCCCAAAAAACATACATTTTTTCAAAAAAATACCTTTTTCAAAAAAAGTACCTTTTCCAAAAAAAAGTACCTTTTCCCAAAAAAAGTACCTTTTTCTAAAAAAATGTTCCTTTTCCAAAAGAAGTACCTTTTCCAAAAGAAGTACCTTTTCCAAAAAAAGTACCTTTTTCCAAAAAACATACATTTTTGCAAAAAAAACACCTTTTAAAAAAAAATACCTTTTCCAAAAAAAGTACAAATAAAGTACTTTGTAAAAACAAAGTATTTTTTTCCAAAAAATTTCGTTTTTCCAAAAAGTACCATTTAAAATAATATATAATTTCAAAAAAACTACTTTTTTTCCTCCCCCCACGGATATCTCCACTAAAACTAGGTTTCTTGATATTCGGCATAGACGTGCGCTAAGACTGGATTTTTGGAAATTCCTACCGGAACGGGCAAAAAGGGGAAAAGTCTCCCCATAAACAGTCTCACAAATTGGAAAAGTGCCTGCCCAAACCACTGGAGGTAAGAAGTTGAAATTTGGTATAAAGGTTCCTCCACTAAGTTTGTATTTTTGGAATTCCCTACAGGATACCCCAAAAGGAAACTCGGTATGTGAGTTCCTCCTTCTGTGTAGGCGTCCGCTTAGACGGAATTTTTGAAATTCCTATCGGGAGGGGAAATAAGGTAAAAGTCTCCTACTGACGGCTTGCCCAATCCTTTTTGGCCAACCTAAAATTTTAAATATGTATTCCTTGGAGTAGGACTAACTCACCAGCAACGTAATTTTTCTATTTGGGAACAGGAACATAGTAAAAATGGTGGTTGAAAGGGAAAAATGTCACCACTAACGGCCTGCCCAAACCGCTTAGGCAATGCAGTTAAAATTTGATATGAATGTTCCTCATCCATCGCAGATAGCCGCGAAGATGGAATTTTTGTAAATTCCTAAAGGGAGGGGCAAAAAGAAGAAAAGCCTCACCTTGGGGGCCTGTAAAAACCCCTTCGACTAGAAACCTGAAGCTTAAAATGTGGGTCCCTGGAGTAAGGGCTAACTTATTAGAAAGATACATTTGTGAATTTTGGACAGGGTCGTTATAAAATGGGGGCTCAAAAAGGGAAAGTTGCCCCTTAACGACCTGTGCAAACTGCTGGAACTAGGAAGCTGAAATTCGGTACTTAGGTTCCTTTTCCAGCCTAATTCCAACCGGGAGGGACAAAAAAAGAAAAAGTGTCCCCCTTGACAGCCTGCTCAAACTGCTGGAACTAGGAAGCTGAAATTCCCTGTCGATGGATTTTCGGAAATTCCTACCGAGAGGGGCACAAATAGTAAATGTCATACCTTATTTAAAAGACATTTATATTACCTTTTCAACAACATGTATATTGTTCTTATCCCATTGTTAATTTCGCAAATACAAACTGTTGATATTTAGACTTTTGAGCCATATAATCGGTGCCTAGACCCTTCAACAAACATTTTTTTTATCTTCTTCACCAAATAAATTCCGTGAGTGGAAAAAATTTAAGATTTCTGATTTTTGTTTTTTTGCAAGAATGTTATTAACCCGAGTAAAAATAGTTATATAGGAAGTTATATAATTTAATAAGGACTAATATGTTTATATATAGTCAAGTGTGAATATAATTATGTATATCCGAGTAAAAACAGTTACATATAATCGTATAAAATGTGATTAACTTATATCGGTATAAATATACAGTTTCATCCGAAAAATGGCCCGATGTTATTGTATCAGTTGTGTATCAGTTTTCATCTAATTGTATCAGTTAGGATCTCAACTAATAAAATTATACATTAATCAGATGAAATTATATCCGATTTTTGACCTGATAATATTTTACCGGTTTATATCTAATGGTATCTGTTTACATCGTAGTTGGTAAAATTTTATATAAATAAAATATATTTGTATCCGACATTTACCTTATATAATTGTATCAAAGTTTTAAAGCAGATACAATTGCATCAGGTCAAAATGCAGATATAACTTTATAAGTTTGTATTAAAATGTATCTATTTGGATCTAAACTAATACCATGCGACATAAACCGATAAAATTGTATCAGGTCAAAAATCAGATAAAATTTCATCTGATTACTATATAATCTAATCAGTTAAGATATAAACTGATACAATTAGATAAAAAGTGATAACCAACTGACACAATTATATCGGGCCATTTTTCGGATGAAAGGGTATATGGATCACATTAAGTTATATATTACCATATAAAGCTCCATATTAGTTTTTTTTAATAGGGTAGCTTTGAGTTTTTCAAATATTTTTTATATGATGTCATATATAGATCAGTATAAATATATACAGTGGTGGAAAATTTAATAGGAACGATTCAAGTTTTTTCTAATTTTTTTTTCGTTGACTTTATTTTTAAAAATCAAAATAGTGGCTACATTCGCCCCGGGAGGCAAATATGTGGTTTAGAATATTGTGCAGATTTTTAACATAATGTCTGTTTTTTTATTTTGTCACTTGTTTTAAGTGGGCGTGGCTTTCATTGAAAAATTAGCGATATTGACCTGTTATCAAATTACAGAGTAAAATTTAGCGAGTACTGATCGGATCTATACAAACTGTATATTTTTGGAAATTCTATAAATTTCCTTAACTTTTGCATTATTTTTATCCAGAAATCGTCGCCAGACTTAAAATTACAGTGTCTTAAACATGAAAAAAAATTCTTTGTTTTTAGCAATTTTAAAATAAAGTTAACAACACTGAAATTTTAAAGCGAATAGTTTTATGCTATACTTGCTACGATATAACAAAAGAGTCAAGTTTTTTTCTATGTTAAGTATAAAGCATTTCCTATTAAAATTTCAGTGTGGTAAACTTTATTATAAAATCGCTAAAAACGAATAAAATTTTTTTTATGTTTAAGGCACTATCATTTCAAGTCTGGCGACTATTTCTAGATAAAAATAATGTAGAAGTTAAGAAATTTTTGTAGGAATCCCAAAAATATACAGTTTGTATAGATCCGATCAGTACTCGCTAAATTTTACTCTGTATTTTGATAACAGGTCGATATCGCTAATTTTTCATTGAAAGCCACGCCCAATTAAAACAAGTGACAAAATAAAAAAACAGACATTATGTTAAAATTCTGCACAATATTCTAAACCACATATTTGCCTCCCGGGCAAATTTAGCCACTATTTTGATTTTTAAAAATAAAGGCAACGAAAAAAAAATTAGAAAAAACTTGAATCGTTCCTATTAAATTTGCCACCACTGTATGTCCCAATATACAGTGTACAAAGAAAAAAGTTGGACACTTTGAAATTTCAAAGTGAAATTCAAATAACAACCATGTTATTTGAATTTCTTTTTAAAACAACATAAGCACAGTGTATGTAAAATCAGAGACTATTAATTATAGAGATAGAAAATCAAACGTACACTACTCACCGGTAGAGGGCGCTAAAATTAGCATCAGTTGAGCCTATATTTAAAATCTCAAAAACTGCTGAAAACTGTTCAAAATAAGGAAAAAACAACGCGGAATACATTCAAATAATAAAATTTGAGATATCCGTTTGTTTCTTTGCTTTGTTGTTTGTTTTTTTTAAATTTAAATAAAAAAGAAAATTGTCAGTTTTTTTAATGAAGTGCCATCTAGTGAAAACGATGTTTTTATAACTTATTTTTTTTTTTTGTGATGCCATACCCCTGGGTAAAATAACAGTAATTTTATGCTTTTCAATACCTTTTTTCGTTTTTTGTCTTTTATATTGATTACAGCTCGTTTCATTTTAATATATAATGTGTCAAACTTTTTTCTTGGTGCACTGTATATTAATATGTACCATATTTAGTTCATATGCTATGACAATTTAAATACAGCGTCATATATAATTAAAAATGGCTTTATCGGAAAACATAAAAAGTTTTATGTTTTGATCTATATCAATGTTAATTTTTATCTAAGTTGTTTTAGATATATTTAAGTATTGCGCAATGTAAAAAAATTCTATGTTTTTTGAGATACATTTATGTATGATTTCAAAATATAAAAGGCGTACTCGTTATAATTCGTAAATTCCTTGTAAACCTCCCAGTGTAGAAACGGTAATGACATATCATTATTGTTTGGACTACCAGTAATGACACCCACTTACCGTCTGCATTATTTTAAACATATAATAATGAGTTTCTGATAATGACTTATTTTTATCATTATTTCAAATAGAATATAATTTTCTAGATTTTTTTTTTATTTTTTGAAATCTATTTTTAGACTCAATATTTTTTAAACACTGGTAAGGATATATGTAACCACATATTTTTTGATTTTTTGTATGTTGGCGAGTAAGCTTACTTGTGTGCAGCAGGTCAATTATGTTTTTATCTATTAAATATTTCATGTCGATGTAGCTCAGACGGTAGAGCTATTGACTGGCAATCTGTAGACCCAGGTTCAATTCCCGCACCAGCAAATTTTTATTTAAAAAAAAAATACAATAAAAAATATTTTTTTTTATATAATTTATTTTTTTTGAAAATCTATTTTTAGACTCATTTTTGTCAGTACTGGTAAGCACATAGGTAACGATATATTTTTTGATTTTTCGTATGCTGGTGTGTAACCATAACTCATTATTTTTCGCGACATCGCCATATAAAGGTAATAACAAAAGTAACTAGTTACCTTGATAATGGTATGTAGTTGTAGTTACATAACAACATATCTGGTAATGATTTTCTACACTGGGCTTGTATAAATATACAAGCCATATTTTTTATGTATGCAATTTGACATTAACACTCTAATGCCCAAGGCCGTTAAAAAGCGGTCAACATATATTAAATAGTTTTTTGCTAAATAACACTTTTTTATTAAACAAGTTATATTATGTATATCAATAAAAAACATAATTACCTAATTTTTTGTCTTCAAACTTTTTTTGTATAAGGAACGATTTTCAAGTCAGAAGGATGTAAAATGAAAATTTTTTAAATTAGAAAAAATTAACTGCTTAAAACCGTAAACAATATTTGAAAAATTGTCAAAAATACATTTACGATCTGACATACATTATCGACAATACCGAAGCTAGCTTAGATTCTCTACTTTCCAGTGTAGAAACGGTAATGACATATCATTATTTTTTGGACTACCAGTAATGACACCCAATTACCTTCTGCATTATTTGAAAACATATAATAATGAGTTACTATATAATCACTTATTTTTATCATTATTTCAAATAGAAAATAATTTTCTATATTTTTTTTTAAATTTTTTTAAATCTATTTTTAGACTCAATATTTTTTAAACAAGAGCTATTGACTGGCAATCTGTAGACCCAGGTTCGATTCCGGCACCAGCAAATTTTATTTAAAAAAAAATACAATAAAAAATATTTTTTTTTATATAATTTATTGTTATGAAAATCTATTTTTAGACTCATTATTTTTGTCAGTACTGGTAAGCATATAGGTAATTACATATTTTTAGATTTTTCGTATGCTGGTGTGTAAGCATAACTCATTATTTTTCGCGACATCGCCATATAAAGGTAATAAGAAATATAATAACAAAAGTAACTAGTTACCATTACCAAGTATGTAGTTACATAACCACATATCTGGTAATGATTTTCTACACTGGGTTATAAAATCAGTTACAAGTTTTGCTCCAGGACTTACAGAATAACGTCAGGATACATCTTACAAATAGCTCTCTAACTCAAAAAATATCTGAAATTAAACACAGATTACACACTCAGAGCTAGTAGTAAGCAAAACTAGTTTCGTCAAAATTTATTGATGTTTTGTGCCAAATTTCGTAATTTTCAAAAAGCGAAAATCGCCATAACTATTGAAAGAACAAGACTAGATGAGTAATTTTCAGTACGTGATTTTATTTTATTGATAGTGTTAGTTATAGCAAAATCCGAAATTTTTTGACTACTGGATTTCTTGATTCGTCTTCAACCTTTACTATGCGATATCGCTTAAATAAAGCGATAAATTAAAATTTTAATATTTCTTCCATAGTAGATTTTTAATGCCAAATATATAGTTTAAATATTATTGCAATCAGAAGAAAAAGCATAAGAGGTTTAAACTCGTAAACATACAGGTTTATACAGTTTACGGGTAGAATACAATTTTATATGAGAAGGCTTAAAATGCTTGGTTACAATTATGTACAACTTCTTCTAAATACTAACCCCTCAATTCATAAATGCTTTGTAAAGTTATAGCAGGTTTACAAAATGTCATTTTCATACAAAATTTGTTCAATAAACCTCCTATAATTTTACAAAGCGTTTATGAATTTAGGGGTTAAATTTTTATTTAAATTTTGAATTCTTAAGGGTTTTATTTTTTAGTACTTTTTATAAGTTTTTGTTTTGAGAATGAAATATAAAGCGTTATATAATTATGTCTCTCTACATCAAATTAGATATGATTATATCGGGTCAAAATCCAGATAAGATTCTATATGATTCAATATATTTAGATTTTATCCGATATAATGTTATCCACCATTTTTCGGATCATAGCACATCTCCAATTATATTAAATAAGATATCATTACATATCACATCATATTATTTTTTTTACTCGGGAATTTTTTTTTTAAGCCATCTATATTTATATGTATGCACAGCGCATGCTACGGGGACAGTTTTTCGATCAAGTGTTTAGTATGGAGACATTTGGTTAGTTTGGGGACTGTACTCAAACTCTTCCTAGGTCCTGCGCATAGTATCAAGTCATTTCTGATTCATATACAGCATAGTATGGGCACATTTTTGGCCATGTCTCCGAACTATGCGCACCACATACATATATAAATTTATATAAGTATATATAACTCAGTAACACGAACAATGTTGTCTCATATAGTCAGTCATTTTGATAGCAGTGTGTGGCTGAGTGGGTTAAGTGATCTACTACAACGCCAGAAATCTGGGTTCAAATCCTGACGACGGCGTTTTTTTTAATGAAATAAGGATTTTTTAAATAATAAATATTTTTTTTAACCTTTTACGTTATTCTCATATATGTAGTTAGAATATTCTTCTACCTCAAGTCAAAATTCTAATATGATATTGTCATATTAGATTTTATTTGTTGTTTCAAAAAAGGTTGATCATTTTCATGATAGACAATACAATTGTTTCGTAGCCATCACACTACTCATCAGTTGTCCGCAATAAGAAAATGATAACTTTATTAGACAAACAGAGACATTTTATAAGGAACAAAAAATGAACGGGACGAGAATTTTGCACTTTCGTATATGAACTGTCTGATTTGGTAAAACCAGCTAAAAATCAACTCCTTTTTGAAAGCAACAATTACATAAAAGAATTACATAGAAATATATGTATAACGAGTAAAAAGGTTAAAGTCGGGCATGCCGACTTTAACCTTAGTTGGCTTTTACCCTACACCAGTCTGGGTAAAAGCCAACTAATGTTTGGATCCGAAATTCGAATGGGTTAAAATGGGGCTTGTGTCAAAATTTTCTATAATGTGAGTCAGCGCACCAAATTTCATTAAAATATCTTAATATTTGCGATCTGCAGTTTGTAACCAAGCCAATTTTGGGGGGACCCTTATGGGCACTAGGTCTAAACATGGACCGATGTTCGCCAAAATCAATAGGCTTCGTCCTTGGGCCAACTTAGCTCTGTGTACCAAATTTCATCAAAATATCTTAATATTTGCGTATAAACAATATAATTTTAGGGGGACCATTATATGAGCACTAGGTCTAAACATGGACCGATTTTAACCGATTTTAACCAATAGGTGTCGTCCTTGGGCCGACATAAGTCGGCGTACCAAGTTTCATCAAAATATCTTAATATTTGCGACCTGTAGAGTGCGCACAAGAATGCATGGACAGACAGACAGACGGACGGGCGGACGGACAGACGGACATCGTTAAACCGAAATAAAAAAAAATTCTGAGCCGATCGGTATACTATAAGGTGGGTCTAAGACAAATATTTTTTGGTGTCACAAACATCAGCACAAACTTATAATACCCTGACCACATAGTGGTGTAGGGTATAAAAATATAGAAAGTCCGAAAAAACAATTTTTGTATTTTTTAATGCAAAAATTAAGATGATTTTTATGTTATATTTTAAATTTTATTAAAATTTAAATAATTCCAAATATATCATAGGATAAATTTTGATCTCAAATTATCCAATTTGATCTGCCAAAATTAGCTTATCCGTTTGTATCTATTTGGATCTAAATTAATCCCATAGGATATTTTGGGATCTATCAGGATCTCAATTTTATATTATTGGATATTATTTGTGTAGTGTCCATTACTACATACACCTTTTTATCATATGATAATATTTTACTTGTTCAATAATTGTCATTCTAAAATATTTTATAATAATTTTATTTCCGTTTCCTTTCAATTTCCTTTTTAAAAATTTTCATTCTGATTTTAGATTTTAAAATAAAAACAAATGAATTTTTTATAAAAAGAATAAAAGCTTTTTTCTTTTACGTTACTATACGTTCAATGTTACCATAATTGGATCTCCCAATTTTGAGATCTATTTGGATCTAATTTAATCCTGTAATATATTTGCGGGATCTGATTGGATATTACTGGATACCCAAATTTTGAGATGAACTTGGATAAGATTAAATGTCGATCTATATCAAATGAGATATGACTACATATGCTAGATATAATGTTTTTTTGATCGGGGTGTTAGTATTCGTCTTTAATGCGTTTTTATGCACTTTGAGTTTTTTTATGAGTTAACGGATATAGTTAAGTCGAAAACACAACTTATATTAATCCTTGTGAAGCTACACAAAATTTATAACTTTTTGATTTTTGTACACCCTTATGTACATGTTAATTAATATTGAAAGTGAACATTTAATTTAACCAAAAGTATCACTTGGGTCAACAAATAGTGTGCCACAGACGTTTCCAATGTTAATATTCGCTATAAATTTGCAACTATAATGACACCAACAACAGTAATGCGATAAATGTGTTAGTATTAACCAGATTACATGTATTTCCGACATTCACACATATTAGTGTGTCCCGTTTAAAAACTTGTTTAAAGTAATGGCACTATAACTTTGCTTTGGAACTGCTGATTTGGAAAAAATAATTTAACAACATTTTGTAGGGCACTTTTGGGTCTTAACCAGCGTTGATGATATTAGTCTACTTTGTAAAAAAGTTTCTAAATTATTTACAAAGTTACTTAAATAACATACATATTTGGTTATTTGGTTTAAAAAATTGTTCATGAATCATTCCAAAGGGAACCGGGACACTTATCGGAAGAAGGTCTCTGGATTTAGACAAAATTCTCTTTGTAGATCCTCATAACTATCACGAAATTAACTGTTTTTAAATTTTTGTAAAATTCGTCTTATTTCGCTTTTTTCCGCTGTTTTTAATTGATTTTTTGCAGTAAATTTTTGAAAAATACATGATGTTCAAATGATTACAACTTTTGAACGCGTTATCCGATTGTTATAATTAGTAATGTTTATATAATCTACTTTCAAAATAAATTGCAAAAATAAATTGTTGAATGCAAAAAGGATAATACAATTTGAAAAATATCCTTAATTTGCAAATATCTCAAAAACCCCATCTTTAATTTTCTTTAAATTATTGAAGCAGATAACTCAATTTCAGCTACAGCCTGTGCAAATTTCAAATTGGAACGCCGATGGGTTCAAAAGAAAAACGCTATTTTTTGAAAGTTTTTTGAATTTTCACAAATAAACATAACACTGCATGACACAATCTTGACTTTTGAAAATTAAGAGAGCTCTGACCACCAATTCTATAAATTTTGGACATGCTGATTACAATGACGTACTTTATTTTTCGATCTAAGGTACAGATTTTTCGCTAAATGTCTTTAAAGTTTGGCGGTTTTTCATTTAGTTTTTTATATACAAAAATTTTCAAATGCAATCAATATAAATTTTTTGTGGTGAAATGTAGGCACAGGACCTGTATTCATATTTAAGCTTAAAATCTGATGCATAAAACTTAATATTAAAACCACTGTTCGCGTTCTATATGGATTTTTACGGTTTTTTAAGGTATTTTTAAGGAAGGAAGCCATAGCCTTAGTAAATGCTATGGCTTCCCGAGTGAAAAAAATTGATCTCGCGCAATATCTAATTATATCCAATTTGATATTGTTTAAGATCTGCTGTAATATCTAGCTGATCCAAATAGATCTCAAAATTGGGTGTATCCAATCATATCGTATTAGATCCCATTGTATATATGGGGATAAACTAAGATCAAGTTATATCTCAAAATTGGGAGGTCCAGTGATATCTTTGGGGATAAACCTAGATCTATTTTGATCCGAAAATTGGCGGATCCAGCTATATATTTGCGGATATTTTTAGATCTAATTTGATCCGAAAAATGGCGGATCCAATTAGATCCAGCTATATATTTGGGGATAAACTTAGATCTAATTTGATCTCAATTTTGGCAGATCAAATTAGATCCCGCAATATATTTGTGGATAAACGTATATCTAATTCGATCCGAAAAAGTGGCAGATCGAATTAGATCTAGCTATATATTTGGGGATAAACTTAGATCTAATTTGATCCGAAAAATGGCACATCGAATTAGATCCAGCAATATATTTGTGGATAAACTTAGATATAAATTGATCTGAAAAATGGCAGATCAAATTAGATCCAGCAATATATTTGGGGATAAACTTGGATCTAAATTTATCAGAAAAATGGCAGATCGAATTAGATCCAGCAATTTATTTCGGTATTAAAATGGCAGATCGAATTAGAAACAGCAATATATTTAGGGATTGACATCTAAAAGTATCCATAAAAATGACAGATAAAATTAGATGCCGCATTATATTTGGGTACTACGTAAGATCTCCATTTATTTGGGATTAAATAAGATCCCAGACATATATTGCCAACTGTTCAAAAAATAATAGACTGGCAGAGCACTGATTGTATAAAAATTACAATATTTTGTTAAAATAAGGTTTAAACTCAGAAGGTAATGAGTTCAATATGCATTTCTTTTACAAAATGAATTTCTTTTTATAAAATTAAAATTTTTTTTTCTATAAATTTTTTTATAAAATTATATACATATATATTTTTTTATTAAATTGAAATCTTTGAATAAAATAATTTTATTTACATCTTTTTGACGCTCTACACCATTTCCTATTGTATTAATTGTTTTAAGATTTATCAATTGTATTTCAGAAATAATCAATTGAATTTCAGTTTTATCAATTGTGTTTCAGAACTCATCAATTATTTTTCAAATTTATGAATTGTATTTCAGAACTAGTCAATTGAAGTTCAGTTTTATCAATTGTATTTCAGAAATTATTAATTGTATTTCCGAAATTCACAACTGTATTTCAGAAATTATCAAACTGTATTTCAGAAATTATCAATCGTATTTCCGAAATTATGAAATGTATTTGAGAAATTTTTCTCTATTAGCTATGAAATTCTGAAATAGATTTCATTATTTCTGGACACAACTAAATAAATAAATAATTAAATTTGCGTAATATTGTAGTTTCTGAAGTGCAAATAATATTTTGTGATATACAATTAAAATTTTCTAAAATACATTTAATAATTTCTGGAATACCTTTTTTCGATGCTTATAAGTTAGCTCGAAATGCTTTTATCATTCATTTAATTTGTAGCTATCACACATCTATAACAAGTCTCGTTAGATTAGAGTGTAGAGGTCTTGGCTGACAATCTGGTGGACTGGGTTAAATTTCATATTTTTAAAAGCAAATATTAAAAAAGTTTTCTCAATTTTTTGAAAAATGTTTTTTGAAATCTATTTTTTTGCCAAGATAGTTAATGCAACGTTCTGCCAACGCATAACCGACCATCGCCTACGGTTTGCCAGCATTGTGCCGATTATATTTTTCTGTCTGGGATGTTAAACTTAAACCTATTGTATATTAACATTAATTAACACTATATTTTTATTTTTAAGAAATACATTTTTATTTTATTATAAGTTAACATTAAATTAAATTTTAGATAATGGCACCAATTTGTAGTTGTAATTATTATATATTAAATCGTATATTCATAAACATTCTATACAGTTAGACGAGGTTTATGGAACTATTTAACTTTATAAAGTGTTTATAAATTATAACTTAAATGTACAAATATATATGTTAAATGTACGTGAACAAATTGTTGATATGGACCCACAAATTGTATCTCAACTGATATTGGAATTATTGTACCATTACCATACATCAATATATATTGAATGATATTACAATATATGACACTGTATTATAAATATTGTTAATGAAGTAACATATCTGATAATATTTTTTATAGCGCCATACAGTTTTACATTATTCAAATTAAACCATATATGGAATTGTATTCAAAATGTTGATGTGGTACCAAATTTGACCACCCGAGTAAAAATAGTTATATATTGTCATATATCATGTGATTGGGCTACATCTGACAATGAATGGAGTCACATTAAGACACATTTCATTATATACAACTACATCTAATATTATTTTTTCAACGAATTTTTTGTAAGATAATTGATATTATTACATATCCCCAAATCTGACTCCATATATAACTACATAAACCTTATAAAACTAATCAAATTATATGTAGTGATCGATATGATTATATATGATTTGATACTAAGTTTTATAACACTGTATGTGTCGTCGTACTAAAAATATAATTTAATTTAATATAACATCAAAATTAGTTATCTGCAAATTCAGAGTTAATTACTCTCTAGCCAAATAATTTTCACGTGATGTTTTTGCATGTAAAATCATATTAAAAAATGATGCGTACGATTTAGAAGACAAAAGTATTCAAATAAATTTTTATTTTATGTTTTAAAATTTGGGTCTTCTTTGGGTGTTAAAACCATAGACATTTCAATGTTAATTTAATAGCTGGTATGCATAAAAAGTATGCCTAATATCAGAAAAAATTTTATAAAATCAGATATTTTTATATCAAATTAGATATAATTTGATGTCCTGGATATGGACAAATCTCGGATCAAACTGTATCAAATTATATTTAATTTGATATAATTAGACACATGTAGATGACCCATTTTTCGGATCAAGTTGTATGTCGTTGTATATGGGGATTTATCAAAAAAGATATACTTATGTATGACACTATATTAAGATTTTTACCCGGGCATATATTGTTGAAATTGTGCCATATATGACAATATATTGTTTAAATATAGACATATAATATATTAATATTGTTTAAATGACACCATATATCAATATATATGGGACTATATGGTAGCATATATTATCATATCTGCATCTGTATTAAAAATGTCGTTCATCAGGTACCATATATGAGCATATATTGTTGAAATGGCACCATATATGACAATATATGGTTTAAATGGCACCATATATGGTAATATATTGCTTAAATAACACCATATATAAATATATATGGCACTATATATGGTAGCATATATTATCATATGTGGAACTGTATTAAAAATATTGTTCATGAGGTACCATATATGGGCATATATTGTTGAAATTGCACCATATATGATAATATATGGTTTAAATGGTACCATATATGATAATATATGGTTTGAATGGCACCATATATGATAATATATGGTTTGAATGGCACCATATATGATGATATATGGTTTGAATGGCACCATATATGATAATATATAGCTTAAATAACACCATATATAAATATATATCGCACTATATATAGTACAATATATTATCATATCTGGAACTGAATTAAAGATTTGGTTTATGAGGTACCATATATGACCATATATTGTTTAAATGGCACCATATATGATAATATCTAGTTTAACTGTCACCATATATAATTATATATTGTTTAAATGATACCATATATAATTATATATTGCTAAAATGCCACCATATATATTAAGATATAGTTCTAAATATAACTATATATGCAATAAGATCAACCATGTTATGTAATATATAATTATATATGCCATATCTAATATTATAAAGGCCGATATCTAATTAGATGAAATTATATATGGCATAATATAAGGAAAATTTTTCGGAAAAAACCTCATATATAATTATATATGGATATACATAACCACATGTCTAATTATATATTGTAATATATGCCACATATGATTATATATAATTTTTTTTACTCGGGTTAGTAAAGAAGCAATTAAAAGAAAAATATTTCAACAAAAAAAATGTATTCATCTGTAGCGGCCTATACGTTAAAATCGCGACTTTTGAAAAATTTTATATGGCAGCATAGCTTTCCAAGTTGTCCCCAAAGTCTAGCCGAAGGGTTCGGTTAGGCCATCAAGGGGGAGAATTATTCCCTTTTTACCCCTCCCGGTAGGATTTTCCTAAAATTCCGTCTTAGAGGGCGTCTGCGTTCGAGGAGGAATCTACTACATACAGAATTTTAGGTCTCTATATCCAAAAGCTTGGCCAGGCCTTCAAGGGGGAAGTTTTTTCCCTTTTTACCCCTCCCGGTATGAATTTCCAAAAATACCGTCTTAGGGGACGTCTACGTTGGAGAAGGAACCCAAATACCGAATTTAAGCTCCCTAGTTCCAGCAGTTTGGCCAGGCCGTTATGGGTAAGACTTTTCCTGTTTTCGACCCTACTTGTAGAAATTTCCAAAAATCTCGTCTTAGCCGATGTCTACAATGAAAGAGGAACCCTCATACCAAATTTCAACTTCCTACCTCCAGCGGTTTGGGCAGGCCTTTAAACAAGCACTTTTCCTTTTGGCCCCCATTTTTGCAATGTCCCTGTCCAAAATCCCAAAAAGTACCTTCGCGATAAGTGAGCCCATACTCCAAGGAACACATATTTTACATTTCAGATTTCTAGCCAGTGGGGTTTTGACAGGCCCCCAAAGGGAAGACTTTTACTATTTATGCCCCTCCCGGTAAGAATTTCCGAAAATTCGGCCCTAGAGGGCGTTCAACCTGGAGGTCGAATCCACATACCGAGTTTCAGCTTCGTAGTTCCAGCAGTTTGTGCAAGCCGTCGAGGGGACACTTTTTCTTTTTTTTGTCCCTCCCGGTTAGAATTTACAAAAATGCCGTTTTAGTAGAAAATCCCTTCTTTGCGGACATCTACTCAGGAGGGGAAACTTACATTCCGATTTTCAGCTTCCTCTTTTGGCCCCTCCTTGTAGGGATTTTCAAAAACGCAGTCTTGGTGGATGTCTATGACAGAGGAGGAACCCTTTTACCAAATTTCAACTTCCTACCTCCTGCGGTTTGGGCAAGCCGTTAAGGGGGGCACTCTTCTAGTTTTTAACCCCCATTTTTACAACATTCCTGTCCTTTGTGGAAAAGGTCTTTTTTTTTGCAAAAACGAGGACGTTTTCCTCTTTTAGGCACTCACTGTTGGAATATTCAAAAATTCAAAAAAATGTATGCCAACTTGTTTTTTAGGGTAATTTTGTTAGGAAATCTTTTTGGAAAAAGGGCTATTTAAAAGAAGTAATTATTTTATTTTATTTTGCAGGGTATTTTTGTGGAAAAAGTACCTACTTTGTTTTGTAAAGTTACTTTTTTCTGAAAAATAGCGTTTTAAGGGGCATGTGGTGGTCGGAGTATAATAAGGTACTTTTTTTTTTAGAAAAAAGGACGTTCTTTTAAATATAATTTGACAAAGGCTCTTTTTTTAAAGTAGAAGGTACTTTTTTGGAAAATATAGTTTCTTTTTGGAAAAGGCCTGACTTTTCCCTGTTCAAATTATCCCGTTCTAGTAGAGATCTCCTGCGGAGGAGGAATCTTTGTCCTTTATCTATTTTTTTCTTTTTTGGAAAAAGTACTTTGTTTCTGGAAAAGTAATATTCTTTATAAAATGTTATAAAATGTACTTCTTGAAAAAAAAGCTATTTGTGATAAAGAAACTTTTTGGAAATAAGGTAATTTTCTCTTGTAAAACGTATTTGTTTTTGAAAAAGTACTTTCAAAAAAGAATTTTGTTTTTGGAAATAGAATTTCCAGAAATTCTGTCTTAGTGGAGCTATCCGTGGAGGGAGAAAAAAGTACTATTTGAAATTCTATTTTTTTCTCTTTTTTTAAATGGTACTTTTGTTGACAAAAAACTTTTTTGGGAAAATATACTTTTTTCTAAAAAGCTTAATTTTTTTGGAAAAAGGTAGTTTTGTTTGAAATTGGCACTTATTTTGGCGAAAGGTACTTTTTTTCGAAAAGGTACTCTTTTTGAAAAATGGTACTTTTTTTGAAAATGGTACTTTTTTGGAAAAAGTTACTTTTTTTTTTGGAAAAAGGTACTTTTTTGGAAAAAATTAATTTTTTTTTGGAAAAAGGTACTTTTTTTTGGATAAAGGTACTTTTTTTAGAAAAAGGTACTTCTTTTTTATGGAAAAAGTTACTATTCTGGAAAAAGTCCTTTTTTGGGAAAAAGGAAGTTTTGTTTGAAAATGGTACTTATTTTGCCGAAAGGTACTTTTTTTAGAAAAGGTACTCTTTTTGAAAAAAGGTACTTTTTTTGAAAAAAGCCACTTTTTTTGGAAGGCACTTTTTTTGAAAAAGGTACTTTTTTGGATAATGGTACTTTATTTATAAAAATGCACTTTTTTAGTAAAATGGTACTTTTTCCGTAAAAAGTAGGTACTTTTTTTGGAAAAAGATACTTTTTTGGAAAAAGTACTTTTTTTTTGGAAAAACGCACTTTTTTGGGAAAAGTACTTTTTTTTAAAAAGGTGCTTTTTTTTTAGAAAAGGTACTTTTTTTTGGAAAAGGCACTTTTTTTTAAAAAAGTACTTTATTTTTGGAAAAAGGTACTTTTTTATAAAAAAGTACTTTTTTATAAAAAGGAATTTTTTTATAAAAAGGTACTTTTTTGTCCCCTCTTTGCCCCTCCCTGTAGGAATTTCCAAAAATCTCGTCTTAGTGGATGTCTACTGTAACGACAGAAGTCGCCCCGCTAGTTTCTGTCTACACACCTTGCGAATTTTTCAGGCTACAACTACTAAATTATAACGAACTCAGCTGCCAAAAAGGGTATAAAGGCAGCACATCAAAGAAATCTGGATCAGTTGGCTGCAGTCGTGAACGAGTGAACAAGGTAAGCTCCAGATAATAATACCCTCCTCTCCTCTAGATCCTGTGTTGGAAGCGTGTCGTCCTAGGTAGCTCCTACATCCCGGAAGATCCTGCGAATATCCTTGAAGGTCCTTGCAGTTATCCTTGAAGGTCCTTGCAGTTATCCTTGAAGGTCCTTGCAAATATCCTGGAAGGTCCTTGCAAATATCCCTGAAGGTCCTTGCAGTTATCCTTGAAGGTCCTTGCAAATATCCTGGAAGGTCCTTGCAAATATCCTTGAAGGTCCTTACAGTTATCCTTGAAGGTCCTTGCAAATATCCTTGAAGGTCCTTGCAGTTATCCTTGGAGGTCCTTGCAAATATCCTTGAAGGTCCTTGCAGTTATCCTTGAAGGTCCTTGCAAATATCCTGGAAGGTCCTTGCAAATATCCTTGAAGGTCCTTGCAGTTATCCTTGAAGGTCCTTGCAAATATCCTGGAAGGTCCTTGTAGTTATCCTTGGAGGTCCTTGCAAATATCCTGGAAGGTCCTTGCAGTTACCCTTGAGGGTCCTTGCATATATCTTGGAAGGTCCTTACGGGGATCCTGGAAGGTGGAAGGTCCTCACGAATCTCCTGGAAGGTTCTTACGACTGTCCCGGAAGGTCCTTACGAACATCCCTCGGGGTTCTTTTACAACAGAGGAAGCGTGCTGTCCTCACCCAGACGTAGCTCACCAGAGGAAACGTGCCGTCCCCGGTCGTTGTCCTCCTTAAATCGAAGTTCAACAGAGGAAGCGTGACATCCCCGGTCGCTGTCCTCACCCAGACGTAGCTCACCAGAGGAAACGTGCCGTCCCCGGTCGTTGTCCTCCTTAAATCGAAGTTCAACAGAGGAAGCGTGCCGTCCCCGGTCGCTGTCCTCACCCAGACGTAGCTCACCAGAGGAAACGTGCCGTCCCCGGTCGTTGTCCTCCTTAAATCGAAGTTCAACAGAGGAAGCGTGCCGTCCCCGGTCGCTGTCCTCACCCAGACGTAGCTCAACAGAGGAAACATGCCGTCCCCGGTCGTTGTCCTCCTTAAATCGAAGTTCAACAGAGGAAGCGTGCCGTCCCCGGTCGCTGTCCTCACCCAGACGTAGCTCAACAGAGGAAACGTGCCGTCCCCGGTCGTTGTCCTCCTTAAATCGAAGTTCAACAGAGGAAGCGTGCCGTCCCCGGTGGCTGTCCTCACCCAGACGTAGCTCACCAGAGGAAACGTGCCGTCCCCGGTCGTTGTCCTCCTTAAATGGTAGTTCAACAGAGGAAACGTGCCGTCCCCGGTCGTTGTCCTCCTTAAATCGAAGTTCAATAGAGGAAGCGTGCCGTCCCCGGTCGCTGCCAATGGAAAATCCCGCGTGTGACCCACCTCGGAAGCTCTCTGTTATCTCTTTCTCTGTTCCCACTGGTCTGTCTCCTATTTATATTTAGTTTAATAATAAATAAGTCAACTTTTATAACGTCTTAAATTACGACTTTTTCTCTCAGTCACTGGGTCAAATAGTTTTCTGTGACGAACCCTACCCCCGCGAGCTTATCCCAGCAACCGGAGGTAACTCATCGTTACACTACTACAGAGGAGGAACCTTCATACCTAATTTCAACTTCCTGTCCAAAATTATAGAAAGTACTTTCCAGAAAAGTTAGCCCTTACTCCAAAGAACACATATCTTAAATTTCAGCTTTGTAGCGAAATGGGTTTTGGCAGGCCGTCAAGGGGGAGACTTTCCCCCTTTTTGCCCGTTCCGGTAGGAATTTCCAAAAATCCCGTTTTACCGGACGTCAACGCCGAAAGAGGAACCAGCATATCAAATTTCTACTTCCTAGCTTCAGCGGTTTGGGCTAGGCGATGTTGAGTCAATCAGTCACGTTATTCTTTGTACATAGATGTTACACGAACAATGTTGTCTCATACAGTCAGTCATTTTGTATAGCAGTCTGTGGCTGAGTGAGTTAAGTGACCGACTACAACCCCAGAAATCTGGGTTCGAAACCTACCGACGGCGTTATTTTTTAATAAATAAATATTTTTATTCATTTTTTGTGTTATTTTTTAAATTTTATTAAATTTTAAATAATTCCAAATATATTATAGGATAAATTTTGATCTCAAATTATCCAATTCGATCTATCAGGATCTCAATTTTATATTATTGGATATTATTGGATTTCCCAATTTTGAGATCTATTTGGATCTAATTTAATCCTGTAATATATTTGAGGGGTCTTATTGGATATTACTGGATACCCCAATTTTGAGATGAACTTGGATAAGATTAAATGTCGATCTATATCAAATGAGATATGACTACATATGCTATATATAATGCTTTTTTGATCGGGTACAACAACACATAGCGACACGACGCACAAGCATAGTTTTCCAGTGAAAATTTGTTAAATTTACAGCATTATCGGTTCTTTCTTATTGTCAAATTTAAACTACTTTTATTTTTGAGTTGTGTTTTTTCTTGAGCTGGTATTAGTTCAAAATTTGGCATTTCCATCAATGAATTTAATACGTGCATGTCATAGGAAAGAACCGATACTGCTGTAAATTTAACAAATTTTCACTAGAAAACTATGCTTGTGGGGTAGGCTAAGCCCACCCTAGACTGATTTTTGCCCACCCCAGAATTTTAAAAAATCTACCTACAATTCTTTTATCTATAATTTTGATGGCAAAAAGTATCACAATATTACTTTTTTTATATCAATTAATCCTTTGTTTTTGGTGTCAGAAAATCTCTACTAGAGTCCTAGGCAGCTAAGTTGTTGCAATCTAAGGGTCAGTTCTATAGTCAGAACTAAGATCGATTTTTGTTTTAAATATTTCTTAAATAAAAAATTTGTTTGAAAAATTCTTATCTAAGAAATATTTAAGAAACAAATCGATCTTAGTTCTGATTATAAAATTGACCATACGAGTTTTTCTTTAAGAAAAATTATTATAATCGCAAAGTTGTTCAATAATAGAAATATAACGCATAATCTTTTTTGGTGAGTTAAATATCTTAGATTTCATAGTTTTCTAAATGAATAATTAGTTAATATCTAACTAGGAAGTTTCTTCAAACTAAACATTACTATGTTATTTTAATAAAATTTCAATATTTTGGAGAAAAAAAAATTGTAAGATGAACATCTCACTTTTTTTGACCACTTCGGTAATTTAAGTGATCAGAATATGGGGTTAGAAAGGATTCGTCCGAAGTAGACGAATTAGACAGGTTGATCTTAGATTTCTTTTCTCTATCATAATAATCTGAAAATATAGCTTGGAACACATTCATTGTACGAGGTTTTCTTCAGAAAAATAGATGCACTTTTGGGCAAATAAATAGGAGAAAATTAATGGGTCGCTTGCCTACCCCAGAAAAATGGTCTAGGTACGCCAATGGTGTATTTGTATTTGTTTTATTTTATTTTTGCATTATCTTATTTTGAATGTAGAGAAAAAATTCATGCATAAAAAAGTGGTTATTCTCTTTTTGCAGGGTCCTTAACTAAATACAAATGGACGAAAGGATTTTAAATTTCATTGTAAAATTTTTGAAAACATTTTCTAATTTCATAGAAAATGCAAAACCTGAATTTAGTTTAGATTTTACTTAGCCAGTTCGCACCCACCCTAAATAATGTTTTTAAAGAAAACTCTGAAAAGTACATCTATTTTCTTGAAGAAACCCTCATACAAAGAATATATTCCAAGCTATATTCTCAGATTAGTATGAAATTTGGATATTTAATAGAGAACAGTACTAAAGACACTTTAGTACATTAAAATGCCATAAGTACGATACTAACCTTAGTAAAAAATGTATTTATTGCGATAACTTTTGCAAATGGAAACTGTTTTGCTTAAAATTTAGCAAGAACATTTTTTATTCTAAAAGTTGGAATCTGGGATCAACTTGGAAAGCTATGCTGCCACACAAAATTTTTGAAAAATCGCGATTTTAACGTATAGGCCGCTATAGATGAATGCATTTTTTTTATTGAAATATTTTCCTTTTAATTGGTTCCTTACTAAGTCATTACATTTATTGAGGTCGATTGTACATTCGGCAAAAAACCATAAACACCTATATAAAATGCTAAGTAGTGGTTTAAATATAAAGAATAGCAAATCACATTTATATCGTAAATATGGCCACAGGTCCTGTGTTTACATTTTAACACAAAGAATTCATATGAATTAAATTTGAAAAAAAATTTTATATAAAAAACTAAATGGTTGTCCAAATGTTAAAGACGTTTAGCGAAAAATTTGTACCATTGATAGAAAAATAAAGTACGGCCAAAACTATAAGGAATCACTCAATAAGGACGCGCATATCTCTGGTTCCCTCCCAGAAATATGCGCGTTTTTTGAAAGTGAAGTCGACGATTCTAGGCGCAAATAGAAAGGGACCTAACGGTTATTTATTTTAATTTTTTCCCCTACTAAATTAACAAAATAACTTGATTTTACGAAACTACAAAAAATTTATTTTTTTCCTTCTGAACAGTTTGAAAAAATAAATAAATCATTTTAATCGACGGTTTTTGCGAATTGGTTCCTTAGAACTTGACGGTACCGGTCCCTTATTTTTTTTCGATTTCTTCTTAACGTCTGCTGCCTCCACTTCTTGAGGATTGTCCACTTCCTCCGAATCCTCCTCTTCGTTTCCATTTCCAGAGACCAAAGGAAGAGGAGCAACCGAATCTTTTTTTGAATCGTGAAAACATAAACCCCGGATCTCTTTATACAAGTACCATTGACGCTTCATCGATAATCCTGGTGACGGAATTATAATTGGTTTGTCATCGAAACTGGTATTGTTACTCAGATGTATGTTTTCATTTATGCTGGCTGAATTCGCAAACAGTTTACATTGCACTGGTGACTGAGCAATAAATACAAAGTGATGATACTTCGATATTCAAATTAAAGTTTTATATTTAGTGGAGAAGTATTCGTCCCATTTTCTCCACTCAACAACAGGCTCACTTGAGTTTGGAAGTTGAATAGATACAGGAACATTAAATCCATTACGAGATGATTTTCTAACACAATCAACTACATCCATGAAGCAGTCGACATTAGTTTGGGCATATTTTGATTTGAAAACTCCGAATAAACGATCAGGTGAAAACTTTGTATGTCCGGTTAACAAAAAGTTCAATTCAACTGACTCACATCTGGAAGTATCGACAAGGTGTTGTAAATATCGTATAATCGCATTGTTTTTATTTTGTGAAACACAGTTATCAGCGAATATCACTAATTTTTTAGTTGAATGCACTTCTCGTAGGTAGTAATCATGATATTACTGAATTCGGACCTTTTCCAATGGAATCGCTTTCGTCAATACAGAAGATGTGTTGAACATTTTGACGTTCGTTTCTAATTCCGAAAATTGTTGTTTTGCGACCTGATTTAAAGTATGCAGTTCCTATTTGCTGTGGACCCGACGGAAAGCTAACATTTTGAGCATAATCCATAGATATTACCAGATAATCCTCCTCTGGAATACCTGGATACATGGCATTTGGATCAGGCTTGACTAATGTTCTAAAGTCGTTATAGTACTCTCGCTGAGTGCTGGCAGATTGCAAATGATCAGAATACACCTTCAATGCTGCTTCTTTTTCAACTTCAGTAACGTTTACTGTATTAACAGCATCTTTTGCAAGATTTCGACACAATACGCACAAATCGTATGCCGGCTTCATAGTGACGATGTGGGGACAATATTTCTTCCACAGCGTTTGGAAAGTGCGAAGTTTTACGATTTTACCACCCGGTTCGACGCTGTTGGTGTATCTTGTGTAAACAGAAGTCTTACTTTCAGTAGTTGGAAGTTTCAATAAACGATAATCACGATGATTTGGTTTACGTCCAGGTAAAGTGATAGCAACAGTTTCAGCAAAACTGCAGATAAATGAAACAATTTCTTTTTTTTCCAAAGTAGTTAAAGCATCTGTATGATTAATTTTATTCGTCATGCCATGTTAGCGTGGATAAACACCATTTTTGTCGTAATGTTCGATTAGATTTTTGTAGCGTTTAATTCCCATTGTATACAGGAAGAAGTACATATCACGGCATATCGGCAAACTTCGAAAATAATATATCTGATTGTACCGTTTCTTCATAGCTCGCGATCGATTACCAACTTTTGACCTGAGCATTGCATCGTCACGGTGAGCTGCCAGATGTCCGAGAATAATTAAATCTTGGGATTCCTTATCTAAATTCATGAAAGACGAGCAACTACCTTTTCTTCGCGTAAATCAAGATCAGATTTATCAAGGTACATATTATCGGTACATATTACATATTACAAGGTACATATTATTCTAATTCTGAGAAGTGATCGTCATCATTCTCGTCATCAAGGAAGCGATAAAGTAAATCTACTTCTTCGAATTCGTCCACCATTTCATCCTAAAACAAACTGTAAGAATGTTATCAGTTTTAAATTATTTTCGCGAATAACATAATAAGGTTATGTGAAAAAATTTTCGTACTAACAGAGTGATATTCACGATTTAAAAGAATTATAAATGAGTATTTATTATAATTCACAATTAATAATTTCAGAAAATAAAGCTGGATTCGAAAAACCGCGAGCAAAATTGATATCAAACTCATGGAAACAGCGCGCTAGGTAGAAAACAGTAAAAACCAACTACACAAAACAAGAGGTAGGGACGACCTACGCGCGTTTTCAAGGTTGACCAACACGTTCCTGACGTCATGAGATGTGTCGCTTTCAAATGAGACCAATGCCAATACGCTCAGTGATGGTACACCAAAGATACACGTACAGGGACCGCCATCTAACGTTTTTTTTTTTCAACTAGTGCTTATTTCGTGAATGGTAACACTTAGCTCATGTCTGATTTGACAGATAATTAGTTTTATCCTTCCGCTGAACGAATATGGTTGTGTATACGCTTGAACAACGCTGGGAAATATTGCGACATTACTTTGAAAATCATGGTAATGTTGCAGAATGTGTGCGAAGTCAATGGCGATCGTTATCGGGCCATGTTGAACGAATTTTTGTTCACAAAAATTGAAGAGGACGATATTGGCAACTGTTGGTTTCAACAGGACGGCGCTACGTGCCACACAGCCGAAGCTACACTCGATGTTTTGCGCCCTGTTTTTGAAGATCGCATTATCAGCCGCAGAGCTGATGTCGTTTGGCCACCTCGGAGCTGCGATTTGACACCGTTGGACTATTATTCGTAGGGTGCCGTCAAAGATAAGTGTTACGCCGAGAAGCCAGAGACAATTGACGCTTTAAAGGACAATATTCGTGAAGCCATTGGTGAAATACAGCTGCACACAATCGATAATCTGTTTAAAAATTGGGCCGATCGTGTAGGCTACTGCATGGCCAGCCGAGGCAGCCATATGAATGAATTTATTTTCCATTATTAACCGGAAGGATTGTACTTTCAAATAAAAAAGAAATTTGAGAAAATATTCAGTAGTTTTTTTTTATAGCATTTTCAAAAAAAAAAGTTATTTGGCGGACCCTGTATTTAAATCTTTAAAATGGCTCTCCTGAACAAAACCGGTTTTTACCCTTAGGTCCCTTTCTATTTTGCGCGTCACATATTCAAATTTTCAAGGTTGCTGATTTCGAATCTGAGGTAAAATTTTACAAATTCAAAATGGCGGATCCAATATGGTGGCGTAAATTTTAAAATTTCTTCTGATTTACATGAAAATTGGTATACGGAGGTTTTCAAGGTTGCTGATTTCGAATCTGAAGTAAAATTTTTCAAATTCAAAATGGCTGATCCAATATGGCGGCATAAATTTTAAAACTTCTTCAGATTTACATGAAAATCGGTATACGGAGGGTTTTCAAAGTTGCTGATTTCGAATCAGAGGTAAAATTTACCAAATTCAAAATGGCGGCGTAAATTTTAAAATTTCTTCTGATTTACATGAAAATTGGTATACGGGGGTTTTCAAGGTTGCTGATTTCGAATATGTGGTAAAATTTTTCAAATTCAAAATGGCGGATCCAATATGGCGGCGTAAATTTTAAAATTTCTTCCGATTTGCTTGGGTAAAAATGTTAACTGTATAAAATGCAAACTTTTTTTTGTTCAAAATCTCAAAAAATAAAAAAATATTTTTTTTTTAATCTGGGGCATATTGTACCAGAAAATTGAACAAATGGAAACTTTAGTAGAAACAATTTTTTTTTCAATAAAGCTATATAAAGCATAGTATAATATAGTAGCTTTACTCATTTTCTGTCATTTGAAAAAATTAAGTAGTGTTTGTAATTTTACTTGTACATATGGTTCTTAATACCACTACAACTACATGAGATAGGGACAAGCTCTCAATTTTTTAATGAGTGGGGCTACTATAGTATACTATGATATAAAGTTTTGCTTTACATTTAATTATCTAAAGTAATTTTATTTCATTTTTAATTTCATTTTTATTTTTTAATAAAGCTATTTAAAATTTCCTCTTTGATTGTTCAGATTTCTCAGGATACTCTTTCTTCGGAAACCCTATTGAAGTTGAAGTTGGCTTAGTTTTAATTGCCAAAATAAATTCAGCGTTTAGCCAGAGTTCGATTTGCATCTGAAATATGTTTATCTTCCTATGAAAACTCTCCTATCTAACTAAGATATTCTTACAACAAATTCGCACGTTATCCTTCCCATAAACCGATTCCTCATTCAAAAGATTGCCACATTCAGCTTTACCAACAATAAAATTGTAAACAGTAGTATTCTTCTCCTCTTTCTTTTGCTCATCCAAGTAAACTTCCGCAAGTTCGCTATTTTTCAAGCTGAGGCTGCCTACCAAAAATTATATTTCTCAAAAAACGCAAAAAATCGCAACATGAAACTGACATATTAAACTCAATACTCTTCATTTAAGACGTTTCCGATTGTTTAAACCAGGGATCGGCAAACACATACAACCTTAGTTTTGTGCTTGTATGAGTGAGATGTAACTTTCCCTCTCTCAATGCACTGAAAGAAATTTCTGTATAATATTCTCATACTTATTTATGAGCAATTAGAACATAGAAATAAAGTAGAACAAAATAGAAAATAATTTAAAAATGAGATTTTGAAAGAAAAACTCATTTTAGAATTCTTGGCAAAGTTGCAGTTAAAAATTTAAATTTTATTGTGCTATTCAGCATGGCGATAAAGGTATATATAATTAAACTCGGTTCATAGATGGCAAAACACAATAATTGTCCTTTTTACAACAAAAATAAAATATTTTCGTTTATCGAAAAAAATTTCAGTAAACGGGAAATAGAATTCCCATTCTTCGTCAAACATTTCGTTCAGTGTAACGCTAGCAACATCCGTCGACACAACTTTATCGAACGAATGCTCAAGCGAGACTGAATAAATTTGTTTGTTTTTATTCAATGTGTGAGCGTATGTAGGTGTAAGTGAGTTGCACGCGTGCATAGAAATGCCGATCTCTGGTTTAAACACAGCCAAATTCGGCCAACTTTTTAAAAGCTTATCCAAAGATCATTTTTAAGAAAAAAAAAACTTGAATTAAAAGCTATGTCGGAAGTATGAGTTTTTTCGCCAAAAAAAAATGTTTTTTAATAAAATCTTTCTCTTAAAACATTAAGCACTTACTATCACTTTTGTTTTCCATATTTAGTTTAAATTTATGTTTTTTTTTAACTATTTAAAGAAATTTAAAAATTCGACCAAATTGCACTGCATATACTGCGTTCAACACTTTGCCCACAAACAATGATTTTGAGCAGTTGCTAAACAGTCGTTGTTAATTTTTTACAAGAACAAAACTTGCTTTTATTTGCTTTGATGTGTTCTTAATTGAATACCAACAAAAAAATTCATTCTTGAATGTTTGAAAAATTACTTTTTGCCACAAAAATGGGTCAAATTACCTATAGTGCATTGTAATCAGCAATCAGACCTGGGGTTAATCATTACATTTTGTAATTAATTACACATGCAATTACATGTAATTGTAATTGAAAAAACTCAATTACAATTGCATATTAAATAATTCAAAACATTTTAATTTACATGTAATGTGTAATTGTAATTCAAAATATTTCAATTACACATTACATGTAATTGTAATTGAAAAAATGTCAATTACAATTACGTGTAAATTTAATTGAAAAATTCCATTTACAATTACATGTAATTGAAAACAAAATACACCGGCGTAGTTAGACCATCTTTCTAGGGGGGGCTATAGCCCTTCTTAATATACATATATATATTTTTTTGTAATTTTGCCCAAAAAAATTTTTTGCTGCTCTGTTTTGCATAGGTTGATCTGTGCAATCGGCTGATAGCTACTCTAACAAGTTATGCTTTTAGTTTTACCCAGTAGGTAAGCACTACAAAAATTCAAGTGAAATCAAATTGAATACCACATTCTTAAGTCAAGGCCTACATTTTATTCGAAATGTACTTTAATTTTATGAGTTGCTGCAGCAATATTAAATAATACACTGATATAAATAAATCTGTGCAAATAGCAGAAAAACCTACTAAAAATTTGTTAAAAAGAGCCCTGCAGAAAAAACTGCTGATATCAGCAGAATCTGTTTGATAAATGTTAGATAAAAACAGCAAAAACAAAACTGTTAAATTATCAAAATTTCAGTTACATTTAGGTTATATTTTAATTTAATTTGAATAACAACTTACCCTTCTAAAATTGGGGAAAAAACTTATTTTAATATTAGTAGACAAAAAATAGAGAGAAAAAAATGTTATATCTACAAAACATTAGTTACTTTTAAGTTAAATTCAGTTAAATGAAAACGACATACAATCCTGAAATTTTTGCTGAACATTTTTTCTCTGTTGATTTCAGAAGGGAAGACTTTACTTACATAAAATAAATGAAAAAAAATATAACACATTTTTCTGCAATTTTTAGCTCACTAATATTCAGTAAAATTTATTGCTGATCTGTTCCAGGTAAATTGTCACTTGCAATTAACTAAAATATAGCTAACATTTTGTAAATTTACACTACATTTATACTTAAGCAAAAACCACTTAGTTTTTGTTTGAAACTAGTTTTGGATATTTTTTTTGTATGCCGTTTGACAAGTTAAAAACTACAAGACCCAAAAATTAGGTAATTTTTGCTCAGGTTTAAATGTAGTATTAAGAGACTTTTACTCGTTGTTTTCAATATACTAATACTTAGCAAACTGACTTCGCCAATTTTAGCAGTTTATCTGCAAGAAAATTTTTTAAAGCGTAGACCTCTATATTTATTTATTTATTAATGTATTTTTTTTTTGCGAAAGAAGCCTCAACCTGTTTTACAAAATAAAGTATATTAAGGGATAGTTCTGAAAAAAAATTAAATAAAATAGATTTTAGAATTATAATATCAATATTTTTTTTCAAAAAACAAAACAATATACATACATATGGGCAAATCTACGGAATCGGGCGATTAATTGTAACTCGGGATTTAAACCATCTTAATAACAATATATAATATTTTTGATGGTATCAGCATTTTCGAGGCAACGAATTTAATCAGGCGAACATCCTAAATTTTAATATTTATACTGCTAATGTGCTCTACTCAATTAAAAACTACCCTAATTTACCCTAATTTTACTTGTAACTTTCAAGACTTTTTCAACTCTTTTGGTTATAACTTTTTCAGGATAAAAGGAAATCGCCCAAAACCTTTGGTGGATAATAATTATGATGTTAGAAAATCTCCCACTTGTTGAAAAAAATAGGTGCCCTCAATTAGGAACAAATGGTAGTTCTTTAAAATCTGTAACTCTGTTTTTTGAATAAAGAGTAATTTCAGACATTTTTAATTTTTGCGCTTTCAGCCTCAATGCAATAGAAAATTTTTTGATACTGACATATAACTGACAAGTAAACAAAAACATTGAGATCAAATTAATACCCAGCAAAATCTTTCATTACCAAATAAGTGGTTATATAATAGAAATTCATAGTTCCGCACAACTTATTTTTTGGCGTCTAAACTCATTATTTTTGTTTGGCGTGGTCGTTTTTATAAGTAGTCACGCTTACCCGCTCGCTTACGAAAAAATGAGAAATAAGTACCCGAGTAAAAAAAATTATATATAATCATATGTGGCATATATTACAATATATAATTAGACATGTCGTTATGTATATCCATATATAATTATATATACGTCTTTTTCCAAAATTGTTCCTTATATTATGCCATATATAATTTCATCTAATTAGATATCGACCTTTATAATATTAGATATGGTATATATGATTATATATGTAGTATGTTTGACTGCTCTGTGTTGCATACCATAAGTATGCAATATGATACTCTTATTGTTGTCTGAGTATTTGTCCATATTACACTAAACTTAAAGCGTGGGATATGCATAGTAAGCATATTCCACTATTAGCATTAAGTATTTAATTTTTTAATAAAACACAGTCTCGTCGTAGACACCAAAACCTATATATAGCATGGCTGATCTTAATGCATATATAGTTGTATATAGAGCTATATCTTAATATATATGGCGGCATTTTAAGAATATATAATTATATATGGTATCATTTAAACAATATATAACTATATATGGTGCCAGTGAAACTATATATTATCATATATGCTGGCATTTAAACAATATATGGTCATATATGGTACCTCATGAACAAAATCTTTAATACAGTTGCAGATATGATAATATATGCCACTAAATCTAGTGCCATATATATTTATATATGGTGTTATTTAAGCAATATATTAGCATATATGGTGCCATTTAAACAATATATGGCCATATATGGTACCTCATGATCAAAATGTTTAATACAGTTCCAGATATGATAATATATGATTCTATATATAGTGCCATATATATTTATATATGGTGTTATTTAAGTAATATATTACTATATATGGTGTCATTTAAACCATATATTATCATATATGGTGCCATTTCAACAATATATGCTCATATATGGTACCTTATGAACAACATTTCTAATACAGTTCCAGATATGATAATATATGCTACCATATATAGTACCATATACTTTGATATATATGTGATTAAGTTATATCTGTATAAACCCGAGTAAAAAAAATTGATCTCGCGCAATATCTAATTATATCCAATTTGATATTGTTTAAGATGTGCTGTAATATCTAGCTGATCCAATTAGATCTCAAAACTGGGTGTATCCAATCATATCGTATTAGATCCCATTGTATATATGGGGATAAACTAAGATCAAGTTATATCTCAAAATTGGGAGGTCCAGTGATATCTTTGGGGATAAACCTAGATCTATTTAGATCCAAAAATTGGCGGATCCAGTTATATATTTTCGGATATTTTTAGATCTAATTTGATCCGAAAAATGGCGGATCCAATTAGATCCAGCTATATATTTGGGGATAAACTTAGATCTAATTTGATCCGAAAAATGGCACATCGAATTAGATCCAGCAATATATTTGTGGATAAACTTAGATATAAATTGATCTGAAAAATGGCAGATCAAATTAGATCCAGCAATATATTTGTGGATTAACTTAGATCTAAATTTATCCGAAAAATGGCAGATCGAATTAGATTCAGCAATATATTTGTGGATAAACTTGGATATAAATTGAATAGAAAATTGGCAGATAAAATTAGATCCAGCAATATATTTTGGGATTTAGTAAGACCTAATTTGATCCGAAAAATGGCAGATCGAATTAGATCCAGCTATATATTTGTGGATAAACTTAGATCTAATTTGATCCGAAAAAGTGGCAGATCGAATTAAATCCAGCAATATATTTAGGGATAAACTTGGATGTAAATTTATCCGAAAAATGCCAGATCGAATTAGATCCAGCAATATATATGTATGTGGATAAACTTAGATCTAAATTTAACCGAAAAATGGCAGATCAAATTAGATCCAGCAATATATTTGGGGATAAACTTGGATCTAAATTTATCAGAAAAATGGCAGATCGAATTAGATCCAGCAATTTATTTCGGTATTAAAATGGTAGATCGAATTAGAAACAGCAATATATTTGGGGATTGACATCTAAAACTATCCATAAAAATGACAGATACAATTAGATGCCGCATTATATTTGGTACTACGTAAGATCTCCATTTATTTGGGATTAAATAAGATCCCAGACATATATTGCCAACTGTTCAAAAAATAATACACTGGCAGAGCACTGATTTTATAAAAATTACAATATTTTGTTAAAATAAGGTTTAAACTCAGAAAGTCTCGAGTTCGATATGCATTTTTTTACAAAATGAATTTCTTTTTATAAAATTAAAATTTTTTTTTCTATAAATTTTTTTATAAAATTATATATTTATTTTTTTATTAAATTGAAATCTTTGAATAAAATAATTTTATTTACATCTTTTTAACGCTCTACACCATTTCAATTGTATTAATTGTTTTTAAGATTTATTAATTGTATTTCAGAAATAATCAATTGAATTTCAGTTTTATCAATTGTATTTCAGAACTTATCAATTATTTTTCAGATTTATGAATTGTATTTCAGAACTAGTCAATTGAAGTTCAGTTTTATCAATTCTGTTTCAGAAATTATTAATTGTATTTCAGAAA
Organism: Leucophora obtusa; assembly: GCA_949987735.1. Taxonomy (NCBI): domain Eukaryota; kingdom Metazoa; phylum Arthropoda; class Insecta; order Diptera; family Anthomyiidae; genus Leucophora; species Leucophora obtusa. Next base: position 105,752,315 of record OX465299.1, on the reverse strand, counting down.
TTATCAAACTGTATTTCAGAAATTATCAATTCTATTTCAGAAATTATGAAATGTAATTTAGAAATTTTTCTTTATTAACTATGATAAACAATCAACAAGTTTTGAAATAGATTTGATTAATTCTGAAATACAATTAATAATTTCTGAAATACATTCCATAATTTCTGAAATACTTTTAAAATTTGTGAAATGCAATTAATACCTTCTGAAATACAGTTAATATTGTAGTTGAGTTACCATTTATGACCATATATTGTTTAAATGGCACCATATATGACAATATACTGTTTAAATGGCACCATATATGGTATGTTCCCTATTAAAAAAAATAATATGGAGCTTTATATGGTAATATATAACTTAGAGTCATCCATGTACCATTTGATCCGAAAAATGGCCCGATAAAATTGTATCAGTTGTTTATCAGTTTTTAACTTATTGTATCAGTTTAGATCTATATATATATATTTGTTCCTTTTACTCCTGCAAGGAGCATAGGGCCGCAAGTTTAGATCTGACCTGATTAAATTATGTGTTAATCAGATGAAATTGTATCTGATTTTTGACCTGATACAATTTTAGATATATTTGTATACAAAATTATATAGTTATATCCCAATTTTGACCTGATATCAGTTTAAAACTTTAATACAATTGTATAAGGTAAATGTCGGATACAATTATATTTTATTTATATAAAATTGAACCAATTACGATCAAACCTGACCCCATTACATATATACCGATAAAATTGCATCAAGTCAAAAATCGGATACGATTTCATCTGATTAACACATAATTTAATCAGGTCCGATCTAAACTGATACAATTAAATAAAAATTTATAAACAATTGATAAAAATATATCGGGCCATTCTTCGGATGAAACTGTATATTTATACAGATATAACTTAATCACATATATGACTATATGTAACTATTTTTATTCGGGTTGTTTAAATGATACGATATATCAAAGTATATGGTACTATATATGGTAGCATATATTATCATATCTGGAACTGTATTAAAAATGTTGTTGAAATGGCACCATATATCATAATGTATGGTTTAAATGTCACCACATATGGTAATATATTGTTTCAATGATACCATATATCAATATATATTGCACCATATATAGTAGCATATACTATTATATCTGAAACTGTATTAAAAATGTTGTTCATGAGGTCCCATATATGAGCATATATTGTTGAAATGGCACCATATATGATAAAATATGGTTTAAATGGCACCATATATAGTAATATATTACTTAAATAACACCATGTATAAATATATATGGCACTATATATAGTATCATATATTATCATATCTGGAACTGTATTAAAAATTTTGATCATGAGGTACCATATATGGCCATATATTGTTTAAATGGCAGCATATATAATAACATATGGTTTAAATGGTACCATATATGATAATATATGGTTTGAATGGCACCATATATGATAATATATGGTTTGAATGTCACCGTATATGATAATATATTGCTTAAATAGCACCATATATAAATATATATCGCACTATATATAGTACCATATATTATCATATCTGGAACTGAATTAAAGATTTTGTTAATGAGGTACCATATATGACCATATATTGTTTAAATGGCACCATATATGATAATATCTAGTTTAAATGGCACCATATATTATTATATATTTTTTAAATAATACCATATATAATTATATATTGCTAAAATGACACCATATATATTAAGATATAGTTCTATATATAACTATATATGCAAAAAGATCAACCATGTTATGTAATATATAATTATATATGCCATATCTAATATTATGAAGGCCGATATCTAATTAGATGAAATTATATATGGCATAATATAAGGAAAATTTTTCGGAAAAAACGTCATATATAATTATATATGGATATACATAACCACATGTCTAATTATATATTGTAATATATGCCACATATGATTATATATAATTTTTTTTACTCGGGAATATACAGTTTCATCCGAAGAATGGCCCGATATATTTTTATCAATTGTTTATCAATTTTTATCTAATTGTATCAGTTTAGAACTGACCTGATTAAATAATGTGTTAATCAGATGAAATTATATCTTTTTTTTTGACCTGATACAATTTAACGGTTTATATGTAATGGTGTCAGGTTTGATCGTAATTGGTTCAATTTTATATAAATAAAATATAATTGTATCCGACATTTACCTTATACAATTATATCAAAGTTTTAAACTGATATCAGGTCAAAATTGGGATATTTTTCGGATCAAATGGTACATGGATGACTCTAAGTTATATATTACCATATAAAGCTCCATATTGTTTTCTTTAATAGGGAACATACCATGGTGCAATTTAAACAATATATGGTCATTAGAGTGGGGCGATTTGTATGGACAAAATTTTTTTGATATTGTGCCATTGATGTTTCGATAGCTTTTGGCTAGTTGCCACATTTTTTATCCGATTTTCATAAGTAATACCTTTCTGGAAAGGTTGTAATGTTATATTGTTTACAACTTCATTAGTTGTTTCAAAAAGCCAACGCAAGATGGCGCTAATCTAGCATTTATTTAAAAATTGCAAAATATTGAAATTTGGGCGCCTCGAAAATGATTTTTTTGATATGTCGTAGTGGAATTTTTTTTCCTCATGCCAAAAGCTATCGAAAAATCGATGGCACAATATCGATTGCTAAATCGACCCACCCTAATGGTCATATATGGTAACTCATCAGCAACTACAATATTAACTGTATTTCAGAAGCTATTAATTGTATTTCAGAAATTTTAAATGTATTTCAGAAATTATGGAATGTATTTCAGAAATTTATTAATTGTATTTCAGAAATAATCAAATCTATTTCAGAACTTGTTGATTGTTTATCATAGTTAATAGAGAAAAATTTCTAAATTACATTTCATAATTTCTGAAATATAATTGATAATTTCTGGAATACAGTTTGATAATTTCTGAAATACAGTTGTGAATTTCGGAAATACAATTAATAAATTCTGAAATACAATTGATAAAACTGAAATTCAATTGACTAGTTCTGAAATACAATTCATAAATCTGAAAAATAATTGATAAGTTCTGAAATACAATTGATAAAACTGAAATTCAATTGATTATTTCTGAAATACAATTGATAAATCTTAAAAACAATTGATACAATTGGAAATGGTGTAGAGCATCAAAAAGATGCAAATAAATATATTTTTTTTAAAAAATTCAATTTATAAAAAAAAATATAATTTTATAAAAACATTTATAGAAAATAAAATTATAATTTTATAAAAAGAAAATCTTTTTATAAAAAAAAAAAATGCATAGCCGTGAACGGTATCGAACTCGAGACCTTCTGAGTTTAAACCTTATTTTAACAAAATATTATCATTTTTATCAAATCAATGCTCTGCCAGTGTATTATTTTTGAACTGTTGTCAATATCTGTCTGGGATTTTATTTAATCCCAAATAAATGGAGATCTTACGTAGTACCCAAATATAATGCGGGATCTAATTTTATCTGTCATTTTTCTGGATAGTTTTAGATCTTACTTAATCCCCAAATATATTGCTGGATCTAATTCGATCTGCCATTTTAATACTGAAATAAATTGCTAGATCTAATTCGATCTGCAATTTATGGGATAAATTAAGATCTTACCAAATCCCCAAATATAAAACTGGATTTAATTCGATCTGCAATTTATCGAAAAAGTTAAGATCTTACGCAATCCCGAAATATATTACTGGATCTAATTTCTGATCTGTCATTTTTGGATATATTTAGATCTTACTTAACCCCCAAATATATTGCTGGATCTAATTCGATCTGCCATTTTTCGGATCAAATTAGATCTAAGTTTATCCACAAATATATTGCTGGATCTAATTCCATCTGCCATTTTTCGGATCAATTTAGATCTAAGTTTATCCCCAAATATATTGCTGGATCTAATTCGATCTGCCACTTTTTCGGATCAAATTAGATCTAAGTTTATCCCCAAATATATTGCTGGATCTAATTCGATCTGCCACTTTTTCGGATCAAATTAGATCTAAGTTTATCCACAAATATATTGCTAGATCTAATTCGATCTGCCAAAATTGAGATCAAATTCGATCTAAGTTTATCCACAAATATATAGCTCTATCTAATTCGATCCGCCATTTTTCGGATCAAATTAGATCTAAGTTTATCCACAAATATATAACTGGATCTAATTCGATCCGCCATTTTTCGGATCAAATTAGATCTAGGTTTATCCCCAAAGATATCATTGGACCTCCCAATTTTGAGATATAACTTGATCTTAGTTTATCCCCATATATACAATGGGATCTAATACGATATCATGGGATACACCCAATTTTAAGATCTAATTGGATCAGCTAGATAATACAGCAGATCTTAAACAATATCAAATTGGATATGATTAGATATTGCGCGAGATCAATTTTTTTTACTCGGGTAGTTATAAGATTTTGAATAATAAGTGGTTACACAAATGCTTACAAAAAGTTTAATTATAAGTGGTTATCCGATTGCTTACTTGATTCTTAAAAATAAGGAGTTAGGCAAATACTATTAGCCTAAGGAAATACATTCAGAAAAATTTAAGTTTTCTCTAGTGTGTAATTTTAGGACTCGCCATAAAAATTTAAACATAAAACATATTTACATATAATAAAAAAATTTAATTGTGTAAAAAGTACTTATTTAAATTAATACGAGTAAGTCATTATTTTATATTTAGAAACAATGAATACAATAGGCCGTTATTAGGAAGTCATTATTTTATATTATAAAATAATGCAAAAGGTAATGATATATCATTTTTGGTAATGCAGATAGTAATAAGGTGACATTACCAATATTTTGCTGGGTAAGTGTGCCTTCAAAAAAAAAAAAATGGCAATAATAATCTCCTCACCTCTATGCGTGAACAGCTTGAAATTTGATATTTTTGAAGGGCACATCCGCAGTCTGAGAAATAATTAGTTGCAGTCCTGCGTGATCGGTATAAATTGGTGATACTATTATTGTGTGTAAGTGATAAATGGATCCTACTATTAGTTTGGTGTCCAGACCCATTTTAGGTTAAATTTTGTAGCTTTTCATAGATTTTTGGAGCTAAAAGTGATGTAGAAACCAAACGGATAATCCGATCGTTTTAGCACTTACACACAACAATATTAATTGCGATACATATCACATAAGCCAGATTTCAGCCATTAATTTTTTTATCTGTGGATGTGCTAGTCAATTTAAAGTTGGATTTTTAGCATATTGTACAGCGAAAATTGATGTAAAGCCTAAAAATAAAATCCGACCTATGTAGGTTTGTGGTTAAGAAGAAGAATAAAAACTTTTTCAAAGTTATAAACACATTATTAATCTGCAAATCAGACTAGATCTAGTTTCTGCCTTTTTCTTTTGGACAGGCGTCATCAGTGATTTTCCATTAAATTGTATTATTGTTTATATTTTATTGTCGGATTGTCTCTATATGATAATTTTTTTTCAACAACCTGTCAGCTGTAGGAATCGAACCCATGCATTCCCACATTACAAACGTAACTATACTAGAGTTCGATAGCTTAGCCATCTAACCCACGTAAGGCCTTGCTCATAGTGTGGCTAATTCATAGTTTTTCTTTCCTATTCAGCTTTCTGTTATTGTTTTTTTCTCTCAGAAGTGATCAAACAGACATACAAACATTCTACAGGGACCGCCATCTAACGTTTTTTTTTTTCAACTAGTGCTTATTTCGTGAATGGCAACACTTAGCTCATGTCTGATTTGTCAGATAATTAGTTTTATCCTTCCGCTGAACGAATATGGTTGTGTATACGCTTGAACAACGCTGGGAAATATTGCGACATTACTTTGAAAATCATGGTAATGTTACAGAATGTGTGCGAAGTCAATGGCGATCGTTATCGGGCTATGTTGAACGAATTTTTGTTCACAAAAATTGAAGAGGACGATATTGGCAACATTTGGTTTCAACAGGACGGCGCTACGTGCCACACAGCCGAAGCTACACTCGATGTTTTGCGCCCTGTTTTTGAAGATCGCATTATCAGCCGCAGAGCTGATGTCGTTTGGCCACCTCGGAGCTGCGATTTGACACCGTTGGACTATTATTTGTGGGGTGCCGTCAAAGATAAGTGTTACGCCGACAAGCCAGAGACAATTGACGCTTTAAAGGACAATATTCGTGAAGCCATTGGTGAAATACAGCTGCACGCAATCGATAATGTGCTTAAAAATTGGGCCGATCGTGTAGGCTACTGCATGGCCAGCCGAGGCAGCCATATGAATGAAATTATTTTCCATTATTAACCGGAAGGATTGTACTTGCAAATAAAAAAAGAAATTTGAGAAAATATTCAGTAGTTTTTTTTTATAGCATTTTCAAAAAAAAAAGTTATTTGGCGGACCCTGTACTTTAAATTTTTTTTGTTTATTTTCTTATCTCCTCTTTGTCTCCTTTTCACAAATGTTGCCACACTGACGTATGGTTTTTACGTACAAGTGCGGTCAACTTGTGTATATCGGAGACGAACTGCCAGCGGGGCATTTTTCTTTATTTTTCTAGTAAAGTGTTCTTTTTTCAAACGCGTCATATAGACCAAATGCAATTAATATTGTAATTAATATGCATTTTTATTAATTTTTAATTATGTAGGTTTGAGGTTAAGAAGAATAATAAACATTTTTTCAAAGTTATAAACACATTATTAATCTGCAAATCAGACTAGATCTAGTTTCTGCCTTTTTCTTTTGGACAGGCGTCATCAGTGATTTTCCATTAAATTGTATTATTGTTTATATTTTATTGTCAGATTGTCTCTATATGATATTTTTTCAACAACACGTCGGCTGTAGGAATCGAACCCATGCATTTCCGCATTACAAACGTAACCATCTGTTTAGCACTTTCACATAATGACAGCTATGATAAGATCTACCGTTCCAGATAGATTGGACTCCATATTTCTTAAAATTGTGGATGTGCCTTCAATTTGAATTTAACCTTTTAGCGAATTTTCTTGAAATATATGTTGTAGAGAATACGAAATTCTTCCGATCCGTTTAGCACTTTCAGATAATAATAGTAATGAAGATATATACCATTGAAGACATATTTGATCCCATAATTCTTTAAACCGTGGATGTGCCATTCAATTTTGTGCTGCAGTTTTGAGGGAAATTTATATGAGCACAAGTCCAAACATAGACCGATTTAAACCAAAATCAATAGAATTCGTCCTTGGGCCGATATACAGCTATGGACATGTAATTGGCACAAATTTAAATTGGTCATAAATTTAAGTATTTTCAAACTAAATATATTTTAAAATGCTAGTTTTATCTCTTCTGATTATTGTTGAAAAAAATGTTTGTCTTAATAGTGCTCAAATGTTCCGTTATTTTTTGCTTATCATTTACCGTTATCATTTTTGCTTTGACAATGCTGATTTAAAGTGGACATATAAATGGCACAATTTACTTAAAATAGGCAGTAGTCGTGTAGATTTAATTCAAAGCAATAAATATTTTTCGTAGTTCAAAAATAAATTTAAAAATTTAAAAAATATTTAAAATGGGATCAGAAAAACATACCACAGTTAAAGAAAGGCGGATCATATGGAAAATGTATGAAGATGGAAAAAAAGTAGCGGAAATTGCTGAGATAATGCAAATTTCTCGCAAAAAAGTCTACAATGCAATTAATTCTTGTATTGAGGATCCCGATATATTGACTAAGGGTAAAATTCGGAAGCCAAGGCCACGAAAAACAGATGAGCGTACGGATGCAGCCATAGTACGAATGCTGAAAATTGATCCATTCAAGTCATCAAGGCAGATATCATCGGATATTATACGTGTTATGGAGTGACGAAACAAAAATTAACAGGATAGGACCAGATGGCAGAATCTTTGTTCGTCGTCCTAAAGGCCAAGAGTTTAATCCTCGGTTCACTCAGAAGACGGTAAAACATGGAGGTGGCAGCATTATGTTTGGGGTGCATTTTCTTGGCATGGCGTAGGTCCGCTTATAAAAATCAATGGAAAAATGGACAAGTTTCAGTATTTAGATATTTTAAAAAACCATATGGAGCCATATGCCTTCAACTCCATGCCAATAAAAGGAAATTAATGCAAAATAATGACCCCAAACACTCCTCCAAACTAGTAAAAAAATGGTTTTGTGCGGAGAAGATTGATGTTTTGGATTGGCCAGCCCAGAGCCCTGACTTAAATCCAATAGGGAACCTGTGGAATGAAGTCAAGGTTGAAATCGCCAAGAAAAATTACAAAAATATGGACGAACTGTGGTCGGCCGCACAGGAAGCTTGGTCCGCCATCCCCAAAACAAAATGCCAAAAACTAGTGGAAAGTATGGGTCGCAGGTGCGAAGCTGTCAGCAGAAACAAAGGCCACAGCACTAAAAATTAACGGTAAAATATTTGTACATACCAAAAAATTTAACAAATGCAATATTAAAACCATTTCTTCTCTTTGTTTAAGATTGTGCCATTTATGTGTCCAGCTCATTTCAATGGGTTTTTTTATTCATAATGATAAGTTTTTATTTACATTAATGAATTTCAATTAAAGTTTATAGCAATATTAAATATGCATAATAAACATTTGGAATAAAACAAAAACTTGTTGGTTGTTAATAGTAAATATGTGCAATATAGTAGCATAAGAAAGAATTCATGATAAAATGTGCCATTTATATGTCCATAGCTGTAAATCCGTCTACCAAATTTTATCAAAAAATCTTAATATTTCCGACCTGCAGCGTGTGCACAAGAATACATGGAGAAGAATGGAAATATAGCGCGACTATGCATTTTCGAATAAAATTACCGTGATGATTGAAAAATTTGTGTCATCTTTTTTGATTAAATCGAGGTAAAAGTGTTTAAAAACAACTCAAAAATAGCCAAAAAAAAAAGGTTTTTGGTAACTTAGACCTCAATTTGCTAAAAACCAGATGTGCTGGAAAAATTTGGAAACCAAATTCGGACTCAGCACGGAAAAGTTACTTGAAAATGTGTGGTCGCATACCGGAAAAATCCAAAAATTTAAAAATATTTACCAGTGAAAATGTGTGCGGTTTTTTGTTTATAACTTTTTCAGCACTCAAAAAAAATTTATTCACGCGAACGTATTTTAAATAAGTTAATGTGAAAAAAATGTGTGCCACTAATTTGAAATTTTTCATTTTTAAAATCTGAAATCGACCTGTTTCGTACACTCTAAAAAATGTTTGTAAATTTGCTACTATAAAATGGGTAAAATTTTGTTTAATTTTCCGAAAATTCGGTAAATATAAACAAAAAATGCGTAAACTTTTGTTGTACACACTTTCATACGCAATAATACACACACAAAGTATTTTTAGACATTATGTGCTTATAAATAAACACATTGTGCCTAAAATTACTATTGTTTTGTTAAATAAAATTTTTACGCACAAAGTTGGTAAATATACTATCCAATAATAGTAATAAATACTCTGACATTTCAAATTGGAAAAAATTTAAAAAAAATTATAAATAATAAAAAGAAAAAGCGAAAACGGATTATTTTTTGTGAATTACAACATTTCCACAAACACATTAGAGTCTGGAAATAGCAACATAAGCATGAAATTGTTTTTGGTAATTATTATTAATGCATGTGGTAGTCTAAACCTCATTTCAAAATTGAAAACCCCGTAAGAGAGACACGGCCTACGCAGGAACTACTGGGTGCAATAACTCCTGCTCAACAAAATGCCTTCTTTGCAAGGGAGGCAGTCAACCAACAACCGTCAACAATAACGGGAGAAAACGCTGTAAGAGAGATACGGCCTAGGTAAAACAACTGGGTGCGATGACTCCTGCTCAACAAAATGCCTTCTTTGAAAGGGAGGCAGTAACCGTCAACAATCACGGGAGAAAACGGCTTAAGAGAGATATGGCCTACGCAGGAACAACTGAGTGCAATGACTCCTGCTCAACAAAATGGTTTCTTTGCAAGTTATTCAGTACTCAATGAATACTGACTTTGTTGAGCAGGAGTCATTGCACTCAGTTGTTCCTGCGTAGGCCATATCTCTCTTAAGGCGTTTTTTCCCATTATTGTTGACAGTTACTGCCCCCCTTTCAAAGAAGGCATTTTGTTGAGCAGGAGTCATCGCACCCATTCAATAGTTATAACAAATTTTTAAATGAATTTTATACAAATGCCTTAAGATCCCAAAGCGACTAATTTGGACATAAACGATTATGAGAGAATGACTTGGATATTATTATTAATAAAATACGTACTAAAAATTAATTTATTTTATTTAAAAAATTTTTGGGTGGTGCTTAAAGCTAGCACACCTGTTGTAAATGTACGCATTATATTTTATTTTTACGCACTTTCTGTGGATTTTTGCGCATTTTTTGTGGATTTTTACGCATTTTATGCGTACATTTACACGTGAAACGTGCTTTTTTACACACAAATTTAGTAAATTAATGTGCGTATTTTTTTTCAATTACGCACATAGAGTAAATTTACCCAATTTATAGTTGGAGTTCAGTTTCCTACTATAAGTTGGGTAAATTTCAACAGAATTTAATTAGAGTGTAGATTTTCCCATATAAAATAAAATTTGGCCTTAAATTTTTATAAGTATTAACAAGAAATTAAATGAAACTTTGGATTTCATTTTTCGGAGATTTTGGAGTGTGATAATTATAGGACTTTTATAACTTCCTGCATATATGTAAATATTGAAACAAAATTTCATCGATTTGTTAGTGCACATTTTGCTACAAATGCATTTTGTCAATAAATGAATATTTTGCAAAAAAAATGCATGTTTTAAAACTTATTTTTGATTCTCTCTTAAACTGAGCTTTTACACAATTTAAATCTTTAAAAAAAATATGAAATAGATAGAAAACGGCGAAATAAATAAATAAATAGATGCATATTTTTAAAATTTAATGCAAATCTTCCGGTTTTAACATATATTTTATTAACATAAAATACGAATTTTATTGCATGAACTTTCTTACTCTGGGCATTACTGACGATCCCCTTTCATATAAAAACCTGAACAAATATATATTAATTTTTAATTTAGTAGGTTTGAGGTTAAGAAGAAGAATAACCCTTTTCCTGTAAAAATTATAACCCATTAATTTTCAGATCAGACTAGATCTAGTTTCTGCCCTTTTCTATGGATAGGCTTCATCAGTGATTTTCCATTAAATTGTATATGCTTTTGAGTAAAAGGAAATTAAAGTAAAAGCAAATTAAATTTTTTTTAAATTCTGGGGGGGGGGCTAAATTATTTCTGGAGGGGGCTTAGCCCTCCCCAGACCGGCCTATCTACGCCTATGACAAAATGCTTAAATTAAGTAATTATAAAAAACTAAGTAATTATGTCTTTTTTATCTATTTACTAGCGGGCGAAGCCCGCTACGTTGTTAGCGTGCCTTAAAGTTTAGAATTAAATTTCTTTTACATAAAATAGAACACAATATTTGTTGTTAAGGTAAAATAATTGTTAATGTAAATTTTTTGTAATGTTTAAGTACAAACACTATTTTTTGCCTCTTCATTTTTATATAAATAAATCATTTCGTATACCAACATGTGAGCACGTAACAACTAATTGTCTGTTTTTCAAGCATCGGCGTAAATAGGTCGTAATCGTGTTTGGGTGGGAGGGGGATGTGCCCCCCATAATTTTTTAAATTCGCTTTTTTATTTATAGTACAGTTTTTATAATAAAAGCCTTCACCCAGCCACCACAAATAAATAATTCTAGGGATATTGCTTACTCTAGATGGAAGCGTTTTAAAACGACTGTGCTCAGGGATGAATATCGTACTGCAAGGAGAGATACGTTAATAACGAAATCAGAATACTATTCCAAGAAGTTTGGCTCAGCTGTGCAATCCAAAAAAATCTGGCAAACTATCCGGGACATTGGGATTGGGGGAAGGGGCACAAATGCTAGCTGCTCGATTGATGTTGACGAATTGAACACTGCCTTTACGAATATACCGCTTGTCCAAACGGACTATGATTATTACAATTTTTACTCTCAAACCAACACTACACCTTCTGACCAAGGCTTTGAATTTGCATGCGTCAACCAAGCCGATGTTTTGTCTTGTTTTTCCTCAGTTACTTCAAATGCAGTTGGATGTGATAATATCCACCCTAAGTTCTTTAGGATTCTTTTCCCCATTCTCCTCCCATATGTGACTCACATTTTTAATACCATTATAATATCTAGCGCTTTTCCTTCCAAATGAAAACATGCAAAAATTATTCCAATACCTAAATCAAGTGAGGAATATCGACCTATTGCGATCTTAAGCTATATTTCGAAAGTTTTTGTCAAGCTATTGTGCATGAACATGGCCTTTTGAGTGATAGGCAATCAGGATTTTGCAGGGATCATAGCTGTATAACTGCCATTCCAAGGCCTTTGACACTGTCAATCACCAAACGTTGTGCATAAAACTCAGAAATCTTTTTAATTTTTCATCTAGCTCATCTCAACTTATTTTTTCTTATTTAGTTAACCGTACGCAATCTGTTTGTATTGATACTTTATCGTCCCAACCTCTGAATCTTACTAGAGGTGTGCTCCAGGGTTCAATTCTGGGACCGCTTCTTTATATGCCAACGATCTTCCTCTGCAACTCACTCACTGTTAAGTACATTTGTATGCTGATGATGTACAGTTATATCTCAGTTCCCCGGTACAATACGTTAGGGAAAACATTGATAAACTTAATTATGATTTAGGTAAAATACATCGCTGGGCTATGGCAAATGGTCTCTGTTTAAACCTTAAAAAGTCAAAATGCTTTATGATTCACAAAAGGTCAATTAAACCAGATATTGGTAACAATATACTTATAAACGACCAGAGAATTTCAATTGTTCCAGTAGCCAAAAACTTGGGCATAGTTTTTAATAGTACCCTAACATGGTCTGATCACATAAACTTCTTAGTCGCTCAAACATATGTCAAACTAAGATCGCTGTGGGCCACACAATCCTTTACACCGTTGAAGGTAAGATTGCTCCTTGCAAAGACTTACGTTATCCCAGGTCTATTATATGCTTGCGAACTATTTGCAAAATGTGACGCTAATAGCACACGTCGTCTTAATGTTGCATACAACAACATTGTGAGATATGTATACGGTCTAAGGAGGTTTAGCCATGTATCTTCGGCGTGTTCTTCGAAAATTTAATGAAGATAAGAGTTCTTTTGTTTCTTCATAGGATAATTTTTTACAGAGAATCCAAAATATCTTTTTTATAAAATTCGGTTTGGAAGATTTGAAAGGGGTAAAAGATTAATACCTCCGACGCATCATTCCGTTATCTCAGAACATCTATTTTTTATAAATGCAATTGGTCTTTGGAACACATTACCACATACCCTGCAAACAACCAGAAATACAGCGCATTTAAAAAAATATCTTTATATTTTATTTCAGCAATCGAAATTCTTTATTATTGTTTATCCATAAGTACCTTATATTATTTGTATTTTTTTTTTAATTATTTTGTTTTTCTATTAATTTAACTAAGGAGTGAGATCATAAAAATGTTAACACACATTTTTGCCTATAACTTTGGTTTAAAGCTTCTCATAATTTTTTTTTCGGCAGTTTACATTTTAAAAATATGTCAGTTAATAAATTGATTTACATCATGAGTTTTAATCAGCAATTTTTTACAGAATGGACGATGAAAGAAAAGTGCGTTCATAAGAACCAAACATGGACATACAAAAAAATTGCCAAAGAAACTAATGTATGCCGCCAAACAGATTCAAAAGTGGTAAAAAGGTATCTGGAACACCTAACAATTAAAAGGAAGCCGGGAACAGGAAAAACGACTGGTTATCGTAACATTGGTAAGGCATATAAAGTTAAAAGCATCCTTAAGAGAGCTCCTAACACATCTGGCAGAAACACAGCTCGGTTACCCCAATGCTCGGACTTTTTTGTACGTAAAGTGAAACGTAAGGCAGGACAAACGTCCTACAAAGTTCAAGAAGTTCCCGATAGAAACGCTTTTAAAAATTTGGAGACGAAAACCAGAGCTCGAAAATTGAAATCAAATTTTATACAAAAATACAACTGTTGTGTAATGGACGACGAAACTTATGTCCTGGCTGATTTTTCGCAGCTTCCTGGTCAAGAATTTTATGTTTCCGATGTTCAAGGAAATGTTGCGGAAAAAGTTCGGTCGAAAAAGCAAACGAAATTCCCTAAAAAATTACTAGTATGGCAAGCCAGCTACGGCCAAAGAAGCCAGTCATTTGTGACATCTGGCTCTATAGACAGCGAAATTTATATCAAGGAGTGTTTGCAGAAGAGACTTCTTCCATTTTTGAGTCAGCACAATGTATAAACTTACTTTTGGCCCGATTTAGCATCTTGTCACTACAACAAGAAAGCGCTGGAGTGGTATAATGATAATAATGTGGTTTTTGTACCAAGAGAGACAAATCTACCAAACTGCCCGGAGCTCAGGCCAGTGCGTAGATATTGGGCTCCTGTTAAAAGAGAACTATCGGCACAAAAAAGGTCTCCCAGGACATACAAGATTTCAAACGTAGATGGACCAACTGCACTAAAAAGGTGACAGAAACTACCATAAAAGCCTTAATGGAAGGGTTTCCGGAAAAAGTCGATAACTTTGTTCGTAGTGGTTAGAATTCCATGTCGTTTTTTTTGTTTAATTTTGTATTAAATTTCATTTAATAATAAGTTATGTTAGATGTGAAAATGTATAAACGTTGAGTTTTCAACGTTGATAATTATCCGTGTTGAAAGTTACCGTGCATACGAAAAGTAATGTGTTAGTTTTCGTCTTAAACGCGTTTTTATGCACTTCGAGTTTTTTTATGAGTTAACGGATATAGTTAAGTCGAAAACACAGCTATTTTTAATTTTTAGTTTTTTTTTTTACTTTTAATTGTTAATTCCAAATTTTAATCACTGTGGACCTCTTTGTTTAAATTTTTTCCTGTACTTTAATTATAAGAGACAATCTTATTGTGCAGGATATTAGTAAATAAATAAATAACTTAACTTAAAAATGGGTTTAAAATAAATAAATATTTGATCACTTTTTCTCATGAAAGTGGATTGTTAGTAATGAATCCATTATAAATTGCAATATACGTGTGTATGTCAAGATAATTTGGTAAAGTGCGAACTTAGGTAGATAGACCCGTAAGAAGTTTTGTTCATTTGTGTTTTGAATGAAAATAAATAACGTAAAGCAGGGTTGGAAAGCATTTTATAATACTATAGATAGCGGGCAAAGCCCGCTACGTTGTTAGCGTGCCTTAAAGTTTTTTTAATTCCAGTTTATGTAAAGCTAGACCTGGCAATTCAAGTAAATTCACAAATTCAGTTGGAAAATTTACTGCGTCGGTTTCTTCCACCGATGAGTCGTTACCTGCAGTTTAAATATCAGAATATATAAGTTCCATTCCTTTTCTAAGGTTTTATCTCTTTTATAAAATTTGTTTAACTTTTTCGAGAGTATGTTTCAATGCTACATAAGTTTCATATTCCGTGGATAGTATTTGAACAGGTAATTAAAAGGGGTTCTTTACCCCTTTTTGTTCCTCTCAGTAAAAATCCCAAATATATATAATCTTGCTTCAATCGCATGCGAAATTTCAAGTACCAAACTCCGGCAGTTTGAGTCATTCAAATTCCGTTCCATTTTGTTTAACAATTTTAGTGTTCCAATGCAACTCGATCCCAGATTCCATTTCGTTCCCATTCCATTGCATTTCCTTCCCATTATCTGTTATTCCAATTCCACTCGTTCCCCGTTTCATTCCATTTCGTTCCTACTGTCTTGTGTATCGATATTGATATCAGTCGCTTCTATTTCCATTCCATTTCTTTGCACTTGCTCCGTTCCATTCCTCTTTTAACTGCAGTGTTTCAATCCCACTCGTTCCCCATTCTATGCCATCTCGCTCCTCATTCCATTTCGTTCTATAGCCCATCCATTTAGTTCCCTCTTCCAATCCATTTCCACTGTCTATAATTTCAATTCCACTCGTTCAACGTTTATATCCATTTCTTTCCACTTGTGTAGCGTTTCAATTCCACTCGTTTCCTATTTAGTTTCTTAATTTTAGTTTTCCATATACACTTGTTCTTTGAGTTTTAGGTTTTTAGCAATTTTCCCCTTTTGAACCACCATTTTTACCACGTTCCTGTCCAAAGTCCTAAAAATGTCTTGTCGATAAGTTAGCCCATACTCCAAGGAAAACATATTATAGATCACAGGTTTCCAGCCTAAGGGTTCGGATAGGCCATCAAGGGGGAGAATTATTCCGTTTTTACCCCTCCCTGTAGGAATTTTTAAAAATTCACTCTTAGCGGACGTCTGCGTTGGAGGAGGAACCTACTACATATGTACATAATTTTAGGTCTCTATATCCAGCAGTTTGACCAGGCCGTCAAGGGGGAAGTTTTTTCCCTTTTTACCCCTCCCGGTATGAATTTCCAAAAATGCCGTCTTAGGGGACGTCTACGTTGGAGAAAGAACTTAAATACCGAATTTAAGCTCAATAGTTCCAGCAGTTTCGCCAGGCCTTTAGGGGGAGACTTTTCCTGTTTTTGACCCTACCTGTGGAAATTTCTAAAAATCTCATCTTAGCGGATGTCTACAATAGAGGAGGAACTTTAATACCAAATTTCAACTTCCTACCTCCAGCGGTTTGGGCAGGCCTTTCAGCGGCACTTTTCGCTTCATTAATCCCCATTTTTGCAATGTCCATGTCCAAAATTCCAAAAAGCACCTTCCCGATAAGTGAGCCCATACTCCAAATAACATATTTTTTACATTTCAGGTTTCTAGCCAACTTTTACTATTTGTGCCCCTCTCAGTAGGATTTTAAGGAATTCCATCGACAGGGAATTTCAGCTTCCTAGTTCCAGCAGTTTGAGCAGGCTGTCAAGGGGGACACTTTTTCTGTTTTTGTCCCTCTCGGTTGGAATTAGGCTGGAAGAGGAACCTAAGTATCTAATTTCAGCTTCCTACACACATAATAATCCATGCATAAAAATACGAAAAAATGTCAAAATAACAAAAAAAATTGTAAAATATACGAAAAATGGTTTATTTTACGAAAGGTTTTGTTGTTTTGACATTTATTTCGTATTTTTATGCATGGATTATTATGTGTGTAGTTCCAGCAGTTTGGACAGGTCGTTAAGGGGCCACTTTCCCTTTTTAAGCCCCTTTTTTATAACGACGCTGTCCAAAATTCGAAAAAGTATCTTTAGCGTCCAAGGGGAGGCTTTTCTTCTTTTTGCCCCTCCCTTTAGGAATTTATGGATGAGGAACATTCATACCAAATTTCAACTTCATTGCCTCATCGGTTTGGGCAGGCCGTTATTGGGGACATTTATCCCTTTCAACCACCATTTTTACTATGTTCCTGCTCCAAAATAGAAAAATTACGTTGCCGGTGAGTTAGTCCTACTCCAAGAAATACATATTTAAAATTTTAGGTTTGCCAAAAGGGATTGTGCAGGCCGTCAAGGAGGAGACTTTTCCCCTTATTTCCCCTCCCGATAGGAAATTCAAAAATTCCGACTAAGCGGACGCCTACACAGAAGGAGGAACTCACATACCGAATTTGCTTTTGGGATATCCTGTAGGGAATTCCAAAAATACAAACTTAGTCGATCTCTACTACAGTGGAGGAACCTTTATACCAAATTTCAACTTCGTACCTCCAGTGGTTTGGGCAGGCAGTTTTCCAATTTGTGAGACTGTTTATGGGGAGACTTTTCTCCTTTTTGCCCGTTCCCGTAGAAATTTACAAAATCCCGGCTTAGCGCACGTCTATGCCGAATATCAAGAAACCTTGTTTTAGTGGAGATATCCGTGGGGGGAGGAAAAAAGTACTTTTTTTTTAAATTATATTTTTTTAAATGGTACTTTTTGGAAATTATCGGTTGCCACAACTGAATTCGGTTGGGGCAACCGAATTACGAGGTTGCAGCAACCGACCCAATTCGGTTGGAAAAAATTCGGTT
Organism: Leucophora obtusa; assembly: GCA_949987735.1. Lineage (NCBI taxonomy): Eukaryota > Metazoa > Arthropoda > Insecta > Diptera > Anthomyiidae > Leucophora > Leucophora obtusa. Next base: position 105,734,158 of record OX465299.1, on the reverse strand, counting down.
GTCACAACGGAATTGTTTTGAGAGTGTACACTCATACAAATAAGTCCGTAAAAATAGCAGAAAAAGTTACTAAAAATTAGTTAAAAATGATGCTGCAGAAAAAACTGCTAATATTAGCAGAATCAGTTTGCTAAATATTAATAAAATGAAAACAACAAAAAAACTGTTCAATTTACAGAATTTTAGTAATATTTGAGCTAAATTGTTGTTAATTGCAAATAACAATTTAACCTGCTAAAATTAGCAAAAAAATTGCTGAATAGTAGTTTAATAAAAATAGCAAAAAAAACTGTTAAATTTACAGAATTTTAGTAATATTTGAGCTAAATTTTTGTTAATTGCAAATACCAATTTAACTTGCTGAAATCAGCAAAAAAAATTGCTAAATAATAGTAGAATGAAAATAGCAAAAAAAAAACTGTTAAATCTACAAAATTTTTGCTAAAATTTTCTGAAATCAACAAAACTTTTGCAGATTACTAGTGGACTGGAAAAATGTAAAAAAAGGAGCAAATGAAATGGAAATTAATAAATAAAAAATAAATGTGTATTTAAAAACATACTTGGGACCAGTTTATTGAATGTGTCAATTAATTGAAAATTTTTCAATTGGCATTGTTCAATGCCTAAATGCCCATTTATAATTGATGAAAGAAGTATTTGTTTTCATGTTTTAATAAAAGAATTAATTAAGAAAAAAAATTAAAAATTCGCGTATTTTTTATATTTTTTTATATTACAATGCTTTTTCTTCAATTATGTGTACATTTCATTACCATTGTTTTCGTCAATGTAAATTGAAAAAAAATTTCATTGGCATTGAATGGTGATGAAATTTTTTGGCATTGACATTGAGATAAAGTAATGCCAATTATATTTCAATGCCAATGAAAATTTCCCAAGAATGATTTTTTGTAAAAGTGGTAATATTTATAGACAATACTATGTTAACCCATGATACAACCATACTAGGTAGATGCATTAGAACAAACAACAACAAAAAATGTAATCGGCTACTTTTGATACATAGCGAAAGCATACGAAAAAATCCCTGAACTGTCATAAGAAAACCCTGAACTGTCAAACTCTCCCTTATGCATTTACCTAGTATGGTTGTATCATGATGTTAACCATAACAAAATGTATTAAAGAGACCCTTCTTTTGATGTTCATTGTTTGCTGATCGGATATGTACTTCCGAATTTATTTGAGTTTCCATTTTCACCTCTAAAGCTCCACCCACAGGAAAGAATGTGTGGCCGATTAAAAATATTGTATTCTTCAAATAAGCTTAAAAAGTACAATATTGGGGAAAAAAAATTAGGGTCATCCCCGTAAACTCCACTTGCTCCCCAGAGATACTTTAAATCACAATTTTCATATTAAAATGGTTCGTCCAAAATAAACCTTGATCTTTGAAAATTCATGTATTACGATAATTAGAAACTTTTCTCATAAATTTTAATAATTTAGATATTTTATGAGTAGGACAAATTTTCAACCATTTCAATTTAGCTTTATTTAAAAACTTTTTGCATTATTTTTGGCGAGTTAAAAATATGCAGTAATTTTTATGAGTCATTTAACATTCTGTTTATAAGAGCTCCAAAATTGGTGGTTTAGTTTACAAAAAACTTGTAAAATTAGCAAATCTTCTGTTAAAAATTAGTAACTAAAATTCAGCAAAATACTGTAAAGTTAGCAAATTTATTGTTAAAAATTAGTAACTAAATTCAGCAAAAAAAAAATAGCAAAAAAGTTTGTAAGTTAGTAATGTGGAGTTAGCAAAAAAATTAACTAAAAATTAAATTTAAACTAAAAATTAGTTAAAAGTTTGTTAAGTTGAAGTACTAATAGTTTTACTAACTTTTCTACAAACTTTTTTCTATGAGTGTATATATAGAGATTGTGGAAGAAGTAATTAATTACAAAAATTCTCAATTACATATAAAAAAATTCAAAATAATAACAACAACCCGTGTAAAAAAGTTTAGATCTGACCAGATCTTTTTGGTTCTCAATAGATATGATTGAATCTAATTAGATCCTTTACCAGATCACATCAAATATGATCAGATATGGCATATGTGGTAATACCTTATGGCAAGATCTGATCAGATCTAGTGCCAAATTTGTTCAAATCTAAAGTGATCTGGACAAATGCGCCAGATATGCCTAGATCTGATCAGATCTCAAATTTGTCCCCAATTTTGAGATCTAACTAGATCTGGTAAGATCTACAAAGATCTGGCCAGATATGCCTAGATCTGATCAGATCTAATTAGATCTCAAATTTGTCCCCAATTTTGAGATCTAATTAGATCTGGTAAGATGTGCTGAGATCTGGCCAGATCTGATCTTTTTTACACGGGAATCCTATTTATATAATTAAATAAGGTGCTTTATTTTAAAACGAAAACAATGAATTAAGTAACATAAGCTGTTTTTTCGACATAACTACATCCGTTAACTCAGAAAAAAACTCAAAGTACAATACGACAAAAACTGACACATAATTTTCCGTATGCATAATTATCAACGTTGAAAACTCGACGTTTTTTTGAGACAAAACTAAAGCATTACTTTTCCCATGCGCGTTAACTTTTAACGCGGATAATTATCAATGTTGAAATATCAACTTTTACTTTAGTACTTTTTATGGTACTATTAGAACTTCAAAATAACTACACTCATACAAATAAGTCCGTAAAAATAGCAGAAAAAGTTACTAAAAATTAGTTAAAAATGATGCTGCAGAAAAAACTGCTAATATTAGCAGAATCAGTTTGCTAAATATTAATAAAATGAAAACAGCAAAAAAACTGTTAAATTTACAGAATTTTAGTAATATTTGAGCTAAATTGTTGTTAATTGCAAATAATAATTTAACCTGCTAAAATTGGCAAAAAAATTGCTAAATAATAGTAGAATGAATATAGCAAAAAAAAAACTGTTAAATCTACAAAATTTTTGCTAAAATTTTCTGAAATCAACAAAACTTTTGCAGATTACTAGTGGACTGGAAAAAGGTGAAAAAGGAGCAAATGAAATGAAAATTAATAAATAAAAAATAAATGGGTATTTAAAAACATACTTGGGACCAGTTTATTGAATGTGTCAATTAATTGAACATTTTTTCAATTGGCATTGTTCAATGCCTAAATGCCCATTTATAATTGATGAAAGAAGTATTTGTTTTCCTGTTTTAATAAAAGAATAAATTAAGAAAAAAAAAATAAAAATTCGCGTTTTTTTTATATTTTTTTTATATTACAATGCTTTTCTTCAATAATGTGTACATTTTATTACTATTGTTTTCATCAATGCAAATTGAAAAAAATTTCATTGGCATTGAATGGTGATGAAATTTGTTCGCACTGACATTGAGATAAAGTAATGCCAATTATATTTCAATGCCAATGAAAATTCCCAAGAATGATTTTTTGTAAAAGTGGTAATATTTATAGACAATAATATGTTAACCATAACAAAATGTATTTCAGAGACCCTTCTTTTGATTTTCATTGTTTGCTGATCGGATATGTACTTCCGAATTTATATGAGTTTCCATTTTCACCTCTAAAGCTCCACCCACAGGAAAGAAGGTGTGGCCGATTAAAAATATCGTATTCTTTAAATAAGCTTAAAAAGTACAATATTGGGGGAAAAAATTAGGGTCATCCCCGTAAACTCCACTTGCTCCCCAGAGATACTTTTAATCACAATTTTCATTTTAAAATGGTTCATCCAAAATAAACCTTGATCTTTGAAAATTAATGTATTACGATAAATAGAAACTTTTCTCATAAATTTTAATAATTTAGATATTTTATGAGTAGGACAAATTTTCAACCATTTCAATTTAGCTTTATTTAAAAACTTTTTGCATTATTTTTGGCGAATTAAAAATATGCAGTCATTTTTATGAGTCATTTAACATTCTGTTTATAAGCGATCCAAAATTGGTGGTTTAGTTTACAAAAAATTTGTAAAATTAGCAAATCTTCTGTTAAAAATAAGTAACTAAAATTCAGCAAAATACTGTAAAGTTAGCAAATTTATTGTTAATAATTAGTAACTAAATTCAGCTCAGCAAAAAAAATAGCAAAAAAATTTGTAAGTTAGTAATGTGGAGGTAGCAAAAAAATTAACTAAAAATTAAATTTTAACTAAAAATTAGTTAAAAATTTGTTAAGTTGAAGCACTAACAGTTTTACTAACTTTTCTACAAACTTTTTTCTATAAGTGTATGGTACTCCTTAGACTCATTTGGTACTATTGTTAAATTTTCAACAAAAAAAAAGTGAAAATTGAGAAAAATAAATTCAGAGAATATAATTTAAAAAAAAGGGCTTAGGTACAAAAAATATAAAAAATTTGGTGAATCAAAGGAAAATCTAAAATTGTGACGATGACGATTTCTGAATTTCAACTGACATTTTCTGAATTTCAATTGATATTTTCTGAATTTTAATTGATGTTTTCTGAATAATAATTGATATTTTCTGAATTTAAAATGATGTTTTCTGAATTTCAAATCATATTTTTTGAATTTCAATTGATATTTTTTGAATTTCAAATGATATTTTCTGAATTTCAATTGATATTTTCTGAATTTCAAATGGAAAATCTGAATTTCAAGTGATGTTTTCTGAATTTCAAATGAAAATTCTGAATTTCAATTGATGTTTTCTGAATTTCAAATGGAAATTCTGAATTTCAATTGATATTTTCTGAATTTCAATTGATATTTTCTGAATTACAATTGCGAAAGGTGTAGATCCAGTTTCTGCCTTTTTTATGGACAGGCTTCATCAGTGATTTTCCATTAAATTGGATTATTGTTTATATTTTTATTGTCAAATTGTCTCTATTTGAATACTTTCAGAAGTGATTAAACAAACTACTTTTGATTTCTTGTTTATCTTCTTATTTCCTCCGTGTCACCTTTTCGCACATGTTGCCACACTGACGTATGGTTTTTACGTACAAGTGCAGGCAATGTGTATATATTGGAGACGGACAGCCAACAGGGCATTTTTATTTTTTTAGTTAAGTGTTGTTTTTTCAAACGCGTCGTATAGACCAAATACAATTAATATTGTAATTAATATGTATTTTAATTCTAATTTAGTAGGTTTGAGGTTAAGAAGAAGAATAAACATTTTCTTCAAAAGTTATAAACACATTAAATTTGCAAATCAGGCTAGATCGAGTTTCTGCCTTTTTTATGGACAGGCTTCATCACTGATTTTACATTAAATTGTATTATTTCTTTGCTTCAAAAATCTCGAATTTTGTGCCAAAAAAAAGCATTATTTGCGAAAAGTTTTGCTTTACTTCTTCAATTTGCAAAAAGTACAGCTGAAGCACATCGACTGCTCATCGAAGCTTATCGTGAATATGTTCCATTGATTTCAACGTGCTAGAGATGGTTTGCGCGGTTCAGAAGTAGTAATTTTGACACGGAAGACAAAGACCGCACAGGTCAGCCAAAAAAGTTAAAAGAGATGAATTGGAGGCATTTCTCGATGAAGATTGTTGTTAGGCTCAAGAAGAACTTGCAAAATCATTGACAATTTCAAATCGTTTGCAAGCAGCAGGATTCATACAAAAGCAAGGAAATGGGTACCACACGATTTGAAGCCGAGAGACGTTGAAAGTCGATATTGCATGTCCGAAATGCTGCTTGAACGCCATAAAAATAATCCATTTTTGCATCGAATCATTACTGGCGATGAAAAATGGATCCATTGCGACAATCTGAAGCGTAAGAAATCGCATGTGAAGCATGGCAGAAGGGTCTCATCTATTATGAGCTGCTGAATTCAGGCCAGACGATCAATGGACCTGTACCGAATACAATTGATTCGATATAATATTCCATCATGATAACACTCAGCCACATGTTGCAAGACTGGTTAAAAACTATTTAGAAAATAGTGGTTGGGAATTTTTGCCTCACCGCCTTATATTCCAGACCTTGCCCCTTCCGACTGCCATTTGTTTCGACCGATGCAGAACGCTCTCACTGGAATACGTTTCACTTCAGAACAGGGTATCCGAAATTGGCTTCCTTGCCTCAAAAAAGGAGCAGTTACTTTGGTGTGGAATAAATATGTTTCCAGAAAGTTGGGAAAAGACCATAGCTAACGATGGCCACTGTTTCACAGTAACATAAATGCACAAAATTTGCCAAAAATATCGCATTTTTAAGTTATACACCCAATTTTCTTCTAGATACAAAATTATTTTGTATTTAAACCAAATATTTGTATCTTTAGAAATCTCTTTTTTTGTACTTTTATAAAATTTCGTAAAATATACAAATAAAAATTCGATACTAGAAACGAAATATCATTTGTACATATTACAAAAATATTCGTAATGTCAAAATAACCAAAACTTTCGTAAAATGAACCATATTTTTTCGTGTATTTTACCTATGGATTATTATGAGTGTAGACTTTAGTTCATTTCAATTGTAAAGTAACTTAATTTTTAGTAAACTTTAAGAAAATTTTAGCTAACGTCAAATAATTTTAAGTTATTGATTTAATTGATTCAACTGAGACATTTTTATTTGGGTAAATTTTTTTATTCCTTCGATATTACTCCTACACTCATAATAATCCATGCTTAAAAATACGAAAATATTTTTCGTAAATATTTTTTCGTACAATATACAAACCTTTGGTTTATATCACAAATATTTTGTATACAACAAATTTCATAAATTTACAAATTTCGTAAATAATACAAACACGATTTTGTAAATTATTTTTAGTATAAAGTACAAAAAAATTGTAATACTACAAAATGTTTGTACTAAGTTGATGGTAAAAAATTGATTAAATTTAAGAATTTCGTAAATTATACAAATAAAGTTGAATGAAAAAATGTTTGTATAATGTAAAAAAATATCTTAATATTACCAAATACCATTTAGTAAACATACAAATTTTTTTTTATTTAACGATTTCGTTTGTATATTTTACAAATATTTTAGAGTTATTCATTAATATTTTTTGTAGAATAAACAAAATTATTTTGAATTTTTACAAAATATTTATATATTTACAAAACTTTTTTGCAACATTTCGTAAAATATACTAAACATCTGTCATTAATTCTCATTTGTTGAAATAGTGTTGAACGAAATAGTGTAACAACAAAGTTTTTCTTTGCTTAAAAAATCTCGAATTTTGTGCCAAATAAAGCATTATTTGCGAAAAGTTTTGCTTTACTTCTTCAATTGAATATGTTCCATTGATTTCAACGTGCTAAAGATGGTTTGTGCGGTTCAGAAGTGGTGATTTTGACACGAAAGACAAAGACCGCACAGGTCAACCAAAAAAGTTGGAAGAGATGAATTGGAGGCATTTCTCGATGAAGATTGTTGTTAAACTCAAAAAGAACTTGCAAAATCATTCGGAGTTTCTCAAGCAGCAATTTCAAATCGTTTTCAAGCAGCAGGGAAATGGGTACAACAAGCAAGAAAATGGGTACCACACAATTTTTGCATCGAATCATTACTGACGATGAAATATGGATCCATTACGACAACCCGAAACGTAAGAAATAGTATGTGAAGCATGGCAGAAGGGTCTCATCTATTATGAGCTACTGAAATCGGGCCAGGCGATCACAGGGGACCTGTACCGTCTGGCCCTGGTATCCGAAATTGGCTTGATTAGTTCTTGGCCTCAAAAACTGAGCAGTTGTTTTGGCGCGGAATAAATATGTTTCCAGAAAGTTGGGAAAAGATCATAGATAACAATGGCCAATGTTTCACAGTAACATAAACGCCCAAAATTTGCCAAATATATCGTATTTTTAGGTTATACACCCAATTTTCTACTAGATACAAAATTATTTTGTATTTAAACCAAATATTTATATCTTTACCAATCTTTTTTTTGTACTTTTATAAAATTTCGTATAATATACAATAAAAATTCGATACTAGAAACGAAATATCATTTGTACATATTACAAAAATATTCGTAATGTCAAAATAACCAATACGTTCGTAAAATGAACCACATTTTTCGTTTATTTTACCTATGGATTACACTATGCGACAGTCAAAATCGGGATGGGATGAAACCAACGTGACATGTTATATCGGTCAAAAACAAGTTATACGTGTCCCGGCGTTTCGCTGGGTCACGTCCAGGAATCGAGATATATCGATTTGAAGTTAGTAACTATCATATAGGGGAAATTGTCACCTTTGGTGGTCTTTTTTTGGACATAACTCGAGAACCACTAGTCCGATTTTGCTCAAACAATTTTAAAAAAATTAAAAATTACAATTCCTTTAATCTGTTCATATAACGTTTTTCTATATACTCAACAGTTTTGCCGGTAAAAATAAATGTATGAAGAAAAAAAATATTTTTTGCCTAAAATATTAAATTTTTTTATTTTTTAAATTCATAAAAAATCCAAAAGGGAAAAAAAGGCAAGTCGTATTACTTTCACGCAAAGTCACATAACCTTTAAACAAAATGAGACATAGATCATGAAAATCGATGGACGCGTTTCGCTTTTATTCACAATTAAGTGAAGGTATCTCATTTTGACAAGAATATTGATTTTATGTTTCAATGAGTTTGGATAATATTTATTATATATTATTATTAACACGTAAAATTAAAAATTATTACAGGTAATTATTAGGTTATTACATAGATACATAGGTTATAAAAATCGATGAACGCAAAACTTATTTTCGTTTGTTTGCGCCCTTTACTTTCTTGAGTGGTGGTTCGCCCACTTGTTCAGAGTCTGTATCGGATGAGGATCTGTCTTCATCTGGAAAAAATCAATTGTTTTTAATCAGTCAGTTAACTTAATTTTTGTGACTTACCCTCGCAGGAAACTCCCATTGTATATTCTTCTTCTTCATCTTCATTGTCGGGATCGTACGTCTTTTGCGACCACCAACAAATTTCAGCCAGAAGCGAATCGAGCCTTTTGCCTTTATATCGCGTTTCCATTGGCATTGCCACTTGATGGAAGCGCTCGCCATGTTCACCCGACTCTGAGGCTAGCTGCTTGCTGAAGTATTCGAGATGGTGATGCAAGAAGTGAATTTTGAGGGACATATTTCATTTCATTTTCATTTCATTTATTTTATTTGACTTTCCAGCACAACAAGAATGAATTCTTATAATTGACTGTGCTGGAAGATATATTACATTTACAATTTTTAGAAGACAAATACAACATTAAAAATATCAATTTGCTAATTAAATTTAGTTATATAATCATTAAAAATTAAAAATAAAAAATAATAATAATAAAAATAAACAAAAATACAAACATAATTATATTAAAATTAAAAACATTACATTATTTTATTTGAGCAATATTAAAATTTCCCTTTTAAAACGTTGTGTGTTGCTAATAGTTTGAATATTATTGGGCAGATGGCAGATTCACTCCAATTTTCTGGAAGTAGTGCAACATCTTGCTCACAAGAGCGGGGTAATTGTATGCTCGCGTACTTCCCAAAAAATATCGTATGACTTTCTTCACTGCCCTCCACGCAAAGTAATCATTACCTCCCAATTTTGAGATATAACTTGATCTTAGTTTATCCCCATATATACAATGGGATCTAATACGATATGATTGGATACACCCAATTTTGAGATCTAATTGGATCAGCTAGATATTACAGCAGATCTTAAACAATATCAAATTGGATATAATTAGATATTGCGCGAGATCAATTTTTTTTTTACTCGGGAATATATATGGTACCTCATGAACAAAATCTTTAATACAGTTGCAGATATGATAATATATGCCACTAAATTTAGTGCCATATATATTTATATATGGTGTAATATATTAGCATATATGGTGCCATATTAGCATATATGGTGCCATTTCAACCATATATTATTATATATGGTTCCATTTAAACAATATATGGCCATATATGGTATCTCATGATCAAAATTTTTAATACAGTTCCAGATATGATAATATATGATACTATATATAGTGCCATATATATTAACATATGGTGTTATTTAAGTAATATATTACTATATATTTAGCCATTTAAACCATATATTATCATATATAGTGCCATTTCAACAATATATGCTCATATATGGTACCTCATGAACAAAATCTTTAATACAGTTGCAGATATGATAATATATGCCACTATGTATGGTGCAATATATATTTATAAATGGTGTTATTTAAGCAATATATTAGCATATATGGTGCCATTTAAACAATATATGGTCATATATGGTACCTCATGATCAAAATTTGTAATACAATTCCAGATATGATAATATATGATACTATATATAGTGCCATATATATTTATATATGGTGTTATTTATACGAATATATTCGTTCCTTTTACTCCTGCAATGAGCATAGGGCCGCAAATTATTTATTTAAGCAATATATTACCATATATGATGCCACATAATATATGGTGCGATTTCAACAATATATGCTCATATATGGGACCTCATGAACTACATTTTTAATACAGTTTCAGATATGACAATATATGCTACTATATATAGTGCAATATATATTGATATTTGATATCATTTAAACAATATATTACCATATATGGTGACATTTAAACCATATATTATGATATATGTTGCCATTTCAACAATATATGGTCCTATATGGTACCTCATGAATAACATTTTTTATACAGTTCCAGATATAGTACCATATACTTTGATATATCGTATCATTTAAACAACATACCATGTATGGTACCATTTGAACAATATATTTTCATATACAGTACCATTTAAACAATGTATTGTCATAATGTATTGTCAATAATAATAAGGTTGGTCACCGTTATCGTTATAATACCGTTATCGCTAAAATACCGTTTCAAATTGAATACCGTTACCGTTATCGATACTTCTAACAAAAATTCCAAATACCGTTATCGATACCGATACCGTTATTTTTATGGGTAGTTACCGGTATTTTACCGGTATTTATTATTTTATATAAAAATTACAATTTTTTTATTTTTTGTTTTATAATCTTGAGTGTTTTTTTACAAAAAAAATTTATAGATAATAATATTACTTATTAAAACTACCAGTATTGAATTTATAGCTTAAAATCTGCATTTTCAGTACTTAAAATTAAAAATATGCCATGTTTTTACTTGTTTCTATATGTTTTTAACATAATTTTTAATACCGGTAAATACCGTTACCTTTACCGTTACCTAAACAAACGAAATCCGATACCGTTACCCTTACCGTTATTCGTTTCGGTAACCAACCTTGATAACAACTCATCAGCAACTACAATATTAACTGTATTTCAGAATCTATTAATTGTATTTCAGAAATTATCGAATGTATTTCAGAAATTATTAATTGCATTTCAGAAATAATCAAATCAATTTCAGAATTTGTTGATTGTATTCAATAGTTAATAGAGGAAAATTTCTGAAATACAATTGATAATTTCTGAAATACATTTTGATAATTTCTGAAATACAGTTGTGAATTTCAGAAATACAATTAATAATTTCTGAAATACAATTGATAAAACTGAAATTCAATTGACTAGTTCTGAAAAGCAATTCATAAATCTGAAAAATAATTGATAAGTTCTGAAATACAATTGATTATTTCTGAAACACAATTGATAAATCTTGATACAATTGGAAATGGAGTAGAGCGTCAAAAAGATGTATATAAAATTATTTTATTAAAAAAATTCAATTTAATAAAAAAAAATATAATTTTATAAAAAAATATATAGAAAAAAATTATAATTTTATAAAAAGAAATTCATATTGCAAAACAATAAAATTTTATCCGAAAAATGGTGGATCGTACTGCAGTAACTTAGATCCACCTCGGATCTAATATGATGAAATACGATCCGAAAAATGAGTTTATCTAATTATATAAAATTGGATGTGACATAATGATAATCAAGAAGTAATTTCAATAGAATGTACAATTTAATGCAATCTGAGCGATATCTGAATGAATTATTTTTGTCTAATGGTATCCAATAAAATGTAACTTTTTGTATTAAATCTAATTTTATATAATTAGATTAACCCGGGTAAAAATTTTAATATGGTGTCTTATATTATTGTATCTCATTTGATAAGTTCCCATATACAACCACATACAATTTGATCCAAAAAATGGGTTATCTACATGTGTCGAATTATATCAAATTAGATATAATGTGATACAATTTCATCCGAGATTTGTCCATATCCAGGACATCAAATTATTTGATGTCCTTATATAATTAACTCAGATAGTAGGTAGATTTTTATGACTAGAAGTTATGCTTAACAGTTATTAAGTAAATAAAACATAACAAAATGTCTAAAAATTTTCTTACAAAATTGATTGTTTTTTTATAAAAATGCATTTGAAAAGCACTCTTATTAAACGTACGCATAATTTTTTTAATATGAAATTATATATAAAAAATAACTTGAAATTATTTGTTTATAGAGCCTTATATGCTTATGTTTGAAGTTAATTAATTCTTCATTTGCAGCTAACTAAATTTGATGTTGAACTATATATTAATTTGTATGGAATAATATATAAAGTTATATAAAATTACAAGTAAATATTTTTAGTATGGCGTCACATAAATTTTCATGTAACTTGGCATGGAACCATATGTAACCATATCGCCCACTTCATATATATTGATTAAATTTATATGGCTTATGGAGTAAGATTTGGGAACATATAATAGTATCAATTGCCATATAAAAAATACGTTCAAAAAATAATATCAGATGTAGTTGAAAATAATGATATGTGTCTCAATGTGATTCCATTCACCGCCAGATGTAGCTTAATCACATTATATATGATTATTTTTATTTTTACTCGCGTAACCCATTTTTTCGATCTGCCATTTTTCGGATCAAATTAGATATAAGTTTATCCCCAAATATATTGCTGGATCTAATTCGATCTGCCATTTTTCGGATCAAATTAGATCTAAGTTTATCCACAAATATATTGCTGGATCTAATTCGATGTGCCATTTTTCGGATCAAATTAGATCCAAGTTTATCCCCAAATATATTGATGGATCTAATTCGATCTGCCAAAATTGAGATCAAATTAGGTTTAAGCTTATCCACAAATATATAGCTGGATCTAATTCGATCCGCCATTTTTCGGATCAAATTAGATCTAAGTTTATCCGCAAATGTATAGCTGGATCCGCCATTTTTCGGATCAAATTAGATCTACATTTATCCCCAAAGATATCATTTGACCTCCCAATTTTGAGATATAACTTGACCTCAATTTATCCCTATATATATACAATGGGATCTAATACGATATGATTGGATACACCCAATTTTGAGATCTAATTGGATCACCTAGATATTACAGCAGATCTTAAACAATATCAAATTGGATATTATTAGATATTGCGCGAGATCAATTTTGTTTACTCGGGTAGGCACAAAATCCTCTCACCAAATGACAAATTTAGTGTAGGCCCAGAATAAGAGCGCAGAGGCTAGCGATTTACGCTCTGAGAAAAATTGCGTTTAAAAAAAACGGGTATTTACAGTGCTTTTTCAGATTTCTGGCAGTGCTTTTAGTGCTTTTTGTACAGTTTATATTTTTGGTATTTGTTTTCGTTTTTTTTAATTTTTCTTGAGTTTTCTGTCAAAGTTGAAAAAATAATACGAACTATACAAAAAAAACATTTTTTCACAATGTTTGTAGTACAATTTTAAATAGCAACTTCGTTATATTTAAACTTAAAAATTTTTGGTGCTTTTTTACCCCTTTTTTGGTTATTTTTTGAATCTTTTTTACACGATTTTACAAAGCTAAAATCAGAGTTGTGAAATTTGATACTTTTTGAGTACCCAATACTACTCAATACTTTTCAATTCAGTACTCGATACTACTCAATACTTTTAATGGTATTTTTGAATTTAAAAATAAAAATGTTATTAATTCGTATTTAATAGGAAAAATAATAACAATTCACATACACGTGTTAAATAATTATTTTTACTTACATTTTAATTAATTTAAAACATTTTAAATAAATTAATTACATAATTTTTCCTAAAAACTCGTTACAAATTTCTTTGCTTCACAAATAGAGTTGTATTTTCAGAGTTGTATTTTTAGAGTAATATTTTTAGAGTTGTATTTTCATACGAAAAATACACATTTCTACGGAAAATTGCATCTTTAAAAGTATTGAGTAGTACCGTTTTAGTATTGAGTACTCAAAAAAACAGTCAGTATTGAGTACTCAGTACCGGAATACTCAATACTTTTACAACTCTAGCTAAAATGTGTTTTTAAATTCTTTATTAAAATTTTTAAAAAATTAATATCGTGCCTTTTTACCCCATTTTTGGTAAATTTTTACCCTTTTTACCCGTTTTCATAATCCTCACGGTGCTTTCCTGCCTTCAAGAGTTGGCAACACTGTAATTGAGTATGTATTATATATAACTACACTCAAATAAAAAATTTGTAAACAGTTTCCAATCGCACTATACTATTTTTATACTGATTATTAGTACAATTTTTATTTTAGTAATCATTTTTGCTATTCTCTTATTACAAATTACGGATTTTTTTACTAAATTTGTAAACAGTTTCCAATCGCACTATACTATTTTTATACTGATTATTAGTACAATTTTTATTAGTAATCATTTTTGCTATTCTCTTATTACAAATTACGGAAAAACATTTTACTAATTTTTCAAAACCGAGTGCTAAATTTAGCAGAAAAATATTCTAATTTAAAAATAGTTTTTTTTTTTGATTATTTACAATTCTTGTTTAGTTTATATTTGTTACTATTGATATATTCTTAGTTTAGAATTAACACCCAGAAAATTTTATTGCATCTCCAATGCATAAAATGGCAATAACCGGAGAACCGTTTGCAATTTTGACTTCAAATTAAAAGTACGATGAAGTAATTATACGCTTGTTACAATCGAAAGAAAAAATTTTTTTTTTTAGATTTTACATTTTTTTTTATTTTTTAGTACAATTTTTTGCTAATTTCAGCAGATTGATTTTAAATTACAGTTTACAGCAATTTACTGAAATTTAGTAGCTGCAACTAATTATTTATACTAATTTCATTGTACTAAAATTATGATATTTAGTAAGCTTTTTAACTGATTTTAGCAAATCGATTTTGAATTGCATTTTATATAAATTTTACTAAAATTTATGTAGCGGCTATTAATTTTATTGTAGCGGCTACTAATTTTATTGTACTACAGATCAGCAGACATGTGTTGCTAAAATTAGCAAAAAATAACGTGGCCTCAAAACAGTTAAATTTCCCGTAATAATAGCAAAAGTTTCAGTAGCCATTACAGACTTTTTTGGTTGAGTGTAGGAGACTTCATGCCACTCATATGTCTCTTTGTTTACTACAAACATAATATACAATACTAAACGACAAACTAACGAGCTACTAATAATGTTCAATATCTAAGTTCAATAAAGAAAACAAAAATCTTTAATAATTTAAAAAGTTTATATTTTTTTTGTAAAAAAATAGAAATAGAGTCAGAAGAGCCATTGACGTCCTTCGTTAGCTGTACTCTTTGGTATTACAAAATGTAGTGAACACCAGCAAAAATAACAATAGCGTTGACAACATTGGTGAGAGTATGAGAAAGAAAAAATGGGAGAATAACAAAATCCGCCATTAAAATAAAATAGAGTCTATCTCACAACAGATACGCCCAGCGATTTTTAAATGTCAAAATGTATGGAAAAAATCGCTGCTCTCTTATGCTGGGCCTACACTTACTCAACACTTTACTTACACAATTTTCGAGTACGGAAACGCTTTTAAGTAAGTTTCGGTAAATTTGGGTACTTACGGGAAAGCACTTTATTTTTGTGCATGTCAAAAAAAAAAAGAAAGAGTATACAATAATCGCAAAAGCGCGGCTAATATAGTAAATATTGCAATATTCTTTACGCAGGGGATTTTTAGCATATATTTGTATATGGTAATTTAGCAGATTTTTAGCACAATGAATATTTCAACATCTTTGTGATTTTTTTGTTTGAAATATTTTTAGCATATTTTTCGTTTTTCAGGATTTAGCAGAACTTAGCATATTTTTTTGAGTGATTTAGCATATGTATTTGAGTCGAAAGCTTATGTCATCACTGATGTAATATAATTATGAAGTAACAATAATTTTTTTAGGTGCATTTCCCAGTTTAGTTTATGTTTCGAAATAAGTATTTCTTAAATTTAATCTTTTGAGATGATTTTGTGCAATCGTTAAACTTTTTAACAAGCATTCTATAAAAAGATTTAAAACCCCATCATTATTGCTATTTCTGTTAACTTTACCTATCCAAACACTTCAGAATTGTTTTTTAAAAATTTTTAGTTAAAAAAAATTTTTTTTTGAAAATGTAATTGAATTCGGTTAAATTGGAAGTAATTAATTACTGCTTAATTACAATTACTTGTAATATGTAATTGAACAATTTCAATTACAATTACTTGTAATGTGTAATGAAATTTTTTAATTACAATTACAAGTAATTGTAATTGAATTTTTTTTCAATTACAATTACATCTGATTGTAATTGACTTTAGTCCTTAATTACAATTACATTTTTGTAATTGTAATTGGGGATACCTCAATTACACTTTACATGTAATACCCGTGTAAAAAAGATCAGATCTGGCCAGATCTCAGCACATCTTACCAGATCTAATTAGATCTCAAAATTGGGGACAAATTTGAGATCTAATTAGATCTGATCAGATCTAGGCATATCTGGCCAGATCTTCTTAGATCTTACCAGATCTAATCAGATCTCAAAATTGGGGACAAATTTGAGATCTAATTAGATCTGATCAGATCTAGGCATATCTTGCGCATTTGTCCAGATCACTTTAGATTTGAACAAATTTGGCACTAGATCTTATCAGATCTTGCCATAAGGTATTATCAAATATGCCATATCTGATCATATTTGATGTGATCTTGTACAGGATCTAATTAGATTGAATCATATCTATTGAGAACCAAAAAGATCTGGTCAGATCTAAACTTTTTTACACGGGTAGTAATTGAAATGTAATGATTAACCCCCAGGTCTGTAAGCAATATATAGAACTGATGCTCAGATCTCCATTAATTTTTTGAGTGTCATGTAGGGTTGCCAGATACCAAAAGTCAAATAACTGGACATTGGAAAAAATACACCCGGATTTTAAAAAAATAACTGGACAATTTAAAAATATACTTACACTGAAAAAACAGTAGGCACCAACAATGGGAGTTTGTAAAAGCAATCACATTTTCTTTTAAATTGAAATTTTATTCCCAACAATTTTTTTGTTTGAATAATTTGTAACTCGTTTGTAAATTGTTATCTTTCATATAAAAATTGTTTAAAAATAAAAATTCAAAGTTACAAAAAAAAAGAAAATTTTTTTAGGATTTACAAATTTCTTTGTTGGTGCTTTTTAAAAAGTTTTTTTTGTACACTCATAATAATCCATATGTAAAATACACGAAAAATGTAGTTAATTTTACGAAAGTTTTGGTTATTTTGACATTACGAATATTTTTGTAATATGTACAAATTTTTCGTTTCTAGTATCGAATTTTTATTTGTATATTTTACGAAATTCTATAAAAGTACAAAAAAAGATTGATTTAAATACAAAATAATTTTGTATCTAGTAGAAAATTGTCTGTATAACCTAAAAATGCGATATATTTGGCAAATTTTGGGCGTTTATGCTACTGTGAAACATTGACCATAGTTATCTATGATCTTTTCCCAACTTTCTGGAAACATATTTATTCCGCGCCTAAACAACTGCTCATTTTTTGAGGCGAAGAACGAACCAAGCCAATTTCGGATACCCTCTTCTTAAGTGAAGCGTATTCCTGTGAGAGGATTCTGCATCGATCGAAATAAATGGTAGTCGGTATTCCCAACTACTATTTTCCTAATAGTTTTTAACCGGTCTTGCAACATGTGGCTGAGTGTTGTCATGATGGAATATTATATCCTCATTTCTGGTAGCATATTCCGGGCGTTTTTCGGCCATTGCTCGCTTCAAATTAACCAAAAGTATTCGGTACAAGTCCCCTGTGATCGTCTGGCCCTATTTCAGCAGGTCATAATAGATGAGACCCTTCTGCCATGTTTCACATACGATTTGTTACGCTTCGGGTTGTCGTAATGGATCCATTTTTCATCGCCAGTAATGATTCGATGCAAAAATGGCTTATTGTCATGGCGTTCAAGCAGTATTTCAGACATGCAAAATCGTCTTTCAACGTCTCTGGGCTTCAAATCGTGTGGTACTCATTTCTTTGCTTTTGTATGAATCCTGCTGCTTACAAACGATTTGAAATTACTGCTTGAGTAACTCCCAATGATTTTGCAAGTTCTTCTTGAGTTTACTAGCAATCTTCATCGAGAAATGCCTCCAATTCATCTCTTCGAAATTTTGTGGCTGACCTGTTCGGTCTTTGTCTTCCGTGTCAAAATCACCACTTCTAAACCGCACAAACCATCTTTAGCACGTTGAAATCAATGGAACATATTCAACTGAACAAGTAAAGCAAAACTTTTCGCAAATGATGCTTTTTTGGCACAAAATTCGGGATTTTTTAAGCAAAGAAAAACTTTGTTGTTTACACTATTTCGTTCAATGACCAAGTGAGAATTAAATGTTGTAAACGTGCAAAAAAGTTTTGTAAATATATAAATATTTTTTAAAAATACAAAATAATTTTGTTTACTCTACAAAAAATATCCCAACAAACACCAGTTCAAGCCTTAGAGAAAATTTGAGATTTACATTTGATATCAAGCCTATATTTCAAATCTGTCTCAATAAATAAAATTGAGTCCATAATTTTATATTGATTAATATTTGAAATCGATTTGAGAGATACACTTGTAAAAGCTTTGAAATTTCTATGTAAACTTCTCTATTTTCCTCTAGTGTTTTTCTATTTAAAAGCATAGGTTTGAGATTTATCATTTATATCAAATCATTTTCAAACTGAAAATAAGTTTTTTTAAATTTTTTAGAAAAATTATCTTCACATTAGAAAATTATATATATTTCAAGTATTTGTGGAGTATTTTTCTATATTCGATAATGATTTGAGATAATTTTGTATGTATAACATATCTCAAATAACAAAACAAAAATGTCAATAAATAAAATATATATTGGAAAAGTTTACGCCTAGAAATATCTCATTTTACAGGAAGAGGCAACGCGTTTTTTATATGTTAAAAGGAGCTGCGAAGGTAAGTAATAAAATATGATAACAGTGAATATAAAAAATTAACTTATTTCATCAATATTTTACAGATCGTACTTTTTACAGCGAATGTTGTCATCAAGGTTGAGCTTTGAATTTTTCAGGTAAGATATGATTTCAACTAAGCATTTTAAGCGCTCCGTTTTTCATTACGAGACCAATAAAAAAAAATCTTATACTACATTTATACCTGATCAGAAACTACCTGGTTTTTGGCTCTTGTAGTTTTTAGCTGGACAAAACGCATACAAAAAAACAAGCAAAAACTACCCTACGGGAAATTTTAACAAACTGTCACCTAACTGGCCCCTTTATATGAAATAGATTGGTCACTTTTACATAGCGTTGTCATAGGAGGGGGAAATTGACCCCTTCTGATATGTCACAAGACAAATCCCAGTACAGGTCCCTGAACTTTGTTTTTTATGAGAGTTCAGTAACCTGTCCTAGGATTTGTCTTGTGACATGTTACAAGGGGTCAATTTCCCCCTCCTATGACAACGTCATGAAAAAGTGACCACTGTATTTCATATAAAGGGGCCAGTTCGGTGACAGTTTGTTAAAATTTCCCGTAGGGTAGTTTTGTACAAAAACTAGTTGATTTTTGCTCAAGTATAAATGTAAAAGAACAGCCTTTATGCAGTTCTAATAAATATGTTACATGGGCCAGTTTTATAGCCAGAACTATGGACGATTTTTGTCCTAAATATTTCTTAAATTAGAAATTTTGTTTGAAAATTTCTGGCTTAAGCAAAATTTTATTTAAAAAATGGTTCTTAGTGCTGACTATAAAACTGGCCCTGAAAATTTAATGTCTATAAGATTATTTTAATTGTCTTTTCACATTTATATAAACACAGATAAACTTAAAATTTATTAACACTAAAAAGCCAGTTTTATAGTCACAACTAAGAACTGATTTTTGTCTTAAATACTACTCAAGTTACAAAAAAAATTTTTCAATATTTCTTAATTAAGGAAAATTTAAAAAAAAAATTGTTTTTATTTGTGATTATAAAACTGACCCTTAATCATTTTTGTATTTTAAGGTATCCAAATTTGAAGATAACTTTTTACCACCCGGGAGTTTAATTTTTAAGTGGCTTTTAAATATTTTATACTTTACTTTTTTAAATGTTTTTATATTGTAACCATTCAATACAATTTTTTATTTTTTTAAGTGTAAAAATAAATGGTAGTAAGATTTGAAAAGAGTTCATTATTTTCATTGGAGGCAGATTTCATATATAACATATTTCTCAAGTCTTTATAGAAAGTATTTTTCTATTATATAATTAATATTGATAAAAATTTAATATTCATGTTAAATGTTGATTTGAGAAACATTTGAGTATTTGTTACTTTCAAGTCTATATCTCGACTCTAAAAATATTTGAGAAATATGATTGAGCTGTAACTGCCGTTTTTATAGAGAACGGCATGATTCTCAAATTGAGAATAAAAATTCTTAATGCTATTCTCAAAGGTAATGTTTGAGAATTAAACTTGTTCTAAAATCTATATTTACTCAGTTTCAATAGTAATTGTTTGTTGGGATTAATGATTAAATCTAAAATATTTGTAAAATATACAAACAAAATCGTTAAATAAAAAAAATGTTTGTATGTTTTCTAAATGGTATTTGGTAATATTACGATATTTTTGTACATTATACAAACATTTTTTCATTCAACTTTATTTGTATAATTTACGAAATTCTAAAATTTAATAAATTTTTTACCATCAACTTAGTACAAACATTTTGTAGTATTACAATTTTTTTGTACTTTATACTAAAAATAATTTACAAAATCGTGTTTGTATTATTTAAGAAATTTGTAAATTTATGAAATTTGTTGTATACAAAAGATTTGTAATATAAACCAAAGCTTTGTATATTGTACGAAAAAATATTTACGAAAAATATTTTCGAATTTTTAAGCATGGATTATTATGAGTGTATTTACAAATTTGGTATGAGAAAGGTATTTAAAAATTTAATTAGAATTTTGTAAATTCTTTCTGTGTACAGTTCAAAAAAATAAAATTTTGTTTCAATTTGAATTCCGCGTTGTTTTTTCCTTACTTTGAAAAGTTTCAGCAGTTTTTGAGTTTTTTAATATAGGCTCAACTGATACTAAACTGATATTAATTTCAGCGCCCTCTACCGGTGAGTAGTGTAAGTTTTTATTTCCTATCTCTATAATTAATAGTCTCTGATTTTAAGTACAATGTGCTTATATTGTTTTAAAAAGAAATTCAAATAACATGGTTTTTCATTTTATTTTATATAGTGTCCAACTTTTTTTTTTGTACACTGTATATTAGGGTTATGATTTTTTGATTTTTTTTTGCAAATATCAAATTTTACATGCCCTAGCCAAAAAGGCCATAAAAAATATTAAGAAACGCAATCTTACTTTTTCGCTGCTGTCAAAAAACTTCCCGCACCAAAAGGGTTGAAATTTGGCCTATATGGTTTTAGTTTAATTAAAATGTTTCTCCGAAGTTTTAAACAATTGAGACTCAAACGATAATTATTAAAAGCTATTTATGGTAAAAATTACGAGACCTTTTTGGGGGGACTTTTGGTTATATTTTTTGTCGTTTACCATTGGCGGACTTAGGCTGGTCTGACTGCTCTTTGCCCACCCCAGAATTTAAAAATCAATCTGTCTATAATTCTTGTTCTATAATTATTTTTTTTTAAATATCAGTTAATCCTGTGTGTTTGATTGGGAAAATATTTCCTAGTTTCCTAAGAGGATAATTTTTTGGAATCTAAGGGTCAGTTTTACAGCCAGAACTAATATCGATTTTCGTCTTGAATATTTCTTAAATAAGAAATGTCGTTTAAAAATTCTTACTTAAGAAATATTTAAGAAACAAATCGATCTTTGTTCTGGCTATAAGAAAAAAATTTATTGGATTTAATAGTTTTTTAAAGTAATAATTAGTTAATATTACACTCATAAAAAAAATCTGTAAAAATATCAGAAAAAGAAAGAACTGTTTTTTTTTTGCTAAATACTAGTAAAATAAGAACAGCAAAAATAAAGCTGTTAAATTTGCAGAATTTTAGTTATATTAAAGTAAACTTTTAGTTAATTGAAAATGACAAATTTTATTGTAAAATCTACAGAAAATTTTGCTAAATATTAGTAGACTAAAAATAGCAAAAACAAACTGTTATATCTATAATTTTTTGTTATTTTTAAGCTAAATTTAGTTGAATTCAAATAGCAAATATTAGTTCAATGAAATATTTACTAAAAAAAATTGTAAAACTGTAAATTTAACAGGTTTATTTTTGCTGTACTTATTTTACTTGTATTTAGCAAAAAAAATCTGGCAATTTAACAGTTTCTTCTGCAGCTTCATTTTTAACTAATTTTTAGTAACTTTTCTGCTATTTTTACAAATTTTTTTCTATGAGTGTACTATTTTGAGGAAATTTCAATATATTTTAGAAGCAAAAATTCTGCGAAGAAAATGTCAGTTTGTGATCACCTCGGTAATTTAAGTGGTCAAAATATAGGATAGGAGTAGGTTCGTCAGAGGTGGAAGAAAATATGAGACAGGTTTATCTTACACTCAACCAAAAAAGTCTGTAATGGCTACTGAAATTTTGCTGTTATTACGGGAAATTTAACTGTTTTGAGGACAGCGGTACTTTTTGCTAATTTTATTTTTTAATTTTCGTGTCAAGCGAAAAACACGAATGAGCGTCAGCGAATGGGTTGTGTTTAAACCCCGGAAAATCAAAGTGCATTGTTATCCATAAGAGATCATTAACGCTAAATCACAACTTGAATATTAATCTAAATGGCCAAAAAATTGATATTGTATCTTCGATTAAGAATCTGGGCATAATATTCAATGAAACGCTTACAAAGTCAAATCATATTAATTGCATAGTTGGTCGAACTTATGGCATGCTAAAAACGTTATGGCCAACACAATATTTCACACCATTAAAAACCAGGATGTTAATTGCCGAGGCTTATTTGATGCCGTGCCTATTGTATGGATGTAAGCTTTTTTCAAACTGCGATTCAAATAGTATGAATATATTGAATATATTATTCGATAATATCACTAGATATGTTTTCGGATTGGGAAAATTCGTCTCGATTTCACCACATGTAAAGAAATTGTATGGTGTAACTTTTGACAGCTTACTGAAAATAGATGTCTTATATTTCTCCACAAAATTATATATGGGAAGGAGCCTAACTATTTATATGAACGTTTGACCTTCGCAAGAGGTTATGGGCTAAAATCTATAAAGTATCGTACACTTTTTTCTAAATGGCAAATTTTTTGTTCCAACTGCACAGCTTTGGAACTCACTACCTCATAACATTCAGCTTAATAGTAACGCATTCACGTTTAAAAAGAATATTTTTGATTTATTTTCAAACTAAAATTATAATTTATAAATTTTGAGAATTTTATATATTTTCTATTTTATTTTTTAATGTTAAAATGTAAACCCTATAACTCCTTATGATTTGATTTTGATTTAATAATTCAATGTTAAATATTATCTAGTAATTATAAATGTTTTTTTCTTTTTAATAATGTAATATTTTAATTCATCCATTTATAAAAATGTTAATCTTAAAATTATATTTCTATAATTATTTTAATTTTTGCATTAAAAAATACAAAAATTGTTTTTTTCGGACTTTCTATATTTTCATATATTTAGTTAGAATATTCTTCCACCTCAAGTCCAAATTCTAATATGATATTGTCATATTAGATTTTTATTTGTTGTTTCAAAAAGGAAACAACAAATAAAAATCTAATATGACAATAGCTGTATTTTGTCTCATGCCTATCAACGTTAAGTCTTTAAAGCAAATCTACGTTAAACCGATTGTAGTATAAAAAATTTTTAAAGAGGTTATGTTTATAATTTTTCCGTTATAATCGAACGTACGTCAGCAAAAGTTCCTAGGAAGTAACGCGAATAAGTTACATTAGATGTGAAAATGTATAAACGTTGAGTTTTCAACGTTGATAATTATCCGTGTTGAAAGTTAACGTGCATACGAAAAGTAATGTGTTAGTTTTTGTCTTAAAAGCGTTTTTATGTACTTTGAGATTTTTTTTTGAGTTAACGGATATAGTTAAACACAGCTAATATCATATTAAAATTTGGACTTGAGGTGGAAGAATATTCTAACTAAATATATGATTATATTTCTATGCTTTAATAATAAGATATAATTTGGTTACATAGAAAAGTCAATAAAGCCGATAAATAAAAAAAAAGAAAAAATTAAACAAAATCCCCAAATAAAAATTATTTTTAGAAATTGCATTTGGTGCGGAAGGTTTTTTTTGCCAAAATGACCAAATGATGATTTGACGATTTTCCTCTTCAAAATGACGATTTTTTTCAATAGGAAATATAGCAACAATTGTTCAAAAATACGTTATATTTTCATTATCTAAATCAATAAATCTGAAAATTTATTCAGGTAATTTATAAATATGTATCATAAAATTTTTATTTAAAGTAGTCATTTTAGAATCTGATGGTTTTTTGTAGGAAAACTAACACAGAATCTGGTAATTATTTTTATTTAAAATAGTTTTTCCTAAATCTCTAATAAAAGTAACGTGTTTTTCGAAGGGATGTACATATATCTCATATCGGACTCTTTTCATGTAAATTCTTTAGTAGGTACCGGTGAAATATCTCTAGACTCAGAACATTAAAATCTAAAGTTTTTTCGATACGAAATTTTTTTTATGTGAACTTTTTCTTTCGAACAATTAATTTCAGTTTATGGTAAATTTTCAATACTTACATAAAAAAATTTTCTAAAACACTTCGGTGAAGTGTTTCGTTATTCCTATAGAAATTCTTTTTGTTACAAAATCAATTTACATTGAAAGTTTCCTTAACTTCAACCAATCAAATAATATACTAAAGTTTTACGGTGGGTCTCGTACTGTAGGTTTAAACTTTAGTTAATAGTTAACCCAAAATTTGATTATTAAAGTTTTGACTATTTTTAACAATATTTTGACGATATTCAAAACGCAATGACGATTTTTTCAAAAATATTTAACGTTCTGTGCCTAATTAACCTGGCAACACTGATTACCATATGGCTTAAAAGTAAATTTTGTTTTTGCTGATATAACACAATAGAAAAAAATTAAGCAAGTGTTGCTAATTCTATTGGAAAACAAAACATTGAGATATGACATAAAAAACTCTAAAATGTCTGCGACACACAGTGGTTTTAAACTGAGAGAAGTGGTAATACATACACAACTTCTAAACTAATGGTCCGATTTAGACAAAGTTTATAGAATATTGTAAAGTAGGTATAAGGCTTTTGGAAAAATTTGTAGTCACCCTGTTTTATTAATAGGGCACCTATTTAGCACCAGCGTGCCAAAATAGACCACGTCGAGTGTAAACAAGCTTTCGGAACCTTTGGCTTCTTAAATTGTCGGCCGATTTCAATGAATTTAGACTTTTTGAATTATATTTAGGGCGAGTAACTTTTTCCCAATGTAACCATGGTTAAACGCTAACCACATATATTTTCATATAAATTTGAATTTTTCAACAAAACTTTTCGTTAATTTCAGCAGGATAGAATATTATTGGCATTTAACTAAGTTTAACTTATAACAAAAAGTTTATAGAAATAACAGTTTTTTATTTCTGTGTTTTGTCTACTAATATTGAGATAATTTTTTTCCTAATATGAGAACAAACTAAAATATAACCCAAATACTCTGAAATTTTGTACGGTTTACAGTTTTATTTTTTCTGTTTTATCTAACTAAAATTTACTAAACAGATTCGGCAGTTTTTTCTGCAGGGCTATTTTTAACAAATTTTTGGCATCTTTTTCTGCTATTTGCACAGATTTATTTTATCAGTATATTAATATTGCTGGAGTAAATCATAAAATTTTGGCGCCCTATGCTCCAGTGGGAGTTAGAGGAATATATATAAGTCATAAAATCAAAGTGATATTTAAACAAAATGTAAGCCTTGACTTTGATTTCACTTAAATTTTTGTAGCGCTTATTGGGTAAAGCTTAAAGCACAACTTGTCAGAATAGGTATCTGCCGATAGCACAGATGATCGTAGGCAAAACAGAGGAACCAAAAATTTAAAAGGCCTATAGAGCTTTACGATACTTTTTTCAATAAATTTAAAAAACAAAATTTTTATAAGGGGTTCTAGCCCCCCCCGCTAGAGAAATGGTCTAGCTACGCCGGTGTATGCAATCTACGCTCAATTTGTCGAAAGCGAAAAATTTTTTAACTTAGTTTTAAGTTTTCACAGGTGCGTAAAATATAGCACCCCAATTTCTATAGACAGAGAAATTATTGTACTTGTTTACAATTAATCCAATTTTTTAACCTTCATCGTTTAAAAATGCATTTTTTGTCAGTTAAAAGATTAACTTGACAGTTAAAAGTTTAACTCTGCCAGTTTAAAATATCAAGGTGACGTTCACGCTGTAATAAAATGCGGTGACTACAAAATTAGTTTTGTAAAAGCCTTAACCAATTTTAACAATTTTGTTATATATGATTTCTAAAGGCGTGTACATTTCAAGAAAAATACCAAAAAAATTTTATTTTAGAAACAAGGTGACTTTTATATAGCTAAAATGTGATTATTTTAACGAGTATGAAAAAAAGAAAAAAATAAATAAACTATATAAACTATGAGCTATACACATAGGGAAAATTTTTTGTCAATTTCCAACTGAAATTCGGTTACTTTGACTAAATTTGTTTGGAACAACTAATTATTTGTGTTTACAAAAAAAATTCGGTTAGTACAACTAAGTTTTAGTTGTAACACCCAAAATGTTTAGTAATCACCTTTGAATATGGTTGTGCTAACTGAGTTTATTGGTTTTAGGAACCAAAATACACTTTTTAATTCGGTTGGCGCTTAATTTTTCTGTGTGTACATTTATTGTCGCCAAAATTAATTTTATTGCGAGAATATCACTTTAAAAATTTAAACAAACATTTTTGAATATCACACTTTTTGTAAAATAAAGACGCGTGTGTTAGATTTTTCAGAAATATACGAAGCAAAACCAAGATTTTTCCTATAACTATTTAAAAAATATGTGCGAAACTATAAGAATACTGTGTATAGAAGGGGCCCCAATTCACAAAAATGCAGTTTTGTGCATCAAGTGGGTTTTTTTTAATAAACAAACTGGTATGTTGCCATATGGCTACACCATGCATTTAAGGGTTAATGTATAAGAATAAAATAGGAATAATCCCCTGTTTTTATAAAGCGAGTGGAATAATTCTGCCTGAGGGATGTGTGTTAGGGAGGGTCAATTTCTGGGACAAAAAATCGTAGGGGGGGGGGGAGAAATAATTCTACGAAGAATTCTAAGCAACTTTGCCCTAGAAACCATAGGTCTAAAATGGATTTCGAGCTTGCGGAAATTCCAAAATATGTTGTAAGTGGTGGTTTATGAGTTTCAATAATGAGTTTTATTAATTATAATCTACACCAGTACATGGACAAGGTATAATAAGTTTGTGCTGATGTTGATTATTCCAAAAAATATTAAAACTAACCAACTTTAAGTATTCCGATTGACCCAGAATAACATTTTGTTTCGATATAACGATATCCGTCTGTCCGTCCTTCTGTCTGTATATCCACATATTTTTGTGCGCATGGTAGAGGTCGCAAATATAAAGATATTTCTAAAAAATTTAGTATACCGACTAATTTCGGCGCAAGGACAAAGCCTATTGATTTTGGTTCAAATCGTTCCATGGTTAGACCTAGTGTCTATATAAAGGTTACCCCAAAATTATATTGTTTGCACACTACAGGTCGCAAATACGGAGATATTTTAATGAAATTTTATACACGGATTTAAATGGGCTAATGAATAAAGGCTATTGATTTTATATGGAATCAGTTCGTGTTTAGACCTAGTGCCCGTATAAGGGTTCCCCAAATATGGGCATATTCGCTCGCTAAAGGTCGCAAATATTAAGATACTTTGATAAAATTTGGTACCCAGACTTATATCGGCTCAAGGATGAAGCTTTTTAGCTTTCAACCAGACTAGTGTAGGGTATCGTATAGTCGGCATGCCCGACTGTATGATACCTTACACCAGTCTCAAATGTTTTGATCTGAAATTTGAATGACTTGAAAAGGGCTTGTGTCAAAATTTGTCTATAAAATGATGAAAAGTTAGAAAAACGGTAAAAAAAAACTTTCATCAAAAGTTAGATGTATTTAAGATAAAATCGGAAATATTGTCCATATGGGCGATAGGTTCAAATATGGACCGATCCTATCTAGAATCAATAGTCTATGAGTCAACTTACCAAATTTCATTAAAATACCTTCGTATTTGCGACCTGTATCATGCGAAAAATCAATTTTTGGGTGACCTTTATATAGGCACTGGGTGTATCCATGGACCGATTTTAATCATAATGCATATGCTTCTTTCTTGGGCCAATATAAGTTGCTGCACGAAATTTCATCACATATCTTAATATCTTAATATTTGCGAACTGTAGCTTGCGGATATGCAATTTTGGGAGGAACCTTTATATGGGCACTAGGTCTAAACATGGACCGATATTAACCATATTTAACAGACTTCGATCTTGGGCAGATATAAGTCGATGAACCAAATTTCATTAACTTCGTATTTGTAACCTGTAGCGTGCAAAAATACCAATTTTGGGGGTACTTTATATGGGCACTAAATCCAAACGCCGAATTCAACCAAAATTAATATGCTTCGTCCCTGGGATGATATAAGTCGGTATACCGAATTTTATCAAAATATCTTAACATTTCCAACTTGTAGCATGCGCTCATTTATAAAAAATTTTAGATTTTTTTTCTTATAATAAGGAAAGGAGTCTTCCTATCTAAAAAGTCCAGAACTATTATCCAGCTTAACAATACTTACATGTTAACGCAAATTTTACACAAACATTGCAGTGAAGCACTACTAACAACATATTTTTGAATTTCCGCAAGCTCGAAATCCATTTTAGACCTATGGTTTCTAGGACAAAGTTGCTTAGAATTCTTCGTAGAATCATTTCCCCCCCCCCCCCTTCGATTTTTAATTTTTTTTGCCTCCATATAAATTGACCCGCCCTAATGTGTATATTTTGTTATTGTAACAAAAACAAAATATACAGAATTCCGCTGGAGGAATAATTCCGTTCGCTTTATAAAAACAAAAGGTTAATGTCTATAAGTTTTGTGCTACATTTTATGTTTAAATCCACTGTGCGATGATAAAAAACAAGGAAAAGTTTTATTTTATATGCATAAAAGTCGGATTTATGCCCATTATCAACAAGGTGCCAATTCTACGTTCCGAATCTAGTTAACTGACCCCCAAATAAGCTTAAAAAATATGATTTTTTGTTATTTAGAAACTTTCATATAAAAAGTCGATTAATCGACTTTTACCTATAAAAAGTCGAAAAGTCGATTAATCGACTTTTACCTATAAAAAGTCAAAAGGTCGACTTTTCAAAATTTGAAAAAAGTCGAAAAGTCGTAAAGTCGACTTTTTGTTGCAACTATATAACCCTACAACAAAAGTTGTTCGCTCTCGAAGCACTTCGAAATAAATGGTCGCCTGTTTTTTTTTAGAAAAATTGGTCATGTGGCAACAGTACCGTTAGAGCAACGTAAAATAGTTAATTCTGAATGGTACACCACCATTTTGCCAGAAGTATTCAGAGAAATGGGGAAAACTTGACCCCAAAACGAATAGTTCTTCAACATGACAATGCGAGCTCTCACACATCGGCTCAAACAAATTACTTTTTGAACACTCAAAAGATCGAATTAACGAGTCATCCGCCGTACAGCTCTAACTTGACACCCAATGACACTTTCTTGTAACCCATGCACACTCTCAAAACAATTCCGTAGTGACAACCGAATTGGGTCGGTTGCTGCAACCTCGTAATTCGGTTGCCCCAACCGAATTCAGTTGAGGCAACCGATAATTCGGTTGAATTCGGTTGCCCCAACTGAATTCGGTTGCTGCAACCGAATTACGAGGTTGCAGCAACCGAATCAATGCGGTTGGCAAAAAATTCCGTTATCACAGCGGAATTGTTCTGAGAGTGCATGTACCAAAACATGAAAAAAAGGAAAATTTAATGCATATTTTGATCAAACATATGAGAGGTACTTCAACCAAAATGTTATAGTGAGCAAAAATTGGGTGCCAAATATAGTGTGTAAAAGTTCCTACAATCGTCCAATAGATTGGACAAATAGAAAACGTGAATCTATGTCGTTCGGTATCTCAATGACTTGGACTAATCATGGCGACGGTCAAATCTATTGAATTGCTACGCACGTGCGAATAAAGGAGCCGCATTTAGAAAAACGAAAAGAAAATCGTATCATTACGTTGGTGTTGCAAGTGCCCAACTCATTCAGACTATAATCCTGTGCCAAAATCTTTCAGCCCAGATGTTCTATCTTCTATGACCGCTCCTACTTTTGAACCAATATATGATTCATTTGATGATCCCCCATATAAACCCGAACCATCTGTATACAATCAGCCTATTTTAATAAATCAAAATCAGCTTGATTCAATTGCTCAGCTTGGAAGCGGTTTTACTGCACAAGACCAACAAAAAACCTTCGGTTCCAATCGCGTATAGTAAAGAAACGAAGGAAACATATGATGCACTAGAAAATATTTTAAAAATCGTTAACTACGCTAGACATATGCGATTAAAAGTTGTAGCAATGCTTTGGCGTCTTCCAAGCGGATATAGAAAATATATGTGCTTTTTGTGCTATTGGGACACGTCGAAAATTCCAACTTTTCGAAACATATTTCTCATTGTTTTCTATCGCAACACATTAATTTTTTCCATCAGGTGAACTACATGGTCAAGATATACGAAAGCTAATTAAAAGTAACGCATTAAACAATATTCTGATTAAGGCTGAATTGGATGCTTTGAAGGAATTAAAGAAGCAATAGAAGGCTTGTTGGGAAACATCGTTCCAACAACTGCTATGTTTCTATCGCAAGGATGTTAACATCGTTCTCGAAAATTGGCGTCCACATGTCCTTGAAAATTCATTATTTTCATCATCGTCTGGACTACTTCAACAGACAATTGGCCACCGAATCTGATGAACAAGGCGACGCTATTATCAAGTTGCTACTTATACCATTTGATATGAGGTAATACTACACAGAAAGAATTTACAAAATTCTAATTAAATTTTTAAAAACCTTTCTCATACCAAATTTGTAAATACACAAAAAAAACTTTTTAAAAATTTTTTTTTGTAACTTTGAATTTTTATTTTTAAAAAGTTTTTATATGAAAGATAACAATTTACAAACGAGTTACAAATATTTCAAACAAAAAAATAGTTGGAAAAAAATTTCAATTTAAAAGAAAATTTGATTGCTTCTACATTCCCATTGTTGGCGCCTACTGTTTTTTCTGTGTATGAGTATATACCCAGCAAAACCTTTCATTACCATCCCAGCAAAACCTTTCATTACCATGTAATGAGTTTTAGGTATTGAAATCTTAAGTGTTCACTAGTTACCTTTTAATTACTAAACTACTTATTTTAACATGGTGATGTCATTGGAGGAAAGTCATTACACTGATGTTACCTGTAAGTAGTTTATCACCTGTTCTATAAATAGATGTTGAATATAGATTTAAAAAAATATAAAAATTTAAAAACCAATAGGAGCTGACACGTATTGATCAGCGTACCCCACGATTGTCAGGCAAACACTCTAACCATTAGACCACGACATCACTATGATTTTTATTGCTTTAACTTATGTACACATTTATTGTGGCAACTGTTATACATGTCTATTTTTCACAAAACTTGTTGTTATTAAATACTGCTTAATGAACATCAACATTTCTATAAATAGATGTTTAATATAAATTACAAAAAAAAAAAAAACAACAATGGAAGCTAACACGAGTTGAGCAGCGATCCTCATGTCTGTCAGGCAAAAACGATAACCACTAGGCTACGCCATAGTTATGGTATTTAATGATTTAGAACATATATTATTGGTTTCAGCTATTGTGAAATAGTAATGTGTGGGGTATAATTATCGGTAACTCATTACATTCAGTTTAAAAGTAATTCAACGGGTAATGAGATATGAGATCTAAGTAATGCATGTAGTAATGACCAGTCATTACCAAGGTTTTGCTGGGATGTAATGAGTTTTAGGTATTGAAATCTTAAGTGTTCACTAGTTACCTTTTAATTACTAAACTACTTATTTTAACATGGTGATGTCATTGGAGGAAAGTCATTACACTGATGTTACCTGTAAGTAGTTTATCACCTGTTCTATAAATAGATGTTGAATATAGATTTAAAAAAATATAAAAATTTAAAAACCAATAGGAGCTGACACGTATTGATCAGCGTACCCCACGATTGTCAGGCAAACACTCTAACCATTAGACCACGACATCACTATGATTTTTATTGCTTTAACTTATGTACACATTTATTGTGGCAACTGTTATACATGTCTATTTTTCACAAAACTTGTTGTTATTAAATACTGCTTAATGAACATCAACATTTCTATAAATAGATTTAGTAGGTTTGAGGTTAAGAAGAAGAATAAACCTTCCTCAAAAGTTATAAACACATTAAATTTGCAAATCAGACTAGATCTAGTTTCTGCCTTTTTATGGACAGGCTTCATCAGTGATCTTCCATTAAATTGTATTATTGTTTATATTTTTATTGTCAGATTGTCTCTATATGAATAATTTCAGAAGTGATCAAACAGACATATACAAACATTCTACTTCAGATTTTCTCTGTTTATCTTCTTATTTCCTCCGTGTCACCTTTTCACAAATATTGCCACATTGACGTATGGTTTGTACGTACAAGTGCAGGCAATTTGTGTATATTGGAGACGGACAGCCAACAGGGCATTGTTTATTTTTTATAGTAAAGTGTTGTTTTTTCAAACGCGTCTTATAGACCAAATACAATTAATATTGTCATTAATGTATTTTTATTAATTCTAATTTAGTAGGTTTGAGGTTAAGAAGAAGAATAAACCTTCCTCAAAAGTTATAAACACATTAAATTTGCAAATCAGACTAGATCTAGTTTCTGCCTTTTTATGGACAGGCTTCATCAGTGATCTTCCATTAAATTGTATTATTGTTTATATTTTTATTGTCAGATTGTCTCTATATGAATAATTTCAGAAGTGATCAAACAGACATATACAAACATTCTACTTCAGATTTTCTCTGTTTATCTTCTTATTTCCTCCGTGTCACCTTTTCACAAATATTGCCACATTGACGTATGGTTTGTACGTACAAGTGCAGGCAATTTGTGTATATTGGAGACGGACAGCCAACAGGGCATTGTTTATTTTTTTAGATGTTTAATATAAATTACAAAAAAAAAAAAACAACAATGGAAGCTAACACGAGTTGAGCAGCGATCCTCATGTCTGTCAGGCAAAAACGATAACCACTAGGCTACGCCATAGTTATGGTATTTAATGATTTAGAACATATATTATTGGTTTCAGCTATTGTGAAATAGTAATGTGTGGGGTATAATTATCGGTAACTCATTACATTCAGTTTAAAAGTAATTCAACGGGTAATGAGATATGAGATCTAAGTAATGCATGTAGTAATGACCAGTCATTACCAAGGTTTTGCTGGGTAGACATGTTATAACAGTATATTTTTGTATTTCTAGTCTACTAATATTTACCAAAATTTTCTGCATTTTCACTTAATTAAAAGTTAACTTAAATATAACTAAAATTCTGAAAATTTTATCGTTTTGTTTATGATGTTCTTATTTTGCTAGTATTTAGCAAAAGAAAAAACTTCTAATTTCAGCAGTTTTTTCTGCAATGCCTTTTTGAACTAATTTTCAGTTGCTTTATCTGCTATTTGTACAGATTTATTTCTATGAGTGTTATATTACCCAACCAAAGCTATTTTACGCTATTTCTTTCATAGAATCCACAACTCTTTATTCATTAATCAGAAAGAACTCATGTAGGAGCAAAACAGTCCGGTTCAAACTTTGCCTCAGTATTTTCCGGTTTTCGTGCGCCTAACCCGGCAAGAAAGCCAAAAGTTTAAAAGGAAGCATTTCAAGTTCACAAAAATAGCAGAAATATTCAATATCGCTATTTTGGATTTATCTCGGATACTCTCGTGCCGATTGTAATACAACATACCAATACGAAAATAAAGTATCTGACACAGCATAGAGTTTACAAACAATATCGTGCTCCTGCTCTCGCTTTGTATTTCGCTCTACGATTATATTCATGTTTATTGCGCAGCTTCAAATGCTGTGTGGATACATTCCTAACCCATTTTCCACCGACTGATGATTATAATCACCAGCACTTTTACTATTCACTCTAATAAAAATTCATGTAACTTTACCCCATTTATAGTAGGTATTTTTTCTCCTACTATAATTTCAGTAAAAAAACATTTTTGTGCCTAAATTCAAATACTTACATACATTGTGTTTACATTAATTAGGCATAAAGTATGTAATGATACCTATTTATGTGCTTAAAAAATGTTTAGGAACATACGAATTTCATGTAATATTACAGAGTTTGTGCTTAAAATAACATTCAAAATATGTAGAGATACAGATAAAATGCTTATAACCGCACGTAAGATATGTATATATACATTCTTGCTGCTTTATATTAAACAACCCAAATGATTCCCCACTTCCATTTAAAGGATTTAAAAACAATAAATGTATTTTTGAAGGATATTTTATTAGAAATTGCAAATGTAAATTTTTAACAATTAAAAACAATAAAATAAGTAATATAAGTTAATTAAATAAAATAATAAGCTGTATTTTCGCTCAAACCTCTCAACGTTATGTATTTATAGCAAATCTACCTTGAAGAGATTAAAGTATAAAAAAATTATAAACAGTTATCGTTTATAATAGTTGCGGTATAATCGCATGCCAGCAGAACTTTTTAGAACGTAAAGCAAAGAAGTTATGTTAGATGTGTAAACGTTGAGTTTTCAACATTGATAATTATCCACAACGTTGATAATTATTCACGTTAAGTTAACGTGCATACGAAAAGTAATGTATTAGTTTTCGCTTCTTTGTGTACTTTGAGTTTTGTTTTCTGAGTTAACGGATATAGTTAAATCGAAAATGCAGCTAATTACGTATATGTAACATTAAAAATAAAATCATATCATTTAACAACTATTTAAAAAAATTTTAAATTTATTTTGAAGAATGTCAATCGCTGATTGTGTATTTTAGTTAATTTTTTCTACCATAAAGCCTTTTTTTTTCCGCGTTCCGCGATTATTTTACGATTTTTTAAGTGCGGTTTTTTTTAATTCATAATTTAGGGACTATAATACTAATTTCGTACAACAAAATTTGGTGCTTAGTTTGAAAAAAAAAGAAAAAAAAAATCGCGAAAAATAAAATTTGTAAAAAGGAAAAATTTAGCATAATTATATTTGTATGTAGAATGTTAATCGCTGATTGAGTTTTTTTAAATTAATTTTTTGTACCATAAAGTCTTTTCGCATTCCCCCATTATTTTGCAATTTTTTAAATGTGGTTCTTTTAAATTCATAATCTATAGACTATAATACATATGTCATACAACAAAGTTTGGTGGCCAGTTGCAAAAAAAAGCAAAACTCTGGCTCTTTCGAGAGCTCTTTCTATCCCTGGAAAAAGTAAATTAAAAGGGTTAATCAGCGATTTACATTATACAAGGGAATATATTGATGAAAGAATATACCTTTTTACAAAATTTTTTCGCAACTTTTTTTACTAACCAATTAATCCTTGGAATAAGATATGGGTATTATAGACCCTAGATTACAAATTTTAAAAACCGCACTTAAAAAACTGCAAAATAATAGCGTACCGCAAAAAAAGACTGTTAAAAAATTACTAAAAAACTCTACAGTGATGCAAAAATTTTTCTTTCTGGAAAAGTGTTTTTAGCGATTTTTTTTGCAAACTAAACACATGAAATTGGTATTAGAGTCCCAAAATTATTGCAAAATTTCAAGGTAATAAAAAATAAAATCAGAAATTAAGATTCTGCAAACGAATAAAATTATGCAAAAATTTTCCTTTGTACAAAAGTTTCTTCGCAAATTGTTTTTTGCAACTATCCACCTCATTTTGATTAGTCAGCGATTAGCATCCTGCAAAAATTTTCCTTTTTTTGAAAAATGTTGTAAACTGGCCAGTATTTCGAAAACTAAATGAGATAGAGCAAAACGGACAGAACTGTTCAATTGGCTCATATTAAAAGCAGCTTCTTTTATACACGCTCCAAGTTTTTTTTTACCAAAAAGAGCAATATTTTGGCTCCTGCCAACTAGAAAATATTCCGCTAATGAAAAGGCCCACTAACGAACGCTCTATCTAAAATGTAAAAGAAGACTGTTAAAAGCAAATTTTGTATACATTCTCTTATTACATCTACCAAACCAGCAAATGTCATAAACGTTTTTTTAATTTTTGAACACTGCTCCAAACTTTACACGGGCATTTGGCCATATTTGAGGTTTATATTTATATTTTTTTTCTTGACCACAGTCAGTCTCTTTTAGCTGATTTTGTGGTAATTACGTTTCAAATATTTTGATGAACAAATTTCGTATGTATTTTAGAAATAACATTTTGACAATTTTACCATTACTTCTTTAAAGTAAGTACGATTACATACTTTGTGCCTAAAATAAATTTTACATACAATATATGTAAATATAAAGTGATAATGCTTATTCTAATAGAAACATGTTTACCAATATTCAAAATACTATTCTTTTTATGTAACTTTATTCACAAGAAAGCGTAAATAAATTTTTGAAACACTTTGTGCTTAAATTTACGCATTTCCTGTAATTTTACATGAAAATTTACATATTTTATAGTAGTAATTTTACAAGCATTTTTTAGAGTGTTCTATACTATTTACACTTTTACTTGCTAATGACATGTTTTTTTATTTAATTTATTTTTTGTATCAATTGTTATGGATCCTGTTTATTTTATGATATACCTACTCAGTATAAAAACACGCTTTTTATTTTCACTTCAAAATTATCAGCCGTCTATGCATATTCCGCCAATGGTGATTACAATCTCCAATAATTTTCCGGAAAATTGAAACTTTAAAATTTAGAATTTTCTTAATTAGGCTCAGAATAGCTATGATATAAATTTTTATCAAAATCTGTCGGAGGGAACTGGTAGCGGCTAAAAATGGGTGAAAAAACTGTTACGATATTTTTCCCTACTCTTCTCTGTTCAATTTATATCTTTTGACCGTTATTATATTTCATAAGAACAGTCTTTGCCGGGATACCTTAATATGTATGAACGCATACATACACAAATACGCACAATAGTCGACATACAATTCGGTGCGTGTACGTTTGAGTGTGTACAAGTGTGTACTCACCCACAATTGCGGTTTAAACAACACTTTTCACATGAGTAAATTGAAAAATGTTAAATTTTACTTCTGAATTACAATTAATTAAAGACACTTTTTTCCTTGCTATTCGAACCGCTACTCAAAGTTTGCATTCACATCATGATGAGGCTTGGTGTTAACGGTTTTACTTAAATACACTTTAAGGACACAATTGGCATACGAAGAGAATGTGCAAAGAAAGCATGCACTTTAATGCGTAGCCAACCATATGTTGATGCAACCATTTTATTTAATGTTGCACTTTCAATTTACTTTTGAATATGTTTGTGCGTTTTTTGTATTTTAAGTATTGCAAGTACATCGTCGCACTTTGAACTGCATACAGTCATTCATAGGAATAATGTTGCATTTTACAGCATTAACTAATTGTTTGAGTATTTTGTAATTGAATTGTTAAGTATTTTCGAGAGCGAGGGCATAAGTGTATGTTTCTTATATTTATATTCCATACGTTTAAATTGCAAATAAGATAAAAATGCAAATTTCGTTGCTTTGATACCCAGTTTAAAATCGGAAATGGGGTATCATTATTTTTTGGGCTATAAGTAATACTTTATCGCTAGCTTCCGTATTAGGTTAAAATATAAAATAGGGATTTACTTTTAATAAGGTATTTTTTTTAATCATTATTACAAATTATAAAACAATGCTCTTGGTATTTTTCTTATTATTTTGTAAAATAAAAATGTGTACTTAATTTTAATAATTGATAAATTACACAGTACAACAAAATAAGAAAATTTGATGCATCGGGATTGCGACACATCATTTCTAATAGACATTGGGACGTAGATCACGAATATGGCCTTAGAATTTTAGAGTTAGCTATAGTTTAAGAAACATTTACGAAAATTTCAATTTTGTAATAAACTTTTTGCAAAAAAATGCAAAATTAAAAGTATGAACGCCACTCTTTGCAAAATTTTAATAGGATGAAATATGCCCTTTAATTTGATATATCGCACGTTTTGACAGCTGCGATGGTATTCCCTAAATATACATTTAAATTTGAAATTTCTCTTTTTTCACGATTTCGTTAATAATTAATCTGCGATGAAAGGAATATCCAATTTTTTAACTTATATCATTACTAAACATCTCATGGTACTTAATTTATCAAACAAATTTCGCACTTTGTATTTTAATTTTAAGTAAAAATTGGCTGAAGCTGAAAAAGACCGTTTTTTTAATACCTAAAAATTAAGGAGTCTGCGACAGTGTTGCCATTTTAGCATATTTTCTGCTAGATTTAGCAGATTGAGTTGGGCAATTGCATATTTTTTTTGTAAAAATATGCTAACTGCTTTTTAGCATATTCTGTTGGTCAAAAGCAGATTTTTTAGCATATTTTGTTTTATTTAATAAAAGCATATTTTTAGCATACACAGAAAGAATTTACAAAATTCTAATTAAATTTTTAAACAACTTTCTCATACCAAATTTGT
The DNA here is from genome assembly GCA_949987735.1 of Leucophora obtusa. Taxonomy (NCBI): domain Eukaryota; kingdom Metazoa; phylum Arthropoda; class Insecta; order Diptera; family Anthomyiidae; genus Leucophora; species Leucophora obtusa. The sequence continues at coordinate 105,694,765 of OX465299.1, read as the reverse complement.
AAATACAAAAAAAAAAACTTTTTAAAAAGGCACCAGCAAAGAAATTTGTAAATCCAAAAAAAAATTTCTTTTTTAGTAACTTTGAATTTTTATTTTTAAACAATTTTTATATGAAAGATAACAATTTAACAATTTGAGAATAAAATTTCAATTTAAAAGAAAATGTGATTGGTTTTACAAATTCCTATTGTTGGTGACTACTGTTTTTTCTGTGTATTTTTTAACAAAATAATTTTTTCTGTAACAATATTTATAACAATAACAATTGGCGTTTTTTTAATCACCTGTATTTAGAATTTTTCATACAAAAAGGGGATTTATTAAATCCAAAAAAAGCTGGATTTAATAAATCCACAATAAAAGCACAAATATATGAAACTTTTTTTTTGGAAAACGGTACCTTTTTTGGAAAACGGTACTTTTTTTGAAAAAATGACTTTGTTTAGAAAAAGGTACTTTTTTTTGGAAAATCGTACTTTTTTTGGAAAAAGGTACTTTTTTTGGAACAAGGTACTTTTTTGGAAAAAGGTACTTTTTTGGAAAAAGGTACTTTTTTGTCCCCTTTTTGCCCCTCCCGATAAGAATTTCCAAAAATGGTGTCTCAACGGACGTCTACACCGGTCGAAGAACCTACATACCAAATTTCAACTTCATAGCTCCAGCAGTTTGAACAGGCCGTCAAGGGGGAGACTTTTCCCCTTTTTGCCCCTCCCTGTAAAAATTTACAAAAATCCCATCTTGGTGGATGTCTACGATAGTGGAGGAACCTTTATACCAAATTTCAACTTCCTACCTCTAGCGGTTTGGGCAGGCCGTCAAGGGGGGCTTTTTTCCCCTTTTTAACCCCCATTTTTACAACGTCCCAGTCCAAAATTATAGAAAGTACTTTCCAGAAAAGTTAGCCCCTACCCCAAGGAACACATATCTTAAATTTCAGCTTTCTAGCCAAAGGGGTTTTGGCAGGCCGTCAAGGGGGAGACTTTCCCCCGTTTTGCCCGTTCCGATAGGAATTTCCAAAAATCCTGTCTTACCGGACGTCTACGCCGAAAGAGGAACCTACATACCAAATTTCAACTTCCTAGCTTCAGCGGTTTGGGCTGGGCGATGTTCAGTCAGTCAGTCACTCACGTTATTCTTTTATACATATATAGAGATTAAACTTAGACCAATAGACAATTTATTCGATTTAAGGAAAAGTTTCGAGCATGTACCACTTTTCACCAACTTTTCCCAAATTAACCCAAAACTTCCTGTTTCGAAAAGCCACCAAAAAATCCAACTCTAAAAGAACTAAAAAATATGTACTTTTCGATCCTGACCAAAACTTTTCCCAAATTACCCCAAAGTAAATTTCGAAACTCCTCCATATAAAGGTTGAAAAAATCAACATACCGAGACCATAGATTCAATAGTCTGTATCTGCAAAAATACAATTGTTCAGGAGTTATTTGCGTTACTTACGTCGCTAATGTAGATATAGAGTTTCGAAATAAAAGTTTAATACAATTTTACCGTAATACTAGTATATGTAGCATATACATACGTAGTAGAAAAATATGCATTATTAGGAATATATTAACAGTTTAATGCTTTTTAAAAAGTGTTATGAAGTTTTTTTTAATTACAATTTAACAACTTACAAATTTAACCCATTCACGACCAATAGTAGATATGTGTTCTATCTATACTTTTTACAATATTGACCAAAATAGCAGGATGATTCTAACTACTCTTACTTTGTCGACAATAAAGAGTTGCTGTTTTGAAAATTTACTACACTCAAAAAAAAAGTCAGTAAAGACAGCAAAAAATGTTGCTGTGTCAGCAAATTTTTAGTCAGGAGCGTGCTTGCAAAAAAGTTGGTAATTTCAGCAAAAGTGTTTGCTAAAAATCAGCGAGCTGTATTTACCACCAAAAATAGTAATATTAGCAAAAGTTTTGCTAACACTTAGTCGATTGCAAATGAATAAAAATCCTTGCTAAAATCACTAAACTTATTGCTGAATATTAGTAGACTGAAAAAAACTCAAAAAATTTGTAGATAAATTTACTTTAGTTAATTTATTTGCTGAAAATTTAAATATAGAAATTGTGTAGAGTTGTTTGTTTAATTATCATTTCCGTTGTCTGTACTACATCCAGACAAGCTGCGATATCTACATCCTGTCTATCTGGTTGTCGTCCACGCTATAATTGCGGTTACCAGCACAATTTTTTAGCAAAATAAATTAATAAAACACTAGTTCAAAATTAGTTTAGTGCTAAAAAAATATAACTAAAACTTTTGCTGAAAACGGAATTTCAGCAAAAAAGTAGCTGAAAACTAGTAAACTTGTTATACAAGACGTTTTACTAATTTTTCTACTAACTTATTTTTTTGAGTGTATAATTGTAGTATAATAATAGTATAATGGTTATGGCAATCTCGAAATTTATTTTTTTTTATAACTTTTTCACATTTCTCTATTCTTTGCATTAATAAAAAAATGAGAAACATATTTATCACATTCAGGTACAGAATCTCTCACATGTATATTTCTCCGATATGGTTTCTGTTTCTAAAACATTTCATTAAATATGCACTAGTTCAAGATTGCTAATTACACTATGGAACATTTTTGGGATTATTGTCTGGGGGGTGAGAAATTCCAAGTCAGGGTGATGGTACTAGGTCAGTATAGTAAAACCCTCAAAGGGTTTGGCGTTCGTATGTGTCATTTTTTTATGACCTTTTAAATTTTTTCCTTATCTTGATGTTTTTTCGCTTAGTTGTAACTCGAGAACCACTTGTCCGATTTTGATGAAACAAATTTAGAAAAATTTAGAATTACAATTTCTTTAATCCGTTCAAATAACATTTTTCTTTATAATCAACAGTTTTGCCGGTAAAAATAAATTTGTGGAGAAAAAAAAATATTTTTTTGCCTAAAAATTAAAATTTTTTATGAATTTAAAAAAAAAAATTTTAATTTTTAGGCAAAAAAATATTAGTCTTTTAATGGAAAAAGCCTTTTTTTAAACAATGTTTATAAAAAATTATATTTTAATACTTTTTTAAACTATCTTAGAACAAATATAAAAGTTTACCCCTTAATTCATAAATGCTTTCAAAAGTTATAGGAGGTTTATCGAATTTTATGTGAAGAATTTGTTGTGTAAACCTCCTAGAACTTTGCAGAGTGTTTATGAATTGAGAGGTAAACTTTTACATTTATTCTAAGACACTTTAAAAAAGTATGAAAAGATAATTTTTTGTAAATACTGTTTAATCTTTCTTTGAGACTAAAAAAATAAACTTCCTCATTTAATTTTTTCACAATAAACATAACTGATTTAAAATTTTGGCAAGATTTTTTTTATGATTTTTGTAGCATTTTCAAATTATAGTACATAGTATATCAATACTACTAAAAAAGTTTATATTCAAAAAAGAATTGAATAATTACGCATGAAATAAAAAGTTATGAGAACATTAGCCGCTTTTTCTAATCACTTGGATTTAATAAATCCAAAAAGTAGTTCTAAAAGTGCTCAACAGATGCACCCATAAAATTTCATAGTTGGATAGTGAAAGAAATCCATAGTCAATTTAAAAATTTATTAAAATAACTACAATAATCAAGAACAACTATTGGTGTCATTAATTTTAAAAATATTTTAGTTACCCTGTTAATAAACATTTCAACAAATGAATTTTAAAAATCAATTTCTTTAAAAAAAAAATACTTAAAAATAAAATTTTGGTAAGCTATTTTGTTATTATTTCAGCTGTAAATTTAATATTCAATTCATAATCATATTTTGCAGATCAAATACTAACCAAATTAATGAGTACCAGGTGTAAGTACCAGATGTAAAATCTCTAACAATCCTACAACGGTAACCAAAATTTCATTGTTTGTTGGTAAGTTTTTATATTTAGTTATTTTTATTGTAATAATAAATATTCATTTTATTAATCTTAATTTATATTTTTCAGGTTGTTTAACCTGCGAAATATCGCCAATCCAACGAAGCTCTGCAACAACTTCAACACATGAAAAATATCGGTGAAAATTGCAATGTAAAGATTGACAAAAATAAATAAAGAAGTGAACTGAATGTAGTAAATAAAAGTTTTTATTGCAGATGTTGATTAGGGAGTAAAATGGTAAAATCCGTGGTCTCTTTTAAATATTTTTATTCAAATTTAGTAAATATCTACTATGTTTAGGTTTTATGACATTTCTACCAGAAAATCGTTATCAATAACATTTTCAATAGTTGATTTTAAGATTTTAATTAAACGTAGTTGCGTTTCACTACTTCGTATTGACTATGTCATAGTGAGGGTTATTTGGCCTATGACATAGTTGAAAAAATAGTGATCATCAACTATGTAATTTTTAGGGTATGGGGTTAGATTCTCTCTATTTTAAAAGCAATTTTCTGTGCGACACTTCTTTCACCCTAATTTTTAATACCGAATTCGATGATGAAGGATTTTACTTTAACTTTTAAGTTTTAATTATATTTTATATAAAACAGCGATAGACAGTCTGCCTTTTCAATTTTAACACTTCAATTTATATTTTTACACAATTGAAAAATCCCATTGCATAATTTAACATTCACTAATAGGATGTAACTAAATTACTTACAGTAGAGTGAAAAATTGCCATTTCTATTTCAGCTATTTCTCCATATCCAAGATGAAAAATATGTATTTGGAGAGGTGTAGTTTTTTTCTAAAGATATTTCATAAAAAAAATTTAATAAAAACCTTTTAATTGTTAGTTTTTTCAATTTTTTTGTTCTTCTTTTAATTTTCATTCGTATTTTTTTCTGACATTAAATTAATAGGCTGTTTCATATATTTGTGCTTTTATTGTGGATTTATTAAATCCAGCTTTTTTTGGATTTAATAAATCCCCTTTTTGTATGAAAAATTCTAAATACAGATTAAAAAAAACGCCAATTGTTATTGTTATAAATATTGTTACAGAAAAAATTATTTTGTTAAAAAATACACAGAAAAAACAGTAGTCACCAACAATGGGAATTTGTAAAACCAATCACGTTAAATGTTAAATTGTTATCTTTCATATAAAAATTGTTTACAAATAAAAATTCAAAGTTACAAAAAAAAAGAATTTTTTTTTGCATTTACAAATTTCTTTGTTGGTGCCTTTTTAAAAAGTTTTTTTTTTGTATTTACAAATTTGGTATGAAAAAGTTGTTTAAAAATTTAATTAGAATTTTGTAAATTCTTTCTGTTTATGCTAAAAATATGCTTTTATTAAATAAAACAAAATATGCTAAAAAATCTGCTTTTGTCCAACAGAATATGCTAAAAAGCAGTAAGCATATTTTTACAAAAAAAATATGCAATTGCCCAACTCAATCTGCTAAATCTAGCAGAAAATATGCTAAAATGGCAACACTGACTTTCAGGAATGAAAAGACGATCAATTCAGGGATTTTCCAGTTCCCCATCATCAGTTTCTTGAGAAAGTGATGGCATTACTGCAATTATAACACATCAAATTTTATATTAAAACATATTTTGCTAACCAACTAGATGAGAGCAGCAAAAAATGTGTAAATAAATATGTTTTCGAAGTTTTTACAAGCACAACCAACAACAGAAATATTTTTAAAGTTTTTGTTGATATTTTGTACGTTATAACCAGGGCAAGGACTTTCATGCAAATGCATGTTTGTAGTCAGTGGCCCAAAAATGATTTTGACCAAATACTTTTCCGAATCAATCGATTTGTTGTTGCATATTTTTGCATATTTTGTTATAAATACATATTTTTGCATATTTTGCTTTTAAGTGCATATTTTATTGCATATTTTATAATTTTTATTGCATATTTTGCACATTATTGCATAGTTTTAATATTTTTAAATATGAAATTCGATTTAAGAATTCATACTTTAAAACTAAAAAAAATTCTAAAGAATTAATTATTTGGAAGCTCTGTTGGTAATATAATACTACACTAGAAAGAGAAACACATAGTATACAATATGTTGTCATCCACTAACACATTTTTTATAGATGTAATTTTAAATTAAGGTAGAATTAGCTATATGTGGACGTAACGTGACGAGTCTCCTTATGGAAAATCGAATGAGTTTAAAGAGCATAGCTGACAGTCTATTTCTTTTTTACTCATTATTTTAGATTGAATCAACTGATTCGTCACGTTACGTTACGTATGGCTAAATGAGCCTTTAACGTTTTCGGGTGTTATTACTCACAAACAGAAAGTTGAAAAATTTTATAAAAATTATTTTAAGGAAACTTGTCCCGAGCATTAATTTCTGCCACTTTTTTCTCTGAGTTACGAAAGTGAGTACGATTTTATAGTACACATATTCAAGTTCAAGTTTTTTTTTAGGTAAAATATCACACCCAAAAATATATTTAACTATGTGTATTTGAAGACATATTCAGTGTGTTCGTTTACTCGAATTTCTTACTACTTTCTTACTACTTTTACTACAATTGGAAAGTTTTTTTTACTTTTTGTATTGAATTTTCCCAGGTGTAGTAAATATAGTAACTTGTAGTAAGTAAACGAACAAGCTTATTGTAACCGATACCGGAATTTTTACGTTTATATTAGTTTTTAATAAATATAATTAAAAAAAACATTTATTTTTAATTGCATATTTTTTGGTTTTTAGTGCATATTTCGCTATAAATGCATATTTTCCATTTTATATTTTTCCATTTTTTAGTGCATGAAAGTCTTTGCCCTGATCACCATTGGTAATACACAAATAATAAATCTTTTTTGTAAAAAAATTACTTATTATATTAGTAATATTTTCCAAAAAAAAGTACCTTTTTCCAAAAAATGTACCTTTTTCTAAAAAAATGTACCTTTTCCAAAAAAAAAGTACCTTTTCCAAAAAAAGTACCTTTTTCCAAAAAAAAGTACCTTTTTCCAAAAAAAGTACCTTTTTCCAAAAAAGTACCTTTTTCCAAAAAAAGTACCTTTTTCAAAAAAAAGTACCTTTTCCAAAAAAAAGTACTTTTTTCCAAAAAAAGTACCTTTTTAAAAAAAAGTACCTTTTCCAAAAAAAAGTATCTTTTCCCAAAAAAAAGTACCTTTTTCTAAAAAAATTTTCCTTTTCCCAAAAAACCTACATTTTTTCAAAAAAATACCTTTTTCAAAAAAAGTACCTTTTCCAAAAAAAAGTACCTTTTCCCAAAAAAAGTACCTTTTTCCAAAAAACATACCCTTTTCCAAAAAAACACCTTATTTAAAAAAATACCTTTTCCAAAAAAAGTACCTTTTTCCAAAAAAAGTATCTTTTTCCAAAAAAAGTACCTTTTTCCAAAAAAAAAATCCTTTTTCCAAAAAAGTACCTTTTTCCAAAAAAGTACCTTTTTCCAAAAAAAGTACATTTTTCCAAAAAAAGTACCTTTTTCCAAAAAAAGTACCTTTTTCCAAAAAATTTACCTTTTTCTAAAAAAATGAAACTTTTCCAAAAAAAAAGTATATTTTCCAAAAAAGTACCTTTTCCCAAAAAACATACATTTTTCCAAAAAAATACCTTTTTCAAAAAAAAGTACCTTTTCCCAAATAAAAGTACCTTTTTCTAAAAAAATGTTCCTTTTCCAAAAGAAGTACCATTTCCAAAAAAAGTACCTTTTTCCAAAAAACATACATTTTTCATTACATTTAAAAAAAAAATAGCTTTTCCAAAAAAAGTTCAAATAAAGTACTTTGTAAAAACAAAGTATCTTTTTCCAAAAAATTTCGTTTTTCCAAAAAGTACCATTTAAAATAATATATAATTTCAAAAAAAACTACTTTTTTCCCTCCCCCACGGATATCTCCAATAAAACAAGGTTTCTTGATATTCGGCATAGACGTGCGCTAAGACGGGATTTTTGGAAATTCCTACCAGAACGGGCAAAAAGGGGAAAAGTCTCCACATAAACAGTCTCACAAATTGGAAAAGTGCCTGCCCAAACCACTGGAGGTAAGAAGTTGAAATTTGGTATAAAGGTTCCTCCACTGTAGTAGACATCGACTAAGTTTGTATTTTTGGAATTCCCTACAGGATATCCCAAAAGGAAACTCGGTATGTGAGTTCCTCCTTCTGTGTAGACGGAATTTTTGAAATTCCTATCGGGAGGGGAAATAAGGTAAAAGTCTCCTCCTGACGGCTTGCCCAATCCCTTTTGGCCAACCTAAAATTTTAAATATGTATTCCTTGGAGTAGGACTAACTCACCGGCAACGTAATTTTTCTATTGTGGAACAGCAACATAGTAAAAATGGTGGTTGAAAGGGAAAAATGTCCCCACTAACGGCCTGCCCAAACCGCTTAGGCAATGCAGTTGAAATTTGGTATGAATGTTCCTCATCTATCGCAGATAGCCGCGAAGATAGAATTTTTGTAAATTCCAAAAGGGAGGGGCAAAAAGAAGAAAAGCCTCACCTTGGGGGCCGGTAAAAACCCCTTCGGCTAGAAACCTGAAGATTAAAATGTGGGTCCCTGGAGTAAGGGCTAACTTATTAGAAAGATACTTTTGTGAATTTTGGACAGGGTCGTTATAAAATGGGGGCTCAAAAAGGGAAAGTTGCCCCTTAACGACCTGTCCAAACTGCTGCAACTAGGAAGCTGAAATTCGGTACTTAGGTTCCTCTTCCAGCCTAATTCCAACTGGGAGGGACAAAAAAAAAGAAAAAGTGTCCCCCTTGACAGCCTGGTCAAACTGCTGGAACTAGGAAGCTGAAATTCCCTGTCGATGGATTTTCGGAAATTCCTACCGAGAGGGGCACAAATAGTAAAAGTTGGCTAGAAACCTGAAATGTAAAACATATGTTACTTGGAGTATGGGCTTTTTGGACCGGGAAGGTGCTTTTTGGACAGGGACATTGCAAAAATGGGGATTAATGAAGCGAAAAGTGCCGCTTAAAGGCCTGCCCAAACCGCTGGAGGTAGGAAGTTGAAATTTGGTATTAAAGTTCCTCCTCTATTGTAGACATCCGCTAAGATGAGATTTTTGGAAATTTCTACAGGTAGGGTCAAAAACAGGAAAAGTCTCCCCCTTAACGGCCTGGCCAAACTGCTGGAACAAGGGAGCTTAAATTCGGTATTTGGGTTCCTTCTCCAACGTTGACGTCCCCTAAGATGGTATTTTTGGAAATTCATACCGGGAGGGGTAAAAAGGGAAAAAACTTCCCCCTTGACGGCCTGGCCAAACTGCTGGATATAGAGACCTAAAATTATGTATGTAGTAGGTTCCTCCTCCAACGCAGACGTCCTCTAAGACGGAATTTTTGGAAATTCCTACCGGGAGGGGTAAAAACGGAATAATTCTCCCCCTTGATGGCCTAACCGAAACCTTCGGCTAGAAACCTGTAATATATAATATATTTTCCTTGGAGTATGGGCTAACTTATCGACAAGGCATTTCTAGGACTTTGGCCAGGAACGTGGTAAAAATGGTGGTTCAAAAGGGGAAAATTGCCCCCCCCCCCCCTTAACGTCTGCGTCTTTAGCTAGAAACCTAAAACTTAAAGAACAAGTGTATATGAAACACTAAAATTAAGAAACTAAATAGGAAACGAGTGGAATGAAACACTACACAAGTGGAATGAAATGGATATAATTTCCATTCTACTCGTTGAACGAGTAGAATGGAAATTATAGAGAATGCAAATGGATTGGAAGAGGGAATTATCTGTTCAAACACTATCCACGGAATATGAAACTTATGTAGCATTGAAACTTACTCTCCAAAAAGTTAAACAAATTTTCTAAAAGAAAAAAAACCTTAGAAAAGGAATGGAACTTATATATTCCGATATTTAAACTTCATGTAACGAAGCACAGGTGGAAGAAACCGACGCAGTAAATTTTCCAACTGAATTTGTGAATTTACTTGAATTGCCAGGTCTACCTTTACATAAACTGGAATTAAAAAAAAAACTTTAAGACACGCTAATAACGTAACGGGCTTTGCCCGCTATTTTTAATATTATAAAATGCTTTCCAAACCTGCTTTACGTTATTTATTTTCATTCAAAACACAAATGAACAAAACTACTTACGGGTCTATCTACCTAAGTTCGCACTTTACCAAATTATCTTAACATACACACGTATATTGCAATTTATTATGGATTCATTACTAACAATCCACTTTCATGAGAAAAAGTGATCAAATATTTATTTATTTTAAACCCATTGTTGTGCAGAATTATTTATTTGTGGTGGCTGGGTGAAGGCTTTAAATAAAAAAACTTTAAATAAAAAAACGAATTTAATAAAAATTGTGGGAGGGCGCAGCCCCCCCCCCTTAACCTTTAAGGCACGCTAACAACGTAGCGGGCTGCGCCCGCTAGTATTTTACATAAAACAGCGATAAACAGTCTGCCTTTTCAGTTTTATCACTTCAATTTATATTTTTACACAATTGAAAAATTCCATTGCAATATTTAATATTCACTAATTGGATTTAATTAAATTACTTACTGTAGAGTGAAAAATTGCCATTTCTATTTGAGCTATTTCTCCATGTCCAAGATGACAAATATGGTGAGGTGTAGTTTTTTTTTCTAAACATATTTCATAAAAAAAAATTTAAGAAAAACCTTTTATTTGTTAGTTTTTCAATTTTTTTGTTTCTCATATATTGTTTCTCTTTTAATTTTTATTCGTATTTTTTTCTGACATTAAATTAATAGGCTGTTTCATATATTTGTGCTTTTATTGTGGATTTATTAAATCCAGCTTTTTTTTGGATTTAATAAATCCATTTTTTTATGAAAAATTCTAAATCCAGGTGATTAAAAAACACGCTAATTATTTCGTAATAAGGAAATAATCGGCCTCGAACAAGAATAAATAAAAAATTTTCATTGGAGAATTAAATGTCAAAAAAAAAAAAATATTTTTATTTTTAAATTTAAAAATTAAACCAACATTTTTTGGTTTTAGTTAAAAGATCAAATTTTGAGGCTTAATAACTTTTTAACGGGTTTCGAAAAACAATAAATTTATTAACCTAGCTTTAAAATATTTTTTTTTAATTTTTTGTAAATTGAGTTTCCGTCCGATCTCGTGGCTTTTGGATGAAGGTGTGAAAAACAAGCTCATAGAATTAATTTTTACTGTAGAATCTAATTTTTAAACCAAGTTTGCATCAAAATGGTTTCCGAAAAACGATAACATAAAAAATCAATCGTCCCAAGTAAAAAAATGATATGGAGCCATATGAAGTTATATTTAATTATATATAATCTTTTATGTAATTAGATATAATTATATCCGAAAAATGAGAACATCTTATTGTATCTTATCGTATCGAATTGTATAAAATTGTATACAATTTGGTACAATTTGATACAATTTTATGCAATTCGATACAATTGTATCCGAATTTTGTCCTCATCCAATTACATCAAATTATATCTTTTTGTATAAAATTATATAAAATGTTATAAAAGTGGATATAGTTTGATACAATTATATCTAAATATTGACCTTTTATTTATATTATATATGACCACATCTAACAATATACAAAAAATATTTTTTTAAATAAAAAAGATATGCAATATCTGGAGATCAGACCTGGGGGATTTCAAATAAACGTAATTGAAATTAAAAAATTACAAATTTCAATTACATTTAGAATTAAAGTGTTTTTTGTTAAAATTTTTTATAAAAAACTGACTGCGATAGGTTGGATAGGCGTGGATAAGTATAAAAAGAATATGTCATGTTGGGCTGATCTCTCACTTGTGCTTTTTGTCATTATTTCTTTTCCGACATTTTTTCAATTACAATTATATGTAATGTATAATTGAAAATTTTCAATTACAAATTACTTGTAATTGTTTTTTTTAATTACAATTACAAATAATATGTAATTGTAATTGAATTTTTTACAATTACATGTAATTGTGTAATTGCATATGTAATTAATTTCCAAATATAATGATTAACCCAAAGGTCTGCTGGAGATCCTATAATTTCGATAAATCTGCCATTAATTTTATCCAGATTTACCATGACAGTGCATTAAACATGAACAAAATTTTCTTTATTTTTAGTAATTTTAAAATAAAGTCAACAAGACTGAAATTTTAAAGTTAATATGATTATGTTATACAACCAAGATATAAGAAAAATAGTAAAAAAAATAGTAAAATATTACAAAATAGTAAAAATTACTAAAAATATATGATGCAAAAAATAAACTCACACACGAATCATGCACGGGTTATATATTCTTATTCACGCTCAGCACGAATCAAATACGAATTATATATTCTCAGACTCACGCACGAATCACTGGAGTATAGTAATTATTACTCACGATCACGTGTGAATAACGTGACTCAAGAACATTTCTAGTCACGCGCCAATCCCTAGTAATTACTAAATCTAAAACTAGTTCAAAATCATTGTTAACATAGAATAATATAATAATATAATACGGTTTTTTATGGACCATATATATTTTTATATAAAATCACTTTTATTGATTATGTGGGATGATATATAATTATAGATGATTTTATAAAGAACGTTATATTGTTATATATTAAAGAAATCATGAAATATTGTAGATATGGAACCATATTAAGTTATATGTGGGTTCCCGAGTAAAAAAAATTGATCTCGCGCAATATCTAATTATATCTAATTTGATATTGTTTAAGATCTGCTGTAATATCTAGCTGATCCAATTAGATCTCAAAATTGGGTGTATCCAATCATATCGTATTAGATCCCATTGTATATATGGGGATAAACTAAGATCAAGTTATATCTCAAAATTGGGAGGTCCAGTGATATCTTTGGGGATAAACCTAGATCTATTTTGATCCGAAAATTGGCGGATCCAGCTATATATTTGCGGATATTTTTAGATCTAATTTGATCCGAAAAATGGCGGATCCAATTAGATCCAGCTATATATTTGGGGATAAACTTAGATCTAATTTGATCTCAATTTTGGCAGATCAAATTAGATCCCGCAATATATTTGTGGATAAACGTATATCTAATTTGATCCGAAAAAGTGGCAGATCGAATTAGATGTAGCTATATATTTGGGGATAAACTTAGATCTAATTTGATCCAAAAAATGGCACATCGAATTAGATCCAGCAATATATTTGTAGATAAACTTAGATATAAATTGATCTGAAAAATGGCAGATCAAATTAGATCCAGCAATATATTTGTGGATTAACTTAGATATAAATTTATCCGAAAAATGGCAGATCGAATTAGATCCAGCAATATATTTGTGGATAAACTTGGATATAAATTGAATAGAAAATTGGCAGATCAAATTAGATCCAGCAATATATTTTGGGATTTAGTAAGACCTAATTTGATCCGAAAAATGGCAGATCGAATTAGATCCAGCTATATATTTGTGGATAAACTTAGATCTATTTTGATCCGAAAAATGGAGGATCGAATTAGATCCAGCAATATATTTGGGGATTAGGTAAGATCTAAATTTATCCAAAAAATTACAGATAAAATTAGATCCAGTAATATACTTCGGGATTGCGTAAGATCTTAACTTTTCCGATAAATTGCAGATCGAATTAAATCCAGTAATATATTTGGGGATTTGGTAGGATCTTAATTTATCCCATAAATTACAGATCGAATTAGAAACTGCAATATATTTGGGGATTGACATCTAAAACTATCCAGAAAAATGACAGCTAAAATTAGATCCCTCATTATATTTGGGTACTACGTAAGATCTCCATTTATTTGGGATTAAATAAGATCCCAGACAGATATTGACAATAGTTCAAAAAATAATACACTGGAAGAGCACTGATTTTATAAAAATTACAATATTTTGTTAAAATAAGGTTTAAACTCAGAAGGTCTCGAGTTCGATACCTTTCACGGCTATGCATTTTTTTTATAAAAATGCGCATTCTCCTTGCTGGTCTTATCGAAATTTTTTCAATAATTTTTTTACTTTGTAATTTACTTGTAAAAATTGTAAATAAATTGTAAAACAGAAAGTGATATTAATTTATGATATTCAGTCAAACTAAAATAACATTCATTTACTTAAAAATAACAGATCAACTAAAAACATTTCCCCCATTCAAAAGAATTTCTTTTTATAAAATTATAATTTTATTTTCTATAAATGTTTTTATAAAATTTTATTTTTTTTATTAAATTGAATTTTTTTTTTAAATAATTTTATTTACATATTTTTAACGCTCTACACCATTTATCAATTGTATTTCAAAAATAATCAATTGAATTTCAGTTTTATCAATTGTATTTCAGAACTTATCAATTATTTTTCAGATTTATGAATTGTATTTCAGAACTAGTCAATTGAATTTCAGTTTTATCAATTGTATTTCAGAAATTATTAATTGTATTTCCGAAATTCACAACTGTATTTCAGAAATTATCAAACTGTATTTCAGAAATTATCAATTGTATTTCAGAAATTATGAAATGTAATTTAGAAATTTTTCTCTATTAACTATGATAAACCATCAACAAGTTCTGAAATAGATTTGATTATTTCTGAAATACAATTAATAAATTTCTGAAATACATTCCATAATTTCTAAAATACATTTAAAATTTCTCAAATACAATTAATAGCTTCTGAAATACAGTTAATATTGTAGTTGCTGATGAGTTACCATATATGATGGCACCATATATGACAATATATTGTTTAAATGGCACCAATATGGAGCTTTATATGGTAATATATAACTTAGATTCATCCATATACGATTTGATCCGAAAAATGGCCCGATAAAATTGTATCAGTTGATTATCAGTTTTTAACTTATTGTATCAGTTTAGATCTGACCTGATTAAATTATGTGTTAATCAGATGAAATTGTATCTGATTTTTGACCTGATACAATTTTATTGGTTTATATCACATGGTATCAGTTTAGGTCCAAATAGATATATTTGTATACAAAATTATATAGTTATATCCATAGTTGTTAAGTAATGATTACTAATCATAATAATTAGTAATTAGATTACTTTCTTTTTAAAGGTGAAGTAATGATTAAATTACGATTATATTCAGTTTCGGACGATTACTAATTGATTATGATTCCAAATAATCTAAAAGTAATCAGGATTATTTGTAATTACGACAAAATATAATCAAAAAGAATCATAAATAATAAATAAAAGAAAACAAAGTAATTTCTACATTTTTACCATGAAAACTTATCCAAAATATTTTTTCAAATTTCAAATGACATTTCAGAACATTTCAATCACGCAAAAATTCTACTAAGGCATTGTAACTCATACCGAATATTTTTGAAAATAATCAAAAGTAATCTTTGAAAGTAGTCGAATTATTTTTTGATTACTTTTGATTCTTTTTGATTATGTTATGGTAATCTCAAGTAATGTTGATTACTTTTAGATTATTTGTAATCATAATCAATTAGTAATCAGAAATTGTTTAATAGAGAATTATATAATCAATACAATTCTTTTCAAAATGTAATCTAATTGATTAGTAATCGTAATCGAAATTTAACAGCTATGGTTATATCCCAATTTTGACCTGATATCAGTTTAAAATTTAATACAATTGTATAAGGTAAATGTCGGATACAATTATATTTTATTTATATAAAATTGAACCAATTACGATCAAACCTGACACCATTACATATAAACCGATAAAATTGCATCAAGTCAAAAATCGGATACAATTTCATCTGATTAACACATAATTTAATCAGGTGTGATCTAAACTGATACAATTAGATAAAAATTTATAAACAATTGATAAAAATATATCGGGCCATTCTTCGGATGAAACTGTATATTTATACAGATATAACTTAATCACATATATGACTATATGTAACTATTTTTATTCGGGTTGTTTAAATGATACGATATATCAAAGTATATGGTACTATATATGGTAGCATATATTATCATATCTGGAACTGTATTAAAAATGTTGTTGAAATGGCACCATATATCATAATGTATTGTTTAAATGTCACCACATATGGTAATATATTGTTTAAATGATACCATATATCAATATATATTGCACCATATATAGTAGCATATATTATTATATCTGAAACTGTATTAAAAATGTTGTTCGTGAGGTCACATATATGAGCATATTTTGTTGAAATGGCACCATATATGATAATATATGGTTTAAATGGCACCATATATAGTAATATATTACTTAAATAACACCATGTATAAATATATATGGCACTATATATAGTATCATATATTATCATATCTGGAACTGTATTAAAAATTTTGATCATGAGGTACCATATATGGCCATATATTGTTTAAATGGCACCATATATAATAATATATGGTTTAAATGGTACCATATATGATAATATATGGTTTGAATGGCACCATATATGATAATATATGGTTTGAATGTCACCGTATATGATAATATATTGCTTAAATAGCACCATATATAAATATATATCGCACTATATATAGTACCATATATTATCATATCTGGAACTGAATTAAAGATTTTGTTAATGAGGTACCATATATGACCATATATTGTTTAAATGGCACCATATATGATAATATCTAGTTTAACTGTCACCATATATAATTATATATTGTTTAAATGATACCATATATAATTATATATTGCTAAAATGCCACAATATATATTAAGATATAGTTCTATATATAACTATATATGCAATAAGATCAACCATGTCATGTAATATATAATTATATATGCCATATCTAATATTATGAAGGCCGATATCTAATTAGATGAAATTATATATGGCATAATATAAGTAAAATTTTTGTGAAAAAACGTCATATATAATTATATATGGATATACATAACGACATGTATAATTATATATTGTAATATATGCTATATATGATTATATATAATTTTTTTTACTCGGGTTCTTATTCGTCAATATATAATCATATCTAACACAAATTATGAAATATTTCTTATATGGCTCCACATATAGTTTTATATTATTATGTATAGTGTCCTACTAAATTATATATAAACGTATATGTAATTATATCTGTAATATGTTACTTTATGCAGGCCAGTATGTAATAATATAAAATCAGATATGTCTCCATATTAAAACCTTTGAGGAAAAAATATCTAACATATGACTATATAAAAGTATATCTGCTTGAATTTAAAAGCATATGTGGCCATATGTAACTATAAGTTAGTATATGCAATTACATAAAATAATATATGATTATATCAAAACTTTTTTACTCGGGGTAGCAGCATTCCCACAACGAATTTTAATACTTATATGGGTGAAATCAAAAAATGTGATAAGTTTTTGGGCGAAATTTGTTAGAAACATTTAGTTTTAATATTTCGGTTTTTTTTCAATGGAATCAGTAAGTTTAGTCATTATAAACCTAATTGCAAAAAATCTCTTCTACAAGTTGGCGCAATAACAGGTGGTCCATCTACATTTGATATCTTGCATGTCCTGGGAGACCTTTTTTGTGCCCTTTAATTCTCTTTTAACAAGAGCCCAATATCTCTCCACCGGCCTGAGCTCCGGGCAGTTTGGTGGATTTGCCGCTCTTGGACAAAAACCACATATTATCATTATACCACTCCAGCGCTTTCTTGCTGTAGTGATAAGATGCTAAATCGGGTCAAAAGCAAGTGGATACATTGTGCTGACTCAAAAATGGAGGAAGTCTCTTCTGCAAAAACTCCTTGATATAAATTTCGCTATTTATAAGGCCAGATGTCACAAATGACTGGCTTCTTTGGCCGCAGCTACATATGGCTTGCCATACTAGGAAGTTTTTAGGGAATTTCGTTTGCTTTTCGACATAAATTTTTCCGCAACATTTCCTCGAACATCGGAAACATAAAATTCTTGACCAGGGAGCTGCGAAAAATCAGCCAGGATACAAGTTTCGTCGTCCATTACACAACAGTTGTATTTTTGTATAAAATTTGATTTCAATTTTCGAGCTCTGGTTTTGGCCTCCAAATTTTTAAAAGCGTTTCTATCGGGAACTTTGTAGGACTTTAGTCCTGCCTTACGTTTCACTTTACATACAAAAAAGTCCGAGCATTGGGCTAACCGAGCTGTTTTTCTGCCAGATGTGTTAGGAGCTCTCTTATGGATGCTTTTAACTTTATATGCCTTACCAATGTTACGATAACCAGTCGTTGTTCCTGTTCCCGGCTTCCTTTCAATTGTTAGGTGTTCCAGATACCTTTTTACCACTTTTGAAACTGTTTGACGGCATTAGTCTCTTTTGCAATTTTTTTGTATGTCCATGTTTGGTTTTGTTGAAAATATTTAATTATTTTTGAACGCACTTTTCTTTCATTGTGTAAAAAATTGCAAATTAAAACTAATGATGTAAATAATTTTATTAACTGACATATTTTTAAAATGTAAATTGCCGAAAAAAAATATGAGAAGCTTTAAACCAAAGTTATAGGCAAAAATGTGTGTTAACATTTTTATGATCTCACTTCTTATATGCAAATTTTCTTATAAAACTTGCAAAGACTTTCTAAAAATCTTGAAACTTTCTATTTTTTGCCTTTCTTGAAAGCAAAAAACTAAAAGTTATTATTTCTAAAGGCGCTGTTTGCTCTTTTTTTTATAAATAAAAACACTTTCGGACAGATCTAAAAGCCCAGTATTTTGTTCGTAATTTTTGCGAAAAAGCTATACCTCCATAATTTAATAGACAGTATGATTTGAAAATGTCGCAAAAATAACTTTGGCCTTATGGAGATTGTAGTTTTCCAATTAATGTTAAGCAATTTGTGACTTTTAAAATTTTTATTACAATTTTACGGTTTCAAATCGCAAAATGTTTTATCACGGGGGGAGAAAAGCTAAAAAATAAGAAAAAACTACTTTTATTTATTGGGGAAATGGAAAACATGAGCTTATATGCATTTTAGGACAATTTTTTATATCTAAACATATTGTCAAAAAATTAAGTTTTTTTTTAACATAGAGAGAAAATGTAGAATTCTGCAAAAAAACAGTCTCTTGAAAGAATTTCAACATTTTTAAATTTTTTCGATTATATGTAGTCCAATAATGTACGTCATAGCAACGACAAAGTGAATAAACCCTAATTAAGAGATTAATCAGAACCAGGTAAGGAAAAATTCTGCATTTTATTTAAAAATCCATAAATATATGAAATTTTATTTTTGTTTAAAATAAAATTCCCAAAAATGAATGAACTTTAAATTTGGAAAATAAAACTCTCAAAATCTACAGAATTTTATTTTTAACAAGTGTTTGGATAATTCTTTGAATAGTTATTTGAACAATTCAAAATGAAAAAATTAAACCAGCAGTTTCACATTTTTTTCAAACGTTTTCGGTGTTTGCAAATTTTGTTAATAAATTAACATTTTTATATGGCGTGTAATATGCAAAATACGCAATTTGTCAAAAATAACTCATTGAATAGCTTTTTGATGGATTCACTGAATAAGAAATACAGTACAATAAAAAACTAAATATACAAACTTTATCACTAAATCCGCTATTTCGCGTTCTTTAGTTTTTATGGTGTTCGGAAATTTGATCGAATTGTGGAAAATTTTATATGGTACAAAAATTGAATTAAAAAACTTAAACAGCGACAAAGAGTATACATATAGAGAGAGACGATCCTTCCTATGACTCTCTTATATTTTTAGCGAACTCGGGCGAGCAAATAAAAACAGGGTGAAAACAGTTTGCGCACAAAAAAGATGCTGTGAGTACTGTGAGGAGGAAAATGTGATGACGTTTACGTTTCCTTTTTCATTATTCTTCTTTGAAATGAGTGTTGTCAACTTCTAACATAGGGGTTACACGATCAAGTTTCAATACACTCACATTTTTTTACTAACACACTCACATTTTAAAAATTGAACAGCAACTTGATATCAATTTTTGCTTTCAAGTTTTGAGAAAACTTGACGGTCAAGTTTTAAACAGCTGATCAATTTCTTGTAAATTTGTTTTTCGTTTTACAAATATTGTGCCGCAATAAAACACGATTGATAAAATACGGAATGTGAATATTTCGGTATATCGACGAAATTATTTAAAAATAAAAATAAATAAAAAATCAATTTCTGCTGACATGAAAATGTCTGTGGAATATGGAATTGACTATCAAGTTGCATGCAGCCTACGTCACAGCTTCAAGTTCAACTGAATTTGACAAGCAGTATGTATTGTCAACTTGAAAGCAAAATCTTGATCGTGTAACCTCACTGTAACACAACATCATTAACACAATGAAGTACACAATTTATACAAAACTTGATAAAATCAACAAATTTTAATGAACAAATTTTTAATAAGTATCCTTTCATCATTTTCCCTACAGGAATTTTTTTGTGTATGAATTATATACTCTCCACTAGGGATGCCAATCCCGAAATCCCGAGTCCCGAAATCCCTGGATTATTCAATAAAAATGAGTCCCGAATCCCGGGATTCTTTTGGAACCTTTTTCCAAAAATGTAACCCTGCTGGTATTTTTAAACCATTTTTGTTAAATATAATTTTATATAAATCTATATTGTGTTGTATTTCTTATTATATTTCGGAAATCATCGATTAAAATTCAGAATAAAAAGTTGTATTTCAGAATTTTTTATTTGAATTTTTGCACTATATGTGGAAAACCATTAAAAAATTCTGAAACTAATTGAAAATTAGCCACACTCAGCACTATGCCGACCGTGGTGTAACTTGTTAAGAGGTGATGCTACGAGTCATAGCCTGTGCAGAGGGCTGCCGGTTCAATCCCCGGTCATGGCAATACACAAAAAGTTTTTCATATAGAGACAAATTAACAATTAAAAATTACTTTGATCAGTTGACACATAAACTAACCACTGACGAGTCTTTGGGTGAGACGAAACTGCGGCAGTCTGGTGATTCCCTTGTGTCTGTTAAATTTTTCAATAAAAATGTTTTCTTCTTCTTCTTCCTAGAAATCAACTATAAAAAAAAAAATTCTTTAGTAATTAATTCTAATATTAATTACGATTGTCCTATGCGACGGTTACAAACACTTAACTAAAAAATAATAAAAATTTAAAACATTTGCACAGCAGCAACACAACTTCTTCAATCAACACTCGGTATCCAACTATTGAATGTGAAAAAAGCGCATCATAATGTGATAATTACTTGTGAAAAAGGAGAAAAAAAACAATAGGATTAAGAGAGGAAACATTCTAATTGAAAAATAAAATTGCTCAAGTATTAGTTAATTCTGGCTCTTCTGATTACAAAACATACATTGTATACGCTGTGATTGAAAAAACTTCAATTAGCCACACTCAGCACTATGCCGACCGTGGTGTAACTTGTTAAGAGGTGATGCTACGAGTCATAGCCTGTGCAGAGGGCTGCCGGTTCAATCCCCGGTCATGGCAATACACAAAAAGTTTTTCATATAGAGACAAATTAACAATTAAAAATTACTTTGATCAGTTGACACATAAACTAACCACTGACGAGTCTTTGGGTGAGACGAAACTGCGGCAGTCTGGTGATTCCCTTGTGTCTGTTAAATTTTTCAATAAAAATGTTTTCTTCTTCTTCTTCCTAGAAATCAACTATAAAAAAAAAAAAATTCTTTAGTAATTAATTCTAATATTAATTACGATTGTCCTATGCGACGGTTACAAACACTTAACTAGAAAATTCTAACATTTAATTGAGAATTTTAAATTGCAATGATATAAGGATAGTGAATATAAAATTATTATAAACAAAAATAGCACATAACATATCGAAAGAGTTAAAATCTTAATTCTTGAGTTTTTTCAATTCTTTCGTTATTTAGAAATAAACAGGAGTATGTAAATGTAAAAAAACGTATAAAACAGTTATATTTTACAATGCTCATGTATAA
Organism: Leucophora obtusa; assembly: GCA_949987735.1. Taxonomy (NCBI): domain Eukaryota; kingdom Metazoa; phylum Arthropoda; class Insecta; order Diptera; family Anthomyiidae; genus Leucophora; species Leucophora obtusa. The sequence goes on along the minus strand of OX465299.1, from coordinate 105,672,821 downwards.
TAACACTGTGGAACAAATTCAGGTCGATTCTGAGAGTGAGGGGTGAAAATAGAGGCTAAATTAGAAGACCCGTATCGCGGCGTTTGTTTATGTTAGTTCGAATTTTTTTTCAATCGACCTTCGAACTTTGCAGTCAAATGCCGATTTTCAGCATATTGTTTATATGGTTTTTTGGCTATAACTCGTCGACTAATTGATATTTTTAAATCTGTAAAAGCCAAATTATTGCTAGAGACCTGTGCAACAATTAAATTTTTTAAAAAAATTGATTTAGAAAATTTTTGCGGTGCTTATCAAGCAAAATGTTGGAAAAATTATTTTTTTTAATGCTTTTTGAAAATATTTTCCACAAAACTAAGTCTTTTTTGCTTTCTGTTTCAAAAAAATATAATTTTGAAATGTTAGTTAGGAAAAGTTTTAAGTAAAAAAATTAAATAAATTATTTAAATTTAAATGGATCAACATCACTGCTCTCTCTAATATCTTGGTCATCGTCATCATCATCAGAAAGGTCGACAATTTCGTCCAACAGATACTCTGGAATTTAATCTTTGTCTTCCCCTTCTTCCTCTTTTTCCTCGTCTTCCTCTTCTTCAAAGGTGTTTTTATACCACCAACAAATTTCAGCGAGTATTGCATGTGGAGATTTCTTTCATCTGTACCTGAAACGAAAATAGTTTTCAATCGTTCACATGTTTAAATTGTGCACTCTGACAAAGATATTAGAAAAATCTGGGAATTCAAAATATGCACACTCTATAGTTACCTTATTTCAAATGAAAGCGCAGTTTGGTGATAACGTTCGCCTTGCTCATCAGATTCAGTTGGCAACTGTTGAGCGAGTTGATCAAGATGCTGATGCAAGAGATGAATTTTGTACGACATATTAACCCCAATTCCATCGAAAGCTTCCAACATGTTTACAACAGATTGCCTGTAGTTGTCTTTGCGTTCTTTACCCAAAAGTCCTTTAATGATTGCTTTCAATGCGAGCCATGCATTTAATTCTCGGTCTGTCTGAACTTGGTCAAAATCTTGACGACTCATTAGTTTCCGTATGTCGGGACCATTAACAACCCCTTCCTGAATTTTGGCGTTACTTAGTCTTGGGAAAATGTCTTTTAAGCTGTTGAATACTGCTGGTCTTTTTGCGATACATTTAAAAAAATGTTTAGCAATGCCAAGTTTAATGTGGAGCAACGGCAACAAAATTTTCATTTCAGTTACAAGACTTTCGTATAGCCTATTGTCTTTAGGCCATTTCCGTCCAATGCGACTATTCCAGTTATGCTGTTTGTACTGGTTTCTTTCTTTAATACCTTCTCCGTATCGTGAATCCCAATCGCACAAAAAACACGGATATTTTGGACGCCCAGATGCTGTTAAGCCTGCAATCAATGAAACTATTTTGAGGTCGCAGCAAATGCGCCACTGGTGTTCGTTATATTTGACTACTTCCAGAATGTGTTTCAAATTATCGAAATTTTCACTAGTGTCAGTGCTATACGCAATCGGAACAGAAGGCATTCTATTTGACTTGTGCAAAAGCACAACTTTTAAGCTGATTAGTGAACGCCAATCATCTTTTTTATAGGTTAACCCTATCGTCTCCATTAACTTTTCAATATCGTTGCAATAAGCGAAATTTTTTGCGTCATTCACATTGGAGAACTTTTCTAACTCTTTTTGGCGTTTTCGATATGCTGTTACTTTGGTACCTTTCGCCAGCAAATTATTTCCTTTCAAAAATGAAGCCAGTAGTTCTGATTTTTTCTGAGTCAAACACAAATTTGCAACAATTCCATCCAATTGGTTTTGTGTGACTAGGATTGGGTCCTTTGATGTTTCAGAGGATGTACCTTCACCAGGGTCGTATTCTGAGAAGAAATCCATGGATGTAGCAGCGGCGGTTGTAGTACTGATATCTGTTTGAAGATCAATACTTCGGTATGTTGGTACTGGAACGAATTCTGAGTGCGGTAATGGTAATTGGACACTCGGCACTGCTACATAAGTTTTATTCTTTGCTTTATATATATATATATGTTCCCTCGGTTCCTATAAAGAGCATAGGGCCTTTGCTTCTTTGCTTTACTTCTATTCAAAGTTTTATGGTACTTGATACATCCATAGCAATTTTCTTCTTGATGCGGGCTGTTGTCTAACCACATCATTGGTATACCAAAAGGCATAGCCTTCTTCTTTCCACTTTTCCATTGCATAAGAGTTGAATAGCAATTAAAGCAAATTTTTTTAGGGGCATAGTTTACGTCAGTGATAAACTCTTGTGAGAAATATTGTTTATAGGCTTCCAAAAAAAATCACTCGCATTGCCACATTTTTCATCGCTTGCTATGAAACGTCCACAAACATTACAAAAATGGTCCATTTTACATTTTGGTTCCGACATTTTTAATACAATATATATTATACAATGTTTTTTTTGTTATTTTTATGAAACCGATGCACTTAACTTAAATCACTCACAAAATGAAATAAGTTCCAAAAAAATTAATAGCGAATTTTATCACGACTAGGGTTTGGGGTTCGGGAATTCCCGGGAAATCCCGGGAAAAGTTTGCTGGGAATTCCCGGGAAAATAATATATTTTTCCCGGGAAAACGGGAAATTTTAAAAATATTAAATTTTTGAAATTGTTTTTGTTTCGAATAGGATTTTTTGATTTTAGTCATAAAAAACATTTTAAATACCAAAACAAAAATGTCATTTTTTAGTTAAGTGTTTGTAACCGTCGCATAGGACAATCGTAATTAATATTAGAATTAATTACTAAAGAATTTTTTTAGAGTTGATTTCTAGGAAGAAGAAGAAGAAAACATTTTTATTGAAAAATTTAACAGACACAAGGGAATCACCAGACTGCCGCAGTTTCGTCTCACCCAAAGACTCGTCAGTGGTTAGTTTATGTGTCAACTGATCAAAGTAATTTTTAATTGTTAATTTGTCTCTATATGAAAAACTTTTTGTGTATTGCCATGACCGGGGATTGAACCGGCAGCCCTCTGCACAGGCTATGACTCGTAGCATCACCTCTTAACAAGTTACACCACGGTCGGCATAGCGCTGAGTGTGGCTAATTGAAGTTTTTTCAATCACAGCGTATACAATGTATGTTTTGTAATCAGAAGAGCCAGAATTAACTAATACTTGAGCAATTTTATTTTTCAATTAGAATGTTTCCTCTCTTAATCCTATTGTTTTTTCTCCTTTTTCACAAGTAATTATCACATTATGATGCGCTTTTTTCACATTCAATAGTTGGATACCGAGTGTTGATTGGAGAATTTGTGTTGCTGCTGTGCAAATGTTTTAAATTTTTATTATTTTTTAGTTAAGTGTTTGTAACCGTCGCATAGGACAATCGTAATTAATATTAGAATTAATTACTAAAGAATTTTTTTAGAGTTGATTTCTAGGAATTGTTAAAATCTTTTAAAAGGGAATACATTTATTTGACACACAAATAAAATCTTTGCCAAGTAATTAGGAGCATTTCAACTAATAAAGATTTTTCGCATAACTTATCCAAAATTTAAGAAGTAAAACCTAAAAACTTGATAATATGTTTAAAAGAAATATGAAAAAAGCTTTGTTTCTTACAAATAATCGCCCTTACTATCTAAATTTTTCAAATGTATAATTTAGGTAAAGCCGACTTTAGTTAAAATATTGGGTGGCAGTATACCTTGACTTGGTTTTTTTTGGAGCATTCTGATTGGTTAATTTATTTTCAACCAATCAAAATATTTGAAAATATAAATATTTTTGTAAGGTTTTCATACACAAAATGAACAAAACCGAAAAATAAAGTCGACTTTAAATTTAAAATACTCCTTTATATTAAGGGTCAATAATTTTATAAGTAACGTTTTCATTAATAAATGTGAAAAGAAAAGACTAATGGTTATCGGTGGTATCTAAATTTGGTTATCCGACATCTAAATTTGGTTCACAAAAAAAAAAAAAATTTATGGTCAGAAAACAACAAGAATAACGTTTCAGCTAAAATTAGCAAAGTACCCGAAGAAAAAAGTGTAAGCTGAATAGGCATTAAAGGTTTTATGGTAGGGCAAACATTTCCTGAATATCATATTAGAATTTGGACTTGAGGTAGAAGAATATTCTAACTAAATATAGGGAAATAATTAATTTTATAACCTGGGGTTGGTTTGTATATCAGGAAAATGTAATGCTGATGAAATAAGAATTGTAGAAAAAACTAGAACAGTTTTATTTGTCTTTGGAAAATAAAATTGTGGCCACCAGTGGGTGCTTTCTGCTGGAATCATAAAAATCATAAAATTCATTTGGCAGTAATTTATGTGAAATCAAATGTTCAACATTCTGATATTTTTACTTTGAATTCTCACTACACAGACTGTATTTGTACTGAAATAGTGTTTTTTTTTTAACAAAAATTACTTATATAGGTGGTTTTCATTAATAATTTTGTTTAAAAATATTTACCGGGATTCCCGGAAATCCCGGGAATCAAATTTTTTCATTCCCGTTTCCCAGGAAATAAAAAAGTCCGGGAAATCCCAAACCCTAATCACGACCGAGCGAAAATTAAAAGACATCAGCTTCGGCTGAGTTCCGAGTCTTAACTGAATCTTTATTTTTGAAATTAGTTCGCTTGTACGAAATAAAAAAAATCGCTGCCTGTGCGGTGGCTGAAAACAAAAAAGTTGTTTTGTTGGTATAAAAACACCTTTGAAGAAGAGGAAGACGAGGAAAAAGAGGAAGAAGGGACAAACAAGAAACTGAGAAGCATATTATAGATCAAACAGAAAGCAAAAAGACTTAGTTTTGTTGAAAATATTTTCAAAAAGCATGAAAAAAAAATAATTTTTCCAACATTTTGCTTCATAAGCACCACAAAAAGTTTCTAAATCAATTTTTTAAAAAATTTTAATTGTTGCACAGGTCTCTAGCAATAATTTGGCTCTTACAGATTTAAAAAATATCAATTAGTCGACGAGTTATAGCGAAAAAACCATATAAACAATATGCTGAAAATCGGCATTTGACTGCAAAGTTCGAAGTCGATTAAAAAAAAATTCGAACTAACATAAACAAACCCCGCGATGCGGGTCTTCTAATTTAGCCTCTATTTTCACCCCTCACTCTCAGAATCGACTTAAATTTTGCTAACCTGAATTTGTTCCACAGTGTAATTTGAAAACCTTATAACATATTTATAAAATTAAATTTGTATGAAAAATTTGTTTTATAAGTCACTTATAAATTTTAAGTGTTTATGCATATGACCTTATATTTTTTTTACATAAATTTGAAGTTTTTACACATTTTTTTAAATAAAAAATTTCCAAAATGACAAAAAATCACAAAATCCCTAAAAAATTCGGGATCCCGAAAAATCCCAATCCGTCCCGGGATCCCGTTTTTTTAATTTTAAAATCCCGAAACCCGGGATTTTAAAAAACCAATCCCGATTGGCACCCCTATCTCCACGTAAAATAATTTTCTCTGCGATTGATTTTGAAGTTAATTGATAAAAAATATATTAAATCTAATGTGTGGTGGAGACACCAAATTATTTTTAAATTTTATTGCGTATTTTATTTCATTTGTAGACACTACATTGCGTTTTTTTCGATTCCTAGCGCTTTTCATGTTAAATTTTGTGTTTTTCGGCCAAAAATGCTAACAGTGAACACAGTAAATTAAATTATGACGCATTAGGAAATTATCTCGTTCCCCTTAAAAGCATTTAATTTCCCCGCAATTCCCCTGTATTATAGTTGGAATTCCTCCTTGTTTTACGCTCTTTGATTTTACACAAGCAAAATGTGTTAATTTGCTTGTGCCCGAGTTGGCGAACAAATAAAAAGAGAGCCGATTGAGCGAGACAAGGGGGGATCGATACCCACTGACAGCGATTTACATTCCGCAAACGAATATATTAATGCAAAAATTTTTTTTACGAATTATTTTTGCAAACTAACCACTAAACTTTTTCTAAGAAGAAATGGGTATTGTAGTTCCTAGATTATGAATTTAAGATAACCGCACTTAGAAAATTGTGGAACAATAGCGAAACGCGAAAAAAGTCTTTATGGTAGAAAATATTTGATTTACATTCTGCAAACGAATATATTGACACAAACATTTTCCTTTTCGAAAAATTTTTTTGCGAATTCTTTTTCACAAACTAACCATCAAGCTTTTTGATAAATGAGTATTAAAGTTAATAAATTATAAATTAAAAAACCGCACTTAAAAAATTACAAAATAATGGCGGAATGCGAAAAAAGCCTTTATGGTACAAAATATTCATTAACAAGCTTAGTCAGCTTACATTCTGAAATATTTTTTTCGCGAATTTTTTATTGTAAACGAACTTCCAAACTTTGGTATAAGAAATTGGTATTTTAGTCCCATGTTATAAATTTAAAAAAAACCGCACTTAAAAATTTCAAAATTATAGCGGAACGCGAAAAAAGGCTTTATGTGTACCATAATTTGAAATTTTAATCAGCGATTTACATTCTGCAAACGAATGTATTGATGCAAACATTTTTCTTTTTTTCAAGATTTTTTTCGCGAATTTTTTTGCAAATTAATTACCAAACTTTGGTATAAGGTGTTATGGTCTCTTGATTATAAATTTTAAAAAACCTCACTTAAAAATTCCGAAATAATGGCTAATACGAAAAATCATGTCGTGATAATATTGTATGAAGGGAACAAAATGTTTAGAACTACTTAACTACAAATTGTTTAGAACTACTTAATATAAAATTTTGTTAACTACATGCTAATCTTTATCACAAATTTAAAATTTTACTAATTTTAAATAAATTTATGTATATTTTTTTTTATAGAAAAATAAAACACCATAAAATTCAAAATACCATTCAATAGAGAATCTTATCTTTAGAACTCTTTACTGAATTTTAAAAAATATCATAAAGAGTTTTATTTAAAAGTTTGAAGTATTTTTTTCAAAAAAATACTTAGAGAATTTTATCAATTAAGAATTTTAAATTTTAAGCTTTTTCTGATCAGAACAGGGTCGACAACGACATGTGCTTTTTCATATATTTTGTATGGGAAGCAAAATGTCGCCATGTCGTCCGGCGATTAGTCGTCGTAATAGAACCTATTCTATTTACGTGACAACACACTAACACACACTCAAAATATTTGTCAAATTGTTGCCATATTTTTAACTAATTAAGGGAACAGAGTTGCAGTAATTCGTATTACAGTTGCAAAAATTCGTACTTGGTTTACAAAAAATTTATTTTTGTGACAGAAGAAAAAAATGTAAAACAACAAGAATTAATGCAAAAGCAATTGAATTGGTGAAGAATTGTAGCGAATCAAATACAAACATATTTTTGTTTTGCTTTCATTTCTTCTAAACGTCAACAAATGTCGACGGTCGATTGTCGCTGAATTTAAATTAATCGCTATATGGTTTTACGGCATCCAAATCTGGGGCACTGCGTCTGCATCAAATGTTCAAAAAATTCAAAGGAACCATTGTCTGCGCACCATGGTATATAAGAAATGCGAACATACATTCGGATTTGAATGTTCCCACCGTTAATGACGAAATCGCGAGATATACCCAAAACTACTTAAAGAGCCTGCAACTGGACCCAAATTAATTGGCTCGTAAACTGCTTGAGAATCAAGGACACCGACGCCTCCTAAGAAGGACCACCACTGATTTGGCTCTATAGAATAAATGTATATCCTTTATAACAAAATGTTGGTTTTTAATTTCTATTTAAAAATAAATTAGTTTTTTCGACCTTTTTAAAATTAAACTTCTAATTTATCGTTTTTAACTTTTTATATACATTTACTTTGCATCAAATTAAAAAAATATTTAATGTTTAAAATTAAAATTTTGTCTGGCACTGGCTGGGCTTAATATTTTAGCTTTAGTCCATAAGATTTGATAAACTTATTGTTAGTTCACTGTTGTGAAGATTCAATAAATAAAATTATGAAAAGAAAAAAAAAAAGACTTTTGCTGTCGTCGGTCGACAATCGACACAGTTGTGATTAACCTCTAAAAGAGGAAATCAAACATTAAGGATCATATGCATTATCACTTAGAAAATTTTAAAGTGACTTATAAAACAAATTTTCCATACAAAATTAATTTTATGAATGTTCTATAAGGTTTTCAAATTATTATGCATAGGCACTTAAATATTTTGCATAATTATTAAACAAATGTAGAAAATGTATTAGAAATGTTTAACCTTATAAATATTCGAAAACCGCCCTTTTTCAAAAACCGGTTTAAAAACCCGGAAATATAGAAAAAAACTGGTTTATCGAATAATTCGGAAACCGGGTTTGACAACTCTAGCAACGGAGTTTACATTTTCACAAGCAAAAGATATAACAAAAAATTCCGTACGAATTTTCTTCAATTTACAGTAGTTTTGATTTAACTGCCTTTTTCTTAACTGCACACTTGCTATAACTGCACAAAATTTTCGTTTCGTTTCTATTTTACAAAATTATGTACGCAATTGTCTTCTTTAAGTGCACTTTTTGTACCTGCGCATTTAAGATAACTGCCTCATATTTTTGGCATTTTTACATTATTTTCATAAAAAAGATAACCGTTAGCTGCCTCTTGTGTTTTGCTTTGTTTTTCAACCTAGGAAAAAAAAACACACATAAAATAAATGTGTTGTCAACTTTCTTGTGACAAAAATATCCTTTTTTTCACCATAAAATCATCTGGTGCAAAGCACAAAGTTGTCATCATTAGCTTCAATCTCTATTGGTATACCAGCACATTAAGGCACGTAAACAATTTGACTTAGCTGCGTTTTTGGCTTACCTGCACAAATATTCTTGCAAAAGTTGGTTGTGCAGCTAAGTCAAAATTACTGTATTAGTTTTTCGTATATGGGTTTTCATAAGGTGACCATATCTCATCTTTTTTGGAGAACAATCATCTATTTTCACTCGCTGTCATATATAAACTTTGTGTCCTCTTTTTGTCATCTTTTTCATAATCGGTCATCTTTTGTCATCTTTATTTTTAAAAGCATGATTAATGTTTTTTATTATTGATCTTATAGGATGAGCAGTACAAGCACGGCACGAGGGACAGTTTCCTTTAAAAATTACAACAATTTTCATGAAAAAAATTTCAATGAAATTCCTTCACGCAATAATTCATTAACATTATGCGGATAATTCATTAAAATCATGCAGATAACTCACTGAATGTGTGATTGCAGACCCCTACGTACACCTAAGGGGCCTAGAGACGATTCTTTGGATGGCCAGTTCCCTACTTGGGTCAACGATGATCTAACTCCCTACCGGTCCGTCAGTCCGGTAATCCTGCGGAAAGACAAAACAGGGGAAAAAAGGAGCCCTAAAATGTCAAATTTACCGGTTCCTCTATCCATTGCAACACCCTGCTAACAAATTGAACAAAGAAACCACACACATTCCAACAACAGAAAACTAAAATCGAAAAAACCCCAGCACCCGTGCAATAACATAGCCGTGTAGGCACTTGGGAAATTCCTGAAGCGCTTTCGTCCCCTGCCAAAGGGACTCATCAGCTGGATTAACCTTTTATCCAATAGGGAAAAAAAGCTGCATAGAGAGAGCTTTCTGCATAAAATTTCAATGAATTTCCTTCACGCAATAATTCATTAACATTACACAGGGGCAGTCCATTTCGTGTGATCTCGGTCGCCAGGTCCATGTGTGGCGTGGCGGTACAAGGGGATGGTATCGCGGACTTACCAGGGACGATCAGAGATGGAAGGACGTGATGAAGGAATTGTGGATTATCAGTGGGTAGATTATTTTTAAGGGGAGCCCTATCTGCGGTAATGATACCACCAACGAATGAATTATCGGTAGCGAGGGTGACTTCAACGGAGGTGGAGCTGGTACTGGAGTGAAAACAGGTACGATCGGTTAAATGCAGGGAACCATTAGTATCGGTTAGGAAACTGAACGAGGTGTGAACAGTTTCTGAATTGACGTTTACCATGTGATTTACTTCATGTCGGAGGACTCTACCTTGAACTGGTTCGGCGGTTAGGTTAATGGGACTCCTGGAAGGTGATAGGCGTACACCTGACGGAGGACCATATGATTGGTAGGGACTGCCCATAATGAGGTTATTGGCGACGGGATGACCTAATGGGAGTATGCGAATAGTTTTTGGATATTGGAGTATTTTTATGGTGAATATGGTGGTACATACCTGAGGGCGAAGCGTATATGGGGATTGAACGTGAAGGGACCTTGAGGGATACAATGACTGGAACGTGGTAATTGCAAATTCTGATTTGTGGGGTGCACAAGGGCGGAATATAGTATGGCAGTATTAGAAACTGGTATTAATAGTGATATTTGATCACGGGAAACGGGTGAACAGTTGGGATCTGGGAGGATGAAATCATTCACTCGTATGGAAGATTTGATTTGTATAATGAAATGACACTATTGTGAAAATTGAATTTGTATAATGGAATGACAGTTTAATTTTCAGGGTTCGATTGCATATTTTCTTGGAACCGGAACACATAGCTGCAGTGAGGGCACTGCTGTATCATAGGAGGCAGTTTTTTATTAGTAACGTAGAATTTTTTGGGGATTTGATAGCTTAGGGAGAAGCGTAATTGGTGATAATGATGGACGGGGAAACCGGTTAGTGTAGGTTAACTGGGAAAGTAAATATGAACGGGATGCGGATTTTCTATGGGTAAATGAGAATACATAGGGAAGAATAGGTAAGGTTTAAATTTCGGGAAGGGTATTAATTGGGGAACATGGGGAATATTGTTCGACTTTCTGAATAGGGCGAAAAAGGGAACGGTCCACAATAGGATACGTAGATGCGGTAGGAGTTTATACACTCAACAAAAGGAGTTGGTAGTGACTACTGGGAATTTTGATGTTATTACAGATAATTTGACTACTATTGGGCCCGTTTATCTAAATATTGTCAGCTGGACAATGAGGACTGTTTTTGGGAGACTTACCGGTGTTTTTATTTCATGAATGAATGGATATAGAGGGAGAACCAGTGGACACCTTTGGAATGGTGTTTTCAATTGAATTTAATGTCACGTATCATGGGTTGTTTTTAGGAAAATAGTATTATAGTTGCTAATAGGGTATCCCGGAACAGTGATGTGTAGGCAGTAGTGTAGTGAAGGTACATATGAGAGATGAGGAAACGGTTTGATTGCGGCAGCAGTTGGTACACACAGGGAAATACATAACTGCTGATCACTATTTTTTCGAATATGTCATAGGTGGAATAACCTCACTAAAGCGTAATAGATGTGAAGTAATGGAGGACGACTATGGTGGATGTGATCATTGGGATCGACTATAGCTGTTTTCGACTTAACTATATCAGTAAGGTCTTTGGGGGACTCGGAGAACGTGAAGACGCATTTAGGGGAAACTGACACATCACTTTGGGTGTGCAAGTTAACTTTTAACACGGATAATTATCAACGTTGAAAAATCAACGTTTGTACATTGTCTCACCGAACGTAACTTATTCGCGTTACTTCCTGGAATGTATTGCTGACGTACGTTCGATTGTAACGGGAAAAGTGTGGGCATGACCTGTTTGGGGGAAAATGTTTTATACTACAATCGGTTTAACGTAGATTTGCTTTGAATATTTAACGTTGATAGGCATGGGACAATTGTGGGAATTGTGGAGATTTGTAATATAGTAAATATTTTACTAATTACAATTTAGAAAATGGTTGGATAGAACCATCCCTATGAACAATTTCACTGGAATTCAAGTTGAAATAAGGTTTAGTTCTAGCCCTGTTTTCAAGTTTCATGGCTTAAATACGGCTTTCATTGCATTTTGTTTCAATGGCATACTCCGGCAAAAGGGAAACAAAGATTCAGGTTTGGAATATTTTTGTTGAATGAACAAGTGCTGGAATTTGGAATGTACTTTGATTCAAGCAGAATTTGGAACACTTGAATTTTTGGAACCTGTGTGCTTATAGGGATGGACCTCACTTTTATTATCTTGATTACTTAAGGATAGAACCAAGTCTTTTTCATTTGGACACTTTTTATTGATATGGACACGTAAAATTTCCTTAATACAACATGGGTACGAAATTGTTTAGAAGGGATGAGGACAAGTCAATTGATCGCGGAAATATTGATTCCGGTCAATTTTTAGGTTTTCTTAAGTTTTGTGTTACCAATTCTTTGAATTTTACTCGTATCTGGGATAAGGATTTATTAAGTTCCTGAGGGATAAGGCAACATATTATTTTTCGAGCACGTGGGATAATACTTAATGCTTACCAAACATATGGAATTTTTTTTGTGATATTTGCGAGTTTGGGATTAAATTTGAATACTTTACTCTTTGACAGAATGGATTTATAGAAAGCATTTCAAGATAAATTTGCCGGATTAGGATAATGGGGAATGCTATTACAGGTTAGCTCAACAATTTTTTATAATGGGACCCATAGTAATAGATAATTGCAATAGTTGTTTTTAAGTAATACTTAATCAACTACACTCGGGGAAATAAGTTAGTGAGAAAATTGGTAAGAACATCTTGTATATCAAGTGTACTAGGTTTCAGCGATTTTTTACTAAAATTCCGTTTTCAGCAAGAATCTTAGTTACATTTTTTGACACTAAACTAATTTTGGATTGATGTTTTACTAATTTATTTTGCTACGAAAATTGTGCTGATAACCGCATTCATAACGTGGACGACAACCGGATGGATAAGATGTAGATGCCGCAGCTTGTCTGGAAACGGAAATGACGGGAAAGGGAAGACAACTCTACACATATTCTATATTTGAATTTTCAGCGGTTAAATTAACTAAGGTAGAATGTCTCTACGAGTTTTTTGAGTTTTTACAGTCCACTGATACTCAGCAAAAGGTTTGGTGATTTTTGGCAAGGATTTTTCATTTGCAGTCAACTAAGTGTTGACAAAACTTTTGCTGAAGAATTTTTGGTGAAAATCAACTTTCAGCAAACCTTTTGATAAATTACCAGCTTTTTTGCAAGCACGCTCCTGACTGAAAATTTGCTGACACAGCAACATTTTTCGCAGACTTTACTGACTTTTTTGAGTGTACGGATGTTATTCACTATGTTACTAGAGAATTTTATGGGTGTATTATTGGATGGTTGAAGGATGAGAGGAAACATAGGATTAGGGACATGTAATGTGTTATTTGTAATTTTTATCAAATCAAATTTTTTATATCGGTTTGTGAAAATTACGTATGAATTTGCAGCAATTGTCGGTTGACCAAGAGAGGGGAGGTTGTCATGATGGGTCGATTTGGAATAGGAAACCAGCGGTTTTTACTTGGCAGCATTTACCGAGGAGTTATCCAAGGAATTTTTTAGGTGTAGGATCCTCTGTGGGGTCGGTGATTGGGCTTATTAGGAGATGAGGGTTAATTGGAGTGAGTTTTGTAGTTATTAAGTGAATGTTTCAATGGTTTGTATAGTGAAAATAGCTGCCGCTGCCCACTGGGAAAATGTGACTGTCTGCGGGAACTTGGGTAGTGATCACTTATTTTTGTTTTGTTTTATGTCATTGAGTAGTCAGAAATTTTTTGTTTTATTTGTTTTAATTGATTTTATTTATTCAACTTAATTTTCTATGGACATTGGAGAAATTGAACGATATTGGTACGGAACATTATTTATCGGTTGATTGAAGTTGCAAATTGGTCATCGAGCGCCGATATCTTGATGGTAAAAGTAGGATAGGAGATTAAATCTAAATTACGGCAAGCAGATTGAATGTTGAAATTTGTGAACATCAGCGATATATAGGGGTATGGAGGAGTCCTGGATGATAGAAGACATACAAGTGCGGAGGACATACTAATGCTGCAAGGATATGATCGGTGTGGGAGTCATTACCGAATGAAGAGAGAGGTGTGCGACATGAAATCTGATTTCTACAGGTAGGGCGAGGGATGCGTGACATGGAAACTTATTTCTGAAAATGGTGGCAACGGAAAGGTAAGGGATGATGTTTTGGGGAAATTGGATGGATGGTTCCCGGTTACGGGTGGGAATCTGATTTAAACTTTCAGGGTACAAGTCTTGGTTTATACTTGGGGTACGCTGGGGGTCAATAACACCCTCTGGGAAGTGTATTGGGTGCAAGTCTGAGGGCTGCTATTGGGAACGGGATATGGGGTCCATATGTGATTGGGGAAAGGGTACATTATTTCCTGTCACTCAATGGTGCACTTGAGGTGATTATTTTTGATGACATTGGCCAGGGGATGGTGAATTCGAGTTTGGTTTGGTAACACTCTGACGATCTTGCGCCATTTGATAATGGGATTTATACCCCGTTTTGGGCACTTAAGGTGGACAGGAATTTGTATTATTGCCTAATCCGATATGGTCGGAATAGGTTTCAGGGAGGGTCTTGGGGGAATTTATGCATGGATATTCGAAGGTTGAATTATTCCTCTTATTTATGGGAATATGGGGATTACATGTGTGGAGTTGGATGTAGGAGTTGGAACTTCAATATTGTTGTGGGATTCATTATCGAGAGTTTTTAGTGAACTTGGATATGTTTTTTGGGTTGTGGGAGATTATGTTCGGTTTAGAATGATTATTTATTTTTTGTCCAAATATGTGGTTACATATATCCTTACTGGTGTTAAGATAATATTGGTTAGAAAAGGGAATTCAGGGGGAATTTACGGGGAATCAGGGATATCACTATACATTTGGGGAAAGATGGGAATGGGTCATTATTATTATAGGGGGGCTCGTTTAATTCTGAGAGTTGGGGGAAAGGGATATGAGGGTTCTTGGATAAGGGTGAACATGGAAGGGATTCGGGAACATAATTTATGTTTCATTAGGAGTTCCAAGGAACTAATAGGTAAATCCTGCTGATGAGTCCCTTTGGCGGGGACGAAAGCGCTTCAGGAATTGCCCAAGTGCCTACACGGCTATATTATTGCACGGGTGCTGGGGTTTTTTCGAATTTTTTTTCAATTTTAATTTACTGTTGTTGAAATGTGTGTGGTTTCTTTGTTCAATTTGTTAGTAGGGTGTTGCAATGGATGGAGGAACCGGTGAATTTGACATTTTAGGGCTCCTTTTTTTCCTGTTTTGTCTTTCCACAGGATACCGGACTGACGGACCGGTAGGGTAGTTAGATCATCGACGACCCAAGTAGGGAACTGGCCATCCAAAGAATCGTCTCTAGGCCCCTTAGGTGTACATAGGGGTCTGCAATCACACATTCAGTGAGTTGTCTGCATGATTTTAATGAATTATCCGCATAATGTTATTAAATTATTGCGTGAAGGAAATTCATTGAAAATTTTATCCAGAAAGCTCGCTCTATGCAGCTTTTTTCCCTATTGAATAAAAGGTATATTCTTTCATCAATATATTCCTTTGTGTAATGTAAATCGCTGATTAACCCTTTTAATTTACTTTTTCCAGGGATGGAAAGAGCTCTCGAAAGAGCCAGAGTTTTGCTTTTTTTGCAACTGACCACCAAACTTTGTTGTATGAAATATGTATTATAGTCTATAGATTATGAATTTAAAAGAACCACATTAAAAAAATTGCAAAATAATGGGGGAATGCGAAAAGACTTTATGGTACAAAAAATTAATTAAAAAAAACTCAATCAGCGATTAACATTCTACATACAAATATAATTATGCTAAATTTTTCCTTTTTACAAATTTTATTTTTCGCGATTTTTTTTCTTTTTTTTCAAACTAAGCAACAAATTTTGTTGTACGAAATTAGTATTATAGTCCCTAAATTATGAATTAAAAAAAACCGCACTTAAAAGATCGTAAAATAATCGCGGAACGCGGAAAAAGGCTTTATGGTAGAAAAAATTAACTAAAACACACAATCAGCGATTGACATTCTTCAAAATAAATTTAAAATTTTTTTTAAATAGTTCTTAAATGATATGTTTTTATTTTTAATGTTACTATACGTAATTAGCTGTATTTTCGATTTAACTATATCCGTTAACTCAGAAAACAAAACTCAAAGTACACAAAACCGTGAAGCGAAAACTAATACATTACTTTTCGTATGCACGTTAACTTAACGTGAATAATTATCAACGTTGTGGATAATTATCAATGTTGAAAACTCAACGTTTATACATCTAGCATAACTTTTTTGCTTTACATTCTAAAAAGTTCTGCTGGCATGCGATTATACCGCAACTATTATAAACGATAACTGTTTATAATTTTTTTATACTTTAATCTCTTCAAGGTAGATTTGCTATAAATACATAACGTTGATAGGTTTGAGTGGAAATACAGCTTATTATTTTATTTAATTAACTTATATTACTTATTTTATTGTTTTTAATTGTTAAAAATTTACATTTGCAATTTCTAATAAAATATCCTTCAAAAATACATTTATTGTTTTTAAATCCTTTAAATGGAAGTGGGGAATCATTTGGGTTGTTTAATATAAAGCACCAAGAATGTATATATACATATCTTACGTGTGGTTATAAGCATTTTATCTGTATCTCTACATATTTTGAATGTTATTTTAAGCACAAACTCTGTAATATTACATGAAATTCGTATGTTCCTAAACATGAATTTTTATTAGAGTGTGGGGTACACTCTAATAAAAATTCATGTAACTTTACCTCATTTATAGTAGGTATTTTTTCTCCTACTATAATTTCAGTAAAAAAACATTTTTGTGCCTAAATTCAAATACTTACATACATTGTGTGTACATTAATTAGGCATACAGTATGTAATGATACCTATTTATGTGCTTAAAAAATGTTTAGGAACATGCGAATTTCATGTAAAATTACAGAGTTTGTGCTTAAAATAGTATTCAAAAATATGTAAAGATACAGACAAAATGCTTACAACCACACGTAAAATATGTATATATACATTCCTGGTGCTTTATATTAAACAACCCAAATGATTCCCACTGCCATTTAAAGTATTTAAAAGCAATAAATGTATTTTTAAAGATATTTTATTAGAAATTGCAAATGTATATTTGAAACAATTAAAAACAATAAAATAACCATAAAGTAACTAATATATTAATTAAATAAAATAATAAGTTGTATTTTCGCCAGAATTTTTTGTCTCGCTCAATTATCAATTTTAGCAAGAGCCATTTCGACTCTTTCTCAGAGTTTAGCAACAATTTGGCTAGCTAGCCGTGTTAAAAAAAATAATAATAGAATATAAATTAAAGGAAAAACGTACTTAACAAATTGCAAAATAATGACAAAACGCGAAAAAAGGCTTTATGGTAGAAAAAATTAATTAAAAAACTCAATCAGCGATTAACATTCTGCAAGCGAATATAATGATGCAAAAATTTTCCTTTTTGCAAATTTTAGTTTTCGGGATTCTTATTTTTTTTTTTTGCAACTAGCCACCAATTCATATTGTCGTATGAAATGGGTATTATAGTCCCCATATGTGACCTTCTCCGAAAAAAGAGACCTAGTGTGTGAAAATGAAGTTTTGAGAAGAACGCATTTAAAGTTTCAAATTTTAATGTTTTTCTCATTTTTATCGATTTTCCCAAGTTCCCGCCAAATAATGGCGGAACGCGAAAAAAAATTTTATGGTAAAAAAAATTAATTAAAGCACACAAAATTCTGCAAACAAATATACACATTAAAATTCTGCAAACAAACATACACCCAAGAAAAAGATTGGTTGGCTTTCGATCAAAACCATTAAAATGAATTAGCCAGGACGTTATTTTATTTGGAGTTACCTATAATTGAATAATACATCAAAAATATTTTACTAGATATTAAAAATAGGGAAAATGAACTAAACAACAATCCTTTTAACAAATTATTGATATCTCCAATCAATTCTAAAATTAGTATCAATTTAGTAATTATATGCAGTAGAAGCAGCCATTTATTTAGTGTATATACAAGAAAATTGGTGTTATCTATAACCTTTATTAAACAAATTCAATATTATAAAGTGGTAACTACAAATACAGGTATCCTAATCAAATATGACCTTAAATTGGAGTTTCTGTAGAAACAACCGAATTGTGGATTGATTTGATAACACACACAACTATTAATTGGTATTGATAAACGAATTTTATACCGTATTTGTTTTCAAATAAAACACATAAATTCAAAATTATTCATTAAAATTATTAAGTGTTTGTGGTGTAGTGGGTGAGGAGTTGGCCTAGTATATGTATATACAGTAAATATGGCTAAGAAATTTAAAAGTAGTTGTGGTGCAGTGGGTAAAGGTGTGAACTATTAACCTGAAAGGCCGGGTTCAATACCAGAAAATTCAAAAAAGTTTTTTAATTTCAATAAAATTTTGTAGAACATAATAATATTTATGTGGAACATAATATTGAAGTAGACAACCGAATATTGGTTTTCACGACGAAAAATATAATTTAATATACAGATAGTTGTCGGAACCGCACGAATTCGATTGGCAACAAATTCGGTGGCCACAACTGAGACTGTTTTCTGGGTGTAATTATGGAAAAATTTTCCATTTTGGAAAAAAAAATTCGCGATTTTTTTTTGACAACTAAGCAGCAATCCTTGGTGTATGAAATTGGTACTATAGTCCCTAGATTATAAATTAAAATAAAAAAACATACTTAAAAAACTGAAAGATAATCGCGGAACGCGAAAAAAGCCTTTATGGTACAAAAAATGAATTAAAAAACTTAATCAGAAGTTTACATTCTGCAAACAAATATATTGATTCAAAAATTTTCCTTTTTGCAAATTTTTTCCACAATTTTTTTTCGCAGTTTTTTAAGTGCGATTTTCTAAAATCATCATCTAGGGACCATAATACCAATTTCATACGCCAAATTTTGGTGCTTAGTTTGCAAAGAAAAAATTCCGTAAATTTTTTCTTCAAAATGAAAAATTTTTCAATCATTACTTTCGTTTGCAGAATGTCAATCGCTTATAGTGTGTTTTAATTAATTTTTTATACCATAAAGTGTTTTATTACGATGTCAACAAAATATCTTTAAAGGATAATATAAATCAGTTTTTCCGATCACCTGAAAACCTGTAAAAAAGCACATAGCACTACTTGCAGGCAAGCCGACGATATCTAGATAGTTTTTAGAAGAATTTTCCCCTTGGATAAAAGATGTCTTTAAAAATGTTTTTAAGAGCTAAGTATTTACTAAAGAGTATAAAGCTTTAGCTTTTGGAAGATACAATAAGTTTACTCTAAACGTTTGATTTTCTGAGCCGTTCCAGTACTGCTGTGCTTTCTTTGGAAATTTCACAATTTGAAAAATCCACTTTATCCATAAATATATATGGATGATATTTAGCTGCAAATTTAAACCATATCCTAATTTGTAAACAATCGGCACTTGTCGCAATCTTCATATTAACGGAATTCTAATGGGTTTAACTTTAATTGCTGAGTTTGTAGTCAATAGCAAAAACAAACATTTTCCTTTGTATTGCTTTTAAAATTCGTGGAATGCAAACCTATTTAACTTTCGTACGCTTAATATAGGGACTACCGTTGTAAGCTTTTCCAGAAACGAGCAAGAAATACGTTTTATAAATATCTATTCAATACTTATATCCGCGTTTTTATTCAATAACTGCAAAAAACATACCCAAAATTATTATAACATTTGAATAGAAATTTTAGTTGCATAACTGCATCTACCCACTTTTAATTTCAATACCAATATTGTTCTCATCCAGTTCTGCATTTAGAATTAAAGGTTTTCATGTTCTATTAGTAGCTTTTGATGTTTAAATTTATTGTTTGATAGTTACAAGCCGGAAAATTTGCTAATTAGTTAAAATGCTTTAAAAATTTGTTTGGTTTTTTATTTTTAATTTATATTTTGACATTCTAGATATTGCTTATTAGAGTACGTATAGTTACGCATTTTATGCATAATATATAATTTTAGGCACAATGTGTGTAATTATAAAGAATTTATGCTTATAAACGTATAAACATGTTCCTCAACAAACAAATTACTATATTAAGTATGTAAATGTGTAGACAAAAGTATGTAAATAAAATTTTCAAGCATATTGTGCTTAAACTTACGCATTTTCTGTAATTTTACATGAAACTTTGCACCCTTTATTATAATAATATTACATGCATTTTTTAGAGTGCATTTTTAGTAGGTATTTTTTCTCCTACTATAATTTCAGTAAAGATACATTTCTGTGCCTAAATTCAAATATTTACATACATTGTGTGTACATCAATTAGGCCAAAGTATGTAAACATACCTATTTATGTGCTTAAAAAATGTTTAGGAACATGTGGTTTTCATGTAAAATTACAGAGTTTGTGCTTAAAATAGCATTCAAAAATATGTAAAGATACAGAAAAATGTGAAAATAGGCTTTCTGGTTCAAAAAATGAATTGAAAGACTTAATTAGCGATTTATAAAAAATTTTCCTTTTTGCAAATTTTGTTTTTCGCAAAGTCTCTAAGAAGCGTTTAACATTCTGCAAACGACGACAATGATGGAAGAATTTTCTTTTTTTGTAAAAAATTTTTTTCGCGATTTTTTTCAAACGAATCATCAAACTTTGTTCTATGAAATTGGTATTATAGTCCCTAGATTATCAATTTTAATAAACCACACTTATAAAATTGCAAAATAATGGCGGAATGCGAAAAAAGACTTTATGGTGGAAAAATTGAATTAAAAAACTTAATCAGTGACTTACATTCTGCAAACAAATATACTGATGCAAAAATTTTCCTTTTTGCAATTTTTTTCGTGACTTCTTTGTTTTTGCAACTAGCCGCCAAACTTTGTTTTATGAAATGGTTATTATAGTCCCTAGATTATAAATTTTAAAAAACCGAACTTAAAAAATTGCAAAATAATGGCGGAACGCGAAAAAAGGCTTTATGGTGGAGAAATTTAATTAAAAAATTTAATCAGCTATTTACGTTTTGCAAACAAATATATTAATGCAAAATTTTTTCTTTTGGTAAATTTTTTTCGCGATTTCTTTTTTTTGCAACTAGCAGCCAACCTTTGTTTTATGAAATGGTTATTATAGTCACTAGATTATAAATTTAAACAAAGAGCCTTTTTTATGAAGATCTTTTTCATTTTTTGATCGTAATGATTGAGCTGGCTCGTTTTAAAAAAGTGAGGAAGCAATATATTTTTAGCTACTTACATTTTTATATAAGAGCGAGCTAACATTTTTTGGCTCGATTAAAAAAAACAACGAGATTTTTTTTGGGCTCGCTCTTATTTTAATAATAGCAAGAGCCCGAGCGAGCGAGCTTTTCCGTCCCTCTGTTTTAACAATAAAAGAAAGTTGTTCACAACATAAATTTTTATGGGTGCAATATAATGCAGATTTTTTTCAAAAACACTTTTCTTTTGTAATTAGACTGCAAGCTTAAAACTTTGGAAATGATGTCCTTGTTTGAAATTTTGTTAATAAATTCATCTTTACGTTTTAAAATGTTGAAATCGTTACAAAGCTGAGCAATTTCTTTAATATTTTTAGCATTTTTATTATGAAAAACATTAGTCAAATCAGATATAAGAAAATATAAGGCATTATCAGTTATCCGATATTCACATTTTAATTTTATAATTTTATTTACAAAATCAATATTTTCTATTCTACCGTCTTCTTCGTTGATTATTTCTTCAATTCTTTGAATATCCTCATGTTGAAATGGATTCAAAATGTAATTTCCACTGATCATTGTAGTGTTTTTATTGCTATTGTGATGCCTGTAAATATAAATTTTAAAAGAGTCCATTTCACTGCAATTTTCGAATGGGCACAAGACTTGCAATTTGTCTTCTCGATGACTTAAGTTATGCTAGATAGCCTTTTTTCTCAATTAGTTTTATATAGACAGTTTGAATATTCATACAGCTTAGATGCTGCTGCAGTTGATCCACCATTGTTATGGTTGCAAATATTACATTTATTCATTTTGACTTGACTGATTGCGCACTTTTTCTATTATAATATTAACCGCACTATTTTTTTTTAATCGAAGTTGATTTTTATTTGCAATTTTTCTTCTTTTTTGCACCAATTTATTTAAATTTGAAGCTGTTGAAACGGTTTGTAACTTTTTGTTATTTTAGTAATAAAATTTTGACAATTTCAACATTACTTCTTTAAAGTAAGTACGATTACATACTTTGTGTCTAAAACAAATTTTACATACAATAATTGTAAATATAAAGTGATAATGCTTATTCTAATAAAAACATATTTACCAACATACAAAATACTATACTTTGTATGTAACTTTATTCACAAAAAAGAGTAAATAAGTTTTACAAACACTTTGTGCTTAAACTTACGCATTTTCTGTAATTTTACATGAACATTTACATATTTTATAGTAGTTATTTTACAAGCATTTTTAAGAGTGTAACACTGACGATATTATACATATCGTGATTTTCAAAATATTGACTGTGTGGTACTAAACCAGCGACTCGAAAGCATTAACTGGAACTTAATTTACGACTTTGAACATGTCAATAATCAAGTCGCTTTTATCCAAAATAATCTCCTTGAAGTATTTAATGAAACTGTTCCAGAAAAGACTAAGATTATCAAGGAAAAACAGCCTCCGTGGTTTAATTTAACTATAAAACGTTTAATTGATATGCGAGATTTAGCTTATAAAAAATGGAAAAGATATAAAACCCCTGGATTGCAATCTTTGTTTAAATCAGCTAGAAAAGAAGTTGTCAGTAGTATTAATACGGCTAAATCCACATATAGACAGCAAGAAAAAATGGAAGCAATTCGTGAAATAGGAATTGTTAAAAGGAGTGTTTGCACTGCTGGTTCTGACGTTGATATTGATAATTTAAACAACCAATTTGTTGAAATTCAACTGGAAAGGCCAATTGGAAATGAATATGAGGAAATCCATACAGTGCCTATTGAGAACTGTTTTTATTTTCGATGTGTTGATCAATCAGAAGCTCTCAAAAGCTTAACATCGATCAAGTCAATTGCTGTGGGTTTGGATGGAATAAATCCTAGATTTTTAAAACTTGTCACCCCTAAACTCCTGCGCTTCTTTACGTATATTTTTAATACAATATTAACCAAGTCAATTTACCCTGATATGTGGAAAGAATCGAAAATAATTCCGATTCCCAAGAACAACAGTGAGTTTAGACCAATTGCCATACTACCATTTTTGTCCAAAATCATGGAAATTCTTATGCAGCATCAAATTAATGAGTTTTTAAAAGAGCGTAATCTTCTAACCGCAAAACAGTCTGGTTTTAGAAAGGGACGAAGCTGCATTACAGTGCTAATCGAAGTAGTTGAGGAACTAAGATCCAAATTGGATAATGATATGGTATCTTTTCTTGTACTATTGGATCACAGCAAAGCTTTCGATACAGTTGATCACTCAATACTTCTAACAAAACTGCAAAAGCTTTTCCATTTTTCTAATTCTACAATTAAACTTATTTCATCATATCTTTTAAACCGCAAACAAGTTGTCTCCTTCAATGGCTTAACTTCCAATACTGTTGATGTTGTTAGAGGGGTCCTATTCTTGGGCCACTCCTTTTCTGTATATATTTATTACTTAATCGCATTTTATACGATTATATGTAACTGTTTTTACTCGGGATCATATATTTTTCATAAATTTACTGAAAAACATCAACTAAAAACGGCGAAAAAAAGCGAAATGAGACGAATTTTACAAAAATTTAAAAACAGTAAATTTCGCGATGGTCATGAGAATCTACAAACCGAATTTTGTCCAAATCCAGAGACCTTCTTCCGATGACTGTACCGGTTCCCTTTGGAATGATTCATATATACATTTTTGAAAGTTATTTTAAAGCACATACATTCGAAACAGAAAAAGAGGACTTATCGCTCCATTGTAACCAATTTAAAAGTTAATTGTTTCGAATGATCGTCTTTTCATTCCTGAAAGTATAGGTTTTTGAAAGCAAAAGCTCTGTGAAGTATTTGTTAGGAGAGTATCCTGAAGAAGAAAAATAGCAGTTTTTGAAAAAAGTACTTATTATGTTAATTAAGGCGACCAGATTTTGAAAAAGAAAAAAGATGACATTAAGAAAAAAAGTAAAAAAATTATTTGAATTCAAAATTTTTTACAGAAAAATTTACATTCAAATATGTAAATATGTTAGTTATAAAAATTTAGTTAAAAAAATTTACATTTACTTATGAATATATAAAGTTTGTTAAAAAAGATAATGAATCTTATAAGATAGGATAGTGGAACTAAATGTTTGCAATGTATCAACCCTTTACCAGTGTTGCCACCAGTAAAACAATAAAGTACACAGCTCTAGGTCAAAAATTATCCAAAACCGTAGAAAATTACACAAAAAATTAATATTCCTTTATTAGTTTCAAATAATCACTATTTTTGTAAAAAAAAAAATTATTGCATGCATTTAGACTGCTCACAGTAGTCTAGAATCGAAATAATTTGGAAAGAATTCAGCCACTTCTTACCGGCTGGTTGGATGGCCATGAAATTTCACATTGTCGTAGAGCTTAACAAGTATTCTACAAAATTAATGAATCATACGAGTTTTTCAACGGAAAGACCTTTACCCAAATTATATTTTTATGCACTTTCTATTATCGCACCGCTTTCTCTAGCGGAGATATTGGCAACCAAATTCGAAATGTTAACCCATTCTTAAATGGGTCCAGATTTTTTCAAAATTATATTTTTACTTTGTTCTCTGAATTAAAATCTACGTAAATAATCAATAATAAAAAAATAATACAAAAATTTAAGGGTTTTTTAATTTTTTTAAGGTTTTTAAAAAAAAATTCGACATTAAGAATTCGAAAGCAATGTGTAGTAACCCTGTAATGTCAAGGCGATTTTTTTTTATTTGAGGATTTTACCAATCTTTGCAATATCTTACTGTGCTGTTAAATCAAATACCGTTTTGAAAATATCGGATCTTGAAGTTGAGTCATCATATGACGACGCTAGGATAATAAGGGTTAAATTTCGTGACCTAACGGGAGTTGTGCCATTCATCTCTAAAGAAAGACACATTTAGGATGTGAAAACTTCAAAGCCTGCCATTTTGTTATCAACTAATTTTAATAACGTAAGAAAAAATTACCGAAATTTTTACAGATATCGAAAAATAATTTCTCATTCGGTAGAAAGTTAGCAAATGACGTTTAATTTACATTCCACTAATGTGATATAAATTTGAAGAAATTGGGTTAATATTTAGACATTTAACCGGCAAAGGTCATATAAATAGTCAATTATAGGGTGTCATTTATAATAGAAAGGGCATTTACATGTTAAATAAGGCGGAATTAATTAATTTAAGAAAATTTTTGTTTGATCAAAGCCCAGCAACTCTTATGAAATTACTAGTTTATTTCAGTCATGAGAAAGTCAAAATCATAAAAAACCTAAATTTCTTTCGAAAGATAAAAGTATTATTTTGCAAGCAGTTAGACAAATATTGTCTCAAAAAATTAACAAAATACGGGGTTTATATACAAATAAAATATTAATCAATATTTTTGAATTCCTCTAACTAAATTGGGTTGCCTGTTGAAAAAATTTTCAAAAATAATACATTAGAGATTGGAAATATGTGGTAGATGTTACACAAAGAAACTCATTTTACCTACTGTCGGACCTGAAAGCATAGAATTTATTATATTTTTCAGTAAAATGTGAAATTACACAAAGACTACACAAAAATGTCATTATTCAAAAATTATCCAAGGAATATGTAAACGGTCCCGTTTTTGAATAATTATTAGGGTTTGGGATTTCCCGGACTTTTTTATTTCCCGGGAAACGGGAATGAAAAAATTTTATTCCCGGGATTCCCGGGAATCCCGGTAAAAATTTTTCAACAAAATTGTTAATGAAAACCACCAATATAAGTAATTTTTGTTAAAAAAACACTACTTCAGTACAAATGCAGTCTGTGTAGTGAGAATTCAAAGTAAAAAATATCAGAATGTTGAACATTTGATTTCACATAAATTACCATGAAACCTTTAATGCCTATTCAGCTTACACTTTTTTCTTCGGGTACTTTGCTAATTTTACCTGAAACATTATTCTTGTTGTTGTTTTCTTCAAGAGAAGTTGCATCATCAATTTTTTTTTTTTGAACCAAATTTAGATGTCGGATAACCAAATTTAGATACCACCGTTAACCATTAGTCTTTTCTTTTCACATTTATTAATGAAAACGTTACTTATAAAATTATTGACCCTTAATATAAAGGAGTATTTTAAATTTAAAGTCGACTTTATTTTTAATCAAACGGTTTTGTTCATTTTGTGTATGAAAACCTTACAAAAATATTTATATTTTCAAATATTTTGATTGGTTGAAAATAAATTAACCAATCAGAATGCTCCAAAAACACACCAAGTCAAGGTATACTGCCACCCAATATTTTAACTAAAGTCGACTTTACCTAAATTATAAATTTGAAAAATTTAGATTGTAAGGGCGATTATTTGTAAGAAACAAAGCTATTTTTTCATATTTCTTTTAAACATTTTACCAAGTTTTTAGGTTTTACTACTTAAATTTTGAATAAGTTATGCGAAAAATCTTTATTAGTTGAAATGCTCCTAATTACTTGGCAAAGATTTTATTTGTGTGTCAAATAAATGTATTCCCTTTTAAAAGATTTTAACAATGTCATTTTGGTTTTGGTATTTAAAATGTTTTTTATGACTAAAGTTAAAAAATCCTATTCGAAACAAAAACAATTTAAAAATTTAATATTTTTAAAATTTCCCGGCAAACTTTTCCCGGGATTTCCCGGGCGGGAACCCAAACCCTAATAATTATTCAAAAAGTGGCAACACTGCCCTGTACTCATAAAGCTTACAGGAGCCCAGACACAATACTGCATGACGTCCAACTTGCTGGATGGACGTGTGCATTTTGTTTTTGTATTGGTCGTCAAAGAAGTCCCTACATCATCAAAATCGCATTTTCATCTAACAAATTGTACAGCATGCAGTATCGTGTATGCCCCCCCCCCTTACGAAAAGAAAATAATTACTAAAATTTATTTTCAAAAGCGAAAGTTAAATAAGAGTATGAACAGAACAAGCACGGCACGGCATTTTTTATACGATTTGACAGAAAAAACCGGTGCTCGCACCGGCGTGAAATGCAATTTGTTGAAATTTTTAAAGGAAACGTCCCTCGTGCCGTGCTTGTACTGTTCATACTATAAGATCAATAATAAAAAATATTAATCATGCTTTTAAAAATTAAGATGACAAAAGATGACCGATTATGAAAAAGATGACAGAAAGAGGACATAAATTTTATAGATGACAGCGTGTGAAAATAGATGATTGTCCTCCAAAAAAGATGACATATGGTCACCTTATGTTAATTCATAATAAGGAAATTGGCCTCGAACTGAATTAATAAATTTCTAATTAATGACTTACACATATTTTTGCTGGGAATATTCTAACTAAATATATGAAAATATTAATTTTATTTTGTATGCCCCGAGTAAAAAAGTTTTTATAAAATTATGTATGAATGCATATATTTCCAATATCTAACTGGATATAATTTCATCCGAAAAATGGTTATAGTAAATTATATCAAATCGGATATAATTATATTTACAAGGATACAAAGTTATATCAAATGATCAACTTATATCCGAGTTTTGTCCCAAACAAATTGGATATAAGTAATACAATACGATATGATTAAATTTAAATGATAAAAATACTTTGTATTGGAGGGCAGCAAGATTTCACGTCCTACACAATACCAGCCGCAGGCTACTGTTGATAATTAGTAACTATTAAAGACGTTATTGTATAAATCCGTTATTGTTGAATTCTTTAAAGATTAGCCCCTGTATAAAAAATCAAAAAGTATATTCCCCTTATGGGAATTTGTGTGTAAAAAAGTTATCAGCAAGTTAGTTAGCATACACTTTGTCATTTTGAATACGGGTGTAGATCATTTCTTCTCAAATATGTGAATTTTCTTTGTACCCAGGTGAAAATGTTCATATATGTTCAGATATTGTCATATATGGTTTCATGTATGAGCATATATGGTTTAATGTATGATCATATATGAACATATATGTTATGTATGGAAGCATATATGGGTAAATACATTCAAATGTATGAATCCATATATGATAATATACTGCATTTATTGGTCCATATATTGGTTCATATATTCCATATATCTTCATATATGAATTCATATATTATTCCATATATGGGTAATGTTTTAAGTTTTTTTGTCATGGGGGTAATTACGTAAGCGGATTCAAAAAATATTGAAATACAATACTTTTGATAATTTCTTAAATACAATTGGCAACTTCTAAAATACAATTGCCAGTTTCTGAAATATAATTGATTATTTGTAAAATACATTTGATAATTTCTGAAATACAATTGCGAATTTCTGAAATACAATTAATAAATTTCTGAAATACAATTTTCAGTTTCTGAAATACAATTCATAATTTCTGAAATACAAATGGTAGTTTCTGATATACAATTGATAAATATGAAAATCAATTGATAATTTCTGAAAAGCAATTATAAAACTGGAAATAAATTGATTATTTCTGAAATACAATTGGTGAAGTGTATAGTGGAACCTCTGGTTATATTATGCGGAAACTTTTGTTGCTTTTTAATAGAGTTATGCGTTTTTTATATTCCTTAAGACTTATGGATCATGTGTCAACGTAAGTGTCAAAGTTTTTAGGCTGTTCTTTTTATAATTATGTAAAAACTAGGCTAATGCTTTGTTTTTATGAGGCACAACATAATCCTGATCTTACATACTTGAATTCATTTTTTTCATTTAGTAGATCTACACGTAATCGTCAAATACAGTATCCTTTCGTTACTTCCCTTTTGGGACGCTCATTTTATGTAAGGGTAGCTCGATTTTACAATAATTTACCAGAACCACTTAAGTCCATAGATTATTCTTACCAAACTTATAAACGAAGAATTTTTGAACATGTCCAAGAAAATGAGGTTTAAATTATAGGTAATAATTAACATTTTTTATTGTGATTTCACTGCTATAATTGAGATTCTATTTATTCATTATTTTTAACAGTGCCGTTAGCTATTGTATATTTATTTAGTTTTTATTAGATTTTATTATAATTATTATAATGTTTGTTACATTTTTGAAGTTTCGTCAATTGTTTTTTATATAGAAACATTAATTAATTATTTTTAGTTAACTATTTTGATCTAATTTATAGTATTATTTAATGTAGTATTTGTTTAATTACAAATCAATAATTTGTCTCTTTATGACATTTTGGGCACTTTTGCCATTGATTGGTTAATTTTCACTAGAATCTAACTTTTACTCCCCTTTTTGTACAACTTTGTTGGGACTTTTTATACAGATTCTAGCGAGTACTTAAACGTTGTTGTTCACCGCCTTAAGAATTCTTGTTATTATATTATTCGTTGTCCTTACACATACGATCAACATCGATTTACCGACGGTAATTTAATAATTTTATAAATAAATTAGAGAATCCTTTTTTCTCACCAAAATCGAAATTTTATTGTTTTTATTTATTTTCATATTTTGCCTTCACGCAAACATTTGATCCTCCGAGCCGGATCTTGGCCTACAATTGGAAAAATTTATTTATTTAACAGCCTCCATCTTGGTGCAACAACAAAAACAATTTTTTTCAACAAATTATTTTAATTTTTTTTAAGGTACGTATAGTTCAGTTTTTATGTGAGCTTTTTAAGTGAAACAAAAAAAGGAATAAATATTGCAAAAGTGCAAAGATTAAGAATTAATTAATTAATTAATTAATTAATTGTGTTAAACTTGCATATACAACATAAAAAAGTATATTTTTTATACCTTTATGTTGTTTTAAAGATCGTTTTACAACCCTTATTTGATACAGTGCTTTTTCTCATTTCTCATTTTTTATAAATTTTGTTGCTTTTTTTTCGCGACCGTGTAGTTGGTTACGTGGACGGACAGAATTATTTTTTTTCTAAAAATTTTTAAAATAAGAGTTTTTAATTACATTAAGATTAATAACGTATTAAGTGGTGAAATAAAGTAAAATTAGTTCTTGTTTTTTATTGTAAAAAAGCCGGGTTATTTTCAAAGTGATAAGTGGGTTTTTTTTTATATTAAAGTTTACATACAAACCTTTAATTTATTAAGGAACATACATACCTACGTACGTACATACAAGTGTTTTCTATTTTTTTTTTGTGTGTTCTCCTTTGTGCTATATTCTTTAAATTTAACTTAAAAGCATTAAAATCTGTATTGTTTACAATTTGAAATTAACTCGCGTACAAACACTGTATTGTTGTTAGTGTTTCATTTAACTACGTGTATGCACCCTACAGTCCAGTATAGTCGCGACTTATATCTTTTGTGTCTGAAATTGGAAAATATTATTCTTTTAATATTTTTTGTTGAATTTATTGGGATTTTGAATTAAATTTTCCTAATTTAATTTTTCTTTCGGGGAATTTTTCGTAGTTTGGGAATTTTCGTATTTTTTAAATTTTTTTTCATCGAATATACACAAAATGTCTAATAACGCTTTAGATATTTTTATTAGAGAGTCCGACGCTCTTATTAAATTTGAGGCAAAGTTCAATGAACTTCGCGAGAACGTACATACGGTGTTTACACTTGAAATTCGCGGAAAAGAACTAAGTGTTTTGTGGGAAAGCGTTAAATCATCCTACAAATCGTGTTTAGGTGTTTTGGAAAACGCGGAAAACGCCGAACCAGCTGATGCGGACGCGGCCGAGGCGAAATACGACGCGAGTTTTAACGCATATGTTAGTTGTTTGGCAGCAATTAATGAAAAATTGCATAACTTGGAACCGCGAAACAATGCTAACGCGAAATCAAACGAAGATTTTCCGGTCGTACCGGTTATGACGGATGATTTTGGTCATAATTTTAACATTCCGCCGTGCAACATACCAGTTTTCGATAGCGAAGTTATTTCTTGGCCCACTTTTCGGGATCTTTTCACCGCGGTTTACATAAATAACTCGCGTATTAGTCCAATTGTGCGATTTTTTGCTTTATTAGAGAAAACTCGTGGTGACGCACATGATATAGTTTCAAAAGCGCCGCTAACGAACAGGGGCTTCGACATTGCCTGGAAAAGTTTAACGGATAAATACGAAAATTTGCGTCGATTGGTGAACCACCAGCTCATTGCCCTTTTCGATCTTCCCTTCCTTGACAAGGAAACGGATGAGGGTTTGAAAAAGTTACAGCGCGGTATAAATAGTTGTCTTTCAGCCTTATCTGCTTTAGACATTTCCGCTAACGGTGATTTAAGTTCACATATAATCGTTTTTATGTGTATCCAACGGTTACCTGCCATCACCGTGAATCTTTGGGAGCAGTCCGTTAGGGATAAAAAAGCTTTGTCACTTTGGAGTGATTTAGATCGCTTTCTGACGGAAAGAATCGACACTTTAGAGTGTTCTCGTGATCTTAGGGGTTCGCACCTGTCAAAAAGATCCGCGGAATTGAAAGTAAAAGCACACCATACTGCAGCCTCCACGTCTGCGAGCACTTCGTGCGTTTTGTGTAAAAATCAGGTGCATTTTTTGCGCTCTTGCCCACGCTTCAAAAGTCTATCGGTTGCTGATAGGTATTTGAATGTGAAGAAGTTTCATTGTTGTGTCAATTGTCTTTCAAGGACACATGAGGCTAAAAACTGTACAAGTACACATAATTGTTCAATGTGCGGTAAACGTCACCACACTTTGTTGCATCGCGATTTAGCTGCTGGTGAGGCAAGGGGGAATAATTTTACAAATTTGACTGCAGGTTCGGGTACAGCTCCTCGTCTTCCCAACTCTGCGTTAGTTGATCCAAATATACAGTCCACTTCTAGTGGTGGCAATCCCACATTGCCATCGAATCGACAGGTATTTCACGCATCGGTGAATAGGAATGTGTTTTTAGGAACGGCTATGGTTAACATCGTTCACCAGGGTATTACGTACCCAGCTCGTACGCTTATTGATCCCGCCTCCGAAAGTTCGTTTATTTCGGAACGTTTAGTAAATCGTTTGAAACTTCCTACACTTTCTACGAAAGTCGGCGTTTCAGGTGTGGAATTGATCTCGACTTCGTCGAAAAAGCTTTGTTCGGTTAAAGTTGGCTCTCCTATTGATTCTGCGTTTTCAATAGAGGCCTTACTTCTTGTGTTGACCAAGGTTTCTGGAAATCTGCCATCTTTTGAAGTACCTTCGGATATAAAGGGAAATTTGCCAAATCTTCGTTTGGCTGATTCTAATTTCTACGACAGTAGACCTGTCGATCTTTTGCTCGGTTCTGAACTATATCCCAGAATCATTGTTGCGGACCTTCCTCGGCATATTTTGGGTTCTTTGATTGCTCAAAACACTGCGTTTGGTTGGATTATTTCTGGTCCTCTCTTGCAACCTCGGGTTCAAGTATATTCTACTCATGTAGAATTTTCAGAAGAAGATTGCCTTAATAAAAATCTTCTTCGGTTCTGGGAACTTGAGGAATCTCCTGGACGGAAAAATTTGTCACCTTTTGACAAATATTGTGGGGAAAATTATAAAGCGACTACTCGTCGCTCCCCTGATGGTAGATATATTGTATCTCTACCTTTTAAACCAGAATTTCCTGAATCTCTTTCGCTAGGATCGTCTAGGTTGAGTGTCATGGGACAGTATCTTAGGACGGAATCTTCTCTTCAGCGGAAACCTGAGATTAAGGAGATGTATGATAGCGTCGTTAGGGAGTATATAGATCTCGGTCATATTCATCCAGTTACGAACCCTACCTTGGATCCTAATTTTTCGTGCTACCTGCCTCATCACCCGGTCATTAAGCCTGAAAGGAAGACTACAGAATTGCGAGTTGTTTTCAATGCGTCAAATAAGACTTCAAATGGAAATAGTCTTAACGATTGTCTTTACGTTGGGCCAACACTGCAGGCAGACTTAGTCCTCTTAATTCTTCGATGGCGTCTTTTTAGATTTGTTTTCAACTGTGACATTACTCAGATGTATCGACAGATTCTGGTCCATTCTTCTCATACCCCATTTCAGCGTATTTTGTTTAGAAGTTCTCCGACGGAGGACGTTAGGGAATACGAGTTACAGACTGTGACTTTTGGCGTCAATTGCGCTCCATATCTTGCGATTCGGACTTTACTACAGTTAGCGGACGATTCTGAAGCTGAGTTTCCTATGGCATCACACATTTTACGAAAGTGTATGTACGTTGACGACGTTTTAACGGGAACTCACGACGTTTCAACTGCTTTGATCGCTCGTGATCAGCTTATCGCGGCCTTATCTTCTGCTAAGTTTGAACTTGGAAGGTGGACTTCGGGCGAACGTACAATTTTGGACGGATTTCCTTCGGAACATTTAGTTGACGCTAAATTACTGACTTTTGTAGAATCCAGTAGCTCAAAGACCTTAGGAATCCAATGGAATGCTCAGCTGGATTCTTTCTATTTTAATGCGACTCCTATAGCACATAAGTCAGGTTATACAAAGAGGGAAGTTTTATCTACCATAGCAAAATTGTTCGATCCTGTAGGTTGGTTAAGTCCTGTTATTGTTTTCGCGAAAATTATCATGCAAAGGATTTGGCTTGATAATATCAATTGGGATGATTTGCTTCCGCTTTCTACGGAAAATGACTGGCGTAAATTTGTTGCTTCCTATCATGAAATTAATTATATTAAGATTCCACGGTGGGTTCATTATACCCCAGAAACTTCGGCGGAACTCCATGTCTTTTCTGATGCCTCGGAAAAGGCATACGCGGGGGTGATTTATATTCGTATTGAGACCTCTACCGGAGATGTTCACACCCATTTGCTTGCATCGAAGACAAAAGTGGCTCCCATTAAATCAATTTCTTTACCGCGACTTGAACTGTGCGGTGCAGTACTTGCGTCTGACCTTTTGAGAACAGTGCTAAGCGAAATTGATATTAAACTGGATCAAATTTATTGTTGGACTGATTCCACTATAGTCCTTTCTTGGTTGAAAAGGGCACCCTGTTCTTGGACCACGTTTGTGGCAAATAGAGTTTGTCGTATTCAGGAGAATGTGGGAAATCATAATTGGTACCATGTCCGATCTGAGGACAATCCTGCAGATTTAGGTAGTCGGGGAACCTCTCCCTCTGAGTTGGCAACTAGTGAACTTTGGTGGCACGGCCCACAATGGCTTCGTCAGGAGAAAACTAAGTGGATTGTTTCCGATATTTCTCGCCTTAATACGGACATTGAGTGTCGAGCAGTTCGAACTCATGCTTCGTTTTTTACCGATGCCAGAGGCGCTGACGTATATGAGGATATTCTCACGAATTATTCGAGTCTTGATCGGGCACTTCGTGTTCTATCGTATGTCTTCAGATTCATTGAGAATACTCACCCGGCTCATAAATTAGGTCGTAATATATACAAGAATAAGACTCTTTCTAGTCTTGAGGTGAAAAGGACCAAGTTGCGTTTGGCCATTATGGCTCAGAAATACTATTTTGCTGAGGAATATAAATGCCTTCTGGAGAGAAAACCTTTGCGTTCGAAAAGTTCTCTCCTCCCTTTAAATCCTTTTCTTGATAAGGATGGGGTCATTCGACTGAATGGTCGTTTGACTAAATCGCCTTCTCTTTCTTATACAGAGAGGCATCCTATAATTTTGCCGTATTCCAGTAGATTTACGCTACTTTTGACGGAATATACTCATTTGATTTCTATTCACGGTGGAAATCAGTTAATGTTGCGAATACTTCGCATAGAATATTGGATACCACGATTGAAATCTAAGATTCGCGGAGTTATTAGTCGTTGTAAACGGTGTATTATTGACCGGAAAAGGTCTTGTAGTCAGATTATGGCAGCTCTTCCTCCCGAACGGAGCACTCTCGATAGGCCTTTCACTACAACTGGCGTGGACTTTGCAGGCCCCTTTGATATTAAGAGTTTTACTGGTAGGGCTTGTAAGATTACTAAAGGCTACGTTTGTGTTTTTGTTTGCTTTTCTACAAAGGCAATTCATTTGGAAGCAACCTCTGACTTGTCTACGCCGACCTTTTTAGCGGCTTTTCATAGATTTATTTTGAGAAGAGGTTGTCCGAATACAATATTCTCTGACAATGGGACAAATTTTGTCGGTGCTTCGCGTGAAATAGAGAGGGATTTTAAAGCTTTTATTAGGGAAAGTCATACAACTCTATGTTCTGCTTATCACATTCAGGGTCTGTCGTGGCGGTTTATCCCAGCTGGGGCTCCTCACATGGGTGGTCTTTGGGAAGCCGGTGTCAAGAGTTTTAAACTCCATTTTAGGAAAGAGGCACAAGCTTTTAAATATACATTTGAGGAGTTCTCTACAGTTCTTTCTTGAATTGAAGCTTGTTTGAATTCGCGTCCTCTTTGCCCTATGACGGACAATCCCCAGGACCCGGTTGCCCTGACTCCTGGTCATTTTTTGATTGGCTCTCCAATTCTGGCCCCTCCAGAGCCTATAGTACACGAGTCCCCTTTGAGTTTAATTAATCGATATCGGAAAATGAAAGCTATCGCACAACTCTTCTGCCGTCGGTGGAAGGAAGAGTATTTGGCGAGTTTGCATAAACGATATAAATGGGAAAATCCGGAACGCGATCTTCAGGTAAATGACTTAGTCGTGGTAAGACACGAACAATTACCTCCGACTTCGTGGCGACTAGGAAGGGTTATTAAAGTTTATCCTGGAAGCGACGGACATGTAAGGGTCGCTGATATATGTACAGCAAACGCGGTTGTAAAACGACCGATCACAAAACTGGTCATTCTGACCACCTAAATTTATTTACTCGATCCTTACTGGCCGCTTCGGGGTCCCTACTGATCCACTATTGTTTTTTTTATAACCTACGGGGTCCTTACTGGCCCATTCAAACCATGAACTTTGTATGAATTTTCTACGGGGTCCCTACTGACCCAATTAGTTTTAAGTGTTATTTGAAAATAAATTATTTGAATTCAAGCTCACATCATTTTATGTATAAACTGAACTATACATTTTTTTAAATATAGCCTAGATATAAGATTTTGGTTGCAACACACCTGGATGTTGCAAGGTGGCCGGCAATGTTTAATTACAAATCAATAATTTGTCTCTTTATGACTTTTTGGGCACTTTTGCCATTGATTGGTTAATTTTCACTAGAATCTAACTTTTACTCCCCTTTTTGTACAACTTTGTTGGGACTTTTTATACAGATTCTAGCGAGTACTTAAACGTTGTTGTTCACCGCCTTAAGAATTCTTGTTATTATATTATTCGTTGTCCTTACACATACGATCAACATCGATTTACCGACGGTAATTTAATAATTTTGTAAATAAATTAGAGAATCCTTTTTTCTCACCAAAATCGAAATTTTATTGTTTTTATTTATTTTCATATTTTGCCTTCACGCAAACAGTATTTTTTAACCTTATATGGCCCACTGGGCTCGGTTATATCAATAAAGAATTGAATTGAAATCTGAAAAACAATTCATAACTTCTACAATACAATTGATGAAAAATACTCTGCTAATCCAGCAGTTTTTCATTTTGAACTAATTTTTAGTAGCTTTAACTAAAATTTTTACACACTTTTTTCTATTACTGTATAAACAATCATTAAATTATCAAAAAAACAGTCATAAAATAATTTCTAAACTTCCCAGGTGAAAATGTTCATATATGGTCATATATGGCAACATATATGGGTTCGGATCCGAAATTTGAGGGTATATGGCCATATATGGAGATATATGAATGTTCATATAATTTTTTTTTAATTTTTTAATAAAAATATTGCTTTTTTTTATTTAAATTAAATGTAAATATTACAATTCTTACTGATGAATTTGTACATTTGAATGAAATTGAGAAATTATGAAATTTTTAATGGACATAAACATTTTACTTGAAGTTTAGAAATTATTTTATGACTGTTTTTTGATTATTTAATGATTGTTTATACACTAATAGAAAAAAGTGTGTAAAAATTTTAGTTAAAGCTACTAAAAATTAGTTCAAAATTAAAAACTGCTGAATTAGCAGAGTATTTTTGCTAAATATAAATAAGATAGGAACAGCAAAAATAAAAGTGTTTAATATATTTACAAAATTTGATTTATAATTGAGCTAAATATCAGTGATTAAGAAATAAAATTAGACAAAAAACATCACATAAAATTTAAAATTTTCAAAGTTCCTTTTTCGTTTTTGGTTTTTAATAAATAAATTTAGCAGTTTTATTTTTGCTGTTTTTATCTTACTGCAACATTTTCAATTGTATTTCAAAATTTATCATTATATTTCAGAAGTTATCAATTGTTTTTCAGATTTATCAATTGTATTTCAGAAATAATCAATTGAATTTCAGTTTCATCAATTGTATTGTAGAAGTTATGAATTGTTTTTCAGATTTACCAATTATATTTCAGAAATAATCAATTTATTTCCAGTTTTATAATTGCTTTTCAGAAATTATCAATTGATTTTCATATTTATTAATTGTATATCAGAAATTATGAATTGTATTTCAGAAACTGAAAATTGTATTTCAGAAATTTATTAATTGTATTTCAGAAATTTGCAATTGCATTTCAGAAATTATCAAATGTATTTTACAAATAATCAATTGTATTTCAAAAACTGGCAATTGTATTTTAGAAATTGCCAATTGTATTTAAGAAATTATCAAATGTATTGCATTTCAATATTTTTTGAATCCGCTCACGTAATTACCCCCATGACAAAAAAAACTTAAAACATTACCCATATATGGAATAATATATGAGTTCATATATAGTAAGATATATGGAATATATGAACCAATATATGGACCAATAAATGCAGTATATTATCATATATGGATTCATACATTTGAATGTATTTACCATATATGCTTCCATACATAACATATATGTTCAT
The DNA here is from genome assembly GCA_949987735.1 of Leucophora obtusa. Taxonomy (NCBI): domain Eukaryota; kingdom Metazoa; phylum Arthropoda; class Insecta; order Diptera; family Anthomyiidae; genus Leucophora; species Leucophora obtusa. Next base: position 105,634,728 of record OX465299.1, on the reverse strand, counting down.
ATATGATCATACATTAAACCATATATGCTCATACATGAAACCATATATGACAATATCTGAACATATATGAACATTTTCACCTGGGTTGAAGTAAAATGTTTATGTCCATTAAAAATTTCATAATTTATCAATTTCATTCAAATGTACAAACATCAGTAAGAATTATAATATTTACATTTAATTTGAATAAAAAACGCAATATTTTTATTAAAACCCGGGTGAAAATTATCATATATGCTCATATATTGCCATATATTGTTTCATGTATGATCATATATGAATGATATGTGAACATATCTGACATATATGGGAGCATATATGGGTAAATGCATCCAAAATAAAAATTCATATATGGAAATGTATGACACCATATATGATAATACCTTGCATATATTGCACCATATATGCCATATATCTTCATATATGAATTCATGTATTCCCGAGTAAAAAATCGATCTCGCACAATATCTAATCATATCCAATTTGATATTGTTTAAGATCTGCTGTAATATCTAGCTGATCCAATTAGATCTCAAAATTGGGTGTATCCAATCATATCGTATTAGATCCCATTATATATATGTGGATAAACTAAGATCAAGTTATATCTCAAAATTGGGAGGTCCAATGATATCTTTGGGGATAAACCTAGATCTATTTTGATCCGAAAATTGGCGGATCCAGCTATATATTTGGGGATATTTTTAGATCTAATTTGATCCGAAAAATGGCGGATCCTATTAGATCCAGCTGTATATTTGTGGATAAACTTAGATCTAATTTGATCTCAATTTTGGCAGATCGAATTAGATCCAGCAATATATTTGTGGATAAACTTAGATCTAATTTGATCCGAAAAAGTGGCAGATCGAATTAGATCTAGCAATATATTTGGGGATAAACTTAGATCTAATTTGATCCGAAAAATGGCACATCGAATTAGATCCAGCAATATATTTGTGGATTAACTTAGACCTAAATTTATCCGAAAAATGGCAGATCCAATTAGATCCAGCAATATATCTGGGGATAAACTTGGATCTAAATTTATCAGAAAAATGGCAGATCGTATTAGATCCAGCAATATATATGGGGATAAACTTGGATCTAAATTTAACCGGAAAATGGCAGATCGAATTAGATCCAGCAATATATTTGGGGATAAACTTGGATCTAAATTTATACGAAAAAGTAGATCTAGGTATATGTGACCTTCTCCGAGAAAAGGGACCTAGTGTGTCAAAAAACGGGTTTGGACTTAAGAGTGGATTCTGGTACCTAAAAGGGTGTAGAATAAGATTAAATGAGTTGAAGCACCCAATCATAACTAACCATACCAAATCGCATCTCCCAACTGAAGGTGTGTTCAAAGTGATAATGCGTTATGAAACTTTAAATGCGTTCTTCTCAAAACTTAATTTTCACACACTAGGTCCCTTTTCTCGGAGAAGGTCACATATATATTTTAGGATTAAGTTTTATCTAACTTTATCTGGAAAACGGCAGATCGAATTAGATCGAGGATTATATTTGGGGATTACGTAAGATCTAAATTTATGAAAAAAATAACAGATGAAATTAGATCTAGTAATATATTTCGGTATTATAGGTATTAAAATGGCAGATAGAATTAGAAACAGCAATTTATTTGGGGATTGACATCTAAAACTATCCATAAAAATGACAGATAAAATTAGATGCCGCATTATATTTGGGTACTTCGTAAGATCTCCATTTATTTGGGATTAAATAAGATCCAAGATGCCAACTGTTCAAAAAATAATACACTGGCAGAGCACTGATTTTATAAAAATTACAATATTTTGTTAAAATAAGGTTTAAACTCAGAAGGTCTCGAGTTCGATATGCATTTTTTTTTACAAAATTCATTTCTTTTTATAAAATTTAAATTTTTTTTTCTATAAATTTTTTTATAAAATTATATATTTATGGTCTAATTCATAAACTTTTACAATAGCTTTATTGCAGGATTTTAAGCTTATTTGTGAAAAACAGTATTGATATTTGCTTAATAACGAAGAAAATAATAAAGGTTTATAGTTGGTACTCATCAACTTTAAACGTTTTATAAAGTTTGGAGTGAGGAAGCCACCATTTAATTGTTAATTATTTCATTTTCAGGCATGAAATGATTTATTAAAGCCATCCCATCCCTAGAATGTGTGGCTTCCAACAACTTGCATCCATCAAACTGAAAAAAGCTACACCAATTGGGTAGCCAATGACCTTTTTCGAAAAAAATTTAAAAAAAATGTAAAAATAAAATTAAAAAGAAAAACAAAACAATAGTGATGTACAGACTGTCAAAACATTATTCGAAATTCGATTACTTTTGTATGCTTCAAATAATATGTTCTAAAAAAATTACTTTTTTACACACATTTCCATTGATTTGCTTTATAAATAAAAAAAAATATTTTTAATGGCTTTTAAATTTATCTTAGCACATCATTAGTTCTCTAATTTAAGAAAATACATTTCCACTTCCGATTACCGACCCGAGTAAAAAAAATTGATCTCGCGCAATATCTAATTATATCCAATTTGATATTGTTTAAGATCTGCTGTAATATCTAGCTGATCCAATTAGATCTCAAAATTGGGTGTATCAAATCATATCATATTAGATCCCATTGTATATATGGGGATAAACTAAGATCAAGTTATATCTCAAAATTGGGAGGTCCAGTGATATCTTTGGGGATAAACCTAGATCTATTTTGATCCGAAAATTGGCGGATCCAGCTATATATTTGCGGATATTTTTAGATCTAATTTGATCCGAAAAATGGCGGATCCAATTAGATCCAGCTATATATTTGGGGTTAAACTTAGATCTCATTTGATCTCAATTTTGGCAGATCAAATTAGATCCCGCAATATATTTGTGGATAAACGTATATCTAATTTGATCCTAAAAAGTGGCAGATCGAATTAGATGTAGCTATATATTTGGGGATAAACTTAGATCTAATTTGATCCTAAAAATGGCAGATCGAATTAGATCCAGCAATATATTTGTGGATAAACTTGGATATAAATTGAATAGAAAATTGGCAGTTCAAATGAGATCCAGCAATATATTTGGGGATTAAGTAAGATCTAAATTTATCCAAAAAATTACAGATAAAATCAGATCCAGTAATATACATCGGGATTGCGTAAGATCTTAACTTTTCCGATAAATTGCAGATCGAATTAAATCCAGTTATGTATTTGTGGATTTGGTAAGATCTTAATTTATCCCATAAATTGCAGATCGAATTAGATCTAGCAATTTATTTCAGTATTAAAATGGCAGATCGAATTAGAAACAGCAATATATTTGGGGATTGACATCTAAAACTATCCAGTAAAATGACAGATAAAATTAGATCCCGCATTATATTTGGGTACTACGTAAGATCTCCATTTATTTGGGATTAAATAAGATCCCAGACAGATATTGACAATAGTTCAAAAAATAATACACTGTAAGAGCACTGATTTTATAAAAATTACAATATTTTGTTAAAATAAGGTTTAAACTCAGAAGGTCTCGAGTTCGATACCTTTCACGGCTATGCATTTTTTTTTATAAAAATGTGCATTCTCCTTGCTGGTCTTATCGAAATTTTTTCAATAATTTTTATTCTTTGTAATTTACTTGTAAAAATTGTATCATCTTTCTTTGATTTAAAAATAATTTAAACAGAAAGTGATATTAATTTATGATCTTGAGTCAAACTAAAATAACATTTATTTACTTAAAAATAACAGATCAACTAAAAACATTTCCCCCATTCAAAAGAATTTCTTTTTATAAAATTATAATTTTATTTTCTATAAATGTTTTTATAAAATTATATTTTTTTTATTAAATTGAATTTTTTTTAAAAAATAATTTTATTTACATATTTTTAACGCTCTACACCATTTCCAATTGTATCAATTGTTTTTAAGATTTATCAATTGTATTTCAGAAATAATCAATTAAATTACAGTTTTATCAATTGTATTTCAGAACTTATCAATTATTTTTCAGATTTATGTGTTGTATTTCAGAACTAGTCAATTGAATTTCAGTTTTATCAATTGTATTTCAGAAATTATTAATAGTATTTCCGAAATTCACAACTGTATTTCAGAAATTATCAAACTGTATTTCAGAAATTATGAATTGTATTTCAGAAATTATGAAATGTAATTTAGAAATTTTTCTCTATTAACTATGATAAACCATCAACAAGTTCTGAAATAGATTTGATTATTTCTGAAATACAATTAATAAATTTCTGAAATACATTCCATAATTTCTAAAATACATTTAAAATTTCTGAAATACAATTAATAGCTTCTGAAATACAGTTAATATTGTAGTTGCTGATGAGTTACCATATATGATGGCACCATATATGACAATATATTGTTTAAATGGCACCAATATGGAGCCTGATTAAATTATGTGTTAATCAGATGAAATTGTATCAAATTTTTGACCTGATACAATTTTATTGGTTTATATTACATGGTATCAGTTTAGGTCCAAATAGATATATTTGTACACAAAATTATATAGTTATATCCCAATTTTGACCTGATATCAGTTTAAAACTTTGATACAATTGTATAAGGTAAATGTCGGATACAATTATATTTTATTTATATAAAATTGAACCAATTACGATCAAACCGATAAAATTGTATCAGATCAAAAATCTGATACAATTTCATCTGATTAACACATAATTGAATCAGGTCAGATCTAAACTGCTACATTTAGATAAAAATTGATAAAAATATATCGGGCCATTCTTCGGATGAAACTGTATATTTATACAGATATAACTTAATCGCATATATGACTATATGTAACTATTTTTCCTCGGGTTGTTTAAATGATACGATATATTAAAGTATATGGTACTATATATGGTAGCATATATTATCATATCTGCATCTGTATTAAAAATGTCGTTCATGAGGTACCATATATGAGCATATATTGTTGAAATGGCACCATATAAGATAATATATGGTTTAAATTGCACCATATATGGTAATATATTGCTTAAATAACACCATATATAAATATATATGGCACTATATATGGTAGCATATATTATCATATGTGGAACTGTATTAAAAATATTCCCGAGTAAAAAAAATTGATCTCGCGCAATATCTAATTATATCCAATTTGATATTGTTTAAGATCTGCTGTAATATCTAGCTGATCCAATTAGATCTCAAAATTGGGTGTATCCAATCATATCGTATTAGATCCCATTGTATATATGGGGATAAACTAAGATCAAGTTATATCTCAAAATTGGGAGGTCCAGTGATATCTTTGGGGATAAACCTAGATCTATTTTGATCCGAAAATTGGCGGATCCAGCTATATATTTGCGGATATTTTTAGATCTAGTTTGATCCGAAAAATGGCGGATCCAATTAGATCCAGCTATATATTTGGGGATAAACTTAGATCTAATTTGATCTCAATTTTGGCAGATCAAATTAGATCCCGCAATATATTTGTGGATAAACGTATATCTAATTTGATCCGAAAAAGTGGCAGATCGAATTAGATCTAGCTATATATTTGGGGATAAACTTAGATCTAATTTGATCCGAAAAATGGCACATCGAATTAGATCCAGCAATATATTTGTGGATAAACTTAGATATAAATTGATCTGAAAAATGGCAGATCAAATTAGATCCAGCAATATATTTGTGGATTAACTTAGATCTAATTTGATCCGAAAAATGGCACATCGAATTAGATTCAGCAATATATTTGTGGATAAACTTGGATATAAATTGAATAGAAAATTGGCAGATCGAATTAGATCCAGCTATATATTTGTGGATAAACTTGGATCTAAATTTATCAGAAAAATGGCAGATCGAATTAGATCCAGCAATTTATTTCGGTATTAAAATGTCAGATCGAATTAGAAACAGCAATATATTTGGGGATTGACATCTAAAAGTATCCATAAAAATGACAGATAAAATTAGATGCCGCATTATATTTGGGTACTACGTAAGATCTCCATTTATTTGGGATTAAATAAGATCCCAGACATATATTGCCAACTGTTCAAAAAATAATAGACTGGCAGAGCACTGATTGTATAAAAATTACAATATTTTGTTAAAATAAGGTTTAAACTCAGAAGGTAACGAGTTCAATATGCATTTCTTTTACAAAATTATTTTCTTTTTATAAAATTAAATTTTTTTTTCTATAAATTTTTTTATAAAATTATATATTTATTTTTTTATTAAATTGAAATCTTTGAATAAAATAATTTTATTTACATCTTTTTGACGCTCTACACCATTTCCAATTGTATTAATTGTTTTAAGATTTATCAATTGTATTTCAGAAATAATCAATTGAATTTCAGTTTTATCAATTGTGTTTCAGAACTCATCAATTATTTTTCACATTTATGAATTGTATTTCAGAGCTAGTCAATTGAAGTTCAGTTTTATCAATTGTGTTTCAGAAATTATTAATTGTATTTCCGAAATTCACAACTGTATTTCAGAAATTATCAAACTGTATTTCAGAAATTATCAATCGTATTTCCGAAATTATGAAATGTATTTGAGAAATTTTTCTCTATTAGCTATGAAATTCTGAAATAGATTTCATTATTTCTGGACACAACTAAATAAATAAATAAATAAATAATTAAATTTGCGTAATATTGTAGTTTCTGAAGTGCAAATAATATTTTGTGATATACAATTAAAATTTTATAAAATACATTTAATAATTTCTGGAATACCTTTTTTCGATGCTTATAAGTTAGCTCGAAATGCTTTTATCATTCATTTAATTTGTAGCTATCACACATCTATAACAAGTCTCGTTAGATTAGAGTGTAGAGGTCTTGGCTGACAATCTGGTGGACTGGGTTAAACTTCATGTTTTTAAAAGCAAATATTAAAAAAAGTTTTCTCAATTTTTTCAAAAATGTTTTTTGAAATCTATTTTTTTGCCAAGATAGTTAATGCAACGTTCTGCCAACGCATAACCGACCATCGCCAACGGTTTGCCAGCATTGTGCCGATTATATTTTTCTGTCTGGGATGTTAAACTTAAACCTATTGTATATTAACATTAATTAACACTATATTTTTATTTTTAGGAAATACATTTTTATTTTATAAGTTAACATTAAATTAAATTTTAGATAATGGCACCAATTTGTAGTTGTAATTATTATATATTAAATCGTATATTCATAAACATTCTATACAGTTAGACGAGGTTTATGGAACTATTTAACTTTATAAAGTGTTTATAAATTATAACTTAAATGTACATACATATATATATATGTTAAATGTACGTGAACAAATTGTTGATATGGATCTACAAATTGTATCTCAACTGATATTGGAATTATTGTACCATTACCATACATCAATATATATTGAATGATATACATATATTACAATATATGACACTGTATTATAAATATTGTTAATGAAGTAACATATCTGATAATATTTTTTATAGCGCCATACATAGTTTTACATTATTCAAATTAAACCATATATGGAATTGTATTCAAAATGTTGATGTGGTACCAAATTTGACCATATATTGTTTAAATTGTGCCATATATGACAATATATTGTTTAAATGATACCATATATGTCTATATATTAATATTGTTTAAATGACACCATATATCAATATATATGGGACTATATATGGTAGCATATATTATCATATCTGCATCTGTATTAAAAATGTCGTTCATCAGGTACCATATATGAGCATATATTGTTGAAATGGCACCATATATGACAATATATGGTTTAAATGGCACCATATATGGTAATATATTGCTTAAATAACACCATATATAAATATATATGGCACTATATATGGTAGCATATATTATCATATGTGGAACTGTATTAAAAATATTGTTCATGAGGTACCATATATGGGCATATATTGTTGAAATTGCACCATATATGATAATATATGGTTTGAATGGCACCATATATGATAATATATGTTTTGAATGGCACCATATATGATAATATATAGCTTAAATAACACCATATATAAATATATATCGCACTATATATAGTACCATATATTACAATATCTGGAACTGAATTAAAGATTTGGTTTATGAGGTACCATATATGACCATATATTGTTTAAATGGCACCATATATGATAATATCTAGTTTAACTGTCACCATATATAATTATATATTGTTTAAATGATACCATATATAATTATATATTGCTAAAATGCCACCATATATATTAAGATATAGTTCTATATATAACTACATATGCAATAAGATCAACCATGTCATGTAATATATAATTATATATGCCATATCTAATATTATGAAGGCCAATATCTAATTAGATGAAATTATATATGGCATAATATAAGGAAAAATTTTGTGAAAAAACGTCATATATAATTATATATGGATATACATAACGACATGTATAATTATTAGGGCGGGTCGATTTAATAATCGCCCATGGCTCAGTGAAAATCGTATTCTAGGGATCAAAATAAGAAACTTTGCCGAAGGAACCATACCTCTAAAACGAATTCTACTACCCCCAACTGTTGACTTTTGTCCCGTAGGGTCAAGTTTTGAAAAATCCCACTTTGACCCATTTAGAGTGCCCCAATCGAGTCCAAATGTATGACCGACCCCCACTAACTTTGGAGGGCCGATCCACCCATGCCAGTGGTACACCCCCTGGAACTCCCCTGGGGGGTTCCCCATACAAACATTTTAAAAAATCACCATTTTTGGCACTTTATTTTATTATTTTTTATTTATTTTATTTATTTTTATTATTTTATTTATTTTTTCTCTTTAGAAATTTATTTAGTCAGAACATATGTAAATGAAAAAATTAATTTAACTTAGTAATAGAAAAGAAAATAAAAAAAATTACTGTTTGAAGTCTTTTTTGCTTTCAAGTCTGGGCATTTTTTCTTTTCTATTACTAAGTTAAATTAATTTTTTCATTTACATATGTTCTGACTAAATAAATTTCTAAGGAGAAAAAATAAATAAAATAATAAAAATAAATAAAATAAATAAAAAATAATAAAATAAAGTGCCAAAAATGGTGATTTTTTAAAATGTTTGTATGGGGAACCCCCCAGGGGAGTTCCAGGGGGTGTACCACTGGCATGGGTGGATCGGCCCTCCAAAGTTAGTGGGGGTCGGTCATACATTTGGACTCGATTGGGGCACTCTAAATGGGTCAAAGTGGGATTTTTCAAAACTTGACCCTACGGGACAAAAGTCAACAGTTAGGGGTAGTAGAATTCGTTTTAGAGGTATGGTTCCTTCGGCAAAGTTTCTTATTTTGATCCCTAGAATACGATTTTCCCTGAGCCATGGGCGATTTTTTTGCCTCCCCACAAATCGACCCAGCCTAATAATTATATATTGTAATATATGCCATATATGATTATATATAATTTTTTTTACTCGGGGAGTCAATCGTTTACTAAATTTGTGCATCACTTACGACTTATTTGGGAGAAGAGAGAAAATAAACAATAGTGTTGCCAGTATCAAATCGAAAAATTAATTTATAGTTAAAATACGATTATGAATCAAGATTTCTAATAACTCTTTATTAAGCGAAATATGCACTTTAACTATAGCAAGCTTCAAATACTAAATAATTTTTTTTTATGAATTAGCACATTATTTTTTTATTAAATTAAAATCTTTCAATAAAATAATTTTATTTACATCTTTTTAACGCTCTACACCATTTCCAATTGTATTAATTGTTTTCAAGATTCATTAATTGTATTTCAGAAATAATTAATCGAATTTCAGTTTTATCAATTGTATTTCAGAACTTATCAATTATTTTTCAGATTTATGAATTGTATTTCAGAACTAGTCAATTGAATTTCAGTTTTATCAATTGTATTTCAGAACTTATCAATTATTTTTCAGATTTATGAATTGTATTTCAGAACTAGTCAATTGAATTTCAGTTTTATCAGAAATTATTAATTGTGTTTCCGAAATTCACAACTGTATTTCAGAAATTATCAAACTGTATTTCAGAAATTATCAATTGTATTTCAGAAATTATGAAATGTAATTTAGAAATTTTTCTCTATTAACTATGATAAACAATCAACAAGTTTTGATTATTTCTGAAATACAATTAATAATTTCTGAAATACATTCCATAATTTCTGAAATACATTTAAAATTTCTGAAATGCAATTAATAGCTTCTGAAATACAGTTAATATTGTAGTTGAGTTACCATATATGAGCATATATTGTTGAAATGGCACCATATATGATAATATATGGTTTAAATGGCACCATATATAGTAATATATTACTTAAATAACACCATATATAAATATATATGGCACTATATATAGTATCATATATTATCATATCTGGAACTGTATTAAAAATTTTTATCATGAGGTACCATATATGGCAATATATTGTTTAAATGGCACCATATATAATAATATATGTTTTAAATGGTACCATATTTGATAATATATGGTTTGAATGGCACAATATATGATAATATATGGTTTGAATGGCACCATATATGATAATATATGGTTTGAATGGCACCATATATGATAATATATTGCGTAAATAGCACCATATATAAATATATATCGCACTATATATAGTACCATATATTATCATATCTGGAACTGAATTAAAGATTTTGTTAATGAGGTACCATATATGACCATATATTGTTTAAATGGCACCATATATGATAATATCTAGTTTAACTGTCACCACATATAATTATATATTGTTTAAATGATACCATGTATAATTATATATTGCTAAAATGCCACCATATATATTAAGATATAGTCCTATATATAACTATATATGCAATAAGATCAACCATGTTATGTAATATATAATTATATATGCCATATCTAATATTATGAAGGCCGATATCTAATTAGATGAAATTATATATGGCATAATATAAGGAAAAATTTTGTGAAAAAACGTCATATATAATTATATATGGATATACATAACGACATGTAAAATTATATATTGTAATATATGCCACATATGATTATATATAATTTTTTTTTACTCGGGTTGTTACAATACATGTCATATATGGAGTCATATAAATTTTTATTTTTTATCCTTCTACTGAATTAAAATCCGCATGAATTTTTAAACCGAAATTGGCATTAATGTATAAATGAACGACATTTACATCGATTCCTGTATGAATTGGACTTTATGTCTGTGCAATAAATAAATTATGATCACCAATTTGAAAATTTTGAATTCAGAACATTTTCTTTTTGTTTATTAAGAGCATGTTATTTAATGGAGTGCGATCCAAATAAACTATATCCTACTTTGAGATAAGGAGTTTTTAAAATTAATTTCTTGTTCACACATATTCCTTTCAGAAGAAAAGATAAAGTCTTATAAATCAATTGTTGAAAAAATATGTTGGGGCAAACAAATTAAAACAATACAAATCTCTTTATTTTACTTCCAACAATTGTATTAAATATTACTATTTTTTATTATAGCTGGCATTTGCAACCAACATGAAGAGCATGGCCAGAGTATCCTATTATAATCTATAGAAAATTGGTACATTTTGAAATGCAATTGAAAAAGTATGAGATACATCTGGAAATTTGTCGAATAGTCTCTGCTTGAAGTACAATAATTAATATTAATCCATTAACTTAGTTTAAAATTTCTAAATTGTTATTAGCGTGTAAATAGATGTATTATACGATAGATTTTGTATTATTTAGACTTTAAATTAAAACAAATTTATGATATTGTTAATAATTTACTTTAACTATCAATTTCTCTAAAGTTTTTGTTGAAAAATACCAAAAAAATCGTATTTTTATATACATATGAGCAAAAGTAGGTATATGAGCATATATGAACTCATATATGTCCATATATAATCATATACGGTCATATACCCTCAAATTACGGATCCGAGCATATATGGAATCATATATGAACCCATATATTTAGTCATATATCATCATATATGACCATTTTCACCCGTGAAAATAAAAAAAAAAATTTATATGAACACCCAGGTGAAAATGTTCATATATGTTCATATATTGTCATATATGGTTTCATGTATGAGCATATACGGTTTAATGTATGATCATATATGAACATATATGTTATGTATGGAAGCATATATGGGTAAATACATTCAAATGTATGAATCCATATATGATAATATACTGCATTTATTGGTCCATATATTGGTTCATAAATTCCAAATATCTTCATATATGAACTCATATATTATTCCATATATGGGTAATGTTTTAAGTCTTTTTTGTCATGGGGGTAATTACTTGAGCGGATTAAAAAAATATTGAAATACAATACATTGATAATTTCTTAAATACAATTGGCAATTTCTAAAATACAATTGCCAGTTTTTGAAATACAATTGATTATTTGTAAAATACATTTCATAATTTCTGAAATGCAATTACGAATTTCTGAAATACAATTAATAAATTTCTGAAATACAATTTTCAGTTTCTGAAATACAATTCATAATTTCTGATATACAATTAATAAATATGAATATAATGATAAATTTTGAAATACAATTGAAAATGTTGCAGTAAGATAAAAACAGCAAAAATAAAACTGCTAAATTTATTTATTAAAAACCAAAAAAGAAAAAGGAACTTTGAAAATTTAAAATTTTATGTGATGTTTTTTGTCTAATTTTATTTCTTAATCACTGATATTTAGCTCAATTATAACTCAAATTTTGTAAATATATTAAACACTTTTATTTTTGCTGTTCCTATCTTATTTATATTTAGCAAAAATACTCCGCTAATTCAGCAGTTTTTAATTTTGAACTAATTTTTAGTAGCTTTAACTAACATTTTTACACACTTTTTTCTATTAGTGTATAAACAATCATTAAATAATCAAAAAACAGTCATAAAATGATTTCTAAACTTCAAGTAAAATGTTTATGTCCATTAAAAATTTCATAATTTCTCAATTTTATTCAAATGTACAAATTCATCAGTAAGAATTGTAATATTTAAATTTAATTTAAATAAAAAAAAAGCAATATTTTTATTAAAAAATAAAAAAAAAATTATATGAACATTCATATATCTCCATATATGGCCATATACCCTCAAATTTCGGATCCGAACCCATATATGTTGCCATATATGACCATATATGAACATTTTCACCTGGCCATTCATATATCTCCATATATGGCCATATACCCTCAAATTTCGGATCCGAACCCATGTATGAACACATATATGTTGCCATATATGACCATATATAAACATTTTCAACTGGGTACTTTTTTTTTTAAATATCCCATCCCAAGTAAAAAAAAATGATATGGAGCCATATGAAGTTATATTTAATTATATATAATATTTTATGTAACTAGATATAATTATATCCGAAAAATGAGAACGTCTTATTGTATCATATTGTATCGAATTGTATACAATTGTATATAATTTCGTACAATTTGATACAATTTTATGCAATTCGATACAATTGTATCCGAATTTTGTCCTCATCCAATTACATCAAATTATATCTTTTTGTATAAAATTATATAAAATTTTATAAAAGTGGACATAGTTTGATACAATTATATCTAAATATTGACCTTATATTTTTTATCATATTATATATGACCATATCTAACAATATAAAAAAAATTTTTTTTAAATAAAAAAATATATACAATATCTGGAGATCAGACCTGAGGGATTTCAATTACAATTATTGTAATTTGTAATTGAAAATTTTCAATTACAATTACAAATAAATGTAATTGAAATTAAAAAAAAAAATCAATTACATTTCATGTAACTGTAATTGAAAATTTTCAAGAAATTACAAGTAATTTGTAATTGAAAATTTTCAAGCACGAACCACTTGAGTATAGTAATTATTACTCACGATCACGTGTGAATAACGTGACTCACGAACATTTCTAGTCACGCGCCAATCCCTAGTAATTATTAAATCTAAAACTAGTAGTATCGGTCAAAGTAGTTCGGCCAAAAAGTGACATTTAGTCGATTTTCTGTTATTTGAAAGCATTGTGGAGAAATTTTCATACTGCTAAATTGTTTGTTGAGCGGATTTAATTCGATTTTCAGTGTCAAATTTAAGGAAAACTCCGTAGTTTAGCTGTAAAGCTAACTGTTCGGCCGCCGCACTTTTATCAATTTGGCCGAACTTTCGGTGGCCGAACAGTGAATTTGTTGCTTAACTTCGGAATTTTCCTTAAGTTTGACCCTCAAAATGCATTCTAATCGGACCAACAAATATTGTTTCATAAGCAAAATTTGTCCATAAGGCTTGAAAATACCAAATACCGACAAAATATATTTTCCAGCTGAACTGTTCCGTCGGACACTAAAAACTAGTTCAAAGTCATTGTTAACATGGAACCACATATAATATAATACGGTTTTATATGGACCTTGTATATTTTTATATAAAATCACTTTGAAAAAATTGCTTATGTGGGATGATATATAATTACAGATGATTTTATAAAGAACGTTATATTGTTATATATTAAAGAAATCATGAACTATTGTAGATATGGAACCATATTAAGTTATATATGGGTTCATTTTCGTCAATATATATTCATAACTGACACAAATTATAAAATATTTCTTATATGGCTCCACATATAGTTTTATATATAGCGCCATACTAAATTATATATAAACGCATATGTAATTATATCTTTTATATGTTAATTTATGTACTTATATATAGCACATACAATTATATGTAGGCCAGTATGTAATAATATAAAATAACATATGTCTCCATATTAAAACCTTTGAGGAAAAAATATCTAATATATGAATATATAAAAGTATATATGCTTGAATTTAAAAGCATATGTGGCCATATGTAACTATAAGTTAATATATGCAATTAGATAAAATAATATATGATTATATCAGAACTTTTTTACTCGGGATGTGAAAATCGAAATATATATGAACACACATGATCATACATTGACTTGTATATGATCATGCATGGGCATACATTGTCATATACGTACATGCATAGTTCAATGTATGACCATACATGCTCTCATATATTTCCATATATCTTTGGATCCGAAATTTGAGGGTATATGACCGTACATGTTCATATATGACCATATATGCTCACATATGATTCATGTATGATCATATATGCTCATATATGGCCATATACCTCCATATACCCTCAAATTTCGGATCCATAGGTATATGGAAATATATGAGATCATGTATGGTCATACATTGAACTATGCATGTACGTATATGACTATGTATGCCCATGCATGATCACATACGAGACAATGTATGATCATGTATGCTCATATATATTTCGATTTTCACATGGGATGTTAATTTTTTTTTATTTTAAATAAAATTTTAATGGTAAGCTCGGCAATGCACTTCTTTTTTTTAGAGGCTCATAGTTCCCGATTTATGGAGCTGAAAATGATCTATATTATATATTTTTTAAATTTAAGAAAAAAAAAACTAAAAAGTAAAAAAAAGCTCAGAAAATATTAATTTAATGAAAAGCCCAAACCACATAGTGAAAGTGCCAGTGGACAGTGGCAGTGCTGTCAAACTTTGTTCTTGAACTTCGCGAAAACGATTTAATATTTTTAAAAAATTCTTATTGCGTTTTGTTTAAACACAGCTTTTGTTTATTTATAAACTTTTATAATTTCTCGGTAGTGACAAATAGAGAGGATACAAAAACTGCTTTATCGACAAAACGTCGCACTGCGTTTATGAGGTTTAGGCTAAAAAATTTAGTAAAACATATAAAGAATTGTTTTTGATTAAATGAGTTTCGAACTTGTGTCTGATATTAACTAATATATTGTAATATATAAAATAAAATCAAAAACATTTTTCGTATCTCTTTATATATAAAATTTTGAACGGTTTTATCAATTATATACCCTAGTAAAAATGATTTTTATATAATCAGATATGATTTTTATATAATCATTTATGATTTTATACAATTATAACTTGTCGAGTATTGTGAAACATATATTTTTATATGATTATATCAAAAGATATTTAATTATATAAAATTATATTAACCAGATCCACCATTTTTCGGATCAAATCATGTATGGGTTAATATAATTATATAAAAAATATATTATTTGATCCGAAAAATTGTGGATCTGGTTAATATAATTTTATATAATTAAATATCTTTTGATATAATCATATAAAAATATATATTTCACAATACTCGACAAGTTATAATTGTATAAATTCATAAATGATTGTATAAAAATCATATCTGATTATATAAAAATCATTTTTACTAGGGTATTCTTATATTTATAAACAATTTGCAATAAAGCAAATACTGATATATGTATGATTTAGTATGATTATATATGAGAAAATTTCTAAAAATGTTTCTAATATATCATCATATAAAAACATATAAAGTCGCATAATATATTTTATATTATCATATATTTTAATATTAAAAATTATATGTTATATATACTCTTTTTTACTCGGGTGGGGATAAAATGCAGATGAAAATCGGCCTAATATATGTAAATCAAATTGAAATACACTGTATCCAATCGCATCGAATTCGATACAATTTGATGTATTTGAGATACAATTACATGTTCTTATTTTTCGGATCAAATTGAATCTCGTCGTATATTTTACATTTTATATGCATTGTAATACAATTTCATATTGCCCCATATTTTTTCTTTTACTTGGGTACATAGTTTTTTTTTTTTTAATAATAAAAAAACGCGAAACTTTTCTTTTAGAACTCTGATGGTTAAAAAAAGTGCTCTTCAAACATTTTTTTGGTACCGAAATGATAATCTTATTTCCCATCCCTGTTGTATAGTTAGTTATCATTCAACCCTTTAAAAGGATGTTTTACTTTTTAATGGAATCTATAACAATTTTCATTATGTTTTTTTATACAAATAAAATCAACAAAAACGAATACCTTTGAAGAGTTTGATAGCACAGAACAACATTGAAATACTCAGCAAAGAAAATTGCAAGTAGTGCTTTACAAACTACTTCTTTCAATGCTTCACAAGTATCCGTTAGTGTATTTTTACTGCTTTTTTAGAAGTTATTCTGAACAATTTCAAAAAATCACTTCTTTCATTGCTTCCCAAGTATATGTTTATACATTTTTACAGCTTTTTTAGAATTATTTCTGAACAACTTCAAAAAATCACTTCTTTCATTGCTTCCCAAGCACCCGTTATTACATTTTTACAGCTTTTTTTGGAATTACTTCTGAACCACATCCAAAAAATTACTTAAGTATTGCTTCTAAAGAGGAATTGCTCTAAAAGTGATCGAAAAAAGTGATTTTGGTATCATTTGGTATTTCCAAACAGAAGGTCCCGGGTTCGATTCCCGGCGGGACCAATATTTTTTTATTTTTTTTTAATTTTTTTTATTTTATTTTCTTTTTTTTAATGTTTATAATTAATTTGTTTAAATTCAATATTTTTTTAATTTTAAAATTTTTAAAAATATGTATATATAAAAAAATGGTAAGAAATTGATATTTATGTATTTTTGTAAATAGTACTGAAAACAATATCGAATTGGAGTGCACATTTTCAACTTGTTTAATAAGTACTTTTATTGAAGAGAATAAGGAACAATATCTCGCATTAACAAAGTGGTGTTTTTGTGCCAGTCAACTTTCATATGAAGGAATAGCTCAGTGGTAGAGCGCTAGACTAGCAATCGTGAGCTCGCAAGTTCGATCCCCGGTGGCGGCAATAAAAATTGTTTTGTAAAATAAAAAAAAATATAATTTTTTTTGTAAAGAATTTTTTTTAACTTTTAATTGGTGAAAAAGAGCCTCCTTTGCACTCGTTCAAAAAGTACTGAAAAAATGTTGAAGTGGGAGTACTCCTCTCCCATGACAACTCAATGTTTAAATCATTAGTGTTTATGTTAAAAAAGAAGTAGATCTAGATCATCAATTGTAGTGCTTTTGCTACTACTTCGGCATCTCTTTTTTTGCTGGGTATTGTTCACAAATGCATTAACGATAACACTTGAATGGTTGTTTGATATTAACGATAAAAAGTATACTTAATACATAATTCTACTATAAATATAATACTGGTCTACTTATTGAGTCATACGCTCATACCTGTGTTACCATATATTTTTTTAGAAAAACTGTAATTAAAAACTGTTTCTTTATAGAAAAACTGTTTTTCTAAAAAATTTTAAAAATCAGAAGAAATTCTGGGATCCCGAAGTATCCTGGGACTAAAATATTATCCCAGGGTATCAATTTTCAAAATATCGAGATTTGATAATTTAATTGCCTTTGGCATTGGCGACTTTTTGCATAGCCTCCTAATAAAACTTTTTTTTTAAGAGATTAGGCCCGAATCTAAAGTTAAACAAAGTTCATCGAATCACCCTTCCGAGATTAACCCCTGTCTTAGGATAGAATACTTTACTGATCAATTTAGTATTTCAAAATATTCTTTATTGATTTGCATTCCACATAAAATTGACTTTCATTTGATTGAGTATTGTTATGTCGGGAATTGTTTGTTTGAAAATATTAAGTTTTTTGGAGTTGTCCTTGATCATAATTGAAAAATAGTAGTAATTTATTATCCAGAATTGGCAAATATTTATTAAAAAAATTCAATTTTGGCCTCTTTTGATGAGACATTGTTTTAATTTTTTAAAAAAATATTTCTAAGTTATCCTTCATTTAGAAATGAAAAGTTCGGCTAAAAATGTCCGTCGGGTCTATGACGTGTCAGACTTGTACCTAATTTTTGACAATATGAAAGTGTTATTGTAGTTTTTGGGACATAATAACCACTTTCTAAGTTTATAAATGGCTTCCCAGCAAAAGAATACCTGACCAAGATCCGTAAAATCAGCTATATTGTCCGGCACGAATGCGTTCAAATTGAGGTGAAAAAGGCATTTTTTTAACATTGGCTTGTCATAGGAGAGAAGGTGTTTATGCTACTTTAAGTCTGCTTTGCACGTCATAAAAATGAGTTCTTGGATGTTCTTTTTTATATAGGAAAGCACTAACAATGTTTCGTTTGTATCTTGTAGAATGCATTCGGTTTTTTTTGCTGGGTTATAAAACAAATATTTTATACAAAATTAATTTTAAAACGTGTTATAAAGTTTTCAAATTATTAGGCATAAGCACTTTTATATTTTAATTCATAAATTTTAGCTAAAAAAATTGTAAATGAAACAAATGTGCCGATTTAATATGAAAAAACTGTAAAAAAATCCATGAATTTAAAAAAACTGTTTTTTACATGAAAAAACTGGAAAACTGTTAGGCATCCCAAAAAACTGTAAAAAACAGTTAAAACTGGCTATATGGCAACACTGGCTCATACATACTTCAATTTACTTATTCTTTAATTCGTTCATTCATTCACCAGCTACCACCAGCAGCCAACACGTGTCCTTCAAAATCGGGGTTTAACACCAAACCAATAAAGTTGTTCAAAGTTTCGCACTTGGCATGCATTCGCTCTATTGAAAAACAAAATAAAAAATTCACTCGATCGCTAACTTCTGTATATTATAGGGGCAATTTTTTAATTTATGTATTTTGATAGCAAAATAAGTTGGTCAAATATGGCGGGAAAAACTTTACACTTTTCATATAAGATTGAACATTTTAAGACTATTGAAAAAGCAATTTAATTTTGGTTAGTGCTCTTAGAAATGGTAGAAAAATAAGTAAGATTTAGAAGCACTACAGAAATATAGCTTATATATGGTTTCATTCTTCAAAAACTTGGAAAAATTTACGAAGTTTTAAGCTGGAAGATATGACAACATATATGCAGTGTGTTCTTTTACTCGAAATTCTTACTACTTTTACTACAATTGGAAAGTTTTGTTTACTTTTTGTATTGAATTTTTCCAGCTATAGTAAAAGTAGTAACTTTTAGTAAGTAAACGAACACGCATATAATTTAGAAATTTTTTTTAAAGTTTTGTGAAAAATGGACATTAGAATTGTCCAAAAAAAACATGAAAGTTGGAATTTGCGATCTCCACAATGTTGCCCCTATTCCTTAATTTCTAAAAACTCTCTGTGCCAAGTTTCAGCTAAATCCGCTTTTATTTAGAGGAGGCACAAAAAGTTGTCTTTTAAGAATTAGTAATTTATCTCTAGAGTATTTTATACAAAAAGTAGGGTTGACTTTAAATTTAATTATTTCTTAAGCTGTACGCTATTATATAACAATTTTCTTTAAATCTGGTCTTAATTAATGTGAACAAAAGGAATTTGAAATCAAAACTTAAAAAAATTAAGTAACTTTTAAGTAATTCGCAGTTTTTTTAAATTTATACAAAAAAATCCATATTTTAGTTAAATTTTAGAAAATTTCCGAAAAGATGTAATTAAAAATTCAACTTGTTTTTGCCTTGTATGCGCAAATTTCTCAAATCTGATCTTTATTTTAACGAAGATTATGAATCAGCAATCGAAATTGAAAAAATTTTTGGTTTATGAATTATTCGCGGTTTTTGAAAATTTAAAAAAAACTCAAGTTTATTGAGATATTTTCCTAATTACCTGTAAACGGTGTTATCGAAAAATCCAATTTGTTATACTTTTGCAATTTACTTACCAAAGGCCTTCATTATATATAACACTGATTTTCATTTTAAAAAGAATAACAGATACCCTTGCAAATTAATTTAAAATTGACTTTTTTAATATTTCGCTATTACTTAGCTTGCTATAATTTTATTGCTACCAAACACCCTATCTCACATAATAGGACATTTCACAGATATATATTAATATTTCATTATCGTAATTATAAGAAACCATCCTGATCAAAATTGAACATTTTTTGTATGAAATTTTAAAATTTCGTGAAATTTGCGATTCCGATTTCAATTTTGATTTCATATTCGTAATGTACACCTAAAAATATATTAGATTTGATATGTCGCGATCATAATAATTATAATTAATTTTTCTCATTTCTTCCATTATTTTTAATTAATTAAAAATAATAGAACAAGTACAACCTCGAAACTTCAGTTGCGATGTGCTACCTCTAAACAAAACTTTTTTGGTGATTTTTGTGATCAGATCACATTTTTTTCAAAGTGGCATATTTGTAGGGTTGTGGAGCGTGAAAATTCCAACTTTTTTTTTTTGGACATACAAACAATCTCGTACATTTATATAGCAATATTTTTTCTTGATGTATGGCAACATTTTAAAAACCATCAAAAATATTTTAAAGGAAGTTAATAACCGATTACAAAAAATTGATATGTGGCTTTTCATTGACATGGGCAGAGCTTCGAAGAACTAATTCCCTTGTTTTGAACAGAATTTATATTTTGGGAATGAATTGCCTAACCAAACTTAAGGAATTGAATGAATTCCTTTTATTTCATTCGATATATCTTAAAGGAATTTTTCATTAATTTTTTTCTAATTCCTTCATAAAATTTAATGCATTCGTTCCCCAAGGAATTCATTCTAGTTAATTCAACTTTTGGTCAAGGAACTCATTCCCTAGGGAATGAATTCCCTGGGAATTCATTCAATTGTACACTTAATTTCTTGAAGGAATTAACTTTTTCGTTTAGTTCCCTAAGGAATTAATTTTTTGCTTAATTCCCTAAGGAATTAACTTTTTCGTTTAATTCCCTACACTCAAAAAAAAATCAGTTAAGTCAGCAAAAATATTGCTGTGTCAGCAAATTCTTAGTCAGGAGCGTGCTTGCAAAAAAGTTGGTAATTTAAGCAAAAGGTGTTTGCTGAAAATCAACGAGCTGATATTTATCAAAAAAAAAATAATCTTTGCAAAAGTTTTGCTAACACTTAGTCGATTGCAAATGAAAATTGTTTTTGCTAAAATCATAAAACTTTTTGCTGAATATTAGTAGACTGAAAAAAACTTAAAAAATTTGTAGAGAAATTTTACTTTAGTTAATTTATTTGCTGAAAATTTAAATATAGAAATTGTGTAGAGTTTTTTTGTTAATTATAATTTCCGTTGTCTGTACTACATCCGGACAAGCTGCGACATTTACATCTGATCTTCTGGTTGTCGTCCATGCTATAAATGCGGTTATCAGCACAATTTTTGTAGCAAAATAAATTAGTAAACATTAGTTCAAAATCAGGTTAGTGCTAAAAAATATTACTAAAAATTTTGCTGAAATTCCGTTTTGCTGAAAACTAGTACACTTGATATACAAGACGTTTTACTAATTTTTCTACTAACTTATTTTTTTGAGTGTAAGTAATTAACTTTTTCATTCAATTTCCTATGGAATCAACTTTTTCCTTTAACTCCCTAAGTAATTAAGTTTTTCGTTTAATTCCCTGAATTTAAGTTTTTCATTAAATGCCCAAAAGGACATGTCTTTTCACCAAAGAATATAAAATCAAAAACTAAATATTACACAGTACAACACTAAAAATGAATTGGGCATACGACATATCAATTTTGATAGATTTTATAATAAATATCACGAATGTGAACACCAAATTTTAAAATAAGCTCCACTTTTTGAAATATTATTATTTATTCACATACCTGACTAAACCATGGATAATTTTTAATATGGTTTAAAAGTATACACTCTTACTATCTAAATTTTTGAAATGTATATTTTAGTTAAAGTCGACTTTAGTTAAAATATTGGGTGGCAGGCAGTATGCCTTGACTTGGTTATTTTTGGAGCATTCTGATTGGTTAATTTATTTTCAACCAATCAAAATGTTTGAAAATACAAATAAAATTTTTATTATGAAATTATGATTTTATTGTATATAATGAAATTTATTGTATTATTTTATTTAATTGAATTTGATTTTCCGTACAACAAGATTTTAAATCTTATAGTTATAGTACAGAATTAGAATAGCGTACATTAACATTACGAGTATTGGAAAAACTAATTAATATTTAAATATAAATATATAAAAATTAAGTTAAATTAAATTTCACAAATATAAAATACAATAAAATAATAAAAAAGGGAAAAAGACAAGATTTTCGATCTTACAAACAATTAAAATGTTGCTAATTATAAAAATGCAAAAGAGCTTTTTTGAATTGCAAAGCGTTGCCTATAATTTGAAAATTTGAAGGTAGACTGTTCTAGAGAGTTGTTGCAGTAGAGTTGATATCTACTTGAAATGAGGCAATGCAAATTAATAGTGTAATAAAACATTAATTTTTAAGAAATGCCGAAAATTTTAAATCAAAGGTTATTTCATAGCGAATTAAATTCATAGCGAATGAAATTCGTGTGCGCTGTGGTGTAATGGTTAGCGCGTTGGACTGTTACACGCGAGGTTGCGGGTTCGAGCCCCAACCAAGGCAACATCAATTTATGAAAAATAGTAATATGTATGAGTTTTTTCTATCCCTCATACATATCGCAGCGTCCTCCTTCGTTGTTCCCATAGCACTTAATTAAAAAGCTTCAACAAAGTTCGCCAACTCACCGTCAGATGGCGAGCAACAACTGTTCTAAAAAAATTCAACATCTCGCGCAATTACAGTGTTGCCATATTAGAAGCCCTTCATCTTTCACCACCTTTCACTTCTTCGGTATCTCCTTTCCAAAGTAAGCAACACGTTAATTAATAGGAAGAATTTCCCGAGTGTTGCTTCTCTTGAAAAAAAGCGCAATTAGTCTGTGGAGCTTCAATTACTCATGTATTGAAATTTATTAAATACATAGAAGAGGAAATATTCAAAAACATCCAAGGTACACGCATTTTATTTTCTGGAAAAAAGAAATTGTTTTTTTGAATTAACTCGCATTGAATGAATTCGTTAGTGAATGAACTATTTAATTTTAATGCTATGGTGAGGGAATTCATTCTCAAAGTTCTTTGAATTCATGCACAGGAATTAATTTCTGCATATTTCATTCCTTGAATTAAAAAACTTAGGGAATTCATTTCAAAAAGAATTAATTCTTTAAAGCTCTGGACATGGGTTATTTAAAATAAGTTTTTATACAATTTTTAATCACATAAGTTTGCATGACCTTAGTTCTCATTTGATTCTATCAGAAATAGCAGTATCAGAATAAATACGCGACTAACTAACTAAAATCTTTGCTTAAATCAGTGTTTCAACTAAAAATTAGTTATTAAAAATTAGTCAAATCGATTTGAAAACGGTTTGTCCGATTTTTCTACTGACGTATTATTTTAAGTGCACAAATGTCAAAGCAGAACTGACATCTACTGCCATTTGCAGAAATTATAGCATCTTCCGATAGGGTGATGACTTTTGCGCCACCTTGTACATACAATAAAAAAAAAAACTAACCCCTAAATTCATAAACGCTTTTTAAAATTATAGGAGGTTTATTGAACAAATTTTGTATGAAAATGACGTTTTGTAAACCTGCTATAACTTTACAAAGCATTTATGAATTGAGGGGTAAATATACAAAATTTTAAATTAAATCCGCTATTTCGTATTTTTTAATTTTATGGTGAACGCAAATTTGATCGATAAACTAATATCCTATATTCAAAATGCGCGATTGTGGAAATTTAATTGAAAAACTTAGTCAGCAAATCACATTCTGCAAACAAATATACAGATGGAAAAATTTTCTGTTTTGCAAATTTTTTTCCCTAATTTTACTTTGGTATAAGAAATGGGTATTATATTCCCAAGGTTACGAACCTAAAAAAAAACGCAATTAAAAAATGCAAAATAATGGGAGCGGGAAAAAAGCTTTTATGGTATTGTTTTTTATGTTAATTTTTTAAGGAAACTTTATTGAATATAAGTTTTATTTATTTATAAATTTAAGTAAATAAATAGAACTATAACAAAAAAATTTGTTAAAAATTTAATTTTATAAAATTTATAAATAATTAAAAGAAATTCACTGTTAATCTTTAAATGTTATTCCAAATTTTTGTGGAGGAACAAAATTTTTTCAACGTTTTGTTTTGTCTGGCAGCCAAAAATAGCCATGATTGTGAAGCACTGCAATACTACGAGTATAACCACGTTTTTTAGCGCTCCTCTCTTCTCTCTCATCTAAAAATTCACTAATAGAAGGCAGAGTTTATAATGTTATATTTTTTTTAATTTATTGCTTCTAAGTGGGACATTGTGAATAAAAATCATGCCATGAAGATCTCTGACATTTTTTCAAAATCCTAAAAGATCGCAATCTGGTTTAATATAATCACGCAAACTCGCGCACGACTCACTCACGAACATTTTTTTTACTCACGCTCACGCAAGACTCACGTGAGTGCTGTCATTTTAAATCATGATCACGCGTGAATCACATAAATTTCGTGTCACTTGCCCATCACTACACCATTTCCAATTGTAATTTCCATGTAGTATTGAGAAAAAAACAATTGAAATTGGGATTTTCCATTTAATATTGAGAAAAGAACAATTGATTTTGAGATTTTCCATATGAAATTGATAAAAAAGCAAATGAAATTGAGATTTTCTAA
Organism: Leucophora obtusa; assembly: GCA_949987735.1. Lineage (NCBI taxonomy): Eukaryota > Metazoa > Arthropoda > Insecta > Diptera > Anthomyiidae > Leucophora > Leucophora obtusa. Next base: position 105,609,085 of record OX465299.1, on the reverse strand, counting down.
TTAAAATTGAGAAAGAAATAAATGATATTGAGATTTTACAATTGAAATTGAGAAAAGGTCAATTGAGATTTTCAATTTGATATTGAGAAAAGAACACATGAAATTGAGATTTTACATTTAAAGTTAAGAAGAAAACAAATGAAATTGAGATTTTCTAATTAAAATTGGGAAAATGGTAAATGATATTGAGATTAAAATTGAGAAAAAAACAAATGGAAATTAGATTTTTTTATTTGAAATGGAGAAAAAACAAATTAAGAAAAGTACAAATGGAATTGAGAAATTTTTAATTGTAAAGCACCGTAAGTTGTTTGGGTTTCACGTGAAAAAACTGTTATACTCCATATAAAAAAAATGATTTTTCACGACAATGAGTTTCACTTGAAAATTGTGTAGAGTTTGTTTTCACGCAAATTTAATGTACAAGACTATTGTTTTTCTTGGGAAAAAGTGACATTTTGTGTTTATTTTGATTGTGTCTTTGTTATAAAATTAAAAAAATTGTTCATTTGTTTAAATTAAATTGCAATTTGAGGCATTTAAAGTTGGAGTGAAATTTTTCCACGTGAAAAACAACTTACGGTGCTTAATTAAGAAATCCTTCTTGTGAATGAAATTAATCCTTGCACGGATACAAAAATGGCAAGAAATTGGAAATATCTTACACCGCCATATATATTCCTTAAAAGCAGTCCACATTGCATAACAAGGCCAAATATTGAAAATACGTTACTCGTCTGAATGAGTACGTCAGAGCCGCTAACCAAATACGAGTATTGTCGCTGGACGAAACAAATTGCAATTTTTTTTAACGCCGTAAACGTGGCTATTTAATATTTTGAGCTCGCGCTAGCCAAACACTTCCACCATCACGTGCCCCAAATGTTAAAGGCGTTATTAAATTGGATACAAAATTTGATTCCCTGCTGCCAGGGAATGATTGAAAAATCTTCTCGTGAGATGGGAGGAGATGTGAAACGACCTTGTCCTTATTGCAATAGGTTAGAAACTGAAAACTCCTCTGCAACTCTACGCAGATTGAGCCAATATTCCCACACGCTCAACACAATTGAAATAGTGGGGAAAAAAGCCCATGTCCAACAGTTTCCCCACCTAAAGATAGGTAGCAGAGATTGGTGTACCTTGAAAACCGTATTGATGAAGCTAAAACATTGGTAACTGTTGGCGACTGCAGCAGAGACATACAGCATTCCTGCACATTCCATTAATCTGTCGTATAAGATATGCCCGTATGTTGATTGTTGTTTTTATTGTTTTTAATAAAATTTATTCTTTAATTAAACTTTTTCCCAAAATCATTTGATTTTTTGTCAATTACATTTATTCTTTTCTTAATTTAATTTATAATTTTCCCAATTTCATTTGTGTTTTTCTAAATTTCAAATATAAAATCTCAATATCATTTCTTCTTTTCTTAATTTCAATTGGAGAATCTAATGGCGTTTTCTTTTCTGTAAAAAAATGTTGCCTTGTTAAAAGGCAACATTTTGAAAATGTTGCCCTCACCCCATTAAAATGTTACATTTTTCCAATCAGAATAGAACACAATAAAATCACTGTTGCATTTTTCTAAACATATGTATGTGTATTGTATACTCGTATGCAATATTAGCTCTGTTCCACGTACGTTACCGCGGGTACCCGCGGGAACCCAATCTTACCAAAAAGCGTTTCTATTGTTAAAAATTGGGTAAATGAGAGCGTTGATGAGAGAATAATTTGTTTCTCTTTTTACCAGAAGTTACCCGTACTTTTTTTGCGGGTAAAATGGTAAAACTTCAAATCACTAGTTTTTTATAAATCAGCTGTTTTAAATTTGTAAAAATAATTCAAATATTAACAAAACTTGTAAACAATAATTAATATCGTTAACAAATACAACGTTATAACATTTTTTCTTTATTCCCTTCGATATTTTATTCTTAAAAATAGCTTTTGTTTATATGAGTAACTTTGACGTTAATTTTTGGGCTTGAAATGTGGTTTTGTGCGTTCCAGGTATTGTGAGCAATTTTACCATTTTTTGAGATAATTATTTGTTCACTCTCATTTTACCAGACTTTACCCAGAATTACGTGGAACAAACCTATTGTTTACGCAAACTATTACTAATTGTAGCCTAGTGGTTGTGATGCCTGCCATTGACATGGGCTGGACGGGTTCAAATTCCAGACAAAGTAAAAAATAAATTTTTTTATGTAAGTATTTTCTTTTTTCAATTAAATTTTTTTTTTTTCATATTTAAAGCAAATTGTATAATTTTTTATTTATTTTTAGCCTAAAAAATTGTTAAATACTAAATAACAGCAAAACTATAAAAATCTAAATAAAATTTTATAAAAACAAAAAACAAAAAAAAATATTGTGCTCCAACCGGGGTTTGAACCTGCGACCTACTGCATCAGAAGCCATGATAGTACCCCCTAGGCCACCAAGTTGCGAGTTAGCTGGCAAAAAAACATTACAGTATATACACATGGCGTTGACATAAAGGCAACATTTATTTAGGCAACATTTTTAGAAAAGAACACCTAGCCCTCTTATAATGTTACCCTTAATTTAGAAAAGAACACAAAAAATGCGATTCAAAAGCAAAAAAAAGGCAACATTTTTTTCAGAAAAGAAAACGCCATAAATTTCATTTGTTATTAGCTCTGTTCCACGTACGTTACCGCGGGTACCCGCGGGAACCCAATCTTACCAAAAAGCGTTTCTATTGTTAAAAATTGGGTAAATGAGAGCGTTGATGAGAGAATAATTTGTTTCTCTTTTTACCAGAAGTTACCCGTACTTTTTTTGCGGGTAAAATGGTAAAACTGTCAAATCACTAGTTGTTTGTAAATCAGCTGTTTTAAATTTGTAAAAATAATTTAAATATTAACAAAACTTGTAAACAATAATTAATATCGTTAACAAATACCACGTTCTAACATTTTTTCTTTATTCCCTTCGATATTTTTTTCTTAAAAATAGCTTTGGTTTATATGAATAACTTTGACGTTCATTTTTGGGCTTGAAATATGGGGTTTGTGCGTTCCAGGTATTGTGAGAAATTTTACCATTTTTTGAGATTATTATTTGTTTGCTCTCATTTTACCAGACTTTACCCAGAATTACGTGGAACAAACCTATTTTCCCAATATCAAATATAAAATCTCAAATACATATGTCCTTTTCTCAAGTTGAATTGAAAAATCTCAATTTCATTTGTTCCTTTCTGAATTTTAAATGGAAAATCTTAATTTCATTTGCTTTTTTCTCAATTTCATATGAAAAATCTCAAAATCAATTGTTCTTTTCTCAATATTAAATAGAAAATCTCAAAATCAAATGAACTTTTCTCCAATTCAAATGGAAAATCTCAATTTCAATTGTTCTTTTCTCAATTACAGTTAGAAATGGTGTAGTTGTAACGACTATTTTTTCAATATTTAACGATTAAGTAAGGTAATATTTTATTAAAATTCTATGAGCTTCGCCAAGAAGTTTAGTTTTTGTTAATTTTGAAATCGATTTGTATGAAGGCGTTTTTACTAAATACGCCAACGCCTTATGTAATCATGGGGATTTCCCTTTTGTAAATTTTTTTGCAAACTAGCTACCAAACTTTAGTACACTTAAAATAATACGTCAGTAGAAAAATCTGGCAATTTGGCTAATTTTTAACAAATTTTTAGTTGAAACACTGATTTCCATCATCATGCAAAGAAGGGTTATCTTTGCATGATGATGGAAATTTCCATAACATTTATTAAAGAAAAAAATGTACACAAACACGTAATTTGTAATTTTTTGTTGCTAGCAACAATTTACATGACCAATTGTTTCAATTGGAGCACATCTATCAAAAAATTAAAGTAAGCTTCATTATCAATTAGCAGGTTTAAACTTGTCACCCAATACATTACAGTGATTTTTTCACAAAAAAAGAAAAAATCATGCAAAGAATGGTTAAGCAAAGATTTTAGTTATCATCATTTAACACAATACTAAAAATCCTCAGTACATTAACTAATTTTGAGTGTTAATTTTCAAAATTTTTTAAAACTTGTGTAATGGGGTTTTTTTTTTATTCTTGAGGTCATAAGTTTAAAAATTATTTAAAACTAATTTTTAACAACCTATTCGATAAATTTTGCAAAATTTATTGTTAAAATATAATATTTTCATGTTTCTGTTATTACCCGGTAGATGGCGCCACCAATGAATCCGAACTTTTAAAGATGGCGCTATTTCATTCCCTTTCGATTTTTTAAAATGGCCCGAATATATAAATATCTCGAAAACCAAGAGAGATAGAGCAAAATTAATGAAAATTCCGACTACCCAAAACCGTACCCCAGCGAAAGGGTTATCTCTATCGAAAAATAGATATTGGCGGGGCCTTGGACTCTCGGAAATTTTTATATGCCGTCACATGATATGGGCTAGGCCCGGGGAGGGTGACCCTAAGTTTGGATAAATTCTACGACTCAGTATAATTACAGATACAACTGCAGTTTTACAAATTTTTTACTTAAATTTAGATTTGCTAGATCTAACAAAAAAAGTGTTAAAATCAACAAATTTTATTTTAAGCCAAAAAAAAGGAATAAATTTTGTTAAAGGAATAAATTTTTCTGTTCAGCCAACAGACTTATTATTTTGAGTGTATAAGAAATTGGTATTATAGTCCCTAGATTATAAATTTATAAAAACCCCACATCAAAATTGTAGAATATTAGCGGCACGTGAAAAGAGGCTTTAGATATAAGAGATTAATTTAAAAACTTAGTGATTTACATTCTTAAAACGAATATATTAATGCAAACATTTTCCTATTTGGCGTTCTTTATTTTTATGGTGTTTGCAAATTTGATAAACTAATATCGTATATTCAAAATTCGCGATTGTGGAAATTTTTTATGGTACAAAAAATTAAATGAAAAACTTACCGATTTACAACCTGTAAACAAATATGTCAATGCAAAAATATTCTTTTTTCCACATTTTTTCACCAATTCTTTGTGCAAACTAACTACTAAACTTTGGTATAAGAAATTGGTATTATAGTCCCTAGTAGAGATGGGCACGTGAGTGGATTTTGACTCACACTCAGTCAAACGCCTTTGAACACGGTCCAAAAGCTCCAAAATAGACTTTGAAGCTCCTGCCCATATATGGGAGTTATATTCCATCTTCCGTCGGATAAAGGTGGTATAAATAGTAAGGAGGTCGGATGAAGTTAAATATCTCTTACACCGTTTCAAGAAATCAAAGACACTTGAATGCTTCTCTCGACACTTCAAATATGTGTTTATTCCAACGGACATCACACTGAATTCGCATGCCCAGAACATTAATCTTGACCGTTTACATTTGCACTTTGTGACAGTAGCGAGATTTCGATTTGACAGCTGCACTTTTTTTGTACACAAAGTACCATAAAAAAATAACCTCAAATTAAGAATATTTCTAAAAACCATTTTATTCATTGGCGGAGTACAATTTACATTATTTTATGTAAAGATCTAACGCTAAATATGTTAGTAAATTTGTTTTTTTTATAAGGACGACAAGCTAGAACCCAGATTTTGCAATATATTGGCGGAAGGAAGACATGCACTTCCCAATGCTTTCTTCATAGTTATGCTTCGCGGGAAGCAAAAATTAGAACCACGCAACACTTCTTATAATCATTAGTACATTTCCATTGGGTCTAAAGTCATATTTATTAAATTAATAATAATTTTTTTATGTCATTATTTGGTGTTATTTTTAGGTTATTTTTTTAGTCAGCTGTTGACCATCGTTGCCACTTTTTCATGCGAAAACTCTACAAATTAAGTGAAACACAGTGTTGTATTCTGCAAAAGTCTCCAGATTTGTGAGATTTTCATGAGATTTCTTCGAAATCTTGCAAATTTACGGGATTTCCTTTGTATGGGGAATCTCGAGATTTCACATGAGATTTTCACTGAAATCTCAATTTTAGTCGAAATCTCGGGATTTGGGTGCAGATGTAAATGCAACATAAGAGTATCCGATTCCTGCACTTAAAATAATACGTCAGTAGAAAAATCTGACAAACCGGTTTCAAATCGATTTGACTAATTTCTAAAAAATTTTTAGTTAAAACACTGATTTAAGGAAAGATTTTAGTTATCTTCATTTAACACAATACTAAAAATCCTAAGTACTTTAACTAAGTTTGAGTGTTAATTTCAAAATTATTTATAACTAATTTTTAAGAACCTATTCGTTAAATTTTACAAAATTTAGTGTTAAAATATAATATTTTCATATTACTGTTATTACCCGGTAGATGGCGCCACTAATGTATCCGAAGTTTTAAAGATGGCGCTATTTCTTTTCTTCCCTATTTTTTAAAATGGACCATATCTCGAAAACTAAGAGAGATAGAGCAAAATTGATGAACATTTCGTCTACCCCTAACTGTATAATGCCCCAGCGAAAGAGGTCAGCAACAGCAACGCTTCAAGTTTTAAAAAATTTCTTTTTGAATACTTTGCTCGATTTTAATTTCAATTCAATTCATTTTTAGAATTGGTATTTCTTTAATTTTTGCAATATGTTTTTGTTTAAATTATTATTTTTTTTATTTTTAATTATTTATTTGATTATTTATATTAATTATTTTATTATTATTATTAATGTGACTATAACTTTTTAAAATTAAAATTTTAGCACTTAAAATTCCTTTACTATAATTATAAGATTAATTCTTGTTGTACTGGAATGGAAATAAATAAACTAAACTAAAATGGCCCTCGGAAATTTTTAATAATTTTCCACTTCATAAAATGGCCCATATCTCGAAAACTAAGCGAGATAGAGCAAAACGGACAAAATTTTTGCTCCACAGGGGTACCATTATATGCCCTCACATAATATGGACTAGACCCGGGGAGGGTCCCGAGACCCTAAATTTGGATAAATTCTACGACTTACTTAAAATTAATAAAAAAAAAGTGTTAAAATCAACAAAGTTTATTTTAAGCCAAAAAACAGGAATAAATTTTGTTAAAGTAACAAATTTTTTTGTTTAACCAACAGACTTATTATTTTGAGTGTACAACTAAAAATTCGAAAATCCTAATAGGAAGGTAAAAATTGCGGTTTTTGTTAAAATGTAAATTTTTTCTATTCAATGAAACATTAATTAATGGATATAATCAAACGATTTTTTGTATTTAAATGAGAAATTGATGTCAGAATTTAAGATTTGCAATAAGCAATCCCACAATTCCCAAAAATAAAACTAAAATTTTCAAAAATGGGATTTTTACATTTTTTGCTGTCACATCTACATTTGAAGCAGGAATTGGAAGGGACTCATCCAATAAATTTTGTATATGTTGGAGTATCTATAACCGCTTCCGCTGCCTAATTGGAGGCGTGCAAATTTTGAAGCAGTGTGTTAAATTGATAATTTGCTTTAGAAATCTAAATCCTTCTCCATCTTATATTGAAAAATGCAGATATATTCAATTAAAGACTTCTCAAAAGAATCTCAACTATTTATTTATAAAGTAATTTGTGGTTTAGTGGATTGTCCGTATTTACTTAGTCTTATTTGTTTCCACATACCCCCTAGGAGTTTGCGTAGTAGTGATATTTTTTATGATCCAGTTCATAGAGCAAATTATTCATTGAATGAACTTGTTGCTAGGGCATTAAGGGAATTTAATAGGGTAGCGAGTATGAAATCTGATAGATTTAATGTTAATATAGATTTTAGTGAAAATATATATATTTTTAAAAATATGCTAGATATAATTTATTTTTAAGTGTAACTTCTAGTCTGTAAGGAAATTATATTCCATAGACTTAATTTAATAAATAAATAAATAAATTTTAGAAGCGGATGGGGGAAAATTTATATACAAATCAAAGATCTTTTTAACACATATCTTTTCTCCATGAAAAAACCCTTCAGAATAATATACATACTTTATATGTTTGCAAAGAAAATATTTATCTGGAGGTAAAAGACTATTGGCGCTTTGTGGGGAAAAACCGCAAAATCTTTTTTTCTTAAATTTTTAATTTAAATGAATGTAGTTTTTGATTGATATATTGCAATATTAATATATTGCATTAATTTTTTTTTTATATATTCGAGAAATTATTTGGTTAAATAACTTATATTTAAAAAAAATTGGCCTTGATTTGGTTCTGCTATTCTCGGGAACTATAAAAGATAACTCACACACGCAAGAATTTTTATAGGCCGGTACTAGCAGATTACGAATATGTTAGTTTTATGAAAATCTGATATGTAAGCAAATAATGGCGAGCGCTCAAAATTTTTTGTCGAAAAGGGGCCCTGATTTGAGGGGTAATATTTCTGTCCCCGGAGGGTCTGTGACGTCCAACGTATATATTTAAGTTCTATATTACCTCAGCTATGTCTGTTATAAATTTCATTGCAATCGGAAAACTAAGTAAGAAATGGCCGAATTATTTCCAACAATTTTGTGAGTTGAGTCCCCCAACCTCTTTATACTGTATACTCTTTGGTTTAATTATTAACAAAAAGAAAATTACGAATTCATTTTATTGTGTATTTAAAGAAAAAATGAACAAATCAATTAATACTCTACTCTTAATAATTCTTAAGCATATATTAAGATTACAAGTGAAGAAGTACATACTAGGAACATAAATTAATAAGGATAATAAGTAAAAAACTTAAAAAAAAGCAAAAGTAATACAAACAATTCAAAAGATACAAATATAGTAGGCAGATAAATATAATATTACATGAAAAAACTTCTTAAAATTAAATCTTATATAAGTAAATATGTAAGTAAGTCTTAGGCCAGTTTTATAGTCAGAACCATGAAAGATTTGTTTAAAAATTTCTGACTATTAAACTGGCCCTTAGTCTAAGTGTGTAAATACAATTATATATGACCGTGTGCGTGTTTTAGTGATATTACATTATATTAAAACATAAAATACAAACAAATAAAGAAATGAAAGCAAGACGGCCAACAACTGAACGAACATAAACTGTTAGTATACACTCAGCGAAAATTAATTAAAAGCACTTCTTTTACTTAAAATCCTGCTCGTTGATTTTTATTTAAATTTGTACCAGTTCTCGGTCAGCTATACCTTACGTTTTGATTTCGTAAAACGGCTTCCGGAACTAGTTCCTTGAAATTGATTCTAGTGAAATCAGTTATAGAAAAAAATGGGAAACGAATCTAAAAAAAATCATGGGTACATTTGCGTTTAGCAAATACTTCATACTTTTAGAAAATTGTTTTAAAAAATGACTGAGGTGCCTTCTATTAAACTTGCTGAATGTAATAGTCAAAGTAACATACACAATATTTATACAAATTTCATATAGTAGATAGTAAATTTTTTTACACAAAACGAACCGATGGTCTATCTGTTTGTTGTTTCATTTTTTTTTTGTTTTTTTTTTCATTTTTCATAAAATATAAATAAATTACAGAATATCATCTCATAAATATCTACGATGTATCCTTCTTTGAGGGGATACTAAACTTGTGTCACCATAAACTAAAGAATCATTTCCAGGCGATAAACTGCCAACACTCTCAGGGCTGCTACCAAAGGCTGTAAGAAACAAAAATGAAAATAAATAAATGTATATAAAAAAAACATAAAATAAGGTAAATAATATATTAGAATGACCGAAACGAACGAGCAACCAAAGGGCCGTACCATGTGATATGAAATATACATATATGGGTAAAACCACATCAACTCAACATAAAAAAGCAAGGACCCAGCAAAACAAAATTGCAAGTAGTGCTTTACAAACTACTTCTTTCAATGCTTCACAAGTATCCGTTAGTTAATTAATTTGTTTAAATTCAATATTTTTTTAATTTTTAAAAATATGTATATTAGAGTTCGTCACAAAAATTTGATTTTCGGATATCATCACTTTTTTTTAAAGTTTTTGCATAGAAAAAAAGAATGGCGTTTTTTTTCTTTTTTATTTCAACTCCTTCCACTGGCGCAAGTCGGCCAAAAACGATAATTTTAAGACCCTTTTCCTCCAGAGCAAAAACAGCTGCATTTATAGGAAATCTGATTTTACCATTCGATTCTACAACAAAATTTAATACACAAAACTTTTTTTTGGATTTTCAAAATACATCAGATAGCCATTAGAGTGGGTCGAAAATCCGCTTTTTTCAAAAACTACTAAAAAGTAATTTTTTTATTACACACAATGAAAATGTATTTCCGGCGGAGTACTTGGGTACAAAAATTTCGGATATACCGCGAACCGTAAAAAAGTTATTAGCTAATCAAATTCAAATAAATTCAATGAAAAATTATTTGAGCTAATCAAAATGCAGCTTTCAATAGTCGCTGCTGCATTATAAATATATTTTTTAGTAATGACAAAATAATTTGTAAGTTTTGTAATATTTATTAAAAAGATTTTTTTTTACTAAACATATTTGATTACTAAATAACTTTTTAACGGGTCGCGGTATAACAAATATTTTTGTACCAATATTCTCAGCAGGGAATATATTTTCATTGTGTGTAATAAAAAACTAACTTTTTTGAAATTTTTGAAAAAAGTGGATTTTTGGACAACTCTAATGACTATCTGCTGTATTCAGAAAACGCAAAAAATGTCTTTTATATTAATTTTTACTGTCGAATCGAATGGTAAAGTCAGATTTCCCAGAAATGCAGCCGTTTTTGCTCTGCAGAAAATGGTTCTCCAAATCAGCGTTTTTGGCCGACTTGCGCCAGTGCACTATGGTTTCAAAGACAACATTCCTTGGCCAAAATTCAAATTTTCTCACATTCTCTTTTGGTTTTTTTGTTTTTGTAATCTAATAGTAAACACTTCAAAAAAACAGAAAAAACATTTTGTTTTAATAAATACTCGTTTACCGTTATAATACAACAAATTAAAGTTGAAATTTATAAGCAATTCTAAGAAAACAGTGAAAACCACGTTTTTTTTACTTTTCATTTAGTTTTTATTGTGTTTAAATACTAAAAGTTCCTAATAATATTTAATATGGAAAACAAAGCAGAAGGTTAGTATAATAATTATTTTATATTAAAAAAGTGTAAATAAAGTGAAGTCATGAAAAAAAAAATAAGTGTTTCATGCACACCAGAAAAAAGTTGTTGGTAAAAAATATTTAACTTTAGATAGACCTACACTTAGCATGTAGTAACATGTAGTCATAAGACCAATCAAAAAACTTACATTGGGATATTGCCCTTATTTGCATTTTGTGAGATTTTGCAAGTTTTTGCAATTTTTTTAAAAAATTAATTTTTTATAGAACACTTCTCCTTCAAAAACTCTGAATTATTTCAAATTTGGCTTAAAGGTCAAACGCAAGAACAAAGACATGAATTGATTTTAAAGCATATAACTAATATAATTGGAACGCAAAACATTTCCGATGCTTTTCATAAATATTTACTTCAAAAAGTAAGTTCATTTTGCTCAAATTTAAAAAAGATTGGGAAAAATGCAGTCGATGTCAAGATTTTTTTATTAAAAAAAAAAGTGTTTGGTTGGATGCTAAAACAATATTGACTAAGCAAAACACACAAAAAGCAGGTATATCAGAAGAGTGCCCAATGGATGTATGTCCAGATATTCCAAGTACGTCAGGAGCTGGACGACCATGCCTTATTTTTTCTGAAAAGTCCGATCGAAGTAAGAGAAGAGAAGCAGCCGAACTTTTGAAAGCTAACGAAAATGAAACCAATCTATTTATTCATGCAGCAGCAATGTCAGCTCGTAAACGAGGAAATGGGGATTTGGCCGTTGTTCTGAAGAAAGCTGTAGAAAGTCCGACAAGACCGTCAAAAATTAGAAAATTGTGCACTCAAGATGTGACAACACCAATTGCTCTTTCTGAAGAAGAAGCGTTAGCATTTCTACTTGAAAACAATTTTTCAAAGAAACAATACACCAATATTCGAGTCGAAAGCAAACTTAAAAATGCCGATATATTCCCATCTTACAAAAAAATTCTTGCTGCAAAAAGTAAATGTAGACCTGATGATATTACTGTCAGCGAAAGTATTGCAAAAGTCCCTTTACAAGGGCTTTTAAACCACACGGCTACAAGAATAGTTGAGCTGCAAAAAGATGTCATAATATCTGTAATGAATTCCGAAAATACAAACTATATGTCAGCAGAATTTATTTTGAGCTATGGTTTTGACGGCAGTACTGGTCAAGCTCAATACAAACAAACATTTCTTGAGCCAAGCACATCACGTTTTGCAGATTCATGCCTTTTAGCTACGACAGTAATTCCATTGAGAATATTGCACTCGTCAGGAAAACCTCTTTGGAATAATCGTACACCGCAGTCAACAAGATTTTGCAGACCATTGAAACTAGAGTTTACCAAAGAAACAAGCGACGTTATCTTAAAAGAAGAAGGTGATTTAAAGAAGCAAGTTGAAAATCTCAAAAATCTGAGTATAAATGTAGAAGGAAGCAAAATATTAGAAATTAAGTTCAATTTGTTCCTAACTGTAATCGACGGAAAGGTTTTAAATATCATTACCGGAACTAAGTCGACTCAAACTTGCCCTATTTGCGGTTGCACTCCCAAGGATTTTATAAAAATTATGGATTATAAATCTGAAAAATTTCGTCCGGTCAACAACAATTTGAAGCATGGTATAAGCCCACTTCACTGCTGGATTAGATTTTTCGAGTTTATTCTTCATTTGGGTTACAAATCTAATGTTAAAAAGTGGCAAATCAAATCGGATGAAGATAAAAAGATTATTATGCAAAAAAAAAAGAGAAAGTTCAAAATGAATTTTGGAGAGGCCTTGGTCTACGCGTTGATGTTCCAAAAGCCGGTGGCTCTGGTAATACCAATGATGGAAACACTTCTCGTCGAGCATTTGCGGAACACGAATTGTTTTCAAAAATAACTGAAGTTGAAGAGGAACTAATTTTTCGTTTTAAGATAATATTAATATGTCTATCTTGTCAGTTTCCCTTAAATTTATAAAAATTTTAAATATATTGTTTTCAAACGGCAGCATTTATTCAAAATAAATACCCTTGGCTGCCCATGACCCCAACTGTACACAAAGTGCTTATACACTCAAAGCAAATAATTCAGAATACTGCACTGCCAGTTGGTTATTTTGCGGAAGATGCTGCAGAATCTAGAAATAAATTATATAAATCTGATAGGCTACATCATGCACGAAAAACCAGTCGCATTGACAATCTTACTGATGTATTTAACAGAGCAATGGATACATCAGATCCGCTAATATCATCCCTGCGTATAAATACACGTGTGCATCAACGAAAACGTTTGACACTTCCAATAGAAGTTGTTGACTTATTATGCTCTGAGGATCCTATAGGATCACCTTTACCCTTACAACACATTGACGACGATGAATGTACGACTGATGAAGATTCCGAAGAGGAAAACTTAGTTTTAGATAGTGAGTTTTAAATAATACGTTTTCTAATAAATTTTTTTTTATTAAATTTATGTTTTTGATAAATAAGTTTAAAACATGTAATAATATAAAAATTAATTTAATATGTAAATATTTAATATACCTTTAAATTATTAATATATTATTTAAAAAAATTTCACCCCAATAATGAATTAATATAACTAAAAAAATTTTTTTTAAAAAGTGCATTAAAGGGTTAATTTAAAAAAAAAATTCGTAAAAGGATAATACTTTCAATACAAATCCAATTTCAAACCAAAAAATATATATTTTTTTTAGTTTGGTAATTTTGGCCAAGAAAAGTGGTCTGCGAAACCATAGTGCAGTGGAAGGAGTTGAAATAAAAAAGAAAAAAAACGCCATTCTTTTTTTCTATGCAAAATCTTTAAAAAAAAGTGATGATATCCGAAAATCAAATGACGAACCCTAATATATATATAAAAAAAATGGTGAGAAATTTATTTTTATGTACCTATAGAAATAGTACTGAAACCTGTAAAAATAGTATTGAATTGGAGTGCACCTTTTACACTTGTTTAATAAGTACTTTTATTGAAGAGAATAAGGAACAATATCTCGCATTAACAAAGTGGTGTTTTTATGCCAGTCAACTTTCATATCAAAGAATAGCCCAGCGGTAGAACGCTAGACTAGCAATCGTGAGATCGCGAGTTCGATCCCCGGTGGCGGCAATAAAAAAAACTTTTGTAAACTAAAAAAATATAATTTTTTTGTAAAGATTTTTTTTTAACTTTTAATTGGTGAAAAAGAGCTTCTTTTGCACTCGTTCGAAAAGTACTGAAAAAATGTTGAAGTGGGAGTATGCCTTTCCTATGACAACTCAATGTAAAAATCATTAGTGTCTATGTTAAAAAAGAAGTACATTTAGATCATCAATTGTAGTGCTTTTTCTACTGCTTCGGCATCTTTTTTTTTGCTGGGGACATAATAGTTATAAGTTTTATTGGATATTTTTTAAAAATAATAATTATTGTGCAATTTTTTTTTCTTAACCATAATTATTTGTCTCCAATTATTTTTTTTGTTTTTTTGCTGGTAATATTTAGTTACCCAGTGTAGAAAATCATTACCATAAATGTGGTTATGTAACTACATACTTGGTAATGGTAACTAGTTACTTTTGTTATTACATTTCTTACTACCTTTATATGGCGATGTCGCGAAAAATAATGAGTTGTCGTTACACACAAGCATACGAAAAATCAAAAAATATATCGTTACCTATGTGCTTACCAGTACTGACAAAAATAAATGAGTCTAAAAATATATTTTCTAAAAAATAAATTATATAAAAAAAAATATTTTTTATTGTATTTTTTTTTTAAATAAAATTTGCTGGTGCGGGAATCGAACCTGGGTCTACAGATTGCCAGTCAACAGCTCTACCATCTGAGCTATATCGACATGTAATATTTAATAGATAAAAACACAAGTAATCTTACTCGCCAACATACAAAAAATCAAAAAATATGTGGTTACATATACCCTCCCAGTGTTTAAAAAATATTGAGTCTAAAAATAGATTTCAAAAAATTTTCAAAAAAATCTAAAAAATCATTTTCTATATGAAATAATGATAAAAATAAGTCATTATCAGTAACTCATTATTATATCCAAAAAATAATGATATGTCATTACCGTTTCTACACTGGGTATGGCCAACGAAATTTTATTTAGTTATTCATAATTATTACACTTCAATAAATATTTTATTAATCTATTTAAAATAGTTACGAATAAGAAAAATAAAAAAAGTTGGTGATAATACACTGATAGAATTTTCGTTCATACTATTAATGAATCGATTTCATTAATCTGAATTCACTGATTTAATGAAAAAATTTCATTGAGTTAATGAAAAATTCATTAATTTAATGAATTTTTTCATTATATTTTTTCAACTAACCCGTAAGATATGCTATAATTTTTATAAGGGTTTTGAATTTGCTAATTACTAAAATAGATATATGTTCCAGTAATGAACGCTAGGGTTGCAAACTGAAATTATTTAAATATAAAAGTCCAAATAATGACATCATTTTGTTTTGGCTATTTAGATCAATCGGTAACGCGATAATGTTTACATTCTGGTGATTGCGGGTTCAAGTCGACTTCAGGGAGATGTCAGAAACGTTATAAAAACGAAAAAGAAATATACGTACAAATAAAAATAAATAAAAAAGTAACGCAAAAAAAAATATATTTTTTTCAATTAGTTTTTATTTAATGAATACGTTTCATTGATCTAATGAACGCGTTCTTTGGGGAGTTTTCAATGAAAAAATCATTGGATTAATGAACAAATTTATTAATACTATGCACCAAATTCTATCAGTGTAATTACTCTTCAAGAATTATTTTTTGCGTTACTTAATAAAAGTGTGCTATTTTCAGAAATTCGACTTTATTTATCACCATAGTCTCTTTCAAGAGCGATACAATCACTCCATCGCCTTTCTAACATTTTGATACCGTTTTTATATAATGATTTATCTTTGGCCTCAAAATAGGCCTCTGTTTCGGCAATCACCTATTTATTCGAACCAAATCTCTTTCCAGCGAACACTTTTTTGAAGTCTGAAATCGCTGGGAGCCATATCTGGGTGCGGAAGCAATTGAAAGTGTAATTCGTACAATTTGGCTATGTTAGCCAACGAGCACTTTTTTCGTCTTTATATGGGGAGTTTTTTATGCGATTTCTTCCTTCAAACGCACCATTTGGACCATGTAGCGATCGCCTTTTTCAAGGTAATCAATGTACAAATTCCAGTTGCATGCCATAATACTGATGCCATAGCTTTACCAGCTGAATGTTGCGTCTTTGGCTTCTTAGGGTGAGGTTCGCCAGTTGCTGTCCAATCAGCTGACTGCTGATTCGACTCTGGAGTGAAGTAGCAAATCCAAGTTTCGTCTATTGTTACATACCGATGCAAAAATTATTTTTAATCTCGCCGAAACAGCTCCCAACACCTCTCAGAATCATCGACACGTTGTTGTTTTTGGTGCACTGCGAACAAACGCGGCACCCATTTCAAAAAAAGCGTTCTCATGGACAAATGTTTATGCAAAATACAGCCGACACGTTCCTTCGATATCTTTAAGGTATCAGCTATCTTCTGCAACTTCAGTTTGCGGTCTGCCAAAAAGATTTTGTGAACTTGTTAGATTTTTTACGGTATCAACACTTCTTTTGGGCGACCGCTCGGCGTCATCGGTGTTTGTACGAACACGTTTTAATTCAGCAAACCACTTTTCTAACATTTCTTTCGAGGAGCAGAGTCCGAATATCATTTATCAAGCCAAGCTTTGGCTTGAACGGTATTTTTTCCCATTAAAAAGCAATGATAAATCAACACACAAAATTTCTCTGAATCCATTGTTTTCAAAATCGCAAAATTAGCGTCACTAAAACAGCTGTACCCAGCAAAAAATACTGCTTGCTTGGAAGCAGGTTCGTCAGGGAAAGAAAATAGTGTAGCGCTTGCATTATTGCTGATATAAGGCATGATTTTTGTTCGAGATAGCTCGTGGGAAAGCACTCGTTTCGATATCCGATATGCGATTCTAACATAGCTCCAAATAATGGCATGAAATCACAGCTTTTAGCTAGTAAATTTGGTTATCATTGTCATTCTTTCGTGCTTTTTTAGAGTAAAACGAAGCAGAAAAGAAGCACTAATCATTTTTACTCAATTTTACCGCTTCCGAATTTCTGCTGGGTATCTAGTTCACTAATGAACGAATTGTCATTAAATATTGACAGGTACCATCTGAAAATTGGTAGTTCCAATAAATCATATGAATTTTTCATTAGTGGCGCCACCTATGTGTCATCCTACGGACTTTTCATCCGATGTGTTACCCAATTAAACAAGTTTTTATAAAGTTATAACAGGTGGCGCAAAAGTCATCACACTATCGGAAGATGCTATAATTTTTGCAATTGTCGGTAGATGTCAGTTCTGCTTTGACATTTTTGAAGTAAACAGACATAAAATACACGTCAATAAGACATGAATCGCTATAATCCTCAAGAACGCGGAATAATTGTTGACCACGAGGAAGACAACTTTTCATCGAAAATTTTCATGAACGCCGAGGCCCATTGGTTTGCACTGGCTGGCAAGATCGCCCGATTTAACCTTGCTTGAAGTCAACAAGCCTCAGTCTCTTGAAGTCCTCAAAGAGAATATCCGTCAGGAATACGGGAACCTATTGGGGGAAATTCTGGGAAAAGTGTTGGAAAATGCCATAAATATGGCCCGTATGGTCATCAATTCTGGCGGCGGCCACTTGGACGATCTTATTTTTTCTACTTAATGACAAAAAAAATCTAGAGATCAAATACACACAATCCAAAAGCAAAATTACAGTTTTTCATTTATTAAAAAAATTATAGTCAAAGACCATCAGGTGATAACTTTTGCGCCACCTTGTATATTTGAGATTTAAGAAAGCTTTCTCATGAAAGGAAAACATATATAACCATTAGGTTAAT
Source organism: Leucophora obtusa (assembly GCA_949987735.1). NCBI lineage: Eukaryota > Metazoa > Arthropoda > Insecta > Diptera > Anthomyiidae > Leucophora > Leucophora obtusa. The sequence goes on along the minus strand of OX465299.1, from coordinate 105,591,060 downwards.
AATCTTTTTACAAAGGTTTCTTTAACGCCAAGTTTACTTCCAATTTCCAAAAATCCAAATAGAAATTTATTATGATATATGTTGCCATTTTTAAAAATGAAATACTTTTTATATAAGAAATAATTGTTTATATTTCTTTATTAATTCATGGTTTTGCTAAGTAAAAATAAAACGTATAACATATAAAAAGCTTTTTATCGAATATATTACATCGTTGTCATACAAAATTAGCCGCAACTTGTAGCTGGTGGGACAGCATGGATTTTTCTTAGAAACCTAAAAATTTTAATTATATGTTAAAAATTGCTAATAACTATTATCAAACACAAAAAAAATATTACTTGCAACATAATAATTATGAATAAGAAAAAACTATTTCTTATGCATAATTATTACAAAGCAATAAAAAAAAATAAAAATTGATTGAAAATAGTTATGTGCAACGATTTTTTTTGTTGGCAATAATAATTATGTATCAATTTTTATAAATATTTCTTAAAATTGAGCAATTTTTTCGGTTGCAAAAATTTTGATAATTATTTTGTGTCCTTGCAAAAAAGTGACATTTTCGGAATTGCCAGCTCTGATTTTAATGTATGTACCTTACTACCGAACACTACAAGAGCTCAATGGAGCATTAATTTCGGAGCCCAGACTCTTTCTATTTCCGAAATATGATGTGACAAAAATTGTAAAAACGTTTGACTAAAGTATTGTTAAAAAATTTCTATAATTTTTTAAACATAAAGGGTGGTCACGATGCTAATTGTGAGTCACACCTTAACGTCAAGTTTTTTGCCCAACTTAGTTTGACATTTCTTTTTTTCAGAGTTTGACAAATTCAACCATGGAGAGGTACACAATTGAGCTTTTTACGAAAATGGGCGTTCAAATCAAAATGCATTTCGTGCACATAGGGAAAAACCCATGATTAGTAATATAATCTTTTATTACCTTTCCTATGAAACACATAAAAACCTACTTCTGTGTTTAGGAAGAAACATCAGGCACCGATAAACGATCACCTACCTGTGTTTGTTTATCAGGATAACACATATATATTATATTATGTATATTGAAAATATAAATAGGGAAACAATTAAATATAATAAACAGAACTTATTTTACCAGCAAAGAGGATCGTCTCATTTCTTTTCTTAAGCGAATATTAGGAAACGGTTAAATAATTTTCTCCAAATGTGTCCACAATTGGGTCTGTAGGAAATGTGAAAACACCTGTGCATGCTCGCCCAGTTAGTTCTGCGGAAATCATTGCTGCTGTTCGCCACACTATGCAGAAGATCCGTCAACCTCGACTAGTCGTCGGTGTTCGCTATCGCGAGATGATAACGAACTTCTTGTGGCCAGATATTGAGGATATAGACCTGGACGATATGTGCTTCCAACAGGATGGTGCCACTTGCCACACAGCCTTAGGAGTACCTGACCATTTTTCTGGGGTGGGCAGGGACCCATTAATGTTCGGCTGTTTATTTGCACATTCTCAAACTCTTAACCTTGAAAAACACTTTCGACATTATGCTTACAATTTTTCCATACAAAAAACCCTTCCCATAAAATTTCCTTAGCAAAATCGCCATGTTTTTATAGAAAACTCTGAAAAGTTATGTATAAAGACTGCATTTGATGAAATTAGTGCACGAATAAATTCAAATAACTTTTGAACTAGTTGACATATATAAAAGAAAAAAACATGAATTCCATGTGCGGAAGTATGAATCCATGGTGAAGAATACTTCCGTAGTGGAATCCAGGCCAACCACGAAGGCGCAAGATCAGAGCAAAGCCATGGGAAGACCACATACAACCGGATCCCATGGCTAATCTGAGGCGCGGCGAACGGACTCCAAGGTTTCTGTGGAGTCCGGGAAGCGTTCGACCAACCAAACTGAGGCACTCTCAACGCGACCGTCCACATCACGTGGCAATGTTGGGGGTACGAAGTTTGGCGGTGATCATGGCGACAAAGCCGGACCTGACGGCGGAAAATCCGAGGTGCGGGCCATACCATCCTCATCAAAAGGAAGTACGGTGATCTCCAAGGACAAAGCCTGCAGGTCCGGTGGAAAGCGACAGAGGTCAGGTGAGACGCAGGTGTCAGAGGGTAAGCGGTTGAAACCATCGGCTAGCTTTCCATCTGCACCTGAGCTACAAGTAGCCATTGTGGACCAAAGTCATCCTGAAGGTAGGATATCAACGGACATATGGCTAGTGTTGGAGGAACGCATACTAAGGGCACTAGTTGACGCACTCGCACACAGTGAAGATGATTCTTTCACTGCGTTCGATGGCGCCAAGTGGCAGAAAGGTGTCAAGATAGTGGGTTGTGGCAATGAGAAAGCGCTGAACTTTCTCAAAAGCACAATACAGGATCTTGACGAGCTTTGGCCGGGTATGAATGTCGATATCGTTCCCATTGAGCAGTTCCCTTTTCAGACGACCGTGGAGGTGTGGGTTCCTCCTCCAGTGATAAAGGATGAAGCCATACTGACACTGTTGAAACGACAGAATAAGGGACTTCGTTCAGATGATTGGACGAGCGAGGGACAAAGGAGACGGAAAGGACCTCTGGCTAAAAGTCGGCTCGGAGTCCTTGCGCCTCTCCAAGGGATCGGTGAAGTTTGGGTTGATCCATCTTAAGATGATTCTACCCAAGGAAGACACCAGCAATGCGTCCTAGATGCATCAAGGTGGTGCAGATAAATCTGCATCACTGTGAGGCAGCGACTGATGAACTGCTGCGTTTCATGGAGACGGAGAACATGGACGTGGCCCTAATCCAAGAACCTTGGCTTTCTGGCAACAGGGTTCGGGGACTTGGGTCACGTAACTTCATGCTTCTCTCTCCGCTATGTGAAGGAGAGATTAGAAGCTGTATATTGTATAGGAAAGGCATTAATCTTTTTCTTATGTCTAATTACAGCAATGAAGACCTAACGGTGGCGGCAATTGAACGGAAGGGCATGCCCACTCTGTTCCTTGCCTCGATGTATCTACCGTATGAGGAAGATAACCCTCCATCACAGGCCGTCCGTAATCTGGTCGAGATGGGCATGACCAAGGGCCATGATCTAGTGATGGGGGGTGATGCCAATGCTCATCACTCTCTATGGGGCAGCACTGACATCAATAACCGAGGTGAGTCACTGTTTGATTACATACTGTCCACTAATTTGATTATATGTAATAGGGGCAATAGGCCGACATTCTGTAATAGGAATATTATATATGGAATATATGGTTATTGATATAACCATGGTATCGAATACTGACTCTGTTGAAGTCCAAAACTGGAGTTTCACAGGAATGTTCATTCTCTGATCATTATAGGATTCTCTTCAGCGTTGATCTTTCTGTTAGGGAAATGATTCCATATAGGAATCCTAGGAAGACAAACTTGGCTAAATTTCGTAGTCTTGTTCAGACCATACCGGGCTCAGAGCGGGACACCCCGGTCAGTGTGCGAGACGTGGAAGTTTCAGTTCGTCTATTGACCGATAATTTAAGGGAAGCGTTTCTGAACTCGTGTCCTGAGCGCTTGCCACCGAGGAAAATTCACCAACCATGGTGGACTCCGGAGCTTAAGACACTTAGGACGGAGAGCAGGAAACTTTTCAATAGGGCGAAGAAGGATAACAGACCTGAGGACTGGGAGCGGTACCGTCTCAGTTTTAATGCCTTCAAGGGGGCGACACGAAGAGCTAAAAGGGAATCGTGGTCTAGGTTCTGTGGGGAAGTAGAGGGCACTACGGAGGCAGCGAGGCTTCGTAAGGTTCTTTGTAAGGCACCCAGTGCACCAGGATCCCTTATGAGGCCTGATGGTACTTTCACGGAGGGCAATAGGGAAACCATTGAGCTCCTGATGGAGACTCACTTTCCGGGTTGCAGTGATGAGGTGATGCACAACGTCAACGAGCTGGCTGACGAGTGTGCGAGGAATGGCTCCGAGTCGGTCAAGGACCCTGTACAAACGGAGGTCTGGTTCCTCTGGTGCAGCTATTCGGTGTGATAGGGAATATATCGGATAGGGAGACGAGGGCCAGGGGGACAACCTTGACCAATTGTAGGATATCTCGGACCCTATGGCTACTGCCTGATCCGGGGAGGACAAAGATTCTTCTTGGTCTTGGCAAGCGGACGATCGGAATGCTGGTAGGAGTCCTAACGGGACACTGCGCGATTGGCCGAGCGTTGGGGTTACACCCAGGCGGACTACTGCAGGGGCTGTGGGGACGAGGAGGAGACAGTGCATCATCTGCTTTGCGAATGTCCGGGACTGAAGGAGCGGCGACTCAGATATCTGGGATGCAGGTTCTTCGAGGACCTGGACAATCTACGCAATGTTTCCCTGTCTAGTCTTTTTTGAGGGGATCGGGATGGTTTTAGTTTTCTTCGGGTCGTGGTATTTCTCTCCATGTGGATGAGGGGGAGTTTAAGGGAATCGCAATGGGCCTTATGGCCTCCGAGTGAACTCGCCGTTCTGGCGGGCTCCCATTCAACCTAAACCTAGGGCTAATCCTAGAGAATCAATTTTCGCGGGCATATTATTTTTTACACCCAATCTACCAGAAAGTGGGTGGGGAGGTGCGAAAATATCACTTTTGCATACATGGGTGCTTTATTGAGCGCCTTCACTTTGGCGCGAAATTAACTCTTAAACATAGTATTTTAAGCTCTGACTTATTTCTGGCATTGAACCTCAATTTTACACTTTGATGCCTTCAGAGACTCATAGTAGAATTTTATGAAGTATTTTTGCGGAACATTTTAACCCTCTAACTCTGCAACTTACGGGTCGTTTGTGTCCCTTTTGAAAAGGGTCAAAAAGTACCTTTAATTGTGGAGCTAGAGGGTTAAAATATTCCACAAAAATATTTGTCATGAAATTCTACTATAAGTCTCTGAAGATTTTAAAGTTTCAAATTAAAGTTCAATGCCAGAAATAAGTCAAAACTTGAAATGTTTTTAAGGGTTAATTTTCTACTTATACACAATTGCCGCTCAAATGCCTACAAACCTAAATTTTAGGAGGAAACCGTGCGATTCTTCTATTTCATGTAAAGCACTATGTTGAACATTTTTGTGGAACATTTTAACCCTCTAACTATTCAGCTTACGGGTATTTTTGTCCCCTTTAAAAACGGGACCGAAAAAGTCCCTTTAATTAAAGAGTTAGAGGGTTAAATAGTTACAGAAAACTGTATCTCGTACTGATTTACATAAGTTCGCTGAACACATCCTATACCCAAAATGGAAGATTCAAATGGCTTCCTAGTGCACATATGTAAAAAATCTATAACTCATCAGTTTTTAGGCTTTCTGTCATGGAATGGACGAAATATTTAAAAAAAACTTATTTTGCTTTTAATCTACGCTAAATTTCCTATTATATGATGAAGAGTATACGTATTTCCAAGTCTCCAAAATGAAATGAGAGACATTCAAAGTTTAGTTTTGAGAAAAAATTTTATGTTTACCGCTTAAAACACCACTAACGGTCATGGGAGGGTTAAAAGTTTGTATAATGAAAATGTTTGCCTTTTCATTGTGTAAACAACATCTATGTAACTTAATCACCTTACTCTTCTAGTTTAAGAGTTATAGATGGATAAATCCATGAACATTTTTTAGGGTAATTTTGAGGACATAAATGTAAACGGCCTGGCCGGTTTACATCGCAGAAACCCAATTTTTGCACATATCTTATTTTTTACTCTCATCCTATCCGAAAATGGGCGGGGAACTGCAAAAATAACACTTCTGCATATATGGGTGCTCTACTGAACACGTACCCTATAATATTCGTTGTAATTTAATTAATTTGCAAACACTTTTTTATTTCTATTTGATATAGTGAATGTAAATATAAAATATCCTGAGTTATAATCACTGATAAATTTTAATGTTCCCTCTAGATATTCAAGAAACCATGTATATTTTTTCATAGGTATGCATAAAACGAATTACTCGTTAAATGAACCCTTAATTAGATATCAGATTAATTTTAATAATTAAAAAAAAATACTGTTTTAGATTTTAGTTATTCAAAACATATGTTTAAACTTTATTTAAATAATTTGTTTTAATTTTTTAATTTTATTTTTAGCGAGTAGTCTGTAAGGATCATTGTTACCCATAGACTTTATAAAAATAAAGAAATGAAATGAAATTTTTGGTTGTTGGTATTTCTCATTTCTCCGAACACTTCTGGCAAACAAATGTTGCTGAACGATTCACAATTAACAGTTCTACGTTGTTTTAACAGCACTATTTTCACATGACCAGTTTTTCCAAAAAAACAAGCGACCATTTGTTTCGAAGTGCTTCGACAGCGAACAGCTTTTGTTAGATTTCGTTCATAATGAAACGCACATAAGGTCGACTGCTGTTTAGTTTCAGGCTCATATGCATAGATCCATGATTCCTCACCTGTAACGATCTTATACACGTCTTTTAAAGCACCGCTATTGTATTTCTTCAGCATTTCTTCGCACCAATCGATTCGAGCATCTTTTTGAGTTGTTAAGTTATGAGGAATACAACGAGAACAAATTAGTTACGCCTAAATGAATAAGGTAGCCTCAGTCTCAGAGTAAGTTAAGCCCCCTATACATTTGCAATATTATGTCCAATATAATGGCACAGTTTCTTTCTCGTTTTGCCACATACCATACAATAAATTGCAACGTATATGTAACAAAAGATCGCCACAATATTTGATGCAACATATGAATTCCACATAACCTCAAAATGCACACACCCGTGTAAAAAAGATCAGATCTGGCCAGATCTCAGCACATCTTACCAGATCTAGGCATATCTGGCCAGATCTTCGTAGATCTTACCAGATCTAATCAGATCTCAAAATTGGGGACAAATTTGAGATCTAATTAGATCTGATCAGATCTAGGCATATTTTGCGCATTTGTCCAGATCACTTTAGATTTGAACAAATTTGGCACTAGATCTTATCAGATCTTGCCATAAGGTATTATCACATATGCCATATCTGATCATATTTGATGTGATCTGGTACAGGATCTAATTAGATTGAATCATATCTATTGAGAACCAAAAAGATCTGGTCAGATCTAAACTTTTTTACACGGGCAAACATAAACAGCGCAAAATTAAAATTGCACAGTGTAAAATCAAAAGTGTTTTTATTCACTATATAATATTGCTCAACCTTCAATTTAATGCATACACCGTCAATATGCTTGCACCACTTGGAAAGTTGTACCATAATATTGCAAATGTATGGCCCGTTTTACATGACGATCTTGCATTATCAGTTTTTGTACAGCCTCAATGTTTTCTGGTACAACTGATTTTGGACAAGGAGCCAAGGACGTCCACTATTAAATTCATTGTACCAGCGTTTCAAAAGTTGAATTTAATTCGTCTATGCACTCTTGTCTAAATATTCCACATTAAAAATCGTAATAAATCACAAGGGTCACAATATAAATAGTAAACACTCGTACATGCTCTTTAGGGTGGCAGCTATTTTTAGAAATGTTATCTTATGAATAATTTAAGCCAAATCGGATAACGATAACATTCGGCACACCGCCAAAAAATTTGTAATGAAAAAAACAAATTAAATATATGTTGAGACTTGGGATACCGATCTCGAAATCCCGATCTTATAACTTTATGTATTGGTTTTTATTGTTGTATTCTAACTAAATTACATAAATCTAATATCTTATTAAATGTTCTTAAAGAACAAATTTTTCCCATTCATAAATAATAGCTTTACAGCTTAAATACATCTAAATAAAAACCTTAATAATTTAAAAACTTTTGAAAATCAGCTTTATTTAATCTTTCAACGGACATATTTTTACTTATTTTACTGATGATTTGCTGAAATCATAACATGCAAAATAATTTTGCCGAATATTAGTAGACTAAAAACAGCAAATTTTGGTTAAGTAAATTATTTTTTCTATTTGTTGGGAAATTCTGAAAATTTCATCGTGCTGAATGAAGTGCGTTCACTTTATATGGATTCACCCACATATTAACATGTTGTCATTTCTTTATATATATTACGGTAGTACTTTTTTAGCTTCATTTATTCCTTTGAAAAGCGTTTAAAAGATAAAATTAATAAAAAAAAAATAAAATCTTAAAAATGTATTCAAATACAATAACTGTGAAATAAATAGACCGGTAAATGTCAAAGATGCAGCTGAATGGAGTAGGCGGATAATGTAAAATACTAGGTCTTTTTTCTCTCTTAAAACGAGTTAAAAGGTTAAAGTCGGGCATGCCGACTATACAATAGCCTACACCAATCTGGTTAAAAGCCAACTAAGGAGTGTAATGTTTCAAATCTGGAAATTTTAAAGTAGGCTATGTTCCAAATCATTATAACTAAAATGAAAAACTTTATAGGAAAATATTCAGTAACTTCATAAAATTGTGTCAACATAACGTTTTGATTCCTTTGAGTGGTACTTTTTCAGCAATTATGAATCAATTGGAACGACGAAAATTAATTATCGACAAATGGAATGAAAATCCATACCAAGCAGTACATTTTATTTCAAAAGATTTGAAAATGGCAAGAAGTACGGTAGATCCAGTCCTGAAACGTTATTTTGAAACATCTATTGGCATTGAAAAGTTTGGTTTGAAGTATCTCCTTTGGCATGGAATTTACGAATGCGGCGAAAAGACGTCTTCATATATAACAACAGGTACAACTAACGGAGATGTGTACAGGGAAGAGCGCCTAAAAACAAAAATTAATACCTTTTATAAAAAAATACGGTAGATCTACTCTGTTCTGGCCTGATTTGACTCAGCTCATTATGCTTCAATTACCTTAAATCCGCTCAGAGCTAATAATATTAAATTTGTTGAAAAAGACATGAACCCACCAAATGTTCCACAATGTCGACCCATTGAAAGGTATTGGACTCTAATAAAAGCGAAGTTAAAGAAGATCAAACAGACTTCTAATTATATAAAAGATTTTGAAAAAAAAGTGGAAAGTTGTATCCAAAGCAATAACAAACAGCGCTGTCAAAAACTGTCAAAAAAAAAGCTAAGATCGGAGTGGACCACAAAATGAAATGGATATTTTTTTGTTCTTATATACTTTTAATACTCTTATTTATCAGACAAAATACTAAAAATAAAAATAGCTATTTATTCAATTGTTGTTTTTTTCTTACAAAATTTCCAGATTTGAAACATTACACTCCTTAATGTTTGGATCCGAAATTCGAATGGGTTAAAATGGGACTTGTGTCAAAATTTTCTATGGTTCTGCGAACCAAATTTCATTAAAATATCTTAATATTTGCGACCTGCAGTTTGTAACCAAGCCAATTTTGGGGGGACCCTTAAATGGGCACTAGGTCTAAACATGGACCGCTGTTTACCAAAATCAATAGGCTTCGTCCCTGGGCTGATATAGGCCGCTATACCAAATTTCATCAAAATATCTTAATATTTGCGACCTGTAGCGTATAAACAATATAATTTTGGGGGGACCCTTATATGGGCACTAGGTCTAAACATGGACTGATGTTCACCAAAATCAGTAGGTTTCGTCCTTAGGCCAACATAGGTCTGTGTAGAAAATTTCATCAAAATATCTTAATATTTGCGACCTGCAGCGTATAAACAATATAATTTTGGGGGGACCCTTATATGGGCACTAGGTCTAAACATAGACCGATGTTCACCAAAATCAATAGGCTTCGTCCTTCGGCTGACATAAGTCGGTGTACCAAGATTCATCAAAATATCTTAATATTTGCGACCTGTAGAGTGCGCACAAGAATGCATGGACAGACAGACGGACGGACGGACAGACGGACATCGTTAAATTGAAATAAAAAAATTCTGAGCCGATCGGTATACTATAAGGTGGGTCTAGGAGTTACAAACATCAGCACAAACTTATAACACCCTGACCACGTAGTGGTGTAGGGTATAAAAAGTATAAAGAAAGACTCAGTTTAAAATGACTAAACTTTTGAGTCCTATTTTGCAAAAAAAAAAAAAAAATAGGAACGGTTTTTTCGTTAAATCTCAATCATCAAATGCTAATAGCGTCCCAAGTTTTTATTATTATTATTTATTTTTGTTCCGTAATCAGGACATCGATAAGGATCGTTTTGTTGGTATTAATTACCCAGTGTAGAAAATTATTACCAGATATGTGGTTATGTAACTACATACTTGGTAATGGTAACTAGTTACGTTTGTTATTACATTTCTTATTACCTTTATATGGCGATATCGCGAAAAATAATGAGTTGTCGTTACACACCAGCATACGAAAAATCAAAAAATAAATCGTTACCTATGTGCTTACCAGTACTGACAAAAATAATGAGTCTAAAAATAGATTTTCAAAAAAATAAATTATAGAGCAATTCCATATGAAAGCGATCACCTTTTGGACGACCCCTCTCCGATTCTAAAATAAATAGTCTCAATCGATTGCCCAGCAAAAAATAATGTACCTACATATTTTTTTTTTTTTTATAGTGACTGGTTTAGTGGTGGTGTACACCACTGTCATGTGACAAAATTGAAGAATTCTTCATAAGGGACCTCATTGAAAGTTGTTTTAAAAAACTACTAAAGCGATCGCAACGAGTGATAGCTCGTTGGAAAGGTATTGAATCAGGCTTTAATTGAAAAATAAAATTTTCCTAATTTTTCTCAGAAATTTACCTTTTTTCCCATGAAAATTAAATTTTCCGATTTTCCACAGAAGCTCCTAAATTTTCCGGCTAATTTTTTTTTTTTTGGATTCCTCATAATTTTTGCTTTAAGAATCAGCAATAAAAAAATGGGCCCCGACTCCTTGTTTGGACAGGAGAGGAGCATTTAAGAGACCACCTTGTTCTCATTGTTTTTATATTTTTTATAATTGAATTATTTGTAATTATTTAACATTGTTTTATTTTATTATTAAAAATACATTTTAAAAATTATTTTACAGTTAAAAATACATTTATGAAGAAAAAATCTTTCTTATTTTGCTGCTTATACTTAATTACAATATTTATTAAAAATTTCAATTGTCTTGGCATCATTATAAAATTAAAGTAACTTTAAATTTAGCACGTCGGCAGACGAAGAGTTCCGTGCCTGTCTAATGCCAGCACGCATTCTTTTGGTCGTAGGATGGCAAACTTAGAAAATCCCACTTTTTCTGCTGGGTATTTCTCTTTGAACTGATGGTATGCTTCGGATAGATTACATAATAATAATCTGCGCTGCTTGTGTACTTTTTCTCCATCTTCACGTGTGATAACATAGTCACGTGTACCTGGGCAGGCGCGGCTGTTGTCATCATTGCAGTAAAAATCTTGAATCAATTTAACCGTTGCTTCGCTGAGGGTCCTTGAGCCAAATTTCTTGGTGGGAGTCGCCAATATGCCCTTCTGTCGAACTAATTCTTTGCTTCTTCTCGCGATGTAAAAAGATGTTTGAAACTGTTCAGAAATCTTGCGTATAGACAATGATTGAGGCAGCACAGATAAAATGAGATATTTCTCCGGAAAAGTGGTCGCTAAATTGAATTTTCTTTTCAACTGCTCAATCATTTGTTTGCCGTCATCAACGTCATCTGCTTGACTGCATTCGTTATCAGAGCCTTCATCAAATATTGTCGCGATTGCACTCATAACCTTGCCTTTTTTCTCTTTCCTGTATTTTTCACTTCGCAACTTTCTTTTTGTAATAGGCGATTCACCTAAAGTGGTAATAGCCTCATTCAAAGGACTCAAAGACGTATTGACCATCGGAATGTCTGCCTCACTATCAGATGAAACATTTTGTTCAATTGTCATTTCACTCTCGGATTGTGGTTGCATTTGTTTCAATGCATTTGCTTGTTGAGACAAATCGATTTTACACTTGGGGCAAATGAATTCTGCTTCTTCACCGTATTGTATATTTAATTCATTCATGTATCGCTTCGAAACACCAGTTAATTTTAATACTTTTATCTTTTTCGAACGATGTCCACTCTTGTTAAACGGATTGCAGCAAAATTTATTCATTTTACTTTAAATTGTCTTTACAGCTTCACTCTTTACTTTACAAAAAAAACACTTTAACACTTTCACGTTTAGTATTCAACTAAAATTTGATTCAGAGTGTGTGAAGTATTTATATTTATTTTTTGGTAAAAAATAGGTAAAAAAAATAAGCGATATTTGCTTTTCTTTAATAGGAAAATTTGCGTGAACTACTGGTCATAAAATGTTTTTTAAAGAGGGACTTAATTGGTTACTGCCAATAAGCCGACCACAGGTCATAAAATGTTTTGTAAATTTTTTAAATTACCAGGTAATAAATATTTCGCCATATTTATGGAAAATCCGTGTTTTATGACTTGTTTCTGCACGTGTCATTTTAGGCGAAATATTTATTACCTGGTAATTTAAAAAATTTACAAAACATTTTATGACCTGTAGCCTCAGTCGGGTTTGGTGTGCCATTACATGCCACTGCTGCTATTATCCATGGATTTATGGCCGATCTTGTGAAGGCAGGCAGACCATATTCACTACACACTTAACTTGGGGCTCTTAAAAAAATTGATTTTTTCTTCATAAATGTATTTTTAACTGTAAAATAATTTTTAAAATGTATTTTTAATAATAAAATAAAATAATGTTAAATAATTACAAATAATTCAATTATAAAAAATATAAAAACAATGCGAACAAGGTGGTCTCTTAAATGCTCCTCTCCTGTCCAAACAAGGAGTCGGGGCCCATTTTTTTATTGCTGATTCTTAAAGCAAAAATTATGAGGAATCCAAAAAAAAAATTAGCCGGAAAATTTAGGAGCTTCTGTGGAAAATCGGAAAATTTAATTTTCATGGGAAAATTTAATTTTCATGGGAAAAAAGGTAAATTTCTGAGAAAAATTATGAAAATTTTATTTTTCAATTAAAGCCTGATTCAATACCTTTCCAACGAGCTATCACTCGTTGCGATCGCTTTAGTAGAACTTTAAAACAACTTTCAATGAGGTCCCTTATGAAGAATTCTTCAATTTTGTCACATGACAGTGGTGTACACCACCACTAAACCAGTCACTATAAAAAAAAAAAAAATATATGTAGGTACATTATTTTTTGCTGGGCAATCGATTGAGACTATTTATTTTAAAATCGGAGAGGGGTCGTCCAAAAATTTGCCAATTTTGATCGTTTTCATATGGAATTGCTCTATATAAATAAAAATATTTTTTATTGTATTTTTTTTAAATAAAATTTGCTGGTGCGGGAATCGAACCTGGGTCTACAGATTGCCAGTCAACAGCTCTACCATCTGAGCTATATCGCCATGTAATATTTAATAGATAAAAACACAATTGACCTGCTGCACACACTTAAGCTTACTCGCCAACATACAAAAAATCAAAAAATATGGTGTTACATATATCCTTACCAGTGTTTAAAAAATATTAAGTCTAAAAAAAGATTTCAAAAAATTTTCAAAAAAATCTAAAAAATTATTTTCTATTTGAAATAATGATAAAAATAAGTCATTATCCGTAACTCATTATTATATGTTTTAAAATAATGCAGAAAGTAAGTGGGTGTCATTACTGGTAGTCTAAAAAATAATGATATGTCATTACCGTTTCTACACTGGGTAGGGTATTCAATCGATTAATCGTTATTCGATTAATCGAACAATTTTTCTCAAAAATTTAAAATTTAAAATGTCCAAATTTCGAATAACGAATAATTGGAATAATTTCAAACGATTAATCGATTAATCGAAATTGGTAGAAAATTACAAAAATGTTTAAAAAATATAAATTTTTTATTAAAGTAAATGTGCTAAAATCTCAAAATTTTTTTTAAAAATTGTGAGAAATAATTTGTTGTAGGCTTTTACCTATCCGGATTTCATTCTGGCCTAAGAAAACAATTAAGCTTAGCTTCAACTCAATGAGACTTTTTAAAAGTTGATATTAAATGAAAGCATTAATAATTATTGTAATTAATGATTACTAGAATTATTAATTATAATCAATGCTCAATGTAATAAAGCTTGTTTAGTGAGCACTCGGAATTAATAACATAAAATAAAGGGATAGAGGTACGAAAACGTAGAGGAAAAATCAATTCTCAATAGAATTCCTCTCTACATTTACGCTTTTTATGTATTCAATGCATACGAAAGACATACAAATTAATGTACGGGGTCTTATATCTTTCTTTCGGGTATGGTTGTCGCCGATTTGGATAATATGTGAAAGAGGGGACAAAAAAAAATAAAAATATTGACAAAACTGATCTCAATTATTACATTTTTTTATTTCTATGAATTTCAGAAGAGTTACTGAATTTATATTTGTTCCTTTTTTTAAATAAAATAATTAAAAACGCAAAAAGTGTATGTATATTTTACAAAAAATTTTTTCGATTAATCGATTATTTTTAAAATTTTGTTCGATTAACCGGTTAAGAAAAAAACCCGAATAATTATTTGCACGATTAATCGAATAAAATAAAAAGCCGATTAATTGAATACCCAAGTATTAATACACGAAATTCGAAAAGTTTCAAAACATCGGGACGGCCTAATAGACATTTAAAGTTTATTGAGTGATAGCACCCATACTTTTTTATATCTCATTTTAAAAATAAGTGGACTCATGCCACTTTGTACATAAGTGGTTAATATGCACTTACTAAATGGGGATGTCGGTGAAGTTCTTAGTGGGGATGCACTTGCTGATCCTGATCCAGAAGTACTGCTTTGAGAACAATTTATTTTCGTTGATTTGGAAAAAACTGAAAAAAGAAATGAAAAATTCATTAGATATACACTGAAAAATTGTCATTTATAATATAATTAAATAACTGTATAAACCCTACGGGGAATGAGGAGTCAATTGTCCTCCAAGGACCAATCCCGTGACCGGTCAACCGAAGGCATCCTAGCAAAATATTGGCAATGAAACTCATTACTATCTGCATTACCAAAAATGATATATGATTACCTTTCGCATTATTTTATAATATAAAATAATGACTTCCTAATAACGGCCTATTGTATTCATTGTTTCTAAATATAAAATAATGACTTACTCGTAATAGTTTAAATAAGTACTTTTTACACAGTTAAATTTTATACATTTTTATTTATTATATGTTTATGTTTAAATTTTTATGACGAGTCCTAAAATTACACAATAGAGAAATCTTAAATTTTTCTGAATGTATTTCCTTAAGCTAATAGTATTTGCTTAACTCCATATTTTTAAGAATCAAGTAAGCAATCGGATAACCACTTATAATTCAACTTTTTGTAAGCTGTGTGTATCCACTTAATATTCAAAATCTCGTAACTACTTATTTCTCATTTTTTCGTAAGCGAGCAGGTAAGCGTGACTACTTATAAAAACGACCAAACAAAAATAATGAGTTTAGACGCCAAAAAATAAGTAGTGCGGGGCTATGAATTTCTATTATATAACCACTTATTTGGTAATGAAAGATTTTGCTGGGATATTACTAAATTAGTACAAATATGAACAAAAGAGAATGAATTAAATTTCTATGTATTTTCTAATGCGTTATTTTCACTGTTGCTTTTAAAACGAGTAAAAAGGTTAAAATCGGGCATGCCGACTATACAATACCCTACATCAGTCCGGTTAAAAGCCAACTAATGTTTGAATCCGAAATTCGAATGGGTTAAAATGGGACTTGTGTCAAAATTTTCTATAATGTAAGTCAGCGAACCAAATTTCATTAAAATATCTTAATATTTGCGACCTGCAGTTTGTAACCAAGCTAATTTTGGGGGGACCCTTATAAGGGCACTAGCCATTGGACCAGTGTTAACCAA
Source organism: Leucophora obtusa (assembly GCA_949987735.1). Taxonomy (NCBI): domain Eukaryota; kingdom Metazoa; phylum Arthropoda; class Insecta; order Diptera; family Anthomyiidae; genus Leucophora; species Leucophora obtusa. The sequence goes on along the minus strand of OX465299.1, from coordinate 105,575,176 downwards.
AATCAATAGGCTTCCTCCTTGGGCTGATATAAATCGGTGTACCAAATTTCATCAAAATATCTTAATATTTGCGACCTGCAGCGTGTAAACAATATAATTTTGGTAGGACCCTTATATGGGCACTAGGTCTAAACATGGACCGATGTTCACTAAAATCAATAGGTTTCGTCCTTGGGCCAATATAGGTCTGTGTACCAAATTTCATCAAAATATCTTAATATTTGCGACCTGCAGCGTATAAACAATATAATTTTGGTGGGACCCCTATATGGGCACTAGGTCTAAACATGAACCGGTGTTAACCAAAATCAATAGGCTTCGTCCTTGGGCTGACATAGGTCGGTGTACCGAATTTCATCAAAATATTGCGACCTGCAGCGTATAAACAATATAATTTTGGTAGGACGCTTATATGGGCACTAGGTCTAAACATGGACCGATGTTCACCAAAATCAATAGGCTTCGTCCTGGGCCAACATAGGTCTGCGTACCAAATTTCATCAAAATATCTTAATATTTGCGACCTGCAGCGTACAAACAATATAATTTTGGGGGGACCTTTGTATAGGCACTAGGTCTAAACATGGAACGATTTTAACCAAAATCAATAGGCTTCGTCCTTGGGCCGACATAGGTCGGTGTACCAAGTTTCATCAAAATATCTTAATATTTGCGACCTGTAGAGTGCGCACAAGAATGCATGGACACCGACTTATATCGGCCCAAGGACGAAGCCTATTGATTTTGGTGAACACCGGTCCATGTTTAGACCTGTTCCCATATAAGGGTCCCCCCAAAATTGGCTTGGTTACAAACTGCAGGTCGTAAATATTAAGATATTTTAATGGAATAAGGTTCGCTGACTCACATTATAGAAAATTTTGGCACAAGTCCCATTTTAACCCATTCGAATTTCGGATCCAAACATTAGTTGGGTTTTAACCAGACTGGTGTAGGGTACTGTATAGTCGGCATGCCCGACTTTAACCTTTTTACTCGCTGTTTTAATGTTAACAATTGGTATTTCATTTAACTTTCCTTTTTAACTTAAGGGGAATTTTTAAAATTTTTATTTATAATTTAAAAGTTTTTGAGGTGATTTTCTAATATTTAATTGATTTTTTAATTTAATTATGGCCAACGCAAAAAACGAGTCAACTGCCATTAAAGGACCTATCCCATGACCGGTCAATCGAGGGCATATTCAAGGCATTTCCACTATATTTGTGTGTGTGTTAATTTTGTTTTCTTTTCTATTTTTTTTTTCCATTTTTTTTATTTGCTGTAGTGTTTGTTTTTTCTTTTTCTTTTAAACAGAAACAAAAAATATATAACTTTACCATCAGCCATTATTATCCACAAGCAACATTAGCTCAGACGGTAGAGCGTTTGCCTTACAAGCAGAAGGTTGTGTTATGGAACCCTACTTCGGCGCCAAGTAGATTATTTTTAATTCTTAATTTTTTATTAGTTTATTTGAAAAGCTATTTTTAGACACACCACCTTACGTGTCACAAGGTGTCTAAACTGTTATTTTTATTTGGTTATTTCCAATGACAACGCCATGTTAAAGTGATATGTCTCTTTCAAACACGCTGAAAAAAAAAACGGCCTGTCCCAAACATATTTTTGCTGGTAAGATATATATATTTGGAGAAATTGTTAAACATATTCGCCGTGTTTTTACTAGAAACAATATATATTTGCATGCAAATATATTATGTTTGTAAGCAAAAATATTATATTAATATATAATGTTTGGATGAAATGAAATGACGCTAACGACAAATATTATATGTTTGGCAGCAAACATATAATATGTGTGTTATAGACAAATTATGTTTCCATGCAAATACTATATATAAATAATATATTTAGTTATAAAGCAATTATTAATATATGCCAAACAATAGGTGTATTTATTCTACTCTCCAAATTTCTATATATTTTAATGGAAAAACATAAAAAGTTAAATTAATACATCTACTGTTTGGCGATTATTTAATAACTAAATATATTATAAATCACATTGAATTTTACATCTAATACATTCATTGAAAAACAATAACTACAATCTCTTCATTTATTTTTTATTTATTTTTATTAACAAATATTAATTAAAAACTCTTATAATAAGTTAATACTTTAATATACACAATTAAATATTTTTTCTTTTTAACACAATTTTATGATGTATTTATACTAATTTATTTTATTTTTTCACATCTTTCACAATAAAATTAATAAATAAAGGAAAAATTTCACTAAATTTTCTGACTAGATGCAGTCTAGCTAAACCAAACGATTATTACCAACTACAAAAGTTATAATGGCTACATACAACTTTATATGTATAAAGAATGGAAATTCGCCGTTTTTCCAAATATATATTAATTGTATCCACAAATATAATTATTACCGGGAAATATATATATAGTAACTATAAAAACAATATAATTGGAAGCACACTGCAAATACATATATGGTAGTTTGTAAACATACATTGATTACCTCCAAACATATATAAAAACGTCTTTTTCCTCCGTGAATAAAAAGACTGATCAACGACCGGTCTCCGCCCCCTTGGGACCTATCCTGCGTGGTAACCCAGTTATGTGCTATATTTATTTTTTTACTCCCCATTGTAGAAACGGTAATGACATATCAATATTTTTTAGACTAATAGTAATGACACCGACTTACTTTCTGTATTATTTTAAAAGATATAATAATGAGTTACTAATAAATACTTACTTTGTGCATTATTTCAAAATAAAAAATAATGTATTACAAATAATGACTTATTTTTATCATTATTTCAAAAATAAAGTAATGTTCTAGATTTTTTTGAAAAATTTTTGAAATCTATTTTTAGACTCAATATTTTTTCAACACATATGTAACCCAAAATTTTGAATCAAAGGTTATTTTGTAGCGAATTAAATTTATAAAGTACAATTAGCCTTCAATTAATCATATATTGAAATTTGTTGGATACATAGAAGAGGAAATATTCAAAAGTTCCAAAGTACACTCATTTTAATTTTTGCAAAAAAGATAATTTTTTTTTATTTGTATAATATACTCCTAGTTAAGAAATTTACAGCATTTAAAAAACGTCAAACTTTATATTGATTTAAGCCCGTAACTTGAAATATCTTGATTATTTTTAAAAAATTAGTTTAAAATTTTTTCAAAAATTTACTTTTGTCGGTCCAAGGTACATGCATCCAATTTTAGGGTCTCCTATAGACTTATCTGAAACTTTGAGTAGTTTAAAAGGATCATTAGGCAAAATAAAAAACTTCTTAGAAGAAGACTTTACAGTAAAACATTAACAAATAGGAGTAAAATGCAAAGTTCCAAGGTATAAGACATTCCCCTACTAAACTAAAACGAAAAATTTTCCATCATTATATTAGTCTGCAGAATGTTAATCACTGATTAAATTTATTAATTAATTTTCTTACACCAAAGTTTGGTGGTTAGTTGCAAAAACATTTGAGGAAAAAAATTTGGCATCGATATCTTCGTTTGCACAATGTAAATCGCATTAAGTCTTTTAATTAATTTTCTGAACCACAAAGCCTTTTTTCGCATTACACCATTATTTTGCAATTTTTATGTGTGGTTTTTTAAAACTCATAATCTAGGGTTACAATAGGAACGCGGGTCAATAAATCCATGTCTTTTCGAACTTCCCTCGTAGTTACATGAAATGCAACATTGCTCTGATCAAGTACCATCTGTTAGTAGACTACTGTCTAATTTTGAGCAAGTTCCGTCATTAACTTTGGGTTTAACCCTCCGATGAGTGACAGTTCTGAACTTCACGGCCGTGTGAAAAGGTCCCTACGGACTTTTTTTGTAAATCATGTTTTTTTCATATAAAAAATTTTTTTTTGATTTTTTTTTTGTTTTTATTGTTTATAACTAAATTCTACATACAAAAATAATTTTTTCAATTTTTTTAATTTTTTTTTTTTTTTGCTTGAATTTTCTTAAGCGTTTTCCGCTGCCGCCCGTACGCAGAACGGCAAAGGCGACATGACGGTCTACTTGACCTAGCCGCAAACGACGGTGCATTGCCTTCCATCGGTATTGGTAATACCTGAAATGAAAAGAAAAATAAAAAACAAATAAATATATATTCTATTCTTGAATTTGAAGATGTTTTTCTTACCCTGACATCGAATGCTTCCATCGCATTGCTTATCCTTGGATATGAGGTTATATGGTTGTTCAGGGCACGTTCTTCGATATTTGGTGTGGCCAATTGTTTCGTTAGCAGTAACAAGAACGACCGCCGTTTGTCACTCCTTTTTATAGGCTTCATTTCGTTGTAAATCGTAAAAGCAGCCAATGCAGCGACGTTCAGCATATTATAAAACATGGCCAACGGCCATCGTTGTGTTGCTCTTTTGCAGCTGTAAGTGCCTAGCATTTGATCCATGGTATCAACGCCGCAATTGTTGGCGTTGTAATCTGATATGGCATAGGGCTTCCGCTTCTCGGTTTGCTCGTCAACGAGGCAGGTGTAGTGCATTGTGGAGAGCACGTTCACCACTTTATTTTTTTTCGGCACGTATGAGCATAACGCTATATCCCCTTCGTTGAACCCAAATAATGTACTATTGATGGTGCGCTTCGGGTTCTTCTTGAACTCCTGTGGAATGAATGTTTTGTTGTAGCGCACTGTACCAACATATGCGGTCTTCCTCCTCAACAAAACACGCGCCAAGTCAAGAGTGGTAAAGAAATTATCCGCGTATATAGTACGGCCAGCATCTAAATATTTTTCCACAAACTACGTTCTGCCCTTGGTTTATCTCCCGTTGTTGGTTTGGCAGTTTTCCAGAATATATCATTCCCTTCACAGGATAATAACTCTGTGAGTCGCATAACCACCATACTTTCAAACCATACTTAGCTGGCTTTGACGGAATATATTGTGTGAAGCGGGTGCGGCCTCTGTAAGGGAACAACTGCTCATCAACTGTTAGTGCTTCATGAGGAGTGTAAGCTGCTGCCAAGTTATGTTGCAACATTTGCCAAATATCGTCAATAGCCGCAGTTTTGCTGTTGATGAGTCGCTGTTGTCTAGTATTTCCATTGTCGAATCGAATAAATTGCTTTATACACATGAAGCGATCGTACGACAACGCAGCTTTGTATATTGGGCAACGCGTCGCGCCCCATAATTCCATAGCTGGTTCATGGTTTGATCTTGTGAGTCCAGCATACAAAAGAATAGCTACAAAGGCGTCAAACTCTTTCACTGTCACTGGCTTCCACTCCTTTTTCTTCGTGGGATTCGCCAAATTCCATGCAGCTGTAACCTCCCTGTCTTTACGATTTGTTTCACGTAGCACTAAGTGTATTATTTCCTCTGTTATGATTGAACGCATTATTGTATAGGGGTCGTGTATATTTCCTGTTGGTCCTGGTTTCTTTCTTGTGAAGTCGACCACGTTATGATTACGAGTGCGTGATGTTGGTGGTGCTTTTTTACTCCATTGGATGCCATCTTTACCAATATAGTAACTTTCATTCGTTTCCTGTCCATCATTTTCTTCCTCTTCATCATCGTCGTCATCAGTATCTTCATTTAGCTCGACGTATCCTTCAGTTTCGGCATCTAACTCTTCAGCAGGTTGGTATGTGCGATATTCATCATCCTCAACTTCATAATTATCAATTGCGGCAATATCAGTTTCTTCATCCATGTCTTCGTCCATAAAATCAGCAAATCTACTATCAGCTGCACGCCTTTCATCCGCAGTCATTTGCTGGTAACGTGTACTACGGCGTACAACAATTTCAGCAACGTCCAAATTACTTGCATCTGCCATATTTATATTTTTGTTTCTATCACACACGATTTTACTCTTCGCTGTCTAAACTTTGACTGATTTGGTTTACGAAACTACAACTTCTTTTATACTCTTTCGTACGTCTACCTAAACTCAAAGACATTAGGGATGATGATAAAAACAAAAAATTCTAAGAAAAAATTCTAAGAACAAAAATACTAAGAACAAAAAATACTAAGAACAAAATACTAAGAACAAAAAATTCTAAGAACTGGTTTATTGCTAGTAGTATAAAATTAGAATATTGTGCCTTTCCTTGAAAGCAATAAAGTTCATGTCTTCGAATTTTTCTTAGAATTTTTTGTTTTTATCATCATCCCTAATGTCTTTGAGTTTAGGTCTTTGTGTTCAGAACAAGTAAATTATGTGTTGAAACAATAAAAAAATTATAATGATGCCCAAAAACATGCATTTATTAGTGAAATTCAGTACCAGGTCCATACGGACCTATTCACACGTCCGCGTACTATTCTCACTAAAACCTCAATAACTCCTAAAGTAATGATCCGATCGGATTGAGATGCGCAACAAAATACTCTTGGAATACAGAGTAAGTTTGGGGGGGGGGGGGGGGGGAGTTGTAGTGGCCGAAGTAGGAGTAATTTCAGTTTGAAAAGGCAAAAAGGTCCCTAGGGACCTTCTCACTCATCGGAGGGTTAACATATATATAAAGCATACAACCTCGCAGATTTTTGTAAAAATGAAAAAAAGTGAATTTCAAGTGCTAATCAAATGCGAAAAAAACATCACTCAAACCAAGTAAAAGCTTGATAAGTACTATGGGAACTCTGCTCCATCAACTTCAATGGTAAAAAAGAAGTTTACTGAGTTTCGTTGTGGTCGCAGAAGCATTAGTGACGCTTTATGTTCTGGACGGCCGATTGATGTCAATACAACCGAAATGTCGATAGAATGCATGACATGGTGAAGGGATTGATATAGGATTAAAATACTTTTAATTTAAGGTACATATCAGTACCTATATATAAAATATATGCATGAATTTTATGATAAAAATGGTCCACCGATCTTTGAAAAGAAATTAAAAAAAAATATATTTAAAGTATTTGACCATATGACGTTTAATAAGTCATACAAAAAAAGATCGACAGGAATATAGTACCAAATAAATAATAATGTGGAAGATAAAAGAAAAATAAAATGACAATTCTTGAAAATTAAAATGATTATAGGAGACAGAAATAATTTTTTCAATGGTTTTTCTGAGCAAAAATTAAAAAAAAAAAATATTTTTTTTTTGACAGATTTGTGTCGAATTTTGTAAACTCAAATACAAAAAAAAATTTTAAATTGGTTAAGAATTGTGGCCTGAAATTGTATTTGCTCAAAAAAGTGCTTTTGGACACAATGTGTGGTTTCGATTTTAAATGATCAGGTGGGTTTTAAAAAGCCGTCCGCAAGAAGGGTGTCGCGTTTGCTCACAATTGACCATAAACGCATTAGTGTAACAACTTCAAAGTGTTTTTCGTTGTTCACCCGCAATGCGGATAAGCAGTTTTAGCATCGGGATGTACTGATTTAACCCTGCGTGACTGTTTTCTATTTCCAAACCTAAAGAAATGGCTCGGTGTAAAGAGAATTAGCTCCAACGATAAAAATTACTGCTCAAACAAATGGCTATTTTGAGGACATCGAGAAATCCTGTTTTTTGGATGGAATAAAAAACTGGAGAAACGTTGGACTAAGTGTATTGAGCCAAAACTTTTTTCCTAAAAAAAAAACTGTGTTTCATTCAAAAAGTCACGGATTTTTTGATCCCTCGTACTGTTGTATATAGCGTAATTAAGGTTGCATTCATGAGTTTTATAATAACTAAATTATTTTTGTTGGCTCGATCGAGCTTTTTTTCCATCCCTGGTTACAATTGATGTTTGAGGCATACAAAATAACATATAACGATGTTTAATGTAAATGATTGGTACATTAGTATAGTTTGTACATTTTCCTGCTTCAATTCACATTATAAAACAATTTTTTTCTCGCTGATAGAGTCCCCCAATTTTTTTACACTGAGTACTCTTTATTTAGAATATATTCGACGAACTTCATAATATATAGCTGATATCTACTCTGTGCTAATAGTTTTAAGAATCGTTTTCTAACTTTGTTTGTTAAAATTGGGTAATTTTGATCCAAACCATTCACAACTGTTAAACCAAAAACTACATTCTAAGTATTCCATTGAACCTGTGCTACATTGGGTGGGCCATGTCTGAATGTGGGTTTTAAACTTAAATAAAGACATCAATGTTAAATTTTTCAATAAAAATGTTTTTTCTTCTTCTTCCTATAAATCAACTCTATAAAAAATTTCTTTAGTAAATAATTCTTATATTAATTACGATTGTCCTATGCGACGGTTACAAACACTTAACTAAAAAATAATAAAATTGAAAAAAATTTGCACAGCAGCAACACAACTTCTCCAATCAACACTCGGTATCCAAATATTGAATGTGAAAAAAGCGCATCATAATTTAATAATTACTTGTGAAAAAGGAGAAAAACAATAGGATTAAGAGAGGACACATTCTAATTGAAAAATAAATTGCTCAAGGATTAGTTAATTCTGGCTCTTCTGATTACAAAACATACATTGTATAGGCTGTGATTAAAAAAACTTCAATTAGCCACACTCAGCGCTATGCCAACCGTGGTGTATCTTGTAAAGAGGTGATGCTACGAGTCATAGCCTCTGCTCAATTCCCGGTCATGGCAATACACAAAAAGTTCTTCATATAGAGACAAATTCACAATTAAAAATTACTTTGATCAGTTGACACATAAACTAACCACTGACGAGTCTTTGGGTGAGACGAAACTGCGGCAGTCTGGTGATTCCCTTGTGTCTGTTAAATTTTGAATAAAAATCTTTTCTTCTTCTTCTTCCTATAAATCAGCTCTAGAATAATAAAATTAGTTTTAAATTAACAGTTAAATTTATATACAACCTGTTTTTGTTAAATCTCAGTACAAAACGCAACTTTTTAATTATTAAATTAAATACTAACTTTTGTCAAATTCATAAAAATGTTACATAATACACTCCAAAAATGAGTTAGTCAAAAAATTAGTAAAAAGTCTTGTAAATCAAGAATACTAGTTTCTAGAAATTGATAGCCGAAATTGCGTTTTAAACAAAAGTTTAAGTTAGGACCAAAAAAAAATTTTTTTTTTCAGATCTTTTTAATGTTACGAAATCCCAGAAAAAAGTTGATTAGGTTTTAGCAAATAACTTTTCATTTCATTGAATTTACTAGTTTTGTACTACAAATGGGGTTGTTGATTTTTAGAAAACAGATTTTGTGATATTAGCTACTTTTCCCTCCTGACTAAAAATGTTCCGACACAGCAGACTTTATTGCCGATTTTTTTCTAAGTTTACACTTAAAATAATAATTACCGAAATATTCCGTTTGTGAATTAACGAAATTTTTAGTGAAACATTTCTAAACCTCAAAATACTTAACACAAAATGTTGTTAAGTTTAAATATGTTCATTTTTATGTTAGAAAAAATTTACTTTCAGCGGTCTATACAGAGTGAAATTATTAAATCCTATTTTCTTCTTCCATTTGAATTTTTAAAATTTTTCTGATTTTTTTCTCGGACACTTCGTCCCTTGATAAGTTTTGTTAAATTTTCCCAAAAAAAAAAGAAAAAATAAAAACACGAAATCAGCTAGCGGGAGCAATATAATTTGGTTTATGGGCCGCTGAATCTTAATTCTCTGCTGATTTTCAGCTGTTGTTGCATGGTTTTGCCCTAACATCACTGTGTATTTTACCAAAAAAACATGAATTTAATAATAGCCGGCCTACTTCAGAACAATACCGTGACCTGATAGGACTAAACCGACGACAAATCGGGATTCAGCTTCAAAAAAAATTATACATATAATAACATTGCATTCGCCCGCAAATATCGAATTTTTATTATTTGGTAAAAATTAATATCAAAAATTTCATAATTCTTAGTTTCAATGGACGATTTGGTAAAGAAGATATAAGATATCGGGAAAACTCAAAAAAACCTTTTAAGAAGGAAGAGTGGTACATACCTAAACGAGTTTTGTGAAAAAAACTGGGGATTATTATGTTATTGGATTCGAAGCGGAAATACTTTCGAACAGAATTTTCGCATTGAAAATCAAGTGACAAAAAACAATTTTTAATGGAGGAAAATATTGAAAACGTGCATGCTAGACTATCGCATACAAGTTCTCAATATTTTCGACCATTAAAAACTGTTGTTTCGTACTTGATTTTCAATGTGAAAATTCTGTTCGAAAGTATTTCTGTTTCGAATCGAATTACATTTGTAGTTCAAGGTACACTAGGGTTACCACTAGGGTTTGGGGTTCGGGAATTCCCGGGAAATCCCGGGAATTCCCGAGAAAATAATATATTTTTCCCGGGAAAACGGGAAATTTTAAAAATATTACATTTTTTAATTTGTTTTTGTCTGGAATAGAATTTTTTTTTTTAGTCATAAAAAACATTTTAAACATCAAAACAAAGATGTCATTGTTAAAATCTTTTAAAAGGAAATCAATTTATTTGACACACACAAAAAAAATGTTGCCAAGTAATTTCAAATAATAAAGATTTTTCGCATAACTTATTCAAAATTTAAGTAGTAAAACCTAAAAATTTGGTAAAATGATTAAAAGAAATGTGAAAAAAAAGTTTTGTTTCTTACAAATAATCGCCCTTACTATCTAAATTTTTCAAATGTATATTTTAGTTAAAGTCGACTTTAGTTAAAATATTGGGTGGCAGTATACCTTGACTTGGTTTATTTTTGGATCATTCTGATTGGTTAATTTATTTTCAACCAATCAAAATGTTTGAAAATATAAATATTTTTGTAGGGTTTTCATACAGATAATTAATAAAATCGTATGATTAAAAATAAAGTCGACTTTAAATTTAAAATACTTCTTTATATTAAGGGCCAATAATTTTACAAGTAACGTTTTCATTAATAAATGTGATATTTTCAAGTAAGTTTACTTTATTTTAATACATCTGCTTTCAAACTAATATATTCTTTTATATTAAAGAATAAAATGTCAGAAGTATACTTCACAAAAAAGAACAATGCAGCGCAGTGCAATATTTGCCCTAAAAGACTAATTGTATCTAAATTTGGTTATCCGACATCTGAATTTGGTTAAAAAAAAAAAAAAATGATGGCCATGCAATTTTTCTTGAAGAAAACAACAACAAGAATAACGTTCCAGCTAAAATTTGCAAAGTACCCGATGAAAAAAGTGTAAGCTGAATAGGCATTGAACGTTTTATTTGAGGGCAAACATTTCCTGAAATGGTATTCAAATTAGCCGCAGTCGACGGAATGTCAATCCGCACCATAACTAGATCTTCGTTTATTCGAGAAAGTTTTTATAATAAAAACCTGGCATTGCCAAAAAATGAAACCGATGTAAAGAACATTATATTAAATTACTACAATCATATCTTTTATCATGATAAAAGAAATATCGAGCAATATTTCCAACAATAGGAGATTGACTCTAATCTTAGCTGAATGGACAAGAATATCACAAAAGAGATATTTGAACATATGTATGTACAAACGGAAATAATTAATTTTATAACCTGAGGTTGGTTTATATATTAGGAAGATGTAATGCTGATGAAATAAGAAGAATTGTAGAAATAAGACTAGAAGAGTTTTATTTGTCTTTGGAAAATAACATTGTGGCGACCATATCTAATGGGCCAAATGCGATGAAACGGTTTGTTTCCGACAGTCTAGTAGTGGGTGCTTTCTGCTGGAATCATGCAATTCATTTGGCAGTGCTTAGAGTAATTTATGTGAAATCAAATGTTCAACATTCTGATATTTTTACTTTGAATTCTCACTACACAGACTGAATTTGTACTGAAATAGTGTTTTTTTAACAAAAATTACTTATATAGGTGGTTTTCATTAACAATTTTGTTCAAAAATATTTACCGGGATTCCCGGGAATCCCGGGAATCAAATATTTTCATTCCCGTTTCCCGGGAAATAAAAAAGTCCGGGAAATCCCAAACCCTAGACATCATATAAGAAATTTTTGAAAAACTCAAAGCTATACATAATTATATCCACAAAGATATAGTGTCACACTTGACTATATATAAACATATTAGTCCATAATTAATTATATAATTTCCTATGTAACTATTATTGCTCGTGGAGTACCCAGGAAAATTTTTTACAATCGGTAGCCAAACACACCCATTCTACAAATGGTTCCACTGCAACCGATTCCATGGAACTGGTTCCGGAACCAGTTCCTGGGATCCTATATGGAAGGTGTGGGTGTCGTAGAATCAGTTCCAGAACTAGTTCCAGAACTGATTCTAGAGCAACCGGTTCCACTTTGGAGCCATAGAAGGGGTTGCTTTTGGGACAATTTCAAACAAAAGGAATCGGTGTTAGAATCGACAGTAGAAGGGGTTGTGAATGAAAAGTAGCTATTGTACAACCGATTCTTTGGAACAGAAAATTTTCCTGGGTACTTTTATTGAAGAGAATAAGGAACAATATCTCGCATTAACAAACCCAGGAAAATTTTTTACAATCGGTAGCCAAACACACCCATTCTACAACTGGTTCCACTGTAACCGATTCCGGAACCAGTTCCTGGGATCCTATATGGAAGGTGTGGGTGACGTAGAATCAGTTCCAGAACTAGTTCCAGAACTGATTCTAGAGCAACCGGTTCCACTTTGGAGCCATAGAAGGGGTTGCTTTTGGGACAATTTCAAACAAAAAGAATCGGTGTTAGAATCGACAGTAGAAGGGGTTGTGAATGAAAAGTAGCTATTCTACAACCGATTCTTTGGAACAGAAAATGTTCCTGGGAAGTGGTGTTTTTATGCCAGTCAACTTTCGTGAGGCCGCTAGTTCGATCCCCGGTGGCGGCAATAAAAAAAACTTTTGTAAAATAAAAAAAATAATTAATAAATTTTTTTTTTTTTTGTCGTTTATTTAACCTTCTTTTTATGTTTTTAATTTTTTTCAAAAATTGTGAAATTAATAAATTTCTACCCAGGAAAATTTTCTGTTCCAAAGAATCGGTTGTACAATAGCTACTTTTCATTCACAACCCCTTCTACTGTCGATTCTAACACCGATTCTTTTTGTTTGAAATTGTCCCAAAAGCAACCCCTTCTATGGCTCCAAAGTGGAACCGGTTGCTTTAGAATCAGTTCTGGAACTAGTTCTGGAATTGATTCTACGTCACCCACACCTTCCATATAGGATCCAAGGAACTGCTTCCGGAACCAGTTCCATGGAATCGGTTGCAGTGGAACCAGTTGTAGAATATGTGTGGTTGGCTACCGATTGTAAAAATTTTTCCTGGGTAATTAATAAAAAAAATATAATATAATTTTTGTAAATAATTTTTTTTCTTTTAATTGGTGAAAAAGAGCTTCCTTGGCACTCGTTCAAATAGTACTGAAAAAATGTTAAAGTGGGAGTACTCCTCCCCAGGAAAATTTTCTGTTCCAAAGAAACGGTTGTACAATAGCTACTTTTCATTCACAACCCCTTCTACTGTCGATTCTAACACCGATTCTTTTTGTTTGAAATTGTCCCAAAAGCAACCCCTTCTATGGCTCCAAAGTGGAACCGGTTGCTCTAAAATCAGTTCTGGAACTAGTTCTGTAACTGATTCTACGTCACCAACACCTTTCATATAGGATCCCAGGAACTGGTTCCGGAACCAGTTCCATGGAATCGCTTGCAGTGGAACCAGTTGTAGAATGGGTGTGGTTGGCTACCGATTGTAAAAAATTTTCCTGGGTCTTCAAGGAAAATTTTTTACAATCGGTAGCCAACCACACCTATTCTACAACTGGTTCCACTGCAACCAATTCCATGGAACTGGTTCCGGAACCAGTTCCTGGGATCCTATATGGAAGGTGTGGGTGACGTAGAATCAGTTCCATAACTAGTTCCAGAACTGATTCTAGAGCAACCGGTTCCACTTTGGAGCCATAGAAGGGGTTGCTTTTGGGACAATTTCAAACAAAAAGAATCGGTGTTAGAATCGACAGTAGAAGGGGTTGGGAATGAAATGTAGCTATTGTACAACCGATTCTTTGGAACAGAAAATTTTCCTGGGAATAAAAAACAGAGTTGTTAAAATTTTTATTTGATATTAACAACGATCTATATTGGGTTTTCTATCAGTTAGCACACTCAAACATAGGACACTAAACATACGCAAAAATGTTGTATCGCGCTATTCTCAAATGTTGTATTTTTTCAATTTAAATTTTAACAGCTCTATTTTTTGTTAGGACGATACAACGATACAATAAATAGCACACCCCTTGTGAACAACCTTATTGTATTACATTTCAAACAATTAAAGTTTTTTTTTTCATTATAAAATTAATAATTTGAATTTTGACGTAAAAATATGTAATTTTGTCATGATAGTCAAAGAAATATTTTTAGCTGACGTATTATATTTCAGCTTGAAGCATCTAAAATCTTTTGAGCCTAACAATTAACAAACAGAAATTTGTTATTGAAAATGTCTTTATTGATTTTCAAAATATTATCCTTTATGATCTATGCACTTTTCCATGCATTCGAACCACTTGTCATAGCATTTTCTCCATTTCGCGTGATACACCTCCAAAACGCGTTTTTTTTAAGTGCGGGGTCAAGTCAGGCCTGTACGGCGGCCTTGACCTATAATACACGTCTTTTGAAGCACCGCTTGTTGTTTATACTGTATTTTTTAAGAATTTGTTTGCACCAATCGAGATTTTGATATTAACAACGAATCCAACGACAACAAATATTGATCTTTATCGATAAAAATAAATTTAGAAAAACTAATATGCAAGTTTCAGTGCAAATTTAAATGTTACCGACACTTTAAAAAATATTGTTTTCTATTGTTGTTTATACTGTTTATATTTTAAATGTTTAATAACGCTCCTAGACGAGAACAATAAATTCTCATTGAGTTTGTAATTTAACTTAACAAATATTTCCAGAAATTCTAAAAACGTCGACCCCTGACGATTTTCTTAGGCAAGAATGAAATCCGGATAGGAACATGCCTACAACGCATTATTTTCCACAATTTGTTAAATACGTTTTAGATTTTAGCACATTTAATTCCTTTAAGGAAATTAATGTATATTAATGTATATATATAAAAATAAATTTAGAAAAACAAATCTTCTTTACGGCTAAATTTTGATGCAATATTTTATTTATGCTGGTAGAACTTATGGTTGAGGTAGCCTCAATCTCAGAGAATGTCACATGACGTTATGTATTTTATCAGTTTTTGCAAAGCGTCAATGGTTTCTGGCACAACTGATTTTGGACAACCTTCTCGAAATCTGTCCTGGAGCGAAGGACGTCCGCGATTAAGTTCGTTAAACTAGCGTGTCACAGTTGCAAGGGATGGATGTTCATCACAAAAAGTTGAATTTAATTTGCTTATGAATTCTTGTCTAGATATTCCACATAGAAAATCGTAATAAATCATTGCCCGAAAATTTTCACGGGTTAATTCCATTTTTTTTCTGACACACAACTTTCCATTTTTTTTATAAATAACACCAATAATGCTCAAATGACAAAAAGTTCTAAGTAAGATTTAGTTTTTGACAAAATTTCTAGTGTCCGACCGATTGATGGGCTCCGGGCAAAAATGTACATTCGGCCAATAATAGGGAATCGGCCATATTTTTTAAATTAATTGGAAAAACTAATACTGTGTATAATTATTTTAATAATATTTTTACTGTCGACATTTTATTCAAATGACAAAGTCTTTGATAAATTGGCGGTTGTTTTAATAGGAGATAATGTAGAAATTAGTATTTCTCCAATATTGAATAGAATAGCCAATATTTTGGATAATGTGACAGCGTTTCAGTTGATCTTATATAAATTTTTTCTGTTCATAATTAAATTTGACTATCGTTTGCAGAAATGACTCTAGATCCTGTGGACACAGACTTGCCGCAAAATATTTGAAATGAACTTTTAGAGAAAAATAGTGCCTTTCTGGCAATGTAATAAAGTTAATATCTTTGAAAATGAAAAAAAAAATGCAAAAAATTTGTACAGCAGCAACACAACCTCTCCAATGAACACTTGGTATCCAACTATTGAATGTGAATAAAGCGCATCATAATGTCATAATTACTTGTGAAAAAAAACAATACGATTAAGAGAGGAAACATTCTAATTGAAAAATAAATTGCTCAAGTATTAGTTAATTCTGACTCTTCTGATTACAAAACATATGTACATTGCATAGGCAGTGATTGAAAAAACTTCAATTAGCCACACTCGCCGATATGCCGACCATGGTGTATCTTGTTAAGAGGTACTACTACGAGTCATAGACTGTTCAGAGGAATGCCGGTTCAACCCCCGGTCATGGCAATATACAAAAAGTTTTTCATATAGAGACAAATTAACAATTAAAAATTACCTTGATCAGATGACACATAAACTAACCACTGCCGAGTCTTTGGGTGAAACGAAACTGCAGCAGTCTGGTGATTCCCTTGTGTCTGTTAAATTTTTCAATAAAAATGTTTTCTTCCTCCTATAAATCAGCTCTGGCAAACATTTAAAGTTTTACTAAAAAACAGAAAAGGGTTATTTTGAATTAGTGGCTCACTGGATTCTAAGGTATCTAGTCCAATTTAAGCCAACTGGTTTCTTAATCGGTTACAGTAAAAAAAAATCATTTTTGGCCGCCTTCTCTAAATATGTACCACAGTGGGGCTTCCAGAGTAGAAAACGAAAGCATTTAATCGAAACTTACGGCAAGGTAAAGTTCTTCACGCCACAATCCCTTACATATGTTAAGCAAATAAGACGAAGAATAACTGGTTCTTCCAGGGAAACATGTTGTGATATGAATACTCGTAAGCTTGAGAACCGATCCTAAAAAAATGTCTGTGCTATTGTTTTTTTTTTTTTTGTGGTAAATTTTCCAAAACCATTTGGCAACCGTGGTGCAATTTCTACTTGAAGCCTAATGCCACTTTATATGGCTTTTATTTTAAAAGCCATAGATGGTACCAACACTTTACTCACACTTTGGCAACCACTAAACAAATCTGCATGTGAGTGTATTCTGTTTTTATGGTAAATAAATTTGCATAGAAAAATGAAATAAACTTCTATGTTTATCCTAAGACACTTTATGTGTATAATTAATTTACATTTAACCTCAAACGACTTTATCAAATAATTTTAGAAAAATGGCAACAAACACCATAGTGTCATCATCATCGTATGTTTTTTGCATACATACATACATACATACATACTTACTGTGTTGTATGTAGTACCTGGGCAGTGTAACCATATATTTTTTTTAGAAAAACTGTAAAGAAAACCCGTTTCTTTGTAGAAAAACTGTTTTTCGAAAAAATTTTAAAAATCAGAAGAAATTCTGGGATTCCGAAGTATATTCGGACTAAAATATTATCCCAGCGTCTCAATTTACAAAATATCGAGATTTCAATAATTTATGCCTAAATAGTAGGCATTTATAGTAATCGACTTTTTGCACAGCTTCCAAATTAAAATTTTTTTTAAAAGAATTTTGGTCTCCTAGGCCCGAATCTGAAGTTAAAAAAAGTTCATCGAATCCGAGATGAAAACCTTTTCCAATTTCAAAATTTTTTGATAAGACTTTGTTTTAAAAATTTTTTCAAAAAAATATAAATTAAATTAAAAATTACTTTGATCAGTTGACACATAAACTAACCACTGACGAATCTTTGGGTGAGACGAAACTGCGGCAGTCTGGTGATTCCCTTGTGTCTGTTAAATTTTTCAATAAAAATGTTTTCTTCTTCTTCTTCCTAGAAATCAACTATAAAAAAAATTCTTTAGTAATTAATTCTAATATAATTACGATTGTCCTATGCGACGGTTACAAACACTTAACTAAAAAATAATAAAAATTTAAAACATTTGCACAGCAGCAACACAACTTCTCCAATCAACACTCGGTATCCAACTATTGAATGTGAAAAAAAGCGCATCATAATGTGATAATTACTTGTGAAAAAGGAGAAAAAACAATAGGATTAAGAGAGGAAACATTCTAATTGAAAAATAAAATTGCTCAAGTATTAGTTAATTCTGGCTCTTCTGATTACAAAACATACATTGTATACGCTATGATTGAAAAAACTTCAATTAGCCACACTCAGCACTATGCCGACCGTGGTGTAACTTGTTAAGAGGTGATGCTACGAGTCATAGCCTGTGCAGAGGGCTGCCGGTTCAATCCCCGGTCATGGCAATACACAAAAAGTTTTTCATATAGAGACAAATTAACAATTAAAAATTACTTTGATCAGTTGACACATAAACTAACCACTGACGAGTCTTTGGGTGAGACGAAACTGCGGCAGTCTGGTGATTCCCTTGTGTCTGTTAAATTTTTCAATAAAAATGTTTTCTTCTTCTTCTTCCTAGAAATCAACTATAAAAAAAATTCTTTAGTAATTAATTCTAATATAATTACGATTGTCCTATGCGACGGTTACAAACACTTAACTAAAAAATAATAAAAATTTAAAACATTTGCACAGCAGCAACACAACTTCTCCAATCAACACTCGGTATCCAACTATTGAATGTGAAAAAAAGCGCATCATAATGTGATAATTACTTGTGAAAAAGGAGAAAAAACAATAGGATTAAGAGAGGAAACATTCTAATTGAAAAATAAAATTGCTCAAGTATTAGTTAATTCTGGCTCTTCTGATTACAAAACATACATTGTATACGCTATGATTGAAAAAACTTCAATTAGCCACACTCAGCACTATGCCGACCGTGGTGTAACTTGTTAAGAGGTGATGCTACGAGTCATAGCCTGTGCAGAGGGCTGCCGGTTCAATCCCCGGTCATGGCAATACACAAAAAGTTTTTCATATAGAGACAAATTAACAATTAAAAATTACTTTGATCAGTTGACACATAAACTAACCACTGACGAGTCTTTGGGTGAGACGAAACTGCGGCAGTCTGGTGATTCCCTTGTGTCTGTTAAATTTTTCAATAAAAATGTTTTCTTCTTCTTCTTCCTAGAAATCAACTATATAAATTATCCTTTGATGAAATTAGTTATAAAAATTTTTCGTTTTTCCATTTACGTTTCGAGGTGTACCTAATTTTTTACAATATGAAAGTTTTATTTAATTTTTGGGTCATAGGCATAATCACTTTCTAAGTTTATAAATGGCTTATAAAACAAATATTTTATACAAAATTCGTATTATAAGGTTTTCAGATTATTATGCATAAGCACTTTTATATCTTAATTCTTAAATTTTAGTTAAAAAAATAATGATAAAAAAAATGTAAATGGAACAAATGTGCCGATTTAATATGAAAAAACTGTAAAAAATCCATGAATTAAAAAAAAAAATGTTTTTTACATGAAGAAACTGGAAAACTGTTAGGCATCCCAAAAAACTGTAAAAAAAACAGTTAAAACTGGCTATATGGCAACACTGTACCTGGGAGACATTGTGGTGGGTTGTTATAATTAAAATGTAGGTTACACGCTAATGAATTTAAAACACACCGAGATTCTGTTCAACAAAAAAGAAAGGGGGGATATTAAAAAAAAAACAAAAAAAGAACCACTTAAAAACAACATGATGGATCCGAAAACCAAACGAAAGGTGCTTCTCTCCTTGTTGTAACATAAACGAACAGACAACAAGCTAAATTTTCAGTTGTTGAATGTTTTTTTTATCAATAAATCCAAAGGCATAAGAGGCTGGCAGCCAACACAACATTTGATATTAGGTAAGATAACTCTGGTGATGACGATAACTACATCGACGACGATGATGATAATGATACTGTTGCTACTGTTTGTTGTTCATATATTCCTTCAAAAGTCGAGTAGATAGAGATGAGTGATTTTAAACGAGTAGTTGATGTCATGTTAGTAATTTGTTCAAAATATGTTTCAAAACTGATTGGGTATAACAAAAAATGATTATCTGTAAAGATAAAATGTTCTGGTACAACATGCAATGAATGCAGCTGTAATGCTGGGTAAATGTCTGTTACAACATCAGCTTTAGTGGAAGCACTTAATCAACATTCATAAGAGATAAGCTAACTACCTTTTTATAGGACACTTGCATATTGAGGTGATATTTTAATATAGATGGCGGGGCCTTAACATTAGGCGTCAATTGCACTGATCAAAATATTTGTATTAAAATTCCATCCCTAAATTCACATCAGCTTTACAAATTTTTTGTACACGTACCATTTTTGAGATATTTGGCGAATGAAAATTTAAAAAACTACTACTACTTTTCGAGACCCCACAGTTATTCATTTTGATCTTAATGGTAACAAATTGGATTCGATTTTAAATAAAATGTATCTGAAGAATCCGAAACTGATGTTTATTTCGCTGAATTGTTAAGTTTTTTCAGGAATCATGCCTAATTAAATTGTTATTTTTAAGGACTAAAATATCGTACGCCTAAAAAGCTTGTCAGTAGAATCTATTGAAAACACTCAAAAAATTGTTTAGCAAATATTAGGTCATTTGAACTAAATTTTAAGAAATTTGGAGATTTGGCTCCAAACAAATTGTAACATAAATCGAGTGCAAACTCTTAAAAATAAGTTAAAATAATTAACTTAAATTAAGTACATTTTTACTTGAATTCAGTAAGTTTTTTCTTAATTTTTTTTTTTAATTTACTAAAATTTAGTGAGTATTTTATTTAAATTTTGTATAAGCTTGTTCTTAAATTTAGTAAACATACCTTAAACACAATTAAATTCTTCTTAAATTTAAAAGGCGTTTGAATTTGTCCTAATGCAGAATAAAATTATATTTAGTTCATAGATTATACTCGTATTAAGTATATTCAAAATAAAAAAGCAAAAGAATTCATAAGGTATATCCCAATAAACATGCCAATACGAATACAATTCCCTAATCGTATTGCCTGGAAGAAAAATTTTGTTGCGGCAACAATCATCTTCGTATTGCGGAAGATACCCCATTTGGTAGAAAACGTGCCCCGAAAGCAATACTTCCACGCAATACAATAGCAATTCTTCTGTAGGATAAATAGGCGATATTGCTTTATCTGCTTATAGAAGATACAAAAAAGTATTCAAATATCGCCGATATATCTTCTGGAAGATAAAAAGAAGATATCGCTAAAAAAAAACCACCCAAATGGCACAAATACGATTTTATATATGTATATTTTTTTTATTGAAAACAAATATATTTATGTCAAATTTACATATAATTTTTTATCTTACATGTGTAATTACACTGATTTTTAACAAATTATCCCATATGCTAGATTTCCGTGGACTAAAATTAATGTTACCATCAGTTATTTTCTGTAAAAAATAGGATTTTGAGTTTCGTTTAAAATTTACATAAAAATAGATACATAAAATTCAATTCATCTTACCTTAATTTTTGCAATCTTATTTGGGTAAATACGTAATCCCAAAATTATCTGGTTTTAAATTTGATTAAAATTTTGTCTGTGAAGTATTGCCTTCTTTTAATAAAAGACAAATGTATTTTTGACAATTTTTTTCGATATCCAACTGATAAAAGGAAGATATGTTCAAAATGCTACTTTCATTGTCTTCAAACTGATAAATTAATGATATTTCCGTAATATCGTATGTAAGATATATCTTCCAAATGCTTATTGGGATATTTTCAAATATATAAGTATTTGAGTTTCGCCACCTAAAATTTAAGTAATCAATTTCATACATTTTTTCAGTAAGTATTAACGAAAATAATTATAATATTCCTTTTTCGTTAATACAAATATTTTTAATGTGAAATTCATCACTTAAATTTTACTTCACAAAACAAAAATACTTGTATAATACAAACTACAAACCAAATAAGAATTCCATAGGTTAAAATATTTTAAATATATTTAGGAGTGTGAAAGAAACTATTTACTAGAATCTAAGATATACTTGCTTTGAGGAATTTAGAACTAATGGGGTCATTTTGTAACTCGAATGAAAAACGTTTTTTCGTTTTCGTATGAAACGTAAACGAAAATATTTGGTATTTTATAAAACGGGTAGTAGTTTGCGTTTGTTGCCATTTGCGAGTTATTATTGCCAGACAAAAAAAAAAATATTTGTGACATGGAATTACAAATTATTTAAATAAAAATTTGTTCATAGAGTTTTCCAAGTCTGTTTAGCCTGATTGGTAAATGAGTTGTTATTTTTAGTTCTAATATTTTTAGGGTCCAGGTATCGAATCCTGTGTGGGGCAATTTTTTTTATTAGTAGTTTTTTTTATGATATTTTTTTGTACATTTTTTCCTTATAATATGCAACAAATATATTTAATAAAAATTTCATATTGTACACAAAATCAACCTAAATAAGAAGAACCTTCCATTAGCGGATAGCAAAGGAGTACAAGGTATGGTTTGTTAAGATGGCCCTTAAGTTTCGAATTGTCAGTTTTTAGTTTTAAAACACCTCAGTTTGTTTCATTTGGTCTCAAACGTAGAAGTTTATATATAAAGAAAACATTTTTTTAAATCGTGTCTTAGCGCATCTAAAATCAGATATTTTTAAAATTGCCCAAATTTTTATTAATTTGCATATAAATTTAAGTGCTTATGCATAATAATTTGATTTTTTATAACGATTTTGTGTGAAAAATTTGTTTTATAAGCCGTTTATAAAATTAAAAAGTGATTATGCATATGACCCTAAAAGAATTATTTTTTATTGAGAATAAAAAATATAGGAGTATCACATTTAACTACTTCCTATTTTTAAACCCATATTTATACAATTTTTATTCCAAAAATTGCAATTACCTAACTTTTTATGCAAAAACTTTAATTTTTTAATAGGAAACGACAACTATTTCTGTTCGTTTGAATATGGCATAATATTCGTTTGCAAACGTTTACTTACTTCTTATAAAATACCATTTTATTAAGGAGTTTGTCTTCGATTATAATATTGCCAGATTGAAAAAAAAGAAAATATACATATTTTTTTGGAGTTTTACAAAATTTTAAAAAATTAAAAATAAAAAAACGTTCAAACGAAAGCAAAGTTTCGTTTTACAAAATGACCCCATAAGTTTAAACTAATGCGGCGTTCACACATACGTGTTTAGCGTTAAACATGTTTAAGTGAGATGTTTTGCAGTACATTTTTCTGCCCTTAAACATGCTAAATTATCATGTTTAATTTTTAAATACGTTGTTAAATACGATAAGTTTGATATCAATTGGTGTTGAATGACAAGTTTGAAGCAAAAGAAGACACAACAAGCAAAATAAAAAAATTAAAATTTATGGGGTCATTTAGTAACTCGAATGAAAAACGTTTTTTCGTTTTCGTTTGAAACGTAAACGAAAATATTTGGTATTTTATAAAACGGGTAGTAGTTTGCGTTTGTTGCCATTTGCGAGTTATTATTGCCAGACAAAAAAAATAATATTTGTGACATGAAATTACAAATTATTTAAATAAAAATTTATTTATAAAGTTTTCCAAGTCTGTTTAGCCTGATTGGTAAATGAGTTGTTATTTTTAGTTCTAATATTTTTAGGGTCCAGGTATCGAATCCTGTGTGGGGCAATTTTTTTTATTAGTAGTTTTTTTTTATGATATATTTTTGGACATTTTTCCTAATAATATGAAACAAATATATTTAAGAAAAATTTTATATTGTACAGAAAATCAACCTAAATAAGAAGAACCTCCCATTAGCGGATAGCAAAGGAGTACAAGGTATGGTTTGTTAAGATGGCCCTTAAGTTTCGAATTCTCAGTTTTTAGTTTTAAAACCCCTCAGTTTGTTTCATTTGGTCTCAAACGTAGAAGTTTATATATAAAGAAAATTTTTTTTAAATCGTGTCTTAGGGCATCTAAAATCAGATATTTTTAAAAGTGCCCAAATTTTCACTAATTTGCATATAAATTTAAGTGCTTATGCATAATAATTTGATTTTTTATAACGATTTTTGTGTGAAAAATTTGTTTTATAAGCCGTTTATAAATTTAAAAAGTGATTATGCATATGACCCTAAAAGAATTATTTTTTATTGAGAATAAAAAATATAGGAGTATCACATTTAACTACATCATAATTTTAAACACATCCTTATACAATTTTTATTCCAAAAATTGCAATTACCTAACTTTTTATGCAAAAACTTTAACTTTTTAATAGGAAACGACAACTATTTCTGTTCGTTTGAATATGGCATAATATTCGTTTGCAAACGTTTACTTACTTCTTATAAAATACCGATTTATTAATGAGTTTGTCTTCGATTATAACATTGCCAGATTGAAAAAGAAGATTTTGATTTTGAGTTTTACAAAATTTAAAAAAATTTAAAATAAAAAAACGTTCAAACGAAAGCAAAGTTTCGTTTTACAAAATGACCCCATAACTTTTTAATAGGAAACGACAACTATTTCTGCTCGTTTGAATATGGCATAATATTCGTTTGCAAACGTTTACTTACTTCTTATAAAATACCGTTTTATTAAGGAGTTTGGCTTCGATTATAATATTGCCAGATTGAAAAAGAAGATTTTGATTTTGAGTTTTACAAAATTTAAAAAAATTTAAAACAAAAAAATGTTCAAACGAAAGCAAAGTTTTGTTTTACAAAATGACCCCATTAAAACAAAAAAATTTTCAAACGAAAGCAAAGCCATAGTATAATATAGTAGCTTTACTCATTTTCTGTCATTTCAAAAAATTAAGTAGTGTTTGTAATTTTACTTGTACATATGGTTCTTAATACCACTACAACTACATGAGATAGGGACAAGCTCTCAATTTTTTAATGAGTGGGGCTACTATAGTATGCTATGAGCAAAGCTTCGTTTTACAAAATGACCCCATAAATAAAAAAAATGAGTAAAAAGGTTAAAGTCGGGCATGCCGACTATATAATACCCTACACCACTCTGACTTAAAGCCAACTAATGTTTGGATCCGAAATTTGAATGGGTTAAAACGGACTTGTGGCAAAATTTTCTATAAAATCATAAAAGAAGAGAAAATCGAAAATATAGCCCATATGGGCGATAGGTCCAAATATGGACCGATCCTATCTATAATCAATAGCCTTTTTTTTTGTGACTATTTGAGTCAACGAACGAAATTTCATTGAAATATCTTCGTATTTGCGACATGCAGCGTGTAACCAAGCCAATTTTGGGGGGACCCTTATATGGGCACTAGGTCCAAACATAGACCGATTTTAACCAAAATCAATAGGCTTCGTCCTTGGCCCACACAGGTCCGTCTACCAAATTTCATTGAAATATCTTCGTATTTGTAAAGCGTGTAAAGAAACAATTTTGGGGGGTACCCTTATATGGGCACTAGGTCTAAACATGGACCGATTCAACCAAAATCAATAGGCGTCGTCCTTGCGCCGATGTAAGCCGGTGTACCTAATTTCGTCAAAATATCTCAATATGTGCGACCTGTAGAGTGCGCACAAGAATGCATGGACAGACAGACGGACGGACGGAAAGACGGACATCGTTAAATCGAAATAAAAAAAATTCTGAGCCGATCGGTATACTATAAGGTGGGTCTAGGACCAATATTTTTTGGTATTACAAACATCAGCACAAAGTTATAATACCCTCTCCACGTTGTGGCAAAGGCCTTGCAACTCTCTCAATATTTTTTATTTGAAAAAATATTAGGCGGCTTGGAACAGGAACGAACTCCGACTGGTTAATCAGGGATGGAAAAGGTTCACTTAATCGGGCTCTTATACCAAAAAATGTTCGATCGCTCTTACATATTTAAAAATGTAAGTAACTAAAAAATAGCTTTCTCTTTGGCTCGTTAAAAAACATAAAAATTAAATATTTAGATATTAGCAAATATTAGCATAAATTGCGAGAAAAAAACATTTGCAAAAAGCGAAATTTTTGGAACAATATATTCGCTTGCAGAATGTCGATCGCTGATTACTTTTTTTAATTCATTTTCTGTACCATAAAGCCTTTTTCGAATTCCGCCGTTATTTTGCAATTTTTAAGTGCGGTTTTTTTAAATATATAACCTAGGGATTAAATTTTTGTACCATAAAGCCTTTTTTCAAATTCCGCTATTATTTTGCAATTCTTTACGTGCATTTTTTTTTAATTTATAATCTAGGGGCTATAATACACATTTCAGACAACAAAGTTTGGTGGCTAGTTACAAAAAATATCGCGAAAAATAAAATTTGCAAAAAGGATAAATTTTTTCATCAATATATTTGTTTGCAGAATGTAAATCGCTGATTAAGTTTTTTAATTAATTTTTTGTTCCATAAAGCCTTTTTTCGCTTTCCGCGATTATTTTGCAATTTTTTAAGTGTGATTTTTTTAAATTTACAATCTAGGGTCTATAGTACCAATTTTATATACAAAATTTGGTGCTTAGTTTGCAAAAAAAAAAAATAAATCGCGAAAAAAATATTTGCAAAAAGGAAAATTTTTGCGTCATTGTATTCATTTGCAGACTGTTGATCGCTGATTGAGTTTTTTAATTATTTTCTTTTTACGCGTTCCTCTATTATTTTGCAATTTTTTAAGTGCGGTTTTTTAAATTTATAATCTACGGAGTATAATGCCCATTTCATAAAACAAAGTTTGGTGGTTAGTTGCAAAAGAAGAAAATTTTGGCATCGTTTGCAGAATGTAAATCTTTTAATTAATTTTTTGAACCCCAAAGCCTTTTTTCGCATTCCGGTATTATTTTGCAATTTTTTACGTATGGTTGTTTAAAATTCATAATCTAGGGATATAATACTGTTGGAATAGTATAATTCAATAGTATAGTTCCATTCTAGCTTTTTATAACTAAATTATTATTTTCCATTCCTGGTTACAATCGATGTTTTGAGTCATCAAAGAGCGCACATAATGACCCTGCAAACATTTAAAAGATACCTTCCAAGAAGATATTTCATTTGAATGAAAATAATCAAGTAGTATTTACTTTGAAATTGTCTTCCTTTTATCACTTGGAAGATAATTCGACGATATTTGGAAAAAAGTAATTCAAAAATCTTTTGTCATAACTTTTTATGACAATATTTCGGCAATATAATCTTTGTATCATTTGGAAGATAAAGCAAATTTGTTTGAAATCTTTTATCAATTTGGAAAAAATTAAAACTAAATTTGTACAAAAACAATCAAAAGATATATAGGAAATAATCTCGTGAAAAGTTAAGATTAATTGCGCGGGAAAAATCGGCTAAGATGAAATCAAAATAATTTATAAGTTGGTCAATGGATTATGTATGCAGATATTGTTTTTCAGGCTTAAATTTAATAATGAAAAAATTAAATTTTTTTTTTATTGTACTGGGAGTTTATTTAGCGATATCCCTTTTATCTTCCATATGAGTTTTGCTTTCATATTGCCTGGAAGTATTGTTTTAGTGTAACAGTTGTTTCCGACGGAGGAAACTTCCGGAATACGAAATTGATATTGCCGGCAATAAATGTTTTCTTCCTGGCGATATGTTCGGAGAATATTCTTCGTGTTGCCATGTTTGCTGGGTGATATTGGTTTGAGTATGTTCCTGTTCCAAGGCACATAATAGAACAAATGCTTTCTCAGTGATAGAGAGTCCCCCAATCTCTTTATTATGTATACTCTTTGGTTGTGGTGTAGGGTATAACCAGACGAACAAAACAATTAATTATATTTTCCTTCCGGTGAACGGAATATCCAAAAACAGCCATGAAGTTGTCCCTTAACTAGAAATTGAAAAATCTTGTTTCCGACTGAGGGCACAATGTTATTTCACTTTTTATAGCAATTATAACGTTGGATAATGCCAAAAATTATTAATTATTGCCTCCGGCAGAAAAAAAACAACTTTTTGTGAAATTTTGTTAAATTTTTGCTTTTTTTTTACAATTCTTAAGGAACAGCTGTTCGAGATGTTTAACTTAAACACTTCATTTTTATGTGTGAACTGATATGTTTAACTTTTACATAAACGTCCCGGATAATTTTTTACAATCGGTAGCCAACCACACCTATTCTACAACATGGAACTGGTTCCGGAACTAGTTCCTGGGATCCTAAAAACTAGTTCCAGAAATGATTCTAGGGTAACCGGTTCCACTTTGGAGGTATAGAATTGGTTGCTTTTGGGACAATTTCAAACAAAAATAATCGGTGTTAGAATCGACAGTAGAAGGGGTTATAAATGAAAAGTAGCTATTCTACAACCGATTCCTTGGAGCAGAAAATTTTCTTGGGGTATTTAGGAATCGTACTGTGAACGCAGTATAAATTTCAGAAAGTCTACTACTTGAATTTATGTTTTTCATAAAATTTAAAATTTATTCAGCCTTACTATCAATATTTTTCAAAGGTATATTTTTGTTAAAGTCGACTTTATTTTAAAGCAAAGGTTACTAAAATAAAAGAGTCAAACTCAAATAACATTCATTTACTTAAAAATAACAGATCAACTAAAAACATTTCCCCCATTCATCTTAAACACATTGACACGGTGCAAAAATATAATTTAATAACATACATTTAAATTTAAATTTAACGGTTCGTTGTAATTCAAAAATCTGTGTTTATCAAACACAGAGTTGAATAGAATCAGCTGAGATATCTTAAGAATTAAGGTTCAAAGCAAAAAAGAGTAATAATAACAAAAGGATAAAAATAGCATTGTTAAATTTCGTTGATGTTAGTCTAAGTTGAGTTGTTGATAACAAATTCGATTTGCTTTCAACAGTCACATAAGTAGACGAATATCAAAATATTAACCCACTCAAAGGCGAAAGGCACTGATGATGGCTTTGTAGCGAAAGCCGAAAATGCGCATTCTGCCTTGCTGGTCTTATCGAATTCTTTCAATAATTTTTATTCTTTGTAATTTACTTGTAAAAATTGTATCATCTTTCTTTGATTTGAAAATAATTTAAACAGAAAGTGATATTAATTTATGATCTAGAGTCAAACTAAAATAACATTCATTTACTTAAAGATAACAGATCAACTAAAAACATTTCCCCCATTCAGCAAAGGTTTTATTTTAACCGTACTATACAAAATATTTAAAATAGAACTTTTAAAATAATGCCAAACATATACATTCAAATTTTTTTTTTATTTTTATTGAAAACCAAAACAAAATATTCAAAAATAAAAAGGAATTTGTAAAATAAATGTAAACAAAATTTGAAAATTTCAAATTTAAAACAGAATTTTAAGGTATATTTTAAATATTTTGTATGGTACGAAAATTAAAATAATAGTCGGCTTTTGTGATTTAAAATCGACTTTTTCTTTTTTATAGTAAAGGTGATTGATTTTTATGTGCCTATTCATACGAAAAGTCTGTGACTGTATTCCCCATGTATTTGTTATTGCAAATTCACAATAAATTATATTTCCCAATAAACCAAACGATATCGTCATGATATCGAAACGATATCACCTAGGTGACAATTATTATCATATATGATGATCACTTGTGATACGAAAACGATAGATTTTTTGTTCTAACCCAGCAAAAACAGACATTACCTAGTAATTAACCGAGTAAGTAGCACACAAAGGGTTTCACTACTTGCCAGGCTATTTACTCGCAACATTACTTTTGTTCGCGATGTCCAAAAATTCATGGATGGTCATTACCCTCTCGCTTACAAAAAAAATGCGAATAATCCCAGTGTAGAAACGGTAATGACATATCATTATTTTTTGGACTACCAATAATGACACCCACTTACCTTCTGTATTATTTTAAAACATATAATAATGAGTTACTGATAATGACTTATTTTTATCATTATTTCAAATAGAAAATATTTTTTTAGATTTTTTTGAAAATTTTTTGAAATCTATTTTTAGACTCAATATTTTTTAAACACTGTATATTGGCGAGTAAGCTTACTTGTGTGCAGCAGGTCAATTGTGTTTTTATCTATTAAATATTACATGTCGATATAGCTCAGATAGTAGAGCTGTTGACTGGCAATCTGTAGACCCAGGTTCGATTCCCGCACCAGCAAATTTTATTAAAAAAAAAAAAAAAATACAATAAAAAATATTTTTTTTATATAATTTATTTTTTAGAAAATCTATTTTTAGACTCATTATTTTTGTCAGTACTGGTAAGCACATAGGTAATGATATATTTTTTGATTTTTCGTATGCTGGTGTGTAACGACAACTCATTATTTTTCGCGACATCGCCATATAAAGGTAATAAGAAATGTAATAACAAAAGTAACTAGTTACCATTACCAAGTATGTAGTTACATAACCACATATCTGGTAATGATTTTCTATACTGGGATGTTACCCATAGTGAAAGAATAAGTAGTTACTCACAAAGATAGAATAAGTGGTTACTCAGAAGTTAGGAAATAAGTGGTTACCCTACATTGCAAAATAGTTGGTCATATTGGCAAAAAAACTTTTTACCTTGGAAAATTTCCTATTTAGTTCAAAACAAATTTATAAATAAAATTTTAATATAAAAAAATACTTAATCAGTACTTATTTAATCAATTACCAGTAAGTGATTACTTTGAACGAACATATAAGTACTTCTATAACTTATTATCGGTAAGTCATTAGTTTGTATTTTAAAGTAATGCAAAAGGTAATGACCTATCATTACTTGGTAATCCGTATGGTAATGTTTTTGCTGGGTGGTTGTCCATATTCACTGCCTGAAAAAACGCACAAAATTTGTGCAGCCGCTTACCTGCTGCATTACAAAAGTATATAAAATAAGTAGTTACCAAAATAAGTAGTTATTCGTGTGCTTATACGCAGTTAAAAAATAAGTGGTTACAAGTTGTTAAATAATACGACTTATTTATATACTTACTAGTGGTTAAAAAATAAGTAGTTACCAAATTCACATTATCTTTATAAATAAATAAGTAGTCGCGCGTAAGCTAGACTGCTTATAAAAATGGCTTCGCCTAACAAAACTAACTAGTACTGACGCCGAATTGTAAGTAGTAAACAATTTTAGTTTCATTATATAACCACTTATTTGGTAATGAAATATTTTGCTGGGAGGAAGTGTTTGAGAGCGTCTTGAAAAGACGGAAATCTCCTAATATGCTGAGATAGAAATGAAACGCGATAAAAATTAAAGATTTTTAAAAAGTAAATTAAAATTGTGAAAATTCGACGTCCAGTTCTTAACAGATTCTTAGTCACAAGCGTATTTGATATATAATGGTTCGGCTGCAATAACAAAATTAGTCATGACTAAGTACAAAGTTTTTGTTTTTTAACTTAATTCTAATCCGAATTTCTGTGATTTCAAAAGAATTTCTTTTGTCGCAAGAAAAAAAAGCTGATCAACGATCATCATTCTATAGACAATAAATGATGTTTCTAACAAGGCCCCATCAAAGTAAGTGACACTGTCTGAATAGCTGGAAACTACATGTCTGCCTAGCTTGGTTTGAAATAAAGTAGTACGATAACACAGTTGTTGAAAGAGTCGCCAACAGATAGTAGGAACCGATAGTTAGGGACACGAGTTTACAAATGATTTTTTTCTTTTTGCTATTGTGGAACAAACATCTATGAGGCAAAAATAAAAACGAAAAAAAACTGGTAGCAAACAACTCAATTTGTGCTGTTATTTCTACCGTTAACAGGAAGTGGCATATTATGTGTGTCACATGAAATTTCCGCCTACAGGCGAATACTTTAACTGTATAGACATTAAAGAGTGAATAGGATATCT
This sequence comes from Leucophora obtusa, assembly GCA_949987735.1. Lineage (NCBI taxonomy): Eukaryota > Metazoa > Arthropoda > Insecta > Diptera > Anthomyiidae > Leucophora > Leucophora obtusa. Next base: position 105,543,450 of record OX465299.1, on the reverse strand, counting down.
GTAAGTCAGTTACATAGTGTCAGTTATTTATTCTTTGCTCTCTTCATCATAAAAAAACTTGATATTTGTGTGCGCGTTTGTGTTTGTCTGGTATCAATATATTTGTGTAGTATAGACAGAAGTTTGAAGAATAATTTAAGAAACAGTTAAAAATTATTCGTACTACCAATATCACAGTAGTACAACAAAATTACAAAAATGTTATGCATTGCAATTGATATAATCTGAGCGATGATGATGAATGGAAAACAACTGTATAAACAACCATCAACAACAATTGTTGGCTTTATTTCAACTTAAAAAAATGTATTCTTTAATCCGCACATTTTCAAAGAAGTATAAAATCAATGAGTGTACAAAAAAAACCGAAACATTTTTGAATTAAGTTAAAACTCAAACTTATTTGAAAAAGAAACTCAAGCGAAAAGTTGGCGACGCACATGAATATTCAGCACGCGAAACAGCAAACTTTTCAACAGAAAAAAAAACAAACAGCAACACAACCAAGTTAAGAAAGAATACTATTAATAAATTAAACGGAGAGCGATCAAAATACAGCATTTCCAATTTTGTTTAAGAATAACCGAGGATTATACTTTTGGCCTTTAGGACGACGAACAAAGATTCTGCCATCTGGTCCTATCCTGTTAATTTTTGTTTCGTCACTCCATAACACGTTTTTCCAAAAACTAATGGGATTTTCCTTATGGGTTCTGGAAGGTTAGTCGTTTTGAAATATTTTTTTTTGAGAGTAGGGGCTTATTTCTGGAAATGCGCCCAAACAAATTTGCCTCGCTTAGTCTTCTTCTGACAAGTCTGCTTGATATTTCCATGTTAAAATTTTCATTAATATCCGATGCTATCTGCCTTGATGACTTGAATGGATCAATTTCCACCATTCGTACTATAGCTGCATCCGTACGCTCATCTGTTTTTCGTGGCCTTGGCTTCCGAATTTTACCGTTAGTCAATATATCGGGATCCTCAACACAAGAATTAATTGCATTATCTCAGCAATTTCCGCTACTTTTTTCCATCTTCATACATTTTCCATATGATCCGCCTTTCCTCACCTGTGGTATGTTTTCCTGATCCCATTTTAAAAATGTTTTAACTTTTGAACTACGAAAAATATTTATTGCTTTGAATTAAATCTACACGACTACTGCCTATTTTAAGTAAATTGTGCCATTTATATGTCCACTTTAAATCAGCATTGTTAACGCTAAAATGATCACGGTAAATAATAAGCAAAACATAATGGAACATTTTAGCACTATTAAGACAAACATATTTTTCAACCACAAGCAGAAGATATAAAACTTGCATTTTTAAATATATTTAGTTGGAAAATATTTAAATTTATGCGCAATTTAAATTTGTGCCAATTATATGTCTATAGCTGTATATACATATATATTAGGCCGGGTCGATTTGTGGGGAGGCAAAAAAATCGCCCATGGCTCAGGGAAAATCGTATTCTAGGGATCAAAATAAGAAACTTTGCCGAAGGAACCATACCTCTAAAACGAATTCTACCCCAACTGTTGACTTTTGTCCCGTAGGGTCAAGTTTTGAAAAATCACACTTTGACCCATTTAGAGTGCCCCAATCGAGTCCAAATGTATGACCGACCCCCACTAACTTCGGAGGGCCGATCCACCCATGCCAGTGGCACACCCCCTTGAACTCCCCTGGGGGGTTCCCCATACAAACATTTTAAAAAATCACCATTTTTGGCACTTTATTTTATTATTTTTTATTTATTTTATTTATTTTTATTATTTTATTTATTTTTTCTGCTTAGAAATTTATTTAGTCAGAACATATGTAAATGAAAAAATTAATTTAACTTAGTAATAGAAAAGAAAAAATAAAAAATTACTGTTTGAAGTCTTTTTTGCTTTCAAGTCTGGGCAATTTCGCACGGCTCTCTAATGTCGTCGCCATAACAGCCTCTACATTTTCCGGTATAACTCGTTTGGAAACGCTAGCTAGCAATTGAACGTGTCGTTCTGTTTCTTGTATGTGTGATGGAATTTTTGGATCATTAAACGGTGGATCATCTTGATTTAAATATTCTTTCAAAGTATCGTATGGAATGCTTCGCGTGAATGGTGGTTCAAATACGTCATTTATGTCATTCATATTGATCATTTCCATGTAACTTGTGCAATAAAAGTTTATATCTGGTTTTTTATAAGATCTAAGTCCCGTTGGGTCGTCAACATCGGTTCGATAGCGTAGAATTATCTTGATAGCACAGTAGCGCTTTTCTTTGTTATCATCAAACAACATTGATAACAAGATATTTTCCGAATGCGCATAATATGAATTATCTGTAATTACTTTATTGACAATTTTGCGTAAACGAGGTTCTAGAAATCTTGACCAACTAATGAATTTGAAAAATAATCTACTACCGTACACGACAGAGCTGTAATACTTGATATTGAAGTACATTGGCACATAACATGTAATTATAAATTCAACCAGTATTCTTAAATTTGCATCTGGATTTTCCGTTGTCACATATAATCGTAATAGTCTAGCGGCCTTGGTGAGCCACCGAGAATGTACAATTTTCCCTGGTTTGATGTTTGCCAGATCCACTGAAACCACGCCGCTAGAAATTGCATGGGCCATGTCGTATAAGTACTTGGAATCGGTGGAAAATTCAATTTTTTCTGGAGCAGGGGGCATATTTTTCAACTCAATTTTCTGAAAGCCGTCCACCACCTGAAAATATATAAAAATAACACAATTAAAAACGGTTAACAATTATAATAAATGAGTGATAGCAATAACTTACCGGAAGAGTTTCACAAGTTTCGATTTGACGGCTCAATTTTCCGGTTGCCGATCTTGGTCCAGTGCTGGTTGATTTATCCAAAGCTTCAAACAAATGCCGAAACGGAAGTTCGTTGAAGTGTAGAAGGCAAACGAACCAATGCAATGGTCTTTTTAACAGCAATTCGAATCGTCGTATAATTCCACCGTTTGGGCCAGTGTTTGTTGGCTCACCGTCAGTGCATATGCCAATTAATGCATCCAGTGATATATTTTTATCGTTGAAAAAATCATTTAATTTGGTTGTTTTGTATTCAGCGGTTTCATGTTCCAGTCTTACGTAACCAATCAATTCAGAATTCGGTTCTCTCAAAATAACAAGATGAGGTTCTTTTACCATTCTAGTATGATACTTCTCATCAATTGTATCTCTCGTTAAAGTATCATCTTTTCTGCCATCGAATGAAAATGCTAACAAATTGGTATCATCTATCCGTTTGCGAAGCACTTCTTGTCTGCATTTCTCTTTTTCTCGGCGAACTTTCGATTTATCCATGATGAGAGGTTTGCCATGGATATCTTTCATTTTAAAATCTTGGAAAAGAGCTGTTCCCATTGCTGATGCTACTCTATCAGGCACGCCAAATCTGTCACATACCAAGGCAAAGTTAAAACAATCGTATCTCTGTGTGTATTGTGAACTTGTGCTTATATCCAAATCTTCTTGAACCGGTGGCGGTGCGTATGTTGAATCATCGGGATCTTGGTATGTTGGCATTGATGACATAGACGTTGCTCCTTGCTCTTCAATTTCCATCGCAAATCCATCCATTGTTAGACTTCTCTGATTATGTTGATCGTGCATAAACTCTTTGAGGCGTTCGGGAACCAAACCGCATGCACATGGAGCTGCCTTCAAATCGCATTTACATGTTCCAATGAAAAAAATTGTTTCCAGAGATTTTACATACTCTGTAAATTGTTGGGGTTTGTTTCTTCTCTTGATTTGCTCTTGATATTTGTCAAGCAATCTATTCAATTTATTACATACACTTTTTTTCAGCATTATTTCCATACCAAGTTTTTCCCAAATTCCAATCAACTTATCTTGTACTTGAATAGTTAATGCTTTATAGGACAACTTTTTTTGTTCGCTCAAGTAAAAATAATATCTCAAGATATCCAGATGGGTTGGTAAATTAAGATCAGTCAAATCAGTAGACACACCAAAAACAGTAACATCATGCCTGGGTATATGACTCATTGGGTTTTCGATAGTTGTTGATGTTGTTATTGCTTCATCTTGCGGTGTAGAGGATGGTGGATTCATTGTAAACTTCTTGATTTGGAATGATTTTTTTTTAAATATTTTTTTATCTCAAATTAGCACTTCACACTTCGAGTTCTTCACAACGACTTAATGCATTCACAAAAACTGTTGCGTTATATATGGTCTAGGAGACGAGGTAATAAGAATGAAATGGTAATTTCAATTCTACCTGTAACCGATTTTGATGTCAAAACTGCCCATAAAGTACTTACATGTAAATTAAACGTTAATCTGACCACAAATTCTGTTAAGCAAGTGCGCCTTTTATTACTTCTGGAAAATCCTTTATGATAATTTTATGCTCAATTCTACCTGTAACCGATTTAGCTTAAGTAAGTTTACGACATGCAGCTGTGTCTTGTGGTGGCTTAAAAAACCCATACAACCTATTTTACGACCTGCAACAGAACGACACGTTCAATTGCTAGCTAGCGTTTCCAAACGAGTTATACCGGAAAATGTAGAGGCTGTTATGGTGACGACATTAGAGAGCCGTGCGAAATTGCCCAGACTTGAAAGCAAAAAAGACTTCAAACAGTAATTTTTTATTTTTTCTTTTCTATTACTAAGTTAAATTAATTTTTTCATTTACATATGTTCTGACTAAATAAATTTCTAAGGAGAAAAAATAAATAAAATAATAAAAATAAATAAAATAAATAAAAAATAATAAAATAAAGTGCCAAAAATGGTGATTTTTTAAAATGTTTGTATGGGGAACCCCCCAGGGGAGTTCCAGGGGTGTGCCACTGGCATGGGTGGATCGGCCCTCCAAAGTTATTGGGGGTCGGTCATACATTTGGACTCGATTGGGGCACTCTAAATGGGTCAAAGTGGGATTTTTCAAAACTTGACCCTACGGGACAAAAGTCAACAGTTGGGGGGTAGTAGAATTTTAGAGGTATGGTTCCTTCGGCAAAGTTTCTTATTTTGATCCCTAGAATACGATTTTCACTGAGCCATGGGCGATTATTAAATCGACCCGCCCTAATATATATATATTCCCATCGTTCCTATAAGGAGCATAGGCTTCGAACTAAAGTGTACATTTGAAAAATTTAGATAGTAAGGGCGATTATTTGTAAGAAACAAAACTTTTTTTTCATATTTCTTTTAAAAATTTTACCAAGATTTTAGGTTTTACTACTTAAATTTTGAATAAGTTAAGCATTAAACACATAGACGACTGCAGCTACACGACTACAGCCTGTCAAAAATAAAATACACACGTTTATATGAAAACGATTATTTTGACACCAACACAGCTACACGGCTACACGACTACTTTTGCCACTGTAGTCAACTTAGGATAATTTCTATTTTTGTTGGCTACAAAACAAAAATAGTGTTGACTATATAACAAAATATGTAAAACAGGACAATTTTTATCGCTAGAGGCGAAATAAAATCGCTAGTTCTGACTAAAAAATCACTGTTATGGGAACACTAAAGAAACAGCTGTTTATATTTTACAATTGTTTGAAGGTTTCATTAATTTATATTTGGAATTGTGATGTTTTGTAATTGTAATTTTATTGTGATGTTTTGTAAAAAAAAATGAATCTTACAAAATTAACAAAATATTCCTCAGCCATTATTTTAGAAGCACAAAACCAAAAAAGATTAACATTATCAAAACGTCAAATTTTTTGCATCATCTGTTTACTATGCTGGTGTCGTTTTCAAAAAAATTAAGTAGCTGACTATACGACTACAATTACAGCCAGCAGCATTTGTAGTCGTGTAGTCATGTAGCCGCAGTCGTCTATGTGTTTAATGCATTATGCGAAAAATCTTTATTAAATCACCCTTATTCTAGTTGTAGACGTCGACACAAATCGATGTCGTATTTTGTCGTCTTTTTAAAATTGGTATTCCACTTGTCGTTATCGATATGTATCGATGACTTTTGACTAATATTTGGTATTCTTTAAGAAAATTTAACGAAGATATTGTATTGAGACGACTCTGATTTTGTCGTCGCCATTTTTGGTAACGATATTTGAAAGTAAAGTGATTGTTTTTTTCTAATTTTCGATGAACAGTCGTCGTCGTTACAAAATTTTTACGGAATACCACATTGGTGTCGATGTCGAAAGAAAGTGATATTGACTTAAAAACGACAACGACGTCGACAACTAGAATAAGGGTGATTGAAATGGTCCTAATTAATGGCAAAGATTTTTTTTTGTGTGTCATATAAATTGATTCCCTTTTAAAAGATTTTAACAATGACATTTTTGTTTTGGTATTTAAAATGTTTTTTATGACTAAAATTAAAAAATCCTATTCCAAACAAAAACAATTTAAAAATTTTAATATTTTTAAAATTTCCCGTTTTCCCGGGAAAAATATCTTATTCCCGGCAAACTTTTCCCGGGATTTCCCGCCCGGTAATATTTAGATGAAACGAGTTTGTCAGTGAAACATTGACCACAAATCTCAATTTTCTGGTGAATTACTTTTGTAAATTTTTTTAACACTAAACCCAATTTAGAAGAAATTAAAAATGGTGCTATGTATTTTTTGTTTTGTTTAAAGCACCACCGTTTGTTTATTTTTTGCGAAAATAATTGTCAATCTTCTTTTTAAAATTGATTTGGTTGGAAAGTTTGAGTTTCTTATGTGACTTTCTAATATCTGAAATTTTTTTGCTGTAGTTATCATGGTACTGGGCTTTGACCACACAAACATTTTGTTAACGCAGCAAGGTGGAACAGAATCAGAATATTTTACAATTCTGTAAATCCAACATGTTTCAGAATTCAAATTTTTGAAAAAAAATTTTATATTTTTATTTTTTAAAAGAAAATTTGTTGATACACATACTGCAAGGAAATTTCATGTTAAGGTCTGCCTTGCTACCATTAACATAAAAATTAAAGAAAACAGGCAAAATTTTACAAATACGGTATTTTTAAAATTGTTCCTGTATTCCCGACATTTAACCTTGGGTTGAACAGGGCTTATGCCATCACATTACGGGCGCCTTCAGCTTCCATTCCAGCGTTGCACTCGGAGAGAAATTGTTTTAATTTAAATAGAAACAGTTAAATTTTGAGGAGTATGGGAGAGAATAATTAGCAAGTAAGTAATATTTTTGCATGCAATGTATTTGAATGAAGTAGCCTTTCTGAAAAACATAAATACTTTGTTCTGAAAGAAACTTTTAATATGGATAAAATACCATTGTTTTAATATTCAAATTTAAAAGCACGCTACTTTAATCCTGAAAAAGATATTGCATTGAAATTACCTTTGGTTAATAGAATAATTTGTTATAATATTTTCAGAGAAATTGGCCTGGATTTGCTTTTGTAGAAGGCAAAAACACAGACCAGCTTATAGCAAAATGCTAAATTTTAGTTTAAAATGCAAATAACTTTTGTACTTTGTAGATCCTAGAAATGTTACGTCTTTAAAACTCGGTTTGTAAATAGAAAAATGGCAAAACTTTGGAGTCGAATGGCATAGCTCCCACAGTTTTGGCCATCCAAAACTTACAGTGTGAAATTTCATATCAGCCCAGTGTAGAAAATCATTACCAGATATGTGGTTATGTAACTACATACTTGGTAATGGTAACTACTTACTTTTGTTATTACATTTCTTATTACATACCTTTATATGGGGATGTCGCGAAAAATACTGAGTTGTCGTTACACACCAGCATACGAAAAATCAAAAAATATATCGTTACCTATGTGCTTACCAGTACTGACAAAAATAATGAGTCTAAAAATAGATTTTCAAACAAATAAATTATATAAAAAAAATATTTTTTATTGTATTTTTTTTTTAATAAAATTTGCTGGTGCGGGAATTGAACCTGGGTCTACAGATTGCCAGTCAACAGCTCTACTATCTGAGCTATATCGACATGTAATATTTAATAGATAAAAATATAATTGACCTGCTGCACACAAGTAAGCTTACTCGCCAATATACAAAAAATCAAAAAATATGTGGTTACATATATCCTTACCAGTGTTAAAAAAATATTGAGTCTAAAAATTGATTTCAAAAAATTTTCAAAAAAATCTAAAAAATTATTTTATATTTGAAATAATGATAAAAATAAGTCATTATCCGTAACTCATTATTATATGTTTTAAAATAATGCAGAAGGTAAGTGGGTGTCATTACCGGTACTCCAAAAAATAATGATATGTCATTCCGTTTCTACACTGGGAGGCGGTAAGAAATGGCGAAAATTTTTCCAAAATATTTGTATTCTTCTCCAATGTGCCTAGTAGAGTTTTTTTTGAAATAGTATGAATAATATATTGCTTGTGTAATTTCATACGGTTTTGGATAATTTTTGACCTAAAGCTGTGTAATTTTTTGTTTTACTGGTGGCAACACTGAGCTCTAGGAGCTTACGGGGTATCATCTGGTCTAGTCATGGAGTGTATGGGAATTCTCAACGAACTCGGTAGGAACAACTCCCTTACACTGGGATGAATTCCTGGTCATGAAGGGCACGTGGGTAACGAAAGGGCTGATTGCCTAGCGAATTGTGGAGCCCGTCGACCATTCATCGGCCCGGAACCATTCTTTCGGATACCTAGGGGGTACGCTAGGGAAAACCCCAGGCAATGGAGAGAGACTGATTTTGCTAAGCATTGGCAAACTTCAACTGGCCAAAGGCAGGCCAAAAGATTTAATTCCTTGTCCAGCGGAGTATCAAGGCGACTATTGTCACTTGACAGTGGTAACCTTAGGACCCTGACGGGATACTTAACTGGGCACTGTGGGCTCAGGTACCAGCTTCACAAACAGGGCCGGTCAGACACTGATGTTTGCAGGTTTTGTGAGCTGGAAAGTGAGACATCGGAGCATATTTCTGGGTGACCGTTTCGTGTCATCTTCGAACATTTTGGGAAATTCTCATAACGGGATTATTGGCTTTATTGGTAGCCTGAATCTCTAGGGAACTCTAGGCAGCGCAAAAGATCTATATTGGTCGCGGTGTGTAGTGCCTTCGTATCTAATCTAATCTAGTATACAAATTTTTATTATTGTTGGTTTTTAATTTTTATTTAAAAATAAAAATTGTTTTTTTCGAACTTTTTTAATTGATTAATTAGAATATTATTAATTCAGTTCGAGGCCAATTTCCTTATTATGAATTAACAATAATAAGTAATTTTTTTTCAAAAGCTGTTGTTTTTCTTCATCAGGATACTCTCCTTCACAGAGGTTTTGCTTTCAAAAACCTCTGCACTTTCAGGAATGAAAAGACGATCGTTCTTTAGAAAAGAACAAGTACTTATTATTGTTAATTTGTATTCCGAAATCTTTGGCATCTTTGATGCCTTCTTTTGCTGCCTTAATTTCCCCTTTGACAAAATTCCTTTCAAATGGCCTAAATTCTGCAAAGTTTGGTGGATTCGAAGCACCAAAAACACCATATGATTTAAGTACCGCTGCAAGGCAGCTTTGCTGTGATAACATGAGGCTAGGTCGCGCCAAAAGAAAGTAGACGCTCCAAGGTGTCTAACAAAAGGCTTTAGTCGCTTCTCCAAGCACTCTTTGATATAAATTTCCGACTTTATTGTACCTGTGGTCACGAAAGACTTTCGATTGCGTTTTTGTCTAAATTTGTCGTCCACATTCCCCCGTGAGTCTGTTTTGCTTCCGCGTTCTTTACAGTATTCCTATGTGGAATTTTTTTGTACTTTAAAAGTTTTCGGCCAGCGTCCTTTCTGACCCTGCGTAAAAACTCCGAACAAAAAAACTAAGCGAAAGAAACGTTTTCGTTTTGGAGTATTTTTACATGCTCTTAGATGATATTGACCAGGTCCGGGGAGGATCCCGAGAGCCTATAATTTGATCATATTTTACGGCTTACTATAATTACAAATAAAACTGCAGTTTTACTAATTTTTTATTTAAATTAAATTTTCCAAAAATGTGTTAGAATCATTTTGAATAAATAAATAAATTTTGTTAAGTTGAGAGAATTACTTTTCGAGATTTAAAAAATATTAATTTTAGAATTCTTTTAGAAAATTTTTTTTAAATCGATTGGAATGTTTTGTATTCTTTGTATTATGTAGATGATCAACTTTCTTTTTTGAGCAAAATCTAAATTATCTGTTTGATCTAACTGTACCAATAAAGACAAAAATTATTAGTAATGAACAAAAACCCTGGTTTTCACATCAAATTAAAACTTATATCAATCAAAGAGATTTTGCGTATGCTCGTTGGAAAAGATTTAAAACTACAATGCTTCATGAGGATTATCTGACTGTTAAAAGAAAAACAAATAAAATGATTAAAAAGGCCAAATCTGTTTTTTACGCTGAAAAGTTTTCTTCCGCCATTGACTCCAAAAGAACATGGCAAACGATACGCGAAGTTGGTATCGGCAAATCTACGAATCAAGAACCATGTTCGATTGATGCCGATACAATCAATGAAAAGTTTTTAAATGTACCCATGGTTCAAGCAGATCAAAATTATTATATCAATAATAATTCGAATAACAATTCTGAATCTTTTTTTTTTTCTTTTGCTGCAGTAGACCAAGGTGACGTTTTATCTAGTATGTTGTCTATAAAATCCAACTCTATAGGAGTGGACAGAATTAATCTCAAGTTTCTAAAGATTCTATTACATCAACTACTTCCAATAATAACATTTTTATTTAACAAAATATTAACTTTAAGTTACTTTCCCTCGAATTGGAAAATAATAAAATCGTTCCAATACCCAAAGCTGGTGCTGATTATAGACCAATAGCGATTCTTCCATTTCTCTCTAAAGTATTTGAACGTATTATGCATAACCAATCTTGGATAACAATAACTTACTAACAGATCGTCAATCTGGGCTTAGAAAGAAACACAGTGCATAACGGCCTTCGTTGATGTTACAGGGGAGATTAGGGGGAAACTTGATGATGGCAAGACTACATTTTTAATACTTTTAGATCATTCAGAAGCGTTTAATACCGTGGATCATAACATTCTTTGTTACAAACTTAATCATTTTTTTAATTTCTCTTCAACCGCTACTCAGTTATTATCAACATACTTACGTAACAGATATCAGTATGTTGAAACTACCCAGGTAGAAATAGCCGACGTTGCAACAAAAATTGTACTGGGAGAGCCCTGTTTTTTAGGAAATGCCGGTACTACTTAAAACGTGCTTTGCCAGTACTGTTTTCTGAAAATTAACGAGCTTTTTTTAATTTATTAACATTAAAAATATTATAAATTTTATGTATATTTGCATCTATTACACAATTATTTATGTAAGAGAGACATAGCCATTCTTTTCTCGTGAAGTTTCGAAAGAATACATTAAAAATCTGTGATGTACACTAAAAGGACGGTAAAGTACTAGTAAACTACTAAATTTGTAATTAAATGTACTGAGATAATACCAAAAAAATAAAATCCCAAGCCTGCGCCAACGTTGGGAAATAACTACGGCCAAGCGTTTATTGGTGTTATCATTTCGACCACATGCCAGTACAGTGAAAGTCGAAAATCCGACGCATTGCCAGTACATGTACTACCGTCTGCAATACCGGGCCGACATTGTACCGTTTGTATTTTTCTACCTGGGTAGAATCCAAAAATCCAAGGCACTGCCTGTAACAAGAGGAGTACCTCAGGGGTCCATTGTTGGCCACTATTATTCTCACTGTACTCTAATGACCTCCCAGGCATTTTAACAAATTGTAATGTAAGAATGTACGCGGATGACGTTCAACTTTATACCAGTTGTATTAATGCCTTAATTGACCAGTGTATTATCTCTATTAATCAGCAACTCGATCGTATTTATACATGGGTAACGTCAATTGGTTTAGGAATAAATCCAAAAAAATCTAAATGCATTGTAATTCAAAAACGACTTGCCAAACTAATACCCAATATATTTATAAATAATCAACAAATTGAAATAGCAAAATCTGCTAAGAATCTCTGAATTTTTTTTAATGACACTCTTTCGTGGTCAAACCACAGTAACTATGCTTGTGGTCGCACAGTCTCTATGATTAGAACTCTTTGGCGGACCCAGCATTGTACACCTATGAGAATAAGAATACTACTTGCCAAAACTTATCTGAAGCCCCTTTTACTGTATGGTTGTCAGCTATTTGCTAAATGTGATACTAGTAAAAAGAAATTGAACGTTGCCTTTAACAACATAATCCGATACTTGTATGGACTTAATAGGCGTTCTAGTGTATTTTTGTTTTCATCTCAGCTATATGGGCTTTCTTTGGATAATCTACTAAACATAAGAGTTTTAGTTTTCCTACATAAAATAATATATACCCATAAACCTGATCATCTGTACAGCAGACTTTGTATTTCAGATATAAGCAGGGGAAAAAGAATTAGATCATTTGGATACAAAAGTTTAATTTCGGAGTGGCATTTCTACATATTGTTATTGTTACAAAAACAATTTGTATGGAAAACAACGCAATGCAAGGCGTTGCGTATTACAAAATAACCCCCTAAATAAAATTAACAAACTTTTCTGTTGAGCCAACAGGCAGAGTGTAGTATTTAGCAAATCTGATAATTTCAGCAGTTATTTCTGCAAGGTCAGTTTTAAATAATTTTTAGTAGCTTCTTCTGATGTTTTTATAGGTTGATTTCTATGATTCTAAAATCGTTTAAACCCAAGGACAAAATAAGCTTGATTTTGACATAATTCTAAAACTCCTCTTCAAAATTTTTAAAAATTTGGTTAAAGAAAATATAAGAAATTGTTTTTTTTTTCCTTCTTAACTCTTAAATGCATGATCTCTTCGATTTTAACCATTTTTTATATATGATTTCTAAAGTCGTGTATATTTCAAGAAAAATACCAAAAAAAAATTATTTAAAAAAAAGGTGATTTTTATTGAAAAATATGTTTTTTTGCCAAATAGCTAAATTGTGATTATTTTAACGTGTATAAAAAAAAAAAAATATATAAACTATAATTTCTAGATTTATTGTCGCCGAAATGAATTTTATTGCGACAATACCACTTTGAATATTTAAACAAATATTTTTGAATATTATACTTTTTGTAAAAAAACGCGTGTTTTAGATTTTTCACAAATATACAGAGCAAAACCAAGATTTTTACTCTAACTGTTTAAAAATTCTACGCTAAACTATAGGAGCACTATGTACAGAAGGGCCCCTAATATCCAAAAATGCAGTTTTGTGCATCAAGTGGAGTTTTTTATTAAAAAACCGGTATGTTGCCAAATGGCTGCACCATGCATTTAAGGGTTAATTTCATTAAATACACCTTAGAATAAATGAAAAACAAAATTACAGGTATCAATTCGACAGATCAAAGTGTGCAGCGCTTTGATTTTAGCGATTTTCAAGGAACACCGTTTGTTGTCACTTTTTGGTGAGCGCCAACCAACAGTTGGCCACTGTTAATAATCAGGTAACAGGCCAAGACTGTCAAGATTGTTAACGCCAGATTGGTTTGCCAACATTTTGTCAATCGTATTTTTCTGCCTGGGTGGATACGATGAGTTTCGATTGAAAATTACCCAAATTAAAAAACTTTACGAAAGTTGGCTTAATATAAATATGGGTACTTCAGTGTATTTCCATGGTATCGCTCTTTCCCTTAATTGAATTTCGCTAAATATATATACATAGTTGAGTCTTAAGTTATCCTAATTATTTGCTTGTTTACATAAACGATTATTAATAAGATACTTTTCAGTGTAATATAAACTCATTGTCAGTGTCTGTCCACGTAGTGCTTATAACAATTTCCCTAAAAAGAAATTATTGCTGGGATTTTTTATGGAGACATTTGAAATGGAAATAAAGAACTCCTAATGTTTTTTTGTTTTTGAAAAGTTTGCTCTTGGAATTTCAACTAAATTTTAATTATTTCAATTAAACAATTTTTTAGCTTTTAGTCTGTTTAACTGTGTTGTGTTGTTTTCTTTTCATTTCTCCATCTTAATTTAATTGTTTCTAGGGCACCCTTCTACACCGTGTGACAGTAAAATATAATAAAATTGTTGAGTCTGCTTTTGAAGCTGTCAGACGTTTTGCCTTAATATTTAAATGTAGCCACAATGTTTAAGCAGTTGTTAATGGCAACTTAAACTGAATAAATAAAGTAAAGCGTTTGTATGTGAGAATATGTGAATGGAAGCTAAAATAACATTTATTTCGTTAAAAGTTCATAGAAAGTATTTTGAAACAAATAAAAAATGGTCAAAATCAACCAAGCATAGCCAGATAACAGTACCAATCTAGCGTATAGAAATTTAAACAGAATACATTTTTCGTCAGAGTGATTAAAATTATATTAAATTATTAAAGCCCGTATATATATATATTTGTTCCTTTTACTCCTGCAAGGAGCATAGGGCCGTATGAACCTTGCTTAATTTTGTATTGACTTGATATTGGATTGATGAAATGAAACAGCAAATATTAGAGAGAGTAAAAAAATGCAATTTGTAAACAAATAAACAGTGATGCGCACTTTGTTCCAAAGAATAATCGCTAAAATTTGTTTTCTAATTAATTACACATGCAATTATACAATTACATGAAATTATACAAGACAAGACTTTTTTCGCTATATGCCAGAAACGGACAAATTTTTTTGTAAAAGTTTCTCGCGTGCCACCTTAATTTTAGTTGTCTTTTAAAATCCCGTTTTGAAAATTTTGAAAAATTTTTTTAAAAATGTACATACATATTTACTCGTATCAGCCCTTAGGATAACACCCATGAAATAACTCCCAAAGGGAAAAATTAAATAACATCCAAGAAATGACGTAACAATGTTTGGGGGTTATATAATTTTTACGGGTTTATTTAATCTTTAAATATTGAGATTATTTCAATATGAAAAAATCCTCAATGAAATAAAATTGAAATAGTTTAAAAAATCCACTTTTTTGGATTTAATAAATCCACTTTTTGTATGAAAAATTCTAAATCCAAGTGATTAAAAAATGCGCTTATTATTAACTTTTTACTATTTATTTTTTTTTTAACATTATTTCATTGCAAATTATTTTACTTTTTCCTTTGGGGGTTATTTAATTATGAAACTTGTTTTCAGTCTTTATTTCATTGAGGGTTATTTCGTAGTACCGATTTTCCCTCTGAAAAAAACTTATTTTTTAGATCCAATTTTATTACGAGTTGTTATCCATTTTTGTGCAATTTTCTGGCACTTTTTATTTCTCCGATAATGATGCATTTTCTCATCGGAACATTTAAACTTCTTTCAATATGGAATTTTAGAAACTTTCGCAGAATTTTTTTTACAAAAAATTTCACCTTTTTAAATTTGGCAGGAAAATTTTCTGATGAACGAATTCACGAGTTCTGTATTAACCATATTTCTGTAAACAAAAAATGGTTTTAATACCGAGTTTTAACATTTCAAAAGACGATTTACAATATCTATGAAAAATTTCACCATTGTCGAGTAAAATCACACATTTCTGCTGGTCTTCTTAAAAAGTTTAAATTTTTTTAAAATATTCAACAAAACGTCGCGTGCCACCCAAAATTCACTCCCGTACCAATTCTGACACGCGTGTAATAGTTTTGCCAGCCCTGGTTTAGGGTTATTCAATAGTAGTGCAGATTTTTGAAAGGAAGTATTTGTGGAGGTTTTTTTAAATTTTTTTTTTTTTGCTATAATTGGTACTACAGTCTTTGGCAAATTAAATCAGTTGAAGAACGCGAGCATTGCGGGATTTTTCTTATCGTGACATGATAAGTAACTTTTTATGGCCTGAATTATGGCATGGACTTGGAACACATGTGGTTTCAACAGGACGGTGCCACTTGCCATTCTGCGCATGAAACAATGACCCTACTGCGAACGAAGTTCCCAGGACGCATTATTTCAAGTAACAACGAGGTCAAAAGGCCGCCTAGATCTTGCGATTTGTCATCATTGGACTTCTTTCTCTGGGGTTATGTGAAGAGTATGGTCTATGTTAATAAGCCGGAGACGATTCCAGAGCTGAAGAACAAAATCATACGCGTTATAAATGATATACAGCCCGAACTATGCCAATAAGTCATGGAAAATTTCGATACGCGCAACTTGTGTTGCCAGAGATGTCGCGGTGGACAATTAACGGACATTGTGTTTCATACGTAAATGCCATAGACCAGGGGTGACAAGACTTTTTTGCTGCATGCCAAAAACGGACAATTTTTTTTGTAAGTGTTTCGAGTGCCACCTTAATTTTAGTTGTTTTTTAAAAGCCATTTTTTGAAAATTTGTAAAATTTCTATTAAAAATATCGTCGCAAATGTACATATTTATCGGCGCTATGGATAACCACCATGAAATAACTCCCAATGGGAAAAATTAAATAACATGCAAGAAATGACGTAAAAGCGTTTGAGCGTTATTTAATTTTTGGGGGATTATTTAATCTTTAAATATTTAGATTATTTCATTATGAAAAAATCCCCAATGAAATAAAATTAAAATAGTTTAGACATCATTGCCTTTTAATTTTTTTTTGGAAGTTATTCCATTTTTGGTGGTTATTTCATTATGTTAAAATTGAAATTTTTGGGCGCCATTAATTATTTATGTACGTAAGAAACTAGTTGAAAAGTGTGCCTCAGGCAAAAATTAATGGTTAAAATAATGAATCAAAAGCGAACATTATGGATTTTAACAGAGAAATTTCTAAAGGGTTCTTCAACAGGGACGCTACAAAAGTAGAAAGACAGGGACAGCAAACGACGCCATATTTCTTGCCGATCTTTTGACATTTCTCTTCAGTAAGGTTTGCCATTTCATGATGGAAAGATATACGAGCCAACAACGAGTCGAAATTATTAACATTTACTACCGACATTCGGAGTCAGTGGCCTCAACGTTAAGAGCGCTACGTCCAATTTATGGTCGTCATAATGAATGGCTTCGTCAATAAACAAAATATGCGTTATTGGTCAGACAGCAATCCACACGTACTCCATGAGTCATCATTGCATCCCGAAAAAATTACGGTTTGGTGCGGTTTATGGGCCGGCGGCGTCATTGGGCCGTACTTCTTCCGTGATGATCAAGACCGGCACGTTACTGTGAATGGGAATCGCTACCGTTCAATGATAACCGAATATTTTTGGCCCCAATTGGATGATATGGACTTGGAGGACATGTGGTTCCAACAGGACGGCGCCACAAGCCACACAGCGAATGTCACAATCAATTTATTGCAAACCAAGTTTGGAGAACGTGTTATCTCACGAAATGGTCCAGTCGATTGGCCGCTTCGGTCGTGCGATTTGACGCTGTTGGACTATTTCCTGTGGGGCTACGTCAAATCTATGGTCTATGCCAACAAGCCAGCGACGATTGATAAACTTCGTACGAATATCGGCCGATTTATGCTTGAAAACCGTCTAAAATTGGGTTCAGCGTCTGGACTTCTGCAAGCGTGCCCGTGGTGGCCATGCAAAAGAGATCGATTTCCATACATAATGGCATCGAACGTACTTTCACAGGAATAAAGAATTTCATTGATACCCAAAACCGTTTGTTTTATTTAAAAAAACTTTTGTAGCGCTCTTATTGAAAAACCCTTTATTTCAGATAAAAGGGCTCTGCGAAACACGATCAAAACCCAATTTCAAATTCCAATTATTTATTTATTTATTTTTTTTAACATTATTTCAATGCAGATTATTTTATTTTTTCCTTTGTGGTTATTTCATTATGAAACTTATTTTCATTTGAGCACCTATTTCCCCTCTGAAAAAAAAATTAATTTTTTAGATATAATTTTATTACAAGTTGTTTTCCATTTTTGTGCAATTTTCTGGTACTTTTTATTTCTCCGATTACGAGGCATTTTTTTATCGAAACATTTAAACTTCTTTCAATCCAGAATTTAACAAATTTTCCCAGAATTTTCTGATAGTCGAATTTACGAGTTCTGTATTCAACATATTTCTATAAACAAGAAATGGTTTCAATAAAGAGTTTTAACCATTTTAAAAGACGATTTACAAGCTCAATGAAAAAGTTCACCATTATGGAGTTAAATCACACATTTTTGTACCGAAATTTAACATTTAACTGAAATTTTTGCTGGACTTCTAATAGTTTAAGTTTTTTGAAAATATGCAACAAAACGTCGCGTGCCACCTAAAATCAACTCGCCACTACTGACACGCGTATCATAGTTTTGCCAGCCCTGCCATAGACTAATAAACATGATGAAATAAAAAAAATATAGTTTGAACAATTTTGGTGTGTTTTATTTATAAAAGAAAATCTGTCTGTCTGATTGAATAACCCTATAATTGAAAAAATTAACTTATAATTACATATAACTTGTAATTGTGATTTAAAAAAGAACATATCATTATTATTTGGACTACTAGGGATGACAACGACTTACTTTGTACATTATTTTAAAACATATAATAATGAGTCACTAATAACCATGGATGGTAACCGAAACGATGCGGTTATCGGTAAGGGTAACGCTATTTTGTATTATTTCGGTAACGGTATTTTAAGGGTAACGCTATTTCTTTTATCTCGATATCAGCATTATATCATAACGGTTTTTTAGTTATTTCGGTAATGGTATTTTAAGGATAACGGTTTTCTGATTATTTCGGTAACGGTATTTTAATTTTAGTGGTATTTCGGTTATTTCGGTAACGGAAGCATGTGCTCTTGTAGTAACCCTCTGTGTTTATTCTGTCCTCAATTTTGACTTCTGGTCCAACACCATCACGGGAGAATGCACCTCAAAATAAAAATTTAAAGAAGTGTGTTATATTTAAGACAACGATTTCATACCCCACAGCATAAGGGATGTCGATTTCCAAAATCGACACGCTTCTTTTTATTCACTTTACTTGTGAAGGGTTTCTTTTCTGGACGTCTTGCTAACAAGTTTGCTTCCTTTAAGCGTCTATGTGCGGTATGAACTCCGGCGGTTGCGCCCAAATGTTCTGAAGCATACTGCATAACATCTGCGGCGGCCTTATTGGGGTCGGTTTAACAACAGAGATCATATTTCTGTCCTGCCTTTTAATTATTTTTCGGGATCTCCAACTTCCTATTTTCCTATGAATATAACCGCGAGCCTAATGCCGAGTTGCAATTCGTGACACAGTGGACTTGTTTCCTTGAAAGATAGTTCCGATTTCAAGTACAGGTTTTCCTTCCCAAAGCGCTGTTATAATTGCAGCACGGCTATCACTTGATAGTTGTTTTTGGTAAAAAATTAGCAATTTAGTTAATTTTGGTTAATTCAGTTCAAATTTCCTGAATAAATAAAAATTTTATGCTTACCTGATACATATTATTCTTTCGTTGCATTTTTTTTTGCTCGCACAAAACAAGCAGTAGTTTCAAAAAAAAGTTCGTAAAAACTAACTCACATAAATAAATGCAAATTAAACGACTTAAAATATGAAAATACACATCAAAGAATATATTAACAAAAGATAATCGCAAAAAAACCATTACTTAGAAGAAATAAAAGCACATTTAGATGATTCAGCGTAGCGTTGCTTTATTTATGCTCGCAACTGTATGTTTTTATCTATCAAATATGACATTTCGAGATATGTAGCTCAGATGGTAAATCTATCGACTGGCAGTCAGGAGTGCCAGGTTAGATTCCCTGCAGGAGCAAATTTTATTAAAACAAAATTTTACAATAAAAAACATTTTGTTTTTATAAAACTTATATTTTTGAAAATCTATTTTTACACTCATTATTTTTGTCATTACCCGTAAGCACACTTATAAAAAAAAAAGTTAGTACAAAAGTCTGTTAAACGCGTTCATTTAGCACAACAATTACTTTCATCCATATTTAAACTAACTTTGCATCCTAATATGTAGTAATATTTAGTATAATCACAAAAAAAATCTCGGAAACTAAGCGAGATAGAGCAAAATGGACAAAAATTCGATGATATGAACTTATCAATCTTTATAAGCCACCTATACTCCCGAAGATAAATATGGGCCTGTCTCGGGACAGATCCGTAGAGCCCCAAAACCAAGACTGTAAGCGATATTTTAGCAGAAATTTTCAGTTAAATCAGGTAATGTTTCTGTTGAATTTAGCTCAAATTTCTTAGCTAAGTTAACTAGAATTGTCAGTGTATTAGCAGTGTGTAAAATTTAGCTTACCTAAATTTAGCAGACCATAATTCTCAACTTCATTGAAAATTCTACTGGCGCAATACAGGCACTATTTCCTGTTGTTTTAGCAGAATTTTGAACTATTTGTACGGGCTTTTTTTATGAGTGTAGCGCAAGTGGAAAATACGTTCATGTAGCTAATCTTTTACAAATAAACCATAAGGCGCAATAATTAAATACTACAAATACAACACTTAACAATTTCATGCACAAGCACAGTTTTCTGCTTAAAATTTGCTAAATTTAGATATACACTGAACAAGAAAAAAAAGTTGGACACTATATGAAACAAAATGAACAAAGAGATGGCAAAGCAAATTGTGGTGACATTTTTTGTTGTTTTTATTTTTTCCTTGATATCTTATATGTTAAATGACGCTCCTATACGAGAACAAGAAATTCTCATTGAGTTTGTAATTTAACTTAAGTCTCATTCATACTGAACCCAAAACTAACAGTTTTCGATCTTTCCAAGTTTTCGATTTAAAATTTGTATGGGATTTGACAATCGAAAACTACACAAATTTGAAAACTACTAGTTTTGGCTTCAGTTTGAATGAGGTATTAAGAAATATTTCCAGATATTCTAAAAGCGTCGTCCCCTTACGATTTCCTTAGGTAATAATGAAATCCGGATAGGGACATGACTCCAACAGATTGTTTTTCAAAATTTGCCAGATCAGTTTTGGGATATTAGCACATTTAATTTCTTTAATGCAATAACTGTTTGTCCCGAATAAAACCATGTTATTTAATTTTTTTTTTTTCAAACAACATAAGCACAATGTACGTAAAATTAACAATAATTTTATGCTTTTCAATATCTTCTTTCGTTTTTTGTAATTTTTTAAATTACAGTTCGTTTCATTTTAATATATAATGTGTCGAACTTTTTTTTTTTTTGTTCACTGTATATAAAATATTCATATTTTTTGAAATAGTTCTTAATATTTTTTCCGTTTAAATATTAGGAATTGTTATCTATTGGGTGTAGAACTTAAAAATGCGGGGCTTTCGGCAAATTCTGGGCGTTTATTGTGAAACATTGGTACAATATACATTTATTCAAAGTATTGGCCATCGTTAGCTATGACCTTTTCCATCTTTCTGGCAACATATTAGTTCTGCGCTAAAAGAACTGATCATATTTTGAGGACAAAAACGAATCAAGCCAATTTCGGATACACTGTTCTGAAGTGAACCGTATTCCAGTGAGAGCGTTCTGCATCGATCGAAACAAATGGGCAAGGTCTGGACTATAAGGCGGGTGTGGCAAAACTTTCAACCACTATTTTCTAAATAGTTTTAACAGCTCTTTCAACATGTGGCCGAGCGTTGTCATGACGGAATATTCTGGTTTCATGTGTGGTCGCATATTCCGGGCGTTCTTTGGCCAATGCTCGCTTCAAACGAATGAACTTGTTTGGTACAGGTATCCTATGTTCGTCTGGCCCGATTTTAGCAGCTCATAATAGATGGTACCCTTCTGGTCTTACCAAACACAGATCATTACCTTGACGCCATGGATATTCGGCTCTGGCGTTGATTTGGCTGATTGGCTACGCTTCACATACGATTTCTTTTGCTTCGGGTTGTCTTACAAGATCCATTTTTCATTGCCAGTAATGATTCGATACAAAAATAACTTCGTTTTGTGGCGTTCAAGCAGCATTTCGGACATGCAAATACGTCTTTAAACGTCTCTCGGTGTCAGCTCGTGTGGTACCCAAATTCCTTGCTTTTGGATGAACGTTTTGAAATTGCTGCCTGAGTGCCTCCCAATGATTTCACATGTCCTTTTTGTGTGTGACAACAATCTTTATCGATCAATGCCTCCAATACATCATCTTCGAACTTTTTTTACTGACCTGGGCGGTCTTTGTCTTTCCTGTTAAGATCACCTCTTCTGAAGCGCATAAACAATCTCTCGCACATTGAAATCGAGGGAATATATTCAGGATAAGCTTCGGGGAGCAGTCGATGTGCTTCAGCTCGATGTGCTTCAGCAGTCGATGTGCTTAGGCAAAACTCGCCGAAAATATCGTAATTCAAAAAAAAAAATTTTTTTCATTAAAGCTTCGGCATTTAAGGTCTGATTTTAATGTGTGATATATCGATTTTTTTGCCTCGACGAGATCATGTTTTGCTATAAAGGAAAAATCCAATGAAAAAAAATTAAAAAAGCAATAAAAAAAATAAAAAAAATTTCTTCTGAGTTTACCGAAAAACTTCCTTAGCAAAAGTTTAATGATTTTTTGCGAGCATTTATTTTCTGATATTAGGGATGTACATTAGGGTTGTAGCAACTGAGATCTGGTGGGTAACTACTAGAACGGGATACTTGAGGTCAATGGTCCTTAGAGCAAAATATTGGTCTCCTCGAGAGAAAAACATCGATGTATCTTACTTTAAGATAAATGCCAAAGATATCGGCAAAAAAAAAATTTTTTTTTAAACCTTGCAAAAATAATTTAGATTGGACGGTGTACGGCGAACTTTTTTTTTGAGTTACGGTCTATGATACACCCAATATGATAAATTTTTTGGATTTTTATTTCAAAAGTTTCGATTGTGTTAATTTAAATACTATCTTTGCGAAATTAAATTGTGGCAACAAAATAAAATTTTGCTTTGCTGATCAAGTAATGCTTTTGGCCAGAACAAATTTAATACTTTTGTACCTACTTTCTGTTATCAAAGCAATAATTAAGAAAAATCTGCGAATAGTGAGTTTTTTTCTAATTTTGTTCTGTATATGTTTGTTTCCACATAACCTTTGATGCAAACGAAAAACTCAATTATCTTATGGTGGTTTCAAAAACTCGTTTATCAAAGAAACTTGAGAAACTTTAAATTTTTTTCCCACTTTAAGAAAGAATTAAAACCGCGAACACAAAAATTCATTCTAGGTATAACTATTTCTAATACGAATAAAACTAAAACAATCACTATAAAATATTAAAAAGGTAAAATGATTTTTTTTGCTGGCTTATCACTTTCTAAAGTTTTTGTCGCTTACTCATTTTCGGAAGTGCTGCCACCATAAAATCACTGCTACAGATGTATGTGTATTTGAATATATGTATTACTACCACTACATATACGCAAAAATAAATTAGTTTGAGAGAAGTTTACTTTTTATTTATTTTACTATCGCGTTGAGTTCGTTTTGGAAAACATTGAACTCATAAATAAAAATATTGTATGACCCCAAAACTATGCTCGTAGTTCTAGTAGTATTAACTTGATGACTTGCAACTTACTGCCATAGCTATAAATACACACGTTCATTACGTTAGTTACTACAAGGAACAAGTCCTTTTTTTGGTCATGATTTCATGGTAACCAACGTAAACTAAAATATTAACTTATGAAAATAGCAACAGAAAACAAAATGAATACAAAGAAAAAACTTTAGAAATCTGTTTTCGAAAAGTTTTCAGTTTTTTTTATGCCATAAGTAGAAGATATTGTTGAATTTTTTGTGTGTTGAAAAGTTTTTCAAACACTTCACAAAAAAAAAATTAATAGGAAAAGAAAGAACAAGAAAATTGTTAATTAAACTTACCGTCTGCATTGATTTGAGTATTGCCACTTGAGGGATTTAAAAACAAATACACTGAAATAAATAAAAAACAATCATTATTAGTCACTACTAGGGCAAGGAATTCCATGCAAATGCATGTTTTTTCTCGATAGTCCAAAACTAATATGGACTAAATATTTATCCGAATCATCAAATTTAGAACAAAATGGCATTGATTTGTAGTTGCATTTTTTTGTATATTTTGTCAAAAATGCATGTTTTTGCATACTTTGACTTTAAATGCATATTTGTGCTTTTTAATGCATATTTGTGCATATTTTTCAGTTTTAGGAGCATTTTTCATTTTGTAGAAAAATATAAAAAATTAATACGTTTTCATATTTTGATTCAATCAAAATAAACATCCCAGCAAAACCTTGGTAATATGTTGGTATTACAGAACACATTACATGGTAATACCATACCCCTTACCATTGCATTATTTCATAACTAAAATGTAATGTCTTACGTATAATGTGCTGCATAACTACTGGGTAGTAATAGCAACTTATTACCAATGATATATTTAAACACCTCAAAGAAAAGAGTAATGCGATACATGAGTGTTATTTTCTATTTAAAATATTCGATAATAATAATTTATATGTTTTATACACATTGACTGTAATATTTTTTATGTTTTTTGTTAACTTTATATTAATCTGAGTAAATATTAATTAAATATGAATACGCTTCATTTTAGCATTTATAAAAAAACAACACGGAAACATCTTATTTTAATTTTTTTGTAAGAAGTATATATTTTTATACAGTAAGTAAGCGCATAATTTTAATGTGTTATTTCAGACCTGTTTGTAACACATTTTTTTGGCCTTACTTTAAGCTGTTATGTAAGTAGTATTGTGCTCAGTATCGGTTATGTAAGTGGTTACGTAACTCCTAACATGTAACATTAAAGTAACATGTTCTTATGTTGTTACCTAGCCCTCTTTTGGAAAGTATATACCTCCAATGACATGCCCTTGTTAAAATAATAGCTGTTAGAATAGCAAAGTAAGAGGTTACATACCTTAATTTCTTCTTACAAACCTTATTACCAGGTAATAGAAAGTTTTGCTGGGCCCAGCGATATACTGAAAGTCTTATAAAGGGTTTTGCAATAGGTACTTGACAACTTTGAATTTAATTTGTGAACGCACTATTTCACTGAGCATCTAACGGTTACTTTCCTTTTTTTCAGTAAACTCAATATTTTCATCATGGTAAAGTAAACGAACGAACAACGTATGCAAATTATAAAAATGTAATATTCGCAGTCGGTGACCCCAACTTTAAGAGCGTTAACTCCAATTTTCGGTCGTTATTCTCGCCCTAGTAGACAAGCAATAACAAGTTTAGTGCATAAATTTGAGTCTACATATTCATTGTGTGATGCTGCCGTGCCAGGGAGACAACGGGTTGGTCGAAGTGACGATAATATCGCTGCCATTCAGGCGTGCGTAGCAAATGATCCAAATCAGTCGATTCCGCGGCGTTCTCAAGAATTTTTATTATGTTATGTGCCTACATTCTAATAATAACAAGAAAAATTTAATTTGATTTCCTTGCCAGTAAAAAAAAAACAAAAACGAAATTGACTCCGTATATTATTGTTCGAAACTTAAGCAACTATTTTGTTGTTGTATTTTTGTGCAACAAATAAACAAAAATTTTGAAACATTTATTTAATTCCCGTTTAGTTTGACAAAAAAAATTAAATTTTTTTTTGTTTCTATAGATTTAGAATCAATTTCTTAGAAGTGCAGCTATGGCGCGTACACGTTTACGATTTTAAGCTCAAAATTGTTGAACTCTATGACTTGTGTCTTTTCCAATTTAATGGTGTTTATAACGAATATGGAAAACTGTTAGATTTGGTGTTTGTGAATGAACCTACTGACTGTTCATTAACTCGAGCTATTTCAATTTCTAGACCTGAGGATCGTTACCATCCTACCATTGAAATTACTTGTAATACTCCATTTGTTAAACGTAAAACCATGGGGAATAATGAAAAAGTCTACTGCTTCAAACGAACAAATTACAACAACTTGAAATATCTTCTAAGTAATACAAATTGGCTTGATAAGTAATATATCTCAAATGGCGGACTATCTTCCATCGATTCTATGATTACTACTTTCTATAAAACTATTTTTGAACATTTAGATGAATGTGTTCCGAAAATCCTCCCTGGAGCTCAAGACAGATATTCAGACTAAAAATAGAAAAAAAATTTTTACAAAAAATATAAAAAATCCGGATCATCTTGAACTTATGTTAAATATTCTGTATCACGTGCTGAATATAATTTCCTAAACATGAAGCTGTACAATAATTACACTATGCGACAGTCAAAATCGGGATGGGATGAAACCAACGGGAAAAAACAAGTTATACGTGTCCCGGCGTCTCGCTGGGTCACCCCTAGGAATCGAGATATATTTTTTTTTTTGACATAACTCGAGAACCACTAGTCCGATTTTGCTCAAACAAGTTTAAAAAAATTAAAAATTACAATTCCTTTAATCTGTTCATATAACGTTTTTCTATATACTCAACAGTTTTGCCGGTAAAAATAAATGTTTGTTACCGCTACCATAAAAATCAATAACCTTTTGTTTATTACTTTTTTTAATATTTTAGGCAAAAAATATTTTTTTCTTCATACATTTATTTTTACCGGCAAAACTGTTGAGTATATAGAAAAACGTTATATGAACAGATTAAAGGAATTGTAATTTTTAATTTTTTTAAAATTGTTTGAGCAAAATCGGACTAGTGGTTCTCGAGTTATGTCAAAAAAAAGACCACCAAAGGTCAAATCGATATATCTCGATTCCTAGGGGTGTCCCAGCGAAACGCCGGGACACGTATAACTTCTTTTTTACTGATATAACTTTCCCCGGTAGTTTGAACCCTTCCCGATCACTGACCCCTACCATTTGTCTCACAGTGTTATTTAAACGATATGAAGGTTAAATTTAATTTTGATCCTAAGTCATTTTATAAATTCGTAAATTCAAAACGGAAATCTACAGGATTTCCAAATACAATGAAGTACTTAAATCATGAATCTAGTAATGATTTAATAATAAGTAACATGTTTGCTGACTTCTTTGTAACTACATATTCTGATGCTCAACACAACAACTCCAATAATTACCCTTACACGATTGATGAACACCAGGCAATATCATTTTCTCCCATTACAACTTCCCAAATAGTAACCAGTTTGAAAAGCGTAAAATCATCCTTCCACAGTGGACCTGATGGTGTTCCAAGCTGTATATTAACTAACTGTGCTAATGCTTTTGCCACACCTTTATCAAAAATATTTAACTTATCAATTAGATATGGCTACTTTCCTCAATTGTGGAAAGAATGTTATATAATTCCGCTATTTAAAACTGGAAACAAATCAAATGTATCAAATTATAGAGGTATCGCTAAACTAAGTGCTATCCCTAAAGTAATTGAAAAGTGCATAACTGATTGTATCTCTCATCAAGCATCTTCATTACTGTCACCTTTCCAGCATGGCTTTAGAAAAGGTTGATCAGCAAGGACAAATATCTTATAACTTACCACTATTGTAAATAATGGATTTAATAATGGTCAATTAACGGACGTTATATACACAGACTTCAGTAAAGCTTTTGATAAAGTCAACCATAGTCTTCTTCTTAGTAAACTTTCACTAATGGGTTTAACTCACAACAGTCTTCGCTGGCTGGAGTCATACCTTATCTGTAGGAAGCAAAGTGTTCGTTTTAATAATACAACATCCAAGGGCATCATCGTCAATTCTGGAGTACCGCAAGGAAGCCACCTTGGTCCAATCTTATTCTCTTTTTTTATAAATGATTTGCCGAGTGCAATACACAATTGTAATGTATTAATGTATGCCGATGATGTAAAAATCTTCTTAAGCTACAAAAAACCTTCGGAAATGCTCTATATATGCAGTTATAAAAGTTATCAACTTGACTTGGATAACTTTAATAACTGGTGTAATATTAATCTCATGAATCTTAATTTAACAAAATGCAAGCACATGTGTTTTTCCAGAAAATGGAATTCTCTTGGTTTCTAAACTTTGGATGACAGCCAACTTGAATTAGTCAAAGTGATTTTAGATCTTGGTGTTTTACTTGATTCAAAATTAGATTTTATAAAACACATTACGTCAATGATTAACAAAGCTCGTGGAGTACTTGCTTTTATAAAGCGTTGGGCAAAGGAGTTCACTGATCCTATAATTACAAAGCAGTTATACACATCTTTGGTAAGACCAATCATCGAATATGACACATAAATCGAATAGAATCTGTCCAAAAACAATTTTTATTGTTCTGCTTAGGGAACTCAACTTGGAACCCTTCTGAAGCTCTTCCATCCTATTCAGTTAGACTTGAACGAGTTAAATTGCCTACACTAGAAAGCCGAAGAAAAATGCTTAACATTACCTTTTTAGTTAATTTGCTTAACGGTAATGTTTGTTCTGAATTCCTGCTTAATAATGCTAAATTTAACGTTCCGCAACGATCAACTCGCAATTTTACACCATTGTATCTTCAGGTCTTTCAAACAAATTACGCAAATTCTGATCCTTTTCGTAAAATATGCAGAGATTTTAATGAGATGTATAATTTTATTGACTTTTCCTTGAGTGTTAGTGTCATTAAACGTAGTATTATCTTGTTTTTAAATACATAGCCTTATAATATTGTTTGTAATTAAATTAAATAATATTGTTTGTAATTAATTTAAATAATATAGTCTGTAAGGATTTAAAATCCATAGACTTAATTAAATAAATAAATAAAAAATAAAAAAAGGGCCAATCACAAGTCTCTATAGCTAACAAATTAAGCATTAACAATTCAATAGTTTCGCTACTAATTACAAAGTACAAAGCTACTGTAATAGTAGAGAAAGCCAATACCAGAGGGCAACCTCGAAAAACTTCACATCGAACAGATTGAAAATAGTCCGATTGTTAGTGAGCTTAATCTCAATATTAGTTCGAGCAGTGTGAAATCGATCATTGGAAAATAATTTGAGAAGCTTCATGCCGTCTAAGAAACCTAGACTGACAAAGAAACATTTAAAAAAAGAGGTTTGCCTAAATGAAAACATATTTTTTCAATTTTATTTATTTTGAAATAATGCATCAAATGCTTTTTTTAATTTTTTTGTGGTTTTTTTGTATGTTAATTTAAAATGCAACTATGAAAATTAAATAATTTATTTTTAAGTAGTTGCGGCATAAAAAATTGCTATTCAAAAAATAGCAATTGAAGTTAAAAAGCTATTCAGGCCCTGTACAAGGCGGATAATTAAATTCTAAACTACATACAAATTGAAAAAAGGGATTTAAATTTCTTTGAACATCTCTTGAAAACTTTTTAAAATTTCATATTTTATATTACTGAATGGCCAGTTAAAATTAAGCCAATAGTTAAATTCAAATTTAAATGGGAAACAACAACAAATCTGTTAGTTAAAGTCCCAGTTAGTAGCTAACTGAACATTCAGTAATCGTGCCTTAGAAATCTGAATTTAGTTTTGATTTTATTTAGCCAGTTCGCACACACCCTTTATAATATTTTAGTGTATATTTTTATTAAGATTCAGGGGAATTTGCCTAAAAATTTTTGTGAAAAATACTCACTTTTAAATTTTTTTATAAAAATAATTCTGGGCGAATAGTTCTGAAAATCTACATAGAAACAAAAAATCTAGAAAAATAAATTTTTTGGTTCCATTTTTAAGCAAAAATCGATCTTAGTTCTAACTATAAAACTGGATCTAAGTATCGGTTTTTATCGTAATACATAAACCAGGGCTGGAATTTTAAATTTGTGTAAGACACAAAACGAAAAAATAAAGGACATGGTCCAGAATTACATAGAAGAAACGACTAAAAATATTTTAAATCTCTTAAACTTCGTTATAATAAATTTCTTATTTCACCGACCGACACAAAGTTGCACCCACTAACAATTCCAATATATCCTGAACGAAGGGATGAAAAAATACCCATGTCTTTTACTTTTTCTAAATCAATTCGCTTCTCGAGAGACTTAATACATAGTTAATATATTTTAAAGTTTTTTTTTAAATCAGGACGGCCTTCAATAAAAATACATTACGTAATATTAATTCGCGACTTAAACTGTTAAACGAAATGATCTAGAAAAAGTGGCTATTTTATATTTAACCCTTCTTTCAGAATATATTAAGTAGATTTTCTCATGGGCACAACCAAAAACTGGACTTTGTCCGACGATGTTTTGATAGAAATTGAGTTTTTCGGATTTATTTCTTTTCTAACGAGCGGGAATTCCCGGGATCCCGGGAAATTGTAGAAAAAATCCCGCTGTCCCGGGAAATGGAAAAGTCCGGGAAAAGAAAAACCCTAATGGTAACTTAACTATACTTTATCCAACAGTATTATAAAGACTGCGTTTGAAAAAATTGTCCATCCCATTTTGTGCAATAACTTTTTCAAAAATCAATCAAATTGAAAAATTTTAGTAGGCTTTGAAATGAATGTAAGAAAATTTCAGATTTTAAATTTTTTGCTAGAAGCTTTTATTTCATTCAAAATGGGAATGCAAAAAAACATTGTGAAAAAATTGTTTTTTATATGTCCTCAGTGGACATTTAAAAAAATAACTTGAGAATTAAAAGCTGGCCCGAAAATGTCAAACGAGGACATTACTCGAAAGGCAGGTTCTGGCAGAGAAAAGGGCATCTGTGACGAGAATAAGGCAAACAAAATCAGTGCCATGTTGAAAAAGAATACCTATATTTCAGGGAGAAAAGTTGCTCAAATAGTGAATTGTTCGAAGTTTTTTGTACGCAAGGTCAAAAAGGACGCTGGCCTGAAAACTTTTAAAGTAAAAAAAGTTCCAGACAGGAATGCTGCAAAAAACACAAATAGTTTTTTTTTTGAAAAATTCAATTGCTCCATGGACGACGAGACGTATGTTTTAGACGACTTCTCACAACTTCCAGGCCAGGAATTCTACATTACAGACTCAATGTGAACGACAAATTTAAGACAAAAAGCCAATCGGAATTTCTTAGAAAATTCCTGGTATGGCAAGCTATCTGCACTTGTGGTGAGAGGAGCAAATATTTCGTAACCACATGTACAATAAAGTCGGAAATTTATATCAAATAGTCCTGGGAGAAGCGACTAAAGCCTTTTGTTAGACACCATGAAATGTCTATTTTCTTTTGGCCCTACCTAGCCCCTTGCCATTACAGCAAAGGGGCCTTGGAGTGGTATTTAAATAATAATTTGTTTTTGGTGCCTCGAGAAGCAAATCCAGCAAACTGTCAAGAACTCAGGTACATTGAAAGTTACTGGGTTTTGGTCACAAGAGAAATTATAGCAACAAAAAAGACGCCAAAGATTCCCGCGGAAAGTATGTACGATTAGAGCTCGAAAGGTATCTAACAATACTGTAAAAGCGTTGATGGAAGGGGTACCAGAAAAATTTTAAAATTTTGTAAAATAAAAGTAATAAAAATTTGTATAGTTTTATAATAATCTAAATAAAAACAATTTTATTTTTAAAATTGAATAACTGGTTCAGCAGATTTTTTTAAATTATGTGATGAACAATTTTTTGAAACGCAGTCTTTAAAACTGTTAAATATATAAAATTTTAGTTAGATTTGACTTAATTCTTAGGTAATAGTATCGATTAATCAATTAATCCACATTTTATTTTAATCGATTAATCGTTAAAATAATTATACTTGATTTTTTTCTTAACCGATTAAAAGAATAAAATTTAAGAATTACAGAATAATCATTTTTAATTATAATAATCATTAATGCTTTCGCTTAATATCAACATTTAGAAAATGCTAAAAAAGTAATTAAAAATTTGGTTATACGTAAATAGTTACCACTACCACTGCTAGGTCTGTCAAAACACCAGAGTAGTACTTTAGAAGATAACAAAGCAAACTGCTGTTGTGTTTTTGTTTGATATTTAAGATATTTTGAATGCTCCTATGCGAAAACAAGATTCTGTAAAACGATAGAGGATTATCGTCCACTATTCGAAGTTTAATATCTAACATGTTACGTACAAATTTTAGAACAATATAATAAATTTTGTACCATATATTTCAATATTTTTGTAATCAACATCTTTAAAATGTTAGAAATTTTAGTTCGAAAAGTGGACGATAATTGTAAGTTTTTTATAGAATCCGTAGTCTTATGATTTTTTTAGGCCAGAATGCAATGGATAGATACAAGCATAGAGCAAATTAAACAAAAATCTAGCTTTCTGAAAACAGCTGTCTACAATTTCTGTATTGTATTTAGGGTTTGGGATTTCCCGGACTTTTTTATTTCCCGGGAAACGGGAACGAAAAAATTTAATTCCCGGGATTCCCGGGAATCCCGGGAAATATTTTTGAACAAAATTGTTAACGAAAACCACCTATATAAGTAATTTTTGTTTAAAAAAAAACACTATTTCAGTACAAATGCAGTCTGTGTAGTGAGAATTCAAAGTAAAAAATATCAGAATGTTAAACATTTGATTTCACATAAATTACTCGCAGCACTGCCAAATGAATTGCATGATTCCAGCAGAAAGCACCTACTATTGGACTGTCGGAAACAAACCGTTTCATCACACTTGGCCCATTAGATATGGTGGCCACAATGGTATTTTCCAAAGACAAATAAAACTCTTCTAGTCTTATTTCTACAATTCTTCTTATTTCATCAGCATTACATCTTCCTGATATATAAACCAACCCCAGGTTATAAAATGAATTATTTCCGTTTATACATATGTTCAAATATCTCTTTCGTGATATTCTTGTCCATTCATCTAAGATTATAGTAAATCTCCTATTGTTAGAAATATTGCTCGATATTTCTTTTATCATGATATCTTTTACATGATTGTAGTAATTTAATATAATGTTCTTTACATCGGTTTCATTTTTTTGCAATGCAAGGTTTTTATTATAAAAACTTTCTGGAATAAACGAAGATCTAGTTATGGTGCGGATTGACTGCGGCTAATTTGGATACCATTTCAGGAAATGTTTGGCCCTACCATAAAACCTTTAATGCCTATTCAGCTTACACTTTTTTTCTTCGCGTACTTTGCAAATTTTAGCTGAAACGTTATTCTTGTTGTTGTTTTCTTCAAGAGAAGTTGCATCAATTTTTTTTTTTTGGGAACCAAATTTAGATGTCGGATAATCAAATTTAGATACCACCGTTAACCATTAGTGAAGAAGTATTTTAAATTTAAAGTCGACGTTATTTTTAATCAAACGGTTTTGTTCATTTTGTGTATGAAAACCTTACAAAAATATTTATATTTTCAAATATTTTGATTGGTTGAAAATAAATTAACCAATCAGAATGCTCTAAAAATAAACCAAGTCAAGGTATACTGCCACCCAATATTTTAACTAAAGTCGACTTTACCTAAATTACACATTTGAAAAATTTAGATAGTAAGGGCGATTATTTGTAAGAAACAAATCTTTTTTTTCATATTTCTTTTAAACATTTTACCAAGTTTTTAGGTTTTACTACTCAAATTTTGAATAAGTTATGCGAAAAATCTTTATTAGTTGAAATGCTCCTAATTACTTGGCAAAGATTTTATTTGTGTGTCAAATAAATGTATTCCCTTTTAAAAGATTTTAACAATAACATTTTTGTTTTGGTATTTAAAATGTTTTTATCGCTAAAATAAAAAAATCCTATTCTAAACAAAAAAAATTTAAAAAATTTAATATTTTAAAAATTTCCCGTTTTCCCGGGAAAAATATATTATTTTCCCGGGAATTCCCGGCAAACTTTTCCCGGGAATTCCCGAACCCCAAACCCTAATTGTATTGTATTGATGTTATTTCATTCAACTCAGTTAAGCCTAAATGTTATTAAAACTTTGTTAACTTTGTCTTTTCTGCTATAGTTTGTCTATTAATATTCAGTAAAATTATCTTCATTTTTAACTAATATTTAGTAGATTTCACTGCTATTTTTACAGCTTTTAAATTTATTGTTTGATTCAGAAACTGTTTAAAGCTTTAAACCCTACTCGACTTTCAATATAAATATTGTCCGATTTTTCGCTTTCCATCGAGAAACGGTTAAATTCTGTATATCAAATGACACTAATACTGTTTAAATTTAAAAAAGGCATAGACTTCAAATTTTAAGAAATACGTCATTAACCAAAGAACTTAAACTTCTAAGGCTAATGTCCTACACTTTTGATTTATGTACATTGTAGTTATTATCTTCCACTTCAAATCTGAATTAAAAATATATCCTTTCTCTGTTTATTTTCAGTATGGTTTTTACTATGCAAAGGTTCTAAAGAACTACTTTACCCTTTTGATTTGAAGTTAATAAGTAGCTAACGCTTGGTCTATACAGAAGTGGTTGTTAAATAAATATAAAAAAGTACACAAAAATGCCAAGTGCAAAAAATATTTAACGAACCGTAAGTTGACACAGGTTAACAATTTTACAAATAAAATGCAAAAAATAGGTACCCATATATAAACGTACTAATAACTTCTAACCACATCTAGATAAAAGTTGAATAGATAAAATAAAAACCAAATGTGGAATGTTGTAACTATAATTTTGAAATGTTGTAGTTAGAAAGGTAAGAAATATTGAATTTTTCTTAGGAGAGGTAAATTATCTTTATAAATAAGCATATTTTTACTTAACCACAGTAACTGTGGGAAGCAGTTGTGTGTTTTTTTTTTAGAAAATTGAGTTTTAACCATGAGTTAAGTTTCGGGTTAAAATTACTGTTATTTTAATGCAAAATTTAACTCATAGTTAAAACTCGAATTTCAAAAAAAAACAACTGATTCCTTGAAGAGAATATAAACTTCAATATAACATATCGAGCTCCTACATATATTCAATAAATGCCACCTCAAAAAAGCTAACTTCTCAGAAGAGCTAAAAAACTTGTTATTTCGCTTATTATTGTAAAAATAAACAATGTACCTTCCATAAGATGGTTTAAATATTCTTACTAATTTATACTTAAGCAAAAAATTTCATATTTTGCACTTTTTTGCGTATTTTTTGAGATAGCATATTTTAGTATATCAACCCAAGAAACATTTTTACGGACTCTCCGGCACGTACGGAATCATGAATCCGGCTTTTACGGCACATTTACGGTCCGTTATACACGTATCCGTCAAAGCTTGTACGTATACGGAACATTAACGGACCGTTTAATCGGATTTTCGAATACAATACGTTTTAACTCCGTTTCCGTACCGTAAAATACGGACTTAATTGATTTTAATTTGTGTTCAAAATAAAAACAATTAAATTGTTTAAAAAACTGAAAGTCAACCCTTTAGTTTGGAAAAAATTCTTTTCTGGCGATAATTAGTGGCGGTAGCTGGAATAGGTCCAACACATCATCGATTAAATAACTTCAAGATGGTAAGATTAATCAAATTTAGTACGTATTTTACAATGGTGTGTGTAAAATGCTTTGTTTTTGTAACAAAAGCTCTGTTCCACGTACGGCTACCCCATTTTTCCAAAATTGTGTGTAAATTGTTGTTGTTTTGAGTAATTTGGGAACCCGCAGTAACGACGTGGAACAGATCTAAAGTTTGCGAATTTTAGTCGTAGGCAAAACTCCATCGTCAGTTCGCCGTGAGTCGCCGAAGAAGAAGGTTATCTCGAGACCTGTACTATATTATTTAATAAGGAATAACGGTTAATCGTTTTTGTTTTGCGATACTCTAAAGCGTGTCTCAGCATGCCGTTAGACTGTGTAGTCTGACCACATGCAAACCGGGCGAATTCCCTTGGAGACATCGTGCACGCTTCTATTGCAATGGCAATGGTCGGTTGTGCGCGTGTTAAGTCCATCGGCATTTGTTCTTTTTATGGCGTGTTGGGGCCTCATCTCGCTGAACCTCCATTGTGAAGGCAATGGTAGCTTTGTCACGTGTTGCTGTTGTTCCAGCACGTCTGTTATCTATAAGTTATTATAATTTACGCGCATTATGGTCCAGTTAACCCGCGCCTTTTTTTTATATATTTTGTAAATTTATTTATAAAGTATATTTCAATAAATAAATAAATAAATAAAAACTCCATCGTAAATACAATAAATTAAACCATAAATAACACTGTGAGACAAATGGTAGGGGTCAGTGATCGGGAAGGGTTCAAACTACCGGGGAAAGTTATATCGGTAAAAAAGAAGTTATACATGTCCCGGCGTTTCGCTGGGTCACCCCTAGGAATCGAGATATATCGATTTGACATTTGGTGGTCTTTTTTTTGACATAACTCGAGAACCACTAGCCCGATTTTGCTCAAACAATTAAAAATTACAATTCCTTTAATCTGTTTTGCCGGTAAAAATAAATGTATGAAGAAAAAAATATTTTTTGCCTAAAATATTAAAAAAAGTAATAAACAAAAGGTTATTGATTTTTATGGTAGCGGTAACAAACATTTATTTTTACCGGCAAAACTGTTGAGTATATAGAAAAACGTTATATGAACAGATTAAAGGAATTGTAATTTTTAATTTTTTTAAAATTGTTTGAGCAAAATCGGACTAGTGGTTCTCAAGTTATGTCAAAAAAAAGATATATTTCGATTCCTAGGGGTGACCCAGCGAAACGCCGGGAGACGTATAACTTGTTTTTGACCGATATAACATTTCCCGTTGGTTTCATCCCATCCCGATTTTGACTGTCGCATAGTGTAATTTATTTTTTCTTTTGCATGTAGATGATCGGTTTTATTATGGGTGTCTATCGGGAATTGATGCGCTATATAAAGAAGTAAACTGTACTAAATATAGTGTAAATTGTAATAATATCGTTATTAATAAATATATTAAAAAGCAAAAAATTATTACTCAAAATTAGTCAATTTAGATAGATATACAAGTTTGCTTTTGGTCCGGAGTCACTCCGTTTATACAAGATATAACGGTCCGTAAATGGTCCATCATTGACGGACGTTCAACGGAATTGTCCGTTTTTTACACGACACAAGGGTCCGCAAACGGTCCGTCAATCACGGACATTCAACGGACTTGTCAGTTTTCTACATGACATAACGGTCCGTAAACGGTCCGTAATTGACGGACTTTCAACGGATTCGAATCAGCTTCGATGTTCCTTAAGATCCGCTTTCTGGTCCGTATGCAGATCCGGAAAACGGTACGTAAACGGTACGATTTGTTTGTTGGGAAAACACAAATATTTTTTAGAGTTGGCATATTTTGTTGGAAAATATAAATACGCTTTTTTTGAAAAATGTTTATTACACTGCTCTACAAAAAAAGGTGATTGTTATTGCAGTGGTTTTA
This sequence comes from Leucophora obtusa, assembly GCA_949987735.1. NCBI lineage: Eukaryota > Metazoa > Arthropoda > Insecta > Diptera > Anthomyiidae > Leucophora > Leucophora obtusa. The sequence goes on along the minus strand of OX465299.1, from coordinate 105,506,174 downwards.
GGATAATTAGGGGGTGCTGATTTCGAAACTGTAACCAGTTAGTTCAAATTGGCTCCAAGTTTTGCGCAATTCGCGATTTAAATTTTTTAAATTTTTCAGCCGATTTTTTCAATAAAAAATTTAGTAACTATATATCCTATTTTTGAAACTTCAGTGTGTATCAATATCTCAAAAACTTTTCTAAATATAACTTATTTTTCTGAAAACATCAGATTTCATTCACTATTGATTTTTTTGCGAAATTATTGCGATTTGCAAAGTTTATATTTAATTCACAATATTTTCGTACACATTCGAAACGATTTTGTCGAGAAATAATTGTAGAAAAAGTCCGAAGGCATTATTTAAATATAAACTCTGAAAATCGCGATAATTTCGCAAAAAAACCAATAGTGAATGATGTTTTTAGAAAAAAAATTCTGTAATAGTAAAGTAGATTTTTAGTACAGTAAAATATTTGTTTGTTCATTTTAATTTTTTTTTTTATATTTAATTTTTTTTTTAACAAAACCTTAAAACATTTTTAAATTTTGACTTTGAGTGACTATATTTGGAAAAGTTTTTGAGATATTAGATATTGTACTTTTCCAGTAAAGTCCAGTAAAAATTACTCAGTAACAAATTTACAGAGAGTAAGGCAAAACTTACTCTCAAAAAGAAAAATATCTAAAACTGTACGCAAACAGAAAAATTGTAAGAATTAGTAAATTACTGCTGCCAACTTCTTCCCTAAAAATATCGCTAAATCAAACTAAAAAATCACTAGAAAATATCTAAATTATAAAAAAAAATGAAATAGCGATAAATCCCTAAATTGCACGAACTTTTTAGGTTCTGTTGAAAAATTTCACAAAAATAGCTATATTTTTCAAACTTCTTAAAACTTTCTTAAAAAATTATTGATACATCGCCAAATTTTACGAACTTTTTTGTTTTCCATAAAAATTTACCGATAAATGCTGAATAATAATGATTCAAAAATTCTGTCAAGGAAATAAATGTAAAAAAATGCTAAGAAAATGTGAAGACTGTATTAAAAAGAAAAATCGATAGTTTTCCCGCTAATAGCTAAATTATATTTTAATTTAATTTATTTATTTCGAGCATCCTAATGTTACAAGATTAATATCTTATTATCTCAACATCAGTCTTTACAAATTTAAAATTACTAGAAATGATTGAAATTTACCCCGCTAAACGAGTTGAAGTATCACTAGATTTGCCGAGAAAATAGCTAAATTGGCAACAGTTATTAAAATAGCTGATTGCGAAATAAACCTATTCAAATTATTGGATTAATAAATAAAACCTAATAAAATGATCACTTACTTACTCCTTCCATCGTAAATAAGCTTATATTTAAATATTTTTTATTTTTACAAAAAATTATTTCAAAATTATTTAGACAATTGTTTTGTTTGTTCAATCATATGCTTTAAATCATATGTTTTTTTTCTTACAAATTCTTACTAGCAAAAATTCATCCAGTAAAAACTTGTAAGTTCTCTGGTATTGAACTGTCACTTTACCCTCTATTTTTCCTCTCTCCTTACTGAGTAATTGTGTAAACAAACACCTTCCAGTAAAAACTTGTACAAATTTGTACGAATTTGTACAAATTTTCGGGTACGCAAACACACTTATTGATACACACTTAAGTTTGAAAAAAAGGGCACGGAATTAAACTTAAACTATGTAAAGCGTTTTCTTTCCGAAGCTATAGTTACTAAATTATAAATTTTTTATTAAAAAAATCGGCTGAAAAATTGAAAAAATTTAAATCGTGAATTGTCCAAAACCTAGAGCAAATTTGAAAAAACTGGTTGCAGATTCGAAATCAGCACCCCCTAGTTATCCTACAACCACTGCAAAGTTTTACAACTTATAAATATTGTCATATTTTGTAGAGGTGTGTTATTTAAGCATTTTATGAGATGTTTTATTCCATATTACTCGAAGTGGTCAACTTTGGCACCCTCTAACTCACGCTGTACTGTAACAGTCACTCCAAATGTGCTTTTTTGGAAGCTTATATCATTGAGTATAATCGCCCATACATAATATTTCAATCCGATAAATATTTTAAAAGTTACATATGTATATTTGACCTTCTCCGAGAAAAGGGACCTAGTGTGTCAAAAAACGGGTTTGGACTTAAGAGTGGATTCTGGTACCTAAAAGGGTGTAGAATAAGATGAAATGAGTTAAGATGAAATGATTTAGATTAACCATACCAAATCGCATCTCCCAACTGAAGGTGTGTTCAAAGTGATAACGCGTTATGAAACTTTAAATGCGTTCTTCTCAAAACTTCATTTTCACACACTAGGTCCCTTTGCTCGCAGAAGGTCACATATATTACCATTTTTTTTTTTTTTTTGTTTGGAACCACTATTTACTAACATGATAAAAATTACCATATCTCGAAAACAAGCGATTGGATATCAAAATCTTTTCCAGATTCGTATTCAGCATGCCAAATGCAATAAGATATGATGTAGATTTATAATAAATTAATTTTTTTTTAAAAAAAGTTGGAAATTTACTATGGGAGTTAGCATTTATTTTCACCCAAAAAAAATGTAATTTGAGATAGCATAATAACAAAAATTGATATAAATCGCGAACTAATTATCTTTTTGCTTTGAAATTTATATCACAGATGGGTATTGCATAGGGGAGCTATTTGCCATCGGAGACTCATTTTGACCAAATTTAAGTTGACATATTTTGAATATATGTATGTAGGCTCTCGATATATGTATATATACTTACACCAAACTGTTGCAGCTAGTACTACAATTGCCACAGCGATTAAACCCAGATTCGATAAAACTTTAACCAATAAGGCGGACGAATTATTAAATGGTTGACTGGAACACTTTTGTAATGTTGTGGAACCTAAAACAGGAATCTGTAAAAGAAAAAAAAAGGAATTAATACAAATTTTAAATACATTTTTAATGTTTCAACTGATAAAGGAAATTCAACATTTTGTTTTTTTTTTAATTTTAAGAAAAATAAAATTTTTCATATATTCGAAACACGAACAATTTTATAAGTTATTAAAGAAAATGTTTGTGGAAAAAAATATAATACAACAGAAATGACTCAAGTTAACTTATCCATTGATCGTATAAATTTATGTCATCGATTAAATAAACTTCCGCCATTGGCATTGTCTTTTTTCATATTTAGTTGTTGTTGCAACACAAATTGCATGCTTCCGTTTCCGTTGAAGGATAAAAAGAAGAAGAAAAACATTGGTAATATAACAACGACAACAAAACAAACAATAGAGTGCAAATAATTGGTGAATTGCAATAAGAAGCAACAGCAACTGTATTCGTCCACAGCAATTGCAAAAGTAAGTAGTTGCACCAAGCACGAATCTCAAACAAAAAGATACAATACAATATGTACAATGCAACACAATCACTTTCATGTCCCCGTCCTGCACAGATTTAAAAACAACGTCTTTTGTTGTCGTTGTTGCTTTTAAAATGCATGCGAGAGCTTAAGTGCGAGGATACGAGTAAACAGCAGCAAGCTACTGCGTAACATCAGCATCCATAAAATTACCCGACCCGTATCTACTCTATGTAGTGGTTAACTTTATTAATTGAACTTTTTTGTTATTTTTATTTTAAAGAAAATAAAACACAATAACGTAATATTGATGAGATGTCGCAAGCGGGTAAAATAAAATGTATATAAAAATGTGTCCCAAAAACAGTAACAACACAATTTGTTTTATTATTTTTGTTTTCGTTCTTTTTTTAACTGTACGCTACGTCATACTGTGGTACGTATGTTAGTAGAAATATATGAAATATTAAGAAAAACCTCCAGATCACAAAGATTTTTTTTATTACAGTAAACTATTAGATTCTCCAGAATTTCTCCTATAGATTCTCAGAACTTTCTCCTACAGAAAAAGTTTTAGATTCTGAAAACTGTTTCATATAGAAAATCCCTCAGATTTTGAGGACCTTCAGATTCTAGGGACTTTTTCCTATAGAAAAACTTTAAGTTACTATGAAATTTTTAATAATAGAAGATGGAAGTGAAACTAGTATCTATACAAAGTACTCAGCATTCTTTTGTCGGCTATGACCGATTTAAAATTTCTTTTTCAACCCTTCACCACACAGTGGTTTGAAACAAACAAAAAGTGGTAATAAATCTGTATCTTCTAAACTATAAGTCCGATTGCATAAGTATGTATGAGATAATTGTTAAGGAGGACCTAGGCTTTCTGAATATTGGATTCATGGTTACCCTGTGTTATCACATGGTGACTTATTGGGCGTCAAAGTAGACCACCTAAAAAGTAAAATAGCTTTTAGACCGTGTAGCTCTTTCAATTATTGCCCAATATGGGCAATATATTTTGGAATGAGCTTGGAGAAAGGAAGAAAAAACATGCTTACTTTACTATAATAACTGTTATGGGTTTTAAGCAAGGTTGGTTACCGAAACGAATAACGGTATGGGTAACGGTATCAGATTTCGTTTGTTTAGGTAACGGTAAACGTAACGGTATTTAAGACTGTTTCGGTAACGGTATACCGTTATCGAAACAGCAATACCGGTACGTACCGGTATTAAAAATTATGTTAAAAACATATAAAAACAAGTAAAAACATGGCATATTTTTAATTTTAAGTACTGCAAATACAGATTTTAAGCTATAAATTCAATACTAGTAGTTTTAATAAGTAAAATTAGTATCTATAAATTTTTTGCAAAAAAAACACTCAAGATTATAAAATAAAAAATAAAAAAATTGTAATTTTTATATAAAATAATAAATACCGGTAAAATACCGGTAACTACCCATAAAAATAACGGTATCGGTAACGATAACGGTATTTAGAAATTGTTTTAGGGGTATCGATAACGGTAACGGTATTCAATTTGAAACGGTATTTTAGCGATAACGGTATTATAACGATAACGGTAACCAACCTTGGTTTTAAGTTATTTCATTTCAAAAATAAAAAAAACTCATTTTTCTCTTCGACTTTTTTTAGTTTTTGGCCGATTGTGAATTAATATCGAATTCACGATAACGATAATTTTTTAAAAAATACTGACATATAAGCAACAGTTTAAGAAATTACACAACGATATTTATTTATTTATTTAATTGAATCCATTTCCTGTACAACAAGACTGAGTCTTATATTTATAGTACAGGAGCGTTACAAAAAATTATTTTCATATTATTAATTAATTATAAATTATTAACATAACAAACTTATTACAAATATAACAATATTGATAATCAAAAAGAGAAAAAAATAAAAATTATTTGAAAAAATTAAATAAAAATGTTTTGAAACTATTAGCATTGATATTTACTTGTTGACTTAGTGGAAGATAATTCCAAAGACGAGCGGCATGTACATAAAATTGCCATTCAGACATTAGGAATTGATGTCGAGGTATTACAATATTTCGGTTTCGTGGCGATTGGAAAAAACGTATTTTGTCAAATAAATACCTGGGGGTTTGACTGTTTATTAATTTATGCAAGAACATCAGGGTGCGAATTTTTAGCAGATTTTCGAGAGAGACTCCGTAAAGGTTATTTGAAACAGAGGAAACATGATCAAACCTTTTCAATCCATACACATATCTAATAATATTGTTAAATAAGACAATAAGTTTTCTATAGCTAATTGAATCACAGCTTCCAAATAATTCACAACCATACATCAGGGAGGGAATCAAGTACGTCTTGGCAAGTAATGCCCTAATTCTTAACGGAGTGAAATATTGTGTTGACCAGACAGCTCGTAGCTTTACATAGGTTTGACCAACCAGTGAATTGACATGATCAGTCCATGTCAAATTGCTATTGAAAATTATCCCAAGATTCTTCGCTGTGTTAACAATTTCAATCTTCTCACAATTTAAAACAATATCCTCAGAAATCGAGGGAATTAAACTTTTCTTACGTAATTACAATGCATTTGGATTTACGCGGGTTCAGACAGAGTCCATTTGCAGAAGCCCAAAGGTAGATTCTGTTTAAGTCATCATTTAGATAAGCTATACCTGAAGCAATATTTTGAACTGGGCTACTTAAAGTTAGCTGCACGTCATCTGCGTATAAATGTATTTTACATTTAGTCAGTTGTTCTGGCAAATCATTTGCATATAAGGAAAATAAAAGTGGACCTAAAATAGAACCTTGAGGCACTCCCCTAATAAGGGATAAGTTATCTGAACATACATCGTTTACAAATACCGATTGTGTGCGGTTCGAAAGATATGATGATATAAGTTTTGTAAATGTATCGTTAAATCTAAAAAAGTATTTCAGTTTTTTAATGAGTATATCATGGTCTACCGTGTCGAAAGCCTTAGAATGGTCCAGAAGCACTAAAAAATTAATATTCTCATTTTCTAGTCCTTGCCGTATATTTTCACTTACTTCCGCAAGAGCCGTAACGCAGCTATGATTCTGACGAAAACCAGATTGCATACTGTTAAGCAAATTATGAGTATTGACATATGCAATCATTTGTTTATACAAAAGTTTTTCTAAAACTTTCGATAGGAAACAGAAGATGGCTATAGGTCTGTATTCTCCATTCGACTTAGGTAATGGCAAAATTTTTGCATGTTTCCAGTTTAACGGATACATACATGACATTATAATAGTATTAAACAGATGAGTAACATACGGCAAAATCAAGGGCAAAAGTAATCTTATGAATTTTGGGTGTAAGTTATCACTACCCACTGCGTTTGATTTTATCAAAGAGCATGTTGTAATAACGTCATATTGAATAACGCAAGAAAATTGAAAATGTTCCCGATTATCTCATTATCAGTATCTAACGTGTCTGAGGAAAAATTAAAAAAGTGGGATTTGCTTGGGTTACAGGGGTGTTAGTAAACGTTCTGTTAAGCATATTTGCATCCACTTGGTTTTCGGTTTTTGCAAATCTGATAATTTTATTAACAACTTTTCTGGCAGCGGAATATTGTATTTTAAGCTCGGAAGTTTTAAATCTTTTCCACCTAGCATATGCAAAATCTCTTTGGTGTATAGCATTCTCAACAGCATTTGAAAACCAGGGTTTTTATTTAGGTGTTGTTTTCTTATGTTTCAGAGGTACAGTTAAGTCAAAAAGATGTTGAATATTGTGCTCCAAAAATAAAGATTGGTCATCAACGGAGGACATAAAATAGATGTCACTCCAGGCAATGTAAATATCAGGCAGCTTGAAAATATTTTCGTCATATTCCAAAATTTCTGTCGTTATTGTATCACCCCAGCAAAAAAAGTGAGGAAAAAGAAGTATTTAAGGCACTGCAACTGTTGAAGAGGGAGTTGTTCTTTTTCGGGGTTTTCGCCGATGAATTTAACATTGGCTTGTTAATTAAGTTGTTCTTTTTAAAAACAAATGATGTATATTTGAACCAATGATAAGGAAGTTCTGTTTCACTTCTTTTTATTTTAATTAAAAAAAAAAAAATCATGATGCCGCGTGTGGGATTTGAACACAGGCTTGTTGTCATTTTAAGCAGACGCTCTACCGCCGTGCTATCGCTTGGTATACATGATAGTTGACTTTTAGCAGTGTTGTTCAGTAAAGTGTTATCTTCATTTCTTCCATTTTTTTTAACAAAAATATATATATAATATATTGGAAAAAAAATATAACGTTTTTTTTTAAAGCGTTATTTTTTAAAAAAAATATTAATTCACATATAGAAACAAATCTGTAAAAATACAAGAAAAAGCTACTATTTAGAAATTTATTAGAAATGACCTTGCAAAGAAAACTGCTGGTATTAGCAGATTTTTTGCTATATAGTACTTAAATAAAAAAATTATCTTGTTAAAATCTGCGAAAAAAATCTGCAGCATATTAGTAAACAAAAAATAGTTTTCTTCTGCAACCCAGCAAAAACTTGGTAATGACTGGTCATTACTACATGCATTACTTAGATCTCATATCTCATTACCCTTTGAATTACTTTTAAACTGAATGTAATGAGTTACCGATAATTATACCCCACACATTCCTATTTCACAATAGCTGAAACAAATAATATATGTTCTAAATCATTAAAAACCATAACTGTGGCGTAGCCTAGTGTTTAGCGTTTTTGCCTGACAGACATGAGGATCGGTGATCAACTCGTGTTAGCTTCCATTGTTTTTTTTTTGTAATTTATATTAAACATCTATTTATAGAAACGTGAAAAAGAGACATGTATAACAGCTGCCACAATAAATGTGTACACACGTTAAAGCATTAAAAATCATAGCGATGTCGTAGTCTAATGGTTAGAGTGTTTGCCTGACAATCGTGAGGTACGCTGATCAGTTCAGCTCCTATTGGTTTTTAAATTTTTATACTTTTTTAAATTTATATTCAACATCTATTTATAGAACAGTTGATAAACTACTTACAGGTAACATCAGTGTAATGACTTTCCTCCAATGACATCACCATGTTAAAATAAGTAGTTTAGTAATTAAAAGGTAACTAGTGAACACTTAAGATTTCAATACCTAAAACTCATTACATGGTAATGAAAGGTTTTGCTGGGAAGGTAATTTTTAAGTAATTTTTAGTAGTTTTAAATAAAATGTTTACAGACTTTTTTCTTTTTCTATTTGTTTAATAATTAATATATCTAGTAAGATTTCATCAAAATGGACTTTTAAAATTACAATTGTTTACATACAAACAAAATTTTAATATTTACCTTTATTATGTATTTTAACAAAAAAATATTTTAAAAATTAAATTTTTATTTGAAATTTTTATATTTTCATAAAATTTGATACAAATGAATAGGAAATTAAAAAAAATAAATTTCTAAATCGTTTCAAAAATTAGTTGAGTGGACAAAATTAAAAAAAATAAAAATTTACAGTAAAAAAAAGTTAATAATTGTGTAAAAAAAGATCCAAAAATTTTTTATCGACCTGCAAGGATTCAAACCTGCAACCCTCTGATTTCTGTGCCAGCACGTTCCCATGCAACCCCATACAAAATATTAATTTCTTATCACCCATGAAAAAAAAACTTCTGACTAGCATATATTTATTGCAGCTTTAGATATAGTTTAAAACCCCTTCCTAAGGGAATAATTCTTTTTGATGCAATGAAGGAAGTGATTCATTTAGAAGTCATTCCATATATTTTTGCTGGGACTATTCCCCGAAAATATGATATGATTATTGATATCGAAATAAACAAAAGTATATATCTTTAACGAATAAATTAAAATAAACAAATACATGTGATTTTTTCAGAAACTTTTAAGTATTTTAAAAAATTATGATATCGTTGCGATTTTATATTTTTGTATCATAAACGATAGCAAAATGTTACTTTATATGTAATCGTTATCGATACTGTATGATTTTATGGTTTATTGTGCGATTTTTTGCACAGAAGTTATTTTATTTTATTCATTAATCTGATATGGTATATTACGGACAAAAAAAAACGGTTCAACCTTTGACTCAGTTCTTCCTATAAAATTTTTTTCTGTTTCGTTCTTTGGTATAAAGTTAATAAATAAATTGTACCAATACGGAACGATCTCCGAGTTTAACTGAGACAAACTTCTGAGCGCCTGACCCAGCTGGAAAGCCAAAAGTTTTACGTGTAAATTTACAAACAAAAAAAAATCACTATTGCCATTTTGCACTGTCGATCCGATATTAACGTAACGCATCAATTCAGAAATATGGGTGCTGTGGTGTAATGTTTAGCGCGTTGTACTTTTGCACATAAGGTTGCGGGTTCGATCCCCAACCAAGACAACATCAATTTATGAAAAATAATATGTATGAGTATTTTATATCCCTCATACATATCGCAGCGTCCTCCTTCGGTGTTCCCATAGCACTTAGCCCCGCTGAAGTAAAATAATATCGTAGGGCTATAAACTAAAAAGCTTCAACAAATTTCGCCAACTCTTCACCAAATGGCGTGCAATAACTGTTGTAAGATTTGACATCTCGCGAAATTACAGTGTTGCCATATTTGAAGCCCTTCATATTTTACCACCTTTCATTCCTTCTGTATACCCTTTTTGAATATTTTAACTTCTACCGAAAGTCCGTATTTTGTTTATTTTATTTATTGAATGACTCATAGAAAAAGTTAAAAAATATATTTCTTTGCAATTTAACTACTTATTCAATTGAAACAACTTTACTGTTTTCCTTTTTAAATAACTATTGAAATTTTTCCACTCCCGGGATTTAGGAAAAATTATGAACTGTTTCTTCCACCAAACGCTTTGGTTTCTTCCATCCTTCGAGGTCCCCTTTCAGAAGTTAAAATATAAAAAAGTTTTTCAAAATATTTTGATGCACTTGCGAATTTTCTAGCTAAGATTTCGTCCCGGGAATTCCAGGGTTAAAAACCTTATACAACAAATTATATATTTAACTATATTTATGGCACCGTTACTTAAAATTCCCTCGACGGCATTTGATCCACTTCCCGTAATATGACTTAAATTTGGTGTAGGGTTTTATAAAATCGGCATGCCCTACGTAAAGTTTTTACTTGTTTTACATTGTAGTTTACTAAATGAAAATTGGTTTAAAGGGAATGATTGTTGCCTTTAACAACACGAACAACTTTGATTCACTGGAATTTTAATGTTTTCTTTTTTTAATTAAGTTTTTGTTTTACTTTTTTCTTTTGTTTTATTCTTATTTATTAAATTTTAGTTTCTTCCATTTTCACTGTAATTCTATTTTGATTATGCTTACACATATTTAAGCACGAATTCGGTTTTCGGTGCTATATTTTAGATTTTGAAAGTGGTCAACACAATTTCAACAATATGGTATTTATATTGAGTTTAAAATCTCACAGACTATGAATTTAATAATTTTTGTAATCTTGATCGTTTTAGCTGTCTATTTTAACTCTTCTAAAGATTATAATTCCTTGAAAAGATAAAATTTAACACTAAAGAAAACAATTTAGCGATTTTTTGCTTAAAAACGTTGAGTCAAGGTGGATTTGGCGTTTTTTTTTTGTAATTATTGCCAAAATTGAACATTATCCGATAATCTGCCAGATTATAAATTTTTGTTTCATATAGGTGATCTCACCAATGTTACAATATTATTGCCACAGTCAGCCATAGGTGCCTATTCCTACTTGTGACGAGCTATGACTGTCATAAGACTGTTTTCTAGACTATAATTCCCAACTTCCCATACCAAAATACATACAGTAGGGAGCAAAAGTGTAACAGGGTTAAGATGGTTCAGATATTTTGCTTAAAATTTTTAACTATGAAAGCAAATCCAATAATAATTTCTAGCGTTATTTATTTATTAACTTGTCCTAATTAAAAAACAATAAAAAAATTTAACTATTTTATTTAACTGGGAAAAAAAATACAATTTTCTCTTTAAAGACAAATGTTACACTTTTGCACCCGGTTAATTTTTGATAATTTTTTTTAAAATTTCAAATATAAACTTAAAAATCATGAAATTTTTTTCTGTTTTTCTATGCATTTGGGTAAATTGTTGCAAAATATTGCATTTATCTCTTCAAAAATTAGGTGTCAAATAAAATTTTCCTTATTGTTCAGGTCGCAAGCCCATCTTGGGCTATGGCAATATTAACCATGTTAGTTGTTTTAGTAAATCCAAAAATATTTGACGGGACAATATAATGGACTATTTGGTATACAAAGATGTATATTGCAAATTTGGCCGAAATTCTACATTTTTGGCAAAAAACGCCTTATTTTTCTATGGTAGTTAGTAAATTCAATCCTCCAATTCTAAGCCATTAATTTTTTTCAATATACTGTCAATTTAAAAGATCGTATGAAACCCATTTCGCCTAAAATTGTAATGAACAGCTTTCATGGTTTGTGAACAGTCTATATGGTAGTGTTATTAGAATTATTATTAAACCAGTAATATGAACCAGTTTTGTGTACAAAATTATTTACTGCCACAGTTTTAAATAAAATATGGGCATTTCCACCGAAAGGTCCACCGAGACTAAAATATCAAAAGTTCTTGAAAAAACTTTGTTTTATCATATTTTCATAGGGAAACAATCAAATTTAAATAACGTAAAAAGATTTTGCATTTATTCATAACCCATTTCGAGGTATTCGAATGCAAAGTCGCACAAGCACATCTTTTCTCATTTGGATATTTCTATTGCACATTTTGTTTTGATAAAAGTTTTTAAACAGAGACGTTATGCATTGACTATTGCTCTCTAAAATATTTCCAAAGGTACAAAATTTCATAAAAGAATGCATAAGAAACAATGCGATTGAAAATAGCTCTAAGTTTTTGATTTGCATTGTCGCATATTTCGATGTCCCGTGCGACATTGAAAAACAACATTTGTTATCAGTGCGTCGATAGTACACGCAGAAAGCTCATCAAATATTGAGTACAAACAGAGATTTTTTATACAATTAAAATAAAAAAAACCTACCTGAAAAATAAGAAGAATTGTGATCTTGGTACTTATACACAGTTGGTCACGTGCGACATTGTAAGTGTAAAATTTAAAAATTTGAAATTATTTTTCTTATGTAAATGATTTATTTATGTAAATACATACTTTTAAATTTTTTAAAATTGGCATGCACCATGGTCAAGAAGTAAAAGCAGCTAGGACTGCCTATTCAAAAAAAAACTGTGTTTGATTTTTTTTAAATTTATTTTTATCGGGATATACATTAATTGCATTAAAGGAATTAAATGTGCTGAAATCCCAAACGTATTTTATAAATTTATTTTTTTTTTATTTTATTTAATACAATACAATACTTAATTCATACTACATATTTCTTTTAAGTTTGTTTTTAGTTATTATATTAAAATAAATACCTTGAATACTTCTGTTGATTTAAAAACATTTTTACTAAGCTTGTTTATATATATTTTCGTAAAAAGAGCAACAGAAACAACATAAATATCATGATGGAAAAAAATGGCCCGTGCGACATGTCCCGTGCGATAATGAATAAAATTAAATTAAAAAAATAATATGATTCGTTTTTGGGTAAAATTAGAACCATTTTTAAAAGACATCAATGCACAACATTTTAAAATTAGTCACATTGAAATATTGCCTCAGGTTGCTAAAAATCAACCTCAGCACCAATTATAGGGCTAATAAAGAGATATAAGTAAAGTCTATTTTCAAAATAAAAATCCGTTTTATATTGACTTTTTTTTCACTTTAAATGTGTTCGACGGTCCCGTTCGACATGATGGAAATGCCCATATATAAAAATAAAATGCTTTTAATTCGTTTATCGACCTTACGACATTTCCCCCAAAAAGAGGGCTTCAAATATAGAAACTTGTAACAATCTACCTAGTAAAATGGGTTTCTTCTGCTTGACGGTATATCAAAAGAAAATGAATGCCACAAAATTTAATAACCGAACTTACTAGCTATCATAGAAACCTATCACATTTTTTGTGAAAAGTGTAGAACTGTGCCCAAATTCAAAAGTCATCTAAAAAAATTTTTTAGTAGGAAAAGCAACACAACCAGCACATTTCTTATTGGAAAATAGTCCGTGCTATTGCCCGGCATGAAATATATTTAACACTTTTGGATTTAAAAAAATTTTCAACATGATAAATATAGCCAGCCCTTAAAAAGGGCTTGCGACCTGAACAATAGGGAAATATTAATTAATACTCACTTTTTCACCATATAAATAAAATAAATAAATAAACTACACATAAAAACCGCAAAAATGATATGATTTTTTAAGTTAATATTAAAAATTTCATAAGAAATTTATCAAAACTTAACAGGGTGCAAATGTTGTAACGTTGGTCATAATATAGAAAAATGTTTTCATATTCTTCGTTAATTAAAATACAGGTTAGTAAACAAATAAATTTAGAAAAAATAAAAAAAATAATTTTTTGAAAAAATTTCGATTTTTAATTTTTATTTAAAAAATAAAAATAGTTTTTTCGACCTTTTTAATTGAATTATTATTATAATTATTTTTTAAATAAAAATTAAAAGCCAACATTTTGACAACACTCATAGTACGGAGAAAAAATGTTTTTGCATCTTCTTGTATGAACAAAGAAGAAGGGTAAAAATAAAATTTGTATTTACTTATACCGATGGTATGAAATACAAAAACAAAATCTTTCATAATATTTCTATTGTTGGCTATGCTTCGAAAACATATTTTATTGTTTGCTCCATTCCCATTTTGTTAATGTAGCACACTACATTTAATATGAGATTTTGATGATTCACATTGCATTGCACTGTTGCCACCATTTTATAAAGAAAACTGATGAAGGGCACTTGGAAAATCCCCGAAACGATCGTCTTTGCATTCCTGAAAGTGTAGAGGTTTTTGAAAGCAAAAACTCTGTGAAGTATTTGTCAGGAGAGTATCCCGATAAAGAAAAATATCAGTTTTTGAAAAAAGGATACTTATTATGTTAATTCATAATAAGGAAATTGGCCTCGAACTGAATTAATAAATTACTAATTAAGTTATTTTTTTAATTTTATTTTTCGAGCAGATACTTACTTTTGCTCGAAAAAATAAAAGTCAAAAAATAACTTTGATTTTTGTTCGAAAAAATTAAAGTCAAAAAATAACATTCATATTTGCTCGAAAAAACAAAAATCGTAAAATAACTTCTATTTTTTGCTCAAAAAAAAAAAATAAATAAATAAAAGTCAAAAATAAAAAATAACTTTTGATCAGGAAACAAAAATAAAAGTCAAGTGATTATCTTTTTATCTGACTTTTACTAAAAGTCATAGCCGTTATGATTCGTGATATATATTTTTAATCTTATGAGTTACCCAGACGTAAACGTAACGTATCTCTGCGTAGCTGAGTTAATTAGTAAAATAAGAATGGAAGGTGTGTTGTATTTTTGTTTCATTCTTATGCATAGAAAATATAGAAAACGTAAATACACAACAAAAATCTGTTGTGAATGGTTTCGTTGTTTATTTGCATTTGCTATGTGTTGAATGCATAAGAATGAAACAAAAACCACGAC
This sequence comes from Leucophora obtusa, assembly GCA_949987735.1. Taxonomy (NCBI): domain Eukaryota; kingdom Metazoa; phylum Arthropoda; class Insecta; order Diptera; family Anthomyiidae; genus Leucophora; species Leucophora obtusa. The sequence continues at coordinate 105,491,119 of OX465299.1, read as the reverse complement.
ACATCTTCTGTCCTTATTTAACTCATTAATTCAGCTACGCCTAGATACGTTACGTTTACGTCTGCGTAACTCAGGCTTAAGAGTCACATACTTTTCGTAGAAATAAACACGATATGTTTAAGCCATATCAATATAAATAATACCTATATATAATAAGGCCCAATTACTGAATGTACCCATAAAATTTAAACAACAATTAAATTAAAATTTTATATGGGAAACAACAACTAATGTATCAGTTGAAGTTCCAGTTAGTAACTAACTTGAGATTGTGAAAATGAGGCTAACAATGTTGTTTTGACTTTTACAAACGAAATATATTCGTATTTGTATGTGGACTTTTGACAAAATCACTTAAATATACTTAAGAAAATTGTGCAAGATTATTGTAGTTAATAAAACTTTTGAATGCGCATATCTCTGCCTGATCTTCAGACATCTTATACGTCAAAAGCTATGAGGCCTCTTAACTCAATTCAAAATTTTATGGATTTATTTTTGACAAATGAACTTAATTGATTTGTGAAATTGCTCATTTTTACCCAGCAAAAATATGTGTAAGTCATTCGAAACGAACAACTTTTAAATTGGTTACAATGGAGCGATAAGTGCTCTTTTTCTGTTTTGAATGTATGTGCTTTAAAAGGACTTTCAAAAATGTATATATGTTGTTTTTTTTTCTTTGAAAATGCATTTGTTTGTAAATTACGAATTTATTAGAGATTCCATTTTTTATTTCTAAAAAAACAAAATAGTTAATTTTATTAACTATTTTAATTTTTACTTTATTAATTTACGATTATTTACATATTTTTAAATTATTCGTACATATTTTAAAAAATATTGCAATTACAGTTCCCATTGAAAAAGGGAAGGAAATATAGAATTCGATCCCATCGAATCTCCTGGACTATGACCCAAATATGAATTCTTCTTTTCACAAAATGCAAATATATAAAAGCTAACAATTAAAATGTATTGTTAAGGCTCTATGAAGTCGCTTGCGTGCTTTTGCACCATGCACCAAAGAAATATGTTAATAAAATTTGTTGCAATGGTAACATATTTTATCGTTTAAAACATACATGGGACTAATTAATTAGGTGGACTAATTAATTGATGATTTCATTACCATTACATTGATATCAATTGTAATGAAATTATTTTCATTACCATTTTTTTAATTAATGGTAATGATTCTAAAATTTAATTTTATTGATTAATGACAATGATTTTAAACTTCATTACCATTGATAATGAATAAATTAAAAAAAATAATTGCCATTGACAGAAAAACGTAAAAATGGAGTAAAACTTTCTGAAATCGAAGATTGAATATGCTCATTCAGGCTCATGCTCATTTGAAATTAAATATTACTTTGCATTCCGTTGTTATTTGTACCCAGGTAAAGTTTAACGGAATTAAATGGATCCTCCTTAATAAATTATGTTTTATAACTTCCCTGGCCAAACCAGTTGTTCATTTTCATTTGTCTGAATTTTTTGTAAACAAATGGTTTTTAATCAATTGTAATTAGTTTTTTTATACATTAGTGTAATTTCATTACCATTAGTAATGAGTTTTCTAATGAAAAATATTTCATTACCATTAAATGGTAATGGAATTTTTTTCATTGTCATTAGTATGAACTAATGGTAATGAAAATTCAATGGTAATGAAAAATTCCCATGTATGGTTTAAAATAGACCAATCAAGAGGTTCGTTAACAGAGGTTGGTCCCTTACCTTTGTTTATACACAAAAAGTTCTATAAATGTCACCTGCTTTAAATGTCGATATGCTGTAATTGCTATTACGCCTTAAAAGTCGTAAAAACTAAATAAATAATTCTATAGTGACAAAAAATATATTATTTCTTCAACTCAAAAATAGATTTAAAAAAATAACTGCCGTCAACTTTAAAATGTCCATTAAAGTTCCAAATTTTAATTAAAGTTAAAATTTTGCTAAATGGAATTCTTCAACATAAGAATTCAACTAATCACTATTGCAAATTATAGTATTGAAATGCATCGTTTAATGAACACGTTGATTTTAAGCTAACGATGGTTGACTTTCAAAATTCAAATGACGACATGGTGTTCGTCTTCGAAATATGTCTGGGGAAAAACTGTCCTCCAACGGTTCTCGGATTATTAATTGAATTTAAAGCTAAAATTTCAATCATAGATCTGCGGCTTCAGCAAATTTATAATGATGCCTTATTATTGTAGAGTTGTAAAATGTCGATGCTTTTCTTTCCTTTATTTGTTAAAATGAAAAAAAATATATGAAAAAATAGTTTTCTAGTAGGTACTGGCTGATAAAGGGTTTTTCAACAGGGACGCTACAAAAGTAGAAAGACAGGGACAGCAAACGATGCCATATTTTTTGCCGCTCTTTTGACATTTCTCTTCAGTAAGGTTTGCCATTTCATGATGGAAAGATATACGAGCCAACAACGAGTCGAAATTATTAAAATTTACTAATGAAATTCGGAGTCAGTGGCCTCAACGTTAAGAGCGCTACGTCCAATTTATGGTCGTCATAATCGTCCTAGCAGATCAACAATTGAGCGTCTAGTGGAAAAATTTGAATCCACAGGCACAGTACAAAATGTTCCCGTGCTAGTGAGACTAAGATGTGCCCGTAGTGTCGAGAATATTGCTGCCGCTGAGGCTTCAGTTGAATAAAGCCCAAATGTGTCTCTCACACGTCGTTCTCAAGCGTTGGGCATCTCTGTGACGTCGTTGTGGCGAATTTTGCGAAAAGATCTTGGCCTACATCCATACAAGATCAAATTGACGCAAGAACTGAAGCCGCTTGACCACCAGAAGCGTCGTATGTTCGTGAATTGCGCTGAGCAACAACTTGAAAATGGTTCGGATTTTCATCGAAAAATCATCTTCAGCGATGAGGCTCATTTCTGGCTGAATGGCTTCGTCAATAAACAAAATATGCGTTATTGGTCAGAGAGCAATCCACACGTACTCCATGAGTCATCATTGCATCCCGGAAAAATTACGGTTTGGTGCGGTTTATGGGCCGGCGGCGTCATTGGGCCGTACTTCTTCCGTGATGATCAAGACCGGCACATTACTGTGGGAATGGGAATCGCTACCGTTCAATGATAACCGAATATTTTTGACCCCAATTGGATGATATGGACTTGGAGGACATGTGGTTCCAACAGGACGGCGCCACAAGCCACACAGCGAATGTCACAATCAATTTACTGCAAACCAAGTTTGGAGAACGTGTTATCTCACGAAATGGTCCAGTCGATTGCCCGCCTCGGTCGTGCGATTTGACGCCGTTGGACTATTTCCTGTGGGGCTACGTCAAATCTATGATCTATGCCAACAAGCCAGCGACGATTGATGAACTTCGTACGAATATCGAACGTGAAATTGCCGATTTATGCTTGAAAACCGTCGAAAATTGGGTTCAGCGTCTGGACTTCTGCAAGCGTGCCCGTGGTGGCCATGCAAAAGAGATCGATTTCCATACATAATGGAAATCGAACGTACTTTCACAGGAATAAATAATTTCATTGATATCCAAAACCGTTTTTGTTTTATTTAAAAAAACTTTTGTAGCGCTCTTATTGAAAAACCCTTTATAATTCGTTTTCGGTTTAACTAAATCAAGTTTAACTGACATCCCAAAAACTCGGCCTTAGTGTATTAATCTTATTTAATTCAATATCGTATCTTTTTTGAATTTAAAGACTGAAGTAAACATGTTACAAACTTATTCAAAAAAAAAACTGTTGAACAAAAATTAAAAAAAAATGTACTTTTAAAAGTGTATTATATTATATATTATAAAGAGTACTTCTAAAGTACTCTAAAAATGCAAACAAAATGTACTCGTATTGAAGTGATGAAAATGTATACCTAAAAACCATACTTTATTAACATCATGTAATCACTCTTAAATTACTAACAAAATGTTTAAATTGAACTACTGACAACATGGGACATCACGTGTAAAATAAATCAGTGTTAGAGCTAAATTGTTACTACTCCACAATCAGTTGATGCTATTCGGAGTGCTTTTAAAATAACTTTTTTGTAATGACTTTTTTTGCTGGGTAAATATGTTTTTTAGCTTTCCTGAAAAATTTATGATTTTGAAATAAGTACTTTTGTAAAAAGTCCACAGATATTTGTACGAAAAATACAAATAATAATAATAATAAGGCTAGAGGCGATTTTGTGATAAACATAATTTTGGTTTTTATGTTTTAAACTCATTTTACATAAAGAAAATTACAACACAATCGATTCATTCAAGCTTCAATTAAATGCAAATTGAATTGTAATAAATTCGCAATTGTTGTGCGAATAGAAAATTTAACGAGATGATTGAATATAAAAAATAGTTTTGGTATTTTTTATTAAAAATGAATGCAATGAAGCAAATGCAGGAAAATGAATGCAGTTGAAAAAGCTGCATATAGATTGGGGCAAAGTGCTGTATCATGAAACGAGTCTGCATTGAAACGTTAGATTTTTTGAGTATTTCCGGCATCTTTCCACAAAAATGTTTTTCTAGAAAGTGTTTTGTTAAGCATTGCGCTCATATTTACCATAGTTTTGGCTCCAGAAGAAGATCGATTTAAAGAAAGAGGATGATGTTGTATAAAATGCTAAAGGAAATTTTTTTTAATTGGTATTAAAAATTATGAAGGTAAACCATTTTTATAACGCATTTATGAAGTTATTATTGATATTAGTTTATAATCGATGGTGTTCTTGAAAACGAATCCACATAAAATCGTTCGTTTCATAAAGTGGCGGTTTCAGCTTTCGATTTTAGTGGCGGGGGAGGGGGGGGGGGGGGTTTTTAAAATTTAGTTTATTACTCATAAGTCACGTGTAACTGATAGGGTTCCTACATCAGTCGAAATATTTATAACTAACCACCTGTTCCCACTTTAGCACACTTAGTGATCCACTGAGAATTTAGTGACTACCTATGTAGTGAGTATGAAACTCTCGTGTATTTTACGAAATTCGGTTAAGGCAAATTCATTATAAAAAAGACATTGTATGTATCATACATGGGACTAATTAATTAGGTGGACTAATTAATTGATGATTTCATTACCATTACATTGATATCAATTGTAATGAAATTATTTTCATTACCAATTTTTTAATTAATGGTAATGATTCTAAAATTTAATTTCATTGATTAATGACAATGATTTTAAATTTCATTACCATTGATAATGAATAAATTAAAAAAAATAATTGCCATTGACAGAAAAACGTAAATGTGGAGTAAAACTCGCTGAAATCGAGGATGGAATATGATCATTCAGGCTCATGCTCATTTGAAATTAAATATTACTTTCCATTCCATTGTTATTTGAATACAGGTAAAGTTTAACGGAATTAAATTGATTCTCCTTAATAAATTATGTTTTATAACTTCCCTGGCCAAACCAGTTATTCGTTTTCATTTGTCTGAATTTTTTTGTAAACAAATGGTTTTTAATCAATTGTAATTAGTTTTTTTATACATTAGTGTAATTTCATTACCATTAGTAATGATTTTTCTAATGAAAAATATTTCATTACCATTAAATGGAATTTTTTTCATTGTCATTAGTATGAACTAATGGTAATGAAAATTCAATCGTAATGAAAAATTCCCATGTATGGTATGTATATTGCTTAAAAAAATTTGAAATTGGTGAAATATACAATTCAATAAAATATAAGTCTAAAAATTAATAATAAATCGATAAAAAATTAATTAATTAAATAAAATGCATTGTTGAATTTAATAAAATGCATTGATAAAACAACAAAATCATTATGCAATTTAATTAAATATAATTGTTAAGACAACTAATTTTTGTTAATACATTTGACGATATTTTGTCAAAATAATAGCACATAAAATAGTTTAACGTCAAAATATAAATCTACTAAACAATGCGTTAAATTGATAGACAGGTTCATTCATCAATTTAATATGGATTTTAGTTGATTTCACAGCTGTTTTTGGTTCAGTGTAGTATACATACATATTTCACGTGTCTTTTAAACAGACTAATAGTACCTTTTCGATCTAACTCTAACCATTAAAATCGATAAAAAAAAAAAATTGTCAGATATACGGCTAACACATTTTTTATTTGAATTTTCACGCATTTTAAAACGTATATAAAATCGTGAGTTTTTGGAATTTGACTGCTTTTCCAATAAACATCGAAAGGCGCAAGGAGATCTCTCAAAGAACTGACGATATTTTATGAGAAACATTTGAATTCTATTAAATTTCTTCCTCCTAAAAAACACTAATATTTAAATCAGTTTTCAACAAAAACAAAACAGTCGATTAAAAGCATTTGCATTCGTAAACATTGTTATCGAATCTGTCTGTTTGAAAATCACAACCTTAAAAATTGTTTTTAAATGCTCAAATTTTTTGTTTATCATAAAAAGTTAAATTGCTCTGTAAACAAAATAAATTTAATTAAATTTTAAACAAAAACTTCAAAAACAATATTTTTGCAAAAAAAAAAGTTTATGAAAATTAATCCAAGAGATTACAAAATTAAAATACACACAAATATTATTCCTTGTATTGAGATAAAGAAAAAATACAAACACAGATATTGTAACTAAAGTTGGCACAGATAAACGCACACATGCACAGATGTGCACAAAATAAAGTTTTAAAATAATGCATTCAAAAATTAGAATATTTGGAAATGAATTCAAATTTAAATAACAAGTGGCGAGGCCATTTAATTTTCTTGGAAACGCTTCGTGTATTTCATCAACATAACGTCTAGCTATCAATCATTTTTAAATGGAAATTAAAATTGACTGAAATAAAATATGGCATGCAAATAAAAATGTGTCAAAACACAGCAAAATAGTGACAAAAGTTTTACTTGAAAATATGGAACATATCCGTATAATTTTTGTTTTTGGTTTATTTTTCACTAACAGATCGAATCATATATATAAAGGGTGGTCCAAATATAATGCACGATGTTAATTGCGAGTTACGCCAAGTTTTTTGCCCACCCTAGTAAAAATGATTTTTATATATTCATATATGATTTTTATACAATCATTTATGATTTTATACAATTATAACTTGTCGAATATTGTGAAATATATATTTTTTTATGATTATATCAAAAGATATTTAATTATATAAAATTATATTAACCAGATCCACCATTTTTCGGATCAAATAATATATTTTTTATATAATTATATTAACCTATACATGGTTTGATCCGAAAAATGGTGGATCTGGTTAATATAATTTTATATAATTAAAGATCTTTTGATATAATCATATAAAAATATATGTTTCACAATATTCGACAAGTTATAATTGTATAAAATCATAAATGATTGTATAAAAATCATATATGAATATATAAAAATCATTTTTACTAGGGCAACTTAATTTGACATTTCTTTGTTTCAGTGTTTGACAAATTCAACCGTGGAAAGATACACAATTGACCAGCGCCCCAGTGTAGAAACGGTAATGAAATATCATTATTTTTTGGACTACCAGTAATGACACCCACTTACATTCTGCATTATTTTAAAACATATAATAATGAGTTACTGATAATGACTCATTTTTATCATTATTTCAAATAGGATTTTAATATAGATTTTTTTGAAATCTATTTTAAGACGACATATGTTTTGTATGTTGGCGAGTAAACTTACTTGTGTGCAGCAGGTCAATTATATTTTTATCTATTAAATATTACATGTCGATATAGCTCAGATAGTGGAGCTATTGATTGGCAATCTGTAGACCCAGGTTTGATTCACGCACCAGGAAATTTTATTTAAAAAAAAATAAAATAAAAAATATTTTTTTTATATAATTTATTTCTTTTGAAAATCTATTTTTAGACTCATTATTTTTGTCAGTACTGGTAAGCACATAGGTAACGATATATTTTTTGGATATTTTGTATGGTGGTGTTTAACCATAACTCATTATTTTTCGCGATATCGCCATATAAAGATAATAAGAAATGTAATAACAAAAGTAACTAGTAACCATTACCAAGTATGTAGTTACATAACCACATATCTGGTAATGATTTTCTACACTGCACTATGGGTAAAACGTGTCTATTTTTGGCATAAATTCAATTTTTTTTTGTTTAAAATTTAAAATCTGCTTTCGTTTTTTTGAATTAGTATACTCTAACGGTTATATAAACGTTTTTTTATAATCCCAGTGTAGAAACGGTAACGACATATCATTATTTTTTGGAGTACCAGTAATGACACCCACTTACCTTCTGCATTATTTTAAAACATATAATAATGAGTTACTAATAATGACTTATTTTTGTCATTATTTCAAATAGAAAATAAATTTTTAGATTTTTTTTTAAATTTTTTGAAATCAATTTTTAGACTCAATATTTTTTAAACACTGATAAGGATATATGTAACCACATATTTTTTGATTTTTTGTATGTTGGCGAGTAAGCTTACTTGTGTGCAGCAGGTCAATTATGTTTTTGTCTATTAAATATTACATGTCGATATAGCTCAGATGGTAGATCTGTTGACTGGCAATCTGTAGACCCAGGTTCGATTCCCGCACCAGCAAATTTTATTAAAAAAAAAAATACAATAAAAAATATTTTTTTATATAATTTATTTTTTTGAAAATCTATTTTTGGACTCATTATTTTTGTCAGTACTGGTAAGCACATAGGTAACGATATATTTTTTGATTTTTTGTATGCTGGTGTGTAACGACAACTCATTATTTTTCGCGACATCGGCATATAAAGGTAATAAGAAATGTAATAACAAAAGTAAGTGGTTACCATTACCAAGTATGTAGTTACATAACCACATATCTGGTAATGATTTTCTACACTGGGATTTTTATGTTGCACCCCGTTATTTTATGAAAGGAAAAATTCAGCTGTTTCAAGGTTGCATTATGAACAGAAAATGCGCGCGAAATTTTTACTAACTTTGATCGTGAGTAAAACATTAATTGTAAATAAACATTGTGAAAAAGTTTAAATATGGAAGAAGTTAGACAAGGCATGTAAAACAGTTTGTGATATAGTTTAAAAAATAGTTGTGTGTTATTGTCTACACCTTTTGCAATTGTAATTCAGAAAATATCAATTGAAATTCAGAAAATATCAATTGAAATTCAGAATTTCCATTTGAAATTCAGAAAACATCAATTGAAATTCAGAATTTCCATTTGAAATTCAGAAAACATCAATTGAAATTCAGATTTTCCATTTGAAATTCAGAAAATATCAATTGAAATTCAGAAAATATCATTTGAAATTCAGAAAATATCAATTGAAATTAAGAAAATATCATTTGAAATTCAGAAAATATCATTTGAAATTCAGAAAATATCAATTATTATTCAGAAAACATCAATTGAAATTCAGAAAATATCAATTGAAATTCAGAAAATATCAATTGAAATTCAGAAATCGTCATTTGAAATTCAGAAAATATCAATTGAAATTCAGAAACCGTCATTTGAAATTCAGAAAATATCAATTGAAATTCAGAAAATATCATTTGAAATTCAGAAAATGTCAATTGAAATTCAGAAATCATCATTTGAAATTCAGAAAATATAATTTGAAATTCAGAAAATATCATTTGAAATTCAGAAAATGTCAATTGAAATTCAGAAAATATCAATTGATATTCAGAAAACATCAATTGAAATTCAGAAAATATCAATTGAAATTCTATTGATATTTTCTGAATTTCAAATGACGATTTCTGAATTTCAATTGATATTTTCTGAATTTCAATTGATGTTTTCTGAATTTCAATTGATATTTTCTGAATTTCAAATGATATTTTCTGAATTTCAAATGATGATTTCTGAATTTCAATTGACATTTTCTGAATTTCAAATGATATTTTCTGAATTTCAAATGACGGTTTCTGAATTTCAATTGATATTTTCTGAATTTCAAATGACGATTTCTGAATTTCAATTGATATTTTCTGAATTTCAATTGATATTTTCTGAATTTCAATTGATGTTTTCTGAATAATAATTGATATTTTCTGAATTTCAAATGATATTTTCTGAATTTCAAATGATATTTTCTTAATTTCAATTGATATTTTCTGAATTTCAAATGATATTTTCTGAATTTCAATTGATATTTTCTGAATTTCAAATGGAAAATCTGAATTTCAATTGATGTTTTCTGAATTTCAAATGGAAATTCTGAATTTCAATTGATGTTTTCTGAATTTCAAATGGAAATTCTGAATTTCAATTGATATTTTCTGAATTTCAAATGGAAATTCTGAATTTCAATTGATATTTTCTGAATTACAGTTGCAAAAGGTGTAGTAATTCAGTGTTTTGTTGGTGTGTTATTATATTATATAGAAAGGTATTTGCAATATTTCTTTTAAAAGTTATTAATCAAACTGTATATAATCAAACATCATTAGCACTTTTTGCTCCTTTTTGTTCCATTTGGGAAAAAACTTCATTTTGTAGTTTCATACGAGTTTTGCCATTCAACACTGCTTGAAGTTTGGAGCAGCAAAAATCGACAAGCAGATAGTGTAAAAGAATTTATTTTGGAGAACATTAAACAGCAAAACTTATCAGATGAGCAACATCAGTTAATTACAGAAAAAGTCAAGCAATTTATTGCTTTCATAAAATTAAATTTGCCAAAATGCAATCGAATACTTGACCGATTTAAAAAAACCACTCGCGTTGGCTTGCATCCAATATAACTATTGAAATAAGTGATTGCGGCTTGCCCGGCAATAAACGAGGTCGGAGGCATTTAGACTATACTGATGCAGGGCCTCGTTTGAAGAGAAAGTTAGCATCTGAGCTTTCCGCAGAACAAAAACATTCAACACCTCTTTTATTGCACGCTGCTTCCATTTCAGCTAAAAAATCAAGCGAAAAACAAACTGCATTTGTGTTGAAAAAAGCTGTTAGCAACGAGAACATAACAGGAATTATAAGGAAACTGGAAAGGAGTGATCCGTTGCCAATAAGTGCTGATGAAGCATTAGCTTTTTTAATTGAAAATTGCTTTACAAAGCAGCAATACATTAACATGAAAGCATTAAATAAGCAGCACGGATGTGACATTTATCCCCCTTACTCCGAGATTGTAAAATCAAAATTGAAATGCAGACCTAAGGAAATCAGCTATTGTGATACTAAAACAGAAGTAACAATGCAAAATTTACTGGGCCATACAGCTGATCGCATACTTGAAATGCAGAAGGACGTCCTTGATGTTGCTGCACCAACACATTGCAAATTAATTGTAAGTTATGGGTTCGATGGTTCGACAGGACAGAGTTCATATAAACAACGTTTTGAATTGGATGAACATATAGTTCATAGTTCCATTGAAATTAATAGATGAGCTTAATAGAGTTATTTGGCTAAATAACTCTCCACGGTCTGTCAGATTCTGTCGGCCTCTAAAATGGAATTTATAAAAAAAACTACTGAACTTATTTTAAGTGAAAATAGTAAGTTAGATATTCAAATTAAAAACATCCAAGAACACATCTATGTACACAAGGGCAAAAACATTCCTGTTAAATATGAAGCACATATTACTCTTATAGATGGTAAAGTTCTGAATATTTTAACTGGTACCAACTCATGTCAATCATGCCCACTATGTGGTGCTAAGCCAAATCAACTATTAAAAACCCATGACTTCAACTCGAAAATCTTTGGCGTTAAACCAAATAATCTTAAATATGGCGTAAGCCCTTTACATGCATGGATAAGAGTTTTTGAATTTGTATTAAAAATCTCGTATAGAATGGAATTAAAGATATGGCGTGTTAAAAATGATGACAAAGTCAAAGTCTCTTTGCGAAAACAGGTCCTTCAAGAAAGGTTGTGGACGGAAATGGGTCTCAATGTAGACAAACCAAAACAAAATGGCAGTGGAAATAGCAACGATGGAAATACTGCAAGAAGAGCATTTAGCAATGTTGAGCTTTTATCTTCCATTTTAAATTTCGATTTAAATATTCTAAAACACTTTTACATTATATTGATTGCCATCTCTTGTGAATATAAGATTGATACAGAAAAATTCAAAAACTTTTGTGGCCAAACATTCAATATGTATTTTGAAAAGTATTCTTGGTATCCAATGTCTCCAATTGTGCACAAAATTTTGGTACATGGGCACCAAATAATGGATACTTGCATACTTCATGTTGGAGTTCTAGGAGAAAATGCATCAGAAGCGAGAAACAAGCTGTATAAAAGCGATAGGAGATCGCAAGCAAGGAAATGTAGCCGATCGGATAACATGACAGAAAAAATACCAACAAAAAGAAGAGCCTGCCCAGAGAAGTCATTGCCCGTTTCGAAACACCTGGTATTGACTTTTCAGACACATTAGAAGGTGATGAAAATGAAAATGAAGCAGAAGACGATGAGGCCGACGAAGTTGACAGTTTTGGACTGGAGAATATTGAGTTGGAAGAAGAAAATGACGATTAAGTTAGAAAATCTATATTCATATATGGTTTGTAAAATGACAAAGGCATATTAGAATTTGTCTCATATGATTTTTTTTTCAGGGATCCGGTTGAGCCAACCTTACTTTAATTCAACTTACCTTTATTCAACTATCTTATTCAATAATTTAAGCTTTAACAAAGTTTCTGGAAAATAAAATGTAAGCCTAATTTAAATATCTCCGGTCTTTGAAGGGTTAATAAGCAGTTTTATACCTTAACAAAAAGGCTGTCTATCATCTATCATCTGAGTCTACCAAAAAAATTAACACATTAAACTAAGTGGTTTTTCCAAAAATTGAGGTTAAGAAATTGTTTTTTTAGTACTGGCCCCTAATGGGTTAATAAAATAAAATATTTTTAGATGCAAACTTACAGATTCTTGAAACAGCTTTCTAGTGATATATATTTCAAATAACGAAAATAAAAAAAAGCCGTGGTGCACCCATGCCGAATTTATGCCAAAACCTGACCTAATGTTTTAATGGGTAGGAGGAAGAAGGCGTGGTCCAAATAAAAAAAAAACCAAAATTCCATTTTGGTGTTAGTTAAATTCGTGCAAAATTTTAAAGGTCTAGCTTTAAAACTACAATTAATGCCAAAAATATATCTATTTTGCCCATAGTGCACTGGGGGTTAGGATTGTTGAAGCCTTTTACGAAAATGGGCGTTCAAATCAAAATGCATTTCGTGCAATTATTTGGTCAGCATAATCGACCAAATGTGTCCACAATCGAGAGAATTGTGCGCAAATTTCAGCAAACCAGGTCTGTAGGAAATGTGAAAACACCTGTGCATGCTCGCCCAGTTCGTTCTGCGGAAAACATTGCTGTTGTTCGCGAGTGTGACAGAAGAGCCGTCAATCGCGATCATGTGATTTGACACCGTTGGATATTTAAAAGAAAAAGTGTACGTCAATAAGCCAAGAACAATTCAAGAGCTAAAGGAAGAGATAATTCGGCACATTAACGACATTGAACTTCAATTATGTCTCAGTCATTGAAAATATGGCCCATCGGATAGAGGTATGCCATTTCACACATAATTGTCATAGATCCTTTTATCATAATAAAATATATTGAGATAATTCTCTAAAAACTTTTTGTTTTATTTACAATTAACATCGTGCGTTTTGTTTGTTACACCCTTTATATAATTCTTTAAATTCCTAGGAGGAACATAGGGCCACGATCGAATCATACAGAAAACAAATTATTTTGAAATATACTTACACGCAGAAAAAAGACAGGTGGAACTTTATCTAAGTGATATGTAATTATACAACTACATAAGTTCGAAGTAAGTTTTACAATTTTCCAGCAAAATATATGTAATTTTTCGTATATTTTCCACTACACATGCATATATTTTGCAAGGAACTTTGTAAAACTAAATAACTTGAAAATTATGTAGTTGTATAATTACATAACATTCCCCTTGTTTTTTTTTCTGTGTGTATATGTATAACGCACACAGTGTTGCAGTTTTTGGTTATTTTTAACCAAAATTTGTTATTTTTTTTTCCAATGTGGAGATGTGAACTTTTTTTCATTTTGGTAACTTTTTTGGCAATCAAGTATATAAATTTTTTTTCTGTGTTTTTAGATTTATGTTCAGCTTATGCTTGTAAGAAGCTTCCCGTACAAATGGAAATTCTTTATAGGAACATTTGTAACTTTTTTGCGCATAGTTCGAAACGTATTCTTGAATTTGAAGAATTTCAAGATTATTGCAGTATAGAGTCACATAAAATATTAGGTATTTCTGTTACCCGGTGACTGGTACTATGTAATGACCTGCTTTGCATTTATATTTTATATCGTTCGACCTCGAAGTAAACGGTTAAAGGGCTAACTGGTGGGCGATACGGACTTTAAGGATTATTTTTTATGTCTCTCATATATTCCTAATATAATAAATAACTTAGATAAAGAATTTCAATCGGAAAAAATGCGTCTTCCATATGTTTATGGCCAATTGAAATTAAATTTTAAATTAGTTTTGAGCAATTTTACCAAAAGTAATTACGTTAAATGTTTAATTTCATCATTAATTTATTTAATGAAATTAATTGATGTAATTAATTAAATGAAGTAAATATTTTTATTGGCCGTAAAGCTGAACTATCTTTGAATGAAAGTAAGTTGTCCAACTTAAAAATATATGACATTAAAAAAAATATACAATCTTTTTATATAGAACTTTTAAAAGAAATCTCAAAATGCTATGAATTTTCGAGAATATATTTAAAACACCTTGCCATAATAACACCAAATCAAGTTTTAAATAATTAGAAATAACTTTGGAGCCTTTATTGTCATCTTTACCAAACTTAACAAGCGGTAATGAAGAAAAAATTTTAACCAAATGGAAATTATTAAGATTTTCGAACATTACAGAATTAAAGAGTGACATGGATATATTAGTTGAATTTTGGGATGCAGAATCCAAATACAAAAATGGAATGGTTGAAAAATGTTTTGAATAACTAATTTATTTTGATCAAAATTTACTGACATTGCCATACAGTTCAGCTGCTGTATTCAATATGTTAAAGAAGTTTATTTTTGTTTTGTTTTTTGTTAACTCTAAATAATAATAACCCCTAAATTTATAAACGCCTAAATTCATAAACGCTTTGTAAAATTATAGGATGCTTATTGAACAAATTTTCTATGATAATTATGTTTTGTAAATCTCCTATAACTTTACAAAGCGTTTATGAATTGAGGGGTTAATATTTTAATATATTTAAATAAAAACTAAGACTTTAAATTTTGGTTATTTTTTTCTCGTTTGGTAACTTTTTTTAAATATTTTGGTTACAAAAAATTTTTGTTCGTGGCAACACTGAACGCACATCTCATCTTACCAATGAATTTTGTTTGACAAACGCTTGTTTAAATACACTCATAATAACTTTACCGTAAAAGTTCAACAGTTGTTTAAAAAGTAAATCAGTAAAGTTGTTTTAATTAAATAAGTAGTTAAATTGCAAAGAAATATATTTTTTAACTTTTTCTATCAGTCATTCAAGAAATAAAATACACAAAATACTGACTTTCGGTAGAAGATAAAATATTCAATCAAAATTTTCTGTTAAAAACAATCAGTTTTTAGAATACAAGTAACTTTAAAATAAACGATAAATCTATTACACTATGCGACAGTCAAAATCGGGATGGGATGAAACCAACGGGAAATGTTATATCGGTCAAAAACAAGTTATACGTGTCCCGGCGTTTCGCTGGGTCACCCTTAGGAATCGAGATATATCTTTTTTTTGACATAACTCGAGAACCACTAGTCCGATTTTGCTCAAACAAGTTTAAAAAAATTAAAAATTACAATTCCTTTAATCTGTTCATATAACGTTTTTCTATATACTCAACAGTTTTGCCGGTAAAAATAAATGTTTGTTACCGCTACCATAAAAATCAATAACCTTTTGTTTATTACTTTTTTTTAATATTTTAGGCAAAAAATATTTTTTTTCTTCATACATTTATTTTTACCGGCAAAACTGTTGAGTATATAGAAAAACGTTATATGAACAGATTAAAGGAATTGTAATTTTTAATTTTTTTAAAATTGTTTGAGCAAAATCGGACTAGTGGTTCTCGAGTTATGTCAAAAAAAAAGACCACCAAAGGTCAAATCGATATATCTCGATTCCTAGGGGTGACCCAGCGAAACTCCGGGACACGTATAACTTCTTTTTTACCGATATAACTTTCCACGGTAGTTTGAACCCTTCCCGATCACTGACCCCTACCATTTGTCTCACAGTGTTATTTTTACCGATTTTGCCAGTTAATAAAATAACAATTAAAAATAAACGACAAAATACGAAAGTGGGTAGTCCTTTTTTTAACTTATTTTCTATTGTTTTAATGTATATATTCGGTTGATTTTAAGGAAAAAATATTGTGAGTGTGCAAGTTATAACGGTATTTTTTTCTGTATTGCAATTATATTAATTTATCTATGCAAGAAACTTCAAATTAAAAATAAATACGGAATATTGTAAAAAAAAAATCATTTATAAATCATAGTAGTGCCATATTCAAGAGACCTCAGAAATGAGTTAAAAATATAAGCGGTTGACTCGACACCAAAAGCTCATTATTTTTACATTGGAGAAATAAGGAGTACCTTGCTGCGAAATTGCAAGACGGATAGGCTGTAGTCATCCAACCGTGATAAATTTTCTGGAAAAAAAGAACCAGGACGACCGCAGGAAAAGAACTAGAAGAAAGACATCTGACCGAACAGATACCGTTATGCACCGAGTCAGCCTGAAGAGTCGTTTTAAAAGTGCCGTCGAAATAAGAAGATATTTAGAACAAGGCCACCAAGTTAGCATTAGTATGGAAACGGTTCGCAGACGACTCCGGGAATTCGGACTTTGTGGCAGTAGACCAGAAAAAAAACCAATTGATATTCAGAAAACCATCAATTGAAATTCAGAAAATATCAATTGAAATTCAGAAATCGTCATTATAAATTCAGAAAATATCAATTGAAATTTAGAAAATATCAATTGAAATTCAGAAAATATCATTTGAAATTCAGAAAATATCAATTGAAATTCAGAAAACTTCAATTGAAATTAAGAAAAAACACATTTTTGTAAACATATTTTTTAAAAGAATCCGTCGAGGTAGATAATGTTATCCCCTATAAAAAATTTATAAATGGGTTTTATTAAAATAAGTAAAATTCATTTTACTCACGCGAGTGAAAAATATTTAAAATTTGTGTGCGTGAATGATTTTATGTAGACTAGTTTCTTTCTTGTAACGAATTATGGCTCCATTAGACATTAAATTTTATTGGCTTTAAATTTCAGCCTTACATTTTGGAGCCATAATTCGTAACAAGAAAGAAATTAGTCTACATACAATTATTCAGGCACACAAATTTTAAATAATTCTCACCCGCGTGAGTAAAAAAAATTTTACTCCCACGTATTAGTCAAAAGTATTTTGATAAAATACCCTACGGTGAATAAGGAGTCAATTGCCCTCCAAGGACCTATCCCGTGACCGGTCCACCGGAGGCATATTACTAAATTAGTACACTAATCGAAAAAAGTCCATAAAAAAAAAAAAATTTAGTTAAAACTACTAAAAATTAGTTAAAAATGATGCTGCAGAAAAAAACTGCTAAATTAGGAGATTATTTTTGCTATATTTTAGTAATATAGGAACAGCAAAAATAAAATTGTTAAATATACAGAATTTTAGTTATATTTGAGCTAAATTCTTGTAAATGGAGAATAGCAAATTAATCTACTAAAATCAGCAAAAAAATTTGCTAAATAATTAGTAGCCTAAAAAATCACCAAAAAATTTAAAATTTTCAAAGTTTTTTTCGATTTTTGTTTTTAATGCAAATAAAAATCGAGCCTTTTGAAAACAGCAATTTACAATTTTTTAGCAAATAGTTTTGCTGATTTTAGCAGAATATACTGCTATTTGCATTCAACTAAATTTAGCTTAAAAAATAGCATATTTTTAAAAATATTTTATTATTTATTTTACTCTTTTTTTATTTATTTTTAACTTTATTTTTTTACTATTTGCTTATTTTAGCTCTTATTTTAAATTTCTATAATTTTTTGGTAAAAAATTTTAAGTTTTGTAATTTCAACGTTTTTTAATGTTAAAGCTGTTTGAGTTTTAACAATTAGTATTTCATTTAGTTTTTATTTTTAACTTAAGGGGAATTTTTAAAATTATTAATTATATTATCAGAGTTTTTGAGGTAATTTTCCAATTTTTAATTGATTTTTTTAATTTAATTATGGCCAATGCAAAATACGAGTCAACTTGCCATTAAAGGACCTATCCCATGACCGGTCAATCGGGGGCATATTCAAGGCACTTCCACTATATTTGTGTGTGTGTTAGTGTTGTTTTATTTTCTAGTTTTTTCTTTTCAATTTTTTTTATTTGCTTGTAGTGTTTGTTTTTTCTTTTTCTTTTTTATTTGAACAGAAACGAAAAATACATAACTTTACCATCAGCAAGCTATCACGCATAAGCAACATTAGCTCAAACGGTAGAGCGTTTGCCTAACAAGCAGAAGGTTGTGGTATCGAGCCCTACTCTGACGCAAAGTAGATTTTTTTTAATTCCTAATTTTTTATTAGTTTATTTGAAAGGCTATTTTTAGACACACCACCTTACTGTCACAAGGTGTCTAAACTGTGGCAGTTGGTCATTTCCAATGACAACGTCATGTTAAAGTGACGTGTCTCTTTCAAACAAAAAGGCCGATCAAGGACCGGTCACTGCCCCCTTGGGACCTATCCTGCGTGTCACTTTGGACCGGTCCCTTTCCCCGTAGGGTACATATATACATTTTTTATAGGGGATAACATTATCTTCCTGGCCGGATTCTTTAATAAATTCTGTTTACATTGTTCTGAATTTCAATTGATGTTTTTTGAATTTCAATTGAAATTTTCTGAATTTCAAATGATATTTTCTGAATTTCAAATGATATTTTCTGTATTTAAAATAATATTTTACGAATTTCAATTGATATTTTCTTAATTTCAAATGATATTTTCTGAATTTCAATTGATATTTTCTGAATTTCAAATGACGGTTTCTGAATTTCAGTTGAAATTTTCTGAATTTCAAATGACGATTTCTGAATTTTGATTGATATTTTCTGAATTTCAATTGATGTTTTTCTGAATATTAATTGATATTTTCTGAATTTCAGATGATGTTTTCTGAATTTTAATTGATATTTTCTGAAATTCAAATGATATTTTCTGAATTTAAATTGATATTTTCTGAATTTCAAATGGAAAATCTGAATTTCAATTGATGTTTTGTGAATTTCAAATGTAAATTCTGAATTTCAAATGGAAATTCTGAATTTTAATTGATGTTTTCTGAATTTCAAATGGAAATTCTGAATTTCAATTGATATTTTCTGAATTTCAATTGATATTTTCTGAATTACAATTGCAAAAGGTGTAGACTAAGATGTTAAAAATGTTTTATAAAATTTATTATTTTATTCTAATAAAAAATTTTGTAACATTTCCATGAATTAATTCTTTGAAACTAGAATAATATAAAGCCGAAAATCTGCATTTATAAACGAAGCATTTTTGGTTGTGTTCGTACTATACAAAATTTAACGTTATTGTATAGGTTTTTCTATATCCCACATAGCATTTTATGAAATTTTTGATCACATTTATCATTTATGTCATTTATTACCCCTCTGGACGATTAAAATGATCATATTTGGGCTCTTTTTCTGATCATAAATGACTGTTTTGTCGGGAGAAAATGGTACCCTACCCGCGACTCTTCTTGATGAGTCTTTTATGACTCGCTTTTCTGATCAGTTTCGACTCATTTCTGACTCGTATTTATAATTATTTGTAAGTCTTCTTCGAGTCATTTTTTAGTCGTTTTCTAATCATTTGCGAATCTTTTTCGAGTCATTTTTGGTCGTAATTATGATCGTTTGGGAGTCTTTTTCGTGTCATTTTTTAGCCGTATTTCTAATTGTTTACATTAAAAAAAACAAAATATTTAATTGATTTAAACTGTTATTTAATTAAGTTTATTAAAATTATATACAATAATATAAACAAAATTATAATAAAATAATAAAATAGCAAAAATGTTGGTTAATGATAATTTCCTGAGAACTTATTTTTTTGGTTCTATTAATTTTTCGGCTTCTTTTTTTTTGCTTTTTAATTGTTTGGCTGACATCATCTTTTTTAATTTAAAAATCACTTTTCACTAAAATTATAATATATAAATATTATAATATTAAATTACTTATATTTACTTTTATAAAATTACACAACTTTATACCACGAATCCACTGAGATAAATAAACAAAAATTTACAATATTCAAATATTGGACGTCTGCTTCAAAGCAAGTAAAATATTGTCCCGTTATAAGCAAAAACAACAACATAATAAGCACTTTTTCAGCTGCGCAAAATATTATTCTAAAATGACATTGAAAACAGTCACATTTCAAGCACCTATATGATCAATTTGTGATTGCTGTAGGTTTTGTTATTGTATTTTTAATAAATCACTTTTTAAACAAAAACAACATAACAAGCATTTTTTAAATGCGCAATATAATTTTCAATAAATCTCTTTTAAACATAAGCGAGAATCATTTTCGATTCTTTTTTCAAGCGCGCAAGTGATTAATCAGTATTTGGTCATCAAAAGTACTCGAAGAAGACTCTCTTAGGTGATTTTTGACAAAACAATCTTCCAAATGCTATATGGGATATGAGATGTTTTACGTATATATCAAATTCATAAATACATATAAATATATACAAGATAAAAGTTTTAAGTGTTTGTGTAAAATGTGTTTAATACAATGATAAAATATTTAGTTTTATGTAAGTAATTGTTAAAACTAGTTCAGTGGCCTCATTTTTCGATATTATAATACAGTTAGTTCAAAAGCAAATGTATGTATAAAAAACAGGCACCCGAAAACGTTTTATTTTTTGATTTTATCAAAAATAAATATCACTAAAGTTCAAAGTATTTTTATTTCTCAATCGAAAACAAAAAATTTCAAATGTGTTTTAAAATAAGAATATTCCTCAAGTTGAAATTCCGAAAATATCTAGGTATGACAATATCATATTAGAATTTGGACTTGAGGTGGAAGAATATTCTAACTAAATATATGGAAATATAGAAAGTCCGAAAAAACAATTTTTGTATTTTTTAATGCACAAATTAAAATAATTTTTGTTTTATTTTTTAGTGGAGATACTATTCTGGTTTTTGGTTTCAAATCTGTAAAAAATCATATAATACCCCGGAGTGCACTGTTGTGCGGTATATATCAGACCTGGGGGTTAATCATTACATTTCAATGCGTAATTGAGGTATCCCCAATTACAATTACAAAAAATGTAATTGTAATTAAGGATCAATTACAATCAGATGTAATTGTAATTGAAAAAATGCAATTACAATTACTTGTAATTGTAATTTAAAAAATTTCATTACACATTACAAATAATTGTAATTGAAAATGTTCAATTACATATTACAAGTAATTGTAATTGTAATTAAGCATTAATTAATTACTTCCAATTTAGCCGAATTCATTTACATTAAAAAAAATTTTTTTTTTAACTAAAAATTTAAAAAAAAAAGAATTCTGAAGTATTTTGATAGGTAAAGTTAACAGAAACAGCAATAATGAATGAGGGGGTTTTAAATTTGTTTTATAGAATGATTGTTAAAAAGGTTAACGATTGCATAAAATAATTTCAAAAGATTAAATTTAAGAAATACTTATTTCGAAACATAAACTAAACTGGGAAATGCACTTAAAAAAATTATTGTTACTTCATAATTATATTAACTCAGTGTTGACATAAGCTTACGTTCAAAATATGCTAAATCACCCAAAAAAATATGCTAAGTTCTGCTAAATCCTGAAAAAAGAAAAATATGCTAAAAATATTTGAAACAAAAAATCACAAAAATGTTGAAATATTCATTGTGCTAAAAATCTGCTAAATTACCATATATTACAAATATATGCTAACCATGCGCGGTTCCAGCAATTAATATAAAGGGAAAAATCATACGCCTCAGTAGACAAATACATTGAGTTGGCCACTGAGGCGTATGATTTTTCCCCTTATATTAATTGCTGGAACCGCGCATGATGCTAAAAATCTGCTGCGTAAAGAATATTGCAATATTTACTCTATTATTAGCCGCGCTTTTGTGATTATAATATACCAAGGGTGGGCACGGATTTGTCATCGAGGGCCATATTGTGGTTTTTCATAAATTATACCGCCGCACCATAAATTTAAAAAAAAAGTATTACGACAAATTTTTTATTAAAATGAAAGCAGATTGAACTAACGTTTTCATTTTTTTTTTTGTAAGAAACAAATCGGTTCTCATTTCCATCTATTCCAAAACTGGTTCCACAAGAACTCATTGCAAAATCAATTTTTTTTTTTAATCTGGTTTTAGTATTTTTAAATTACATAACTGGAATTAAAAACTAAAGGGTTTTTCAATAAGAGCGCTACAAAAGTTTTTTTAAATAAAACAAAAACGGTTTTGGATATTAATGAAATTCTTTATTCCTGTGAAAGTACGTTCGATGCCATTATGTATGGAAATCGATCTCTTTTGCATGGCCACCACGGGCACGCTTGCAGAAGTCCAGACGCTGAAAACAATTTTCGACGGTTTTCAAGCATAAATCGGCCGATACTGCTGCAATTTCACGTTCGATATTCGTACGAAGTTCATCAATCGTCGCTGACTTGTTGGCATAGACCATAGATTTGACGTAGCCCCACAGAAAATAGTCCAACGGCGTCAAATCGCACGACCGAGGCGGCCAATCGACTGGACCATTTCGTGAGATAACACGTTCTCCAAACTTGGTTTGCAATAAATTGATTGTGACATTTGCTGTGTGGCTTGTGGCGCCGTCCTGTCGGAACCACATGTCCTCCAAGTCCATATCATCCAATTGGGGTCAAAAATATTCGGTTATCATTGAACGGTAGCGATTCCCATTCACAGTAACGTGCCGGTCTTGATCATCACGGAAGAAGTACGGCCCAATGACGCCGCCGGCCCATAAACCGCACCAAACAATAATTTTTCGGGATGCAATGATGACTCGTGGAGTACGTGTGGATTGCTGTCTGACCAATAACGCATATTTTGTTTATTGACGAAGTCATTCAGCCAGAAATGAGCCTTATCGCTGAAGATGATTTTTCGATGAAAATCCGAATAATTTGCAAGTTGTTGCTCAGCCCAATTCACGAACATACGACGCTTGTGGTGGTCAAGCGGCTTCAGTTCTTGCGTCAATTTGATCTTGTAAGGATGCAGGCCAAGATCTTTTCGCAAAATTCGCCACAACGATATCACAGAGATGCCCAGCGCTTGAGAACGACGTGTGAGAGACACATTTGGGCTTTCTTCAACTGAAGCCTCAGCGGCAGCAATATTCTCGACACTACGGGCACTTATTTGTCTCACTGGCACGGGAACATTTTGTAATGTGCCTGTGGATTCAAATTTTTCCACTAGACGCTCAATTGTTGATCTGCTAGGACGATTATGACGACCATAAATTGGACGTAGCGCTCTTAACGTTGACGCCACGGACTCCGAATTTCGGTAGTAAATTTTAATAATTTCGACTCGTTGTTGGCTCGTATATCTTTCAATCATGAAATGGCAAACCTTACTGAAGAGAAATGTCAAAAGAGCGGCAAGAAATATGGCGTCGTTTGCTGTCCCTGTCTTTCTACTTTTGTAGCGTCCCTGTTGAAAAACCCTTTATTGGAGAACACTTTGAAAAAAAAATTGAAAACTCAACGAGTTATAAGAGATCTAATACTATTCCGACAACAAAAACAAGTATAAAAAATCATAGCCTTCTGGATTCGATTTTTTATTTAATAATTTCGTTGCGCAAAGTAAAAAAAATAGAGCTCCTTTTAAGGGACTCTATGCACTAAAGGGTTAATTTAAACGATGATTACAAACTTAAAGATTTAAAGAGTAATTTTATTACTTTTTGATGAGTTAAAACGCCGTCTTTTTAACACAGTTCTAAATTTAAGACCAATGCGGCGCAGTATTATAGTCAGCACTAAGTACGAATTTTAGTAAAACTTTATTTGAGTAAGAAATTTTCAAATTAAATTCCTTAATAAAGTAAAATTTGAGTTCATAATCGTGCTTTGAGCCGATTATAAAAGAAAGAAAGTTTAAACAGTTATCAATCGCACTTTACTATTGATTTTTAGTACAATTTTATTTTTTAATATTAAGTTTTGCTATCCTCTTATTACAAATTACGGATTTGTTTACTAATTTTTGTTGCTGATTTCAGCAAAACATTTTAATAATTTTGCAAAACCGAGTGCTAAACTTAGCAAAAGATATACTTATTTTACAAGTAAGTATCTAAGAAATTTTATTTATAAGAATTCTTGTTTAGTTTATATTTGTTATTATTGATATATTCTGAGTTTGGATATAAAACTCAGAAAATTTTATTGTATCTCCAATGCATAAAAAGGTAATAAATGGAGAACTGTTTGCAATTTTTACAAATCAAAATTTAAATTTCAACAAGGGCCACACGGTGCCCAATGGGCCGCATTTGCCCATCGTTGTAATATACTCCTTCTTTTTTTTGACATGCACAAAAATAAAGTGCTTTCCCGTACGTACCCAAAGTTACCGAAATTTACTTAAAAGCGTTTCCGTTCTCGAAAATTGTGTAAATAAAGTTTTGAGTAAATTTGTCATTTGGTGAGAGGATTTTGTGCCTACTCTCATTTTACAGAACTTTACCCAAAAAGTAAAGGAACACACTTATATTGTAGTTAGCAATTAAAGGGCACGAATAAATACCTTTTTTCTTTAACTGGTAGGTTTATGAAATATTTCGAATTATTTGTTTTGTTTGCATTCCAGTGTTAAAAAAAATATTGAAATAAAAACTCTTCAATAGTACTAATGCATGGATTACATTTGAGTTATAAATTTCGATATATATCAACGTATTGTCACCTGTTTTATAAAATTTATAACAATCTGACCAATTTTTGGTTAATACATAAAATTTGTGACCAATTTTATAGGCCAAATGTAAACTCCGTAACCAATAACTCATAAGGTTTTTTAACTTTAATAGCTTATATTTTAATAACCAATGAAGCTAAACATTAACTGTAAGGATTTTTATGAAGAGGAAAAGTAGCGTTTTTAATAAAAAATTAATACATTTAACAAACTTTTTCGTATAAGTATACTAACACGACTTCAACTCTGTAACGATTTTTCGTCATAATTTTTGATAAAAATGCATACACCTGAATTTTGGAGTTATCTATTAATATAATATAGTATAAATAACATTATACTTTTCGCAATATAGTATAATGTTATTTATACTCAAATGATCGTTGGACTGTAAATAATCATCTAGTATAACAGACTTGAAGTTTTTCTGCAGCATGTAACATTCTCGAGATGAAAAAGGATGTTTTAAGATTTGAAAAAATGTTGTAAACTCCTTTCCTAATTTTTACACCAATTTGTTTCGGAAAGAAAATCCTGACAAAGCGTTTCGGAGAGAAAACGAAAAATGTAACCAAATGTAAACTCCGTTACTGTAAACTCCGTAACCAAAATTGTTTGCATCAGATTGTATTCAAAAAATGTAGGTAAATGTTTAAAATATTTTAAAAGAACCATAAACAGAGGTAATTCAACTAATATTTATGCGTCAAAAGATGATTCAACTAATGATTTTGCGTCAAATCAAAAAAATTTACCAGTTTTTTATCCTAAACTGCTGGAGCGAAAAACGACTGATTTTGCATTTCATTGGTTTGGAATCGATATTTTGAGCCATTACTGACATTAGTTTGACAAATTAAATTTGTTTCACACAATTGTGTGTTTTTAATATATTATTTTGTAACTTCGCAACCGCTGATTGGATTTTAAAAAATTTTATATTTTTTAAAAGCATTTTTATTCGCGAAACCGCCAATTTGATAAACACAAATTTTACATTAATGAAAAGCATGTTGAAAACCCAAATACGAAAAACTAATAAATTGAAGAAAATTCGTACGCAATTTTTTTTGTTATATCTTTTGCTTGTTACCACAAAAAAAATTAAAATTGTGCAAAAAAAGTTATTGCGACAACTTGTAGAAGAGATTTTTTGCAGTTAGGTTTATAATGACTAAAATTAGTGATTCCATTATTCAAAATTATTCATTATTCAAAATTATTCAAAATTGGGCCAAAAACTTATCACATTTTTTGATTTCACCCACATAATAAAAACTGGTTGTGGTGTAAGTATCAGGGATGATAAATGGAATTTTCAAAATAGTACTAACCAGCTTAAAAAATAGTACTTTTTCGACCCTCATAGTACCAAAAATTTCTTTCTAGTTTTTTACTTTAAATGGCGTATTTGAAGCCCTTCATCTTTCACCACCTTTCATCTCTTCTCTATCCCCTTTCCAAAGTTGGCAATACGTTACTAATAGGAAGAATTTCCAGCGTATTTCTAGCGCAACCGGTTACACTTTGAAACGATAGAAGCGGTTGCTTTTGAGACAATTTTAAAACAAAATCATTGGTGTTAGAATTGAAATTAAAAGGAGTTACAAAGGTAAAGTAGCTATTCTGCAACAGATTCTTTGGAACAGAAAATTTTTCTTGGTATGTAAAATTTATTTCGGTTGATAGTGAAAAAAAGAACTATTTTACTACAAAAAAGCGAGCAAGTAGTCTCGTAGCAGTAAAATCGTAGGAATAAAAAAATGTACCCAAATAAAAATGTGTCAGTTGAATCGAATAACCCAACAACTTAAAATTATTTGACGTTAGCTAAAATTTTCTTAAAGTTTACTAAAAATTAAGTTACTCTACAATTGAAATTAACTAAAGTCTACGGAAAAAACTAATTCAAACAAAAATCATTGAGGTGTGGGGAATTTTTCTGTGTAGGCTAAGTCACAACAATTTTAGATTTTTCTTTGATTCACCAAATTTTTTTATATTATTTGTACCTAAGCCCTTTTCTTTAAATTATATTCTCTCAATTTTGTTCTCTCAGTTTCTCATTTTTTTTTTTTTTTGAAAATTTAACAATAGTACCAAATGAGCCTAAGGAGTACCATAGTTATATTGAAGTTCTAATAGTACCATAAAAAGTACTATAGTAAAAGATGATATTTCAACGTTGATTATTATCCGCGTTAGAGTTGTCAAGTATTCGACCTATTTGAAAAACCGGTTTTCGAATACTTCTAAAAACCGCCTTTTTGAAAAACCGATTTTCGGTATTTTTAATTAAAACCGGTTCGAAAAACCGATTTTTTGTAAATAGTCATTTTGTATTGCTATATATGCAAATTTTCTTATAAAACTTTCAAAGAATTGCTAAAAATCTTGAAACTTTCTATTTTTTCTCCTTTCTTGAAAGCAATTCACAGCGTAAATTATTCCATTAGTGCGAATCCACCTTTAAAACTAAGTTATTATTTCTAAAGGCGCTGTTATTTTTTTTTTGTTTCTAAATAAAAACACTTTCGGACAGATCTAAAAGCCCAGTATTTTGTTCGTAAGTTTTGCGAAAAAAGCTGTTAACCTCCATAAAAACAGAAATGATTTTTCACTTACTCTGGAATTGTGTGTAAGTTTTTTTCGCATTAATTTAATGACAAGACGATTTAAAAATGTCGCAAAAAATAACTTTACCCTTATGAAGATTGTAGTTTTCCAATTAATGTGAAACAATTTGTGGCTTATAAAATTTTTATTACAATTTTAGGGCTTCAAATCGCAAAATGTTTTATCACGGAGGGAGAAAAGCTAATAAGAAAAATCTCTTTTTATTTATTGAGGAAATGGTGTCGGTCCGATACATAGAATTACCGACACTATGACCAGATTCCACTACAAAGATATCTTGAAAAATACTATGTTGAACTATGCTGAGGAAAGTGTGCCTCTTAGATGGACATTCCAGCAGGATAACGATCCAAAGCATACTTCTAAGTTGGTAAAGGATTGGTTCCAAGACAATCATGTGGCCCTTCTTGACTGGGCAAGTCAATCTCCGGACTTAAACCCCATCGAAAATCTTTGGGGAGAGTTAAAACAAAGAATTGGAAAGGAGGTTTTTAAAAATAAGGATCAGTTATGGAATTTTGTTCAAAAAACTTTGTATGATATACCATTAGAAACCTGGAGGAAGCTTATTGCCAGCATGCCAAAAAGAGTCAACAAACTCTCGAAACTCTAAAACTATCGAAACTCAGCTAAACAAACTATCGAAACTCAGCTAAAATCACTCAATTTACCAGAAAAGACTTGAATTTTTTACTGTTTTGCTTATTTTAACTAAATGTACTTATTATTTTGTCCGATGTTTTTTTTTTTATTAATTACTTTCTTTTTGAACAAGACTGCATTTAATTTTTGTTATTTTTTTAGTATTTATTTTATTTCTAATGTTATAAAATGTTACAACAAAACAAAATAGCATGGTTGGCAAACACTTACCGTAAAATACCGTTAACGATTCAAAACCCTTTCAACGAACTATTTTTAACCCTAAAACACCACTAACGAAATAACTTAAAATACCGTTAACCTTAAAATACCCTAACGAAATAAATTTAAATATCGATAACCTTAAAATACCCTAACGATATAACTTAAAATACCGTTAACCCTAAAATACCCCAACGAAATAGAATTACGTTAGGTTTTTTTTTTCTCTAAAAAACATAAAAATTAAATTAAAAAAAAATAAGTTTGTATGAGTTTCTTTTGATTAATTACAAATGGTATTGTTAACTATACGTACGGTCGTAATATTAAATTTGTTCGACGTAACGTTGTTCGTAAACGAATAATTTGGCGTTTTTTTTTAATCACTGGATTTATTTTTGGATTTATTTTATTTTGTTAAAAAATCCACATTTTGTTTTTCAATTTTTAAAATTTTGTATTTTTATCCAGTTATAACACTTATTCCCTTATATAATGTGAAAGAAAAAAATTAAATTTTGCGAAAATGGAATTTCTGGAATAAAATTAAGCTAAATCCAAAACGGATTTATTTATTTTTTAAATCCATTTTGGATTTAGCTTATTTCAATTCCTGCCGAATAAGTATAAGAATTTAATAAAAATTATAAATTTTTCAAATTAAAAAACAAACCATTAATTTTTTAACAAAATAAAATAAATCCAAAAATTAATCCAGTGATTAAAAAATAGGCAAAAAATAACGGGAACGCACAAAACCACCCAGCAAAACTTGTTAATTGGTTAGACCTTTTTCCCGAATTGCCTGGCAATGGGTACCCCTTTACCTTGGTTTTACTTAGAAAATTAATTAATACGTTACTAATATTGTGATACATCAATACTTATGTGGGAGGTATGAAATAATGAGTTACCGATATAGAGATATATCACTACTTATTTGTACACTAATAGAAAAAAGTCCGTAAAAAATTTAGTTAAAACTACTAAAAATTAGTTAAAAATGATGCTGCAGAAAAAAACTGCTAAATTAGCAGATTATTTTTTCTATACATATATTAGTAATATAGGAACAGCAAAAATAAACCTGTTAAATATACAGAATTTTATTTATATTTGAGCTAAATTTTTGTAAATGGAGAATAGCAAATTAACCTGCTAAAATCAGCAAAAAAAATTTTGCTAAATAATTAGTAGCCTAAAAAATCACCAAAAAATTAAAAATTTTATAAGTTTTTTTTCGATTTTTTAAATGCAAATAAAAATCGAGCCTTTTGAAAACAGCAGTTTACAATTTTTTAGCAAATATTTCTGCTGATTTTAGCAGAATAGACTGCTATTTGCATTCAACTAATTTTAGCTTAAAAATAGCAAAAGTTTTGTAGATTTAACAGTTTATTTTTGCTACTTTTAGTCTACAAATATTTAGCAAAATTTTCTGCAGATTTTACAGTACAATTTGCTATTTTCAATTAACTAAAAGTTAGCTTAAATATTACTAGAATTCTGTAAATTTAACAGTTTTAATTTTGCTGTTCTCATTTGACTAGTATTTAGTAAAAATATCTGCTAATTTTAGCAGTTTTTCCTGCAACATAATTTTTAACTAATTTTTAGTAACTTTTTCTGCTATTTTTACAGATTTATTTCTATGACTGTAGGCTTTAAAATAATATCTGATTGTGTTATATAATAATATCAATTGTGTTATATAATAACTTATTAATAAGGGTAAAATACCGATAACCGTAAAATACCCTAACGAAATTATTTAAAATACCGTTAACCTTAAAATACCCTAACGAAAGAACTTAAAATACCGTTAACCCTAAAATAACTTAACGATATAACTTAAAATACCGATAACCTTAAAATAACCTAACGAAATACTGTTGAAATAACGTTATCACGTAGCACTAACTTTATGAAACGGTTGCCAACCCTGCTAAACATTAAATTTGCGTGTTTTTGAATTAAAAAAAAATTGGCATTTTTCGACTAAAAATCGGAAAATCGGAATTTTGCATATTTTTCAATAAAATATCGGCAAAATGCCGAAAAATCTGCAATTCTGGCAGCTCTGGCCACAACATGAAATTAACTGAGCTTTTACAATCCTTGCCGTATGTTTGTGATCGTTATCGCGCTGAAATATGCATGAACGTGGCATTTCCCATTCAGCATACTGAAGCAGATGTAACTGAGCTAAGAAGGTATCTAAGCATACATTGTGGCTGTCATTGTATGCTTCAGTAATACGGTGAATTGCACCAATCCCATTTCCGGAAAAACACCCCCATACCATAATATTTCCATCTCCGTCCTTTACTGTGGCGCTATGTACACCTGAGATTAAACTTTCGCCTTTAGGTCGTGAGTAGTGCTGGTAAAATCGGTTACTTTTCAATACTCGATACTACTCGATATTTTTAATTTGGGTACTCGATACTACTCGATACTTTTAACGGTTTTTAAATTTGAAATTTTTTAGTAAAATTCTTTGAAAATGTTTACGATAGTTCAATATTTAAATTTACAAACATATTTTTAAACTTTTTCACCAACTATTCATTGCGTTTTTCATAGTTTTTTAACATGTACTTTTAAATATTTGACTTCTGATTTTTTTTCTTTTAGCAAATGCAACTATGAAAATATCTAGTAGTAGTTTGAGTATCGAGTACCCAAAAAAAAGACAAATACTCGATACCCATTACTCATATTTTTACCAGCACTAGTCGTGAGGTGAGCAAAGTCAAACCGAGCTTTTCGATTTTTGTTTTTCTGACACGTAGGGTTTTTTTGTACATCTATAACTTCTAAGAATATATTCTTTTTATAGTGGGAAGACTGACATCCAGCTAAATTTCAGTTTTAGCTTCTCTGGGAACTGCTTCAGGATATCTCGTAATAAAATTCCTTATTTTTCTATTTTCTCTTACAATTGTTGCACGGGTTTTTCTCTTTTATGAGTTATGGACGTTGCTACTAATAACATTGCGTTAATTTGGAAACGGAATATTTTAAAGAAATTTCTTTTTGAGAAATTCCATTTTGAAAATCCTTTAAAATTTTGGACTTTAAAACGGAATTGCACTTATTTCCCACCATTTAACAAAAAATATTATTTCGAACATTACGCTGTCAACATCTAATTAAAACTGTTGAAGCGCAATAATTTTAATAAGAATATAAAATAATTAAAACAATGCGATTACCGTTATATCCAAGCATTTCTTAGTTTTAATTACTTCGTTAGGAGTAGGAGAAATGACAGTTCCAAATGTTTTCAAGACTTGAATTTAGATTATCTCTATAAACATAAATTTTAGCTACAGCAATTTAACGAAATCTGTTTTATTTCTTATTTGTTTAGAAAAAACAATAAATGAAGTTGAGAAGAAAATAAGGAGTTAGTAACGAAGAGTCATTTAAAAAAAAATACATAAATTGAATGCTCAAATGCGATCCCAATTTCAAATGTTTTTGAACACTACTGTAAATCTAATCTATCACTACTGTAAATTTATCTATGAAATACAACATGTCAAGATAGGTCAGATGGTAGAGCTATCGACCAGCAATCCAGACCCCAAGGTTCGTTTACCGGCACGGGAAAGTTTTATTAAAAAAATGCACAATGAAAAAGTATTTTTCTTATAAAAATTATTTTTTTTAAATCTATTTTTAGTAGAGTTGTGTCGTTCATGAACGAACTAGTTCATTTGAACGGCTCAGTTCATTGAACGATAGACATCGTTCACCATTATTCGTTCTTTTCGTTCATCGTTCATTTCGTTCTTTTTTGTAGTCATAAAAAGTTTGTATACCTTTCTTATTAATTTTCTTACAGAATTAAATGTTTTTCTTAATAATTTCAAATTTTTAATAAAATTGTAATTTTCTGACACTATTAGTCTATGCACAATAAAATTAATATAAACGTGTAACATGTAGTGCGCCAATAAATTGTCGAATGAACGACGCCGTTCACGAATCACTGTTCAGACACAGCTCATGACAAAAAAGAAAGATAACAAAAAAGAACGATTGAACGATTTGAACGAACTAGTTCAATGAATTTTATTGAACGATATGACCGAGTCACCAAAAAGAACGATTAAGCCCAACTCTAATTTTTAGAATTATTACTTTTGTAAATACTGGTAAGCATATATTTTTAACAACATATTTTTTAATTTTTTTATGCTGGTTTGAAAGCAAAACTCATTATTTTTCGCAACATCGACATACAAAAGTAATAAGAAATGTAGGAGAAAAGGTAACTTGTTACCATTACCAGGCATTGGTAAATGTAGAAAATCATTACCACATATCTGATAATGATTTTCTACACTGGCTAAATATATATTATTTCGAACAGTACGCTGTCAACATCTAATTAAAACTGTTGAAGCGCAATAATTTTAATAAGAATATAAAATAATTAATACAATGCGATTACCGTTATATCCAAGCATAATAATACAAAATTCTCGTCCCGTTGATTTTTTGTACCTTATGTAATGTCTCGGTTTGAGTAGGAAAGTTATAATTTTCTTATTGCGGACAACTGAAGAGTAGATTGATCTCTACGAAACAATTGTATTGTCTATCATGAAAATGATCAACCCCTTTTTGAAACAACAAATAAAAATCTAATATGACAGTATCATATTAGAATTTGGACTTGGGGTGGAAGAATATTCTAACTAAATATATGAGAATATAGAAAGTCCGAAAAAACAATTTTTGTATTTTTTAATGCAAAAATTAGGATAATTATATAAATTGTGGGATAAAACTTGCAAATCTACATTTAGGTCAGATATTCTAGTTGCCGAAAAGGTACGTTGCGTAAATAATAGTTTTGCAGTTTCTGAGATAGTTTTTTTTTTTTTTTTTTTTTGAGTCTTTAATATTTACACGTCAAACTTGCGACTTTCTGGGCAGGTCAGGCGCTCAAAAGTTAGTCTATCAATTTAAAATCAAATTAATTTAACAAATCCAGGTCGACTTCAAAAAATTTATAAAATTCCCGCTTTTATGAGAAAAAAGCTAAGTTTTTAAAGAGAATAGCAGTAACAAGCCCGCATGGAAAAACAAGCAAAATAAAAATAAAATAAAAATAAGCAGAACAAGCTCTGGCAAGTGTAGCTTAAAATTCTTATATTTTTAAGATCAGAACTTGTATTCAATTTAAATTGTTGTCTTTGTAATTACAAACATTAGCAGAAACTCAATGATGAAAATAATTTGGAATCTACTTAATGGATTTGCAAGTGTGACCCCTAGGTTTTATACATTGAAGTGTCTAGTATAAACAAAGTTTTATTGTGGTCAGGGTAACGGGTAGTTTTAATTAATTTAGTAGGGCTGGCATGATACTTTTTTACAACTTTCGGCATAGAAAAGTTTACGAATATATAAAAGAATTTTGTTGGTTATTGGTTTTTTATCGGGATTTTCTGAATATTTTAATATTGTGAACCCTTTTTAGTTTTTAAAACTTTTTTTGCAATAAAATTAAAGGGCCGCCCTAAATTGTTTGATGGGCCGCGTTTTCCCATAGACTTAAAAACGACTGGTGTAAAAAATCAAAATTATTTAAAATGGTCAAAAAAAAAATTACAATAAATATCCGAATTCCTCAAATATTTTACACGAGATTATATGATGTTATTTTGGGATGTTACTGACAGAATAATCAACTTTAATATACCACTAGAAATGGAAATGTATTCATTTTTCTTTTTTTTATACAACAAAACCCAAAAGCAAAAAAGTTGAAAATGAATTTAAATTATACTTGTTAACAAAAATATTTATAATAAACTTTTAGAAATTTTACGGATAAAACAAAATAGAAGTAAGTTAAGTTATGAAGGGATACTTATCTATAAAGTACATCAACACACACACATAAATACATACATTTTAATCTATATTTTTACTATGTGGATTACACTAGTCTACGAGGTTTTTGCATAGACTTATACAAAAACTTTTTTAATGTACATATTTTGGAGAATTTAAATTTAAATGATTTATTTATGGATTTAAACTCTACATAAAAATAACCTGCATTTAAGTGTAGATAATCGTGTCGAAAAACTATGTAAGGATTTCGAAAATTATCTTTTTTTGGAATAGTCCTTTTACCATTTAAAATTTCAAACGAAATAAAAATGTAGACATTTTACCGCTTTATTTAAAAAAAAATAAAACAAGCGGTTAGACTTGCAGATCTATTAAGTTGCTCCAGAAATATTTGATAAATATATACAAGTTTTAAAATAAATGTCGTTGAAGTAAGGAAAGGATTATATTTTGGAAGCTTTTGAAATTTTAGATTTGTATTTAGGACAAATTCTTTAAATATATCGTCGCTGCGCCTAAGAAAACAGATATTTGTCGAAAAACTTTTTTCTGAGGAGACCTACAAATCTGCTTCATTTCAGCCTTTTGCGGAACTTTTTGTAAATCATTTTTTACACACATATAAATCAAGCTTTTCATTTGTAAAAGAATTACTTGCAAAAAACACGGCCAAGACACAAAATAAAGACCTAATTTAGGTGTAACTCAAATAATTTTTGAAAACAAATAGCTATTTTCTTAGGTGTAGCAACGATATGTTATCACAGTTCGGTGCAAACATCTTGTATACTAGTGTAATACAAAAGTTTAATCTAAAAGTTTAATTTAAAAGTTTAATAAAGAAGTGAAAGCCAAAAGCCCTTCTATTACACTTAGACAAAACATCCGTTTTTGCGCAGGCTTCTTATAAAACTTTCTTAAAAAATGTCTAACCCCGAAAGACGAATTTGAAGGCAAAAATCTTCAGTAAAATCACGTTGCTACCATTCGCCTAACATTTCATTCGAATACTGATTCAATAAGTCTACTGGCCTATGCTCAGGATACTAAAGCTAGTCCTACAGGACTATCTGTTCGCTTCTTCTGAGTGAAAATGTTAACTTTACACATAACTGAAATTCACTAATATTAAACACAAGTACCCTAAGTATTCGAGTTCGGCCAAAAAGTGATGTTCGGCCAAGTCCGGTGTTTCACAAAATTTTGGCCGAACACCGATCATTTATTTAAACTAATATTTTTTAATATCTTGCCCCTAAATTTTGTGTACTAAAATATGAAAATGCACAAATTTAACTTAATTTTTAGCTGTGTTTTCGAATTAGTATATCCGTTAACTCAAAAAAAAACTCAAAGTGCATAAAAACGTGTTTAAAAAGATGAAAACTAACATAATACACGTTAACTTTCAACACGGATAATTATCAACGTTGAACACACAACGTTTATACATTTTCTCATCTAACGTAACTTACTCGCGTTACTTCCTAAAAACTTTTGCTGACGTACCTACGTTCGATTATAACGGAACAATTATAAAAATAATCTGTTTAAATTTTTTTTATATTACGATCGGTTTAATGTAGATTTTTTTTAAATACTTAACGTGGATGGGCATCAGACAAAATACGGAAAAAAATTACTTTTTTAAGTTTTTGCGATTTTGAAATACTTAAAAATATTTTTAAATATTTTTGGATTTGCACAAAAAACAATGCTTGATATTATATTTCTTTTTTTTTTTTAATTTTTAATTAACCAATTATTCTTAACAAAAAAACAATTAAAATATTGCTTTATATGTAAACATCAAAATGTCTGCAGGGGGTAACCGCGTAACTCGATTCGAAAAAAAATTTTCGAATTCGTAAATCTAGCAAATATTGTTAAAAATATAATTCTGTATAACAATTCTACTTTTTAATTTATTTTTATCCTAAACCTTGTACACTACACATAAAAATTCAAAAATTAAGATTTCTGCTAAAACTTTTTTTTTACGAAAGGTAACAAATTTAAGAAATCGAAAATTTTTTTTCGAATCGAGTTACGCGGTAACCCCCCTGGATTCGGTTTCGGCCGCACTTTGAAATTCTGGGCGAAGTTATGCTTCGGTTCGGCCTTGGAAATTGATTTCGGTCAGACTCCATTATTTATTGGCTATTTTTGACAGGTGTAATAAAAAAATGGAAAATAAAAAAAATCGTCTATCCGAATTTTAGTCTTTTCTTAACTTTAAAATAATTTGGTGGAATTTTTACCTATTTTTTAAATAGTTCTTTATCTAAAAATTTAATCTGCAAGGAGTGCCGTGCGTCTAGGAAGCCAAAACACTTTTAAACAACTTTAGTAAAATTCTGTGCAAATACGTAAATTTTTTAGGGCAGTGTTATTTTATTGTATATGGAGTAGTGTAAGGATGCAGCAGGAGCAAGTAATCTGGTAGCAGTAA
This sequence comes from Leucophora obtusa, assembly GCA_949987735.1. Taxonomy (NCBI): domain Eukaryota; kingdom Metazoa; phylum Arthropoda; class Insecta; order Diptera; family Anthomyiidae; genus Leucophora; species Leucophora obtusa. Next base: position 105,454,108 of record OX465299.1, on the reverse strand, counting down.
CAACAACAAAATAAAATGAATATTTAAATTCATAAAGTTCTTATCGTTGTTTGCACAAAAAACAACAACAACAACAACAATATATTCCAGAGATGGATAGTTATTAAACAAAAGTTGTTACAACAATAGAACAACTATTTTCATTTACTATTTTTTGGGTAGTCAGTACATCCAACAGCAAAACAATAACCATTCCTAGTGAAATGAACACGCAAAAAAGTGTTTAAGAGAAATAAATACAGATGCATTAACATGAAAAAATTAAATATTACACATACAAATATAAGCAAAAAGCAAGAATAACCGATATTGGGTCATATGAATAAAAATAGATATTACTAATAGGGGGAAATACAGGGTTTTTTAAGCAATTACTTCACAAATCTAGTCTGCTTGGGAGTAGAACAGAAATTTAATTTTTTAATTATCGTTTACATTTCATGCTATTCTACCAGCCAATTGGTAAATTTGGAGTTAAGAGCCATTCCTAAGCCCAAAGTAATTACTTGGAAGTAATTGCTAAGTTTTATTCATATGACCCATTATATACAACTACTAAATGGATTGAAAAGTTAGTTGCCTAACAATAAAAAACAACTTTTTTGAATTTTAAACCAATTTTGTTCTTCAACATAATCTTCTTGACGTGTAATAAACTTCTTTAAAGTTTCGTATAATAATTTCATATCCTTAGGATAGTACAATTTGTCAAACTCTAAAATTAGGCCTCCTTTTCCGATACGACTTCCGCATTCGTACAAAATCTTTTTCCTTCGACCCATCTTTTCAAGTTGGGTAGCCAATAATAGTTGAAGTAGATCAGATCAGGAGAATATAGTAGGGTGCGAAGCAGTTAGTAATGTAACGAGTTGAATTTTCCCATAACCAGCTCCCTTGCTATTTTTGGTCAAATGAGATCAAAATTGCGGCAGCCAGCGATTTTTTCTATCGAAATATACCAAAAAAAAACATTCAGGCAATTTGTTTATGGTGATAGCAATTTTACCCATTTTAACTTTTCGATAATCGAAAGCGATGTGATTCACGTTTTTAATTTTTAATTTTTTTTGCTAGGTTATTTAATCGATTAATTGTTATTCGATTAATTGAAAAATTTTGCTCAAAAATTGTTCGATTAATTTAAAATGTTCAAATTTAGAATAACGAATAATTCAAATAATTTAATACGATTAATCGGGGTGAAAAAATATTTAAGAAATATATTTTATAATTCATGTAATTAAATGTGCTAAAATCGCAAAGCTTTGCCATTGTAGCCTAAGGAAATATAGGGGATGACTTTTTAGAGTTTCTAGAAATATTTGTTAGGTTAAACTCGTCGAGAATTAATTTTTATTTGTCTAGGAGAATTACTAAGCATTATAAATATCAAACGAAAAACTCATAAAAATTATCACAATTTGCTTTGTTATCTTTAAAAATACTACTGTGTTGTATCGACAGAGCTAGCAATATGATTATATGAATATATAATTTTTAATCCTTTTTTTTCAAGATTTTTTAAAAGATTGTATTAAACGAAAGCCAGTTGAAAAATCCGATAAGCGGGCATGCTAATTCGCGAACACTGAATCCAGTAGTGCTATTCATTTTTCTAAGTTAGCTCTTAAAAAAAATATTCGTGTTTAAAAATACTCACTCCAAGGACCTCAAAAAACTCCGATTAATGCTCGGTGTAAAGCTTGTTAGTGAGCACTTTGCGTTCATTATAGTGAGCACTTTGCGTTCATAATATCCTTTAGCAAACAAAAAACGCAATTGAGTTAAATAAAACATAAGTTGTTTTTATATCGTATCCCGAAGATTTTTTAAAATACTATTTAAAAGTAAAGCAAAGAAATTTACAAATCAGTTGTTAACAAGATTTTAGTCAAAATTAAAATTTATTGAGGTCTAAAATTATTTTTAATGAGAACTATGGTATTCAATTAATCGATTTTTTAATTTAATCGATGAATAGCGCACGTAATTATTTGGTTTTTTTCGTAACCGGTTAATCGAATAAAATTTTAAAATTAATCGATTCATTGAACAAAAATTTATATAAAAAATATTTTTTTTTAATTTCCAACCATTTCATTCAAAAAAAAATTAACAACAACAATTTTAATAACTCTTTCAAAATTCATAAGTACAAAAAAGTATTATTTAAGATCAGAGCTTTGAAGAATTAATTCCTTTTTGAATGAATTCACTACCAATCGAATTCAATTTTCTCTAGAATTGAATGAATTCCTTTTCTTAAGTAATTCACTGAATTCATTCAACTGAATGCGTTCATCAAACAACAAATTCAAAGAATTAATTCAATTGCAATAGTTCTTTTTATTAAATCAAATGAATTAATTCACCGGTGAACGCGTTCAATTTTATAAATCGAACGGAAAAAACTAGTTTGAAAAATTAATAGTTATATTTTTTTTTCCAAATTTATCTATATCTGTAAAGTTTTTATTTTTAATAGTAAAAGGCTTTATTTTTGAATCATGTAGGTTGATAAACAGCATCCGGTTTCTAATTTGTTACTAGCACACGCTGTAAAATTGCTTATTTAAAACTTTTATTTGTACATTATTGTTTTCTTCTAATGAACGGCAGAGAACAGGCTTTGAATTCAGTGAAATTATTTTATTTTTTTTTTAATTCAGTGAACTTATTTTATTTTTTTTTTTCAATTCAGTGAACTTATTATTTTTTTTTTTAATTCACTGAATGTAATTTTATTTTTTTTTAATTCACTGAATGAATATGAAATTGAATGAATTCAGTGGTGAATTAATTCAGTAAGGAATTAAATCACTTTTTTCCGTTCGATTTATAAAATTGAACGCGTTCACCTGTGAATTAATTCATTTGATTTAATAAAAAGAACTATTGCAATTGAATTAATTCGTAACAAAATAAATCGAACGAAAGCAAATATGAATTAATTCCATTCAATATATGGTGCTTAGTGAATTAATTCATCGAATTTTTAATTCAGAATTGAAAAATTGAATTAAGGAATTAATTCTTCAAAGCTCTGTTTAAGATCATATTTTTTAAAAACTTTTAATTTCATCCAAATGGGAAGGAACTAGGTATGCCAATCCCGAAATCCCGCGTCCCGAGATTATTCAATAAAAATGAGTCCCGAATCCGGGGATTATTAAGCTCAAATCCCGGGATTTTTACAATTGCAAAAATATGTGGTAATTTTTCCAAAATTATAACACTGCTAATATTTTTAAACCGTTTTTGTTAAATATAATTTTATATAATTGTGCGGTATTTCTTATTATATTTCGGAAATCATCGATTAAAATTTAGAATAAAAAGTTGTACTTCAGAATTTTTTATTTGAATTTCTGCACTATATGTGGAAAGGAATTAAAAAATTCTGATACCAATTGAAAATTCTAAAATTTAACTCACAATTTTAAATTCCCGAGTAAAAAAGCTTATATATCTTATATATAATAATATAAAATTATCATATAAGTGTTTATGTAATCTGATCCGCAAAACGGGTCTATAAAATTATATCAGATTGTATTATTTTAGATACAATTCAATCTAATATTATACAATTCCATATTCTCTGATGCAATTGCATCCCAAAATTGGGCACATTTATTTGAATCGTATTATATCTAATCTGTTATAGTTATATACTATTTATAATTTCACAATTTTCTTGAGCGTAAGGTTTGATTTTTCTTATAAAAAGTTTTTTATTATTTTCGATATTTCGCTACTCCATTGTGTAGCATCTTCAGGAAATAAGAAATTAACAAATTATGAACAATTTGAAAGTTTGAAAAAATTGAAAAATATTTGTCAAATATATTGTATGTATACATTTATACCAGCAAACAAAATTTTTGGTATAAAAGTATAACAAACAAAAATAATAATAATTAACAATAAAAATGTATTAATATAATATTTATGTGTTATAAATTAATGTAATGTGTGCTATTTCTTTTGTATTAAATATCTGTAATTCTGAGCTACATTTTCAATATCTGCCTTAAAGTTAATTCTATTTGTTGTGGGTGTATTAATTATCTGTAACATTTCTCATATATAACGACGTTTATAATTATGTTCTGTGTTTAAAACTGATACTTTTTCAAAGTCAGGATAGTGATTCAAATTTAAACAATGGGAAGATAATGCTGTCTTTTGTGAATTAATATTCCTATATTTCTGATCTGATCTATGTCCAGCTATTCTACTTCTCAATTTATTCTTCGTTGTACCTATATATACCTTATCACAATTCTCTCCGTCATTTCCATTACATGGTATTTTATATACTATATTCGACATGTCCAATTTCTGTATTCTATCCTTTGTCTTACTGTATAATTTATTTACTGTATTGTATGATTTAAAAGCTATTCTATATCTATTAGTATCGATTATCTTTGATTTCTCTAAACGTTCTGATACTCCCGGTACATAGACCAAAGACTTGTAAATCTTCTGTTCAGTTAAGTTCCCTGTGTTATTATTCCTCCTAAACTTATATTGATTTATCAATGAACAAATTAATCCTATCGGAAAATCACTATCCTTTAATAAATTCTTAATTATTTCCTCATTCTTTCTATGAAATTCTCTGTCACTAATAGTCAATACTTTCTCTATCAAATTCTTCGCAGTGTTAATAATGATTTTCTTATTATGTTTTGAATAAAAATTAATAATTCTACCTGACGCTGTTGGTTTCTGATACCAATCCATTATCAAATTATTACCCCTTCTTATTACCAAAGTATCTAAATAAGAAAGTTTAGAATTACATTCCTTTTCCATGGTAAACTTAATATCAGGACTAAATTCATTTAATGCTAATAACATATTATCAATTGCATTTTCAGAAATGACACAAAATAGATCATCCACATACTTAGTCATTATCCTTGGCCTAACATCAAGTTTTCCAATACAAGTGTCTAATAGTTCTTCCATAACTATATCAGCCACAATTGGAGAAGCAGGCGATCCCATTGGAAGTCCCTTCTGTTGTAAATATATCTTCTCACTATATTGAAAGTATCTATTATCCTCTATACAAAATTTCAAAATACGCAAAAACAAGCCTTTTTCAATGGTTGTATATTTCTCAATAACATTCCATTTTTCCCTTATAATATTCATTGCCAAAGCAACAGGAATACTTGGGAATAAAGAAACTACATCAAAAGAAACTAATTTTTCATCATTTCGTATTTGTTTGTTGAATAATCTATTCTTAAATTCAAGTGAGTTCTTTACATAGATCAGATCAGAAATATAGGCATATTAATTCACAAAAGACAGCATTATCTTCTCATTGTTCAAATTTTAATCACTATCCTGACTTTGAAAATGTATCAGTTTTAAATACAGAACATAATTATAAACGTCGTTATATATTAGAAATGTTACAGATAATTAATACACCAACAACAAATAGAATTAACTTTAAGGCAGATATTGAAAATGTAGCTCAGAAATACAGATATTTAATACAAAAGAAATAGCACACATTACATTAATTTATAACACATAAATATTATATTAATACATTTTTATTGTTAATTACACAGTACAACAGCCAATCTGGGGGGTGAGAAATTCCAAGTCAGGGTGATGGTACTAGGTCAGTATAGTAAAACTCTCAAAGGGTTTGGCGTTCGTATGTGTCATTTTTTTTTATGACCTTTTAAATTTTTTCCTTATCTTGATGTTTTTTCGCTTAGTTGTAACTCGAGAACCACTTGTCCGATTTTGATGAAACAAATTTATAAAAATTTAGAATTACAATTTCTTTAATCCGTTCATATAACATTTTTCTTTATAATCAACAGTTTTGCCGGTAAAAATAAATTTGTGGAGAAAAAAAAATATTTTTTTGCCTAAAAATTAAATTTTTTTTTTTTAAATTCATAAAAAATTTTAATTTTTAGGCAAAAAAATATTTTTTTTTCTCCACAAATTTATTTTTACCGGCAAAACTGTTGATTATAAAGAAAAATGTTATATGAACGGATTAAAGAAATTGTAATTCTAAATTTTTATAAATTTGTTTCATCAAAATCGGACAAGTGGTTCTCGAGTTACAACTAAGCGAAAAAACATCAAGATAAGGAAAAAATTTAAAAGGTCATAAAAAAAAATGACACATACGAACGCCAAACCCTTTGAGGGTTTTACTATACTGACCTAGTACCATCACCATGACTTGGAATTTCTCACCCCCCAGACAATAATCCCAAAAATGTTCCATAGTGTTATTATTATTTTTGTTTGTTATACTTTTATACCAAAAATTTTGTTTGCTGGTATAAATGTATACATACAATATATTTGACAAATATTTTTCAATTTTTTCAAACTTTCAAATTGTTCATAATTTGTTAATTTCTTATTTCCTGAAGATGCTACACAATGGAGTAGCGAAATATCGAAAATAATAAAAAACTTTTTATAAGAAAAATCAAACCTTACGCTCAAGAAAATTGTGAAATTAAAAACATAAAAAGAAGGTTAAATAAAAGACAAAAAATATATACTATTTAATAATACAATTGGATTTCAAGATTTATACCCAAAATATGTTGGGTTTTGAAATATGTTTGAATTGTAAAACTGACATAAAAATATTTTCTTTTCGAAATTTTTTGTGATTTTAAATAATTATCAAAAATTGACTCAGAAAATATTTTAAATTAAGATTTATCTAAATTTATGTATAAAATGATTTAGAAAATGTTTTGGAATCTAGATTATATAAAGTTTTATATAAAATGACTTAGAAAATATTTTTGATAATAATGTGACTGACTGATTGATTGACTGACTGACTGACTGACTCAACATCGCCCAGCCCAAACCGCTGAAGCTAGGAAGTTGAAATTTGGTATGTAGGTTCCTCTTTCGACGTAGACGTCCGCTAAGACGGGATTTTTGGAAATTCCTACCGGAAATGGCAAAAAGGGGGAAAGTCTCCCCCTTGACGGCCTGCCAAACCCCTTTGGCTAGAAAGCTGAAATTTTAGATATGTGTTCCTTGGAGTAGGGGCTAACTTTTCTAGAAAGTACTTTCAAGAATTTTGGACAGGGACGTTGTTGTGAAAATGGGGGTTAAAAAGGGGAAAAGAGCCCCCCTTGACGGCCTGCCAAACCGCTGGAAGTTGAAATTTGGTATAAAGGTTCCTCCACTATCGTAGACATCCACCAAGACGGGATTTTTTTGAAATTTTTACAGAGAGGGGCAAAAACGGGAAAAAGTCTCTCCCTTGTCGGCCTGCTCAAACTGTTGGAGCTATGAAGTTGAAATTTGGTATGTAGGTTCCTCGACCGGTGTCCGTTGAGACCGAAATTCTTATCGGGAGGGGCAAAAAGGGGACAAAAAAGTACCTTTTTCCGAAAAAGTACCTTTTTCAAAAAAGTACCTTTTTCCAAAAAAAAGTACCTTTTTCCAAAACAAGTACCTTTTTCCAAAAAAAAAAATACCTTTTTCCAAAAAAAGTACCTTTTCCAAAAAAAGTACCTTTTTCCAAAAAAAGTACCTTTTTCCAAAAAAAGTACCTTTTTCCAAAAAAAGTACCTTTTTCCAAAAAAAGTACCTTTTTCCAAAAAAGTACCTTTTTCCAAAAAAAAGTACCATTTTCCAAAAAAGTACCTTTTTCCACAAGAAGGACCTTTTTCCAAAAAAATTACCTTTTTCCAAAAAAAGTACCTTTTTCGGAATTCCCTACAGGATATCCCAAAAGAAAATTCGGTATGTGAGTTCCTCCTTCTGTGTAGGCATCCGCTTAGACGGAATTTTTAAAATTCCTATCGGGAGGGGAAATAGGGGGAAAAGTCTGCTGCTTGACGGCCTGCCTTTTGGCCAACCTAAAATTTCAAATATGTATTCCTTGGAGGCAACGTAATTTTTCTATTTTGGAACAGGAACATAGTAAAAATGGTGGTTGAAAGGGATACATGTCCCCAATAACGGCCCGCCCAAACCGCTGAGGCAATGAAGTTAAAATTTGGTATGAATGTTCCTCATCCATCGCAGATAGCCACGAAGATGGAATTTTTGTAAATTCCTAAAGGGAGGGGCAAAAAGAAGAAAAGCCTCCACTTGGTGCCCTGTAAAAAGCCCTTCGGTTAGAAACCTGAAATTTAAAATGTGGGTCCCTGGAGTAACTTATTAGAAAGATACTTTTTTGATTTTGGACAGCGTCGTTATAAAATGGGGGCTCAAAAAGGGAAAGTGGCCCCTTAACTAAGTGTCCAAACTGTTGGAACTAGGAAGCTGAAATTCCGTACTTAGGTTCCTCTTCCAGCCTAATTCCAACCGGGAGGGACAAAAAAAGAAAAAGTGTCCTCCTTGACAGCCTGCTCAAACTGCTGGAACTAGGAAGCTGAAATTTCCTGTCGATGGATTTTCGGAAATTCCTACCGAGAGGGGCACAATACTAAGTTGGCTAGAAACCTGAAATGTAAAACATATGTTCCATGGAGTATGAGTTCACTTATCGGGAAGGTGCTTTTTGGAATTTTGGACAGAAACATTGCAAAAATGGGGATTAATGAAGCGAAAATTCCGCTTAAAGGCCTGCCCAAACCGCTGGAGGTAGGAAGTTGAAATTTGGTATTAAAGTTCCTCATCTATTGTAGACATCCGCTAAGATGAGATTTTTGGAAATTTGCACAGGTAGGGTCAAAAACAGGAAAAGTTTCCCCCTTAACGGCCTGGCCAAACTGCTGGAACTAGGGAGCTTAAATTCGGTATTTGGGTTCCTTCTCCAACGTTGACGTCCCCTAAGACGGTGTTTTTGGAAATTCATACCGGGAGGGGTAAAAAGGGAAAAACTTCCCCCTTGACGGCCTGGCCAAACTGCTGGATATAGAGACCTAAAATTTTGAAATTTTTTTTTAATTTGAAAAAATTTATTTAAAAAACAAAAATATCGGGTGACAATTTATTTCTAAATTTTCACAAAAAACATTTTTTAACCCCTTTTGGTTTGGCCATACACCACTTGGTCTCCGCAGCGAAAGGTTAAAGATTTTATGAGCGACGCTTCAGGTATAAAAAACAATATAAAGTCGAACGGAAAATTGTGAGTTACATTTTTTATAACAAACTTTAATATTTTATACGTATTTGACCTCCAACAAATATGCCTAAAAAAGTTTATATTAAATAATTTAGAAACTATTGGCTAAAAACATATAAAATCAACAATTGAAATTTCCGTACTCTATTTGAATTGTATCAAACTTGCTATAACTCGGAATACTTTGTATAGCTAAAATTGGTATTTAGTTATCAAATTTGCTATAAACTTTCCTTACATATTTGGGTCTAACTTTTGTATTATTTTAGTTATGTGACTGGTTAATATATCACTTTAAAGCTTCGGAAATCATGCTTAACCCTTTGAGTACCATACATTTTCTGCCGAAGCGATTTTAAAATTTTTTGGATTTTCATGATCTCTGTCCTAATAATAGTTATTCCAAGAAAAATTGGCTCCGTAGAACCTCTCCTTACCCCTCATTTCGCTTGCCAAAAATATTTGCCATTAGATGAACCTGCCGTTCCGGATGAATCGATTTTTATTATTATTTTATTTTCGTGTTCTGCAAATAAATTATAGATATTTTACAAAAAAATTGGCATCATATCCCCCTTGCATGGCCTTCATTACGCTTGTTAAAATTTGTGCTTTCTACCCCTTATATGAAAAATTCCAGTTAACCAATTTCGAGGGCTCGCAATGGGAAAGCGGGACCAGGTACGGATTTACCTCCTTCTACATTTTTGTTCCCCCAACCCTCCTCTACAAATAAACTTTTGATATATTTACTCAATCATTTGTTTGGGCAATTATAAGTGCGAAAAACCCTTGGGCAAGCATACTTGCCTATGGTCGTCAAAGGGTTAAAGTTGGTACCCAACTATTCTTTAATTTGATAATTCCTGATTTCTCAAAAAAAATTTTAATTCTTGAGAATTTTTCTACAATGAATTAATTGTTTCTATCTTTTTATAATTGAAGCCATGATTAAGCCACGTGAATAGTTACTATTTTGAAATGAACTTTAACCATTTATCGTTATCAAAGGTCTAAAGCCATTTTATCTTAATCCACGGTTCGGGATGCTTTATCGTACACTCATAGAAATAAATCCGTAAAAATAGCAGAAAAAGTTACTAAAAATTAGTTAAAAATGATGCTGCAGAAAAAACTGCTAAAATTAGCAGATTTTTTTACTAAATACTAGTAAAATGAGAACAGCAAAATTAAAACTGCTAAATTTACAGAATTTTAGTTATATTTAGGCTAACTTTTAGTTAATTGAAAATAGCAAATTGTACTTTAAAATCTGCAGAAAATTTTGCTAAATATTTGTAGACTAAAAATAGCAAAAATAAACTGTTAAATCTACAAAATTTTTGCTATTTTTAAGCTAAATTTAGTTGAATGCAAATAGCAGTCTATTCTGCTAAAATCAGCAGAAATATTTGCTAAAAAATTGTAAACTGCTGTTTTCAAAAGGCTCGATTTTTATTTGCATTTAAAAATAAAATCGAAAAAAAACTTCGAAAATTTTAAATTTTTTGGTGATTTTTTAGGCTACTATTTAGCAAAATTTTTTGCTGATTTTAGCAGGTTAATTTGCTAATCTCCATTTACAAAAATTTAGCTCATATATAACTAAAATTCTGTATATTTAACAGTTTTAGTTTTGCTGTTCCTATATTACTAATATATAGCAAAAATAATCTGCTAATTTAGCAGTTTTTTTCTGCAGCATCATTTTTAACTAATTTTTAGTAGTTTTTACTAAATTTTCTACGGACTTTTTTCTATTAGTGTAGCTTTTTAATATTTTTGTATTAGTTCTTATTTACAAAAGTTTAGGAAATTCTAGATCATACTACATAGTGTTTAATTAAAAAAAAATTAAAAAACAGTTCGATTTTTCAGCATTTGTATGAAAAAGGAACCAATAAGATTTCGCAAAGACAAAAATAAAGTATTGAGGAACAACATATATTTTTTCAGAAATTTAAAAGAATCCATTTTTGATATATGGCAATTTAAATCGCGGATTTTATTAAATTAAATTTTGAAAATTTTACGAAAACCTCGCCGGAGTCTGAAAGGTCCTCAAAGTTTGATTGAGATGATTACCAGGATTTAAATCAGAGATTATCTTTTAACTACACAAAGTTTTATTTCCTGAAAAGTTTTGAAATTATTTTCATTATTTTTGTTTATATTCACTTTATTTATTAGAAGCTGATTTTTTATATTCCAGTTATAAATTTTAACTAAAACTTCTAATATTAAAAAAATTATTGTTTTTTAAGTATTTTTTTCGGAATGTTTCGCAGACCTCCTAGGATGCAATTCGTGATCAACATTTGGAAAACGTTGTATAACTAGATTTTCATATCGGTTTTGATATAGCCGTGGGAGCCAGCTGTCGTTATTAACAAAAGGAATTACTGGCCAACTTTGCTTTGACGCTAAACCAACACTCCATCTTTTAAAGTCAAATTTGCAGGTTGGGAGCAAGTATAGGATTTAACGCTAGTCAATTACTCGCATGCAATCAGAAATTCAGGAGTTTTTCAAAAGAAATTATTTTAGAAACATAACTCTACGATATCAACATGTAAGCTCATGATTTCCAAAATACTGACTGGAATAAGTTAAATACGGCCTTCTGGAAAAACCTAAAAAATAACTCTTTCCGTATGAAATTTGCAGAATTCAAGTGAAATTAATTGTGAATTCTATTTGAAGTTTAATAAATTTGATTTTAAAACTGAACAAAAATAACGGTAATTAATATTTTTTCTTACAATATTGAGAAAATTTGAAGAGAAATTTCGATTTTTGATTTCAAAATGAGAAAATTCTAAAATATATTAGCATTTTCCATTTCAAATTTAGAAAATTCCATTAGAAATTCAGTTCTGCAATTTTAATGAAAAAAAAATCAAAATAAAATTTAGTCTTTTTTTCCCTTAAGCAGTAAGTTGTTTTTCTCGTGGAAAAATTTTACTCGAACTTTAAATGCCTCAAATTGTAATTTAAATTATAAAAATGAAAAATTTTTCAATTTTATATCAAAGACTATTAAATTTGCGTGAAAACCATCTCTACTTAGTTTTCACGCGAAATTCATTGTCGAGGAAAATTTTTTTTTTTTATATGGAGTATAACAATTTTTTCAACTGAAATCCGAACAACTTACCGTGCTTTACTTTCAAAAAGTTTTTTACTTTTAAAGTCGACTTTATATTTAAACGGTTTTGCTCATTTGGTGTATGAAAATCCTAAAGAAATATTTACATTTTCAAATATTTTAATTGGCTGAAAATAAATTAACCAATCAGTATGCCCCAAAAATAATCTAGGTCAAAGCATACTGACTGCCACCGAGAATTTTAACTAAAGCCGACTTCAACAAAAATATACATTTGGAAAATTTAAATAGTAAGGGCGTTTATTTTTATTCAAAAAATTAAAACCGGAATTTTGTATTAGAAAATGCGAAATTTTAAAATAAAATTTCTTTTTATCAATTGAAATTAGAAAAATTTCAAACGAAATTGAAAATCTAATTTGAAATTTAGATTTTTTAACCACATTTCTCCACTATATTTAATAATCAAAATTATCAGTTTTATAAACGAATTTGCTAAAATATCTATTGAAATTTTTTAAATGAAGACTGGTTAAATGAAAATAAAGAAATTTTTATTTTTCATCTAATTATGCATAACAAATTTGTATTTCTTTCACTTTATCCTTTTTTCTCTTCTTTCATCTCTCCTTATTTCCTATTTTTCCTTTTTCTCTCTTCCCTTTTCCCTCTTTTCCTTTTTTTCCTTTTTTTTTCTTTTTCGATTTTGCTGAGGGGGGAATTCCCTATTCCCCCCCCCTCTGGAGACGCGCATGGTTATGTGTATCATGAACACATTTTTTTGTATATGATTTTATATGGTTATACATAAGAAAATTTCGGGAAATATTTGAAAGATATTATAATATATGAATATATATGGATGCAAAGCCATTTTATATTACTATAGAGCAATTCCATATGAAAACGATCAAAATTGGCAAATTTTTGGACGACCCCTCTCCGATTTTAAAATAAATAGTCTCAATCGATTGCCCAGCAAAAAATAATGTACCTACATATTTTTTTTTTTTTTATAGTGACTGGTTTAGTGGTGGTGTACACCACTGTCATGTGACAAAATTGAAGAATTCTTCATAAGGGACCTCATTGAAAACTACTAAAGCGATCGCAACGAGTGATAGCTCGTTGGAAAGGTATTGAATCAGGCTTTAATTGAAAAATAAAATTTTCCTAATTTTTATCAGAAATTTACCTTTTTTCCCATGAAAATTAAATTTTCCCATGAAAATTAAATTTTCCGATTTTCCACAGAAGCTCCTAAATTTTCCGGCTAATTTTTTTTTTTTTTGGATTCCTCATAATTTTTGCTTTAAGAATCAGCAATAAAAAAATGGGCCCCGACTCCTTGTTTGGACAGGAGAGGAGCATTTAAGAGACCACCTTGTTCTCATTGTTTTTATATTTTTTATAATTGAATTATTTGTAATTATTTAACATTATTTTATTTTATTATTAAAAATACATTTTAAAAATTATTTTACAGTTAAAAATACATTTATGAAGAAAAAATCAATTTTTTTTAAGAGCCCCAAGTTGAGTGTGTAGTGAATATGGTCTGCCTGCCTTCACAAGATCGGCCATAAATCCATGGATAATAGCAGCAGTGGCATGTAATGGCACACCAAACCCGACTGAGGCTACAGGTCATAAAATGTTTTGTAAATTTTTTAAATTACCAGGTAATAAATATTTCGCCTAAAATGACACGTGCAGAAACAAGTCATAAAACACGGATTTTCCATAAATATTGCGAAATATTTATTACCTGGTAATTTAAAAAATTTACAAAACATTTTATGACCTGTGGTCGGCTTATTGGCAGTAACCAATTAAGTCCCTCTTTAAAAAACATTTTATGACCAGTAGTTCACGCAAATTTTCCTATTAAAGAAAAGCAAATATCGCTTATTTTTTTTTACCTATTTTTTACCAAAAAATAAATATAAATACTTCACACACTATAAGTCAAATTTTAGTTGAATACTAAACGTGAAAGTGTTAAAGTGTTTTTTTTGTAAAGTAAAGAGTGAAGCTGTAAAGACAATTTAAAGTAAAATGAATAAATTTTGCTGCAATCCGTTTAACAAGAGTGGACATCGTTCGAAAAAGATAAAAGTATTAAAATTAACTGGTGTTTCGAAGCGATACATGAATGAATTAAATATACAATACGGTGAAGAAGCAGAATTCATTTGCCCCAAGTGTAAAATCGATTTGTCTCAACAAGCAAATGCATTGAAACAAATGCCACCACAATCCGAGAGTGAAATGACAATTGAACAAAATGTTTCATCTGATAGTGAGGCAGACATTCCGATGGTCAATATGTCTTTGAGTCCTTTGAATGAGGCTATTACCACTTTAGGTGAATCGCCTATTACAAAAAGAAAGTTGCGAAGTGAAAAATACAGGAAAGAGAAAAAAGGCAAGGTTATGAGTGCAATCGCGACAATATTTGATGAAGGCTCTGATAACGAATGCAGTCAAGCAGATGACGTTGATGACGGCAAACAAATGATTGAGCAGTTGAAAAGAAAATTCAATTTAGCGACCACTTTTCCGGAGAAATATCTCATTTTATCTGTGCTGCCTCAATCATGGTCTATACGCAAGATTTCTGAACAGTTTCAAACATCTTTTTACATCGCGAGAAGAAGCAAAGAATTAGTTCGACAGAAGGGCATATTGGCGACTCCCATTAAGAAATTTGGCTCAAGGACCCTCAGCGAAGCAACGGTGAAATTGATTCAAGATTTTTACTGCAATGATGACAACAGCCGCGCCTGCCCAGGTACACGTGACTATGTTATCACACGTGAAGATGGAGAAAAAGTACACAAGCAGCGCAGATTATTATTATGTAATCTATCCGAAGCATACCATCAGTTCAAAGAGAAATACCCAGCAGAAAAAGTGGGATTTTCTAAGTTTGCCATCCTACGACCAAAAAAATGCGTGCTGGCATTAGACAGGCACGGAACGCATTCAGTCTGCGTTTGCATGTTTCATCAAAACATCAAATTAATGTTCTTTCCATGCAAGAAATTGAAAGTATTTCACGGTGAAATTGAAACATATAGGGACCTCCTGTCGAAGTCGTTGTGCGCATACCCCACGGAAAATTGTCATCTGTCCAAATGCGACAATTGTCCGAAGATTGACGAGCTAGAGCAATATTTGGCGGAAAAGTTTGAACAGCTGTTAATTCAGGAGGTGCATTTCAAACAGTGGATAATTAGCAGCGGCAGATGTTCCCTTGAGACCGTGGTAAAGCAGATTCCGGAATTCATCGAGGAATTCGGATTCAAGTTGAATGAACTGAAGGCGCACCATTTCATATCCGAGATGCAATCGAAATTTCTAAAGGAAAGTAAGGAGAAATTAGCCCAAAATGAATTCATTGTGATAAGCGACTTTGCCGAGAATTACACTTTTCTCGTTCAGGATGAAATTCAGGCTTATCACTGGGCAAACGACCAGTGCACGGTGCATCCTTTTTGCATTTATTTCAAAAACGAAGATAACGAACTAAGCCTTGTTGTTGTCCTTGTTGTTGTCGCGGAGAGTTTAGCTCATAATTATGTGTCCGTTTATTTATTTCAAATGAAACTGTTTGAATTCTTAAGATCAAAATTCGATGCAATCGACAAAGTAACGTTTTTCTCAGACGGCGCGGCTTCTCAGTACAAGAATAAAAAAAAATTTTACAATCTTTGCATAATTGAAGAAGAACAAAACTGCAAGGTCGAGTGGCACTTTTTTGCGACGTCCCACGGTAAGGGCCCATGCGATGCGTTAGGGGGAACCCTAAAACGCATGGCGACTAAGGCAAGTTTGCAAAGGCCATATACTGACCAGATCTTAAATGTACAACATTTGTTTTCGTGGATTCAAAGCAAGGAAATTGCCATTAACACAGTTTTATGCACTCAAAAAGAACACGATGCCATGGAGCGACGAATTCAAAACAGATATAATAATGTCAAAACTATAACTGGAACGCAAAAGTTTCATTGCTTCATACCAAATATTTCTGATATGTCAATTAATGTAAAGCGGTACTCTTCGTCTGCCGACGTGCTTAATTTAAAGTTACTTTAATTTTATAATGATGCCAAGACAATTGAAATTTTTAATAAATATTGTAATTAAGTATAAGCAGCAAAATAAGAAAGATTTTTTCTTCATAAATGTATTTTTAACTGTAAAATAGTTTTTAAAATGTATTTTTAATAATAAAATAAAACAATGTTAAATAATTACAAATAATTCAATTATAAAAAATATAAAAACAATGAGAACAAGGTGGTCTCTTAAATGCTCCTCTCCTGTCCATACAAGGAGTCGGGGCCCATTTTTTTATTTAATTTTCATGGGAAAATTTAATTTTCATGGGAAAAAAGGTAAATTTCTGAGAAAAATTAGGAAAATTTTATTTGATTTAATACCTTTCCAACGAGCTATCACTCGTTGCGATCGCTTTAGTAGTTTTTTTTAAAACAACTTTCAATGAGGTCCCTTATGAAGAATTCTTCAATTTTGTCACATGACAGTGGTGTACACCACCACTAAACCAGTCACTATAAAAAAAAAAAAAATATGTAGGTACATTATTTTTTGCTGGGCAATCGATTGAGACTATTTATTTTAGAATCGGAGAGGGGTCGTCCAAAAGGTGATCGCTTTCATATGGAATTGCTCTATATGTATGTTAATGTGTATTTTTGTATTAAAAAATATATTGTTATATATGAACTTTTTTACTCGGGTTAAAATGATATAAGAATAACGAACATAAAATTATTATAAACAAAAATAGCACACAACATATCGGCAGAGTCAAATTCTTAATTCTTGAGTTTTTTTCGTTCTTTAGAAATAAACAGGAGTATGTAAAAAACGTATATAACATTTATATTTTATAGTTCTCATGCATAATAATTTGAAATCCTTATAACATATGTTTATAAATTGAAATTTGTATGAAAAATTTTTTTATAACTCATAAATTTTAAAAGTGTTTATGCATATGACCCTATGTTTCTTTTACACATTTTTTTAAATAAAAAATTCCTAAAATGGCAAAAAATCACGAAATCGGGATCCCGAAAAATTCCGATCCGCCATGGGATCCCGTTTTTTTAATTTTGAAATCCCGAATCCCGGGATTTAAAAAACAAATTTAGCTCTTTATACCATATTCAGTGAGTTAAATGAAAATAGACCAGTGTTGCCATTTCAGTGCTTTTCGGGTATTTTCTGGTGCTTTTTTAATGCCCGTACCCGTTGATTTTTTACAAATACCCCTTTAAAAAGAGCGGGTAATTAGTGCTTTTTCGAATTTCTGGCAGTGCTTTTTGTACAGTTTATATTTTTGGTATTTGTTCTCGTTTTTTTTTAAATTTTTCTTGAATTTTCTGTCAAAGTTGAAAAAATAATACGAACTATACAAAAAATTAATTTTTTCACAATGTTTGTAGTATAATTTTAAATAGCAACTTCCGTATATTTAAACTTTATAATTTTGAAATATTAGTTTGGTGCATTTTTACCCCTTTTCTGGTTATTTTTGAACCTTTTTTAAACGATTTTACAAAGCTAAAATATGTGTTAATATCGTGCTTTTTTACTCCGTTTTTGGTAAATTTTTACTCTTTACCCGTTTTCACAATGCTGAGGGTTGACAAGAGTTGACAACACTGGAATAGATCATTTCGTATTTTGAGGTTTGTCTAGTGTTTCCAATTATTCGACGTAGGCGGTTAACCGGTTAATGCATTATTCGAAAAATCACTAAAATTGATTAACCGATTACTAGGGTCGGTTAATCGAAAAAATTGGCGATTAATCGATTAATCGTTTAATGCGAAATATACTTCCTTAATTTCTTATGAAGAAAAACACAAAGACCTGCCTCTTTTCGTTAAATATCAACGTGAAAATTTAATATTCTATAGAGAGAAATTTCTTGGGCAAATTTTAATGAAATTTTTTGTTAAACTAATAAGGTTTTCTTCACAAAGTGAATGAAAAATTTCTTAAATTTTATGAAAAAGCTTAATAATTTTTATGAAACTATTTTTACAAAATTTTTTATTGGATTTATGAAATTTTTAACAAATGTGAAATTTTTAACAAAATTTTATGAAAAACTGCATAAGTTTAATTAAATATTTCAATGGATGAATTCCAATGAGACTTCATTGAATTAATGTAGAAATTCATTAATAGCATGTAAATAATTCTCTCAGTAAAAGTTTGAGAACTTTCCGAATCTGAGATTTTTTAAATTGAAACACTTTTTATACTAATAGAAAAATGTCTGTAAACATTTTGCTAAAACTAAAAATTTGTTAAAAGTGGCAGAAAAACTGCTGATATTACCAGATTTTTTTTTCCAAATACACTAAAAGTTCAATAATTGTCACCTACTTTAAATGTCGGTGTGCTTTAATTGTCACCCCCCTTTATAGGTCCGAAAATTTGATTCATGTAGTACTTTATTGTCACCATGCTTTTAAAGTCGTAAAAAATATATTAAATGATTCTATAATTGTCTTTTTAAGAAATATATTTTATTTTTTTTTTTTTCAATTCTAAAACACATTTTTAAAAATGGTGCAGTTGAATATTTTGGATAGATTAAACATTTTGTAATAAATGAATGAAAAAGTGAAGATAAAAGATCATACATGAGACTAATTAATTATTTGGACAAATTAATTGGTGATTTCATTACCATTAAATTGAAACTAATGCTAATGAACTTTTTGGCATTATTATTACTCTGACTAATGATAATACTTTGAAATACATCGATTTCATTACTAATGCCAATTGTATAGTAAATACATTATGATTATGAGCAGAAAAATAGCTCGGTTAGCCCAATTCTCGGACTTTTTTGTACGTAAAGTGAAACGTAAGGCAGGACTAAAGTCCTACAAAGTTTAAAAAGTTCCCGATAGAAACGCTTTTAAAAATTTGGAGGCCAAAACCAGAGCTCGAAAATTGAAATCAATTTGTATACAAAAATACACCTGTTGTGTAATGGACGACGAAACTTATGTCCTGGCTGATTTTTCGCAGCTCTGTGGTCAAAAATTTTATGTTTCCGATGTTCAGGGAAATGTTTCGAAAAAACTTAGGTCGAAAAAGCAAACGAAATTCCCTAAAAAAATTCCTAGTCTGGCAAGACATATGTAGGTGCGGCCAAAGAAGCCAGTCATTTGTGACATCTGGCTCTATAAACAGCGAAATTTAGATCAAGGAGTGTTTGCAGAAGAGACTTCTTCCATTTTTGAGTCAGCACAATGTATCCACTTACTTTTGGCCCGATTTATCATCTTGTCACTACAGCAAGAAAGCGCTGGAGTGGTATAATGATAATAATGTGGTTTTTGTACCAAGAGAGGCAAATCCACCAAACTGCCCGGAGCTCAGGCCAGTGGAGAAATATTGGGCTCGTGTTAAAAGAGAATAAAAGGGCACAAAAAAGGTCTCCCAGGACATGCAAGATTTCAAACGTAGATGGACCACCTGCTCTAAAAAGGTGACAGAAACTAGTATAAAAGCCTTAATGGGAGGGTTTCCGGAAAAAGTGGATAACTTTGTTCGTAGTGGTTAGAATTCCATGCGATTTTTTTTTGTTTGATTTTGTATTAAATTTCATTTAATAAAAATTTGGTTTAAAGTCTTAAGATTCAGTGGTTGCTTTTTATTTAACTTTATGTGTGTTAACATTTTTATGATCTCACTCCTTATTTATATAAGAAGTAAGCGAATTTTTAATTTTTTATAAATTTATTTTTCTATCAAAATAAAATGTTTTTGCAAACAAATATTTTTTTTTTTCATTAATTACAATTAGCTGTTTTGCCCACTAAAGAATGTCAATTCAAAGATGTCATAGGCATGGATCAATTAGGGTCAAAAGTGGCCCCTTTTTTAGTTTTGTCAGTTTTACCGAATGTGATTCTAAGCCGAAAAACGGGAATACATTTTACCAAATCTGATTCTAAGCCGAAAAACAGGAATATACACTGAAAATATTATTACAGTAGTCAGTTACTTTATTTAGTCAGTAGTCAGTTAGTTTATTTAAAAAGTTATCCGTACATTTATTTTTAAATGATTATACAGTTAAAATACAAAGAGATATATTTTTGAACTGTTTTTGTCGTTTATTTAAAAAATAAATTATATATAAATACGAATTTTCTGTTACAGTTAATATTTAATGTTAATGTTTTGTTAAAAAAAAGAATTCCCTTTCGATTTCTCGGTCAGTTAAAAAAACGAAATAAACTAAATATCATTTATTCTTACGGATTTTGTAGTTAATTTTTTGAAATTTAAAAAACGAAATAAATGGAAAATCTTTATTTTTAAGGATTTTGTAGTTTATTTATTAACATTTAAAAATAAATGAAAAGGTTTTCAAGTGATTTTTCATTTATTTTAAATTACATTTTCAGTTAATTTATACTACAAACTATTTTGAGTGAATTTTTCCTAGTTCGGATGTTTTCTATTGACTCGACAGACATATTATTTTGAGTGTACAAATAACTGTAAAAATGGTAAAAAAAATATTACTTTTAAAACCCAATGAATTTGCTATTGATATTGACTTTACTGAAAACTTTGTAATGTAAGTAGGGTTTGGGATTTCCCGGACTTTTTTATTTCCCGGGAAACGGGAATGAAAATATTTGATTCCCGGGATTCCCGGGAATCCCGGGAAATATTTTTGAACAAAATTGTTAATGAAAACCACCTATATAAATAATTTTTGTTAAAAAAAAAACACTATTTAAGTACAAATTCAGTCTGTGTAGTGAGAATTCAAAGTAAAAATATCTGAATGTTGAACATTTTATTTCACATAAATTACTCTAAGCACTGCCAAATGAATTGCATGATTCCAGCAAAAAGCACCCACTACTGGACTGTCGGAAACAAACCGTTTCATCGCATTTGGCCCATTAGATATGGTTGCCACAATGTTATTTTACAAAGACAAATAAAACTCTTCTAGTCTTATTTCTACAATTCTTCTTATTTCATCAGCATTACATCTTCCTGATATATAAACCAACCCCAGGTTATAAAATTAATTATTTCCGTTTATACATACATATGTTCAAATATCTCTTTTGTGATATTCTTGTCCATTCAGCTAAGATTAGAGTAAATCTCCTATTGTTGGAAATATTGCTCGATATTCCTTTTATCATGATAAAAGATATGATTGTAGTAATTTAATATAATGTTCTTTACATCGGTTTAATTTTTTGGCAATGCCAGGTTTTTATTATAAAAACTTTCTCGAATAAACGAAGATCTAGTTATGGTGCGGATTGACATTTCGTTGACTGCGGCCAATTTGGATACCATTTCAGGAAATGTTTGCCCTCAAATAAAACGTTCAATGCCTATTCAGCTTACACTTTTTTCTTTGGGTACTTTGCAAATTTTAGCTGAAACGTTATTCTTGTTGCTGTTTTCTTCAAGAGAAGTTGCATGGCCATCATTTTTTTTTTTTTTTTGAACCAAGTTCAGATGTCGGATAACCAAATTTAGATACAATTAGTCTTTTAGGGCAAATATTGCACTGCGCTGCATTGTTCTTTTTTGTGAAGTATTTCCATAGTCCTGACATTTTATTCTTTAATATAAAAGATGTATTAAAATAAAGTAAAATTACTTGAAAATATCACATTTATTAATGAAAACGTTACTTGTAAAATTATTGGCCCTTAATATAAAGAAGTATTTTAAATTTAAAGTCGACTTTATTTTTAATCATACGGTTTTATTAATTTTCTGTATGAAAACCCTACAAAAATATTTATATTTTCAAACATTTTGATTGGTTGAAAATAAATTAACCAATCAGAATGCTCCAAAAATAAACCAAGTCAAGGTATACTGCCACCCAATATTTTAACTAAAATATACATTTGAAAAATTTAGATAGTAAGGGCGATTATTTGTAAGAAACAAAACTTTTTTTTCACATTTCTTTTAAATATTTTACCAAGTTTTTAGGTTTTACTACTTAAATTTTGAATAAGTTATGCGAAAAATCTTTATTATTTGAAATTACTTGGGAAAATTTTTTTTGTGTGTGTCAAATAAATTGATTTCCTTTTAAAAGATTTTAACAATGACATTTTTGTTTTGATGTTTAAAATGTTTTTTATGACTAAAATAAAAAAATTCTATTCCAGACAAAAACAAATTAAAAAATGTAATATTTTTAAAATTTCCCGTTTTCCCGGGAAAAATATATTATTTTCCCGGGAATTCCCGGCAAACTTTTCCCGGGATTTCCCGGGAATTCCCGCCCGGGAATTCCCGAACCCCAAACCCTAAATGTAAGGAAAAATATATCATAAAAGTTATATCATCTTTCAAGCTTCATTAACTCCGTGTTTTATTGTTGTTTTAAATGTAAACTACAAACTTTATTTATCATTTATTCCATTTGAAGACACGAGGTAAAACCAGTTTGATATATTCCTCCTTAGTTCTTTAAAATAACTTTTTTCCTGTCGCTCAGGTTGGTGTAAAACTAACAAGGAAGATATCCATGAGATTATCTCCGATATTGATGAAATTTGGATATGTTGTAGAGAAAAGCATTGTAATGTTGGGGTGTCTGAGATTATCCGCCATCTCGGGGATTTGGGTGGTTAAAAGTGGGAAAAATACGCCTTTTCTGTTTTTAAAGTTGTTTGTCATTTGATTCAAAGGAAATATATATACCAACGGTGGGCAAATGCGGCCCATTGTTGATTTTAGTGCGGCCCTTGCTGAAATTCAAATTTCAATTTTTTTAAGTATTTTTTTTACAATTTTCATTAAAAGTAAGATCTGGATTTGAAAATTTCTCACTTAAGAAATATTCAAGAATCAAATCGTTGTTAGTTAGTTCTGACTATTAAACTGACTCTTAGTTATTTACAAAATAAATTCAAATTAAATTTAAAGTTAAAATAGCACCTTTAGGTCCAGTTTTATAGTCAGAATTAAGCACTTAAGACTTTATACTCAAATTTTACTTAAGTAGGAATTTTGTTTGAAAATTGTTTACTTGAGCTTTAGTTAAAATTCCTAATTAGTTCCGACTGTAATAATATTTGTAGTAAATTTAGAACTGTGTGAAAAGTTAGCGTTAGCACTTAAATTACTGACAATCTTGGTCTTTATGAAAATTTCAAAAAATTTAATGAATATGTGTAACAAATAAATAACTAAAAATTGGCTGTTAAAATATGTTATTTTAAGGAAAAAATTTTAGTCAGATCTGAAATTTCCTCATCAAATCCGTCGAGTTGATTTATAGAATTCAACAATCGGAAATTTCCATAAGAAATATCTAGGAAATTTTTCTTTTTGTACGGAAATTTTTAAACGGAAATTTCCGATGTTGGGTTCTATAAATCCTGTCTACGGATTTTATGAGGAAATTTCCAATCCGATTAAAATTGTTTTTTTAAGCGTTATATACACTCAAAAAAATAAGTTAGTAGAAAAATTAGTAAAACGTCTTGTATATCAAGTGTACTAGTTTTCAACAATTTTTTTGCTGAAATTCCGTTTTCAGCTAAAATTTTAGTTATATTTTTTTAGCACTAAACTAATTTTGAACTAATGTTTTACTAATTTATTTTGCTGCAAAAATTGTGCTGAGAACCGCATGCATAGCGTGGACGACAACCAGATAGACAAGATGTAGATGTCGCAGCTTATCTGGAAACGGAAATGACAAAAAAAGAAAAACAACTCTACACATATTCTATATTTAAATTTTCAGCAAATAAATGTGTGGGCGCTGTGGTGTAATGGTTAGCGCGTTGGACTGTTACACGTGAGGTTGCGGGTTCGAGCCCCAACCAAGGCAACATCAATTTATCAAAAATAGTAATATGTATGAGTTTTTTCTATCCCTCATACATATCGCAGCGTCCTCCTTCGGTGTTCCCATAGCACTTAACCCCACCGAAGTAAAATAATATAACAGGGCTATGAACTAAAAAAAGCTTCAACAAAGTTCGCCAACTTACCATCAGATGGCGCGCAATAACTGTTCTAAAAAAAAATTCAACATCTCGCGCAATTACAGTGTTGCCATATTTGAAGCCCTTCATCTTTCACCACCTTTCACTTCTTCTCTATCCCCTTTCCAAAGAAGCAACACGTTAATTAATAGGAAGAATTTCCTGAGTGTTGCTTCACTTAAAAAAAAAAAAAAAAAAAAAAAAAAAAAAAAAAAAAAAATTAACTAAAGTAAAATTTCGCTACAAGTTTTTTGAGTTTTTTTCAGTCTACTAATATTCAGCAAAAAGTTTAGTGATTTTAGCAAGGATTTTTTTCATTTGCAGTCGACTAAGTGTTAGCAAAACTTTTGCTGAAGATTACTATTTTTTTGTTAAAAATCAGCTCGCTGATTTTCAGCAAACCTTTTGCTGAAATTACCAACTTTTTTGCAAGCACGCTCCTGACTAAAAATTTGCTGACACAGCAACATTTTTTGCTGACTTTACTGACTTTTTTTGTGAGAGTAAATATCATGTTTTTATTTAATTTTTAAAATTTAAATATATTAAAAGTTTTATGACGTCATTGTAATGCAATTTCCCTTAATTTTTATAAATCCGTTTACAGAATCGAATATGTTTCCAATCCAATTCCGGTGGGAATTTTATAAAGACCACGAAAATAAAATTATCAAATAAAAATTAAATCAAGGAGGCTATTTCTTATTCACTCTCTTATAACTCATTGAGTTTTAAATTATAGTTTGGCAGATTCCGGGGATCAAAGAAGAAAAACTTTAAAAAATATTCCCAAAATTAAAAACTTACATAATCTAAAATGAAAAATATGATACCCTACTCCAGTATGGTTGAAAGCTATAGTAAGGTAAAGCCATAAATATGGTTGAATGTTTGGTTCGAAATTCGAATGGGTTAAAATGGACTTGTGTCAAACAGGATAACGGGAAGAAATTTTGGTTTTACCTAATTTAAGTTGCAATTAAGAGAAAATTGGGAATATAGTCCATATGGGCGATAGGTTCAAATATGGACCGATCTTATCACCCAGAAAACAGATTTGGTTCTGACAACCCCATTTGTTGCCAATCGAATGGTTCAGTTGCATCAAATGAATTTTTCGGTTGCGGCTACCGCATTATTCTTGATGCAACTGAGATTCCGTTGCCACAGTTAAATTAGTCCTGTCTCAATTGGTTTTCTGTTGCCACAACTGAAAAATTCTGCTACCACAACTGAACCATGCGATTGGCTACAAATGCGGTTATCAGAACTGAATCTGTTTTCTGGGTGATCTAGAATCAATAGGTTTTTCCTTGAGCACATGTCAGTCAGCGCACCAAATTTCAATAAAATATCTTCCTTTTTGTGACTTGTAGCGTGGGAAATCCCATTCTGGGGGACCTTTATATGGGCACTATGTCCAACAATGGACCAATTCAAACCAAAATCAACAGGCTTCGTTCGTGGGCCGATATAAGTAAACCCAGAAAACAGATTCAGTATAACCGCATTTGTAGCCAATCGCATGGTTCGGTTGTGGTAGCCGAATTTTTCAGTTGTGGCAACAGAAAATCAATTGAGACAGGACTAATTTGACTATGGCAACAGAATTTCAGTTGTATCAAGAATAATTCGGTAGCCACAACCGAAAAATTCATTTGATGCAACTGAACCATTCGATTGGCAACAAATGGGGTTGTCAGCACCGAATCTATTTTCTGGGTGTAGGTGTACCAAATTTCATTAAGATATCTTAATATTTGCGACCTGGAGCGCGCACAAGAATACATGGGAAACAGACAACCGAAACAAAAATGATTCTGAGTCGATCGGTATACAAAAGAAGGGTCTGGGTCCAATATTTTTTGGTGTTACAAACATCAGCACAAAATTTTACCCTGTCCACTAGTGCTGTAGGTTATAATAATGTTGCGGTGTAGCTTTGCAAAAGTTGAATTTACAATCGGTGCTTGTGGAACCAGTTTGGGAACAGATGGAATTAAAAACCGAATTTGTCTTAAAAAAGTAAAGCAGTAGTTCCGTTGAGTTTAGTAGTTTTACTTTTTTTAAATGTATGGTGCGGCCCTTTATAATTTGTGAAAAACTATAATTTGGCCCTCGGTGACAAATCCGTGCCCACCCTTGATATATACCAACGGTGGGCAAATGCGGCCATTTGCTGATTTTTGTGCGGCCCTTGTTGAAATTTAAATTTAGATTTTTTTATTTCAAACATTCTTTTTAATATCTTATTTCGCAATGTTCTAAAATTTTTTATTTCGAAAATTTTTAGATAAAATAAAATCGATTTGAAAATTTTTTACTTAAGAGATATTTTAAGGAACAATTGATATTACTCTTTGGGCCAGTTTAGTTAGAAATTTCTTACTTAAAAAGTATTTAAGACAAAAATCGATCTTAGTTCTGACTATGAAACTGGCAATTAATTCTTTACAAAATAAATTCAACATCTTTTATGCTACTGTCGACATTGACTTTGTCACAAATTTAAAAAAACATGTAATTTTGTATTTAAAAAAAAAAAACTTTTTCACATTTTGCAAGTTTTATTTTTGTTTTTCATCACATTTATGAAGCTTTTTATAAATATGATGGAGGTTTTTCTTCGAGTGATACTAATATTCAGCAAAATTTTTTTGTAATTTCAGCAATAATTTATAGATTACAGTTTAAAACAATTTTACTAAAATTTACTAATTTTTTCTAGTAATTTCTTTATACAACAAATCAATAAATTGCGTTGTTAAAATTACAGAATATAACGCACGGCTCAAAATAGTTAAATTTCCAGTAATAACATCAAAATTTTCAGTAGCAATTTCAGAAATCTTTAAGTTTGTAATCGTCGTTTAAATTTAGTGCATAGTGTTCCTTTAAAGCGGCGAAATTTTTTTTGTTGTGCGCAACGAAATTATTAAATTAAAACCCGAATCAAGGATATAATTCTTTATACATGTTTTTGTTGTCGGAATAATATTCACTCTTTTATAACTCGTTGAGTTTAAAATTTTCGTTGGCCGATTCAGCGACAAATAATATCAAAACAGAATTTGAAAAAAGTTAAGTTTGCAATGAGTTCTTGTGGAACCAGTTTTGGAATTGATTTGAGAACAGATTTTTTTCTTACATGAAAAATATAATAAAACATTAGTTCCGTCCGCTTTCATTTAATGTAAAGATTTGTAGTTTTACTTTTTTTAATGTATAGTGCGGCCCTTTATAATTTATGAAAAACCACAATATGGCCCTCGGTGAAAAATCCGTGCCCACCCTTGATATATACTATATTTTCGAATGGAAATTTCAAAGGCACCTTCTTTGGTACCTTTTTTGTTTTTGTTAGAAAGTTGTTGGAAAAATTCTAGTTTCTTTAGGCTACTTTATGTGGTCATATGTATTAGTACGACTGTCAAAATCATATATAATTAATCCCTATTAAGTTTTTTCTATTTATCTCTTTAATAAGTTCGTGCTACTTATGCTCTTATCGAATTTTTTCCGAAGCCATTTTTTTGTACTTTTTGCACAACTTGGCAGCTCTTTGCATTAACTTAGGCATTATGCACATCAAACCTCCTCATTTGAGGCATATATTATTTATATCCAGTTTTTATATCGAAAGTATCTTTTATGCTGCCGAAAAAAAAGTGTTAAAAATAATGTTTGTCCCCTAAATACCCAAGGTGGTCAAACGTATTCGAATTTCATAAAAATCGTAAACTACCACATGAGATACTTTCCTTGTAAGACGAAAAATCTTTAGTAGTTTGTACTTACTTGAATATCTTGCATTGTTGCTGGTGAATGAACATTCACAAATAATTGTTCATCCAATGGCAATTCTTTAAGTATTTTTATCTTGTATTGAATAGTTCCATGTGCTTTTGTAGATACTGACACTTTCAATAATGAATTATCTGATGGTTTAACCTAAAAAGAAACGAAACAAACAAAAAATTAAAGACATGAACAATATTTAAGCAAAATAGAATGAATAAATAAATCAAAGGGCACAGTGTTTACAAAAGCACTTGTTTAGGCAAATAACATTTCAGGCCACAATTTTTAAGTGATTTCAAATTTTTTTTTGGTATTTTTGACTTAAAAATTACACACAAATCTGTCAGGCCAGTTTTAAATTTTATGTTTTTTGTATGTTTATATATTTCGAAAATCTTTTTTCTGAATAAAAGCTTAGTACTTGCTTAATCCACATGAAGTGGTCAGAAATTTTCAAACAATTTAATGCTTGTTTTTCCAGGGTTCCACATACTCCTGAATTGCAGCAATACCGTGTTTTAATGCAACAGATGACGCTGACTGCTGTTTTGTTTTTTCTGGCAACACTGCTGTTTTTTTTTTTGCGATTTAAATTTAATCTATACGATTATAGGGGGTACTGCGACAAGTACAAGTAAATTATTTGTCCGTCCGAAGGACATACTGCCATCACCAATTCATTAATAAAATATAGACGAGCCAGAACAACAGCAACACGTAACAATCACAATGGAGGTTCAAGCGAGATGATGCCCCAAAACGCCAGAAAACGAACGAATGCCGATGGACCAACACGTGCACGAAAACCATTGCCGTTGTAATGGAAGCGTAAACGATGCTTCGAAAAAATTCGATCGGTTTGCATATGGTTAGACTCCACAGTCTAAGGGCATGCTGAGACACGCTTTAGAGTATCGCAAAACAAAAAAGATCAACCGTTATTCCTTATTAATATAATCAATACGGATCACAAGACGACCTTCTTCTTCGGCGACTCATGGCGAATTTTATTACACTGCTCCATTTAGTGGGGAGCAGTGTTGCCAGAAAAGTTTTAGGTCATTCAAATTTTGAAAGGTTGAATCCCCAATTCGTTTTAATTTAAAGAAAAACCCAATTTAAAACAAAAAAAAAGAAGCTAAGTTTACATTTGCCCCTTAGACCAGGAAATTATTAGGATATGAATCAGCAAAATAAATAAATTTTCATATTTTACAAAAAAAATACTCACTTTTTCACTCGAACTTTAAAGGCCTCAAATCTTTGTTTAAATTTTAAAAGTACCCAGCTAAAAATCGACATATATGAATACATACAGGTTAAATGTACACTCAAAAAAATAAGTTAGTAGAAAAATTAGTGAAACGTCTTGTATATCAAGTGTACTAGTTTTCAGCAATTGTTTTGCTGAAATTCCGTTTTCAGCAAAAATTTTAGTTATATTTTTTTAGCACTAAACTAATTTTGGGCTAATGTTTTACTAATTTATTTTGCTGTAAAAATTGTGCTGAGAACCGCATGCATAGCGTGGACGACAACCAGATAGACAAGATGTAGATGTCGCAGCTTGTCTGGAAACGGAAATGACAAAAAAAGAAAAACAACTCTACACATATTCTATATTTAAATTTTCAGCAAATAAATTAACTAAAGTAAAATTTCGCTACAAGTTTTTTGAGTTTTTTTCAGTCTACTAATATTCAGCAAAAAGTTTAGTGATTTTAGCAAGGATTTTTTTCATTTGCAGTCGACTAAGTGTTAGCAAAACTTTTGCTGAAGATTACTATTTTTTCGCTGATTTTCAGCAAACCTTTTTCTGAAATTACCAACTTTTTTGCAAGCACGCTCCTGACTAAAAATTTGCTGTCACAGCAACATTTTTTGCTGACTTTACTGACTTTTTTTTGAGTGTATGTTCATGCATGCTCATAAACATGCATTCATGTCCATACATGGATACATAAATCTCCATACATGCATCATATATTTCCACACATGTGCATTAACGAAATTTGAGGTAATATCTATATATATATATATATAAAATAAAATAAATCCAAAAATAAATCCAAAAATAAATCCAGTGATTAAAAAAAAGGTCTATTACCTCAAATTTCAAAAGGCTGTAAAAATATTCTAACGAATACTTTAGAAGCAATGAAAGAAGTGATTTGTTGATGTTGTTTAGCATAACTTCTAAAAAAGCAGTAAAAATACGCTAATGGATACTTGTGAAGTAGTGAAAGAAGTACTTTGTAAAGCATTACATCCAATTTTTTTTGTTGGGACCTTTTAAAACCAATATCGAACAAGGAAACCGCACAAAGAAATTAAAAATTTTTCCAAAAAGAATTAAAATATACAAAACTATAAGATACAGTATTTAAATTGTTTAACCCATGTTTTACCAACATATCTCTAAAGACAGGTCTACCTATCCTTCTACGAAGTTTTGTCAGAAAATTCGCTCGGAATCCATGCTTGGCAGAAAATGGGTAAAATAATATAAAACAATATCACAATTGCAGAATATTTTAAATATTGACAAGAAACTGAAATTTTTGAAAATTGAAATAACTTAGAAATCAAATTACACTTGAAATATATAATTTAGTTCAGAACTTAGAAAATGCGTTAGAAATTAAATTTTCCTTTATGGTTATTAGACATTCTTAGTTGTAATATTAAACAAGTTTTAAAAACCTTTAATTTAGTTTAGTTTATTGATCCAAACTATCACAACAAGAATAAATCTTATAAATTACAGTGATAGCACGTAAAACTTTCAAGTAAATGTTTTGTCAAATTCAAATACAATTTATAAATTTTAATATATTTTAAAAAACTTACTTAAATTAAAAAACTTAAAAATAACATAGTGAATTTCAAATTGCACAAACATACATATAAATTAAAATAAACATTATAAAATTGAAAAACATTTAATACATTTTCAACAAATTTAATAGTTCCATTTTAAAGCGTATTGTGTTGCTAACCAATTGAATATTTGATGGTAAGTCATTCTAAAGACCGATTGTGTAATTAAAAAATTGTCTTGTAGATAAAACGTATTTACATTTTTGTGAGATCAAATCTCCTCTTCCACGTGGAGATTTGGCAAAAGTAATTCTTCTATAGAGATATTCAGGTTCCTTTGAATATATCAGCTTATGCATCATCAAAAGGCATTTATACTTTAGAAAGTCTTTAAAACAAACATTATGCAACTGATATGTGAACGATGACATATTATCCCTTCTACTGCGATTAAATACATATCTGGCTATATTATTATATGTGACTCGAAGTCGATCGTAATCAGTGGTGTCACAATTTGCAAATATTTCACATCCATACAGGTATTAGATATGTTTTTGCAAGGAGCATACGTATTTTAAAGGGCGTCGACGCTTTAACAGCCCACAGGTGTCTCAACATCCCCTGAACTTTTCCAGCCGAAATATTTATGTGATTTTTCCAAGAAAGCTCGGCATTAAACCTTATGCCTAGATTTGATGATGATGGAACAAAATCGATTGTAGTGTTATTTATTAGCACAGAGACGTTATTATCAAGTCTTTTTTTTTATAATTAGATACATTTTGATTTCGTTGGGTTTATGCACAAACCATTTAGACTTGCCCAATTGTGAATTTTATTTAAATCATTGTTGATGCGTTCAATACAATAACGCACATTTTCCATTTTGGTGCTTAAGTGCAACTGTACATCATCCGCAACATTTGTATATCACAGTGACTTACAGCTTCAGGAATATCATTAATGTACATACAAAAAAGCAATGGACCAAGAATGGACCGCTGCGGTACCCCTCTATCATCATTAGGGTTTTTCTTTTCCCGGACTTTTTCATTTCCTGGGACAGCGGGATTTTTTTCTGAATTTCCCGGAATCCCGGGAATTCCCGCTCGTTACAAAATAAATAAATCCGACATATGTTGTACTTGAAAAACTCGATTTCTCTTAAAACACCGTCCGACAAAGTTCATCTTTTGGTTGTACCCAAGATAAAATATACTTAATATATTCTGAAAGGAGGGAAAAATATAAAATATGCATGACTTCCACTTTTTCTAGATCAATTCGTTTAATAGATTAAATCGCGAATTACTATTTAGGTAATATATTTATATGGAAGGCGGTCTTAATTTTAAAATGAAATATGTTAACTAAATATTAATTCGCGGTTGGAACGGTTAAACGAATTGATATAGAAAAAGTGAAAGACAAGGATATATTGGAATTGTTAATGGGTGCAAACTTGTGTCGGACCAGTTTTGTAGTCAGAACAAAGATATATTTTTTCTTAAGTATTTCTTAAATATGGAATCCAAAAATTTGTATTTCTAAAGATTTTTTTTTCTGTGCAGATTTTCAGAAGTATTCGTATAGAATTATTTTATAAAAAAGTTTAAAAGTGAGTACTCTTCACAAAAATTATTACGCAAATTCTCTTAAAGATTTTTGTTCATCTTAACGGTTCGTTGTCGTTCAGAAATCTGTGCATCATAAGTTGTCGATCAGAAATGAATTCCACAGGAAGCAGCTGGATAAAAATAATATTGTCAGAATTTCGTTGATGTTAGTCTAATTGAGTTATTTCAATTTGCTTATTTGTTTCAATTCAATAAATAGTTCAACATCAATTATCTCTATATATAAAAGAATAACGTGACTGATTGACTGACTGACTGACTCAACGTCGCCCAGCCCAAACCGCTGAAGCTAGGAAGTTGAAATTTGGTATGTAGGTTCCTCTTTCGGCGTCGACGTCCGCTAAGACGGGATTTTTGGAAATTCCTACCGGAACGGGCAAAAAGGGGAAAAGTCTCCCCCTTGACGGCCTGCCAAAACCCCTTTGGCTAGAAAGCTGAAATTTAAGATATGTGTTCCTTGGAGTAGGGGCTAACTTTTCTGGAAAGTATTTTTTAGAATTTTGGACACGGACGTTGTAAAAATGGGGGTTAAAAAAGGGGATAAAGCCCCCCTTGACGGTCTGCCCAAACCGTTGGAGGTAGGAAGTGGAACTTGGGTATAAAGGTTCCTCCACTATCGTAGACATCCACGAAGACGGAATTTTTGAAATTTTTACACGGAGGGGCAAAAAGGGGAAAAAGTCTCCCCCTTGAGGGCCTGCTCAAACTGCTGGAGCTTTGAAGTCGAAATTTGGTATGTAGGTTCCTCGACCGGTGTAGCCGTCCGTTGAGACGGCATTTTTGGAAATTCTTATCGGGAGGAGCAAAAAGGGGATAAAAAAAGTACCTTTTTCCAAAAAAGTACCTTTTTCCAAAAAAAGTACAAATGAAGTACTTTGTAAAAAAAAGTATCTTTTTCCAAAAAATTTCGCTTTTTCCAAAAAAATTTCCCTTTTTCCAAAAAGTACCATTTAAAAAAATTTACATTTAAAAAAATATAATTTCAAAAATATTACTTTTTTTCCTCTCCCCACGGATATGTCCACTAAAACAAGGTTTCTTGATATTCGGCATAGACATGCGCTAAGACGGGATTTTTGTAAATTCCTACCGGAACGGGCAAAAAGGGGAAAAGTCTCCCCATAAACAGTCTCACAAATTGGAAAAGTGCCTGCCCAAACCCCTGGAGGTAAGAAGTTGAAATTTGGTATAAAGGTTCCATCCATTCCAGACATCGGCTAAGTTTGTATTTTTGGAAATACCCAAAAGAAAATTCGGTATTTGAGTTCCCCCTTCTGTGTAGGCATCCGCTTAGATGTAATTTTTTAAATTCCTATTGGGAGGGGAAATAAGGGGAAAAGTCTTTTAGAATTTTTTTCATTTGCAATCGACTAAGTGTTAGCAAAACTTTTGCTGAGATTACTATTTTTGTAATCTTTGGCTGAAATTACCAACTTTTTTGCAAGCACGGTCCTGACTAAAAATTTGCTGACATAGCAACATTTTTTGCTGATTTTACTGACTTTTTTTTTAGTGTATGTTATACATACATTTTCATCTAGCATCAATTTTTAATCCTTTAGCATTTATATTCTGACCAGTGTTGCCATTTCAGTGCTTTTCGGGTATTTTTTGGTGCTTTTTTCCTTCCCGTACCCGGTGATTTTTTACAAATACCCGTTTATAAAAAGCGGGTATTTACAGTGCTTTTTCAGATTTCTGGCAGTGCTTTTAGTGCTTTTTGTACAGTTTATATTTTTGGTATTTGTTCTCCTTTTTTTTAAATTTTTCTTGAATTTTCTGTAAAAGTTGAAAAAATAATACGAAATATACAAAAAATAAATTTTTTCACAATGTTTGTAGTACAATTTTAAATAGCAACTTAGTTATATTTAAACTTCAAAATTTTGAAATATTAGTTTGGTACTTTTTTACCCCTTTTCTGGTTATTTTTTTAACCTTTTTTACACGATTTTATAAAGCTAAAATGTGTTTTTAAAATCTTGACTTAAATTTTTCAAAAAATTATTATCGTGCTTTTTTACCCCATTTTTGGTAAATTTTTACCCTTTTTACCCAATGCTCACGGTGCTTTCCTGCCTTCAAGAGTTGGCAACACTGATTCTGACACTGTGTTTTTTTTATGGATTTTAATGATATTTTATTTATCGTTTAAAACAAAACGTATAAAAATGACGCTAACATATAAAGACCATTACTATATTTAAAAACCATACAAATACAGTAGTTTCTACTAAAATAGGGTTATTTTATTACACAATTTCATAAAACTATATGAAATGTATTAAATTCATCATGAAATTCAAAGAAAATCATGTACTTCTCGATGCGGTTCCAGGCGGTGACTACTGTACTTAAGTAGACTATTTTTGTTTAAATAAAACAAAACTGTAAAATTAAAACGGAGTGTGGGCTAAGAATAGATGATGGATTATGTCAATATTATTCAACAGTGCAATTTAGCGTATTATGACGTTGATTTTATTTCACTACAATACTATAAATTGAAAATATTCCCCCACAACTTTCCCAGCTGCATAGAATATGTATTTAGTATCCATATTGTACATAATATTTATTTATATACTGCAACAACACTTATTTCCTTTATTTTATATTTTCTATTTTTATGGTTTGTTTTTAGAATGTGACATAATCTCTAAATGGCTTTTTGGTACATTAATTCCTATCGAAAAAGTTTTAAAGTTAAAAATAAAAGTGGAAAAAAATATAAATGAAATGCATTTTAAAATGGATATTTTCTAAGGGTTTAGGTACCTTAAAAAGGCAAAAAACATACCCAAGCAAAAATCTAGCAAGCAATGTCAGTTTAACTAAAGCATATTTCATAAAATACTAGATTTAATGCACTTCGTTAGCGGTTGTTTTAAATGTCGGAATATATTTGGACGAAAATTGAGTTTCTTCTTTAGGGATTATTTATAAATTTGCTTCACGTGGTTTTTTTTTTTGAAAAGTGCAAAAAGTATATATGTATTTAGTGAATCAGCACATTTCTCAGGGTACGTAATTTAAAATTTTACATTCTTCGCACAAGGAGTCATAAAAAAAATATCAAAAAATTCCGTGTTACAAGGAGGCGTTCTGATAGGTCTTCTCTGATCTTCATAACATATGTGGTAAGAAGAAAAAAAGTATTTTTTGCGGCCCAATCTCATATTTAGGATTAAAAAAGCGGGGTCAAATATGCACTAATTTTTTGTTTTCTTTTTCTTGAAAACTAACTATTCATTTAAATCAAGAGTTTTCATTTGTTTTTAAATGTTAAAAAATTACGAGGGCGGATCAATAGGTCCGTTACTTCTTGAACTTCCCTCGTAGTTATATGAAATGCTACACTGCTCCGATCAAGTACCATCTGTTGATAGACTACTGTCAAATTTTAAGCAAGTTCCGCCAATAACTTTGCGCTCAACAGCTTTTTAAAGCATACTCTGTCGTGGATTTTTGTAAAACTGGAAAAAAGTGAATTTTAAACACGAAAAAACCCGTTACTAAAACTAAGAAAAAGCATGATAAGTACTCTGCACCAGAGTAGGAAAATAAACTGTACACAACATGTAGGGTTTTTAGCGTTTGTGTGCGTTTTGTACCCAAACCGTATGCGGTACACTATGATTCCCTGATGAACGCGAACGCTACGATTATGTACTGTACTTTCAACACATATTCACACCCCGTAGCGTACCGAATTCGGTTTGTGTGCATAAACACAAACACTAATTGGATAGAATAGCGTATGTGTTTTCTACGCAACCAAAATGCTTGTGTACTGTGTTCGCGATGTGCGGTACGCAACCCTAAAAGTACTGTTCGTTAGAGTTTGTTTTCCTACTCTGTTCTTTACCATCAACGTCAATGGTGAAAAAGTGACTGCTTTTTGTTGTGGCCGCACAACCAATAGTGACGCTGAACGTTCTGGGCGGCCAATTGAGATCAATATACCCGAAAATGCCGAAAAAAATTCACGATATGGTGTTGGCCGATTGGAGAGTGGAAGTGCATGAGATTGTTGACGCCATAGGTATTTCATATGTCACTGTGGTTTCGATTTTAAATGATCAGTTGGGTTTAGAAAGCTCTCAGAAACATGGTAACGCGTTTGCACTCAATTCACCTAAACACAATCGTGTGAAAACTTCAAAGGATTGTTTTGAGTTTTCTAACGGCAATCTGAATTAGATACAACACACCGGAGACCAAGCAGCAAGCTAACCACCAAGTTTCTCCGGGTGAATAAAACAAATCAAAAGGGAAAAACAATAAACGGCGAATATTATGCCAACGGATTGGGCCGATTCAACAACGATTTAAGAAAAAACGACCCCATTCGGCCAAGAAAAAAGTTCTTTTTCATCTAGACAATGCACGGTTGCACATGTGTGTAGTCTCAATGGCAAAATATCATGACTTGGGTTACGAATTGGTACCTCATATGCCATATTTTCGGATTTAGTACCTAGTGGCTATTTTATATTTCCAAACCGAAATAAAATTTTTTACATACAGTGGAAAATTTTGTGAAACAGGTTCTGGCAAAGTCCTTTTAGCAAACGCTTATAGCCGATGTTTTGCCAATAGTATTTTTCATACGCGGTCGTAAATTTTGTAAAACAATCCTTTTATCTAACCTTAGCAAATCGTTTTAAACCTATGTTTTTCCAGTGTGTTTTTCATAAATATTGGTAAATTTTGTAAAATAAGTTTTGGGAAAGCACTTTTTGCAAATAAGTGACTTTTGAGTGATTTTTTCTTTGTATCATTTTCAACCAACACTTTGCAAATGTTTTGTTTATGTACCATCGGCAATTTCTGCCTGGGTGGGTATCATTAAAACAATTCCCTTAGTGATAATTTTTCAACATATAAGGATGGGTTTTAGCCTTAAATAACAATTTTTAAATTCACATGTGTTTCTTTGTTCTATATATATGCGAGAGTATTAAATTGTATATGTTATTCACTGTAGTATAAAAAACTTGAGATTTATAAACTTTCATTTCAGTTTTAGTTATAGTTGGGAGGAAAAAAACAACATTAGTGCGTAGCAATAATCTAACTTTGCTTTTTACAACAATTTTAGTTCCACTTATTTGCAACATTTATTGTTCTTCCCACTTTTCCCTATTGGTTTGTATGGAGTTAGTGATAATTGGAATGGGAATAGTGTATACACTGAAAAAATTATTATCATTATACTAATTATAATAATGCATTATTTTCTCAAATCAACTAAGTTTCAGGGAATGCTTTATCATTAAATTAGTACATTTTTAACATTTTGTGAAAAATCGTTTTATCCACTTAACGAACAATTTTCAGAGGAGAGATGGTTTCTGGAAATTTATAAAAAATTTGTTAATACTTTGAAACTTTTCAGATAATTTTTAAAAGAAATTTTGTACATTAAATAATTTTATTTATTGATTAAATTTTCCTTAATCTCTTTCAGTGTAGTTGTTATTGGTGTTTTTATTCTTGTTCTTCTTTAAGCCTGGTTATGTCATAAATAAGTTTTATTATCCGTTTATATTTTATAAAAAGGATGTTATTAATTACTGCAATCATAATCTTTAAATGTAGCAAAAAAATAGTAGGAAATAAGAAACAACAAATTGTTTTGCAATTACTATTTCTTTTCATTTTCGTTTATAGAACGACATTTTACGGAAACCGAAAACTATTTGGATAATGTCGAAAAAAAAATAAAATAGTTGTAGTTAAGTTAAATACATTTTGAGCATTATAGAAATTAAGAAAGAGCACAAACTTAATTTTTTGTATATATAGTTTGGAACCCGAAATATTCAAAATGAGTTAAATAAATGGTAAGCTTTAATAAAAAAGATTTAATAAAAGAAACTACAGCCATTTATATTTTGTAAAAATATTATGCTTCTTAAATCATGAAATGTGGCCTTTAATTTCATTTAAATATTTGCAACACTATAATAGATTTATGCAAACGTTCGACTCTTTCCTACTGTTGCCAAGATTCATCTGGTACAATGGGTCGTATGACCCAAATATCATTCATTCGCCTTGATGGTCAGGAACTTTATATATGTTGTCCATTTCAATATAGAACATTAAAAGAACAAATTCAATTTAAACATAATTTAGCACGAAAAACAAATTTCGCTTCGTCGGAATAAATAAACTTAACTTTAAGTGAAAGGTGCTATCACCAGAAATATTTTTCTTGGTTATGAATTTGGGATGTCTCGAAACAATATTGCGATAAAAATTAAAATTTTTGTTTGTTTTTGCAAAAATTTCTTGCGAATCTACAAAAATTAAGATTTTCCGAAATATTCGAAAACTATACGAGATATGAAAAACAATACAAAAAACAATCATATTTCGGAAGAAATACGATTACGTACTCTAACATTTTCATTGCAATATTAAAACCTCCAAACATTTTATTTTCAGAATCAATGCACTATGGCCGACAATCGCAGTCGCTGCACAAAATATTTCCCGAAGCGTCACCAAATTTAGTATGCAGACTTCCACTGCTAAAATATATGATTTGAGAAAAAAAAGCTGGCCCGCGCCCCTTAAGGGGAATTTGCGTAAAAAAATTTTATGTTCACAGTCATATTTAGTAAAACTCTCCTACTCTCCTACAGAGATTCGTATCATACTTGAGATTTTTTTATTCGCATTGAAATTTAATTGACATTACTTGATCTCAATGCCAATGAAATTTTTTCAATTGGCATTGGTCAAACCAATGGTAATGGTAATGAAATCTACACCAATGCCTCTAAGTAACCAATTATAATTAAAGGGGAAAAATTGTTTTATAAAAACAAAATTGTTTTATTAAAAATGTAAATTTTTGGGTATTGGGCCCCTTCTGTACACAGTGTTCTTATAGGTTGGCACAGATTTTTTTAAACAGTTAATTACAGCGACAATAAATGTATTTTTTTTTCTTCATACACGTTAAAATAATTTTTCTTGAAATGTACATTTATTTAATGTGCATTTAGAAATCATATGAGTAGCTGAGATGCAAAACTCGTTCGTTACACATTAACTAAATTTTGGGAAGAAGCAAAAAACTTGTTGTGGTTAATTAAATTAACAAAATTAGTTGAATGCTTTTAAATCTTAAATGTTATGCCATTCTTGATTAAAAACCCAAAAGTCGAAAAGTCGAAAATATTCTCACAAATCGCCTAAGAACGATCAGAAGCAATTGTCATCTGGTTTTTTCAATTTTTGTAACGAACGAGTTTTGCATCTCAGCTACTCATATTTACCCAGCAAAAAAATCCATTACAAAACAGTTATTTTAAAAGCACTCCGAATAGCATCAACTGATTGTGAAGTAGTTACAATTTAGCTTTAACACTGATTTATTTTACACGTGATGTCCCATGTTGTCAGTAGTTCAATTTAAGCATTTTGTTAGTAATTTAAAAGTTATTACATGATGTTAATAAAAGTATGGTTTTTAGATACACATTTTCATCACATCAATACGAGTACATTTTGTTTGCATTTTTAGAGTGATTTAGAAGTAATCTTTATAATATATAATATAATACATTTTTCAAAGTGATTTAAATGTGCTTTTTATAATGTCTGAAATAGCATATTTTACAGGCAATTTTAATGTTTAGCCTTTACAGAGCCCATTTCTGAACCTATTGCGTAACAAAAGCTTCAATTTATTATTTTTAGGGCAATATTACGGAAACACTTCTTTTGCATCTGAATCAATTCGATTAAGTTAAAATCAGACAAAACCAATTTTTTTTTAATTTTTGTTCAACAGTTTTTTAAATAAGTTTGTAAAATGTTTACTTCAGTCGTTAAATTCGAAAAAGCTACGATATTGAATTAAATAATTAATATTATTTAATTCAATATCGACCGAATTTATGGGCTGTCAGTTAAACTGGGTTTAGTTAAACCGAAAACGAAAAATAAAATAGATTTTAGAAGCAGTATTCCAGTTATAAACTTCGTTAAACTAAGTTTAAAGATAACCTACATCCTAAAAGCTGGGCCTAAAAGTTATATGTAACCCTCTGATTGATTATTTTTTTTAAAAACATTACTCAAGGAATTTTCAGAGTATTAAAGCGTACTAGGAAACTATTTTTTGATTTTACAACTCTACAGTAATAAGGCCATCATTATAAATTTGCTGAATCCGAAGATTTATAATTGAAATTTTAACTTTAAATTCAATTAATAATCCGAGAACCGTTGGAGGACAGTTTTTCCCCAGACATATTTCGAAGACGAACACCATGTCGTCATTTGAATTTTGAAAGTCAACCATCGTTAGCTTAAAATCAACGTGTTCATTAAACGATGCATTTCAATACTATAATTTGCAATCGTGATTAGTTGAATTCTTATGTTGAAGAATTCCATTTAGCAAAATTTTAACTTTAATTAAAATTTGGAACTTTAATGGACATTTTAAAGTTGACGGCAGTTATTTTTTAAAATCTATTTTTGAGTTGAAGAAATAATATATTTTTTGTCACTATAGAATTATTTATTTAGTTTTTAGGACTTTTAAGGCGTAATAGCAATTACAGCATATTGACATTTAAAGCAGGTGACATTTATAGAACTTTTTGTGTATAAACAAAGGTAAGGGACCAACCTCTGTTAACGAACCTCTTGATTGGTATTTTTAAACGATAAAATATGTTAACATTGCAACAAATTTTATTAACATATTTCTTTGGTGCACGGTGCAAAAGCACGCGAGCGACTTCATAGAGCCTTAACAATACATTTTAATTGTTAACTTTTATATATTTGCATTTAGTGAAAAGAAGAATTCATATTTGGGTCATAGTCCAGGAGGTTCAATGGGATCCCATTCTTTATTTCCTTCGCTTTTTCAATGGGAACTGTAATTGAAGTATTTTTTAAAATATGAACGAATAATTAAAAAATATGTAAATAATCGTAAAATAATAAAGTACGTTAATAAAATTAACTATTTTGTTTTTTTAGAGATAAAAAATGGAATCTCTAACAAATTCGTAATTTACAAACAAATGCATTTACAAAGAAAAAAAACAACATTATATATACATTTTTGAAAGTTGTTTTAAATCACATACATTCGAAGCAGAAAAAGAGCACTTATCGCTCCATTGTAACCAATTTAAAAGTTGTTTGTTTTGAATGGCTTACACATATTTTTGCTGGGTAAAAAATGGTTAATATTGAAGATATCATGCAATTTTCAATACACTCACACTTTTTTACTAACACACTCACACTTTTAAAAATTGAACAGCAACTTGATATGAATTTTTCTTTCAAGTCGTGAGAAAACTTGATGGTCAAGTTTTAAAAAGCTGATCAAATTTCTTGCAAATAAATTTGTTTTTCTTTTTACAAATATTGTGCCGCAATAAAACACGATGGATAAAACAAAAAAAAATTATGTGTTGCGATTCATAGATCTATAATATATAATAAAGAAGCCATAAAGTTCTATGGAATATGAATATTTCGCTATACCGTTAACCTTAAAATACCGTTACCCAAATAACTGAAATACCGTTATGCTTAAAATACCGATACCGAAATAAATGAAATATCAATAGCCTTAAAATACCGTTACCGAAACAAATGAAATATTGTTATCCTTAAAATACCGCTACCGGTTTTTTTAATTTTCTGCTTTTGGTAATTTCACGTGGTTATTGAGTATTTCTTGTACCTACATTATGTTAAGTTGATAAATTGGTTCTGTTTTTAATCTCGTTTGTTTTTTGTAAAAAAAATTACGGGATGCATCGAAATAACTGACTACCGTTATCCTTAAAATACCAATGCCGAAATAAATAAAATAGCGTTACCCTTAAAATACCGTTACCGAAATAACCTAAAATACCGTTACCCTAACGATAACCGCATTCGTTTCGGTTACCATCCATGATTTTTAACAAATAAAAAAAGTTTAAAATATTTTTTTTAACTAATTCGGGTGTAGTTAATACAAAAAAAATATCTCATCAATTACGATTACATCCTTCCGCGAATTAATCGTCACTTTTGGTGTAATCAAATTCGATTGTCACAACAGAGATAGTTTGGTGTTAAAGACCGATATAGAAAAAATCAGTCAAAATTTATTTAAATCGGTCGAACTGAAAAATAACGTGCTTCATACATAATTTTTTTTTTTATTTTATGAAATTGATAATATCATATTTAATAAATTAACATTATGCTATGCATATTTTAATACATGTGTAAACTGGAGATGATGGCATCTGTTGTCTTATTTACAAAAAAAAAAAAAAAAAAAATGTGTTTGGGTACACCAAAACCTCATCTGTCCCGATTGGAAAAAATAAATTATTTTAGTATAGGACGTTTTTGTTTTTTTGTTTTTAATAATGAAATCAATTGTTGTTGTGTTTATAGGTTGGAAAGAGGAAAAAACAACAATCCTGAGGTAGAAATCGTTTGAATTTCCAAAAACTAAAAACTATTTAGCAAATTTTCAAAAAGTATATAAAATCGACCTATTGAAAAAAGGGATTGCAGGTTGCCAACGACTGAAAAATTGCTGAAAATGTTGAAAACCTCAAGTAAAACACTTTATTTAGAAAGTTTAAGAAAACTATTAGTGTCCCAACACTTTAATTATTTCAAAAAAACAGAATTTTTATTGTTTTCAATAACAAAATAATATAAAAGCTAAAAATAATTACAGACAGGAACAAAATGATTAATATTTCATGCAATTTTTTTTTAATTCGAAAATTTTAAACATACACACACGGAAAAAATAAAAAGTGTATAATTATCGAAGTATTTTATAACTTCAAAAGTATATTTTGTAAGTTAGTAAAAAAATACATGTAGATTTATCAAATTTTGGTTTTTGTCAACTTGCCTTAGTTTTTGATCTATTTCATTTGCACGTACTTCAAAATATGGTAAGTTACCTAAGTTTTTTCTTTTATAAATTGTAACTTAGCAGAAAACTTTGAAGTTGTATTTTACCAAAGTACTACGGCAATTATCCACTTTTTATTTTTTGCGTGCAATATTAAACGAGTAAAACAGTCAAAATCGGGCATGCCGACTATATTGATACCCTATTTATTTTTATTATTATCGATAGGCGGGCTTTGTACTTGGGCACATATGAATCAGCGTACCAATTTCATTAAAGTGTCTTCGTATTATCGAACTGTGGCGTGCGAAGAAGCCAATTTTGGAGGAACCTTTCTATGGGTACCAGATCCAAACATGGATCGATTTAAATCAAAATCAATTGGCTTCGTCTTTGGGCCGATATAAACTGATGTAATAAATTACAACAAAAAAGTTTGCATCAATATTTTTTGGTTTGGGGTATAATAATCCCTTATGGACTTATAACAAAAATTGCAAAAGAAGTACGCGTTACAAGTCAATGTGTTTCCAGAATGGTCAAAAAATTCAACAATGACCTAGTTATTGAAAGAAAGCCTGGAACGGGTACAGCATAAGGACCCAGAAACGAAACCAAAGGCAGAATGGTGGCGAATCTGTTGAGGGTTATTCGCAATGTTCGCAAATTGGATTTAAAACTTTATTTAAAGTTCACAAAGTTCCGAACAGAAATGCTAGGATGAACGTTCACTCAAAATATTGCTTACCAAATATTAGGTCATTTGAACTAATGTTAAAGAAATTTGGGAATGATATGGCTCCAAAGAAATTTTAACTTAAATCGAGTACACACTTTTCTTAAAAACAAGTTAAAACATTGAA
Organism: Leucophora obtusa; assembly: GCA_949987735.1. Lineage (NCBI taxonomy): Eukaryota > Metazoa > Arthropoda > Insecta > Diptera > Anthomyiidae > Leucophora > Leucophora obtusa. The sequence continues at coordinate 105,409,771 of OX465299.1, read as the reverse complement.
CTTAAATTAAGCACATTTTTACTTAACATTTTTACTTAAATTAAGCACATTTTTACTTTTTTAAAATTTTACTAAAATTTAGAAAATATACTAACTAAGATTTAGGCCCTGTGCGAGGTAGTTAAATAAATTCTAAACCAAATATAAATTGACAAAAGCGTTTAAAATTTCTTTCGAAATTTTTTGAAAACTTTTTCAAATTTCATAGAAATTTGGAAATCTGAATTTAGTTTATGTTTTATTTAGCCAGTTCGCACCCACCCTTAGTATGTATTTTACTTAAATTTAGAATAACTTGTAAAATTATTTTAAAAACAAGTAAATTTTTCTTAAATTTTAAGACTCTTCGAACTTACGCTAATGCAGAATAAACTTATTTTTATTTGTATGGATTATTTATTCATTTGTTATTCTCAATAGGTATAAATTTTCAAATATATATTTTAGATTCGGTACCTACAATCTAAGTAATCAATTTCATATATGTTTTTAAAAAAAGTATTAACGAAAATAATTTGATAGTATATTGTTTTCGTTAATACAAATATTTTTAATGTGAAATTTATTAATTAAATTTTACTCCACAAGACTAAAATACTTATATAATACAAACTACAAACCAAATACGAATTACGCGGGTTACAATATTTTAAATATTTTTAAGAATGTGAAAGAAAGTGTTTACTTTAATTTAAGACGTTTAATATACTTGGATTAAAAAAATTAAAATGTTTAAACTAAATTGAAAAGAAAGTTCACTATTTAAATTTGGTTTTTCATACAATTTTAAATTTTATGATTTTTAGTTTAACCAAATTCTTGAGATTTTTAACTAAAAAAGAAATACATTTTTCAACAATTTTAAGAAATGTTAACCTAGATAAGGTGACACGAAACGGTCACCCAGAAATCCGAGTCTCCTGTCACACAGTCTCGGACATTCGCAGAAAATATGCTCCGATGTCTCATTTTCCAGCTCACAAAACCTGCAACCATCAGTGTCTGACCGGCCCTGTTTGTGAAGCTGGTACCGGAGCCCACAGTGCCCAGTTAAGTATCCCGTCAGCGTCCTAAGGTTACCCCTGTCGAGTGACAATAGTCGTCTTGATACTCCGCTGGACAAGGAAATAAATCTTTTGGCCTGTCTTTGGCCAGTAGAAGTTTCCCAAAACTTAGCAAACTCAGTCTCTCTCCACTGCCTGAGATTTTCCATAGCGTACCCCCTAGATATCCCAAAGAATGGTTCCGGACCCATGAAGTGTCGACGGGCTCCACAATTGGCTAGACACTCAGCCCTTTCGTTACCCTCGTGCCCTTCATGACCAGGAATCCATCCCAGTGTAAGGGAGTTGTTCCTACCGAGTTCGTTGAGAATTCCCACACACTCCATGACCAGACCAGATGATACCCCGAAAGCTCCTACAGCATTTAGCGCAGCCTGGCTGTCAGAGAGAATGTAGATGCCTCTCCGCAGGTACTCTCTCACACATACGCAGATGGCGAAAATCTCCGCCTGAAAGACGGAGGGGTACTTGCCCATTGGTAACTTAGAGCACGTTGGAATATGGGTCCAAAGACACCCGCCCACGTGTCACAATTAGCCTGTTTCGAACCATCAGTGAACCATATCTGAGCCCCCTCTTCGGGCTTCCAAGTTTGACTGGTCCACATATTCATGTCAAATGACATAATGTCAAAATGCCTGTCAAAAATCTGCTCCGGGATCATTTTATCCGCGACCCTTAAGATTGAGTCATCCATAAAGTTCCGGCGATCCTCATGTGACCCCTTAGGTCCCCGCTCCTTATGTCCCCGACCCCCCGGAGACTAACTGAACCCAAGCCTGCAGCCTCCTTCACGGAAATATGCAATGGTGGAATATCAAACATGGCCCCAATGGCATCCGTCGGGCACATTCTTCTAGCCCCCGTAATGCCAGTACACACCAGCCGATACAATCCCCTCAGAGTATCCCTTGCCGTTGACTGCTCCACCTTTGGCCACCATGCTAAGGCAGCATAAGTGATCATAGGTTTTACAATGGTGTCGAATGACCAGTAGACCATGTGTGGTCTTAGAGCCCATGCTTTCCCAAAGAGCCTTTGACAGGCATAATATGCCCTGGTGGCCTTCTTGGTTACGGAGTCTAGATGATCATTCCACGTAAGGGATTTATCTAGAGTCACCCCTAAATATTTCACACTATCCGAGAAGCCTATCGTTTTTTCCCCAACAACAGGTTCGGTCAGGTTGACCCTTCTTCTCCCTGTGAACGGTATCAGGATCGTCTTCGTTGGGTTGATAGTCAACCCTTTTTCCCGACACCATGAGTGAGTTAAGTTCAGAGCCTGCTGTATACGATCAGAGATGGTCATGTCATCCCAGCCGACAACGGAGATGACAAGATCATCGGCGTAGCTATAGGTCCTGAAGCCCAGGTCGTTCAGACCCTCAATCAACTCATCAGCGACCAGTTTCCATAGTAAAGGCGACAGTACACCGCCCTGAGGACACCCTCTGGTCGCATTCGCGGTCCTACTAGTAGAACCTATACCGAACCTGATTTCTCTTGAGTTGAGCATCTCCAATGTCCAATTTATAATCATTGGAGACCCATCAAAAAGATGGTAATGAGAGGTCATTACCATACGGATTACCAAGTAGAGATAGGTCATTACTATTTGGATTACTTTAAAGTACAAAATAATGACTTACTGGTAATAAGTTATAGAAGTACTTATATATTCTCGTAAAGTAATCACTTACTGGTAATTGGTTAAATAAGTACTGATTTAGCCTTTTTTTATATTAATATTTTATTTATTAAATTGTTTCGAACATTTTTCCAATTGAATAGAAAATTTTCCGAGGTAAAAATTTCTATTTCTAATATGGCCAACTATTTCACAATGTAGGGTAACTACTTATTTCCTAACTTCGGAGAAACCAATTATTCTATCTTATGAGTAAGTACTTATTCTTTCACCGTGGGTAACTCATTATTCGCACTTTTTTTGTAAGCGAGAGGGTAATGACCACCCATGAATTTTTGGACATCGCGAACAAAAGTAATGTTGCGAGTAAATAGCCTGGTAAGTAGTGAAACCCTTTGTGTGCTACTTTTAGATTAGATTAGATTAGATTAGATACGAAGGCACTACGCACCGCGACCAATATAGATCTTTTGTGCTGCCTAGAGTTCCCTATAGATTCAGGCTACCAATAAAGCCAATAATCCTGTTAGGAGAATTTTCCCAAACGTCCGAAGATGACACAAAGCGGTCACCCAGAAATCTGAGTCTCCTGTCGCACAGTCTCGGACATTCGCAGAGAACATGCTCCGATGTCTCTTTTTCCAGCTCACAAAACCTGCAAACATCAGTGTCTGACCGGTCCTGTTTGTGAAGCTGGTACCTGAGCCTACAGTGCCCAGTTAAGTATCCCGTCAGGGTCCTAAGGTTACCCCTGTCAAGTGACAATAGTCGCTTTGATACCCCGCTGGACAGGGAAATAAATCTTTTGGCCTGTCTTTGGCCAGTAGAAGTTTCCCAATGTTTTGCAAACTCAGTCTCTCTCCATTGCCTGAGTTTTTCCCTAGCATACCCCCTAGGTATCCCAAAGAATGGTTCTGGACCGATGAAGGGTCGTCGGGCTCCACAATTGGCTAGACAATCAGCCCTTTCGTTACCCTTGTGCCCTTCATGGCCAGGAATCCATCCCAGTGTAAGGGAGTTTCTCATACCGAGTTCGTTGAGAATTTCCACACACTCCATGACCAGACCAGATGATACTTCGTAAGCTCCAAGAGCCTTTAGCGCAGCCTGGCTGTCAGAAAGAATGTAGATGCGGGATCTAGCCGTGCCTCTCCGCAGGCACTCTCTCACACATACGCAGATGGCGAAAATCTCCGCCTGAAAGACGGAGGGGTACTTGCCCATTGGTAGAGCACGTTGGAATCTGGGTCCAAAGACACCTGCCCCCGTGTCACCATTAGCTTGTTTCGAGCCATCAGTGAACCATATCTGAGCCCCCCCTTCGGGCCTCCAAGTCCGACTGGTCCACATATGCCTGTCAAATGACATGATGTCAAAATACCTGACAAAGATCTGCTCTGGGATCATTTTGTCCGCGACCCTTAAAATTGGGTCGTCGATAAAGATCCCGGCGATCTTCATGTGTCCCCTTAGGTCCCCGCTCCTCATGTCCCCGACCCCCCGGAGACGAAGTGAGCCCAAGCTTGCAGCCTCCTTCACAGAGATATGCAATGGTGGAATACCCAACATGGCTCCAATGGCATCCGTTGGGCACGATCCCCCAGCCCCCGTAATGCCAGTACACACCAGCCGATACAACTTCCTCAGAGTATCCTTTGCCGTTGACTGCTCAACCTTTGGCCACCATGCTAAGGCAGCATAAGTGATCATAGGTTTTACAATGGTGTCGAATGACCAGTAGACCATGTGTGGTCTTAGACCCCATGTTCTCCCAAAGAGCCTCTGACAGGCATAATATGCCCTGGTGGCCTTCTTGGTTACGGTGTCCAGATGATCATTCCACGTAAGCGATTTGTCCAGAGTCACCCCTAAATATTTCACACTATCCGAGAAGCCTATAGTTTTTTCCCCAACAACAGGTTCGGTCAGGTTGACCTTTCTTCTCCTTGTGAACGGTACCAGGATCGTCTTCGTTGGGTTGATAGTCAACCCCTTTTCCCGACACCATGAGTGAGTAAAGTTCAGAGCCTGCTGCATACGATCAGAGATGGTCCTGTCATCCCAGCCGACAACGGATATGACAAGATCATCGGCGTAGCCATAGGTCCTGAAGCCAAGGTCGTTCAGACCCTCAAGCAACTCATCAATGACCAGTGTCCACAGTAAAGGCGATAGCACACCTCCCTGCGGACATCCTCTGGTCGCATTCACGGTTCTACTAGTAGAGCCTATGCCGAACGTGATCTCTCTTGAGCTGAGCATCTCTAATGTCCAATTTATGATCATTGGAGATATGCCCTTTCTCATCATAGATAGCCCGATCGCATCGTAGGACGTGTTGTCAAAAGCGCCCTGTATATCAATAAAAGCACAGAGGGCAATGTTCTTTGCCTCTAGTGCCTTCTCTATCACCGTGACAACATGATGGATAGCACTTTCTGTAGACTTACCCCGTTGATACGCGAACTGAAGCTCGTGTATCGGTTGTGTGCTACTTACTCGCTTAATTACTCGGTAATGTCTGTTTTTGATGGGGATATGCCCTTTCTCAACATAGATATCCCTATCGCATCGTAGGACGTGTTGTCAAAAGCGCCCTGTATATCAATAAAAGCACAGAGGGCAATGTTCTTTGCCTCCTGATAGACAGCACTTTCGGTAGACTTACCCCGTTGATACGCGAACTGGAACTCATGTATCGGCTTACGCCTGAGGTACGTGTCCCTAATTTAGTGGTCCAAAACTTGCTCCATTGTTTTAACAAGAAAAGAGCTGAGGCTAACTAGTCTATACGATTTAGGAAGCTGTTCGGATTTCCCCTCCGCCTTTGGAAGAAAGACCCCCTCCAATTCGTCGGAACATGACCCAGCAAAAGACTGGATCTAAATATCCTAACTAGTTGTTGGGCTATTATATCCACCCCCCACTGCATCAGACATGGATAGATCCCGTCGCGGCCCGGCGACTTAAAGGACGAAAATCCATTTATCGCCCATTTCACTCTGTCCTCTCGAAAGACGGCACCAGTTAGGCGTACATACCTTCCCGTCAGGTTTGGTAATCTTTGAATCGCAACAGACCTGCGGGAGACTACGCAGCCTGGGAAGTGCTTGCCTAACAATAGGAATGTTAACCTAATTCAAGAAAATAAATTTAAGCAAAATGTTTTATTCTTTTTAGTTAATAAAAATTTTTAATAAACTAAAATAAAATAAAATTTGCATTATTTGAAAGCAATTTAATTTATTGGAAATCTGAGTAAAAAACAGTATATATAACATATATTTTTTATTATTATAATATATTATAATATATTGTAGGCGCCCTTGTATGTTTTTATATGATGATATATTACAAAAATGTTAGGAAATTTTCTCATATTTAATTGTATTAAATCATATATCAATATTTGTAATAAATATTGATAGAACCGATGAGGGTAATATATCCCCCACCAAACCGAATAAAAGTACATAAAAAAAATATAGAAAGACACAAAATATCTTTAAAATATCAGGGGTTTTAATTTTCATTCATGGTTAAATTAGATTTTGCCGACCGTTAAAATTTGAGTTTATACAAGATACAGCTGAAGTTATAAATTCTGAGGTCAGTCGTGTTAATGACGAAATAGCAAATTTAAGAAATACTGTGTTGAATTCCATAGCAGATACTTCAATATTTCTCACACACATAAATGAATAATTTAGATGCGTTGATTTTGAGCAAATGTTCGGAAGAAGGAATTGCATTTGTTATTTCTCCCTTGCATGCGAGAATCAAATTTATGGAGTGCATTTCTTACCGTCTAAGTTTCAAAAAATGGAGAACATATAGTTACACAAAAATTGAAATGGCGGCAAATAAAGCTGAAATTCAGAAGAGATTAAAGTTGATACTGGGCATAAATGTGGACGCAGTGAAGCAAGGTATGGGCACAACAAACGATGGCAATATGGCAAGAAGGTTTTTCGAAAATCCAGCCAAAACTGCAGACGTAATTCGCATAAAAAAAAAGAGTTAATACATAGATTTAAAATTATTTTGGCCGCAATAAACTGTAACACACAAAAAAATAAAAACTAATTTCAATCATGAAAACCGCCTATTCAATAAATTTTTATTGAATAAATTTTCAATAAAATAGTGATACATTTGATTAGGATTTTTATTGGTTTTTTATATGAGTTTGATTAAAAATTAATTCATTGGATTAAAAATTGGTCAATATTGTAGAACTTCTAAATAAACTATCAGCTGGATAAAGTAGCAGTTGCCATGCCAACTATAAAAAATGTACTTCTTTATTTTAGCTTGAATGTCATTAAAATAAAAGCTGCATTCAATTTTCATTCAGTTGATAGATTTATTTATACTTATGTGAAAAGTTCTCTCGTAGAAATTAGTTTTCTACTTTTTTCTGAAGCATAAGGCCTCTGTTAAAATTTTTTGAAAACTAAAATTAATAAATTTGATTTAAAATAATTTTTAATTTATTTATTTTTTACACAAAATTTAAAATTTTTTTGAATTTGTTATAAAAATTTTTTTAAAACTAAATTAAAATATATTTGTTTTTTAAATTTTTTTAATTTTTTTAATTTTTAAACAAAAAATTTCAAAAATTAGAAATTTTGTTGTTTAAAAAAAATTTTAAATTTTTTAAACAAAAAATTTTAAATTTTTTAAACAAAAAATTTTAAAAATTACATTACTATATTGTAGTAATGTTTTAGAATAAATGAATATTCAGATTTAACATGGCAAAATTGAAATATTTAACTAAATAAAATAATAAAGTCAACGAGAATTTATAAAAAATAATTTAAATACTAGTTACTAATCAGGGATGATAAATGGGATTTTCAAAATAGTACCAACCTGCTTAAAAATAGTACTTTTTCGACCCGCAAAGTACTTTTTTTTTAATTTTTTATTATAAATTAATAAAAAAACGTACATATATGAAAGTGCTTTTGTACATTAAAACAAGGTTCAAAATATAATATAGATCCACTTCACTCTGTATAGTGTATTTCGTTCTTTCTTCTTCCCAATTACCTTTTTTATATTATTCTATCGCTTTTGTTCTTGCATCCAATCTTCAGCGTTGACTATTATTTTGACGTCCCAGTCTCATCTTTAATATTTAAAAGCGGGGTCAAAAATTATAAAATTTTAATCTTTTTTTAAAATTTATTTCTTATAATTAAAAAAACTATATATGGATTGGGTATTAAAACAAACAACATGCCCGAACATGTCCAATTTACTAAAAATTAAGTTACCGCACAATTTAAATTAACTAATATCAATTCAGAAAACTAAATCAAATAAAACTAAACAAAAAACACAACAATTTAAAGATTTTCTCTTAAATTCAAATAAATGTTTAATATTTTTTGCAAAATTTTAGAAACCTTTCCTTTGAATTACGTTTCTTACGATTTTTTTTGAATAATATAAAATGGTATCAAATAATGCTAAGGAGTAACATAGTATTTTTGAGGTTCTAATAGTACCCTAAAAAGTAATATAGTACCAACTTTATCATCCCTGTTACTAATGCATTAACATTTATAAAAACAACTACATAAATAAAGCAAACGAAAAACAACAACAATATGCTGATGTTTTTCTCTTGTTTTATAAAATGCTTTTGAGTGGTAGAATAAAAAAAAAATGTCAAGCAAATTGCAGTTTTGAGCAATTATTTAATCCATTGGATTAATTTTTAATTGACACCTTTTGAAATAATTTAACAAATCGTTTTAATTGAAAAAAGTTGAACAATATTTTTTTGTGTGTAATGCAGCGATCGACACTAACAAATTTCATATATATTGCATGGATACTGCCAAGTTGTTTGTTGATCTCTATGGCTGGTACTAAATGCCTGCAACTGTGCATAAGATTTTGGTGCATGGTAGCAAAATTATAGCAGAAGCTATTCTGCCAATAGATATGTCTCTATCTAAAGGCCCTTATTCAATGATTTAATTTTTATTTTTTACATTTTAATTGATTATTTGTGTCAGGTATGCTGTCCGAGGAAGCTCAGGAAGCGAGAAATAAAGACTATAGAGCCTATAGATTATATCATTCGCGAAGAATTGGACGTGTAGCCACTAATGAAGACGTAATGCATAATCTTTTATTGTCTTCAGACCCATTTATAAATACATTTCGCTCAAAGCTGCAAATCAAAAAATTGGAGTACGATAATGAAGTTAAAAAATTATTAAAAGTATGCTTAAATTACTTATTCATGTTTTTATTATTTGTTTTTTCTATGGGAGGTGGGCGTAAAAGTGGGCGGATCAGGTATATATTTTCAGGAGCCCATTCTACAATAATATTTATTTTTTGTGAAAATTGAGTTGATGCATTAAAAATCAAGGGAGTTATGCGACTTTTTCAATACAAGTTGTATGGGAAGTGGGCGGATATTTTTCAAATTTCACACAAATGATTCTGAGTGTTTAAAAATGATATGTGCCAAAAAACAATGCCGTAGGTCAAAATTTAATTTTCACTTTGTATGGGAGGTGGGCGGATCATTTTGATTTTTCCATTTTTTTCTTTATTCAAACAAAAAATGCCTATGTGCCAAGTTTCATTGTCCTTCGACAACTTCTTCTATTTTTAGCCGCTGAACCTCAACCAATGTGCGTCGTCCCGGTAATGCAGACGGTAGTACATATACTGGCAATGCGTCGGATTTTCAACTTTCACTGTACTAGCATGTTGTCGAAATGATAACACCAATAACCGCTTGGCCGTAGTTATTTCGCAACGTTGGCGCAGGCTTGGGATTTTATTTTTTTGGTAATATCCAAGTACATTTAATAACAAATTTAGTAGTTTACAAGTACTTTACTGTCCTTTTAGTGTACATCACAGATTTTTAATATATTCTTTCGAAACTTCTCAAGAAAAGAATGGCTATTTCTTCATTTTAATAAATGAAAAAAGCTCGTTAATTTTCAAAAAACAGTACTGGAAAAGCACGTTTTAAGTAGTACCTGCATTTAGTAAAAAACAGTGCTCTGCCAGTACAATTTTTGTTGTAACGTCGCCAATTTATACCTGGGCTAGTTCATCCGATGAAGGCAAAAACTATTATTTTATATGTTTTACTAAATTTTTTCATTAAATTAATATATTCCGAGCGTTTTTTTACTTTTAAAAGTTATTTTTTCTAAAAAAAAACTAAAAAAAATCCAGTTCAAAAAAATTAACATTTAAATCATGATACGGCTAGTAAAGGGTAGTGTCCGACCGAACAGTTCGGTCAAAAAATATATTTGATCGGTATTTGATATGTTGAAGCATTATGGACAAATTTTGCTTATGGAAAAATGTTTGTTGGGCCGATTAGAATCCATTTTGAGTGTCAAATGTAAGTAAAAGTACTAGGTTAAGCAACAATTTCACTGTTCAGCCGTCGAAAGTTCGGCCAAATTGAAAAAAGTTCGGCGGCCGAAGAGTTAGATTTAAGGCTAAACTACGGTGTTTTCCTTAAATTTGACACTCAAAATCTTATTAAATCGGCTCAACAAACATTTTATCAGTACGAAAATTTCTCCAAAATGCTTTCAAATAACAGAAAATCGACCAAATGTCACTTTTTGGCCGAACTGTTCGGTCGGATACTAGTAAAGGTTTAATAAGTTGAGGCATGTTGCACACTATTGGTAACGTATTTCAAGTACCTTTCCAACGACATATACTTTGTTCTGTTTTGATAAGTTTTTAGTGGAGAAATAAGCCATTGAATATTGTTATATATAATATCATTTTCCGCTCCATAAATCGGGAACTATGCGCCACCAACTAAAAAGAAGTGCATTGCCTGGCTAACCATTAAAATTATTTTTAAAATTAAAAAAAAGCTTTTGAAAAAGAATGCTACGTCAAAAAAAATTACAATATAGAAACAAATAAAAAAAAAAAAAATCGAAGTCTTTAAAGAATTCAACAATAACGGTTTATACATTAATATCTCTAATAGTTTCTCATTATAAAACAGTTGACTGTGGCTCAATGGTAGTGGGTGCGAAGTGAATCCAAACGATGTATGTTCAATCCCTGCTGCCCACCAAACAAAGTTTTTTTTTTATCATTTAAATTCAATCATATCATATTGTATTAACTTATATCCAATTTGATCGGAACAAAACTCGGATATAAGTGGATCATTAAATATAACTTTGTATCCTTCTAAATACAATTATATCCGATTTGATGCAATTTAATATGACGATTTTTCGGATGAAATTATATCGGGTTACATATTGCGATTATATGCATTCATTTATAATATTACCCAGGTGAAAATGTTCATATATTGTCATATATGGTTTCATGTATGAGCATATATGGTTTAATGTATGATCATATATGAACATATATGTTATGTATGGAAGCATATATGGGTAAATACATTCAAATGTATGAATCCATATATGATAATATACTGCATTTATTGGTCCATATATTCCATATATCTTCATATATGAATTCATATATATAGCGGATTCAAAAAATATTGAAATACAATACATTTGATAATTTCTTAAATACAATTGGCAATTTCCAAAATACAGTTGCCAGTTTCTGAAATACAATTGATTATTTGTAAAATACATTTGATAATTTCTGAAATGCAATTGCGAATTTCTGAAATACAATTAATAAATTTCTGAAATACAATTTTCAGTTTCTGAAATACAATTTATAATTTCTGAAATACAATTGGTAGTTTCTGATATACAATTGATAAATATGAAAATCAATTTATAATTTCTGAAAAGCAATTATAAAAGTGGAAATAAATTGATTATTTCTGAAATAAAATTGGTAAATCTGAAAAACAATTCATAACTTCTACAATACAATTAATGAAACTGAAATTCAATTGATTATTTCTGAAATACAATTGATAAATCTGAAAAACAATTGATAACTTCTGAAATAAAATGATCAATTTTGAAATACAATTGAAAATGTTGAAGTAAGATAAAAACAGCAAAAATAAAACTTCTAAATTTAGAAAATCTGCAGAAAATTTTGCAAAATATTAGTAAACTAAAAAAAATGACTAAAACAAACTGTTGTATCTAAAAAAATTTTTGTTAAATTTTGTTCAATGCAAATAGCAGTTTATAGAATCAACAGAAATATTTGCTAAGAATATTAAACTGTTGATTTCAGAAGGCTAGATTTGTATTTCCATTAAAAACGAAAAAGGAACTCCCGAGTAAAAATAGTTATATATTGTCATATATCATGTGATTGGGCTACATCTGACAATGAATGGAGTCACATTAAGGCACATTTCATTATATACAACTACATCTGATATTATTTTTTCAACGAATTTTTTGTAAGGTAATTGATATTATTACATATCCCCAAATCTGACTCCATATATAACTACATAAGCCTTATAAAACTAATCAAATTATATGTAGTGATCGATATGATTATATATGATTTGATACTTAGTTTTATAACACTGTATGTGTCGTCGTACTAAAAATATAATTTAATTTAATATAACATCAAAATTAGTTATCTGCAAATTAAGAGTTAATTACTCCCTAGCCAAATAAATTTCACGTGATGTTTTTGCATGTAAAATCAAATTAAAAAATGATGCGTACGATTTAGAAGACAAAATTATTCAAATAAATTTTTATTTTATGTTTTAAAATTTGGGTCTTCTTTGGGTGTTAAAACCATAGACATTTCAATGTTAATTTAATAGCTGGTATGCATAAAAAGTATGCCTATATCAGAAAAAGTTTTATAAAATCAGATATTTTTATATCAAATTAGATATAATTTGATGTGCTGGATATGGACAAATCTCGGATCAAACTGTATCAAATTATATTTAATTTGATATAATTAGACACATGTAGATGACCCATTTTTCGGATCAAGTTGTATGTCGTTGTATATGGGGATTTATCAAAAAAGATATACTTATGTATGACACCATATTAAGATTTTTACCCGGGCTTTGAGAATTTTAAATTTTATGTGATGTTTTTTGTCTACTACTACAATTTAATTTTATTTTCTAATCACTGAAATTAAGACTTAAGAGTATTGATTGATTCAATACTAAAAAAAAAACACTATCGATTGATTCGATACTAAAATAAAACGTCTATTCGTTTTTAAGGTGAGTTTTATTCTGTTTTATTAATGTTTTTTCTTCTTGCGACAATGGTTCTTATGCTACTTATAATTATGCTTATTTAGTAGTTTTGTTTATTTTGGTTATTTTGCAATTTAACTTTACTTTGCTTATTTATAATTTCGGATCATAAGTGTGTTTGGTTTCCGGTGTAATGAAATACGTTGGGAACAAAACAAACTTATGTTATTGGTTTAAATGTCTCAATATAATTATGCTTGTTCAGAAGTTTTTGGGTATTTCGTAATTTTAATTTACTTTGGTTAATTGTGGTTTTTTATCAATTTTATAATTTCATATCATAAGTGTGTTTGGTTTCCGGTGTAATGAAATACGTTGGGAACAAAACAAACTTATGTTATTGGCTTAAATGTCTTAATCATTTTTATGGCAAATGTATGTCGTTTACTACGAATTATGTCGCAATTATTGCGATAGTTGGATCTTTGGTATTGCAATGATTTAGAATTAGCCCGAAAAATGTATATTAAGTAATTATTAGTAAATTTATATGATCTGGATTCTTGATTTCGTAATAATTAAGCTCAATTATAACTCAAATTTTGTAAATATATTAAACGGTTTTATTTTTTCTGTTCCTATCTTATTTATATTTAGCAAAACTACTCTGATAATTCAGCAGTTTTTCATTTTGAACTAATTTTTAGTAGCTTTACACACTTTTTTCTATTAGTGTATAAACAATCATTAAATAATCAAAAAACAGTCATAAAATATTTTCTAAACTTGAAGTAAAATGTTTATGTCCATTAAAAATTTCATAATTTCTCAATGTCATTCAAATGTACAAATTATCAGTAACGTATGAATAGAATTATAATATTTACATTTAATTTGAATAAAAAAAGCAATATTTTTATTAAAAAATAAAAAAAAATTTATATGAACGTTCATATATCTCCATATATGGTCATATACCCTCAAATTTCGGATCCGAACCCATATATGAACCCATATATGTTGCCATATATGACCATATATGAACATTTTCACCTGGGTATATAAACTTTTTTACCTCGGAAGTAATTTTACTTATTTTTATTAAAAACTCATATACATTGTTTTACATGGGGTTTCTAGAAGACGTTCGTTGTCACACGAATGAGTGACTACATGTATTTTGTTTTTGTATTGCATGTATTTTGTTATTGTATTTTCGTTCGTGTGAAGCAAAACGTCATCTAGAAACACCACCTTAATTAAGTAGGAAGGTGAAAACTAAGTTCTAGTTCATACATTTTTTTAGTGTTAATGCGCACTCTTTATTACGGAAGAACTTTAAGCATTCGACATCAGCACTATTTTGTTTCCGATAATTGTTAAAACATTTAAAATTTAGAACAATTCTGAAGAATTAAATTTCTTAGTCGATCATGCATTAATTTAATATTGGTATCATGTTAACCGTGGATTAAGTGTAATACTAATTGGTGGTATATGGACAATTCCAAAAAACATTTACTTTTTTGTCTGAAAAGTTGATTTTTTTTAATGGTATATTAATACCGGTTTGTACTATTATAATCTAATATTTTAGAAGCATAAAACCGTTCTCGTAGACATTTTTTAGTGTAAACCGCCAAAGTTATGGAGGTTAAAAGTTAAAATGAAGAAGACTTAATTTGCATTTATTTAACAACATTAACAATAACAATAAATAACATTATGAAGATTTCGAATCTGCAACCAGTTTGTTCAAATTGACTCTAGATTTTGCACAATTCCCGATTTTAATTTTTTCCATTTTTCAACCGATTTTTTCAATAAAGAATTTATAATCTAGTAACTATAGATTCAGAAAGAAAGCCCTTTACACAGTTGAAGCCTGATTCCATGCCCTATTTTTCAAACTTAAATGTATGTAAATATTTCAACTTTTGTAAATATAATCACTCAAAATTTAAAAGTTTTTTAAGGTTTTTTTAGAAAAAACAATTTTAAGAAAAAAGAAAAATGGAAGAAAAAAGGCCAAAATTTGTACATATGTCATATTGCGTAAACAAATTATATGCCATAGGTGGTTTTTCATAAATTATATAGGGACAATAAAAAAAGGAAACTACAAATCTTCAAGTAAAATGAAAGCGGAAGGAACTAATGTTTTTGTTTTTTGTAAAACAAAAACGCCAGGATACGTTTTACAAATATCTCTCTAACTCAAAAACTAGGCAACAGATTTTATTGAAATTAAACACAGATTATATACTTAGAGGTAGTAGTAATCAGAACTAATTTCGTCATTTATTGATGTCTAGTGCCAAATTCGCCAAATTTCGTAATTTTCAAAAAGCGAATATCGCAACAAATTTTGAAATAACAATAATTAACTTACGGGGGCTTTAGGGAAAAAGACTAAATTTAATTTTGAATTTTTTTAATTAACATTGCAGAACCTTTATTTTTGTTTAGTTTTAAGAGCAAATTTGACAAATTCCAAATAATTAATGTCACTTGAAATTCTCCAAATTTCATTCGGAAAATTAAGGTGGAGTTCTTTTTTAGGTTTTTCCAAAGGATCGTATTGAACTTATTCCAGTCTGTCTTTTGGAAGTCCTGAGCATACATGTTGATATCGTAGAGTATACAGTTATATTCCTGAAATAATTTCTTTTGAAATACTCCCCAATTTCTGATTGCATGTGTTTTGACTTTAAAAGACGGAATGTTGGTGTAGCGTCAAAGCAAAATTTGCCAGTAATTCCTTTTGTTAATAACGACATCTGGCTCCCATGTGAAACATTCCGAAAAAAATACTTAAAAACCAAGATTTTTTTAATATTAAGTTTTTAGTTAAAATTTATAACTGGAATATAAAAAATCAGCTTCTAATAAAAAAAGTGAATATAAGCAAAAATAACGAAAATAATTTCAAAACTTCAGGAAATATAAATTTTTTGTAGTTAAAAAATAATCTCTGTTTTAAATCCTTGTAATCATCTCAATCAAATTTTGAGGACTTTTCAGACTCCGGCGACGTTTTTCATAAAATTTTTAAAGTTCAATTTAATGAAATCCGCGATTTAAATCGCCATATATCGAAAAATGGATTCTTTAAAGTTTTTAAAAAAATATATGTTGTTCCTCAATACTTTATTTTTGTTTTTGCGAAATCTTATACTGGCAATCTTATTGGCTCCTTTTTCATACAAATGCTGAAATATCGAACTGTTTTTTTTTTGTACTATAACTCAGGAACCAAAAGGAGTACCAAACTGATATTTGACAGTGTCATAAAAAATAAGAACTAATACAAAGATATTAAAAAGCTACGACAAAGCATCCCGAATCGCGGATTAAGATAAAATAACTTTAGACCTTTGATAACGATAAATGGTTAAAGTTCATTTCAAAATAGTAACTATTCACGTGGCGCAATCATGGCTTCAATTATAAAAAGATAGAAACAATTAATTCATTGTAGAAAAATTCTCAAGAATTTAAATTTTTTTTTGAAAAATCAGGAATTATCAAATTAAAGAATGATTTGGGTACCAACTTTAGGTATGATTTCAGAAGCTTTAAAGTGATTAATCAACTAATCACATAGCTAAAATAATACAAAACTTAGACAAAAATATATAAGGAAAGTTTGTAGCAAATTTGATCATTTTCGCCAAATTGAATACCAATTTTAGCCATACAAAGTATTCCAAGTTATAGCAAGTTTGATACACCCAGTAAACAGATTCGGTGCTGACAACCCTACTTGTTGCCAATCGAATGGTTTAATGTAAAATCAAATTAAAAAATGATGCGTACGATTTAGAAGACAAAATTATTCAAATAAATTTTTATTTTATGTTTTAAAATTTGGGTCTTCTTTGGGTGTTAAAACCATAGACATTTCAATGTTAATTTAATAGCTGGTATGCATAAAAAGTATGCCTATATCAGAAAAAGTTTTATAAAATCAGATATTTTTATATCAAATTAGATATAATTTGATGTGCTGGATATGGACAAATCTCGGATCAAACTGTATCAAATTATATTTAATTTGATATAATTAGACACATGTAGATGACCCATTTTTCGGATCAAGTTGTATGTCGTTGTATATGGGGATTTATCAAAAAAGATATACTTATGTATGACACCATATTAAGATTTTTACCCGGGCTTTGAGAATTTTAAATTTTATGTGATGTTTTTTGTCTACTACTACAATTTAATTTTATTTTCTAATCACTGAAATTAAGACTTAAGAGTATTGATTGATTCAATACTAAAAAAAAAACACTATCGATTGATTCGATACTAAAATAAAACGTCTATTCGTTTTTAAGGTGAGTTTTATTCTGTTTTATTAATGTTTTTTCTTCTTGCGACAATGGTTCTTATGCTACTTATAATTATGCTTATTTAGTAGTTTTGTTTATTTTGGTTATTTTGCAATTTAACTTTACTTTGCTTATTTATAATTTCGGATCATAAGTGTGTTTGGTTTCCGGTGTAATGAAATACGTTGGGAACAAAACAAACTTATGTTATTGGTTTAAATGTCTCAATATAATTATGCTTGTTCAGAAGTTTTTGGGTATTTCGTAATTTTAATTTACTTTGGTTAATTGTGGTTTTTTATCAATTTTATAATTTCATATCATAAGTGTGTTTGGTTTCCGGTGTAATGAAATACGTTGGGAACAAAACAAACTTATGTTATTGGCTTAAATGTCTTAATCATTTTTATGGCAAATGTATGTCGTTTACTACGAATTATGTCGCAATTATTGCGATAGTTGGATCTTTGGTATTGCAATGATTTAGAATTAGCCCGAAAAATGTATATTAAGTAATTATTAGTAAATTTATATGATCTGGATTCTTGATTTCGTAATAATTAAGCTCAATTATAACTCAAATTTTGTAAATATATTAAACGGTTTTATTTTTTCTGTTCCTATCTTATTTATATTTAGCAAAACTACTCTGATAATTCAGCAGTTTTTCATTTTGAACTAATTTTTAGTAGCTTTACACACTTTTTTCTATTAGTGTATAAACAATCATTAAATAATCAAAAAACAGTCATAAAATATTTTCTAAACTTGAAGTAAAATGTTTATGTCCATTAAAAATTTCATAATTTCTCAATGTCATTCAAATGTACAAATTATCAGTAACGTATGAATAGAATTATAATATTTACATTTAATTTGAATAAAAAAAGCAATATTTTTATTAAAAAATAAAAAAAAATTTATATGAACGTTCATATATCTCCATATATGGTCATATACCCTCAAATTTCGGATCCGAACCCATATATGAACCCATATATGTTGCCATATATGACCATATATGAACATTTTCACCTGGGTATATAAACTTTTTTACCTCGGAAGTAATTTTACTTATTTTTATTAAAAACTCATATACATTGTTTTACATGGGGTTTCTAGAAGACGTTCGTTGTCACACGAATGAGTGACTACATGTATTTTGTTTTTGTATTGCATGTATTTTGTTATTGTATTTTCGTTCGTGTGAAGCAAAACGTCATCTAGAAACACCACCTTAATTAAGTAGGAAGGTGAAAACTAAGTTCTAGTTCATACATTTTTTTAGTGTTAATGCGCACTCTTTATTACGGAAGAACTTTAAGCATTCGACATCAGCACTATTTTGTTTCCGATAATTGTTAAAACATTTAAAATTTAGAACAATTCTGAAGAATTAAATTTCTTAGTCGATCATGCATTAATTTAATATTGGTATCATGTTAACCGTGGATTAAGTGTAATACTAATTGGTGGTATATGGACAATTCCAAAAAACATTTACTTTTTTGTCTGAAAAGTTGATTTTTTTTAATGGTATATTAATACCGGTTTGTACTATTATAATCTAATATTTTAGAAGCATAAAACCGTTCTCGTAGACATTTTTTAGTGTAAACCGCCAAAGTTATGGAGGTTAAAAGTTAAAATGAAGAAGACTTAATTTGCATTTATTTAACAACATTAACAATAACAATAAATAACATTATGAAGATTTCGAATCTGCAACCAGTTTGTTCAAATTGACTCTAGATTTTGCACAATTCCCGATTTTAATTTTTTCCATTTTTCAACCGATTTTTTCAATAAAGAATTTATAATCTAGTAACTATAGATTCAGAAAGAAAGCCCTTTACACAGTTGAAGCCTGATTCCATGCCCTATTTTTCAAACTTAAATGTATGTAAATATTTCAACTTTTGTAAATATAATCACTCAAAATTTAAAAGTTTTTTAAGGTTTTTTTAGAAAAAACAATTTTAAGAAAAAAGAAAAATGGAAGAAAAAAGGCCAAAATTTGTACATATGTCATATTGCGTAAACAAATTATATGCCATAGGTGGTTTTTCATAAATTATATAGGGACAATAAAAAAAGGAAACTACAAATCTTCAAGTAAAATGAAAGCGGAAGGAACTAATGTTTTTGTTTTTTGTAAAACAAAAACGCCAGGATACGTTTTACAAATATCTCTCTAACTCAAAAACTAGGCAACAGATTTTATTGAAATTAAACACAGATTATATACTTAGAGGTAGTAGTAATCAGAACTAATTTCGTCATTTATTGATGTCTAGTGCCAAATTCGCCAAATTTCGTAATTTTCAAAAAGCGAATATCGCAACAAATTTTGAAATAACAATAATTAACTTACGGGGGCTTTAGGGAAAAAGACTAAATTTAATTTTGAATTTTTTTAATTAACATTGCAGAACCTTTATTTTTGTTTAGTTTTAAGAGCAAATTTGACAAATTCCAAATAATTAATGTCACTTGAAATTCTCCAAATTTCATTCGGAAAATTAAGGTGGAGTTCTTTTTTAGGTTTTTCCAAAGGATCGTATTGAACTTATTCCAGTCTGTCTTTTGGAAGTCCTGAGCATACATGTTGATATCGTAGAGTATACAGTTATATTCCTGAAATAATTTCTTTTGAAATACTCCCCAATTTCTGATTGCATGTGTTTTGACTTTAAAAGACGGAATGTTGGTGTAGCGTCAAAGCAAAATTTGCCAGTAATTCCTTTTGTTAATAACGACATCTGGCTCCCATGTGAAACATTCCGAAAAAAATACTTAAAAACCAAGATTTTTTTAATATTAAGTTTTTAGTTAAAATTTATAACTGGAATATAAAAAATCAGCTTCTAATAAAAAAAGTGAATATAAGCAAAAATAACGAAAATAATTTCAAAACTTCAGGAAATATAAATTTTTTGTAGTTAAAAAATAATCTCTGTTTTAAATCCTTGTAATCATCTCAATCAAATTTTGAGGACTTTTCAGACTCCGGCGACGTTTTTCATAAAATTTTTAAAGTTCAATTTAATGAAATCCGCGATTTAAATCGCCATATATCGAAAAATGGATTCTTTAAAGTTTTTAAAAAAATATATGTTGTTCCTCAATACTTTATTTTTGTTTTTGCGAAATCTTATACTGGCAATCTTATTGGCTCCTTTTTCATACAAATGCTGAAATATCGAACTGTTTTTTTTTTGTACTATAACTCAGGAACCAAAAGGAGTACCAAACTGATATTTGACAGTGTCATAAAAAATAAGAACTAATACAAAGATATTAAAAAGCTACGACAAAGCATCCCGAATCGCGGATTAAGATAAAATAACTTTAGACCTTTGATAACGATAAATGGTTAAAGTTCATTTCAAAATAGTAACTATTCACGTGGCGCAATCATGGCTTCAATTATAAAAAGATAGAAACAATTAATTCATTGTAGAAAAATTCTCAAGAATTTAAATTTTTTTTTGAAAAATCAGGAATTATCAAATTAAAGAATGATTTGGGTACCAACTTTAGGTATGATTTCAGAAGCTTTAAAGTGATTAATCAACTAATCACATAGCTAAAATAATACAAAACTTAGACAAAAATATATAAGGAAAGTTTGTAGCAAATTTGATCATTTTCGCCAAATTGAATACCAATTTTAGCCATACAAAGTATTCCAAGTTATAGCAAGTTTGATACACCCAGTAAACAGATTCGGTGCTGACAACCCTACTTGTTGCCAATCGAATGGTTTAGTTGCATCAAATGAATTTTTCGGTTGCCACTACCGACTTATTCTTGATACAACTGAAACTCTGTTGTCACAGTTAAATTAGTCCTGTCTCACTTGGTTTTCTGTTGTCGCAAGTGAAAAATTAGGCTACCACAACCGAACCATGCGATTGGCTACAAATGAGGTTGTCAGCACCAAACCTGTTTTCTGGGTGTACAATTCAAATTGAGTGCGGAAATTTCAATTATGTTTTCAGCCATAGTTTCTGAGTTATATAGACTTTTTGAGGCATTGTTAACCCATCTTTGTTGGAGGTCAAATACGTATTTAATATTAAAGTTTTTGATGAAAAATATAACTAAGAAGTTTCCGTTGGACTTAATATTGTTTTTTATGTCGGAGACCAAAAACGTCCAACAAGTGGTGTATGGCCAAACCAAAAGGGGTTAAAAATATTTTTTGTGAAAATTTAAAAATAAATTGTGACCCGATATATTTGTCTTTTAAATAAATTTTTTCCAACTGAAAATTTTTTTCTTCACAATTTCCCCCCCCCCCCCCCCCCTCGCAGTGACTTGACCTGGAGCCGTCACTGGATTTATAGTCAGAATTAAGATCGAATTTGTCTTACTTCTTCAGTAACAAATTTCTAACTAAAATAGCCCTAAGGGCAAGTTCGATTGTTCCTTCCCAGCAAAATCTCAGTAATGGGTGATCATTACTAATATCTAAATAATAAGCAGTAGAATTACCCAGCAAAATATTGGTAATGACACCTCATTACTATCTGCATTACCAAAAATGATACATCATTACCTTTTGCATTATTTTATAATATAAAATAATGAATTCCTAATAACGGCCTATTGTATTCATTGTTTCTAAATATAAAATACTGACTTACTCGTAATATTTTAAATAAGTACTTTTTACACAGTTAAATTTTCTACATTTTTATTTATTATATGTAAATATGTTTTATGTTTAAATTTTTATGACGAGTCCTAAAATTACACACTAGAGAAAACTTAAATTTTTCTGAATGTACTTCCTTAAGCAAATAGTATTTGCTTAACTCCTTATTTTTAAGAATCAAGTAAGCCATCGGATAACCACTTATAATTCAACTTTTTGTAAGCATGTGTGTAACCACTTATTATTCAAAATCTCATAACTACTTATTTCTCATTTTTTCGTAAGCGAGCGGGTAAGCGTGACTACTTATAAAAACGACCACGCCAAACAAAAATAATGAGTTTAGACGCCAAAAAATAAGTTGTGCGGAGCTATGAATTTCTATTATATAACCACTTATTTGGTAATGAAAGATTTTGCTGGGTAGGGTCTACTGCTTATAATTTGGTGTCAAAACTCATTATTGTTGGTCGGCAAGGTCGTTTTTGTAAGTAGTTGTCCATATTCGCTGCATGAAAAAACAAAATTTGTGGACCAGCTTACCCGCTGCATTACAAAAGTATATAAAATAAGTAGTTACCAAAATAAGTAGTTATTCGTGTGCTTATACGCAGTTAAAAAATAAGTGGTTACAAGTTGTTCAATAATACGACTTATTTATATACTTACTAGTGGTTAAAAAATAAGTAGTTACCAAATTCACATTATCTTTATAAATAAATAAGTAGTCGCGCGTAAGCTAGACTGCTTATAAAAACGTCTTCGCCTAACAAAAATAACTAGTACTGACGCCGAATTGTAAGTAGTAAAAAATTTTAGTTTCATTATATAACCACTTATTTGGTAATGAAAGATTTTGCTGGGTTTAAACATCTTATAAGTAAGCAATTTTCAAATCGATCTTAGTTCCGAATATAAAATTTGCCTTAATTTTTTATCTAAAAATTCTCGTAATAAAAAACTTAAAAAAACTGCGAAATAAAATATTAAAAAATATTTTTTAATAAAAAAATCGAAATTTGAATTTCATCAAGGGCCGCACAAAAATCAGCAAATTTGCCCACCGTTGTTATATGCACTTTAAGAGCTTTTTGTAATTAAACCCAGAAAAAAATATGTATATACCCTGTGGGAAAACAGGAGTCAGTTGTGATGCGAGTACCTGTCCCGTGACGGGTGTAAACAGGACCGGTCGGGAACCTATCCTGTGACGTGTCTCGTGACTGGTGAAAACATAACTGGTCTGAAAGGACCTGTCCTATGACTAGTGAAAACAGGACCGGTCTGAAAGTACCTTCCCGGTGCCCTGTCCTGTAACCGGTGAAAACAGAAATGGTCTCAAAGTACCGGTCCTGTGACTGGCAAAAAGAGCACCAGTCTAAAAGTACCTCTCCCGTGACAGGTGAAAATGGGACTGAACCAGGATATTCAAGTGGTACAAATATTAAAGTTGTCAATTATAAACTCTACTTTTCTATAGACAAACCCAATGAACATCGAAAAACTAAAAATTCAAGTGCTTTTAAAATTGCATGGATTAAAATTCTTTGCAAGCAATGTGCTCCAGTTAATATTAAGTTCATAAATTGATGTAACTTTTTGGAAATTATATTTTCATATTCTGACAGGCATAAGTAACCAAATATAAATAATTTTAAAACTTCATAAAAATCAGTCTATAGACTGAACTAAAACAAATAAGATTAGTAGAATTTAATTACTGGTAAAAATATACTGCGAATAACAAAAATGTGAATCTAAATTGGTATTTAATAGGACAAGGAATTCCATGCAAATGCATTTTTTCGATAATACGGACTAAAAATTTATCCGAATCATCAAATTTAGAACAAAATGACATCGATTTGTAGTTGCATATTTTGACAAAAATTCAAGTTTTTGCATATTTGACAGGTTATTTTTCGTCAGTCCTGTGACAGGTTCTTTTGTGTCAGTCATGTGACAGCTTCTTCTGCGTCAGTTCTGTGACTGGTTCTTTGGCGTCGGTCCTGTGACATGTCACAAGGGGCAATCATCCTAGGACAAGCCCATGTAAAAAGTACCGGTCCTTTTCATATAAAAAAAACCGGTCCAAGGTTCGGTCGCTGTCCCCAAGGACCGGTCACGTGACGTATCCGTTGACCTGTTCCTTTTCCCACAGGGTATATTCTACTGTACTACAAATCTACTGTGCTATTACTGCATTTTTTTTTCTAAAAACATCGGATTTCATTTACTATTGATGGTTTTTTGCTAAATTGCTGTGTTTTCCAAAGTCAATATTTAAAATCAAAGTTAAATATTAAATTCAATCACACTTATTCTGAATAACAATTTATTTCTAATGCGAAAGAAAGCTAAAACAAAATATGTAAATTTCACAATTTTTTAAAATTTAATTCGTGAAACTAAACGTAAAATTGAAAAGTATTTCGATCACGCGATGATTGGTGTACCTCGCGAAAAAGTGCTTTTTAGGGACGTTCACATTTTTTCTTTCAAACTTTGTGCACTCCCCACCGCTTTACTATTGAAAGCACATTAACGAGGCGTACCTCCACTGATGCACAATTACAAGCGCAATCAGCTCTTGCTACCAAATTTATAGTCGAAGAGCCGCAAATTTCTTAACGAAAAAACGGTAAAAATTAAATATTGGAAAATTTTGGTTTTAAACGTTACAACGTTTTACTCGTTGATGGCACATCAATTAAACATTAACATTTATTTTACAACTGTATTCAGTATACCTTCGAAGAATTAGCTACATATGACGCAAGCGGCGATCTCATTATCCAAGAGAAAGGAAAAAAAGCGTTTGTCTCAACCAATTTTTCAGTTTTTGGAAATTTTCGTCAGTACCAGACGGAACAGAACTGTTAGTCTTGTATTTTTGCAGGCTAACTGTTGTAAAGGTAATTAACATAAATCCATCAGCGGTAAACTTCTTAAAAGAGAATTAAAAAAATAGTTGAAGATTAAAGTCAATTTCATAAAAGTCAATGTTATTCTGGAATTGCCGATATATATATTTGTTGATATATTTTATATAAAAAATTTATTGAGTATTAAAAAATATGTAATTAAAACCGCTTTGTTAGCAAAATTTTAAATTAATTACATAATATTCAGTACTTTATTTGCTTTTATACACAGGTCGTTTCATAGCTATAAGGTCAATTTGGTTTCCCGATTCTTTCTTAAACAAAACCAATCGATTAGGATGATTAACTCATATATGCTTACACTCTAAAAAAATGCTTGTAAATTTAATACTATAAAATGGGTAAAGTTTTGTTTCATTTTATGAAAATTCGTTACATATAAACAAAAAATTCGTAAACTTTTTTGTATACACTTCCATACACAATAATACTAACACAAAGTATTTTTTAGACATTATGCGTTTACAAATAAACACATTATGCGTAAAATTAGTATTCTTTTGTTAAATAAAAATTTTACGCACAAAGTTGTCAACTGGTACTCTTTATTTTTATTCGTAAGCTGCCCCAACGCGATAAACAACAAAAGAGTAAATATTGCCCTATTTAAGGGAATTTCTGGTATGAAGTTGCAGAAATGTAGTTTGAAAGCACAGAAATTGGTTTGAAAGTACAGAAATTGGGTTTGAAAGCTTCGGCATCTCTTTTTTTTGCTGGGTATGTACCATTAATTTTAAGTTCAGAATGTTTTTTTTTTATTTTTTTGGGATTTTTTTTTAGTGGGAATAAAAATTGTTTTCTTTATACAATTATTTTTAGTTGCACAGAATTGGGTTTAAAGCATTCAGAATGGCCAAAAAATTAAAAATCTCCAAAAAAAAAGACCAAAAAAATTGGTAATTTGTTTTTTTAATTCTTTTTTTTTTGTACACATTTTTTTCAAATTTGAATAAAATACGTTAAAATAGCAAACAAAAAATTGTTTACAATTAGTGGCGTTATATATAAATTAGACAAATTCATACAAAAAATGGACGTAAAACAGGGAGTGATTATAATTTAACCCAAAACGGCCATAATTTCACCAAGAACCAGAAAATCTTATCACTTATCATCACATATGTTCTAACCAATTTGAAAATGGTTTCAATTCAACTCATTTTTAAGAAAAAACATGTTGTTTATCGTGTTTGACCGACTTCGCCTTTTTGTCGAGAGATTTAAGAGTAGCATTATATCTCTATATACTATAGTATATATAGAGTATATTAGGCTGGGTCGATTTGTGGGGAGGCAAAAAAATCGCCCATGACTCAATGAAAATCGTATTCTAGGGATCAAAATAAGAAACTTTGCCGAAGGAACCATACCTCTAAAACGAATTCTACTACCCCCAACTGTTGACTTTTGTCCCGTAGGGTCAAGTTTTGAAAAATCCCACTTTGACCCATTTAGAGTGCCCCAATCGAGTCCAAATGTATGACCGACCCCCACTAACTTTGGAGGGCCGATCCACCCATGCTAGTGGTACACCCCCTGGAACTCCCCTGGGGGGTTCCCCATACAAACATTTTAAAAAATCACCATTTTTGGCACTTTATTTTATTATTTTTTATTTATTTTATTTATTTTTATTATTTTATTTATTTTTTCTCTTTAGAAATTTATTTAGTCAGAACATATGTAAATGAAAAAATTAATTTAACTTAGTAATAGAAAAGAAAATAAAAAAAATTACTGTTTGAAGTCTTTTTTGCTTTCAAGTCTGGGCATTTTTTCTTTTCTATTACTAAGTTAAATTAATTTTTTCATTTACATATGTTCTGACTAAATAAATTTCTAAAGAGAAAAAATAAATAAAATAATAAAAATAAATAAAATAAATAAAAAATAATAAAATAAAGTTACAAAAATGGTGATTTTTTAAAATGTTTGTATGGGGAACCCCCCAGGGGAGTTCCAGGGGGTGTGCCACTGGCATGGGTGGATCGGCCCTCCAAAGTTAGTGGGGGTCGGTCATACATTTGGACTCGATTGGGGCACTCTAAATGGGTCAAAGTGGGATTTTTCAAAACTTGACCCTACGGGACAAAAGTCAACAGTTGGGGGTAGTAGAATTCGTTTTAGAGGTATGGTTCCTTCGGCAAAGTTTCTTATTTTGATCCCTAGAATACGATTTTCACTGAGGCATGGGCGATTATTAAATCGACCCGCCCTAGAGTATATATATATATAGAGTATATATATATATATATATATATATATATATATATATATATAAACGACTATCTTCGATATAAATGATTATGTGAGAATGACACGGATTAATTTAAAATTAATTAAATGCGTACTAAAAATTAATTTGTTGTTCTATAAAAAAAAAAATATTACAGAGATTAAGTCATGTTAGCATAGATAAACGAAGAAGTTTGTAAAATGTATTAATTTTTGTGAAAAGCGTCTTCCACTTCATAAAAATTCTTACAGTTAGTGTGTAGCTTCATTGGTTATTAAACTATAAGCTTTTAAATTTTAAAAACCTTACGAGTTACTGGTTACGGAGTTTACATTTAGCCTATAAAATTGGTCACAAATTTATAACTTAGAATATCTCAATAAATTTTAAAATTTGTACCCGAATTTCTTGATTAAGCGGTCGGCAACACATCAGTTGCCACCGGAAATTGTAATAACTAGACATTTTTTTAAGCCAATTTAGGTTTTTTTTGGCTTTATTAACATCCAAAGAGGATATTCTTAAAATATCAATTACTTTTAAAATATCAACATTTTTGAGAAAATGCAATAAAAGCCATATTTTCTCCTTGTAATCACTGTTCCAAATTTCAGGGCAGATGCGATTATACTAGTTTTTTGGGGTCGTATTTTTACTCTCAAATAAATATTTCCTGGGGGTAGCACGGTCAATAACTCAAAAATTGTTTTTTGGAGCAACCAAACATTTTCTTTTTTTGGACTTCAGAATATAAAAGTATGCCATAATGACAACATTTTATGAAACTCCACAGATCAATAATATTGTAAATGTTGGCAAAAAAAAAAAAGACCAAAAACAGGTTTTTTAAAAAATTTCAATAGCCTTGAAATGATAAAAAAAAATTTTGTTAAAAATATACAAATTCAGTGGATTTTGTGACATAATTTTGACTTGGTAGGAAAAAAATAAAAGCTTTTATTAAAACGTATAAATTCTTCTCTTTCATTTGATCCATATCCATATCAATATGTAAAATTACCAAAGCAAGGGGGTTGCCAAAAGGCAATCTTGTGAAAATTTTAAGTCCTTATGAAAATCTGAGTACCTACTATACAGTCCCTTCTTTCACGTTTATATCGACTTTCCCATGGGTAAGAATAACCGTTGCACGGTGTTATAAAACACAAAATTCAAAAATATAAAATTTAGAGTCATAACATATAAATCGAAAGATAAGATACAGCTGAGCTTATCATCAGAGAACACCTAAGATATAGTTATGTTATTTTAAAAATAATTATAAAACAAAACTGACATTATAGCTATGAAACGGCCTGTATAAATTGAATTACTTATTTGTATAAAAAAATCATCCACGTTTAATAAAAAAGAAAACAGTGTGACATTTAGTTATTATTTATTAATATTAAATAAATTTAAAAATATGTTAAAGGCGAATTAATATAAGGCTACAAACTCCAATTGACTATTTACAATCGCAAATAGCCTCAAAAACAATTTATACATATGTGGCTTTTCATGCCAACTGCCCATACCGGTAGAAGTATGGGATTTCCATGCCAGCTGTCCAGCTAAAAAAAGAGTATATCGTATCAACTTTAAACTTACAGTATTTATTTTAAAATATGAAACGAATAAACAACATTCAATCTGATTTTTGCTGTGCTGCTTCGGATCGAATATAAATAAAAGTGTTGATTTATGATTGGAGTTTTACCAAATCAGACAGTTCATACATAATTTTCATTCCGTTGATCTTATTGACTGTATTTGATCTCTCGGTTTGTCTTATACAATCCTTATTCTCTTATTGCAGATAACTGATCGATGGGGTGATGCCCAGGAAGCAATTGTATAGCCTATCATGAAAATGGTCAAACTTTTTGAAGGAACAAAAAAAATCTAATATGACAATATCATCTCAGATTTTGGACTTGAGGTGTATTCTATATTCTAACTAAATGTATTTATAAAAATATAGCAAATCCGAAAAAAGAATTTTTGTATTTTCAATGCAAAAATTTAAATAGTTATAAATAAAAAACTTTTTGATTTTTATTTACATTTTATTTTTAATACCGATATTTCGACCAAGAATCTCTAGCCATTTTCAAGAGAAATATGTATAAAAAATATATTAAGCAATAATCACAAAGAAAACACTTGTTGTCGGCTTTCAAACATTTTAATTAAAATTTTTCTTTTTTTCCAAAAAATGGGCAAAGTTGGCGTGATTAAATATGGACCAATTGAGTGTTCCATATTGGATGTCAAGGGAAATCCGAGCTAATCATTTCCAAATGCCAACCTCACCCATAATGCCGGGACGATTCGCATTTATCCCAGCAAGCATTGCCATTCTGGCTTCACGAGAATTATCCTTAATTTAAATTTTCTTCAAAGTCGTTTCAACAACGACAACTACAGGATGGTTGAAAAGTTCCTGCGCTCACCAAGAGATGGCATTGCCAGCTCCAAACTTTTTTTTCTCAAGTTGGTATAACTGTCCTGAGAACACATGGAAAGTTGCAACTCATTCTGTCAATTCATTCTTTGTTTACAAGCCATTTGAAGTTGACGTGTCATTGATTTTTTTTAATATGGAAAAAATTGAATATCGTGCTGTCATTAGATTCTTTGTTTTGAAGGGTTTAAAAGCAAAGGAAATTTATGAACAATTGTTAGAAGTGTATAAGGAGTCCTCACCATCAAAACGCACCGTTGAATTTTGGGCTGGTGAATTTAAACGTGGTCGTACTAGCCTTGAAGATGATCCACGCCAAGGACGACCAAAAACTGCAACCACAGCAGAAATCATTGAGAAAGTACATAATATGGTTAGTGAAGATTCAAGTTTGACTAAGCGTGAAATTTCTAATGCCATAGGCATCTCAGACGAACGAGTACTCCATATTTTACATGAAGAATTACGTATGAAAAAATTGTTTGGAAAGTTAGTGCCGCACACATTAACAATTCAACAAAAACTGGATCGAAAACAAATTTCTCAGCGTAATTTGGAGCGTTTTAAGCAGAATAAAACCGACTTCTTGCGTCGTTTTACAACTATGGATGAGACTTGGATCTACCACAATGATCCTAAATTGAAACAAGAACGTTTACACTGGACTGAAGGTGGTTGTTCAGCTTCAAAGCAGGTGAAGTCACAACGATCAGCAAAGAAGGTTATGGCATCAGTTTTTTGGGATGCAAAAGGAATTTTGTTGATTGATTATCTTCAGAAAGGTAAAAGAATCAACTCTGAATATTATTACAGCCTTTTGGATCAGCTGGATGAAAAAATTCGTGAGAAAAGACCTGGTTTAAAGAAAAAAATAATTTTTCATCAAGACAATGCACCTGTTCACAAAAGTGTTTTGACGATGGCTAAATTCAAAGAATTAAAGTACGAATTGCTTGAACATCCACCGTATTCACCAGATTTGGCTGAAAATCTTCTTTTTAAATACTTTGTTCTGAATGGTTGATTTTAAATAAAAATACGAAAAACTAATAAATTGAAGAAAATTCGTATGCAATTTTTTTTGTGTTATATCTTTTGCTTGTAGAAAAAAGAATTAAAATTTTGCAAAAAAAAAGTTATTGCGACAACTTGTAGAGTTTGTTTGCAATTAGTTTTATAATGGCTAAACTTATTAATTCTATTAAGAAAAACCCGAAATATTAACACTTTTCGCTTCTCACAAATTTGGCTGAAAAACTTATCAAATTTTTTGATTTCACCCATATATGATATTGTATTATAGTATTCACTTTTTTTATTTTTTCGTAAATTTTCATACATTTTAAACTTTATTTTTTTTATTCTAAAATAGTTTGAAGTAACCATAAGGCCGAGTTTTAGTGATGTGCATTACTTTCCATTGTATGAACATGTTTTATATTTTTTATTTTTTTATTATTAGTTTTGGCCCTTTTCGAAATTGTTTTATAAATTATATGTAGCGATTCAGTGGCTGAATACCAATTAATTTTTTACAACAATCAGGAATTAATTTAATGAAGCTTATTTTAAAATTTTATGAAACTTTTTGATTTAATGAACTTTCTCATTTTTATATATCCGTTAAATATGGTTCAACTTTATTAGGCTTTTTGCAATTGCTAAATACTTTTACAGTAACGCACCCTAGTATGAGTTTTATTTATTCACATATCACTCCAAGTTAGCAGCAACAACAAATAAAATAAATAATAATGAACGAAGTAGTGTCATAGATTTTATGAAGCTCTTCATTGACTAAATGATTCATTCATAGCCGGAATGATCTATTGATTTGATTCTATGAAAAGTTTTAATGGACAAGTTGCAGCGACAATTTTCATTGAAACTATGAAGAAAGTCATTATGGAAGTACACTTCATGAAGATAATTTTCTCAGTGTATAGTCAAATTTTTAACACTTTCAAAATTCAGTTTAATTATAATCGGCCTTATTACGAGTGTCGTAGTCGTAGTCGAAACTAAGTCGAATTTGTTGAAATTTCGCTAAAAACACAACTTTTGAACAATTTTTCAATTGGATTTAGCATATATAACACTCAGATTTAAAAAAATCCAGTATCAGAGTTTCATTTCTTTATAATTTCCATTATATACAAAATCATTTTATATGGAGTCGAAAATTTCGACTACAAATACAACACTCGTAATCAGGCCGAATAATAATATACTAAAAATGAGTCCTAAATAGGTCAGTAGCCAACCACGCCTACTTTGCCCACTTTTTTAAAAAGTATATTGGTGTCATATTGTGCAACAAATGCCGTAAGTTTGACATTGATACGATACAGGCTCCAGATAGCCAGTCGACAGCTTTACCATTCGAGCTATCTCGAAATTTTATATTTAATAGATAAAAACATAAGTGATGGCTGCACACAAGTATGCTTACGCGACAGCATACGAAAATCAAAAATGTGTGGAGTCTAAAAACAGATTTTTCACAAAATTTAGAACATTCCCAGGTAGAAAAATACAAACGGCACAATGTTGGCCCGGTATTGGAGGCGGTAGTACATGTACTGGCAATGCGTCGGATTTTTAACTTTCACTGTACTGGCATGTTGTCGAAATGATAACACCAATAAACGCTTGGCCGTAGTTAGTTCCCAACGTTGGCGCAGGCTTGGGATTTTATTTTTTTGGTATTATCCCAGTACATTTAATAACAAATTTAGTAGTTTGCTAGAACTTTACTGACCTCTTAGTGTACATCACAGAATTTTAATGTATTCTTTCGAAACTTCACAAGAAAAGAATGGCGATGTCTCTCTTACATAAATAATTGTGTAATAGATGTAAAAATACGTAAAATTTATAAAATTTTTAATTTTAATAAATTAAAAAAAGCTCGTTAAATTTCAGTAAACAGTACTGGCAAAGCACGTTTAAGTAGTACCAGCATTTCGTAAAAAACAGTGCTCTCCCAGTACAACTTTTGTTGTAACGTTGGCAATTTCTACCTGGGTTACTTTATGTTTGAAATAATGATAAAAATAATTCATTACTGGTAATGCATTATTTTTTGTTCTGAAGTAATGCAAAAAGTAACTAGTTATTTTTAATTTATTATTATATGTATGTTTTAAAATAATGCAGAAGGTAAATCGATGTCATTACTGATAGTCCAAAAAATAATGACATGTTATTACCGCTTTTACTACACAGGGTATTTCTATCGGATCTTATGATGGTATAAAATTGCATTATATAGACTTTATTGAAACTTGTAATACAAATAACTTCACAATCATTTTTTATCTAGAACTTTTCTTAGTTTTTTTTTTCAAAAACAGTCACATCCAGAACTAAACAAAAAAAAAAGAAATAAAATTCACAACTATGACAATAGACGAACAGATGATAGTTAAGGAAGGAAGTTTCAACAAATCTTATACACATAAAAAACTGAATGTGACAAAGTTGTCAACTTAACTCAAAACAAATAAAAAAAATGCTTTACTATTTGAATAAACAAAGCAAAAATCAAATACAGTTATTGTAACATTTGTATACCCAAATTTAATTTAAAAAAACTAACTGAAGAAGTTGAGATTCCAATCGATCTTGAAAATTATTATTACAAGCAAAAGTAAAGACTTTCAATAAGTGAGTTGGTCTTATGTTATAAACTCAGCCTTTTGAGTTAAATTCGTACCCTCAGGAAACTCCTGCAACCATTTATTTGCAGCATAATTTTTTAGTCCTAATTACATTTGTTAATCAAACTATATAAATTTAGGGGGTATTTTCAAAATTTAACTGATCATTTTAAACTTCATTATTTTGGAAAAATAATGAAGTTTAAAATTTAAACATTTATTTATCTTTTAAACATTTCGAATATTTACCATAGGTCAATAAGGTTTTTAAGAATGTTTATTTTTAAAAATAATGAGAAAAAAATAATATTTTCATTGAATCAATATATGAAAATGTATAAATTTTTTATGTTTTTCTACAAAATAAAATATATGCACAAATATGCATTAAAAACCACAAAATATGCATTAAAAGGCACTAAATTTGTATTTGAAGTCAAAATATGCAAAAACATGCATTTTTGTCAAAATATGCAAAAATATGCAACTACAAGTCGATGCCATTTTGTTTTAAATTTGATGATTCGGATAAATATTTAGTCCATATTGGTTTTGGACTATCGAGAAAAACATGCATTTGCATGGAATTCCTAATGACAATCAACTGTGGCGGCGGCCATTTACATGACATCATATTCTCGACTTGATGTAAAAAAAATTAAAAGACCAAATAAAAATAATCCACAAGAAGAATCAAAGTTTTTCATTTTTTTTTTTAAATTACAGCCAAAAAACATCGGAAGGTTATTTTTGCGCCACCCTGTATAATGAAAATATTTCGTTGGTTCCGATAGAATTCCAACCAATTTATTTTCTGTGTGTATGTTTATGAATAAAGTCGAATTTTGGCAAAAAAAACTGTTGTTTTATTGGTTATCCTACACTTAAAATAATACGTCAGGAGAAAAATCTGTCAAACCGGTTTCAAATCGATTTGACTAATTTTTAACAAATTTTTAGTTGAAACATTGATTTAAGCAAAGATTTTAGTTATCTTCATTTAACAAATACTAAAAGTACACAATACTCAGTACTTTAACTAATTTTGAGTGTTAATTTTCAAAATTATTTTAAACAAATTTTTAAGAACCCATTCGTTAAATTTTACAAAATTTATTGTTAAAATATAATATGTTGCTGTTATTACCCGGTAGATGGCGCCATCAATGTATCTGAAGTTTTAAAGATGGCGCTATTTTTTACCTCCCGATTTTTTAAAATGGCCGATGTCTGGAAACCTAAGAGAGATAGAGCAAAATTTATAAAAATTTCGACCCCTAACCGTACAATACCCAATATGTACCTTGGTGTGGCCTTGGACCCTCGGGAATTTTTAATCAAAATTTGCCACTTCATAAAATAGCCCATATCTCGGAAACTAAGAGAGATAGAGCAAAACGGACATAATGTTTGCTCCACTGTAGTGCCTTTATATGCCGTCAGATGATATGGACTAGGGCCAGGGAGGGTCCGAGACCCTAAATTTAGATAAATTCTACGACTCAGTATAATTACAGATAAAACTGTAGTTTTACAAATTTTTTATTAAAAATTTTATTTAAATATTTGTTAAGAGCATTTTTTTTTGCTTGTTTTTACTTCCCAGCAAAAACATGGTAATGACAGGTCATTACCATACGGATTACCAAGTAATGATAGGTCATTACCTTTTACATTACTTTAGAATACAAAATAATGACTTACCAATAATAAGTTATAGAAGTACTTATATATTCGTGCAAAGTAATCACTTACTGGTAATTGATTAAATAAGTACTGATTAAGTCTTTTATGTTAACATTTTATTTATAAATTTGTTTTGAACTAAATTTTCCAAGGTAAAAAGTTTTATTTTGCCAGTATGACCAACTATTTTGAAATGTAGGGTAACCACTTATTTTCTTACTTCTGAGTAACCACTTATTCTATCTTCGTGAGTAACTACTTATTCTTTCACTATGGGTAACTCGTTATTCCCACTTTTTTTGTAAGCGAGAGGGTAATGACCACCCATGAATTTTTGGACATCGCGAACAAAAGTAATGTTGCGAGTAAATAGCCTGGTAAGTAGTGAAACCCTCTGTGTGCTACTTACTCGCTTAATTACTCGGTAATGTCTGTTTTTGCTGGGTTATTTTGTAGATTTGGATACTTTTGCTATTTTTTCTTCAAAAATAGAGCAAAATAGTTTTTCTCATAAAAGCGCTGATTTAAATTTTTAATGAAGACCAATTGTTTTTTTTCGTTTGAGCTTTTGTTAGGAGCTTAAAATATTGTTTTTATAGCTTTTTTTTGTTTGCTTGTCGTGTCATTGGCGCGCAAAATGGGCCGAAAAAACAGTAAAATTTGCACAAGAAAGGCAAAAATAGCACGCTTATTCCGAAAATTTTAAAGTATAGTAGTTGATTTAAGTATTTTTCTGAATGTTTAAAACAAAAATACAGTAATGAAAGAATTTACTGTTGAACTGCTAAAGTGCAATCGGCGTAAATTAGTGTGATTTTTAAAGACTGAAATTTTCGTTGCAATAAAAAAATGTGAAATTTCATTTTTACCAACATAAAAAAATATTAATTTATGTCAATTTTTTCCAAAAAAAATATTAGCAAAGATTGAGTTTTTCCTGAATTTTTTAATGCAAAGTCTAAAAAATAGACAAAATGGCTTTTTTGGTAAGGACTTGTGAAAATGGCATTTTTACAAAATGAGTGGAAAAATGGCAACAGTGGCAAATTTAAAGGCAAATGCCAAAAAAAAACTTGCCTTGCTAATATGTAATGTAGGCCTCTTCTTTTTTACATCTAAAGTCCATGAAAACACTTTTTTACCCATTGCAATAGTAATTTTCAGAATGTTTTGACAACGCTTCGCTAACATTTCCAAAAAGATACGCCCAACCAAATATCGAAGTTATTTCAGGATTGGGAAAGCACTTACTTCACCATTGTTCCACTTATTTGACAAACGCTTGTACCACCAGCTTGTAAACCGTTGTACCACCATATTCATTAATTTGCCAACACTTTGCCGTTCAAATTTTTCTACCTGTGTATTTGTTTATTTTTCTGACTAACTATATTAAAGTCAAATAATAACAATGTTTTATTGTACAGAAATTTTTTCGAATCCAATTTAAAAGCTGAATAACTATAATTTTATATGTCTGCATGTTGTGCTAATGTTGGCATCATTGAGATTTTTTAGTAAAGTTAACAAATCCCGGATTGTAAAGTATAATGTGGATTCCAAATCTTTTGAAATAAAAACATTCTTTTTACCAAAAATTTGTTGCATTCACTCAAAAATTTAACTCCGTGACACTTACGAAATATCCACTTTCTTAAAAAAAAGTTACATAAAAAAATAATACATAACAAACGTTAGGCATTGGAGAATAGACAAATCAAAAAAATTCTATAATACCTACATTGACCTTTTAGGGTTAAGCAATATACTTTTTTATTGCTTTCAGTGCTTTTCGTTTTTGAACAAAAAGTACTCAAATAAGTATTTTAAAATACAATATTTTAGAACGTATTGTTGACAACTTATAAGAAGTTCATGAATTCTAGTGTTTAAGTATGTAGTAAATATTTAAACAGCTTTGTGGCCACTTTAAATATATTTGTCGTATTAAATTTAATTTTATTTCATTTTCACTTTTGTTTGCTCAAAAACTTTAAAAAATGAAGTCAGTGGCAATGCAATTTGTACAAATTTTTTTTAAATTTAAATTTATTGTAGAAAAGTGTAAGCAATCAATTTTAACGCTATGAAGTTTTAACTTTTGGAAGTTTATAATTTTTAAATTTAGCCTTTAGGTTTGAGTTATATGGTTTTCTTCGGAAATTAATCAACTTGTATCTCCTCGAGATTTTTTGAGGTATACTTTGGGATTTGTCGTCGGCTAAGTTAGTTCAGTCGTGTCCGGAGTCTAGTAGATGATTTTTTTGTGGTTTACAAAAATTATTTTTATTTAGTTGTTAATTAATTACACAGCACAACATCAACAATCGGACATGCGATATATCAATTCTGATAGATTTAAAATTTTAAAATTAGCTCTACTTTTTAAAATATTCGCAATTTTAACTTTTAGTAAAAAGACAGTTTTTTTAATTGCTTGTTTAATCATATACTTGAATAAACCACGGATAAAGTTTAATAAAGTTTTAAAGTATAGACTTTGGGCTTTCAGAACCATATTAACTTATTTTGATTAGGATATCATTGAAATTAAAGTCAAAACTTCTATTTTGTAAATCTGATAAAATCCCTCAATCGGATTTGAAAAATTTTGACACATGACGTTAAGTCATGTTCAACTAAATTCATTTCATCAAAAGAATCACAACTTCTGCGTTAACATTTTTTGAAAATTCGATCTGAATTATAAATTTCATATCTTTTTTATTTCAAATTAATTTTGCACGAATTTACTATGGCAAAAGGAAATAAAGTACATTTTTGAAAATGCATATTTTAAAATTTTTTAGAAACTTGCACTTCGATTGCCCAAAACTTTGTTGGTATTGATTAGAAAATATGTATGTTACATATTTGAGTGGTTTCGTCTGAGTTGTACAACTTAAGATTTGTCACAGCCTCCTTAATTTCTAGGTATTAAAAACATCAACAGTTTTAGTAAATTTTTTCGCAAAGTTAAAAAAGAAACTACGAAAATTATTTGAAAAATTAAGTAGCCTGTGATGTTTACTAAAGGTATGAATTCAAATACTGTATATTCATTTCGCCATAGGCTATTTTTTAACTAAATCGTGGAAAAATATAAATTTCTACTTCAAATGGACGTATAGGGAATATTGTCGCAGCTGTCCAAAACCTGCAATATATCAAATTAAAGGGCGTATTTTAACGTATTAAAATTTTTTTACTTACTTTCAATTTTGTGTTTTTTTTTTTTAAAGATTGTTACAAAATTTCATTTTGGTACAAAAATGTCTTTATAAATATTTCTTAAACAAAAGCTAATCTAAGTTCATACATACATATTCGTGATCTGCATCCCAAAGTCTATAAGAAATGATGTGTCGCAATCCCTATGTATCATATTTTTCTTATTTTGTTATAATATGTTATTAACTAAATCCAAATACAATGTATTTTACAAATCGTCGGCTTATTATTGGTTTGACCCATACGCCAAAAACTTATTATCGAGAAAAACGATAAAAATGATTTACGTTTTGTCATTTTTGTATGCAAAATGGGCAGGTAGATCAAATTCGATAAAGTATGTCTCTGATATGATACGAGATAGTTAGAAACGGATTTCGGAATTAAAAAGAGGATATTTACGTTATATGTAATCAGAGCTTTGAAGAATTAATTCCTCTTTGAGTGAATTCACTACCAATCGAATTCAATTTTCCCTAGAATTGAATGAATTCATTTTCTTAAGTAATTCACTGAATTGAATTTGTTGCTGTTCATATAAAACTGAAACACAAACATATATACTTAACCTGTTCATATATTCAACCGAATTCTGGTGCTCTAATTTATAATCAACATTACGAGAACATTAAATCCGTTGTATCATCTGCCCAGCCAGATGACTCAATTTTTGTGTTTGGTGACTTTAACTTGCCCTCAGTTTCTTGGAAGCTCTTACCAGATTCTTTTTATTATACTCCTACAAACGCAAATGATTGGATCGATGTCTTTTTTAATAATCTCTATGACTTGTGCCTTTTCCAATTTAATGGTGTTTATAACGAATATGGAAAACTGTTAGATTTGGTGTTTGTGAATGAACCTACTGACTGTTCATTAACTCGAGCTATTTCAATTTCTAGACCTGAGGATCGTTACCATCCTACCATTGAAATTACTTGTAATACTCCATTTGTTAAACGTAAAACCATAGTGAATATTGAAAAAGTCTACTGCTTCAAACGAACAAATTACAACAACTTGAAATATCTTCTAAGTAATACAAATTGGCTTGATAAGTAATATATCTCAAATGGCAGACCATCTTCCATCGATTCTATGATTAATACTTTCTATAAAACTATTTTTGAATATTTAGATGAATGTGTTCCGAAAATCACTGTGTTTAAACAGTCAGGCCTTCCCTGGAGCTCAAGACAGCTATCCAGACTAAAAAATATAAAAAACAAATTTTACAAAAAATATAAAAAATCCGGATCATCTTGTACTTATGGTAAATATTCTGTATCACGTGCCGAATATAATTTACTAAACATGAAGCTGTACAATAATTATTTAAACGATATGAAGGTTAAATTTAAAATTGATCCTAAGTCATTTTATAAATTCGTAAATTCAAAACGGAAATCTACAGGATTTCCAAATACAATGAAGTACTTAAATCATGAATCTAGTAATGGTTTATTAATAAGTAACATGTTTGCTGACTTCTTTGCAACTACATATTCTGATGCTCAACACAACAACTCCAATAATTACCCTTACGCGATTGATGAACACCAGGCAATATCATTTTCTCCCATTATAACTTCCCAAATAGTAACCAGTTTGAAAAGCGTAAAATCATCCTTCCACAGTGGACCTGATGGTGTTCCAAGCTGTATATTAACTAACTGTGCTAATGCTTTTGCCACACCTTTATCAATAATATTTAATTTATCAATTAGATATGGCTACTTTCCTCAATTGTGGAAAGAATCTTACATAATTCCGCTATTTAAGTCTGGAAACAAATCAAATGTATCAAATTATAGAGGTATCGCTAAACTAAGTGCTATCCCTAAAGTAATTGAAAAGTGCATAACTGATTGTATCTCTCATCAAGCATCTTCATTACTGTCACCTTTGCAGCATGGCTTTAAAAAAGGTTGCTCAGCAATGACAAATATCTTATAACTTACCACTATTGTAAATAATGGATTTAATAATGGTCAATTAACGGACGTTATAAAAGCTTTTGATAAAGTCAACCATAGTCTTCTTCTTAGTAAACTTTCACTAATGGGTTTAACTAACAACAGTCTTCGCTGGCTGGAGTCATACCTTATCTGTAGGAAGCAAAGTGTTCGTTTTAATAATACAACATCCAAGGGCATCATCGTCAATTCTGGAGTACCGCAAGGAAGCCACCTTGGTCCAATCTTATTCTCTTTTTTTATAAATGATTTGCCGAGTGCAATACACAATTGTAATGTATTAATGTATGCCGATGATGTAAAAATCTTCTTAAGCTACAAAAAACCTTCGGAAATGCTCTATATATGCAGTTATAAAAGTTATCAACTTGACTTGGATAACTTTAATAACTGGTGTAATATTAATCTCATGAATCTTAATTTAACAAAATGCAAGCACATGCGTTTTTCCAGAAAATGGAATTCTCTTGGTTTCTAAACTTTGGATGACAGCCAACTTGAATTAGTCAAAGAGATTTTAGATCTTGGTGTTTTACTTGATTCAAAATTAGATTTTATAAAACACATTACGTCAATGATAAACAAAGCTCGTGGAGTACTTGCTTTTATAAAGCGTTGGGCAAAGGAGTTCACTGATCCTATAATTACAAAGCAGTTATACACATCTTTGGTAAGACCAATCATCGAATATGGTTCTATTATCTGGGATCCTGATTATGATGTTCACATAAATCGAATAGAATCTGTCCAAAAACAATTTTTATTGTTCTGCTTAGGGAACTCAACTTGGAACCCTTCTGAAGCTCTTCCATCCTATTCAGTTAGACTTGAACGGGTTAAATTGCCTGTACTAGAAAGACGAAGAAAAATGCTTAACATTACGTTTTTAGTTAATTTGCTTAATGGTAATGTTTGTTCTGAATTCCTGCTTAATAATGTTAAATTTAACGTTCCGCAACGATCAACTCGCAATTTTACACCATTGTATCTTCAGGTCTTTCAAACAAATTACGCAAATTCTGATCCTTTTCGTAGAATATGCAGAGAGTTTAATGAGATGTATAATTTTATTGACTTTTCTTTAAGTGTTAGTGTCATTAAACGTAGTATTATCTTGTTTTTAAATACATAGCCTTAATATTGTTTGTAATTAAATTAAATAATATTGTTTGTAATTAATTTAAATAATATAGTCTGTAAGGATTTAAAATCCATAGACTTAACTAAATAAATAAAAAAAAAAAATTCGTTCAACTGAACGCGTTCATCAAACAACAAATTCAAAGAATTAATTCCATTGCAATAGTTCTCTTTATTAAATCAAATGAATTAATTCACTGGTGAACGCGTTCAATTTTATAAATCGAACGGAAAAAAGTGAATTAATTCCTTACTGAATTAATTCACCACAGAATTCATTCAATTTCATTTTCGTTCAGTGAATTAAAAAAAAAAAATTACGTTCAGTGAATTAAAAAAAAATAAAATTACGTTCAGTGAATTAAAAAAAAATAAAATTACGTTCAGTGAATTAAAAAAAATTAAATTAAGTTCAGTGAATTAAAAAAAAAAAAAAAATACGTTCACTGAATTGAAAAAAAAAATTACGTTCACTTAATCGAAAAACAAAAATTACGTTAAATAAATTTGAGCTATCGCGCTGCTCAAGTCTCGCCGTGAGCGTGAACTACCGCTCTGCTCAGTCACGGTAACCGCAGTGAGCGTGAACTATTGTTCTGCTCAGCAATGTTCCGTGAGAGTGAGCTTTCGCTCTTCTCAGTCACATTCATCACCGTGAGCGTGAATTATCGTTCTGCTCTACCCCAATACAAAGTACTGTAGTTTGCTACTTGTCCGACTTCTGCTGGCTATAAAAATAAATGTTTGTGTCGTGTCAACTTGTTACGTGTTAAGAACAATTAAATAATCAAGTTTATAACGTGTTATGAAAAAATGTTAAATTGTACAGTGTTTTCTTCTCTTATCGAAATATAAATAGTTTGTAACGGCACGCTGAGAATGCCCCAGCTTAAAAAGTGAAAACATGTCGTTACAATACACTCACAATATATTTTCCCTAACCGATTGAGGTTTATTTAAAAAGTAATAGGTAAAGTTGGTTTTCAATTGAAGAATTAATTAAAATACATTGAAACATATTGTTTAACTTTTTATATTCGTCAATAAAAAACAAACCAAAAAAAATATGTATCGTCTGTAGGAGTTGTTATTTTCAGTCAAATATTCTCTTTTTTAGATTTCTATTTTTAGAAAAAATAATTTAAATAATTTCGTTATTTTCTGTTTTAAAACAAAAAATTCAAATATTTTCGATTTTCTTTTTTGTTAAAATAGTTTGTTTATATACAAAATTATTTCAATTCAAATTACAAGAAATTCTTTTCTCATACACACAAATATAGCCAATAAATATATGGGTGAAATCAAAAAATGTGATAAATTTTTGGGCCAAATTTGTGAGAAGCATAAAGTGTTAATATTTCGGTTTTTTCTTAATGGAATCAGTAAGTTTAGTCATTATAAACCTTATTGCAAAAAATCTCTTCTACAAGTTGTCGCAATAACTTTTTTTGCACAATTTTAATTTCTTTTTGTTGTAACGGAGTTTACATTTCTGCAAGCAAAAGATATAACAAAAAAAATTGCGTACGAATTTTCTTCAATTTATTAGTTTTTCGTATTTGGGTTTTCAACTTGCTTTCCAATGATATATAATTTGTGTTTATCATATTGGCGGTTTCGCGAATAAAAATACAATTCATTCCGCGAAAAAAAAAATTTTTTTTTGTAATTTTGTATTTTTTTTTAAATCCAAACAGCGGTTGCGCAGTTACAAAATAATATATTAAAAACATAACAATTTACGATCAAAACATTCTTAAATTGTGTGAAACAAATTTAATTTGTCAACCTAATGTCAGTAATGACTCGAAATATCGATTCAAAACCAATGAAATGCAAAATCAATCGTTTTTCGCTCCAGCAGCTTAGGGTAAAAAATTTATAACTTTTTTTGATTTGACGCAAAATTATTATTTGAATCGTCTTTTGACGCATAAATATTAGTTGAATCACCTCTGTTTATGGTTATTTTAAAATATTTTAAACATTTATCTACATTTATTTGAATGAAACCTGATGAAAACAATTGTGGTTACGGAGTTTACAGTTACGGAGTTTACATTTGGTTACTTTTTTCGTTTTCTTTCTGAAACGCTTTGTCAGAATTTTTTTTCCGAAACAAAATCGCTTGATGCCTACAAGGTGAATCCAAATATGACATTGTTTTTCTTACTCGTTAAATAGTTGTGTGTAAAAATTAG
This sequence comes from Leucophora obtusa, assembly GCA_949987735.1. NCBI lineage: Eukaryota > Metazoa > Arthropoda > Insecta > Diptera > Anthomyiidae > Leucophora > Leucophora obtusa. The sequence continues at coordinate 105,366,336 of OX465299.1, read as the reverse complement.
GAACGGAGTTTACAACATTTTTTCAAATCTTATTAAAGACATCCTTTTTCATCTCGAGAATGTTAAATGCTGCAGAAAAGCTTCAAGTATGTTATACTGGATGATTACTTACAGTCCAACGATCATTTGAGTATAAATACCATTATACTTTTCGCAATATAAATAATAGATAACTCCAAAATTCTGGTATATGCATTTTTATCAAAAATTATGACGAAAAATCGTTACAGAGTTGAAGTCGTGATAGCTAAGATATACGAAAAAGTTTGTAAAATGTATTAATTTTTATTAAAAACGGCACTTTTCCTCTTCATAAAAATCCTTACAGTTAATGTTTAGCTTCATTGGTTATTAAAATATAAGCTATTAAAGTTAAAAAACCTTATGAGTTATGTGTTACGGAGTTTACATTTGGCCTATAAAATTGGTCACAAATTTTATGTATTAATCAAAAATTGGTCAGATTGTTATAAATTTTGTAAAACAGGTGACAATGCGTTGATATATATCGAAATATGTAACTCAAATGTAATCCATGCATTAGAAATTCGGTGGCTACACGGTTTTTATCACATTTTTTGATATCACCCATATGTGTTGTGTATGATGTAGTGCTTCGAAAATTATACAAAAAAAAAAACTTTCAAATATGAAAAAACAAACCACAAAATCGTTTTTTTGTTTTACATTTTGTCAGTTAAAAATTTATGTTTGTTTTAGTAGACTTTTGAATTATTTTTATTTCTTTTATGGATTGTTTAAACAATTTTTGAAAATAAATAACAAAATGGCTTGCATATAATGAAAAATCAGTAGTCCTTTTTTAATTGCGTTTTCAATTAACTTAATATGTATTTTAGATTGTTTTTAAGGATAAAATATCGTGAGTGTAGGAATTAATTTTAATTAGAGACTATAAAAATAGAATTATACAATATTTTTGAAAATTTGTAGTCAAACAAATTTTGGGCTAAAAAATTCGTCAGAAAAAAGTTACAAATAATTTATAGAAAACAATATAAACAGGCCCCAGAAATGTTTTAAAATTTTCGAAAAAGATCTCAACATATTTGCAAATTGTTAAAAATCAATGGACGTATTTGTCTTTACTTCGCGACTGGATTTTAGGTGGCACGCGACGTTTTGTTGGTTATTTTCAAAAAATTTAAACTATTAGGAGACCAGCAAAAAAATCAGTTATATGTTTAATTTCGCTACAAACATGTGTGGTTTAACTCCATAATGTTAATGGTGAAATTTTTTATAGAGCTTGTAAATCGTCTTTTAAAATTAATAAAACTCTGTATTGCCACCATTTTTTGTTTAAAAAAATATGGTTAATACAGAACTCGCAAATTCGATTATCAAAAAATTCTAGGAAATTTTCTAAAATTCTACATTGAAAGAAGTTTAAATGTTTCGACGACAAAATGCCTCATAATCGGAGAAATAAAAAGTACCAGAAAATTGCACAAAATTGGAAAACAACTTGTAATAAAATTGGATATAAAAAATTAAGTTGTTTTTTAAAGGGAAAATAGGTCTTACGAAATAATGAAATAAATGCTGAAAATAAGTTTCATAATCAAATAACTCCCTTTGAAATTTGAAATTGGATTTTGATCGTGTTTCGCAGAGCCATTTCATCTGAATTAGAAATTTCTACGTTCAAATCCATAATATTCGCTTTTTATTCATTATTATGGTGATAAAAACCGCGCGATTTATTTTAACAAAATCAAATTTTTGCCCGAAGCACATTTTTTATCTAGTTTCTTACGTACTTAAATAATTTAACTTTTTTTAACAATATGAAATAACCACCAAAAATGGAATCATCCCCCAAAAAATTAAAAGGGAATAATGTTCAAACTGTTTTAATTTTATTTCATTGGGGATGTTTTCATAATGAAATAATATTTAAGATTAAATAAACCCCCAAAAATTAAATAACCGCCAAACATTTTTACGTATTTCTTGGATGTTATTTAATTTTTCCCTTTGGGGGTTATTTCATGGGGGTTATCCGTAGCGCTGATAAATATGGGTGAAATCAAAAAATGTCATAAGTTTTTTGGCCAAATTTGTGAGAAGCAAAAACGGTTAATAATGCAAAGAATTTTCTTCAATTTATTAGTTTGTCGTATTTGGGTTTTCAACATGCTTTCCAATAATATACAATTTGTGTTTATCAAATTGGCGGTTTCGCGAATAAAAATACAATTCATTCCGCGAAAAAAATTTTGTTTTTTTAATTTGTATTTTTGGTCCTTTTAAATGCTTTTCAAAATTATAAAAAATTTTTAAATCTAATCAGCGGTTGCGAAGTTACAAAATAATATATTAAAAACATAATATTTCGCGATCAAAAAACTCCTAAATTGTGTGAAACAAATTTAATTTGTCAAATTAATGTCAGTAATGGCTCAAATATGCCATTGTTTTTCTTACTCGTTAAATAGTTTGGTGTATAAATTAAGAAGGAAGTTTACAACATTTTTTCAAAACTTATTAAAGACATCCTTTTTAATCTCGAGAATGTTACATGCTGCAGAAGAACTTCAAGACTGTTATACGAGATGATTATTTAAAGTCCAACGATCATTTGAGTATAAATAACATTATACTTTTCGCAATATAATTAATAGATAACTCCAAAATTCAGGTGTATGCATTTTTATCAAAAATTATGACGAAAAATCGTTACAGAGTTGAAGTCGTGTTAGCATAGATATACGAAAGTGTTTGTAAAATGTATTAATTTTTGTTAAAAGGGTTACTTTTCCTCTTCATATAAATGTTAGTTAATATTCAGCTTTATTGGTTATTTAAATATAAGCTATTAAAGTTAAAAAACCTCATGAGTTACTGGTTACGGAGTTTACATTTGGCCTATAAAATGCGTCACAAACTTTATGTATTAGCCAAAAATTGGTCAGATTGTTATAAATTTTGTAAAACAGGTGATAATGCGCTGATATATATCGCAATATATAACTCAAATGTAATCCATGCATTAGACATTAGCTGGTTACACGGTTTTTATCACATTTTTTGATATCACCCATATGTACATCTACGATATTTTAAAGGAAATTTTCCAAATTTAAAAAATTTTTAAAAAAGAACTTTTAAAAGACAACTAAAATTAAGGTGGCACGCGAGAAATTTTTACAAAAAAATTTGTCCGTTTCTGGCACGAAGCGAAAATGTCTTACCACCCCTGCTATAGAACAAGTGAGACTTAAGCCCAAATTAATTGGAAGTATCGTAAAAAAAGTAACGTAGCACGTAGTGTTTGTCTTAAAAACTCCTCGGAAAAACACATTAAGAAAAACTTAGCTGGTGTTTCCAGGTGATATTTTTCTTCAGACGAACGAATAAACAGTAACGAAATATATACACTCATTGAAATAAATCTGTAAAAATAGCAGAAAAAGCAACTAAAAATTAGTTAAAAATGATGCTGCGGAAAACATTGTTAAATAAGCAGATATTTTTTATAAATAGTAGTAAAATAAGAACAGCAAAAATAAAGCCGTTAAAACTGTTTAGAGAATTTTAATTATATTTAAGTTAACTTTTAGTTAATTGAAAATGACAAATTGTACTGTAAAACCTGCAGAAAATTTTGATAAATATTAGGAGACTAAAAATATCAAAAAAAAAAAAACTGTTTTATCTAAAAAAAAATGTTTTATTTTTAAGCTAAATTTTGTTGAATGCAAATAGCAGTCTATCCTGTTAAATTAACAGAAATATTTGCTGAAAAAATTGCCAACAGCTGTTTTCAAAAGGCTTGATTTATATTTTCATTTAAAAAAAATGGAAAAAAATCTTCCAACATTTTAAATTTTTTGGTGATTTTTTAGTCTACTAATTATTTAGCAAAAATTTTTGCTTATTTTAGCAGGTTAATTTGTTATTTTCTATTAACAAAAATTTAACTCAAATATAACTAAAATTATGTATATTTAATAGTTTTATTTTTGCTGTTCCTATTTTATTAATATATAGCAAAAATAGTCTGCTAATTTAGCATTTTTAACTAATTTTTAGTAGTTTTCACTAAATTTTTTTAAAGACTTTTTTCTATTAGTGTACAATAAAAAACCAAATGCGTGCAGTTACTGATTTGTTTCATGACGAACGTCTTGTAGAAATCTTAACCCCCGTTAAGAAGTTGGATCATGTATACAAATTTATGTAATATTTTTATTATTTTAAAACTTTTGTAAATTTTTTTTATACGAGAATTTCAAATAATAACTTTCTATTTTAATTCGCATTTTTTTTTTAATTCCGGGATTTCCGGGAATGCAAGATCTGGAAAATGCTTAATCCTGGGATGCATTCTGGCTTTAAAGTTTTTACTAATTTTATTAATCGTATGATATTTCTTAATGTATGTTTATACTGATATAATCAAAAACAACGGGTTTCAAAAAACGATTAACATGGAAATACAACAAATATGAGAAAAATTTTCTTTATTTTTCAACATAGTCTCCTTTTAGCCCGATATACTTTTCCATCGATTTTCAATAGCTTCGATACCCTGTTTACAGTAAGAACTGTCTAGCTTCTCAAAATAGCCATCAACCGCATACTCCACATCTTAATTGTTGGCAAATCTTTAACCACCGAGCCATTTTTTCAAAAAATAATCCGATGGAGCTAAATCTGGCGAATAAGGTGATCCATGCTCGTTGATTGAATCGAGTAGCAAATCAATATTATTTGTTGGGATTAGCATAACCTCTATATCTTCATATACAATAAATTATTTCATAAAATATAAAAAATGCACGCAAACATAAACATAACCTAGAAAATTTGGTTGGGTTGTGCGTATTTTTTTTAAATTCATTTCGATTTGGGAAATTTAAGCACGTGTTCCCTGTAGGACGGTACTTGTTGGAAATTTCATCTGGTGCGCGATTCAAAAGCGGAAGTCTTTCTCTTAATAAACTATCAAGACTGTGCCTGTGGCTAGGAACATGATATTTTAAATATATGTTCCTTAGAGTATGCACTGAGAGAATTGTCTGTATAATATTAATGAATTTTTGTATAAAACCAATAAAGTTTCATTGGAATTCGTCCATTGAAACATTTCACTGAATTAATGGAGTTTTTCATAAATTGTTGTCATACATACCCCTCATTCAAATTTCATTTTATTTATCAAGTTTCATACAATCAATGCAGAAGTTTTAATAAAGCTAGATTCATAAAATTTATGAAGCTTTTTCATTAAATTTAAGAAATTTTTCATTTACTTTGTGAAGAAAACATCATTAGTTTACTGAAATTTTTTTACGGATTTTTCGTAATTTTACATTATTTTCTAGTTTTTTGAATAAAATGGACGAATTTTATTTGAAAATTGGGGGCTGTTGTAGACCGATTTTCGATATGTCTTTTTTGGTTTCTAGCGGACTAAAAAATGATGTCCTTAAAGTAGAGACACTTTAAAATTGTTTGCCTACTTCTTTTAAAAAAATCAAAAAAAAAAAAAAACAAAAAGAAAAAATTATAAATATGGGGTTTTTTATATCGTTATATGAAATTAAAAAAGCCGTAAGTTACAAAAAAATCAAAATCGACTTTTTGATTGATTGCCCAAAGTGCAAGCGCAGAAAAAATAAATCCTCAAAGCCGTAATTTTCATAGATCTGTAAATAATACAAAATGTTTCTCCGAAAACTAATTCGATGACAAAAGATAAGCTTAACCTAAAAAAATGTTGAAAAATTTGGTTTATTTTTTATTTTTGGAAGTTTTTTGCTTCTCCTGTAAATTTTTGCAAATGTAACTTAAGGCTTTTTTGTTTTCATATGACGATATGTAATATTTTCAACCTTAGACCAATTTTAGTTTCGAAAACATATTACCAAACAATTTCTGAATCGCAACAATATCATAATCTGTTTTTATGCAATTAGATTTCAAAAATGCTATACTGTCCATAGCCAGCAAAAGGGCATAAAAAGGCCTTAGGTTAAATTAGACGTGCCATAACGCCATAGCCGTAACCATAACGCCATAGCAGACAACCAAAATTCAATTGGTTTCTATGGTTACGGTTATGGCGTTATGGCATGTCACCAATAATCGTATACATTGTAGCCCATAATATTGGTTTGAACAGCTGTTTTATATGGTTATGGTTATGGCACGTCTAATTGAGCCTTTAAACAAGAAAACACAAGGTAAAAATTAGTATTTTATATATTTTTAAAATAAAAGGCTGTAAGTTAGTTAAATATTGAAATCGAAAAAAGTCAAAAATTAATATGAACAAAAATGGTACTCATATAATGTAAGGAAATATTTTCATGATTTCAAAAATGAGATCGCTTCTAATCTGCTGAACGTGAATCGAATCAGAGCCATTTTGTTGAATTTTAAACCTTCAAAAAATTAAAAGTAAAAAATCACGTTATTTTTGACGTAAAAATGTTTGTAAAACCCTGCAAAGTCCATTTTTGTTGTTAATTTGGGAAATTTGGAACATAAAAGGGAATTGGAAGTAGACATGACAAAAGGAATCATGTTTGTATTGATTTCTTTCTGGTTTAGGTATAAAATACATTAAAAAAAGTTGGACCTTAACTTTTTGAATGTTATAATAGTATAATTTTTAAAAAACGTTTCAAGTTAGATGTAGCCAAACTTTTTGGATGATAAAAAAATGAGATTGTTTAATGAAAAATGCGCGATTTTTCTATTTTCTTATTGTGGAAAACTGAAGAGTTGGAGTGATGCCCACGAAACAATTGTATTGTCTATCATGAAAATTATCAACCTTTTTTGAAACAACAAATAAAATCGAATATGACAATATCATATTAGAGTTTGGATTTGAGGTAGAACAATATTCAAACTAAATATATATATTTTTTTCTTTGGAACATAAACGACACACATAAATTTAAATAAATAAATATGTTAAAGCATTAATAACTTTTTATTTTCTAATTTTATTTTCCATTTTTGTCATCAGAAAATCACAAAAATTACTGAGGGTTCAGGGCATTTTCCATGTTGTAAAGCCGAACCAAAAAAATCTTTAAATGCATTTGGGTTTCAACAGGGGAACCCACCTCCCTGGCTACGGCCGGAATTGTATGTAAATTCATTAGGGTGTCCCGATAAAGGGTTTCCTTTTTATGTTATTGAAGTAATAGCATACAAACAATGCGAATTCGCAAAAAATGTATTTTTTGCAAAATTGATAACAAAGGTTGCATAACAACAAGTTTGTTACTCGTATAAGAAATGTATTTAAAAAATGTTGATGGAGTAACTTTAGTCGACTATTACGTTTTAAATATTACTTTCTACCTACACCCAGAAAACAGATTCAGTTCTGATAACTGCATTTGTAGCCAATCGCATTGTTCGGTTGTGGTAGCCGAATTTTTCAGTTGTGGCAACAGAAAACCAATTGAGACAGGACTAATTTGACTATGGCAACAGAATTTTAGTTGTATCAAGAATAATTCGGTAGCCACAACCGAAAAATTCATTTGATGCAACTGAACCATTCGATTGGCAACAAATGGGGTTGTCAGCACCGAATATGTTTTCTGGGTGTACATACCTGTTTCTACCGGGACACCCTTCTATATATGTATAGATACAGATTCCTAAATCTATATACCGAATAAAAACAGTCGAAATGATTATGTATGTACAATATGAATCAATGTATCATTATTGCATCCTATCCATGACCATAATCATGCATCATTTATTGTCAATAACATTTAAATATGGACAATACAATCTGCATGGATTTTGTAATGTCCCTTGTTATTACAATTTTCAATACACAGAGCCAGAAAAACAAAAACGCACACACAAACACAAAAACATTCACTTCAATTCCCTCAGTACAATAACAACAAGGATAATAATGCAAAGTTGCATGTTGCACAATATACACACACAAATACCGGAAACGGAAATAGAAATACCAGTTAAAAAAAAGTAGAATAAAAGGAATACAACTGGAACTACCTATAATCATTGAATGTGTTAAGATGTATTCGCATTGTTGTTTAACATTTTCTTAAATTGATTGTACGTAGACAGAGAGAGAGTATGGAACAATGGTAACAACAATTGTTGGTGTTATTGCTGTTTCATTGCATCGCATAATAATTGCACAAAGCAACCGATAGAGAAAATCTACTTTACAACAACGACAACAACCACACCTACTAAATACTTACGACGACAACAGTAGTTAAGAACAACTTGGAAGTAAGTTTCTACATGAATGACTGCTTCCAAGTACAAGTGTTGTATGTGACTCCATTAAAATCCATTGAACAAATGAGAAAATTAAATAGCAGAACTTACAAGCGAATACCAAGAAAAATGGAAAACAACAACAGGTCATTTGTAAGGTAATTTGCTTATACAGTAGACGCTCGCAAATTAGAGCTTTCAGTAATTCGAACGTCCAGAAATTAGAATCAATGTTTGCAATACATTAAACGCTCTGAAATTCGAATTTAAAATTCTAATTTCTCAGCGTTTTTTTTTTGGTTATTTGAATACACAAGAAATCCCCAATTTATTTTTATTCTGTTTGAATAAAGTAAAACTAAAAAGGGGAATCACCAAATTATATATGTTTTTGTCTATTTGTTTTTTTTTTTTTTTGTCGCATTTATGTACATTTTTGGCTAGTTTATTTGTGAAATTTGATACGCGTGTACATATTATTTGGCAGTCTCTATTAAATAGTGAAAGTGTATCATTTAAAATGTTAAATAAACGTAAAAAAAAACACTTTATCATTGGAAACGAAACGAAAAAAAACGTACAGAAATTAGAATAATTCAGAAATTAGAATTGCCTCAAAAACAAAGCGGTTCTAATTTGCGAGCGTCTACTGTATTGAGAATTTTTACAAAGAATGCAATTACTAAGAAAATCACACGAATAAGGGTGTAAACTTTATTAAAAGAAACTCGTTTACCTATATTAATTAATCCCGGGACGGGATTCCCGGGAATCCCGCCCTTTTTTGAATCCCGCAATCCCGGGAATTTTATGCGGGATTTCCCGGGATTTTTTTAGTCTTTAACAGTAGTTTTAGCTAGTTTTATTGCAATTTTAGAAGCTTTATTTAAATTTAAAGCATTGATTTTTGTAAATTAATTTAAATAAAGAATATTTAAAATTAAAAAATACGGTTTAAAATTTAATAAACTGAATTAAGCCAAATTCTTTTTGGATGCCAATTGAGTTTGGTTTAGTTAAACCGAAAAATATTATATTAACAATTACCAAATTTACAAACTAAAATACTTGTCCTTCGGGAATTTTTTGTTCTTTAAGATGATGATATTTGTTCAAATAAAGCAATATTTATATAGGCTGTTTTAAACTACAAGATTCTCGGAAAGATTTTGCAACCTTGCCTTTTGCACGTGTACTGAAGTAAAATCGTACCGAAATTCTTATACTTAGTGTAAACCAGCTTTATACAACATTTCAGCATCATTATTTCAGCTCCAAATACCTCCAATAAACTAGGGATTAAAGTTAAAAAATAGCAATTTTTTCGTATTTTCAATTAACATAAGTATTTTGAGTTTCTTTTACTTCAAATAATTTTATTTAAAGTTCAATTGCTAATCCTTTATTTTAAATATATTTTTTAAATATTATTAATTTTTAAAATAACAAATACATCAGATGCTTTTTCAAATTATTTTGAATTTTTTATATGCTAATTTAAAATGCAACTAAATATGAAAATTAAATAATTTCTTTTTAAGGAGTTGTGGCATAAAAAATTTCTATTCAAGAAAACTAATTAAGGTTATAAAACTATTTAATATTTTAGTGTCTACTTTTATAAAACAATTTAGGCGAATTTGCCTAAAAATTTCTGTGAAAAATGCTCACTTTTAAACTTTTTATAAAACTAATTCTAGACGGATACTTCTGAAAATCTGCATAGAAAAAAACAAAATATCTAGAAATATAAATTTTTGGATTTCATGTATAAGAAATATTTAAGCAAAAAATTGATTTTAGTTCTGACTATAAAACTGGTCCGACACAAGTTTTCACCCATTAACAATTCCAATATATCCTGAAAAAAGGGATCAAAATAATATAACCGTGTCTTTCAATTCGTTTAACAGCTTGAACCGCGATATTAATATTTAGTTAATATATTACTAAGAGTTTTTTTTAATTAGGACGGCCTTCCATATAAATATTTATATTACATAAATACTAATTCATGATTTAAATTGTTAAACGAATTGACCTGGAAAAAGTGGAAGACATGGATATTTAGCCCTCCTTTCAGAACATTTTCTCATGGATACAACCAAAAGATAAACTTTGTCGAACGGTGTTTAACGAAAAAGTAGTTTTTCAAGTACAATATATGTCGAATTTATATATTTTCTAACGAGCGGGAATTCCCGGGATCCCGGGAAATTCCGAAAAAAATCCCGCTGTCCCGGGAAATGAAAAAGTCCGGGAAAAGAAAAACCCTATTATTAATGTTTTTTCCATTTTGCTCATTCTATGAAAGATAGCACAAAATTTTACTGAGCATCTTCCAATTTTACAAATATACGCATACTCTCTATGAAGCATAACGAGATTTCCTTTCTAAGTACCCTGAACATTCAGAAACTTTTGATTTTGTATACACTAATAAAAAAAAGTTTGTTCAACGCGTTCTGAATCAACTAAACAATTGTTTGTTATTTTTACGGAAATTTAGTACTGAATTAAATTTTTGTAGTTTCTATTTAGCCGTATTTTCATAAGTATTTAAACAATTTTGCATGCTCACTTTTAGTTATTTGCATTTCTTAATTTTATCACTTATAGAAAACATGGTTTTCTATTGTTGGTTATACACAAATATATGTTACAAATTTGCTAGATCTGTCGAAACAACAGGGTAGTATTTTGGAAGATGACAAAGCAAAGTTGCTGTTCTTGTTATTTTTGTTTCTTCTTTGACATTTTAAATGTTGAATAACACTCCTAGGCGAGAACAAGAAATTCTCACTGATGTGAGTTCGTAATTTAACCTATCAAATATTTCTAGAAATTCTAAAAAGTTTGTCAACTGACGATTTGATTGAATTGGTTAAAAATTAGAAAATCAGTATGACATTTTGATTAGTAACAAACTCGAAAAGAGGTATGGGCGATAGGTCCAAATATAGAGCGACATCTAAAATAACTACGCTTGTCCTTGGGTCCACCTGAGTTGGCGTATCAAATTTCCTTAAAATATATTTATATTTGAGATCTATATTGCGCACACAAGCCTTTTAGCCAATTTTAAGGGAAGTTTATACAAGCAATCGAATTTAAAAGTGATTCCGAGGCGATCGGTATACTTAAAGGTGGGTCGAGGTCCAATGGTTTTTTTTTATGTTACAAATATCACAATCTGAATATTAAAGGTTTAAAAGAACTAATTCTTTAATTCACTTTTTAGGATTCTTGTGGAATTAATTCGATAGCTTAATTCACAAAAGCTTTAAATTATATGATTTAATTCTATTTTGATTGAATTATAATTGAATGAATCCAAATTTAGCTGAATTCACTTAGAAAAAAGGTGAATGAAAAATAATTTTTTTTATTTATTTAGCCAAAACAAAAATTTTAATTTGCAATTACATGCAAATATTAGCAAAATATAAATGAAAAACGTTTAAAATGTATCTAAAATAAATAATTAGAAGTGCATGATTTGTTATAACTTGCCTGCTTTGGTTTTGATTATGTGTTAGTTTTAAACTACGCTGCACTAATTTAATGATTACAAAATTTTCTCATTCAATTAGTAAAATGTTAAATGAACTCGCGATTTGAATGATTCAGGTTGCGAATTCTTTCAATTCTTATTAAAGCTTATGTATGAATTCTTTAAGAGTGCTTTAACGGGATGGTATATGCAAATTTTTAAAATTTGAATTTATTATTTCGTGAATTAAGCTTAAATCTAATTATGTCTTTTGAAGCTCTTCTCATTATACCCTCTTTAAGTAGTTCTGTAGCGTATAACTGTGAATTTTAAATTTTAAGTTAATAATCTTTGTTATTGAATTCAATACATAAATATACATCCCAAGTAAAAAAAAATGATATGGAGCCATATGAAGTTATATTTAATTATACATAATCTTTTATGTAATTAGATATAATTATATCCGAAAAATGAGAACGTCTTATTGTATCATATTGTATCGAATTGTATACAATTGTATACAAATTGGTACAATTTGATACAATTTTATGCAATTCGATACAATTGTATCCGAATTTTGTCCTCATCCAATTACATCAAATTATATCTTTTTGTATAAAATTATATAAAATGTTATAAAAGTGGACATAGTTTGATACAATTATATCTAAATATTAACCTTATACTTTTTATCATATTATATAGGACCATATCTAACAATATACATACAAAAATTATTTTTTTAAATAAAAAAAAATTTTCAATTACTTTTAATTGTAATGTTCTTTTTTGAATTGCAATTACAAATAATATGTAATTATAGATGAGTTTTTTTTCAATTACAATTACATGTAATTGTGTAATTGCATGTGTAATTAATTACAAAATGTAATGATTAACCCCAGGCCTGCTGGAGATCTTATAATTTCGATAAATCTTCCATTACTTTTATCCTGATTTATCATGACAGTGCAATAAACATGAAAAAAATTACTTTTAATTTAGTAATTTAAAAATAAAGTTAACAACACTGAAATTTTAAAGTTAATAGGATTATGATATACAACCAAGATATAAGAAATCAGACAAGTGTACGTTATAGTATAGGGAATTTCGTATTAAAGCTTCAGTGTTGTTAATGTTATGGGTGCGGTGCGTAGGCCATTTTTGACTCATGCTCAAAAAAAAAACAAATTACTCACCAGAGCTTCGAAAAATTGAATTGAATGAATTCCTAACTTGAATCATTCAAATTGCATGTTCGTTCACCATTTTACTAATTGAATGAAGAAATTTTATTGCCATTCACTTAGTGCAGTGTAGTTTGAAACTAACATATAATCAAAACCAAAGCATACAAGCTGTAACAAAGCATACGATACTATTTATTTCTTTTAGATGAATTTTAAACGTTTTTCATTTGTATTATGCTAATATTCAGCAATTACATGCAAATTTAAATTTTTCATTTGATTAAGTGAATGAAAGAAAACAAATCATTTTTCATTCACCTTTTTATTAAATGAATTCAAGTAAATTGGGTTTCATTCAGTTAGAATTCAATCAAAATAGAATGAATTCATATAATTTAAAGCTATTGGGAATTAAGCTATAGAATTAATTCCATAAGAATGCTATTAGGGAATGAAATTTAACCCAAATTTCATTAATTTTTAAAAAGTGAATGAAAGAATTAAGCCTTTTAAACCTTTGTTACTCACGCACGAGCATTTCGTTTCTTACTCAGCACACATGAGTATATTAAAAACTTACAATCAGAAAATTCTCACGCAAAACAGTAAAAATTACTAAAAACATATGATGCAAAAAATAAACTCACACACGAATCATGCACGGCTTATTCTTACTCACGCTCACGCACGAATCACTTAAGTATAGTAATTATTACTCACGATCACGTGTGAATAACGTGACTCACGAACATTTCGTGTCAAGCGCCAATCCCTAGTAATTACTAAATCTAAAACTAGTTCAAAATCATTTATAACATGGAACCAAATATAATACAACACGGTTTTATATGGACCTTATATATTTTTATATAAAATCACTTTGAAAAGATTCCCTATGTGGGATGATATATGTCTAAGTTATATATGGGTTCATATTCGTCAATATATAATCATAACTAACACAAATTATAAAATATTTCTTATTTGGATCCACTTAGTTTTATATTATTATGTATAGTGTCATACTAAATTATATATAAACGTACATGTAATTATATCTTTTATATGTTACTTTATGTACTTATATATAGCACATACATATATATGTAGGCAAATATGTAATAATATAAAATCACATATGTCTCCATATTAAAACCTTTGAGGAAAAAATATCTAACATATGACTATATAAAAGTATATCTGCTTGAATTTAAAAGCATATGTGGCCATATGTAACTATAAGTTACTATATGCAATTACATAAAATAATATATGATTATATCAAAACTTTTTTACTCGGGATGATACAATTATATGGCCCATTTTTCGGATGACTATATAAAAATCCATATTATTTTTTGAATTGAAAATCAGAATTTTCATTTAAAATTTAGCAAATATTTAAAATTTATCTTAATTTCAATTTCAGAAAATATCAATTATTATTCAGATAGGGCAATTAAAATTAAGATAATATCATTTGAAATGCTGAAAATATCAACTGAAATTCAGAAAACATCATTTAACTTTTAGGATATGTCGATTGAAGTTCAGAAAAAAATCGATTATAGTATAGCAAATATCAATTGATATTTAGAAAACAGCAATTGTAACTCAGAAAAGAACAATTAAAATTAAAAAATCATCAATATATGTAAATTCAAAACAATATCAATTAAAATTAAGAAACCTAACATGTTTCAACTGATATTTTTTAATTTGAATTGTTGTGTTTGAATTTCAAATATTATTTTCTGAAATTCAATTGATATTTTCTAAACTGGAATTGAGGTTTTTTAAATCTAAGTTAAATATTTCTGAATTACAATTGATAATTTTTTTAATATCAATTAATATTTTCTACATACGAATTCATATTTTCTAAATTCCAAATATAAGTTTTGAATTAAAATTGATGTTTTCTAAATTTCAAAATTAAATTCTGAATTTAAATTAATACTTTCTGAATTATAATTAATATTTTCAGAATTACAATTGCAAAAAGTGTAGTATTTGGCATTCAAATGCATTAGAAACTTGAGTTATTAAAAAACACATTGGCTATTGCTTTTTTCAAACGTTGTCAAAGCTACATATATAAATACAAAAGACATGAATAGCTTTTCAAAACTTTTCTTTGCATAATTACACATATAACGTTTTTTTTAACGAAAACCTTTTATAAGAGTTGTAGGCTCACAAAGGTCTTAAACATTTTCAGTCGTTTTTAAGGACAAAGGTGCAAACAGGCGCAATAGAAGCATTCAAAAAATTAAATTAAATTATATCTAGAGTATTCAAAATCGAAAACTGGTTAACCGGGTTTTCCACTTAAAAAAAACCGGCTGGTTTCGGACTTTTGTCTTAATTCGAATAAACTAAACTTTGCATTTAACCGAAACTTTGCTTAACCGCGGTTACGTTTAAAATTGGAGCGGTTAATCACGGTTAACGGTTAATCACAATAAAACATTTTTTAGCTTATTGTATAAAAAAAATTAATTAATTTTAGTCAACGGCAAAGTTATTAAAAATTAAAAATTACTAGATTTTTGCTACCGATATTTTATTCAAATGACTAAATCTTGCATAAATTGGTAGTTCTTGGTATTAAAGTAATGTGCACTGAGAGAATTATCTGGACTTCAGTAATGTATTTCTTCATAGTTTCAATGAAAACTGTCACTGGAACTCATCCATTGAAACTTTTCATAGAATTTATGAAAGAAGTTTCATTAAAGTCAATGTGTATGAAAAGTTCATAAAATTAATGAAACCGTTCAAAGAGTGAATAGATCATTTCACCAATGAATGAATCATTCAGCCATTGAAGACCTTCATAACATTTATGAAACAATTTCATTTATTATTATTTATTATAGTTGCCCTATTAAAAAAGGTTTTCATAAAATATTGTATAATTTGATATAATTATTATGGTTAATGTGATATACATAATATTCTAGCAAAAAAAATATTTTTTTATTTTTTTTTTTAATTTTTTTTTTATTTTATTTTTTTAATATTTATAATTAATTTGTTTAAATTCAATATTTTTTTAATTTTTAAAAATATGTATATATAAAAAAAATAATGAGAAATTGATTTTACTGAAAACAATATTGAATTGGAATGCACCTTCTACACGTGTTTAATAAGTACTTTTATTGAAGAGAATAAAAAACAATATCTCGCAGTAACAAAATGGCAAAATGGTGTTTTTATGCCAGTCAACTTTTATATCAAAGAATAGCTCAGCCGTAGAGCGCCAGACTAGCAATCGCGAGACCGCAAGTTCGATACACGGTGGCGGCAATAAAAAGCTTTTGTAAATTAAAAAAAATATAATTTTTTTTGCGAAGAATTTTTTTTTAACTTTTAATATATGTCAAAAAAGAAGTATATCTAGATCATCAATTGTAGTGCTTTTTCTACTACTTCAGCATGTCTTTTTTTGCTGGGATATAATTGGATATAATTGCATCAATATAAACAAATTTATGCAACTTATACCTAATAACATTGGGTCAATTTCCAGTTCATAGGCAAATTTTGACACAAGTTCATTTCGAACCATTAAAATGACGAATCAAAACATTAGCTGACATTCAACCAGACTGGTCTAGGGTACATTTCAACCAGACTGGGTAGGCATGCCCGATTTAAATTTTTTTAAAAATGTGTTTTTGTAGCTCGAAAATGAAACGTCCATATGTGTCTGTGGGCAAATGCATCAAGAGGTTAAACTGAAAATATTTATCACTTTTGTAATGTATAAGATATGGAATTATATATACGAATATGAGCATAAAGCACATATCGTCGGCTTGCCTGCAAGTAGGGCTATGTGTTTTTTAACAAGTTTTCAGGAGAGCGAAAAAACTGATTTATATTATCATTTTAAGATATTTTATTGACATCATATGCCTTAATGATTCACGACCTCATTTATTAAAATACTCTATTAAAAGAAATCCGGATGTAATATCTATTACAGAGCGGTGCTTGGTTTTTAAGAAAAACTACACAAAACATCTCTTGGAGGAGCCATTTTTCAAAATATGTTCAGTTTGTACACATAACACCTTTTATTCATAGAGAACAAATTTAATGACTTAAAATGTGGAATTTTTGTAAATTTTGGGCATTTATTATGAAACATTGTTATGACCTTTTCCCATCTTTCTGACAACATATGGATTCCAAAGGAACTGATAATTTTTAAGGCTAAAAACGAATCAAGCGAAATTCGGATACCCTTTTCTGAAGTGAAGCGTAGTCCACTGAGAGAGTTCTGTATCGATCGAAACAAATGGTAGTCCGACGGGGCAAGGTCTGGACTATAAGACGGATGAGGCAAAACTTCCCAATCACTACTTTCTTACTTGCAACATTATCGTTATCATAATGGAATATTACGGCTTCATGTTTCCATTTTTCATCGCCAGTAATGATTCGATTCAAAAGTGACTTCTTTTTATGGCGTTCAAGCAGCATTTCGGACATGCTACGTCTTTCAACGTCCATAGGCTTCACCTCGTGTGGTATCGAATTTCCTTGCTTTTGGATGAATCCTGCTGCTCGAAAATGTTTTGAAATTGCTTCTTGAGTGACTTCTATGTTGTTTACACTATTTCGTTCAATGACTAAGTGAGAATAAATGACAGATGTGTACCCTGCAAAATGCTATATAAGTATAAAATACCAGGCTTCTTGAATACCAGCCCAAAGTTCGGTGGAATTTTTGTAATTGTTTTGCGAAACTTTTGTTTTTACATCATTCCATAGATTTTCTATTGGATTAAGTTCGGGACTTTGGGCTGCCCAGTCCAAAACCTTAATTTGTTCTTGTAAAAACCAATCCTTCACTATGTTCGACGAATGTTTCGGATCATTGTCTTGCATAAATGTCCACTTAACTGGCATATTTTCATAGGCAAATGGCTCCATAACATTCTTAAGAATGCTCAAATATTAAAACCTGTCCATTTTGTCCTCTACTTTTACGATAGGCCCAACACCACGCCAGGAAAAAATCCCCCATACCATAATATTACCCCCGCCGTGTTTGAACGTCTTCTGCGTGTACTTAATGTTTAAAGCCTGGGGCCGAATTACGGCATTCGTTAACGAGTGAAATTGGTCGAAAACTGTTTTTTTAATGAGTAAATACGGAAAATATAACAATGAGAACACCATGTTTGACTTTTATATCCGATCTAAGACCGATCTACAATAGCTCCGGCCCAAAAAATTTCATCCAGATTCTCCACTTTCCGAAATAAAAAACTAATTTCGAAAGAAAAATTTCGATCACGAATGCCGTAATTCGAACCCTGGTTTTTTGGGCGGTGCATAAATGATCTACCATCTGGTCTGACACGATTTACCTTCGTTTCATCGCTCCAAAGCACATTTTTCCAAAAGGACAACTCATTTCCTTTGTGGGTTTTGGCAAAATCAATACGTTTTTTAATATTTTTTCTCGAAAGAAGAGGCTTCTTTCTACTTATTCGTCCAAATAAGTTTGCTTCATTCAGTCTTCTTCTTACTAACCTGTCTGACACTTGAACGTTGAATTTTTCCCTGATTTCATTATTTATTTGACGGAAGGACATAAAAGGGTTGAGTTTGCTTTTGCGTACTATATATAGTCCAGTCCATATAAGTTGTAGTTTTACGACGGATTGGCTAACGTTCTTTATTTTACATATGATATTTCTTGTCGCCAGCACATAGACGAATAGCATTGTATACCATATTTCGCGAACACTTTAGTATTTTAGCAATTTCAGTTGGACATTTCATCTCGTTGTGGAATTGAGATATAAGTCTTCGTTTTTCTGGATTACAATGTTTTCTACGTCCCATATTGGTACAATTAGAAAAGAATTTACTTATTTCGAACGCAAATTATGAAAAGAAAATTATTACTAAGTGCATCGAGTAAAATTTTGACAATTATTGCAAGTGTCCTATTTTTATGTCCAAGTCAAATATGAACAAAGTAAAGTAATTTTGTTGTAAATATTTGCATGTTTTAAATATTGCAAAGTTTCATATATAATCTGAGACTACTTTATTACAGTTTACTATAATAGAAAAGAAATATAATTATTGCTTTATAATTATTAAGAGAAATGCATGAAGATAATTTTGTATGAAGTGTCCTATTTATATGTCCATAGCTGTTATGTATGAACAATAAAACTTCTCAATGGTACAATAAAAAAAATCAAAATAACACATGACACTACTTGCAGGCTAGCCGACGATATAACTATGAGATGCAATCGCTATCGGATCGGGCATCGGACAGAAAATTATGACGTTGTCAGAGAACATTATGGTGTTGTCTGACAAGGTCAGACAATTATAACGTTGTCAGAGAACATTATGGTGTTGTCTGACAAGGTCATAATTTTCTGTCCGGTGTCCGCGATGTGCGATTCGATACCGATTGTATCTCCTAGTTATGTATGCTTCTTGGTATAAGTACACTGATAGAATTTTCGTTCATAGCATTAATGAATAAATTTCATTAAAATGGACTACTGTTATACCTAAAATACCATTACCGAAATAATCGAAAAACCGTTACCCTTAAAATAATGTTACCGAAATAACTGAAATACCGTTTTCCCTGAAATATCGATACCGAAATAAATGAAATATCGATACCCTTAAAATACCGTTACCGAAATAAATGAAATACCGTTATTTTTAATTTTCTGATTTTGGTAATTGCACGTGGCTATTGAATATTTTTCGTACATTAAGTTGATAAATTGGTTCTGTTTCTCTTCTCGTTTGCTTTTTGTAAAAAAGTTTGCGTTATACACCGAAATAAATGACTATCGTTAAACTTAAAACACCGTTACCGAAATAACTGAAAAACCGTTAACCTTAAAATAACGTTACCGAAATAAACGAAATATCGATACCCTTAAAATACCGTTTCCTAAATAAATAAAATACCGCTAAGCTTAAAATACGGATACCGAAATAAATAAAATATCGTTACCCTTAAAATGCCGTTACCGAAATAATTTAAAATAGCGTTACCCTTACCGATAACCGCATCGCTTCGGTTACCATCCATGGTTAAAGTTCATTTATTTTTTAGTTTATCTTAAAATTAATGAAGAAAAATTCATATATTCTATGAAATTTTAATTAGATCAGTGAATTCATTCATTAAAATTGATTTAATGAAACATGTTTCATTAATACAATGAAACCGTTCTTTGGGGACTTTCCAATGAAAAATTCATTGTATGAACAAATTCATTAATACTATGCACAAAATTCTATCAGTGTAGTATACAATTATATCGGAACCGCTTTCATCAGGTAAAATTTTGAAAGTTAACTTCATAATGTCTTAGGATAAAGAAGAATGAAGTTTAGCATTATTAAATCAAAAGACATATATGTAGTATAAAATTTTTTAGAATATTTAACATTTTTCTAGGACGAACCTTTTTGAGGCCACTTACTATTACAAAACTGCATTCTTAAGAAAAACGATACAAATATAATGGAAAAAGTATTAAAACTAAAATAAAGAAAACTTTCATGGATTGCTGCAATCAATCTTTTGATATAAAAGTTTTCTCCTTTTTTTTCTTCCTCTGTTTTCAATTTATGCTCGTAGCATAAAGAAAAAACTTTATTTACAGCTGAATGCCGGAATGTCGAATAATTTTCGCTTAGCCAGTGGCTTCCACACTCAAAAATTAAGCCTTTTAAGCAGACTTGGCAACCGAAACGAATTAGGGTCGATTTTATAGTTCACACTTAAATGTGCTTAAAGACTGCGTTTGAAAAAATTGGCCATCACATTTTTTGCAATAACTTTTCTAAACATCACTCGAATTGAAAATTTTGTTTAGTATGCTTTGAAATGTATGTAAGAAAACTTCATATTTTAAATCATTTTGCTAGAAGCTTTTATTCGATTCAATATAGCAACCGAATTAGAAGTGCGAAAAAACATTGTGAAAACTTTTCAAAATCCCCCTCAGTGGACATATAAGAAAATAGCTTGGGAACTAAAAGTTGGCTCGAAAGAAGTTTAAGGAGAGTTCTAAAGAAGTTTAAGGACGACTTGGAGATCACTCGAAAGGCATGTTCTGGCAGTAAAAGGGCATTTGAGAACAGAATAAGGCAAACAAAATCAGCGTCTTGTTGAAGAAGTGGATTCATCAGTATTTTTGGTTACTTTTTAAACTTCGGGGAATACAGAATTCTCATTTATTTAAAGTGGGGATCAGTATAAACTCTGATGTTTTGCACATACGTAATCAAACTAACCTTAGTCATAATCTTTTATGGTTATGATTTTGCGCGGATACTGATGAGGGGGAGTAACGTCCTCCAAAACAGCTGTCTATCCTGTTTGCAAGAACAAAATTTTGAAAAACTGATATGCACGGTTTTTATTTAAATAAGAGGCTGAATAAATAAATAAATAAAAATACATGTAACAACAGAAAAATTTCTCTACATCTCTCACTAGGGTTTGGGGTTCGGGAATTCCCGGGAAATCCCGTGAAAAGTTTGCCGGGAATTCCAGGGAAAAATAATATATTTTTCCCGGAAATTTTAAAAATATTAAATTTTATGAATTTTTTTGTTTCGAATATAATTTTTTAATTTTAGTCATAAAAAACATTTTAAATACCAAAACAAAAATGTCATTGTTAAAATCTTTTAAAAGGGAATACATTTATTTTACACACAAATAAAATCTTTACCAAGTAATTAGGAGCATTTCAACTAATAAAGATTTTTCGCATAACTTATTCAAAATTTAAGTAGTAAAACCTAAAAACTTGATAAAATGTTTAAAAGAAATATGAAAAAAAAGCTTTGTTTATTACAAATAATCGCCCTTACTATCTAAATTTTTCAAATGTATAATTTAGGTAAAGTCGACTTTAGTTAAAATATTGGGTGGCAGTATACCTTGACTTGGTTTATTTTTGGAGCATTCTAATTGGTTAATTTATTTTCAACCAATCAAAATATTTGAAAATATAAATATTTTTGTAAGGTTTTCATACACAAACTGATCAAAACAGTTTGATTAAAAATAAAGTCGACTTTAAATTTAAAATACTCCTTTATATTAAGGGTCAATAATTTTATAAGTAACGTTTTCATTAATAAATGTGAAAAGAAAAGACTAATGGTTAACGGTGGTATTTAAATTTGGTTATCTGACATCTAAATTTGGTTCACAAAAAAAAAATTTATGGTCATGCAACTTCTCTTGAAGAAAACAACAACAAGAATAACGTTTCAGCTAAAATTAGCAAAGTACCCGAAGAAAAAAGTGTAAGCTGAATAGGCATTAAGGGTTTTATTGTAGGGCAAACATTTCCTGAATCCAAATTAGCCGCAGTCAATCCGCACCATAACTAGATCTTCGTTTATTCGAGAAAATTTTTATAATAAAAACCTGGCATTGCAAAAAAATGAAACCGATGTAAAGAACATTATATTAAATTACTACAACCATGTAAAAGATATCATGATAAAAGAAATATCGAGCAATATTTCTAACAATAGGAGATTTACTATAATTTTAGATGAATGGACAAGAATATCACAAAAGAGATATTTGAACATATGTATAAACGGAAATAATTCATTTTATAACCTGGGGTTGGTTTATATATCAGGAAGATGTAATGCTGATGAAATAAGAATTGTAGAAATAAGACTACAAGAGTTTTATTTGTCTTTGGAAAATAACATTGTGGCCACCGTATCTAATGGGCCAAGTGTGATGAAACGGTTTGTTTCCGACAGTCCAGTAATAGGTGCTTTCTGCTGGAATCATGCAATTCATTTGGCAGTGCTGCGAGCAATTTATGTGAAATCAAATGTTCAACATTCTGATATTTTACTTTGAATTCTCACTACACAGACTGCATTTGTATTGAAATAGTGTTTTTTTTAACAAAAATTACTTATATAGGTGGTTTTCATTAACAATTTTGTTTAAAAATATTTCCCGGGATTCCCGGGAATCCCGGGAATCAAATATTTTTATTCCCGTTTCCCGGGAAATAAAAAAGTCCGGGAAATCCCAAACCCTATCTCTCACTAAAAATTACACTCAGTGAACTTTTGCAGTCAGGATTTGTTATTTGGTTCAGAAGTATTTGAGTAAAACCAGTAATTTGAAAAAAAATGTAAATTTTGACTACATTCGCAAGTCATAAAAAAAAAACAAATAAAAAAAATACTGAGAATTCGTAACATTCATATCATTCAGTTAATTTGTTATTAAAAAAAAATAAATGTATGTAAGTCATTTATTCATTTTATTAACAGTAAAAAACAAAAGAATATGTAAGTTGAATTTAATGAAATGTTAGTGGTCCAGTTTTCAAGGGAAATTTCATTTGTTTTTAATTTAAATACATTTGCAGAGGTGTTTATATACTAAAGGTATGACAAATTGTCAGAAAACTTGTAGTGACAAAAATTTGTTTCAAAACTTGAAAAGTGGTGAAGAAATATTTAAAAATATTATCAAAATATTTAATCAACCTCTTATAACCCTCCTACACTCAATTTTTAATCATACCGTTAGGCTTAAGAAATAAAAAGTTTGAAAGAATCAGAGTTGCGATAAATGAAATAATTGTTACTAAGATTTTTTTAGTATTAATTTTAATTTTCTTTTAATTAATATTGATTAGCATTGGGAGTGTATAGAAAAGTCGTTAAAGTTGCATATAACAATCTTACTAGCCGTTTTTTTGTCAATAGTTTATTGATTTGAACCTAAAATTAAAAAAAAAACTAAATAAAACGTGCGAAAGCTCGGCAAACTAAAAACAAAAATAGGTTATTTGGTTCATTTATATCAAAACATTCAAGGGTCGAATAATCCATTCTGTACTGTATATATAAAATGTACAATTTTCTTTTAGTTAGCAATTACATTTTTATGCAGACGTGCAAGTTTTCATTCGATCAAACAAAAAACAAAAAGTCATGAAGAAACTACAACTTAACCACTGATGACAACTTTTTTGACATATGAAGTACTCGTATACCAAAAAATGTTTAAAATCGTCAGTATGGACTTTCTTAAAAAGGCTTTATATTATTATTTTATGAATATTGCAAAACCAAGTTTAAAATACTTTTTGATACCTTGCACGACTCTGTAGAACAGTGTATAAAGACTTTATCGAGTTATTTTTAAAAAATTCTTCTTGAAAAAAACAACTAATCTAGTAAACATTAATTTGCAAATTAATGTGTTTATAACTTTTAGAAAAAATGTTTATTCTTCTTCTTAAGCTCAAACCTACTTAATTAATTTTTTTTTTATTTATTATTTTAAATTGTAGTGCTAAAAGTAGCAAGGATGGCACCCGAAACGATGCGGTAATCAGTAAGGGAACCCTATTTTATATTATATCGGTAAGTATTTTAAAGGTATCCATTAGGTTGGACCTTCGTTCAATGGGCGACAAAAATGGCGACCCCCCTCTAGAATTGTTCGTTTGGGTATAAAAATACATCATGCAAACAATTAAGGTGATCGTATAATGGGAACACGTGACGCATCGGCCCTGAAGTTTGAACTATGATTTACAAGGGGAAAAATTACTTTTTTGGCTTTTTTGAAAATGCTGGCTCTTAAATATCTATATTTCTCGAAAATGTCTTAGACTAGACTGAATTACTTTTATAACAAGGTGGTCAGAGCTTTAAAGAATTAATTCCTTTTTGGAATGAATTCCCAAAAATTTAATTCAATTCTTTAATTCAAGGAATGAATTCATCAATAAGACATAAGCAGGAATTAATTCCTGTGAATGAATTCAAAGAATTCAAATTTATAGAATGAATTCCCTGACCAAAGCGTAAAGAATTAAAATTAAATAATTCATTCACTAAAGAATTCATTCAACACTATTTAATTCAATTTGAAGTCAAGGAATTCATTCAATTCTAGTTAATTCAACTTTTGGATAAGGAATTCATTCAACTGTGCACTTAATTCAACTTTTGATCAAGGAATTCATTCAATTCTAGTTAATTCAACTTTTGGTCAAGGAATTCATTCAATTCTAGTTAAATCAACTTTTGGTCAAGAAATTCATTCAAGTCCAACTTTTGGTCAAGGAATTCATTCAATTCTAGTTAATTCAACTTTTAGTCAAGGAATTAAATTTATTTCGTTTAATTCCCTAAGGAATTAAATTTTTTTCGTTTAATTCCTTGACTAAAAGTTGAATTAACTAGAATTGAATGAATTCCTTGACTAAAAGTTGAATTAACTAGAATTGAATGAATTCCTTGACCAAAAGTTGAACTTGAATGAATTCCTTGACCAAAAGTTGAATTAACTAGAATTGAATGAATTCCTTGATCAAAAGTTGAATTAAGTGCACAGTTGAATGAATTCCTTAGCCAAAAGTTGAATTAACTAGAATTGAATGAATTCCTTTACCAAAAGTTTATTTAACTAGAATTGAATGAATTCCTTGTTCAATGAATTCATAAAATTTTATGAAGGCATTAGAAAAAAATGAATGAATTCCTATAATATAAATCGAATGAAAAAAAAGGAATTCATTCAATTCCTTAAGTTTGGTCAGGGAATTCATTCCCAAAATATAAATTGTGGTATTCTGAAGGTGGTATTACCTGCTAACCCTGCAAAATAGTTTTACTTTCAGAAAATGTCTTAATTATTGATTGGTCCATTTGTTTTTGACTTTTTCCTCATGTCCTGCATAAGATATCTGAAAGTACTTTTATTGATGTTCTTGGAGGCGTCTTTCCACTTTTTGATAAAATCTTTTCTGTTATGGTCGACAGCTAGGGTTTGGGGTTCGGGAATTCCCGGGAAATCCCGTAAAAAGTTTGTCGGGAAAATAATATATTTTTCCCGGGAAAACGGGAAATTTTAAAAATATTAAATTTTTTAAATTGTTTTTGTTTCGAATAGGATTTTTTAATTTTGGTCATAAAAACATTTTAAATACCAAAACAAAAATGTCATTGGTAAAATCTTTTAAAAGGGAATACACTTAATTGACACAGAAATAAAATCTTTGCCAAGTAATTAGGAGCATTTCAACTAATAAAGATTTTTCTCAGAACTTATTCAAAATTTAAGTAGTAAAACCTAAAAACTTGGTAAAATGTTTAAAAGAAATGTGAAAAAAAGCTTTGTTTCTTACAAATAATCGCACTTACTATCTAAATTATTCAAATGTATAATTTAGGTAAAGTCGACTTTAGTTAAAACATTGGGTGGCAGTATACCTTGACTTGGTTTATTTTTGGAGCATTCTGATTGGTTAATTTATTTTCCACCAATAAAAATATTTGAAAATATAAATAGTTTTGTAAGGTTTTCATACACAAAATGAACAAAACCGTTTGATTAAAAATAAAGTCGACATTAAATTTAAAATACTCCTTTATATTAAGGGGCAATAATTTTATAAGTAACGTTTTCATTAATAAATGTGAAAAGAAAAGACTAATGGTCAACGGTGGTATCTAAATTTGGTTATCCGACATCTAAATTTGGTTCACAAAAAAAAAAAAAAAAAAATTGATGGTCATGCAACTCTCTTGAAGAAAACAACAACAAGAGTAACGTTTCAGCTAAACTTAGCAAAGTACCCGAAGAAAAAAGTGTAAGCTGAATAGGCATTAAAGGTTTTATGGTAGGGCAAACATTTCCTGAAATGGTATCCAAATTAGCCGCAGTCAATCCGCACCATAACTAGATCTTCGTTTATTCGAGAAAGTTTTTATAATAAAAACCTGGCATTGCAAAAAAATGAAACCGATGTAAAGAACATTATATTAAATTACTACAATCATGTAAAAGATATCATGATAAAAGAAATATCGAGCAATATTTCTAACAATAGAAGATTTACTATAATATTAGATGAATGGACAAGAATATCACAAAAGAGATATTTGAACATATGTATAAACGGAAATAATTAATTTTATAACCTGAGGTTGGTTTATATATTAGGAAGATGTAATGCTGATGAAATAAGAAGAATTGTAGAAATAAGACTAGAAGAGTTTTATTTGTCTTTGGAAAATA
The DNA here is from genome assembly GCA_949987735.1 of Leucophora obtusa. Classification (NCBI taxonomy): domain Eukaryota; kingdom Metazoa; phylum Arthropoda; class Insecta; order Diptera; family Anthomyiidae; genus Leucophora; species Leucophora obtusa. The sequence goes on along the minus strand of OX465299.1, from coordinate 105,339,269 downwards.
ACATTGTGGCCACCATATCTAATGGGCCAAGTGTGATGAAACGGTTTGTTTCCGACAGTCCAAAAGTAGGTGCTTTCTGATGGAATCATGCAATTCATTTGGCAGTGCTGCGAGTAATTTATGTGAAATCAAATGTTCAACATTCTGATAATTTTTACTTTGAATTCTCACTACACAGACTGCATTTGTACTGAAATAGTGTTTTTTTTAACAAAAATTACTTATATAGGTGGTTTTCATTAACAATTATGTTCAAAAATATTTCCCGGGATTCCCGGGAATCCCGGGAATCAAGTTTTTTCATTCCCGTTTCCCGGGAAATAAAAAAGTCCGGGAAATCCCAAACCCTATCGACAGCTCACTGTTTCGCAGTTTTCTTTTTATTATAGAATTTTGCTTGACAAACGCTTGTTTAAATACAAATTATAACGGTATTTTTTACGGTATCGCAATTATAACAATTTATCTGTGCAAAAAACTTCAAATTAAAAATAAATATTGTGAAAAAAGTCATTTAAAAATCAGTAGTGCCATATTAAACAGATAGACCTCGAAAATGAGTCCAAAATATAAGCGGTTGATTCGAGACCAAAAGGTATTTATTTTTCCATTGGAGGAAGAAGGAGTACCTTGCCGCGAAATTGCAAGACAGATAGGCTGTAGTCATCCAACCGTGATAAATTTGCTGAAAAAAAAAACCAGGATGACGAGCAGCAGCAGGGAAAGAACTAGGAGAAAGACATCTCAACATCTGAAATAATCTGTGGATGTTTTTCTTATTATGTACGATCCTTTGTTGTTTGTTGATTGAACTATGAACGGAGAAAAATATGGGCAAGTCATAACGGGATTTGTCGTGCCTATTGTGGAGGAGCAAAAAAAAAAAAGGTTATCTTTCAGGATGACTTCGCAACATGTCACCATGCAAAATCGGTAAGTTTTGATTATAAATATGTAGTATCATTATATTCGCATGTTTGTAACTAAAAATTATGAAATATCCTTTTAAATGTTTTTTAGAGGTGAAAAAAACATTCAAGGACCTCATAATTCAGGACGTGTATTGTTCTCCCCGGATTTAAATCCCATCGAAAATTTATACCACATTATAAAACATAAAATTACTCAACATAAGCCACAGAGTAAACTGGAGCTAAAAAGAATTTTGAAAAATGTCTGGGAAAATGAGATTTCAAACAGTGAATTGGAAAAACTTGTTGAGTCAATGCCTTCCCGAATCGAAGATGTCATACCCTCCAGAGGAGGGCCGACATCTTATTAGACTTAAGATTATAATAATATTTTATCTAATATTCAAGTAAACAACCAGCAATTTTTTTATATTGTTTAATAGTGAAAATATTTTGAACACCGGGATAAATATATGAAAATAAAAATTATGCTTTTATGTATTTCATACGGAAAAAATGAAAAATATACTTTCGAACTCAATGAAATTTTGTTAAAAATCGTATTTTTATTTACAAAATCCATGTTTTAAAAATGTTGCATGTGGTCCAAACATAAGCTGAGAAATTTTAAAAATACTGAGAAAAACGAAGTGGTGAGATGTGTGCGACCGCAGGTGTACTTCGATGGACCAACACCTTACTTGAAGTGAAGAAAATCGGTTTTTTATTGTTTAGAAAAAGTTCCATAACTTTGTCAATTTTCAACCAATTTTAACAAAAGAAAGCTCATTTTACTCAGGAAAACGCCAACTAACTTTAAGAATATTGTTGTCTTAAACCTCGTAGAAGTTGAAAAAAGTTTTTAAAAAACTGAAAATTTAAATTATTATTAAAAATATCCTATCAAATACTTCACAGAGTTTTTGCTTTCAAAATATTCTACACCTTTAAGAATGAAAATCCCGAAACGATCGGGAAAGTGGTGACATTACTGCAATTATAAAACCAAAATATTATATTAAAACGTAATTTGCTAACAAATTAGATGAGAGCAGCAAATATGTAAATATGTGTTCGAAGTTTTTGCAAGCATAACCAACAATGGAAATATTTTGAAAGTTTTTGTTCATATTTTGTATTGTATCACCATCGGTAATAAACAACTAAAAGTTTTTTTTTTCATTCTGCATCTTTTCATTCCAATATCCTGACGAAGAAATATGGCAGTTTTTGAAAAAAAGAACTTGTTATTTCATAATAAGGAAATAATTGGCCTAGAAGGTATTCTAGCACGAGAATCATTGATGATAAAGTTATCTAACCACTATAAAATAAATTTTTGGCAATTTTAAAAGCTTTTTTTAACCCACTACATATTTATCTCAAAAAATTATTTCTTTAAAATTTTTTTTAAATAGTTGTTTCTCAATACTTTAGTGTTGCCTTTGCTAAAACTCATATTGGTACTGTTATGGGTTCCTTAGCTGTTCATACAATTGCTAAAAAATCTTTTAGCATTCGTATTTTTACTTTTTTTTAACTGACTTCAAATACTGTTGTGATCTAGAATTTCTTGTTTTTGTCAATAACTCTGGAATCGATAGGAGCACCAAACTGGTATTTAACAGTGTCATTGATATAAACACAAAACTAAGAACTAATAGAACTAATATTCAAAATCTAAGATACAGAATCAAGAACTTCGGATTAAAATGGGTTGAGATCTTGGATAACGATAAATGTTCAAATAAATATTTAAAAGTGAACTTCAATAGCTTCGAAATAATAACCATTCATGTAGCTTTAATAATAAAAAAGATAAAACCAATTATAGATGGCCATTTTAGAAAAACTCTCGAAAATTTGAGTTTTTATTCATAAATGAAGAACCTAGAGTACCGTATTGAGATTCGTTGACAACGTAAGAAATATTTTTAAAAAATTTTTTAAAATACAAGTGTTTGAAATACATGCTTTCTCAATCGTGGAATCTAAAATAATCCATAGGGTGCAGAAATTTCAATTATTGATTTTATGTTTTCAGGTAAGATATTTCAAAATGTCTAGCATAAATAGATCATTGTTTTTCCTTAAATTTTCGATATTTTAATACATTCGAAAAGCTCTAAATTAACAACACTAATATCAAACCACATAAAGAAACAACGAACAAAAAGTAAAATTATTTCAAAGGTTAAAACAAAATGGTCAACTATGTAGATAAAAAAAATACGTTCACTCACTCACTCACTGGTTGACTCAATAATTTGACTGGTTGACTTACAGCCTGTATGAATGGCAGACAAATGGTCAACAGAAACATATTTTTTAAGTTGAATACAATTGTGGATAACATGGTCAATTGCCGCATATATAGTAAAATGCAGTTGCTGGTCACCATCACTCAACCCAATCCACAAACTTCTAGTAGAAAATTTTGGGAGTTTCATGTAGTACGTTATGCATATTTGAAATGAAAATGGATTTTTTTAAGTTTAACTTATACCAAAGTATTTTCCATTGCAATGTTTTTCTGACTTTGTTCATTTTCTTTAGCTTTTTTCAGCTCATTGTAAGTTTATAAAAAGTAAATACTTAAAATAAACTTTGTAAAGTACAAAGATGTTATGGGCATTAAAATATGAAGGCAAATAGAGAATGAACAAGATGAAGATGAAAGTATTTTAAGTTTGATTAAATGAAAAAGAAATAATTGTACTTTATTATATTTTTTAAAAGAATTATTATTTATATTGAAAAGTTTGTGCAACAAAAACATAACTACCCAGGTGAAAATGTTCATATATGTTCATATATGGTTTCATGTATGAGCATATATGGTTTAATGTATGATCATATATGAACATATATGTTATGTATGGAAGCATTCAAATGTATGAATCCATATATGATAATATACTGCATTTATTGGTCCATATATTGGTTCATATATTCCATATATCTTCATATATGAATTCATTTATTAATCCATATATGGGTAATGATTTAAGTTTTTTTTATCATGGGGGTAATTACGTGAGCGGATTCAAAAAATATTGAAATACAATACATTTGATAATTTCTTAAATACAATTGGCAATTTCTAAAATACAATTCCCAGTTTCTGAAATACAATTGATAATTTCTGAAATGCAATTGCGAATTTCTGAAATACAATTAATAAATTTCTGAAATACAATTTTCAGTTTCTGATATACAATTGATAAATATGAAAATCAATTGATAATTTCTGAAAAGCAATTATAAAACTGGAATTAAATTGATTATTTCTGAAATACAATTGGTAAATCTGAAAAACAATTAATAACTTCTACAATACAATTGAGTAAACTGAAATTCAATTGATTATTTCTGAAATACAATTGATAAATCAGAAAAACAATTGATAACTTCTGAAATAAAATGATAAATTTTGAAATACAATTGAAAATGTTGCAGTAAGATAAAAACAACAAAACTAAAACTTCTAAATTTAGAAAATCTGCAGAAAATTTTGCAAAATATTAGTAAACTAAAAGTGGCTAAAACAAACTGTTGTATTTAAAAAAATTTTTGTTAAATTTTGTTCAATGCAAATAGCAGTTTATAAAATCAACAGAAATATTTGCTAAAAATATTAAACTGTTGATTTCAGAAGGCTAGATTTGTATTTCCATTAAAAACAAAAAAGGAACTTTGAAAATTTTAAATTTTATGTGATGTTTTTTTGTCTACTACTACTACTACAATTTAATTTTATTTTCTAATCACTGAAATTTAGCTCAATTATAACTCAAATTTTGTAAATATATTAAACATTTTTATTTTTGCTGTTCCTATCTTATTTATATTTAGCAAAACTACTCTGATAATTCAGCAGTTTTTCATTTTGAACTAATTTTTAGTAGCTTTAACTAAAATTTTTACACACTTTTTTCTATTAGTGTATAAACAATCATTAAATAAATCAGTCATAAAATTTTTAATATGGTGTCTTATATAATTATATCTTATCTGATAAGTTCCCATATACAACCACACACAATTTGATCCGAAAAATGGGTCATCTACATGTGTCTAATTATATCAAATTAGATATAATTTGGTGCAATTTGATCCGAGATTTGTCCATATCCAGGATATCAAATTATATATACTGCCATATAAATATATCTGACTTTATATAATTAAACCAGATAGTAGGTAGGCTTTTTATGACTGGAAGTTATGCTTAACAGCTATTAAGTTGACAATTGAAATTTTAAACAATTTTAAGGGCCCAAATTTTAGAATACATAACCCAATGTTTAAAAATTTTCCTACAAAAATTGGTTGTGTTTTATAAAAATGCATTTGAATGCTTTTGTCTTAGGAAACGCACGCATAACTTTTTTAATATGAAATTATATATAAAAAAATAACTTAATTTGTTTATGGAGCCTTATATGGTTATATGTGAAGCCATGTTAATTTAAATCTTAATTTACAGATAACTAAAATTTATGTTGAACTATATATTAGTTTGTATAGGATTATATATAAAGTTATATAAAATTACAAAAAAATATTTTTAGTATGGCGTCACATACATTTTTATGTAACTTTGCATGGAACCATATATAATCATATCGATCACTACATATATTTTTATTAATTTCATATGGCTTATGTAGTTATATATGGAGTAAGATTTGGGGACATATACTAGTATCAATTACCATATAAAAAATTTGTTCAAAAAATAATATCAGATGTAGTTGTATATATTGATATGTGTCTTAATGTGACTCCATTCATAGCCATATATAGCACAATCACATTATATATGACCATATATAACTATTTTTACCCGGGTGTCCATTAAAAATTTCATAATTTCTCAATTTCATTCAAATGTACAAATTCATCAGTAACGTATAAATAGAATTATAATATTTACATTTAATTTGAATAAAAAAAGCAATATTTTTATTAAAAAATAAAAAAAAATTTTATATGAACATTCATATATATCCATATATGGCCATATACCCTCAAATTTCGAATCCGAACCCATATATGTTGCCATGTATGGCCATATATGAACATTTTCACCTGGGTAACTAAATAAATGCAAAATTCATGTTAAAGAAAAAGTGAATATTTTTCATGTTTGGAAAAATGAAAGATTTGCCAACTAGGCCAATAAATTTTCAAAAATAACTGGTTTTGTATTGTATTGTAACGAGCTGTGACTACTTTTAAGAATAAAAGTCCCTACAAAAACAAATTCAAATATAGGTGCCTATTCCTACTTGTGAGGAGTTGGGATTGTCATAAGACAATTTTTAAAACTGAAAGTCACAACTTTCTATACAAAACAACTATAGAATGTAAAAAAATCGAAATTTTACAGTGCAGTGCAGTGTGAGCCAGCATCAAGGAATTTTTGCCAACACTTGAATAGTGAGTTTATACCACAAAGGGATACTTGGGAGTTGCTGGCGGTGATTAATTTTTAGATTTTAATTTTAGAAAATAATCAATTATATTGGTTTAGCTTCCGCTGATTACACATCTGAAATTAAAATTTTGAAATTCAAAACGGCGTATCCAATATGGCGATAAACAATTTTTTCATTATATCTCTTTTGTCCCCGATTTACTTAAAATTTCCACCAACGGAAGTTTTTAGGTCGCAAGTTACGAATCTGAAATCAAATTTTAAAAATTCAATATGGCGGATCCAAATTTAAAATTGTAATGTATTGGAAAATATTTTATTCCTTTACTGAGAGAATTGTCTGCATGATATTAATGAATTTTTGCATAAAACCAATGAAGTTTCACTGGAACTCGTTCATTGGAACTTTTCATTGAATTAATGGAATTTTTCATAAAATATTGTCAAAAAATTCATTTTATTTATTAAAAGTTTCATACACTCAATGAAAAAGTTTCATTAAAACTAGATTCATAAAATATATGAAGCTTTTTCATCGAATTTAAGAAATTTTTTGATTTATATTGTGTGAAGAAAACTGCATTCGTTTACTGAATATGTTCATTAAAACTCGTCCAGCAAAATTCTCTCTGTGTTATGTAGGTCTTTAGGTCGGTGATAGTGAATCAGAAATGAAAAAAAATTTGAATTCAAAATGGCGGGTCCAAGATAGTGGTAATGAATCCCAAATCAAAAATTTAATATTTCAACTGGTGGATAAAATTTTTATTGTATCCGATTTAGGTAAGTACAAAACATTTTCATAAGCACTTATTAGCCCAACAAACTTTTTCGTTCGAAGTTTCCATGGCATAGCGCGATGAGTTTTCTTGTTTTAAAGATTCCATTGTTTTTTTATATTTTTTAGGGGTTTTTAATTTTTTGTTTATTTTTTTTTTTTTTTGGTTCGTAGTTTTTTAATATTTTTTTGGGGGTTTTTTATGATTTTTATATATATTTTCTGTATTTATTTTTGTGTTTTTTTTTTTGTAATTTTTTATACGAATATGTGAATATTTTAATTCATTTGAAATCTATCTTTGTTCTGACAATAAAACTGGCCCTAAATACTAATTTTTCGGTAAAATGCCTCAAAACGCTTGTTTAATTGCAAAAAATAGTTAATAGTTTTATAATAATTATGCAAAACAACTATTGAGAACTATTTGTTGAAAAATGTAGAATCTCTCAGGTTTACTGCACAAAAGATATTCTTGAATCAAAGAATCTACACAAAATCTCAAAATTAAAAATGTTTGTTTAATGTCAAATTCTAAAATGTATGTTTACTAAATTATTCATGTTTTCCATTATAGCATTATTTGAAAAAAAAAAATTTTCGTCCTCAAGGGGAAGGGGGGCTTCAGAATATGTGCATTTCTGAAAAAGAATCAGTCATTTAGGAACTCTAAATTATTTAATTTGCAAAAAACATCTTGTAGCTCGCAGCTCTTCTTCATTATCATCAGCGTCACTATCATTTGTAGAATTTGTTGTATAAATTTCAAGCACAACTAGAAGATTAATCACTGCTGATGGTAGTGAACATTTTTTATTCCTTTCTATTCTAACTCGAATACTTGCAGTTGATATTTTAGGATCAGACGTATCTATCGCTGTCAGAAATACATATTTTAAAGATGCTTTTCGCGAACGTCCCCTACTACGTGACTTTCTGAAATTTTTATAATTTTTACTTCTAAGCATTAAGGTTAAAAACAAAGAGGAAGGATCGTATGTAAATATTTTGGTCTTAATGGTCAATCGTGTGATACACAGAAAAAACTAAAAACGAGTTTTAACAATGAAATTGATTATATCAATTAAAATTTTAATTGATTTTGCACCTATCACTCAAATGATACTCCGAAGATATATGGAAATATATGAGATGATGTATGGTCATACATTGAACTATGTATTGACGTATATGATAATGTATGCCCATGTATGATCATATACTAGCCAATGTATGATTATGTATGTACATATATATTGCAATAGGCACGTAAGGCTTCTTGATCCCGCCTTAAGATTAAATGCAGTTAGGTAAGGACTGTGCTTTAAATCAATTAAAAAGTTTATTATAGTTTAAAAACCAATAATTTATATAAAAACTTACCTCCACTTTTTGTAAAACTTTATCTAAACCAGTTATGGTTAAATCTTGTTCTTTCAAATCATCTGAAATTAAAGTTTCCGGTACTACCCTTATGCCAGGTACAAACTTTAATGAAAGATTGTCAGTCAAGCCATTTGGTAGTGAAACCTAGAAATTTAAATAAAATATAATATTTAAGCTTTTGTAAAAAAAACTTTAGTAAACCTTTTTGAACTGTAATTAAAAAAAATCAATAGAATTGCAAATTCTCCATTCGATATTCAGAAAACATCATTCAAATTTAGATTTTCGTCTTGTGTAAAAAAGATTAAATCTGGTCAAATCAGTTTAAATATAATTATATGTGATTTAATCTAATTAGATCTGGTGCCAGATCAGTTCATATGTGCTAAGATGTGGCATAAGTGATACATTGATGGCCAGTTCAGCTGATATCTAAAGGGCTCTGGAAAATTCGGTAATTTTTATGGGCAGGTACGAACAGATATGGTCGAATAAGATTATATCTGCATCTGTTCATATTTGATACCAAATCTGGACAAGATATATGATATCTTAGCTATTTGAGCCATTTTCAATGGCACAAAAAAAAAATGGCATAAACAAAAAGATGATTAAGGAGTGAGATCGAAAAAAACCGAAACCCAAAGTTAAATAAAATTCAACACCTTCATTTAAAATTTTAAAAATTTGTAGATTTTTAGTTGATCTGAAGATTGTTATGAGTGTTATTTTTGTTCGGTTTAAGATCAAATATTACAAATTCAAAATATAATTTACAATTTTTATTTTACAACCAATAGAGAAAAAACTTATGAAAAAAACTTTCCTAGAACCAATGGTTGACAATTAATGCATTTTCAAGTGACACCGCATCACTATCATCAGATTGTCTTTATTGGGTCCTCTCTAGGCTATAATGTAGATTTTAGTTTTTTGTATATATATGTATGTTAAATTTCAAAGAAATGCATTTTGAGAAGTAAATTCAAACATTTTTACTTATCCATTTACATTATTATAACTATCGAAAACCACATATCTTTAACAAAGCTATTATTTTTTCCCTATGTTGTAGTTGTGCTTATTTATTGAAGTTCCTTCAATAGGTAAAGCAATGATTCGTGCTTTTTAACATTCAAGCTTTTAATTATATTTATAGAAATTAGAACTAAAGCAAAGAAACTTTTACACGGTTGTTTTGTTTTTGTGTAATTAAGGAATATTACTTGACAATTTGGAATGTACCTTGTCTGTGGATATTTTATTGTAGATTTTTAGTTGATCTGAAGATTGTTACAATGAGTGTTATTTTTGTTCGGTTTAAGATCAAATATTACAAATTCTAAATAGAATTTACAATTTTTATTTTACAACCAATAGAGAAAAAACTTATGAAAAAAACTATCCTAGAACCAATGGTTGACAATTAATGCATTTTCAAGTCACACCGCTCACTATCATCAGATTGTCTTTATGGGGTCCTCTCTAGGCTATAATGTAGATTTTAGTTTTTTGTATATATATGTATGTTAAATTTCAAAGAAATGCATTTTGAGAAGTAAATTCAAAAATTTTTACTTATCCATTTTTCATTATTATAACTAACGAAAACCACATGTCTTTAACAAAGCTATTAATTTTCCCTATGTTGTAGTTGTGCTTATTTAATGAAGTTCCTTCAATATGTAAAGCAATGATTCGTGCTTTTTAACATTCAAGCTTTTAATTCTATTTATAGAAATTAGAACTAAAGCAAAGAAACTTTTACACGGTTGTTTGTTTTTGTGTATAACATCCTAACACAACATGCCGTATAAATACTAACATGTTGCAATTAAGGAATATTACTTAACAATTTGGACTGTACCTGGTCTGTGGGTATTTTATTGTAGATTTTTAGTTGATCTGAAGATTGTTACAATGAGTGTTATTTTTGTTCGGTTTAAGATCAAATATCAAGTTAAACATGTCAGTTCACACTTAAAAATGAAGTGTTTAAGTTAAACATCTCGGAACAGCTGTTCGGTAATAATTTAAAATAATACAAAAATTTGATAAAATTTCCCAAAAAGTTATTTTTTCTTCGGCCGGAGGCAATAATTAATAATTTTTGGCATTATCCAATGTTATAATTGCTATAAAAAGTGAAATAGCACTATCCGCCCCAGTCGGAAACAAGGTTTTTCAATTTTTAGTTAAGGGACAACTCATGGCTGTTTTTGGATTTTTCGTTCACCGGAAGCAAAGTTTAATTAATTGTTTGTTTCATCTATCACTTTAATAGGAAAAAAGCACATTTTAATTGGTTTTTATTTAAATTTAGTTTATTTTATTCAATTTTAATTTTTTTATTTTTCTTGTGTCTTCTTCTGCTTCAAACTTGTCATTCAATATCAATTGATATCAATTGTATCGTGTTTAACAACGTGTTTAAAAATTAAACACGATAATTTAGCGTGTTTAAGGGTAGAAAAAATGTACTGTAAAACATCTCACTTAAACATGTTTAACGCTTAAACACGTCAAATCGTGTTAAACACGTATATGTGAACGCCGTATAAACTTTGACGGGGTTTATATTGTCGGTTTATGATTTAGCTATTAGTTAACACAAAAACTTGTTGTTGTTTTGTATATAAATTTTTGTCATTTTCTTTTGTTTAATAATTAAGTTAATAGTTAAGTTGAAAAAGTATGAGGTCCATCATATACAATTATCTTTATTTTATTTAACCAAGCTGAAATTATCAATATGCAAAAATTAATTATTTAAGGTTGAACAGTTTTAAATAATTAACCACAATTAATCAAAAATATTCAAATAAATACATACAACATATATACAGCTATGGACATATAATTGGCACAAATTTAAATTGCGCATAAATTTAAGTATTTTCCAACTAAATATATTTTAAAATGCAAGTTTTATCTCTTCTGATTATTGTTGAAAAAAATGTTTGTCTTCATAGTGCTCAAATTTTCCGTTATGTTTTGCTTATTATTTACCGTTATCATTTTTGCGTTAACAATGCTGATTTAAACTGGACATATAAATGGCACAATTTGCTTAAAATAGGCAGTAGTCGTGTAGGTTTAATTCAAAGCAATAAATATTTTTCGTAGTTCAAAAATAAATATAAAAAGTTAAAATGGGATCAGGAAAACATACCACAGGTGAGGAAAGGCGGATCATATGGAAAATGTATGAAAATGAAAAAAAAAGTAGCGGAAATTGCTGAGATAACGCAAATTTCTCGCAAAAAAGTCTACAACGCAATTAATTCTTGTGTTGAGGATCCCGATAACGTGTTATGGAGTGACGAAATAAAAATTAACAGGATAGGACCAGATGGCAGAATCTTTGTTCGTCGTCCTGAAGGCCAAGAGTTTAATCCTCGGTTCACTCAGAAGACGGTAAAACGTGGAGGTGGCATTATTATGGTTTGGGGTGCATTTTCTTGGCATGGCGTAGGTCCGCTTATAAAAATCAATGAAAATATGGACAAGTTTCAGTATTTAGATATTTTAAAAAACCATATGGAGCCATATGCCTTCAACTCCATGCCAATAAAATGGAAATAAATGCAAGATAATGACCCCAAACACTCCTCCAAACTAGTAAAAAAATGGTTTTGTGCGGAGAAGCTTGATGTTTTGGATTGGCCAGCCCAGAGCCCAGACTTAAATCCAATAGAGAACCTGTGGAATGAAGTCAAGGTTGAAATCGCCAAGAAAAATTACAAAAATATGGACGAACTGTGGTCGGCCGCACAGGAAGCTTGGTACGCCATCTCCAAAACAAAATGCCAAAAACTAGTGGAAAGTATGAGTCGCAAGTGCAAAGCTGTCATCAGAAACAAAGTCCACAGCACTAAATATTAATGGTAAAATATTTGTACATACCAAAAAATTTAACAAATGCAATATTAAAACCATTTCTTCTCTTTTTTTAAGATTGTGCCATTTATGTGTCCAGCTCATTTCAATGGGTTTTTTTTTTCATAACGATAAGTTTTTATTTATTTATGAATTTCAATTAAAGTTTATAGCAATATTAAATGTGCATAATAAACATTTGGAAAAAACAAAAACTTGTTGGTTGTTAATAGTATTTGCAATATAGTAGCATAAGAAAGAATTCAAAAAATAAAATGTGCCATTTATATGTCCATAGCTGTACAAACATATATTGCAAAAGAGCATGAGATATAGCAATATGACTTCATAATTTCAGTAAAGATGTCCTTAATATTCTCTAGCTTATGCATATTTCTTTAAGGCAAATATTTAAATTTATTTGATCATTAAAACGGCACTGCAAATATTATTACAGTAACTACCCAGGAAAATTTTCTGTTCCAAAGAATCGGTTGTAGAATAGCTACTTTTCATTCACAACCCCTTCTACTGTCGATTCTAACACCGATTCTTTTTCCTGGGTCACCCAGGAAAATTTTTTACAATCGGTAGCCAACCACACCAATTCTACAACTGCAACCGATTCCATGGAACTGGTTTCGGAACCAATTCCTAGGATAGCATATGGAAGGTGTGGGTGACATAGAGTCAGTTCTAGAACTAGTTCCAGAAGTGATTCTAGAGCAACCGGTTCCACTTTGGAGCTATGAACGGGTTGCTTTTGGGACAATTTCAAACAAAAAGAATCGGTGTTAGAATCGACAGTAGAAGGGGTTGTGAATGAAAAGTAGCTATTCTACAACTGATTCTTTGGAACAGAAAATTTTCCTGGGGACTGTAGATTATTTAAAAAGTTATCGGTACATTTATTTTTAAATGAATATACAATTAAAATGAAGAGAGATACACATATTTTTCAACTTTTTTTGTATTTTATTTAAAAAATAAATTACATATAAATACGGATTTTCTGTTACAGCAAAGAGTATACATAATAAAGAGATTGGGGGACTCTCTATCACTGAGAAAGCATTTGTTCTATTATGTGCCTTGGAACAGGAACATACTCAAACCAATATCACCCAGCAAACATGGCAATACGAAGAAGATTCTCCGAACATATCGCCAGGAAGAAAACATTTATTGCCGGCAATATCAATTTCCAATCAATATGAAAGAAATAACTCATATGGAAGATAAAAGGGATATCGCTAAATAAACTCCAGGTACAATAAAAAACAGGGACGTAACAGTTATAACTTTTATTCAAAAAAGTGATTGTTTTACAATTATTTCCTGTTTGAGTATTTTTAATTTTCTGTTTATTTGCTCTGTTTGATTTATATTTTTAATTCAAACAAAAACAATCCAAACACGATTTTTATTTTTTCAAAAATAATAAAAGTTATTTTGTGATTTTTTTTCTTTATCAAAAAATAACAATTAAGAATATAAATCAAAAGCCATGGAACCAATGACTTCACCAATTATAATATCCTGATGATGTCAACTAGTGTTAATAAAAGATTGAACAGTGATTTAAAGTGAGTAAATATGTATATTCCAGCAACTTCCGGCATTCAATTTAGGTCAATTTTTAATTTTTATTTTATTATCAAATAAAAAAGTTAGTGCTTAATTTTTTCAAAAAAATCATTCTGTAACTTTTATAAAAAGTTTTAAAATAAAAATCAAAAAACAACAGAAATTTATAGAGTAAAATATAAAAATTGAAAAAATTAAAATCTTTGCCAAACTTTGTGATTTTTTTGTGCAATATGATTTATAAAATATAGTGCATTATTGAAATATTATAATTAAATAAATTTGGGTGGTGACTTTTTTAGAAATATAACAGTTATTTTGGGTCTCTGATAAAAAACGATTTAATTTTTTCATTATTAAATTTAAGCCTGAAAAACAATATCTGCATACATAATCCATTGACCAACTTATAAATTATCTTGATTTCATCTTAGCCGATTTTTCCCGCGCAATTAATCTTAACTTTTCACGATTTATATATAAAAGAATAACGTGACTGACTGATTGACTTGACTGACTGACTCAACATCGCCCAGCCCAAACCGCTGAAGCTAGGAAGTTGAAATTTGGTATGTAGGTTCCTCTTTCGGCGTAGACGTCCGCTAAGACGGGATTCTTGGAAATTCCTACCGGAACGGGTAAAAAGGGGAAAAGTCTCCCCCTTGGCGGCCTGCCAAAACCCCTTTGGCTAGAAAGCTGAAATTTAAGATATGTGTTCCTTGCAGTATGGGCTAACTTTTCTGGAAAGTACTTTCTGGAATTTCGGAGAGGGACGTTGTAAAAATGGGGGTTAAAAAGGGGAAAAAGGCCCCCCTTGACGGCCTGCCCAAACCGCTGGAGGTAGGAAGTTGAAATTTGGTATAAAGGTTCCTCCACTATCGTAGACATCCACCAAGACGGGAGTTTGGAAAATGTTTACAGGGACGGACAAAAAGGCGAAAAAGTCTCCCCCTTGACGGCCTGCTCAAACTGCTGGAGCTATGAAGTTGAAATTTGGTATGTAGGTTCCTCGACCGGTGTAGACGTCCGTTGAGACGGCATTTCTGGAAATTCTTATCGGGAGGGGACAAAAAAAGTACCTTTTTCCAAAAAAGTACCTTTTCCCAAAAAAAGTACCTTTTCCCAAAAAAATGTATGTTTTTTGGAAAAAGGTACTTTTTTTTGGAAAAGGTACTTTTTTTTTTGGAAAAGGTACATTTTTTTAGAAAAAGGTACATTTTTCCAGCAGATAGCCGCGAAGATGGAATTTTTGTAAATTCCTAAAGGGAGGGGCAAAAAGAAGAAAAGCCTCACCTTGGGGGCCGGTAAAAACCCCTTCGGCTAGAAAACTGAAGATTAAAATGTGGGTCCCTGGAGTAAGGGCTAACTTATTAGAAAGATACTTTTTTGAATTTTGGACAGGGTCGTTATAAAATGGGGGCTCAAAAAGGGAAAGTTGCCCCTTAACGACCTGTCCAAACTGCTGCAACTAGGAAGCTGAAATTCGGTACTTAGGTTAGGTACTCTTCCAGCCTAATTCCAAACGGGAGGGACAAAAAAGGAAAAAGTGTCCCCCTTGACAGCCTGCTCAAACTGCTGGAACTAGGAAGCTGAAATTCTCTGTCGATGGATTTTCGGAAATTCCTACCGAGAGGGGCACAAATAGTAAAAGTTGGCTAGGAACCTGAAATGTAAAACATATGTTACTTGGAGTATGGGCTCACTTACCGGGAAGGTGCTTTTTGGACAGGGACATTGCAAAAATGGGGATTAATGAAGCGAAAAGTGCCGCTTAAAGGCCTGCCCAAACCGCTGGAGGTAGGAAGATGAAATATGGTATTAAAGCTCCTCCTCTATTGTAGACATCCGATAAGATGAGATTTTTGGAAATTTCGACAGGTAGGGTCAAAAACAGGAAAAGTCTCCCCCTTAACGGCCTGGCCAAAATGCTGGAACAAGGGATCTTAAATTCGGTATTTGGGTTCCTTCTCCAACGTTGACATCCCCGGGAGGGGTAAAAAGGGAAAAAACTCCCCCCTTGGCGGCCTGGCCAAACTGCTGGATATAGAGACCCAAAATTATGTATGTAGTAGGTTCCTCCGCCAACGCAGACGTCCTCTAAGACGAAATTTTTGGAAATTCCTACCGGGAGGGGTAAAAACGGATTAATTCTCCCCCTTGATGGCCTAACCGAACCCTTCGGCAAGAAACCTGTAATATATAATATGTTTTCCTTGGAGTATGGGCTAACTTATCGACAAGGCATTTCTAGGACTTTGGACAGGAACGTGGTAAAAATGGTGGTTCAAAAGGGGTACCCCCCTTAACGTCTGTGTCTTTAGCTAGAAACCTAAAACTTAAAGAACAAGTGTATATGAAACACTAAAATTAAGAAACTAAATAGGAAACGACTGGAATTGAAACACTACACAAGTGGAATGAAATGGATATAAACGTTGAACGAGTGGAATTGAAATTATAGACAATGCAAATGGATTGGAAGAGGGAATTACCTGTTCAAACACTATCCACGGAATATGAAACTTATGTAGCATTGAAACTTACTCTCCAAAAAGTTAAACAAATTTTCTAAAAGAGAAAAAACCTTAGAAAAGGAATGGAACTTATATATTCCGATATTTAAACTTCATGTAACGAAGCACCGGTGGAAAAAACCGACGCAGTAAATTTTCCAACTGAATTTGTGAATTTACTTGAATTGCCAGGTCTACCTTTACATAAACTGGAATTAAAAAAAAAAAACTTTAAGACACGCTAACAACGTAGCGGGCTTTGCCCGCTATTTTTAATATTATAAAATGCTTTCCAACCCTGCTTTAAGTTATTTATTTTCATTCAAAACACAAATGAACAAAACTACTTACGGGTCTATCTACCTAAGTTCGCACTTTACCAAATTATCTTAACATACACACTTATATTGCAATTTATTATGGATTCATTACTAACAATCCACTTTCATGAGAAAAAGTGATCAAATATTTATTTATTTTAAACCCATTGTTGTGCAGAATTATTTATTTGTGGTGGCTGGGTGAAGGCTTTTATTATAAAAACTGTACTTTAAATAAAAAGCGAATTTAAAAATTGTTCGCAGCCCCCCCCCCCCCCCAAACTTTAAGGCACGCTAACAACGTAGCGGGCTGCACCCGCTAGTTTCCTATATATCTTTTGATTGTTTTTGTACAAATTTAGTTTTAATTTTTTCCCAATTGATAAAAGATTTCAAACAAATTTGCTTTATCTTCCAAATGATACAAGGGTGATATTGCCGCAATATTGTCATAAAAAGTTATGACAAAAGATAAAATTTTTGAATTATTTTTTTACAAATATCGCCGAATTATCTTCCAAGTGATAAAAGGAAGACAATTTCTAAGTAAATACTACTTGATTATTTTCATTAAAATGACAAATAGAAGATATCGCTTTAATATCTTCTTGGAAGGTATCTTTTAAATGTTTGCAGGGTCATTATGTGCGCTAGGGTTGCCACATGGCCTTGAATGGCCTTGATTGTCAAGTTAATTTAGGTCTTGTCAAGTGCCAAGGTCAAATTTATTTTGTCAAGTTAAATTGAATTTTTGTCGTATCAGTAGTAAAAAAAAAACACGTAAAATTACAAAACTGATGAAATTTGTTAGTGTTTTAATTTTTTTGAGTAGCATTTATTTCTAAACAATAAAAAAAGAAAGATGAACTCCTAAATTCATAAACGCTTGGTAAAATTATAGGAGGTTTATTGAACAAATTTTGTATATGACGTTTTGTAAACCTGCTATAACTTTAGAAAGCATTTATGAATTGAGGGTGAAGTCTGCAGGAAGTCGTTGAAATGTTCAAACTTTAGGCCAAAAAAAATATATAAATTTTTCATAATTCTCGCAACGCCATTTTAAA
Organism: Leucophora obtusa; assembly: GCA_949987735.1. Lineage (NCBI taxonomy): Eukaryota > Metazoa > Arthropoda > Insecta > Diptera > Anthomyiidae > Leucophora > Leucophora obtusa. Next base: position 105,321,385 of record OX465299.1, on the reverse strand, counting down.
ATTTTGGCATATTTTCTTTTCTGAAACGTAAAAAACCAAAACTTTTTTTTCATAAATTTATTAAATTGATAATATATTATCAAAATAAAATGGCGCTTAAGTTATATCTTTGGTTTTGAGAGCGCGAGTAGAGATTTACGAAAGACGGTTTTCCTTAAAAGTCGGTAAACAATAATTTTACTGGGTGCTATTTTATTTTGATTATATGGGTGATAACAAAAAATGTGATAAAAACCGTGTAACCACCTAATTTCTAATGCATGGATTACATTTGAGTTACATATTTCGATATATATCAGCGCATTGTCACCTATTTTACAAAATTTATAACAATCTGACCAATTTTTGGTTAATACATAAAATTTGTGACCAATTTTATAGGCCAAATATAAACTCCGTAACAAGTAACTCATAAGTTTTTTTTCACTTTAATAGCTTATATTTTAATAACCAATAAAGCTAAACACTAACTGTAAAATTTTTTATGAAGAGGAAAAGTGCCGTTTTTAATAAAAATTAATACATATTACAAACTTTTTCGTATATCTTAGCTATCACGACTACAACTCTGTAACGATTTTTCGTCATAATTTTTGATAAAAATGCATATACCAGAATTTTGGAGTTATCTATTATTTATATTCCGAAAAGTATAATGTTATTTATACTCAAATGATCGTTGGACTCTATGTAATCATCCAGTATAACAGACTTGAGATGAAAAAGGATGTCTTTAATAAGATTTGAAAAAATGTTGTAAACTCCGTTCTTAATTTTTACACCAAACTATTTAACGAGCAAGAAAAACAATGTCATATTTGGATTCACCTTGTAGGCATCATGCGATTTTGTTTCGGAAAAAAATTCTGACAAAGTGTTTCTGAAAGAAAACGAAAAAAGTAACCAAATGTAAACTCCGTAACTGTAAACTCCGCAACTGTAAACTCCGTAACCACAATTGTTTGCATCAGATTTCATTCAAATAAATGCAGATAAATGTTTAAAATATTTTAAAATAACCATAAACAGAGGTGATTCAACTAATATTTATGTGTCAAAAGACGATTCAACTAATAATTTTGCGTCAAATTAAAAAAAGTTAACAGTTTTTTACCCTAAGCTGCTGGAGCGAAAAACGATTGATTTTGCATTTCATTGGTTTTGAATCGATATTTCGAGTCATTACTGACATTAGTTTGACAAATTAAATTTGTTTTACACAATTTAAGAATATTTTGATCGCGAAATGTTATGTTTTTAATATATTATTTTGTAACTGCGCAAACGCTGTTTGGATTTTAAAAAATTTTATATTTTTGAAAAGCATTTAAAAGGACAAAAAATACAAAATTAAAAAAAAAAAAAAAATTTTTTCGCGGAATGAATTGTATTTTTATTCGCGAAACCGCCAATTTGATCAACACAAATTATATGTCATTGGAAAGCAAGTTGAAAACCCAAATACGAAAAACTAATAAATTGAAGAAAATTCGTACGCAATTTTTTTGTTGTATCTTTTGCTTGCAGAAATGTAAACTCCGTTACAACAAAAAAAAATTAAAATTGTGCAAAAAAAGTTATTGCGACAACTTGTAGAAGCGATTTTTTGCAATTAGGTTTATAATGACTAAACTTACTGATTCCATTAAGAAAAAACCGAAATATTAACACTTTTTGCTTCTCACAAATTTGGCCCAAAAATTTATCACATTTTTTGATTTAACCCATATATGTATATCATCCATTTAATAAATTTATAAAAAAAATGTTTTGGTTTTATACGTTTCAGAAAAAAAATATGTTAAAATTTCAAATTGACGATTCGAAAACTATGGAAAGTTTATATATTTTTTGGCCTAAAGTTTGAAAATGTCAACGACTTCTTGCAGACTTCATCTTTTTCTTATTATTATACAGGAATAATTGCTACAAACGAAAAAATAAAACACTAGTCAATTCCGTCAATTTATGTCCAAACTTCAATGGCTAGTACCACTATCTAGTTTGTCCCCGAAAATTCCAAAAAAAAACCGAACTTTTTTTATGAATCTTAATAAAATGGCGAGTGTATTCAAAAATTATAAATTTTTATATTAAGAATCACCCTACTGAACACTAGACCGTACCTCAAAAACACATTTCGCCGTACACCCTCCAATATGAAGTATTTTTGCAAGGCGATTTCAAAAAATATTTTTTTTTTTTTCGGCCGAACGTAGGGGTCGCCTTTTTCAATTTTTCGTTATAGCTTCGGCATTTAAAATCGGATTTTAAAGTGTCAAATATCGATTTTTTTGCCTCGGGGAGACCAGTGTTTTGCTATAAAGGAAAAGTCCAATGAAAAAAAATTTAAAAAGGCGACCCCTACGTTCGGCAACCAATATATAAAAAAATTCTACTGGGTTTATCGAAAAACTTCATTAGCAAAAGTTTAATAAGTTTTTGCGAGCTTTAATTTTCTGACATTAGGGTTGTAGCAACTGAGATCTGGTGGCTAACTACTAGAACGGGATACTTGAGGTCAATGGCCCTCGAGAGAAAAACACCGGTCTCCTCGAGAGAAAAACATCAATGTATCATACTTTAAGATCCGAAAAACCAAAGATATAACGAAAAATGTAAAATGGCGACCCCTACGTTCGGCAAAAAGATAAAAAAATTTTTTTTTGAAACCTCGTTGCAAAAATACTTCATATTGGAGGGTGTACGGCGAACTTTTTTTTTGCCTGTAAGGTGGTACGCTCTACTGCACACATATGCACATTAAATTTTTTATTGTCAAGTTATTTTTTTTAAATCAAGTTATTTTTTGCGAAGTGTCAAGTTATTAGACTTTTGCGATGTGGCAACCCTAATGTGCGCTCTTTGTATGACTCAAAACATCGATTGTTACCAGGGATGGAAAATAATAATTTAGTTATAAAAATCAAGAATGGAACTATACTATGAAATTATACTATTCCAACAGTATTATAGCCCTAGATTATGAATTTTAAAAAACCATACGTAAAAAATTGCAAAATAATATCGGACTGCGAAAAAAGGCTTTGGGGTTCAAAAAATTAATTAAAAGATTTACATTCTGCAAACGATGCCAAAATTTTCTTTTTTGCAACTAACCACCAAACTTTGTTTTATGAAATGGGCATTATACTCCGTAGATTATAAATTTCAAAAACCTCACTTAAAAAATTGCAAAATAATAGAGGAACGCGAAAAAAGACTTTGTGTGCGAAAAAGGCTTTATGGTACAAAAAATTAATTAAAAAACCTAATCAGTGATTTACATTCTGCAAACAAATATATTGATGAAAAAATTTTTCCATTTTGCAAATTTTATTTTTCGCGATTTTTTTTGCAACTAGCCACCAAACTTTGTTGTATGAAATGTGTATTATAGCCACTAGATTATAAATTAAAAAAAAACGCACGTAAAGAATTGCAAAATAATAGCGGAATTTGAAAATTTGGTACAAAAATTGAATCCCTATGTTATATATTTAAAAAAAAAACCGCACTTAAAAAGTTGCAAAATAACGGCGGAATTCGAAAAAGGCTTTATGGTACAGAAAATGAATTAAGATGTAATCAGCGATCGACATTCTGCAAACGAATATATTGTTGCAAAAATTTCGCTTTTTGCAAGTGTTTTTATTTGGAATTTGTGCTAATTTTTAATTTTTTTTAACGAGCCAAAGAGGAAGCTATTTTTTAGTTAATTACATTTTTAAATATGTAAGAGCGATCTAACATTTTTTGGTATAAGAGCCCGATTAAGTGAGCCTTTTCCAACCCTGATTAACCAGTCGGAGATCGTTCCTGTTGCAAGCCGCATAATATTTTTTCAAATAAAAAATATTGAGAGAGTTGCAAGGCCATTGGTTACAGTTAATATTTTCATTTAAAATATTTTGTTAAAAAAGAAACCCTTTTAGATTTCTATGTCAGTTGAAAAACCAAATAAACTAAATATCATTTATTCTTACGGATTTTGTAGTTAATTTTTTGAAAGCTAAAAAAAATGAAATAGATGAGCAATCATTATTTTTTAAGGATTTTCGAGTTAATTTATTAACATTTAAAAATAAATGAAAAGTTCTTTTGATTTAAATGGAAAGTTAGTAGACCGGTTTTCAAGTGGTTTTTCATTTATTTTAAATTACATTTTCAGGTAATTTAAACTACAAACTATTTTGAGTGTGTTTATATCTATATAGGAATGCTTCGCTTGCCAAATCGATTAACTCCACTTTCAGAATTTTATAAAACTTTAATTTCAAAACACTTTCTTGACTCCTGACTGTAAAATGTTCAAAACAAATTTCTCTGATAATAAATATTAACACTACACTGAAAATATTATTACAGTAACTAACTGTAGTTTATTTAAAAAGTCATCCGTATATTTATTTTTAAATGATTATACAGTTAAACTGAAAAGAGATATATTTTGTAACTGTTTTTGTCGTTTATTTAAAAAACAAATTACATATAAGTACGGATTTTCTGTTACAGTTAATATTTTCATTTAAAACTTTTTGTTAGAAAAAAGAAACCCTTTTAGATTTCTAGGTCAACTGACGTCAAAAAAACGAAATCGTAGTTAATTTATTAACATATAATTCTACGACTCAGTATAATTACAGATAAAACTGTAGTTTTACAAATATTTTACTTAAATTAAGATTTGTTAAATTTAACAAAAGAATTTGTTAAATTTAACATACCCAATTTCAGCTTCCTATTATATGGATGCTTCAGTTGCCAAATCGATTAATTGATTCCATAAAGAAAAATGAATGAGTCTCAATGAGAAAATAGTAAATAATTATACCCTACACCACTACGTGGTCAGGGTATTATAAGTTTGTGCTGATGTTTGTAACACCAAAAAATATTGGTCCTAGACCCACCTTATAGTATACCGATCGGCTCAGAATTTTTTTTATTTCGATATAACGATGTCCGTCCGTCCGTCCGTCCGTCTGTCTGTCTGTCCACGCATTCTTGTGCGCACTCTACAGGTCGCAAATATTAAGATACAGGTTGGTTGAAAAGTTTCTGCGCTCGAAATGAAAGAATAATGTTTTTGTAACGAAATATATTTTTTTATTCAACATAATCTCCTAGAAGCTCAATACATTTGTTCCAATTATCTTCCAATAATTTTATCCCATCCTTATAATGGTTTTCCGGAAGCTCTGCAAAATAACCGTCTACGTCTGCTATGGCCTCTTCATTCGACGAAAAATGTTTTCCACGAAGGAATTGTTTGAGATTTCTGAAGAGATAGTACTCACTGGGAGCCAAATCTGGTGAATACGGTGGATGTTCAAGCAATTCGTACTTTAATTCTTTGAATTTAGCCATCGTCAAAACACTTTTGTGAACAGGTGCATTGTCTTGATGAAATTGATTTTTTTCTTCTTTAAACCAGGTCTTTTCTCACGAATTTTTTCATCCAGCTGATCCAAAAGGCTGTAAAAATATTCAGAGTTGATTGTTTTACCTTTCTGAAGATAATCAATCAACAAAATTCCTTTTGCATCCCAAAAAACTGATGCCATAACCTTCTTTGCTGATCGTTGTGACTTCACCTGCTTTGAAGCTGAACAACCACCTTCAGTCCAGTGTAAACGTTCTTGTTTCAATTTAGGATCATTGTGGTAGATCCAAGTCTCATCCATAGTTATAAAACGACGCAAGAAGTCGGTTTTATTCTGCTTAAAACGCTCCAAATTACGCTGAGAAATTTGTTTTCGATCCAGTTTTTGTTGAATTGTTAATGTGTGCGGCACTAACTTTCCAAACAATTTTTTCATACGTAATTATTCGTGTAAAATATGGAGTACTTGTTCGTCTGAGATGCCTATGGCATTAGAAATTTCACGCTTAGTCAAATTTGAATCTTCACTAACCATATTATGTACTTGCTCAATGATTTCTGCTGTGGTTGCAGTTTTTGGTCGTCCTTGGCGTGGATCGTCTTCAAGGCTAGTACGACCACTTTTAAATTCACCAGCCCAAAATTCAACGGTGCGTTTTGATGGTGAGGACTCCTTATACACTTCTAACAATTGTTCATAAATTTCCTTTGCTTTTAAACCCTTCAAAACAAAGAATCTAATGACTGCACGATATTCAATTTTTTCCATATTAAAAAAAATCAATGACACGTCAACTTCAAATGGCTTGTAAACAAAGAATGAATTGACATAATGCCTTGCAACTTTGCATGTGTTCTCAGGACAATTATACCAGCTTGAGGAAAAAAAAGTTTGGAGCTAGCAGTGCCATCTCTTGGTGAGCGCAGGAACTTTTCAACCAACCTGTATTTTGATTTAACCCAAGGACGAAGCCTATTGATTTTGGTTAAAATCGGTCCATGTTTAGACCTAGTGTCCATATAATGGTCCCCCCAAAATTATATTGTTTATACGCTGAAGGTCGCAAATATTAAGATATTTTGATGAAATTTGGTACACCGACTTACGTCGGCCCAAGGACGAAGCCTATTAATTTTGGTGAACATCGGTCCATGTTTAGACCTAGTGCCCATATAAGGGTCCTACTAAAATTATATGGTTTATACGCTGCAGGTCGCAAATATTAAGATATTTTGATGAAATTTGGTACACAGACCTACGTTGGCCCAAGGACGAAGCCTATTGATTTTGGTGAACATCGGTCCATGTTTAGAGCTAGTGCCCATATAAGGGTCCTACCAAAATTATATTGTTTATGCGCTGCAGGTCGCAAATATTAAAATATTTTGATGAAATTTGGTACACCGACCTATGGCAGCCTAAGGACGAAGGCTATTGATTTTGGTTAACACCGGTCCATGTTTAGACCTAGTACCCATATAAGGGTCCCCCCAAAATTGGCTTATTTACAAACTGCAGGTCGCAAATATTAAGATATTTTGATGAAATTTGGTTTACCGACCTATATCAGCCCAAGGACGAAGCCTATTGATTTTGGTTAACACCGGTCCATGTTTAGACCTAGTGCCCATATAAGGGTCCCCCCAAAATTGGCTTGGTTACAAACTTCAGGTCGCAAATATTAAGATATTTTAATGAAATTTGGTTCGCTGACTCACATTATAGAAAATTTTGACACAAGTCCCATTTTAACCCATTCGAATTTCGGATCCAAACATTAGTTGGCTTTTAACCAGACTGGTGTAGGGTATTGTATAGTCGGCATGCCCGACTTTAACCTTTTTACTCGTTTTAAATATGACATCATATAGAAATATATGTATATTATTTAATTTGTACTAAACAAGTATATATAACGTCATATATAATTTGATTAACAGTATCTAATTAAAAATGCAATATAAATACAATTACATATTGATAAATATGTAATAAGATCTAACTAAATATGGTATCATATTAAAATTTTTTCAGAACCCAGGTGAAAATGTTCATATATGTTCATATATTGTCACATATGGTTTAATGTATGGTCATATATGAACATATATGTTACGTATGGAAGAATATATGGGTAAATACATTCAAATATATGAATCCATATATGATAATATATGATAATATACTACATTTATTGGTCCATATATTGGTTCTTATATTCCATATTATCTTCATATATGAATTTATATATTATTCCATATATGAGTAATGTTTTAAGTTTTTTTTATCATGAGGGCAATTACGTGAGCGAATTCAAATAATATTGAAATACAATACATCTGATAATTTCTGAAATGCAATTGCGAATTTCTGAAATACAATTAATAAATTTCTAAAATACAATTGTCAGTTTCTGAAATACAATTCATAATTTCTGAAATACAATTGGTAGTTTCTGAAATACAATCGATAATTATTCAAATACAATTGATAATTTCTGAAATACAATTTATAAATATGAAAATCAATTGATAATTTCTGAAAGCAATTATAAAACTGGAAATAAATTGATTACTTCTGAAATACAATTGGTAAATCTGAAAAACAATTCATAACTTCTAAAATACAAGTGATAAAACTGAAATTCATTTGATTATTTCTGAAATAAATTGATAAATCTGAAAAACAATTGAGAACTTCTGAAATAAAATGATAAATTTTGAAATACAATTGGAAATGTTGCAGTAAGATAAAAACAGCAAAACTAAAACTGCTAAATTAAGAAAATTTTAGTTATATTTGAGTTAGCTTTTAGTTTGAGTTAACTTTTAGCAAAATCTGCAGAAAATTTTGCAAAATATTAGTAAACTAAAAATGGCAAAAACTAACTGTTGTATCTTAAAAAATGTTTGTTAAATTTTGTTCAATGCAAATAGCGGTTTATAAGATCAGCAGAAATATTTGCTAAAAATATTAAATTGTTGATTTCAGAGGGCTAGATTTGTATATCCATTAAAATCAATCATTTTATTTTGTAGTTATTGAAATTTAGCTGAATTATAACTCAAATTTTGTATATTTAACAGTTTTATTTTTGCTGTTCCTATCTTATTTATATTTAGCAAAAATACTCAGCTAATTCAGCAGTTTTTCATTTTAACCTAATTTTTAGTAGCTTTAACTAAAATTTTTACAAACTTTTTTCTATTAGTATATAAACAATCATTAAATAATCAAAAAACAGACATAAAATAATTTCTAAACTTCAAGTAAAATGTTTATATCCATTCAAAATTTCATAATTTCTCAATTTCATTCAAATGTATAAATTCATCTGCAACGTATGCATAGAATTGTAATATTTACATTTAATTTGAATACAAAAGCAACATTTTTATTAAAAAATAAAAAAAAAACATTTTATATGAACCTTTATATATCTCCATATATGGCCATATACCCTCAAATTTCGGATCCGAGCCCATATATGTTGCCATATATGAACATTTTCACCTGGGAAAGAAAAAATTATATATGGATACATATAATTATGTCCGGTCGGTTATATACACTGGCGTACAAGAAAATATATGGTTATATAAAATCATATATTATTACATACAAACGTTTTTACTCGGGTAGAAATTGTGAGTACAGATGTGAGGATTTCCATAGAAAATGAAACATTTTGTACAAACAAACAATCGGAATTAAAATTATTAGAATTGGGCATTATAGCTCACAGTTCATTTCAATTAATTTTATTTTTGAACTAGTGTGTTCTTCTAGTTCACTATTTTATTCGAGAAATTTTTTCAATTGTTCATACGCTAATATAAAAGTCTTTAAAAATTTCTTCTGAAAAACAGTTGAACTCAGCAGCAATTTCTTTACTGCTTTTGGTCTACTAATTAAAATTTAATTCAGATAGTACTAAAATTTCGTATTATTAACAGTTACATTATCGCTGTTCTTATATTACTAATATTTATCAAAAACCATTTACTCATTTCAAAAGCTTTCTCTGCAGGAGCCCTTTGAACTAATTTGAGTACCTTTTTTTGTTTGCTGTGTTTACTGGATTTTTTTCTATCAGTATAAGATTATAGTATATCAGCCCGAGTAAAAATAGTTACCCATGTGAAAATTGAAATATATATGAACATACATGATCATACAGTGACTAGTATATGATAATGCATAGGCATACATGATGATATACGTCAATGCATAGTTCAATGTATGACCATACATTATCTCATATATTTCCATATATCTTCGGATCCGAAATTTGAGGGTATATGGAGGTATATGGCCATATATGATCATACATGAATCATATGTGAGCATATATGGTCATATATGAACATGTACGGTCATATACCCTCAAATTTCGGATCCGAAGATATATGGAAATATATGAGATTATATATGGTCATACACTGAACTATGCATGGACGTATATGATCATGTATGCCTATGCACGATCATATACTAGTCAATTTGTGATCATGTACGTTCATATATATTTCGATTTTCACATGGGTATATAGGAAATTATATAATTTGATATGGACTAATATGTTTATATATAGTCAAGTGTGACACTATATCTTTGTGGATATAATTATGTATAGCATTGAGTTTTCCAAAAATTTCTTATATGATGTCATATATAGATCAATATAAATGTATATGTCCCCATATACATTAATATATACCATATTTAGTTACATATGCCATGATAATTTTATACAGCGTCATATAATTAAAAATGGCTTTATCGGTAAACATATAAAGTCTTATTCAATTCAATTCAATTTAATTTTTATTCATAATCGGTAAGCCAAATAGGCCAAATTGATTACATAGTTATTTACAGGCACATATAATTCATATCCTTTAATTTTCTTAATTTAATACATAATATTTATAATTAACTATATACCCTTATTTTTCTCATGGACATGGATTATTCCCCAACAGAAAAGCTACAAACGTAGCCCCATCACCACCATCAACATAGAGACTCAATACTATTTACAGAAACGAAATTAGTTTCCTCCTAAAACCTTCAATAGAGTGTGCGAGCAAATGGCAAAGCATTGTCCCAAATTCGATAAACTCTAACCACAAAAGAGCGCTGCATTACCATTGTGTTAAATAAAGGGGGTACCAATGTATGTGCTCTGGTTGAATTTCCGAATTCAAATTTTAAAATTATATAATTTGGGGAACCACATTTAAAAACTTTATAGAATAGCATCATAAGCCTGACCTTTATAAATTCATCAAAAGAGCAACCTAAGAAATCTATGGCATATGCCGAGACGTGAGCCCGCACATTAAGTTTATATACATACCGTATAATTCTATTGAAGTATTTTTTTAATCGATATAAATTCGTGTCATTCGTACCTGAATATACTTCCAAACCATATAATAAAATTGGCATCAATATGTAGCGCAAAGTTAAAATTTTTTTCTAAGTTGTTTTAGATATGTTTAAGTATAGCGCAATGTAAAAAATATTTATGTTTTTTTGAGATATATTTACGTATGATTTCAAAATATAAAAGGCGTACTCATTATAACCAGTGTTGCCAACTCTTAAAGGCAGGAAAGCACCGTGAGCATTGTGAAAACGGGTAAAAAGGGTAAAAATTTACCAAAAATGGGGTAAAAAAGCACGATGTTAATTTTTTGAAAAATTTAAGTCCAGGGGGGTTACCGCGTAACTCGATTCGAAAAAAAATTTCGAATTCGTAAATTTTGTACCTTTCGTAAAAAGAAAAGTTTTAGCAAAAATCTTACTTTTTGAATTTGTATGTGTAGTGCACAAGTTTTGGGATAAAAATAAATTAAAAAGTAAAATTTTTATACAGAATTATATTTTTAACAATATTTGCAAGATTTACGAATTCGAAAATTTTTTTTCGAATCGAGTTACGCGGTTACCCCCCAGAATTTAAAAACACATTTCAGTTTTGTAAAATGGTGAAAAAAAGGTTCAAATATAACTAAAAAAAGGGGTAAAAAGCACCAAACTAATATTTAAAAATTTTGAAGTTTAAATATAACGAAGTTGCTATTTAAAATTGTACTACAAACACTGGAAAAAATGTATTTTTTGTATAGTTCGTATTATTTTTTCAACTTTGACAGAAAATTGAAGAAAAATTTAAAAAAACGCGAACAAATACCAAAAATATAAACTGTACAAAAAGCACTAAAAGCACTGCCAGAAATTTGAAAAAGCACTGTAAATACCCGCTTTTTTAAAACGGGTATTTGTAAAAAATCACCGGTTACGAGAAGGAAAAAAGCACCAAAAAATACCCGAAAAGCACTGAAATGGCAACACTGATTATAACCCGTAAATTCCTTGTAAATCTTGTATAAATACAAGCCATATTTTTTATGTATGGAATTTGACATTAAACTTATAAACATACCAGGTTTACACAGTTTACGGGTAGAATACAAGTTTATTTGAGAAGGCTTAAAATGCTTGGTTACAATTATGTACAACTTCTTCTAAATACTTCAAGTTTTATTTAAATTTTGAATTCTTAACTTAAGGGTGTTATTTTGTATTACTTTTTAAAAGTTTTTGTTTTGAGCCTGAAATATAATGCGTTATATAATGTCTTTCTACATCAAATTAGATATTATTATATCTAGTCAAAATCCGGATAAGATTCTATATGATTTAATATATTTAGATCTTATGCGATGTAATTTTATCCACCATTTCTCGGATCATAGCATATCTCCAATTATATTAAATAAGATAACATTATATATGACATCATATTATTTTTCTACTCGTAGCATTTTAGCCTTCTCATATAAAATTGTATTCTACCCGTAAACTGTGTAAACCTGGTATGTTTATGAGTTTAACCCTATAATGCTCTTTCTTCTGATTGTGATAATATCGAAACTATACATTTAGCATTGAAAATCGACTATGGAAGAAATATTAAAATTTTAATTTATCGCTTTATTTAGGCGATATCGCATAATAAAGGTTGAAGACGAATCAAGAAATCCAGTAGTCAAAAAAATTCGGGTTTTGCTATAAATAACACTATCAATAAAATAAAATCACGTACTGAAAATTCCTCATCTAGTCTTGGTCTTTCAGAACTTATGGCGATTTTCGCTTTATGAAAATTACGAAATTTGGCACAAAACATCAATAAATTTTGACGAAACTAGTTTTGCTTACTACTAACTGAGTATGTAATCTGTGTTTAATTTCAGCTAGTTTTTGAGTTAGAGAGATATTCGTAAGATGTATCCTGACGTTATCCTGTGAGTCCTGGAGCAAAATTTGTAACTGATTTTATAAGTAGAGACTCTAAGCTACCCAGCAAAACCTTGGTAATGACTGGTCATTACTACATGCATTACTTAGATCTCATATCTCATTACCCGTTGAATTACTTTTAAACTAAATGTAATGAGTTACCGATAATTATACCCCACACATTACTATTTCACAATAGCTGAAACCAATAATATATGTTCTAAATCATTAAAAACCATAACTATGCCGTAGCCTAGTGGTTATCGTTTTTGCCTGACAGACATGAGGATCGCTGCTCAACTCGTGTTAGCTTCCATTGTTGTTTTTTTTTTTTTGTAATTTATATTAAACATCTATTTATAGAAATGTTGATGTTCATTAAGCTGTATTTAATAACAGGACCGCTGAGCCATCAATGTCATCTGTATACATGGGTGGTATCAGTATCGAGGAATCTGAAGCTCTTGATGTTCTGGGCATGAGGATACAGTGTGATGTCCGTTGGAAGGATCACGTCATTCAAGTGTCGAAAGAGGCATTCAAGTGTCTTGGCTTTCTTAACCGGTGTAAGAACTACTTCACTTCTTCTGATCTTCTCACTATTTATACCACCTATATCCGGCCGAAGATGGAATACAACTCCCATATATGGGCAGGGGCTTCAAAGTCTATTTTGGAGCTTTTGGACCGTGTACAAAGGAGGGCGTCGGCGCTCATTAATGACAGTAGGGTATCCAGCTCTATTGACTCATTGGAGCATCGTCGGAATGTGGGTTGTGTAACACTGTTCTATCGTTACTACCATGGGAAGTGTTCTGCTGAGATAAGTGTACTTATCCCGGGGTCACGTGTTTTTGGCCGCAACACGCGCTTGTCTAGTAGATCTCATCCGTTTGTGGTCGATTGTCCAGTTAGTCGCACAACGCATTATAGAGAGAATTCGTTCATTAGTCGAACCGCCCGTATGTGGAATAAACTCCCCGCAGGTGTCTTCCCTGATACTTACAATTTAGAGAAATTCAAGTCAAACGTTCATAAACACTACTCCCTATTTCCTCCTTCCCATAACCTATTTTCCTAATATCAACACAATGCGTTGCATCAGTAGGGGGCATCCCCTGAGTGTTGGTCTAATGTAAAAAAAAAAAAAAAAAAAAAACAAGTTTTGTGAAAAATAGACATGTATAACAGTTGCCACAATAAATGTGTACATAAGTTAAAGCAATAAAAATCATAGTGATGTCATGGTCTAATGGTTAGAGTGTTTGCCTGACAATCGTGGGGTACGCTGATCAATACGTGTCAGCTCCTATTGGTTTTTAAATTTTTATACTTTTTTAAATCTATATTCAACATCTATTTATAGAACAGCTGATAAACTACTTACAGGTAACATCAGTGTAATGACTTTCCTCCAATGACATCACCATGTTAAAATAAGTAGTTTAGTAATTAAAAGGTAACTAGTGAACACTTAAGATTTCAATACCTAAAACTCATTACATGGTAATGAAAGGTTTTGCTGGGTAGCTTCGGTATTGTCGATAATGTGTGCCAGATCGTAAATGTATTTTTGAGGATTTTTCAAATATTTAGCGTGTTTTTTAATCACCTGGATTTAGAATTTTTCATACAAAAAGTGGATTTATTAAATCCAATAAAAAGCTGGATTTAATAAATCCATAATAAAAGCACAAATATATGAAACAGCCTATTAATTTAATGTCAGAAAAAAATACGAATACAAATTAAAAGAGAAACAAAAAAATTGAAAAACTAACAAATAAAAGGTTTTTATTAAATTCTTTTTTATGAAATATGTTTAGAAAAAAAACTACACCTCACCACAACATATTTTTAATCTTGGATATGGATAAATAGCTGAAATAGGAATGGCAATTTTTCACTCTACAGTAAGTAATTTAATTAAATCCAATTAGTGAATATTAAATATTGCAATGGAATTTTTCAATTGTGTAAAAATATAAACTGAAGTGATAAAACTGAAAAGGCAGACTGTCTTTCGCTGTTTTATATAAAATATAATTAAAACTTAAAAGTTAAAGTAAAATCCTTCAGCATCGGATTCGGTATTAAAAATTAGGGTGAAAGAAGTGTCGGACAGAAAATTCTTTTTAAAATAGGGAGAATCTAACGCCATCTGTTGAGCACTTTTAGAAATACTTTTTGGATTTATTAAATCCAAGTGATTAGAAAAAACGGCTATTGTTTACGGTTTTAAACAGTTAATTTTTTTTTTTCAAATTTACAAAATGTTCACTTTACATCCTTCCTTCGTTCCTTTCCACAAAAAAAGTTTGAAGGCAAAAAAGTAGGTAATTGTGTTTTCTATTGATATAATATAACTTGTTTAATAAAAAAAATTTTATTTAGCGAAAAAGAATTTAATATCTGAAGACCGCTTTTTAGCGGCCTTGGGCATTAGAGTGTTAATGTCAAATTCCATACATAAAAAAATGCCTTGTATTTATACAAGGTTTACAAGGAATTTACTTTTATATTTTGAAATCATACATACATATATCTCAAAAATCATATAATTTTTTTTCACATTGCGCTACACTTAAATATATCTAAAACAAGTTAGAAAAACATTTAACATTGAGCTATATAAAACTTTATATGTTTACCAATAAAGCCATTTTTAATTATATATGACGCTGTATTAAAATTGTCATCCCAAGTAAAAAAGTTTTGATATAGTCATATATTATCATATAAAATTTTGTATAAATATATATTGGTACATATATACCAAGATATAATTATATAAAATTTTACGAAATTATATCCTAAATATATAACTATATCTTGTTATGTATTGCACAATATATAGTGCAACATATTAAATTATCCAATTATATACACTGAGAGAATTATCCTTCATGATATTCATGATATAATTTCTTAGAATTTTTTTCGTAGAACCAATCAAGAATTTAATTATGTATATAATATTTAATAAATATTATGAAATTTTTCATAACTTTTCTTTCATAAAATTTCATAAATTCATTAAAAAAATTCATTAAATTTCATAAATTAGATCTCCATAAATTTAATGAAAATATTCTTTATATATATGAAATTGTTCAATAGTATTTACTTTTTTATAAAATATCGTCATTTCCTGAGAGAATAATCTTTTATAATTTTTGTTTTTTTTTTAATAAATTTTTTATTATTAATTTTGGACTTTGAATTTTTTTTATAAATCATATTAATTTTTTAGAAACTTTTTGTTATGAAACTTTTTAATTTAATGAATTCTTTCTTTAGATATATTTTGTACATCCGTAAAATATGCTACGATTTTATTACGCCTTTTGCATTTGCAACGACAACAACCAACTATAATAAATAATAGTAAATGAAATTGCTTCATAGATTTTATGAAGCTCTTCATTAGCTGAATGATTTATTCATTGGACGAGAGGCCTATTAATTTTATGAAGAGTTTCATTAATTTTATGAACTTTTCATAAACATTGACTTTAATGAAACCTGTTTCATAGATTCTATGAAATGTTTCAATGGACGAGTTCCAGTGACAATTTTCATTGAAACTATGAAGAAATTCATTACTGAAGTGATGATAATTCTCTCAGTGTATACACCGATATATATATATGTGGTGCGCATAGTTCGGAGACATGGCCAAAAATGTGCCCAAACTATGCTGTATATGAGTCACAAATGTCTTGATACTATGCGCCAGACCTAGGAAGAGTTTGAGGACAGTCCCCAAACTAAGCAAATGTCTCCATACTAAACACTTGATCGAAAAACTGTCCCCGTAGCATGCGCTGTGCATACATATAGTTATAGTTACATATGCCTCATATAATTATGTATAATTGTATCGAATTAGATACCATTATATCTAGTTGGATATGAGTATATTATATTTGATACATTTGGATGAGGACACAATCCGTATAAAATTGTATCAAACCATATCTTATTCCATCAAATTAGATCTAATTGTGTCAAATTAGATCTAAAATTATCATAATACAATCTAATTTGATACAATTAGATGTTCTCATTTTTCGGATATTATTATATATAATATCAAAAGACGCCCAACCCGAGTAAAAAAGTTTTGATATAACTATATATTATTTTATGTAATTGCATATAGTAACTTATAGTTACATATGGCCACATATGCTTTTAAATTCAAGCATATATACTTTTATATAGACATATGTTAGATATTTTTTCCTCAAAGGTTTTAATATGGAGACATATGTGATTTTATATTATTACATACTGGCCTACATATAATTGCATGTGTTATATATAAGTACATAAAGTAACATATTACAGATATAATTACATATACGTTTATATATAATTTAGTATGACACTATACATAATATTATAAAACTATATGTGGAGCCATATAAGAAATATTTCATAATTTGTGTTAGATATGATTATATATTGACGAATAAGAACCCATATATAACTTAATATAGTTCCATTTCTACAATATTTCATGATTTCTTTAATATATAATAATATTACGTTCTTTATAAAATCATCTATAATTATATATCATCCCACATAAGCAATTATTTCAAAGTGATTTTATATTAAAATATATAAGGTCCATATACACATGTGTGCAATATAATAGATACATTAAAATTTTTTCTAATTTTATTCTCGTTGCCTTTTTTTTTAAAGATCAAAATAGTGGATAAATTCACCCCCAAAATGCGAGGAGATTGTTCAGAAAATGGTGCAGAATTTTAGCGTGACGTCTGTTTTTGTATTTTGTCACTTGTTTTAAGTAGGCGTGGTTTTTAATGAAAAATAAGCGATATCGACCTTCTATCAATTTACATAGTAAAATTTGGCGAGTACTGATCAGTTCTGTAAAAACTGTATATTTTTGAAATTCCTATAATATTTCCTTAAGTCTTGCATTATTTTTTTATACAAATGGTTTCTAGACTTATATATGACTAAATTTTTCTTGTTTGTAGCGATTTTAAAATAAAGTTAACAACACTGAAATTTAAACACGGAATGCTTTATACTACAACGTAAAAAAAAAGTTTGTCTGATTTGTTATATCGCGGTAAGTATAGAATAAGGCCATTCAGTTTAAAGTTTTAGTGTTGTTAACTCAATTTTAAAACCGCTAGAAACAAAGAAAAATCTGATCATGTTTAAGGCGCTGTCATTTTACGTCTGGAGACTACTTGTAGATAAAAATAATGCAAGATTTAAGGAAATATAGAATTTCCAAAAATATACAGTTTGTATAGATCCTACCAGTGCTCGCTAAATTTTACTATGTAATTTGATAGAAGGTCGATATCGCTTCTTTTTCATTAAAAGCCACGCCTACTTAAAATAAGTTACAAAAGAAAAAAAACGGCCATTACGCTAAAATTCTGCACCATTTTCTGAACAATCTCCTCGCATTTTGGGATGAATTTATCCACTATTTTGATCTTTGAAAATAAAGGCATCGAGAAAAAAATTATAAAAAATTTTAATGCATCTATTACATTTAGGGTTTATGTCCTAAACCGTCCCGGGAATTCCCGGGAATCCCGCCCTTTTTTCAATCCCGCAATCCCGGGAATTTTGTGCGGGATTTCCCGGGATTTTTTTTATTCTTTTACAGAAGTTTTAGCAGTATATTATAATTTTGAAAGCTTTATTTAAATTTAAAGCATTGATTTTTTTAAAATTAATTTAAATAAAATTTATTTAAAATTCAAAAATGCGATTTCAAATTCAATAAACAGAATTAGTATTAAAAAAAATGCTATGTAGGCCGAGTTTTTTTATATCATTTGAATTTGGTTTAGTTAAACCGAAAACAAATTTTATCAGCTACTACCAAGGTCACCAACAAAATTGGTCATCCCTCGGAAAAAATTTGTTCTTTAAGATGATGATCTTTGTTCAAATAAAGCAATTATACAACATTTGAACATAAGTATTTCAGTTCCAAATACCTCCAAAATCAGTAATATTTTCGTATTTGTAATTGATATAAGTATTTTTTAATAAGAATATATAAACCGTGCATGATTCGTGTGTGAGTTTATTTTTTGCATCATATATTTTTAGTAATTTTTACTATTTTGTAATATTTTACTATTTTTTTCTATTTTTCTTATATCTTGGTTGTATAACATAATCCTATTAACTTTAAAATTTCAGTCTTGTTAACTTTGTTTTAAAATTCCTAAAAATAAAGAAAATTTTGTTCATGTTTAATTCACGGTCATGGTAAATCTGGATAAAATGAATGGAAGATTTATCGAAATTATAGGATCTCCAGCAGACCTTTGGGTTAATCATTATATTTGGAAATTAAATACATATGCAATAATACAATTACATGTAATTGTAATTGAAAAAAATTCAATTACAATTACATATTATTTGTAATTGTAATTAAAAAAAAAAACAATTACAAGTAATTTGTAATTGAAAATTTTCAATTATACATTACATATAATTGTAATAGAAAAAATGTCAATTACAATTACATTTTTTCGGAAAAGAATTAATGAGAAAAAGCAACAAGTGAGGGGTCAGCCCAACATGACGTATTCTTTTTATACTTATCCACGCCTATCCAACCTATCCCAGTCAGTTTTTTATACAAAATTTTAACAAAAATCACTTTAATTCTAAATGTAATTGAAATTTGTAATTGAAATCACTTTCAATTACAGTTATATGAAATGTAATTGAGTTTTTTTTAATTTCAATTACATTTATTTGCAATTGTAATTGAAATGCCCCAGGTCTGACCTCCAGATATTGCATATCTTTTTTATTTTAAAAAAAATAATTTTTATATATTGTAGATGTGGTCATATATAATATGATCTGAAGTATAAGGTAAATTTTTAGATAAAATTGTATCAAACTATGTCCACTTTTATAACATTTTATATAATTTTATACAAAAAGATATAATTTGATGTAATTGGATGAGGACAAAATTCGGATACAATTGTATCGAATTGCATAAAATTGTATCAAATTGTACCAAATTGTATACAATTGTATACAATTCGATACAATAAGATACAATAAGATGTTCTCATTTTTCGGATATAATTATATCTAATAACATAAAAGATTATATATAATTAAATATAACTTCATATGGCTCCATATCATTTTTTTTTTACTTGGGAAGTTTGATGGATGCAAGTTGTTGGAAGCCACACATTCTAGGGATGGGACGGCTTTAATAAATCATTTCATGCCTGAAAATTATATAATTAACATTTAAATGGTGGTTTCCTCACTCCAAACTTAATAAAAGGTTTAAAGTTAATGAGAGTATAAATCTATAAATCTATATTATTTTTTTTCGTTATTAAGCAAATATGAATACCGTTTTTCACAAATTAGCTTAAAATCCTGCAGACTGTTGTAAAAGTTTATGAATTAGACCATAAAATTTTAAAGTTAATAGGATTATGTTATACAACCAAGATATAAGAAAAATAGTAAAAAAAAAAATAGTAAAATATTACAACCCGATTAAAAAAGATGATATGGTGACATATCTAATTTGATGAAATACAATAACTAATCACATACAATTTAATCCGAAAAATGGTGAATATAATTGTATCTACGTAGATCAAATTGGATTTAATTACTTTAAATTATATACAATTTAATCCGAATTTTGACCAGACATTATTGTATGAAATAATATCTTAATATTTAAAAGTTGATGCAATTAGGTCCAGTTGGATAAAAAATTTTCGTATTTCTGTTTTTACTTAATATTGTACTGAAAAACAATGGGGGATTCACGTAAGGTTTCGTGTATCGTGTGAACTAAGCAAATCTAGTAAGTTTCCGAGTCTTGATGTGAAACTGCATACATAAAAAGTATCTACACATTAATCAGTACTTATACGAGCTATAGTATAGTTTAGGAATAATCCATAAAAATTCTAAATAAAATGAAATTTCACATAATTTCCCATAAATCATTACTGGATTTTTCACTAAAGGTGAGATTTTAATTTTGAAAGTGAGATATGTTCAAATGAAGCTTTTATTTTTGGGCTTTCACTTAAAAAAAAATGGAAAAAATGCATTAAAATTGTGATAACAAATTTGATATGAAACAGTTTTTAATACAATTAAATGTCATGAAATAATCGTTTAAAAGTGTTTTAAATTTGTAAATAGTGAATAAAAAACCAGATTTCACTAATGGGGGAATTATTTATTAGGTTTTTAAGTTATTTATTACACAATTTTAGTCTTTCTATTTGCATTTATAGTCTGCTTGCGGGTAGACAATTTTTTTGTTTTAATTTTCATTTATATTTTATGGTATCCTTCAAGCCTATGGATAAATTTGGTGGTACGTCATTCCTAAACCAAAATAATTACTTCGAAGAATTGGCTAACTTTTATTAATATGACCCAATATTCAATTTAAAAATAAAAGAATCTGTTGTTTCGATGTAAATTTATAACGTTTTAAATGAAAATGAATTTCAATTTACTAAGATATTAAGAGTTCATTTGAAACAAGACTATAACATAAATTATATAGGGAAAATAAATGTTTCTTTTTTAAATCAATAGACTTGTTTTGTTGCTATACATATGTGGTACGAAATCCCATATAAAGTCTGACTGCGTATGTTAAGTGTTAACTCTTTTAACATAATATTTTCAATGTCGATAATGTATGGGTAACTGTGAGATAATTTCATTCAGATTTTATACAAAAATATTTTGCCGGTTTTTCGTGTTCATATTATTTTTTAAATCACTTGAATTTTATATCAAAATTTGTTTTTGTAAAAGAATATTTTCCAATTAAAAATGGATTGTAATTGACTTCGATAAAATCTTAAATTAAATTTAAATTAAACATGAAACTGGGTTATTTTTGGTCTTACAATTTCAATTCCATGGGCGAGATCTTATTAAATATGACAACATATGTAAAATGATATATTTGGATATTGGGTCATATAAAATTTGTTCGAAAGACGAAATTTATGTCTTATTATATATAGTGCCATACAAAGCAATATATAACGAGAAATAATTTTATTAAATAATATAAAATAATATATAACCCGTTTTACTCGGGAAAATAGTAAAAATTACTAAAAATATATGATGCAAAAAATAAACTCACACACGAATCATGCACGGGTTATATATTCTTATTCACGCTCACGCACGAATCAAGTACGAATTATATATTCTCAGACTCATGCACGAATCACTTCAGTATAGTAATTATTACTCACGATCACGTGTGAATAACGTGACTCAAGAACATTTCTAGTCACGCGCCAATCCCTAGTAATTACTAAATCTAAAACTAGTTCAAAATCATTGTTAACATAAAACCACAGATAATATAATACGGTTTTATATGGACCTTATATATTTTTATATAAAATCAACTTGAAAATTCCTTATGTGGGATAATATATAATTATAGATGATTTTATAAAGAACGTTATATTGTTATATATTAAAGAAATCATGAAATATTGTAGATATTGAATTATATTAAGTTATACATGGGTTCTTATTCGTCAATATATATATAATCATATCTAACACAAATTATGAAATATTTCTTATATGGCTCCACATATAGTTTTATATTATTATGTATTGTGTCATACTAAGTTATATATAAACGTATATGTAATTATATCTGTAATATGTTACTTTATGTACTTACATATAGCACATGCAATTATATGTAGGCCAGTATATAATAATATCTAATCACATATGTCTCCATATTAAAACCTTTGAGAAAAAAATATCTAACATATGACTATATAAAAGTATATCTGCTTGAATTTAAAAGCATATCTGGCCATATGTAACTATAAGTTACTATATGTAATTACATAAAATAATATATGATTATATCAAAACTTTTTTACTCGGGGGTATAATTTTTTGTTGTTTAATTTTTCCCGTTTTTTTTTTTTTGTTTACTGGGGAAGCTTATAAAATTTAAAAAAAACTCATTATTTTAAGTGAAGTGTGCTCCTTTACTTTTTGTGTAAAGTTCAATAAAATGAGAGTAATCACAAAATCCTCTATCTAAAAGTCAAAATTACCCAAAAGTACGGGAACGCACAAAATGAATTTTCACAATGGTGTTATTTGTTTATCACTAGCTGTCCCTTTTACAATTTTTTTAATAGTAAAAAGAGAAGTTAATAGTAGGCAGAGGCAGAAAATTTTATAAAAATATCTGTAGGAACCCAAAAATATCTGTTAGGGCCTAAAGGTTTTTAAAACTTGTTTAATATTACAACTAAGAGTGGCTAATAACCATAAAGGAAAATTTAATTTGATTTCTAGGTGATTTCAATTTTCAAAAATTTCAGTTTTTTGTCAATATTTAAAATTTTCTGCAATCCATTTGTGATATGGAGTATATTGTGTTACCCATTTTCTGCCAAGCATGGATTCCGTGCTAAGTTTCTGACAAAACTTCGTAGAAGGATAGGTGGACGTGTCTTTGGAAATACGTTGGATTAAATGGATTAAACAATTTAAATACTGTATCTCATAGTTTTGTTACTTGATTTTAACAGTGAAATTATATTTTAATACTTTTTGGACAAATTTTTAATTTAATTGTACGGTTTCCTTGTTCGATATTAGTTTAAAAGGTCCCAGCAAAAAAACTTGGATGTAATGCTTTACAAACTGCTTCTTCCACTGCTTCACATGTATCTGACCATTAAGCACTTACTATCACTTTTGTTTTCCATATTTCGTTTAAATTTATGTTTTTTTTTTTTAACAATTTAAAGAAATTTAAAAATTCGACCAAATTGCACTTTATATACTGCGTTCAACACTTTGCTCACAAACAATGATTTTGTTTTAATTTCAAATTAAAATTATCAACGGTTATTCCAATATCAACTGTAGTGCGAAAGACACCAACTAAAATTCTGAGAATGTCAATTAAAATTCGGAAAATCCAATTTGCATTTTAAATGATATTTTACGAATTTTCAATAAAATTTTCTGAATTTTAAATGAAATTTCCGGAATTTTAATGTAAATGTCTTCTAACTGTCAAATATAATCTTCTGAATTCCAGTTAATTT
This sequence comes from Leucophora obtusa, assembly GCA_949987735.1. Taxonomy (NCBI): domain Eukaryota; kingdom Metazoa; phylum Arthropoda; class Insecta; order Diptera; family Anthomyiidae; genus Leucophora; species Leucophora obtusa. Next base: position 105,297,530 of record OX465299.1, on the reverse strand, counting down.
TTTATAAATTTTAATAAACGCTTTGTCAATTTAAATTTCTGAATTTTCAATGATTTCTCTGAATTTAAGTAGCTATTATTTTATTTTCAAATGGAAAATCTGATTTTTAAATAAAAACTCTTACCTCCAAATCAAAATGTACATCATTTGTTTTAACAATACTTAAAATATCATTGAAAGTTGTTTTTAATTCAATTTGACAAGCATAACGACCCGTTTCAGCTTCAAATACTGGTGCAACCTTATAATGTTGGAGAAGTTTTTGTCCCAAAGATTGTTTTGACTTCAATACACAAGAGAATAATTTAACGGGAATTTTTTCCAAAGCATTAGCACATTTGGAAATATTTTGCGCCACCTAAAAAGAACAGAAATTTAACATAAAATATTTATTTAAAGAATTCACATAAAACTTTAATAATAAGAAATAAAACCAAAAGAAAACATTTTAAATATGTAGTACCCAGCAAAAAAGGATAGGATGTCACTCTTTGCAAACCACTTCTTTCATTGCTTCCAAAGTATCGGTTACTGTATTTTTATTAATTTTTTAGAAGTAATTCTGAACAACATCCAAAAAATTTAATTATTGCTTCCAAAGTATCCGTTAGTATATTTTTACAGCTTTATTAGAAGTAATTCTGCAGAACGTCAAAAAATTCACTGAACCCTTTGACGACCATAGGCAAGTCTGCTTGCCCAAGGGGTTTTCGCATTTATAATTGCCCAGACAAAAGATAGAGTAAATATTTCCAAAGCTGATTTGTAAAGGAGAAATGGGGGAACAAAAATGTATTAGGCAGCAAATCCCTACCTAGTCAATTTTTTGTAACGTATTCATAATTTAGTTCCAGATCACGAAAATAAAATAATAAAAATCGCTTCTTCCGGAACGGCAGGGTCGTCAAATGGCAAATATTTTTGGCAAGCGAAATGAGGGGTAAGGAGGGGTTCTACGGAGGAAATTTTTCTTGGCATAACTATTATTAGGTCAGAGATTATGAAAATCGCAAAATTTTCAAAATCGCTTCGGCAGAAAATGTATGGTCCTCAAAGGGTTAACTAAAAGCATTATTGCATTAAAGTGATTTTGATGCAGTTTATATCGAAGCAGATGATCGAGGGTTCGATTTCTGGCAGGACCAATATTTTTTAAACTTTTTTTAACAAACTTTTTTTTTTTTGTTTTATTCATAATTAATATTTCAGTAATTTTAAAATTTTTAGAAATATAGTAATATAAAATAAAAATTATGAAAATTGCTTTTTATGTACACTCATAAAAAAGGCCGTACAAATAAACCGGCTTTTAAAGAGAAAATAACAGAAAAATTAGTTAAATTTAATCAGATCGCGTTTAACAGACTTTTGTACTAACTTGTTTTTATAAGTGTATTTTTATGAAGAGAATGAGACACAATAATCTTGTTCGTTTACTTACTACAAGTTACTACTTTTACTACAGCTAGAAAAATTCAATACAAAAAGTAAACAAAACTTTGCAATTCTAGTATAAGTAGTAAGAATTTCGAGTAAATGAACACACTGAATATCTCGCAATGACAAAATGATGTTTTTATGACAATTTTCATATCAAAGGATAGTTCAGCGGTATAGAGCTAGCCTAGCGGTGCTCTCATTCAAAAAGTAGTGTAATAATGTTAAAGTGGAAGTACTCCTCTCCTATGACAACTCAATGTTAAAATCATTCCCCCTGATTATGTAAGGCGTTGGCGTATTTAGTAAAAACGCCTCCATACAAATCGAATTTTTCAAAATCGAAATTAACAAAACGTGAAATTTTTCTGGCGAATCTAATTCAATTTTGATTAAATATAAGTCTTACTCGACTGTTAAATTTACAAAAATATTTGTTCTAACGACTTTGATGTAAAAACGCCTAAAAACGTTTACGCCTACGCCTTACATACATCTACACCAAGTTAAAACTAGTAAAAACGAGTAAAAAGTTAAAGTCGGGCATGCCGACCATATAATACCCTACACCAGTCTGGTTAAAACGGTTTTGTGTCAAAATTTTATATAAAATGATAAAATGAGAAGAGACCCATCCTATCCAGAATCAATAGGCTTTGTCTTTGGGACCATGTGAGTCAGCGAACCCAATTTCATTGAAATATCTTCGTTTTTGCGACCTGTAAGCGTGTAAACAAACCAATTTTGGGGAGGCCCTTATATGGGCACTAGGTCTAAACATGGACCGATTCTAACCAAAATCAAAAGGCTTCGTCCTAGGTCGACGTAGGTCTGTGTACCAAATTTCATTGAAATGTCTTCGTATTTACGACCTACAGCGTGCAAACAAGCCAATTTTGGGGGGACCCTTATATGGGCACTAGGTCTAAACATGGACCGATTTTAACCAATAGGCTTCGCCCTACCAAATTTCGTACCAAATTTCATCAAAATATCTTAATATTTGCGACCTATAGAGTGCGCAGAAGAATGCATGGACAGACAGACGCACATCGTTAAATCGAAATAAAAAGTGATTCTGAGTTGATCGGTATACTATAAGGTGGGTCTTGGTCCAATATTCTTTGGTGTTACAAACATCAGCACAACTTATTATACACTCTCCACGTAGTGGTGTAGGGTATAATTAGTTAAAAATTACCTTGTAGAAAAACTGTTGAAATTATCACATTACACAGTACAACACATGATTTTGGGACTCAATTCTGAGAATTGCATGTGAAAGTAGCCCCAAAAATAAGAACTTCTGCATTATTCGTTTTGTCAAGTTGGCTGCATTAAAAATTTAATGGCCATATGAATTTTTTGGCTCAAAGCGGATTTTTAACACTTTTTCTATATTTTAACACAGTATACCGGTATTACTCGGTATTCCGTACGGTATACTGAGATATAACCGTTGCTTTTAGTTCAATAGTTATGAACTAATAAAACAGATATTCAGATTTTATGTAATTTTTCTTAGATTTTTAAAATAATTGCATTGTTTTTATCTAAAATTACACTGCATGACACTTAAAAAATTAATGGACATCTGACCATCAGTGCTATATATTTCGGACATGGTGATTACAATGGCGTACTTTATTTTTCGATCAATGGTACAGATTTTTCGCTAAATGTCTTAAAAGTTTGACGGTTGTCCATTCAGTTTTTTATATAAAATTTTTTTTTAATTCAATTAATATGATTTTTTTGAGTTAAAATAAAATGTAAGCACAGGACCTGTGGCCATATTTACGATACAAATGCGATATGCTAATCTTGATATTTAAACCACTACTTAACGTTTTATATAGGTGTTTATAGTTTTTTGCTATTTCAGCGAATTTAGTCGCTGAATGTACAATCGATACGTTAAAATCGCGACTTTTCAAAAATTTTGTATGGCAGCATAGCTTTCCAAGATGTCTCCCAAGTCCAACTTTTAGTATAATATGGGGTCACCCCTAAAAAATGTTGTTGCAAAATTTCAAGCGAAAAAGTTTCCATTTGCAAAAGTTATGGCAATAAATACATTATTTACTAAGGTTAGTATCGTACTAAAGACATTTTAACCCTTTAATGTCAAATGTTGCTTAAGCCCCGTTCGCATTATCACAGAAGTGATTATACTTTTCTTCACACAAGTATGACAAAAAGTATGCCGAAATTGTCTGGTTGTCAAAAAAGTATAAAAGAAAATCTTTTCAGTGTTCAGACTGTTATCGACACACACAACAAATAAATTAAAACAGTTATTTTTTCTTCTATTATTAATTTTTTTCACTACTAATGAGACAAGTGGTAACTTTATGAAATATTTCAAAAAATAAATCTTGTCAAAAAAGTGTGACCTTATATTAAAATGTGTGCACCCATTTCGACATGTGTGTAACGAACAGTGTTCACACTATTATACATTTTCGTTATACAACACATTTCTGACATGTATAACACACTTATGTGATAATCTAAATGGGGCTTTATAGGCAACATTGTATATTTTCGGTCATATTTCCTATAGTTTTTGTTATTTTTGCTAACGGTTTTTTTTCCAACTAAAATTAATATGTGTGAGCATTCGTTTACGAAGTTGCATTTTTAAAAGCTTTACAAGTGTTCATTTTCGAGCTGTTTTTCAAAGTGTTCCCACCCAAATTTTCTCACATTAAAGTTTAAAGCAAAATACATTTTTTTTTATTTGTCTCAAAAATTATGTGATTAATAGAATTCAAAAACTCTAAAAATTTTATGTAGAGTTTAGTTATAGAAATAATATAAAAATAAAATTTTATAAAAATCTTAACCCGCTCGGGACCGGCAGCATGTTAACGTTTTAACTTTAATTCCAAATACATCCGCTATGCGGTGCTGCAAAGCTATAAAAATAATAATATTTCTTTGGCATAGATCTATAATTCTACGAAGTTTGGTCGGAAAATTCCCAGCCATTAAAATTCGGGCATTAAAGGGTTAAGATACTAAAGTGTCTTTAGTACGATACTTACCTTAGTAAAAAATGTATTTATTGCGATAACTTTTGCAAATGGAAACTGGTTTTCTTGAAATTTTGCAACAACAGTTTTTAGAGTTGACCCTATATTATACTAAAAGTTGGACTTTGGGAGCATCTTGGAAAGCTATGCTGCCATACAAAATTTTTGAAAAATCGCGATTTTAAGGTATAGACCGCAATAGATGAATACATTTTTTTTGTTGAAATATATTCCTTTCATTTGCTTATTTACTAAGCTTATTTATTAAGGCCGATTTTGCTTTCAGCCATTCTATTGGCTGAAACCTTAAAAAACTGTAAAAGTCCATCTAAAACGCGAACAGTGGTTTTAATATCAAGTTTTATGCATCAAATTTTAAGCGTAAATATGAATACAGGTCCTGTGCCTACATTTCACCACAAAAAATTTATTTTTATTGCATTTCAAAATTTTTGTATATAAAAAACTAAATGGAAAACCGCCAAACTTTAAAGACATTTAGCGAAAAATCTGTACCATTGATCGAAAAATAAAGTACGCTATTGTAATCAGCATGTCAGAAATATATAGAATTGATGGTCAGAGCTCTATTAATTTATAAAAGTCAAGATTTTGTCATGCAGTGTTATTTTCATTTATTTATTGTAATATATTAGTACGAGTATATAACTCATGATTAATAAAATGCTTACTAAAAATGAATTTATTGTTTTATTAAAAAATTGTTTTTTGTGATTTAACTTTAAACACAGCTGTGGTAAATATACACATTTTTGCGGGATTTTTACTCATTTTTGTGGATTTTTACGCATTTTATGCGTACAACTACACGTAAAAGGTGCTTTTCTACGCACAAATTTAGTAAATTAACACACTAGTTTCAAAATTTCATTTAATTTTACGGACTTTCAATGTAAATTTACTATTTATTTATGTACCAACTTAAATATAATGTGCGTATTTGTTCTTGCAATTATACGTATAGAGTAATTTTACCCAATTTGTAGTAGGAGTACAGTTTCATACTATATGGGTAAATTTCAACAGAATTTAATAAGAGCGTAGTATATGGGAAAATCTACGAAACAGGTCAATTTCAGATTTTAAAAATTAAAAATTTCAAATTAATGGCAAACATTTTTTTTTCTTGATTAACTTATTTAAAATAAATTAGAAAGAAGTAATCTGTTCGCGTCAATAAATTTTTTTGAGTGCTCAAAAAGTTATAAACAAAAAAACGCACACATTTTCGCTAGTAAATATTTTAAAATTTTTGGATTTTTCGGGCATGCGACCACACACGTCAATAAATTTTTTTGAGTGCTCAAAAAGTTATAAACAAAAAAACGCACACATTTTCGCTAGTAAATATTTTTAAATTTTTGGATTTTTCGGGCATGCGACCACACATTTTCAAGTAACTTTTCCGTGCTGAGTCCGAATTTGGATTCCAAATTTTTCCAGCACATTTGGTTTTTGAGCAAATTGAGGTCAAAGCTACCAAAAACCTTTTTTGGCTATTTTTGAGTTGTTTTTACACACTTTTACCTCGATTTAATTAAAAAAGATGACACAAATTTTTCAATCATCACGGCAATTTTATTCGAAAATGCATAGTCGCGCTATATTTCCATTATTGATTATAAGTAATGTTGTTTTTTAATTTTTCCGTCCGTCCGTCTGTCTCTCCATGTATTCTTGTGCGCACGCTACAGGTCGCAAATATTAAGATTTTTTGATAAAATTCGGTAGACCGATTTATATCGGTCCAAGGACGAAGTCTATTGATTTTGGTTTAAATCGGTCTATATTTGGACTTGTGCCCAAATAAATTTCCCTCAAAACTGCAGCACATAATTGAATGGCACATCAACGGTTTAAAGAATTGTGGGATCAAAAATGTCTTGAATGGTACATATCTTCATTACTATTATTATCTGAAAGTGCTAAATGGATCGGACGAATTTCGTATTCTCTACAACATATCTTTCTCCAAAATTAGCTAAAAGGTTAAATTGAAGGCACATCCACAGTTTTAAGAATTATGGAGTCCAATCTATCTGGAATGGTAGATCTTATCATAGCTGTCATTATGTGAAAGTGCTAAACAGATCGGATTTTATTTTTAGGATTTACATCAATTTTCGCCGTACAATACGCTAAAAATCCAACTTTAAATTGATTAGCACATCCACAGATAAAAGAATTAATGGCTGAAATCTGGCTTATATGATATATGTATGTCGCAATTAATATTGTTGTGCGTAAGTGCTAAAACGATCGGATTATCCGTTTAGCACTTACTTACACACAATAATAGTATCACCGATATATATCGATCACGCAGGACTGCAACTAATTATTTCTCAAACTGCGGATGTGCCCTTCAAAAAATATCAAATTTCAAGTTGTTAACGCATAGAGTTGAAGAGATTATTATTGTCATATTTTCTTTATTTTTGAAGGCACACTTATTAATTTGATCTAAATTTTTTCGTTTACTTGTCAGTTATATGCAGTGTTGCCAATTTAGCATATTTAATGCTAGATTTAGCATTTTTTTAATTCATTTAGCATGAAAAAAATGCATCTAGCATATGGCATTTTTTTCAGCATTTTTCCAACAAAATTTAGCATATTTTTAGCATTTTTTACAGTTTTATTTTCTGTTTTCTTTTAGAATATTCTACATTAATTTGAATTTAAATGTAATATGAAAAATAAATATTTTTTTTACTTTTAGAGTAAGTACTAGGAACTATTTTTATACGTACACGTTAATTACACTGTGCAGTCGCAAATTTTAACAAGCTGGGAACGGTACTGGTAAAGCTAATTCGAGTACGCTGAATTCAATGGTGATAGCAGTTTTTCAAATTTAGCACTCGTATTCGCGATATTCGCAATTAAAAATTTTGACGGGTACTAAAAAAATTTTATATTTATATTTCTGAGATCATTTTTATTTATAAATTTATCAAATTTGATTAAATATGTAAAACATTAAGGAAGCTGTCATTTTTTCACTAAATTTTTTTATAGATTTTTTTTCGCAAAAATTTTGCAAAAACATTTTTTTCTGCAAATAAAAAGTATGTGTTATGTTATTTTGTGTATATTCAATAGGGTTTAGAAAAGTATTTAATAGAGTTAAGAAAAAAAAAATTCTTTCGAAAAAAAACAAAAATCGGGGAAAAAAATATTTTTGGGGAAAAATAGCGAAAAATTGTATTTAACAGGGTTGGATTGATTGAAATTCAAAAATGATCCCAAAAGTATCAAAAAATATTGCTTTATGGTACTTTAATATTAAAATTTTAAATCGGCATGCCCGGCTTTAACTTTTTTACTCGTTTTACTTTTTGTTGTTGTTATGGTGAAGTGAGTGAAAAATAATAATAATTTAAAGAATAGAGTTTAAAATAGAATTAATAGAATTGCAAAATGTTGATAAGGTTCGTTTTTAATCTTTGCAATTTTTATTGATTTTTTCAGGTTTGGGTCATAGAGGGTAATGTGGATAGCGTTTGTGATAAATTCCTATCTTTTAAGAATTTCAGTGAATTTTGATTTTTTTTACTGTAACACCTGTACACTTTTCATTTAATCATACCAAAAATCTTACAACGACAATCAACACCACAAAAAGTATTAACCCTGATCGCGAAAATAATTTTTTTTAAAGAATTTCATGCAGGTAACCCCAAAGATGCAGAAATTTGAAAACGGTAAACAGAGAGTGGAATAAAAACCATTAAATTAATTTAGAGTAGATAAATTAAGGCTGAATGGGAAATTCATATTACACGCCAAAGTATTCCACATTACCACCTATTTTAGAATTAAAACATTTTGAGGTACTTTTGTTTATCCGCCTTTAATTTTTGAGATAACATATTTTCAGTGACACATTTGGGAAATCAAATAATAATAAATTTATTTTAACCCTTAAATACATGGTGTAGCTATTTGGCAACATACCGGTTTTTTAATAAAAAAAACCCTTGATGCAGAAAACTGCATTTTTGGGCATTAGAGGCCCCTTCTGTACATAGCGCTCCTATATTTTAGCGCAGAATTTTTAAACAGTTAGAGTAAAAATCTTGGTTTTGCTCTGTATATTTGTGAAAAATCTAAAACACGCGTTTTTTTTTACAAAAAGTGTAATATTCAAAAATATTTGTTTAAATATTTAAAGTGGTATTCTCGCAATAAAATTCAGTTTGACGACAATAAATGTATAAATTACAGTTTATAGATTTTTTTTTGTTTTTTTTCATACACGTAAAAATAATCACAATTTAGAAATTTGGCAAAAAACCATATTTCTCAATAAAAATCACCTTTTTTTAAAAATATTTTTTTTTTGGTATTTTTCTTGAAATGTACACGCCTTTAGAAATCATATATGAAAAAATGGTTAAAATCGAAGAGATCATGCATTTAAGGGTTAAAGGATTTTTGAACTTTTTTACAAGAATTAACTTTTGAGTTGTTTTTAATTTTTCTTTTATATAATTTTAGTTAATAAAATGAACTGAATTTATAATTAGAGATGACTTATTTTCAGTCTAATTGTAAAAAGTCGCTAATATAGTATTTTTTTAAACAAATTGAAACATTTTATTAGAAAATTTTTTTAGCATATTTCTTCTAGCATATTTTTTTAGTTTTTAGCATTTTTTAGCATTTTTATGCAAAAAATCTATCATTTTTTCTTAAATAAGTTTTGGCAACACTGGTTATATGTCAGTATCAAAAAATTTTCAATTGCATTGAGGCTGAAAGCGCAAAAATTAAAAATGTCTGAAATTACTCTTTATTCAAAAAACAGATTTACAGATTTTAAAGAACTGCCATTTGTTCCTAATTGAGGGCACCTATTTTTTTTTTAACAAGTGGGAGATTTTATAACATCATAATTACCCAGGTAGAAATTGCCGACGTTACAACAAAAATTGTACTGGGAAAGCACTGTTTTTTTACTAAATGCCGGTACTACTGAAAATGTGCTTTGCCAGTACTGATTTCTGAAAATTAACGAGCTTTTTTTAATATTAAAATTAAGAATTTTATAAATTTTACGTATTTTTACATATATTACACAATTATTTATGTAAGAGAGACATCGCCATTCTTTTCTTGTGAAGTTTCGAAATAATACATTAAAAATCTGTGATGTACACTAAGAGGACAGTAAAGTACTAGTAAACTACTAAATGTGTTATTTAATGTCCTGGGATAATACGAAAAAAATAAAATCTCAAGCCTGCGCCAACATTGGAATATAACTACGGCCAAGCGTTTATTGGTGTTATCATTTCGACAACATGCCAGTACAGTGAACGGTAGTACGTGCCAGTACACGTACTACCGTCTCCGATACCGGGCCGACATTGTGCCGTTTGTATTTTTCTACCTGGGTATTATTCACCAAAGGTTTTTCCTTTTATGCTGAAAAAGTTATAACCAAAAGAGTTGAAAAACTCTTGAAAGTTACAAGCAAAATTTGGGTAAATTAGGGTAGTTTTTAATTGAGTAGAGGACATTAGCAGTATAAATATTAAAATTTAAGATGTTCGCCTGATTAAATTCGTTGCCTCGAAAATGCTAATACCATCAAATATGTTTAAATCCTGAGTTACATGGAATCGCCCGGTTCCGTAGATTTGCCCATATAGCAAAAAACAATTTTCACAATTTGTTTAGGAGGTTTTTCTGATATTTTTACAGGTTTAATAATGTAGTTCAATTGAGGAGGGCCATAACAAAACGCAATAATTCCACTTTTAAGTTTTTTGATTTTATGACTGAATCCAATGCTACATATTAAAATCTATATAATAATATATATCGTTGGCTTAGTCCGTTTTTTTTAATTTTTCAGGAGAAACAAAAAACTGCCTAACTTTTTTTAAATCTGCAAACGCAGTTTTCTTCTCTAGTTCACCTTGTTTAACCACAAAAAATCATAGAATTCCAAAATAAAAGTTTGCAGACTTATAGGCTCTTTTTTGGACTTAGCACATTTGCTCTTTATAATTTTCTACTTTAAATGTGGACTTAGCAGATTTTCTTTTTTTGTTTTATTTTTATTTATGTCAGCAGAATCCATGACAATCGCCTGATAAAATGTATAAGTTAACAATAAAGGTATTCATTTAAAGTATTTACGCCTCGTATACTGTGTATATGTTGTAAGTTTACTCGATTAATGTCAAAACTAGTTTACGAGCCCTCGTAAATATACGCTTACATATTTATGTGTAAACTTTTTCGTATTTATACACACATTTGAATATTGTCAAAAATAAAATTATTTTGTATTGTTTTGTTTGTTGCTTTTTATTTTCTGTTTTATTTGTCTTCAAATGAAACAATTTTAAAAAATTCGGTGTTTAATTTAAGAAACGTTAAAAAAAAACCCAATAAGCACATAGGTTTTAAAAATTCAAGTGCTTTAAATTTTGCTTGAAGTAAAGTACATTTCAAATTCTAACATTTGTATATTTAACAAAAATATTTGAAACTTGAATTTTTGTTTCCCTTTTGTTGGAGTACGCTATTGAAATAAAATGTAATTAAAGTTGTATTCAAGCCTTGAAACTGGAAAACGGGGCTGGAATTGAACTTGTTTTCAACTTGAATTCCAGTGAAATTGTTTATAGGGAAGTGGCTAAATGCAAAATTGAAATGTGAATAGTTTTAAAAGGTGCGTTCATTCAAATAATCCGGTAAAGTTACAAATATACGCGATTACAAAAATACACGGTTTACGAGGGCATAAATGCAGTTAAATGAATACCACTAATGTTTTTCCTGAAAAAATTTATAAGTAATAGTTACCCAGCCAACATTTTTCTGAGCGCTCAGAAATTATGACTCATAAAAGACTCTAAAATACGAGCATTTTCAGAGTGCTCAAATCTCAGAGTCATAAATGAAACACAATAGACCCTTATTTATGAGTGTATTCAAAATTTTTTTTAAATTTTTTCAATACTCATAAATGTCGCAAAAATTAGTCATAAATGGCTCAGAAAATTCAAAATTTTCCAGCAATGCTCATAATTTGGAGTCTTTTATGAATCACAAAAGTGCGCTCAAAAGAGGCTTCATCGGTGAAGAAAAACACCCTCATATATCTATGATTTCAGAAGGTCTAAGGGCTCTTTTATGAGTTTTTTCGGACTCCAATTATACACTGGGTACCTGAAAAGTTTAAATAACTAAATAATTATTTAGTTAATCTTTAATAATGTTTTGTCTTTTTAAATAAACAAAAGTCGCATTTAATTCTATTGAAGAAACAAAATGTGTGTTGTTTTCAGCTGGACGTAGAATGTGGTTTTCGATGTTTTTTTTTTTTGGACTTGGCAGAATTGCTTACCACTGCATAAAGGTTCAATTAGACGTGCCATAACGCCATAGCCGTAACCATAACGCCATAGCAGACAACCAAAATTCAATTGGTATCTACGGTTATGGTTATGGCGTTATGGCATGTCAATTATAATCGAATACATTGTAGCCCATAAGATTGGTTTGAACAGCTGTTTTATATGGTTATGGTTATGGCACGTCTAATTGAGCCTTAACAACAAGAAAAAACAACATAACGGCATTTTGTTCTTTGTAAATGATGTGTTTTGAGTTACACTAGCATACTACATCAAAAACTCAATTTGCATGAAAATTGGACTTGACAGGTTTGTCGACTAAGCCAACGATATATAAATTAATTAATTTATGATTTGTATTGTTCCTGGAAAACTATTATACCACAACAACTGTTTTAAAAAAATATAAGTCCTACTGATTTTAATTAAATTTATTTGTTTATCCAAAAAATTGTTCTGGTGGACTTATTGAGTTTTATTATGGACCTCCTCAATTATTGTAGTGCTTTATCTGCTGCTTTGGAATCTCTTTTGTTTTTTTTTTTTTTTGCTGTGTAGGTAATAACTACAATAACTTCAGCTTACTTACCAAATTTGTGAATTTATCCACTTGTAAATGATTTCGTACAACAAAATGTCCTCGATACAATGAGCCACTAAAAATATCATATGACTTTGCAAATTGTATCTGAAAGAAAGAAAAATATCATTAAAAATCAAATTGATTTATGTTTAAAGACGTACGCCATTATACAAATAAAAATTTCGTCGATAGTAGTGTTTCCAGGAAAACGACTTTTTTTAAAAACCGGTTTGTTGGTTAAACGAAATACCGGCCTTCGGTTAACCGTTCGTAAAAAAGCTGGCTAACCGCCCAGAAATAAAAAACAGAAAAAAAACAACCAAACAATGTATAGCTTTTTTAGATATAACTGAAAAATACAGTTTTAAAAACAGCAACAAGGACAATTGTATTCTCAGAGTTTTTCTATAGAACAAATTAATATAAACCAGAGAGTTTTCTTATTGTATATGTGACCTTCTCCGAGAAAAGGGACCTTGTGTGTCAAAAAACGGGAACTTGCGAAAATCGATAAAAAATGAGAAAAACATTAAAATTTGAAACTTTAAATGCGGTATTAAACATAACGGTAGATATTTAGGGAGTAAAAATCAGTTTCAATGGTATTAGCTTTTTTTTTGTAGTATTTTACTGGATATGTCTTTTAAGAACAGAGTTTTAGGTGCCTATATCTACTTGTGACTCATTGTGACCGTCATGAGACTATTTTTAAACTGAGAGTCACAATTTTTCATACAAAACAACAATAAAAATCAAAAATATTCAAATTTTATTTGTCAACGTTATGATTGTATCGATATCAGGTCTTAATTTTTTTGAAGTTTTCAAACTAAAATTTTAATAAATATAATTTATTATGACTTTACAACAGCAAATACATGGGGAATACAGTCAGAACAAAGTCACAAAGTTTTCGTAGGAATAGGCACGTGAAAGAATTAATTCCTTTTTGAATTCAATTTCCAAAAATTTAAATCAGTTTTTTAATTCACGGAATTAATTTATTAATAAGAAAAAAACCAGGAACTAATTTCCGTGAATGAATTCAAAGAATTTAAGTTTCGCAAATTAAGCATTTACATTAAGCACTAAATTAAAGACTTCATTCACTAACGAATTCATTCAAATCGAGTTAATTCAATGCTATGTGGGCCATAGGGAATGAATTCCCTGGGAGTTCATCCAACTTGCACTTATTTCCCTGAGGAAGTTAACTTTTTTGCTTAATTCCCTAAGGATTTATCTTTTTTGTTTAATTCCCTGAAGGAGTTAACTGTTGCTTTTAATTCCCTGAATTTAAGTGGTTCATTCAATGCCCAAAAGCACTTAACTTTTTATGTAGGTAAGACTGTAAAATGTAAAAGGAAATATTATTTATAAAATACTAAAATAAAATAACAAATATGTAATTGACGCTATTTAACCTTTTGACAACTTTTGTACACTTCAATGTACACATCTTTAAAAAATTATAAAAATTTTTTTTTATGTTTATTAGGCCCTTAGCCATCAAAAAAATTCATATGCATAAGCTGTTCGTCAGTAGAGTATCAGTATTTGCTAACGAAGTTTATTTTTTCGAATTGGCCATAATCACCATTTTTTTTATATTCTTAAGTAATAAGTTACTTTCTTCTTTGCATTAAGTGAAGACATTACATTCAGGGAAATAACAAAAAAGTTAATTATTTCAGGGAATTAAAAGAAAAAGTTAATTCCTTAGGGATTTAAACAAGAAAGTTAATTACTTAGGGAATTAATTGAAAAAGTTTATTCCTTCAGGGGATCAAACAAAAAAGTTAATTCCGTCAGGAAATTAAAGGTTAAAATAATCAAAATCGAACAACTTTGTTTTTTAAATTAAAGAATACCCAAAAAAGCTTTTGAATTTCTTTTTTGTTTTTTATTATAGCTGTATTTTGTCTCATGCCTATCAACGTTAAGTATTTAAAGCAAATCTACGTTAAACCATTTGTGGTATAAAAAAATTTTAAACAGGTTATGTTTATAATATTTCCGTTATAATCGAACGCACGTCAGCAAAAGTTTTTAGGAAGTAACGCGAATAAGTTATGTTAGATGTGAAAATGTATAAACGTTGAGTTTTCAACGTTGATAATTATCCGTGCTGAAAGTTAACGTGCATACGAAAAGTTATGTGTTAGTTTTCGTCTTAAACGCGTTTTTATGCACTTTGAGTTTTTTATGAGTTAACGGATATAGTTAAGTCGAAAACACAGCTTATGTATGTCTATAGTGATTATAAAAATGCAAAAAAATTAATCAGAAGTTGATTGGTATGCAAAACATCGAACTTTTTTCGAATTCATCCCATTAGTGTTTGCACGAGATTTTCATCCACTTTTCTGGCTGCCACATTTCACTTAGTTCTGAACTCTTTTAATGTTGACACGCACTTATATTTTGTTAATTGGTTTATGTAAAGACGTCGGCTGCTTGTTTCTGCTGAAAAATGTTGCTTTGCAATCCTACCTGGACATACGTGGGCTTTATAAAATTTGAGTCAATTACGCTGTTTGACATTCTGAATAAAATTTTGCGACTTCTTCATTTTACTCGCGACTATGTGAGTTGAAATACACATTCGTGCAGAATGTGTTTTCTTCGTTGAAGCTCCAAAGCCATTTTTACAAAAATATTTAAAATATTATTTTAATTAGTCAAGTAGTTTTTAAGATGTATAGCTAAGATTAAAAATGGTTCGATTTTGGTTACTTCAAGCTTTACGTCTAGCAAATAAATTCCTTGAGCAAAAGTTGAATTAAATAGAATTCATTGCATCACTAATGAATGAATGCATTAAATTTTATGATGGAATTATAAAAAAATTAATGAATTCCTTCAAGATAATTTGAATGAGGAAAAGGGAATTTATTCAATTCCTTAAGGTCAGAAAATCAATTTCCAATGTATAAATTCAGGGAATTAATCACTTCGAAGCAATTATATCAAAATTGTATCTAAATCGGAGTGAACCGCACAGCTAACCTTCCTTATAAGAATTAGCCAAAAAATCTTAACATCTTTCTTCTACCGAATTTTTTTTTTAATAAAGGGTTTTTCAATAAGAGCGCTACAAAAGTTTTTTTTAAATAAAACAAAAACGGTTTTAGATATCAATAAAATTCTTTATTCCTGTGAAAGTACGTTCGATGCCATTATTTATGGAAATCGATCTCTTTTGCATGGCCACCACGAGCACGCTTGCAGAAGTCCAGACGCTGAACCCAATTTTCGACGGTTTTCAAGCATAAATCGGCCGATATTCGTACGAAGTTCATCAATCGCCGCTGTCTTGTTGGCATAGACCATAGATTTGTCGTAGCCCCACAGGAAATAGTCAAACGGTGTCAAATCGCACAACCGAGGCGGCCAATCGACTGGACCATTTCGTGAGATAACACGTTCTCCAAACTTGGTTTGCAATAAATTGATTGTGACAGTCGCTGTGTGGCTTGTGGCGCCGTCCTGTTGGAGTTGGGGCAAAAAATATTCGGTTATCATTGAACGGTAGCGATTCCCATTCACAGTAACGTGCCGGTCTTGATCATCACGGAAGAAGTACGGCCCAATGACGCCGCCGGCCCATAAACCGCACCAAACCGTAATTTTTTCGGGATGCAATGATGACTCATGGAGTACGTGTGGATTGCTGTCTGACCAATAACGCATATTTTGTTTATTGACGAAGCCGTTCATTATGACGACCATAAATTGGACGTAGCGCTCTTAACGTTGAGGCCACTGACTCCGAATTTCGGTAGTATATTTTAATAATTTCGAATCGTTGTTGGCTCGTATATCTTTCCATCATGAAATGGCAAACCTTACTGAAGAGAAATGTCAAAAAAGCGGGAAGAAATATGGCGTCGTTTGCTGTCCCTGTCTTTCTAATTTTGTAGCGTCCCTGTTGAAGAACCCTTTATTTAAATAAATATTTGGCAGTCGCCAGATTTTGGATGGGAATTTGTATGAACCAATTTTTTGAGGAATTCACTTATTTTTCTCGATTTCTGAGGGGATTTTAGTATAAAAAATAATAAAATAAAAAATCAGTTAACCGTGAAAAATAAAGCGGGGCTTCGGTTAACCGAAATTTAAGACTTTCAGTTAACCGGTTTGCAAAAAAAAACAGATATATGGCAAAAACTCTGGTTTTGAGGTAGACCGGTTAGCCGGTTTGGAAACACTAATAAGTAGTAATCGAATACATTACAGTTTATAAATTCTAATTAACTTAAGGACATCAAAAAAATCTTTTAATGCATAAATAAACTGCTTTTTAGAATATTCTTGGTTTAAGTATTGATTAAATTTTACATATCCATGGTCGATACAAACATTGAAATTACAACATGAGTTCAACATGATAAAGGACTTCTTCTTCTTTTATTGCCTCTCCAATTATGAATATAAGCGATTACATCCAAAATTCCTTTTCGTAACTAATAATTAAAGTACACTCTAAAAAATATTTGTAAATTTACTATGTACTACACTCTAAAAAATGTTTGTAAATTTACTACTATAAAATGGGTAAAATTTTGTTTAATTTTACGAAAATTCGGTAAATATAAACAAAAAATGCGTAAACTTTTTTTGTACACACTTTCATACGCAATAATACACACACAAAGTATTTTTAGACATTATGTGCTTATAAATAAACACATTGTGCCTAAAATTACTATTGTTTTGTTAAATAAAATTTTTACGCACAAAGTTGGTAAATATACTATCCAATAATAGTAATAAATACTCTGACATATCAAATTGGAAAAAATTGAAAAAAAAATTATAAATAATAAAAAGAAAAAGCGAAAACGGATTATTTTTTGTGAATTACAACATTTCCACAAACACATTAGAGTCTGGAAATAGCAACATAAGCATGAAATTGTTTTTGGTAATTATTATTAACGAATGTGGTAGTCTAAACCTCATTTCAAAATTGAAAACGCCGTAAGAGAGACACGGCCTACGCAGGAACAACTGGGTGCAATGACTCCTGCTCAACAAAATGCCTTCTTTGCAAGGGAGGCAGTCAACCAACAACCTTCAACAATAACGGAAAAAAACGCCGTAAGAGAGATACGGCCTAGGTAAAACAACTGGGTGCGATGACTCCTGCTCAACAAAATGCCTTCTTTGAAAGGGAGGCAGTAACCGTCAACAATAACGGGAGAAAACGCCTTAAGAGAGATATGGCTTACGCAGGAACAACTGAGTGCAATGACTCCTGCTCAACAAAATGCTTTCTTTGCAAGTTAGGCAGTACTCAATGAATACTGACTTTGTTGAGCAGAAGTCATTGCACTCAGTTGTTCCTGCGTAGGCCATATCTCTCTTAAGGCGTTTTCTCCCATTATTGCTGACGGTTACTGCCCCCCTTTCAAAGAAGGCATTTTGTTGAGCAGGAGTCATCGCACCCATTCAATAGTTATAACAAATTTTTATATGAATTTTATACAAATACCTTAAGATCCCAAAACGACTAATTTGGATATAAACGATTATGAGAGAATGACTCGGATATTATTATTAATAAAATACGTACTAAAAATGAATTTATTTTATTTAAAAACATTTTTGGGTGGTGCTTAAAGTTAGCACACCTGTTGTAAATGTACGCATTATATTTTATTTTTACGCACTTTCTGTGGATTTTTGCGCATTTTTTGTGGATTTTTACTCATTTTATGCGTACATTTACACGTGAAACGTGCTTTTTTACACACAAATTTAGTAAATTAACACACAAATTTCAAAATTTCATTTAATTTTTACGCACTTTCAATGTAAAATTACAAATTATTTGTGCACCAACTTAAACACAATGTGCGTATTTTTTTTCAATTACGCACATAGAGTAAATTTACCCAATTTATAGTAGGAGTTCAGTTTCCTACTATAAGTTGGGTAAATTTCAACAGAATTTAATTAGAGTGTACAAAATGGGTAAAATTTTATTTAATTTTACGAAAATTCGGTAAATATAAACAAAAAATGCGTAAACTCTTTCCATACACACTTCCATACACAATAATACACACACAAAGTATTTTTAGACATTATGTGTTTATAAATAAACACATTGTGCCTAAAATTACTATTGTTTTGTTAAATAAAATTTTTACGCACAAAGTTGGTAAATATACTATCCTATAATAGTAATAAATACTCTGACATTTCAAATTGGAAAAAATTTAAAAAAAATTATAAATAATAAAAACAAAAAGTGAAAACGGATTATTTTTAGTGAATTACAACATTTCCACAAACACATTAGAGTCTGGAAATAGCAACATAAGCATGAACTTTTTTTTGGTAATTATTGCTAACGCATGTAGTCTAAACCACATTTCAAAATTGAAAACGCCGTAACAAAGACACGGCCTAAGCAGGAACAACTGGGTGCAATGACTCCTGCTCAACAAAATGCCTTCTTTGCAAGGGAGGCAGTCAACCAACAACCGTCAACAATAACGGGAGAAAATGCCGTAAGAGAGATACGGCCTTGGTAAAACAACTGGGTGTAATGACTCCTGCTCAATAAAGTCAGTATTCATTGAGTAGTTATTGTTGACGGTTACTGCCTCCCTTTCAAAGAAGGCATTTTGTTGAGCAGGAGTCATCGCACCCATTCAATAGTTATAACAAATTTTTATATGAATTTTATACAAATGCCTTAAGATCCCAAAACGACCAATTTGGACATAAACGATTATGAGAGAATGACTCGGATATTATTATTAATAAAATACGTACTAAAAATTAATTTGTTATTTTATTTAATAAAAATTTTAGGGTGGTGCTTAAAGTTAGCACAACTGTTGTAAATGAACGCATTATATTGGATTTTTACGCACTTTCTGTGGATTTTTGCGCATTTTTTGTGGATTTTTACTCATTTTATGCGTACATTTACACGTGAAACGTGCTTTTATACACACAAATTTAGTAAATTAACACACTAATTTAAAAATTTCATTTAATTTTTACGCACTTTCATGTAAAATTACAAATTATTTGTGCACCAACTTAAACACAATGTGCGTATTTTTTTTCAATTACGCACATAGAGTAAATTTACCCAATTTATAGTAGGAGTTCAGTTTCCTACTATAAGTTGGGTAAATTTCAACAGAATTTAATTAGAGTGTAATTAAATATAAAATTAATCTAAATATATACAAATTATGAAATATTATTTATTATTTGAACAAATGGATAAGTTCACCAATAGTTCTCATACCAGTCCAGTTTCTTATATTTCTTAACAAAGACATTTGTGTCCTTCCTATCAGGGGTATGGCATCACCAAAAAAATAAGTTATAAAAAAATCGTTATCACTAGATGGCACTTTGTTCAAAAAACTGACAATTTTCTTTTTTTACTTAAATTTAAATAATAACAAACAATAAAACAAAAAAAACAAACGGATATCTCAAATTTTATTATTTGGATATATTCCGGGCTTGTTTTTTCTTTATTTTGAGCAGTTTTCAGCAGTTTTTCAGTTTTTAAATATAGGCTCAACTGATATTAAGCTGATATTAAATAGCTGATCAGGTAATATTAAATTACAGCGCCCTCTATCGGTGAGTAGTGTAAGTTTTGATTTCCTATCTCTATAATTAATTGTCTCTGCTTCCTATACCTCTTCTTCCTTCGATTCTGCCTTGTACGATAAGTTGTAATAAGTAATTCATATTTATCTCCTCTAATAATTTGGCCGAGGTACGCAGTCTTACGTGTTTTTATAATTTTTAAAACTTCACGGACTTCTTCATCATACTGAAATCATTTGGCATCCTTATATTAAATTTTAATTATATCATCAGTTACGAGTTGTCACCTTATAATATACTTTATATACACCCAAAAAAGTTTGTAGACAAATTAGCTGGGTTAGCAACCCAAGCTAAAAAGGTTATTGTTACCGAATTTTTTGTTTATTTCGGTGTTGGTATCGGTAATGGTATTTTAGGTACCGTATAGGTATCCGTATTTATCGTTTTCATTAACTTAAAAATATTTACGATTTAACCAACTCGATTTTCGTTAGCAGTTTGCAGAATTTCCATTAAATTTAGTAACGTTAACTAATTTTTAAAGATCTGTTTTGCCAAAATGAGCTGAATGATCTGCTGCAATTAGCAGACTTTTCTGTAGCCATTATGTACTTTTGCTTAGAGTGTAGTTCAATCGAATCGAGGAATTCTTCTCCAATTATGTAAAATATAA
Organism: Leucophora obtusa; assembly: GCA_949987735.1. Classification (NCBI taxonomy): domain Eukaryota; kingdom Metazoa; phylum Arthropoda; class Insecta; order Diptera; family Anthomyiidae; genus Leucophora; species Leucophora obtusa. The sequence continues at coordinate 105,276,803 of OX465299.1, read as the reverse complement.
TAAATTTATTTAATAGGGAAAATAAGCTTCAATCGAATTTGAATACAAATAAAAAATGAGGAGGAGAACAAGAATGAAAAGTAAAAACTGCAAGGAAAGTTAATATTGCAAAAGTTGAACTTTTTACACATTGTTAAAGTATAAACTATGTTGTTATACACATGCCTACTGATATAAAGGCATAAAAGCACACAATTATTTAACAGCAAGGTTGGTAAACACTAACCTTAAAATAGCAATAACGATTTACAACCCTTTAAATTATCATCTTTATTCTTAAAATACCTCTAACGAAAAAACTTAAAACACCGCTAACCTAGAAATAATCAAACGAAATAGTTTAAAAAATCGATAACCTTAAAATACCCTAACGAAATAGTTATGAAACAACGTTATCTACTATCAATAATCGTATGAATCGGTTGCTAACCCTACTGAACAGCAATATTTTATATGGATATTGGGTCATATGTATAAAACTTAGCAATTACTTCGAAGTATTTACTTTGGGCTTAGGAATGGCTTTTAACTCCAAATTTACAAATTGGCTGGTAGAATAGCATGAAATGTAAACGAAAATTAAAAAAATTAATTTCTAGTCTACTCCCAAGCAGACTAGATTTGTGAAGTAATTGCTAAAAAAAACCCCTGTATTTCCCCCTATTAGTAATATCTAATTTTTATTCATATGAGCCATTATTGAATAGGGTGACCATTTCGAGCTTCAAATTCGGATATGTGCAACAGTGGAGGAAGTGCGCTAAACGTGATCGTTTAAAAGAATTGTATTATCAGGTTTTTACTGAAACCCTATATTTTACATTACAGTGGCTCCAATATAGGCAATATGGGTATGAAACTTCAAATTTTTCAGAGTACTTTACGGCCACTGAAAAAAAATAGTTCTTAAATTTAAATTAGGCTGCTATACACAACCTGGGAAAAAGTTGTTTTCCCAGTTTTCTACTTTTTTCTAATATGTGACGGTGCAATTATTTTTCATTGACATTATTTAAGCCCCTTTTGATAATAACTAGGGTTTTTCTTTTCCCGGACTTTTTCATTTCCCGGGACAGCGGGATTTTTTTTTTTTACAATTTACCGGAATCCCTGGAATTCCCGCTCGTTAGAAAATAAAAATATGCAACGTATGTTGTACTTGAAAAACTCGATTTCTATTAAAACAGTTTACGACAAAGTTCATCTTTTGGTTGTAGTCATAAGAAAATCTACTTAATATATTCTGAAATAAGGGCTTAATTCATCTTCCACTTTTTCGAGAACAATTCGTTTAACAGTTTAAATGGCGAATTAATATGCAGGTAATATATTTTTAGGGAAGGCCGTCTTAATTTTAAAAAAACTCCTAGAAATACATTAATTAAATATTAATTCGCGGTTTAAACGGTTAAACGAATTGAATCATCAATTCTTTTAGGATATATTGGAATAGCTAATGGGTACAAACTTGTATCGGACCAGCTTTAGAGTTAAAACTAACATCGATTTTTTGCTTTAATATGGAATCTAAAAATGTATGTTCCTAGATATTTTGTTTCTATGCAGTTTTTCAGAAGTACTCGTCTAGAATTATTTTTATAAATAAGTTTAAAAGTGGGTATTTTTCACACAAATTTTTAGGCAAATCGTCTAAATCTTTTTATAAAAATGGACACTAAAATATTATTAAAGAGTTTTTTAATTTTAATTGGTATTTTTTGAATAGAAATTTTTTATTCTACAACTACTTAAAAAAAATATTTGATTTTTATTGTTGAACTTTAAATTAACATATAAAAAATCTAAAGTAATATGAAAAAAACATTTGATGTATTATTTTAAAAATAATAGTATGCTTTAAGAGTAGCGAGAAGTTTTAAGCTCAGTGACGTTCAAAAATATATTTTTTAAATATCCCAGAGGATGATTTTCGATGCAAATCGAAATATCGGAAGAAAATTTTAAAAAAATATTGAAAAATAAAATACAAAATATTTGGATTTTTATTTTCAAAAATTTATGAACTAAAGCCAAACAAAATATACTACACTAAGAGAATTATCATCACTTCAGTAATGAATTTCTTCATAGTTTCAATGAAAATTGTCACTGGAACTCGTCCATTGAAACTTTTCATAGAATCTATGAAACAGGTTTCATTAAAGTCAATGTTTATGAAAAGTTCATAGAATTACTGAAACTCTTCATAAAATTAATAGGCCACTCGTCCAATGAATAAATCATTCAGCCAATAAAGAGCTTCATAAAATCTATGAAGCAATTTCATTTACTATTATTTATTATAGTTGGTTGTTGTCGTTGGTAAGCTGGAGTGGATAAATAAAAAGTACTTTACAAATGCAAAAGGCGTAATAAAATCGTAGCATATTTTACGGATGTACAAAATATATCTAAAGAAAGAATTCATTAAATAAAAAGGGTCATAAAAAAAAATTTAGAAAAAATTAATATGACTTATAAAAAAATTTCATAGTCCAAAATTAATAATAAAAAATTAATTACAAAAAAATAAAAATTATAAAAGATTATTCTCTCAGGAAACGACGATATTTTATAAAAAAAAAAAGTAAATACTATTGAACAATTTCATATATATAACGAACATTTTCATTAAATTTATGGAGATATAATTTATGAAAGTCAATGAATTTTTTTAATGAAACTATGAAATTTAATGAAAGAAAAGTTATGAAAAATTTCATAATATTAATTAAATATTATATATATAATGAAATTCTTCATTGGTTCTACGAAAAAAATTCTATGAAATTATATCATTAATATCATGAAGGATAATTCTCTCAGTGTATAACTACACCAAAGGCCAACAATATTTAATCTAACAAAGAAATAGAATTTAAAAAATACAACTGAAATAAAGGAATAGCAATTGAAATTTAAATGAAATTATTTAAAGTAATAAAAACTCAAAACATTTACATCAATTGAAAATACGAAAATTCCCTAATAATAACACAACTTTTTAATAATACTGGTATATACCGGTATTGATGTTTCTGTAACGGAAACAACTAAAAAATCTATACCAACACAGTTATTCGTTTCGGTTGACAACCTTGTTTGAAACACAAGAAAATGATATTATTCACGGTTGTCACAGTGAATCTGATTTATCTATGTAGAAAGAACATTTTCTGAATAAACTTCATTCAACAAAACATTTCAAAAAAATGGTAAATATATTGTATATTTTTTAAAAAATCTAAGAAAAATATTGACAAATCTGCCGCTGTTACTAGTAAATACTAATAAAGGTTAATTAAATTACTTTATGTCGTGAGCAAAAATCTAAAAGGGCGTAGCTAAAATTTTTATTTTCTATAGGAGAAGCCACAAAACCGTGAAGCATTTTAATAAATGGGTTCAAAAAACTGTTAGTTTCCACCAGGAACTACGCTACTGGACTACAAAGTAGGGCACCTCGAGAATTTGAAATTTTTTTATTTATTTACCAATTTTAAAAAGGGTTTTACTTTTGTAATCTGCTAGTAAAGGCCTACAATAAACATGCTCACATATGTCGCATATCTGTTAAAATATGAAAGTTAGTCGCATTTGAAAATTGAAATTTTGCATTTTTGCAATAACCTAGTGCGGTTTTTTTCAATGGCAAAGCCAAATCAAGCGATGTAACGGTATTTACAAATTAAATTTTAAAAAGAAAAAAGTAGGCACGGAGGAGAATGGAAGATAAACAAAAATCTAAAAATAGAATGTTTGTATGTTTCTGTGTTTATTACTTCTGAGAAAAAAACAATTGCAGAAAGCTGAATAGGAAAGAAAACAACGAATTAGCTACATTGCATTTAAGGCCTTACTAGGGTGTGATGGTTATAGCACCTTATAGCTACGTTTGTAATGTAGGAATAGGAGCAAGTGTTCGAATCCTACAGCTGGCGGGTTTTTGAAAAAATTATCATATAGAGAAAATTTGACAACAAAATATACATATAAACAATTAATACAATCACGGACGAAGCCTGTCCATCCAAAAAAAAAGGCAGAAACTAGATCCAGTCTGGTTTGAAAATTAATATGTTTATAATTTTTAGAGAAAAAGGTTTATTATTCTTTTTAACCTCAAATCTACTAAATTGGAATTCATTTTATTTTGTACCCACATTTCTATCACAAATTTTACATACAATTTAATATGTATGTATTAACGTTAAGTTTTGGTACATGTATATAATATGTAATACTACTTACCACATCGGCATCACGAACTTCAACATCATATTTTATAAAATTGCCGGTTGCCTTATCACCATTGGTAACTAGCACTTTTTCGCCCAATTTATAACGATTTCCAAGTACTCTGCCAACTCCTATAAAATAAAAGCGTTCAGAGGAGAATAGAATATAGTTAGTAAGTGTAACAGCAAAAATATTAATAATAGGGTTTTAATGCAAACAAAAAAAATAAATAAATACAACAGCAAGCTAAATAAAATTGTTTAAATAAAAAAATATATATTTAAAAAAAAGAATAAAGTTGTGTTTGCATGTAGTATGAACACCCATATACAACCGATTATGTTTGTAAGTCCAATGAACTATAGACCAAAATCCTATAAAATATGAGTAACTAAAGAATTTTTTTAGAAACAAAAGTGGGAATGAATACAATCCCGATTTCAGAAATATTTCAAAAATGCATAGATACAAATCTTTAATAATGATTTTTAACACAGTGTTACATCACGTTAGATGCAATGAGTGAGCTCTTTTGACTTCAGATTCGTATTGAGTGGGCCAAAAGTTTAATTATAAATCTGTCTACAAACTACTAGATTTTTTATAGTAACCACCAAAAAACAGATACATATACAGAAAATACACGATTATTTTATCTACATCCAATAGAAGAATAAGCTAAATAAAACATTACAATGATAATATTTATTGCACCTGCATACCAATTCAGAAAAATACAAAAGCGAAATTGATGACAAGGCACTTTAAATGGTGGTACAAGCAAGAAGCATATACATATAACTAGGAGATACAATCGCTATCGGATCGGACGGGCATCGGACATCGGAAAAAAGTTATGACCTTTTCAGACATCGCCATAATGTTCTCTGACAACGCCATAATTTTCTGTACGATGTCCGATGTGCGATCCTAGCGATTGTATCTCCTAGTTATATATGCTCCTTGGTACAAGGGCCAGCAAAAAGTGCTTCCCCATTCCCATAATGATAACATCATTATAAAAGGACCGACCGTACAAAAAGTGCAGGAAGAGCACCATAAAAACAAAATTTTCAATGTTGGCGAAACGCTGGTAAAACCAGTAAATAGGTGGTCTTCATATATTATTTTGTTATCGCTGGTTTCTATATTCTGAACTTCTGACATTCATTTTTTTTTTCTTTTTTTTTCATTTTATAATTAATTTTATTTTTTAATTTAATTTTAAAATTTAAAAAATTTTATTAAAGGAATCAAGGTGCCTTATTCCTACGAAAAGTCTGTGACTCTTAGTTATGACTGTATTCCCCCCATATATTTGTTGTTGCAAAAATTACATTTATTCAAATTTTTGTTTGAAAATTTCAAAAAATTAAGACCTGAGGGGCAATTCTGTAACTTTTTAACGATAAAATTCGGTTGTTAACTTGACAAGTTTTCATAGTAAACTGACAACTTAACAACCGAATTTTGTCGTTAAAAAGTTAGAGAATCCCACTACTGGTATCGATACAATCATAACATTGACAAATAAAATTTGAATTTTTTGAATTTTATTGCTGTTTTGTATGAAAAGTTATGACTCTCAGTCTTAAAAATAGTCTTAAGACGGCCAAAATGAGTCACAAGTAGGAATAGGCACCTAAATGTGCTAAAATCCCAAAACTTATTTAACAAAATGTGAAGATAATCTGCTGAAGGCATGTCCCTATCCGGATTTCATTCTTGCCTAAGGAAATAGTCAGATCACGACGCAAAGTGCTTCGTCCCCATATAGCAAATCGGCAAAATTAGAGGAGTTATCGCAGAAGAATGAAATTTGGTGTGCTGGTTCATAACTACCACCCATACATCCTTAATCTAAAATTTTTAATTTTAGCTATAATTATAAACAGAATAAAGCGAAAATTGGTAACTGTCTGTAAAATTATGTCTTTTAGCTCAGTGATGAATTTTGTTTTATTCGGTGCAAGGCCATGACTACGTCCCATATATCCTTTTTCTAAAAAACTATATTTTAGCTACATTTATGATCCGAATGCACTCAAAACTTAAAATAGTTTATAAAATAATACTTTTTAGTTCTGCGGCAAATTTTGTTTCATTCGGTGCAAGGACATGACTATCTTCCATATATCCTTTTTCTCAAAAACCAAATTTAGGCTACATTTATGATCAAAATGCACTAAAAACTAATTATAATTTATTAAATTATAGGCCCTTACTATAAACGAGTATTTTTAATTTAAAGTCGACTTTATTTTTAATCATACGGTTTTGTTCATTTCCTGTATGAAAACCCTACAAAAATATTTGTATTTTCAAACATTTTTATTGGTTAAAAACAAATTAACCAATCAGAATGTTCCAAAAATAAACCAAGTCATGGCATACTGCCACCCAATATTTTAAATAAAGTCGACTTTAACTAAAATATACATTTGAAAAATTTAGACAGTAAGGCCGTTACTTTTTAACTCTCTGACAAATTTTGTTTTATTTGGTATCAGGAAGTTTTGTTTGTACTTTTGCGAAAAAAGCTGTCAAACTCTATATAAAAAAAATGAGTTTTCCCTTGCGTGGAATTGTTGCGAAATTGCGTTGGAATTTTTTTCGCATCAATTTAATAGTTGAAATGAATTTGAATTTGAAAATGTAGCGAAAAAGTGAGATTTGGGTTAATTATGATTGTAACTTTTTATACACCATAAAAATTTAAGCATTTTAATGTTTTTATTCTAGTTTTTGAGCTCCAAACATAGAGCGAAATTTTTTCGCTCTTTTGAACAAAATATTGGGCTTTATTGTAAAAAAATTGACAATTTTAAATTTCACTTTGTAAAATTTTAGGGTTTCCGCAAAAAAAATGGTTATTACTTTCAATTTTTTTGTTAGTTTTTTTTGTCGCAATTTAATAAAAAGTATACACTACATCAAAATTAGGTTAATATTTTAGAGTAATAAAAAAAATTTTTTTGAAAACTTTATTTTTTCAATTTTGACGTAGTATAATATTTGTAACTTTTTCGGAAACTCTGGAAATATTGCTTAAAAATGCATATAATTTTTCATTTCCGGCAAAAAATCTAGAACTTCTTCACAGATTCTATTATGCTTAGAAAATGAAATTAGGGCCGTTTTGACCCAAAAAAAAATAGTGCATATTTGATAACTTAGATATCTCTAACATATACCCAAATTTAATTAAAATCTTAAAGTTCACCTAAAGGCATTATCCTAAAAGCTGCCTAGTAACTGTTTGGGAGTTTTTTTTTTTTTTGACAAGAAGTCCAAATATCAACCATAGAACAGGTTTTATAAAATAGTAATTTTTATCAAGTAGAACACATGTTTCGAGCAATTTCAAAATTTCAGAAAAATATAGTCAGAAATTAAATAAGCTTCATGGGACTTTTTGCGCCCAGGACATTAAGGGTTAAAGATTTTTAAAATAAATATTAATCCTGTGTGGATCAGGTTACATAAAGCAATACTTTTCATCAAGGGGCAATTTCAAAATTTTAGAAACCTGGAGTCAAAAATTAAACAAGATCATGGGTCTTTTTTGTCCCCAGGACTCTAAGAGTTAAAAATTTTTTAAATAAAAACAATGATAATTATAACATGATAATATTTCGTTGATACTATTTGGAAAATTGTGCAAAATTCTGTGAAAACAGCCCGATTCCCCACAACTTTATACAAAATAATCAATTTTCATAAAATGTCCTGGAAAGGAGTCGCTTCACAAACAAAACCCGAATTATAATTTTTTCAATTTACTAATTTTTCTTTAATTATAACCAGGGCAAGTTTTTTTTGGCATTTGCCATTAAATGCCATTTTTTCACTTATTTTGTAAAAATGCCATTTTTACAAATCCTTGCCAAAAAAAAAAGCCATTTTGTGTATTTGTTTAGACTTTTCATTAAAAAAATGCTATAAAATTCAGTAAAAACTCTATCTTTGTAAATAACTTTTTGAAAAAATTTACAAAAAAACACGATATTTTTTAATATTTAATAAAATTGTAGATTTTTTTTAAAAATCATACTAATATACGGCGAATGCACTTTAGCAGTTCAACGGTAAATTCCTTCATTATTGTATTTTTGTTAAAAACATTCAGAAAAAGACTTAAATCAACTATTATACTTTAAAATTTTTGGAAGAAGAGTGCTATTTTTGCGTTTTTTGTGCCAATTTTACTATTTTTTCGTGCCAATTTGCCTGCCAATTTCAACTTTTTTTGTGCCTTTTTAAACTTGCCCTGATTATAACTATTATATTACAAAAATAGCTTCTTATATTGCCAAATTATGAATTTAAAAAAAATTTAAAATAACTAAAAAAAGCAGTCTTAGGTTCCGCATCTGAATAATTTTAAGTGTATTTAATAAACAAGTTAAATAAAAAGTAGTTTTTGCAAAAATTTCGAGTTTTGGGAATTTTTAATGGATATGCTATTTTCTTTTTTAAAAATGGGTCATTTTCGGCCCCGATTCAGCACGAGTTAAAGTTTTCTAAAAAAAAATGTAATTCTCCAATTTTGAGCCAACTAGATGAAAACTTGGGGTGTAATGAATGACATTTTTAGGGGACAGCATATACATCTTCATACATACATACATATATGTATGCACAGCGCATGCTACGGGGACATTTTTTCGATCAAGTATTTAGTAGGGAGACATTTGGTTAGTTGGGGACTATCCTCAAACTCTTCCTAGGCCTAGCGCATAGTATCAAGACATTTCTGACTTATATACAGCATAGTTTGGGCACATTTTTGGCCATGTCTCCAAACTATGCGCACCACATACATATATATACATACATACAATATGTATATCTACATAAAATTGAAAAATTGGGATATGTAGAAAAAATTAAAAATTTCAAATTTGCGGTTCAAAACCTTAATTTTTTTTACAGAAAATTATACATCCTAACATCCTATCTAAATCCTAAAAAAAATAGCCGTTTTTTTATGTCAATTTTAAACTTCACTAAACTTTATAAAATTTTAGGTTTTCCGCAAAAAAAGTATTATGACTAACATTTTTTTTTTTTTAATTTTCTTGATTTTTTTTATTATTTGTACACCACCTAAAAATAAAGCTTGTGTTTTAATTTTTTCTCCGAGAAAAGGGACCTAGTGTGTCAAAAAACGGGTTTGGACTTAAGAGTGCATTCGGGTACCTAAAAGGGTGTAGAATAAGATGAAATGAGTTAGATTTCTGTTAAAAATTTATTTACCCCATAAAAACATACGAAACGAACTTGGAAAAACTTGTGTTCAAAGTGATAATGCGTTATGAAACTTTAAATGTGTTCTTCTCAAAACTTCATTTTCATACACTAGGTCCCTTTTCTCGGAGGCCGGTTTTGCAGGCCGGTCGACGATATATAAAAAAATACCCGTTCTTCCAATTTTTTTTGTTTTACTCTACTAAACTTAAGCGACTATGGGATTTGCAGTAAAAAAAATGTCTAAAGTTTTCGATGCCACCAAATATTATTTTAAAAAAAAATTTTCACTTAAAACAATTTTTGTTTATCTCTATATATAAAAGAATAACGTGACTGACTGACTGATTCAACATCGCCCAGCCCAAACCGCTGAAGCTAGGAAGTTGAAATTTGGTATGTAGGTTCCTCCTCCGGTGTAAACGTCCGTTGAGACGGCATTTTTGGAAATTCTTATCGGAAGGAACAAAAGGGGACAAAAAAGTACCTTTATCCAAAAAAGTACCTTTTTCCAAAACAAGTATCTTTTTGGAAAAAGGTAATTTTTCTTAATTTTTAGGACTTTGGACAGGAACTTGGTGAAAATTGTGGTTTAAAAAGGGAAAATTGCCCCCCCCCCCCCCCGCTAACGTCTGCGTCTTTAGCTAGAAACCTAAAACTTAAAGAACAAGTGTATATGGAACACTAAAATTAAGAAACTAAATAGGAAACAAGTGGAATTGAAACACTACACAAGTGTAACGAAATGGATGTAAACGTTGAACGAGTGGAATTGAAATTAGAGACAATGGAAATGGATTGGAAGAGGGAATGAAATGGAATGGACTATAGAACGAAGTGGAATGAGGAGCGAGATGGCATGGAATGGGGAACGAGTGGTATTGAAACACTGCAGTTAAAAGAGGAATGGAACGGAGCAAGTGCAAAGAAATGGAATGGAAATAGAAGCGACTGATATCAATATCGATACACAAGACAGTAGGAACGAAATGGAATGAAACGGGGAACGAGTGGAATTGGAATAACAGATAATAGGAACGAAATGCAATGGAATGGTGAACGAAATGGAATCTTGGAAGGAGTTGCATTGGAACACTGAAATTGTTAAACAAAATGGAATGGAATTTGAATGTCTCAAACTGCCGGAGTTTGGTACTTGAAATTTCGCATGCGATTGAGGCAGATTATATATATTTGGGATTTTTACTTGGAGGAACAAAAAGGGGTGAAGAATCCCTTTTAATTACCTATTCAAACACTATCCACGGAATATGAAACTTATGTAGCATTGAAACATACTCTCCAAAAAGTTAAACAAATTTTCTAAAAGAGAAAAAACCTTAGAAAAAGAATGGAACTTAATTATTCTGATATTTAAACTGCAGGTAACGAAGCACCGGTGAAAGATACCGACGCAGTAAATTTTCCAACTGAATTTGTGAATTTACTTGAATTGCCAGGTCTACCTTTACATAAACTGGAAACTGGGCTCTGCCCGCTATTTTTAATATTATAAAATGCTTTCCAACCCTGCTTTACGTTATTTATTTTCATTCAAAACACAAATGAACAAAACTACTTACGGGTCTATCTACCTAAGTTCGCACTTTACCAAATTATCTTCACATACACACGTATATTGCATGTTACTCTTTCGTACTCAATTCGTAGTCTTTATTTTTGTTCCCAGGCTGTCGCCAACTCGATAAACAACCAAAGAATATATTCCCTTATTTAACGGAATTTTTTGTTTAAAGTCACAGAAATTAGGTTTCAAAGCACACAAATTTATATGAAAGAAGAGAAATTGAGTTTAAAAGCACAGATTTGGGTTTGAAGCATTCAGAATGCCCAAAAACGAAAAATCTCCAGAAAAAGGCCAAAAAAAAATTTATTAATTTTTTTTATTTGGTTTTGATTTTACAAATGATTATAAGAATTGTACAATTTTTTTTTTTCAAATTTCAGTAAAATTTGTAAAAAGAGTAAACAAAAAAATTGCTTACAATTAGTGACGTTATATTCAAATTCCACAAATTTATATTAAAAGTGGGCGTAAAACAGGGAGTGATTATAATTTAACCCAAAACGGGCATAATTTCACCATGTTGTTTATCATTTATTGTCACACATGTTGTAACAAAATTGACAAAATGGACAGGTTTACTAGAGAAACCCGCTACCGTTACAATTCATATGTAGCGTTTTATGATTACCTTAATCTGTTACTACCTTTGTTTTTTTTTTTTTTTAATTAAAATATTTGTAGAGGTTTCTTTGATTTTTTTTAAATTTTTTTCCTTTGTAATTATATTTGCGCATGTTGATTATCATTTAAAAAAAAATTTTTAAAACAAACGGTAGGTACTCAAATCGTTCACCAGATTGTTGAGTAGAGGATTAGCAACAGTTGAGCGTCTGGTAAAAGCACTTAGGGTTGCCATCCGTCCTCTTTTCCCCGGACACCATTCTCTTTTTTAGGGCGTCCGGGGCAGTCCTCCTTCTTTTTCAGTAAGTGTCCGGGGTTGTCCCACTTTTTGCACTTTTCTCCATAAGCTTTTTTTTATTGCTTCTAAACTTTTGAATTGTTAGCATCGCTGTTTTGTTGCTGTTATTTCAATTGACTTAACATCACTTAAGTCAATTGAAATTGGCGGTAATGGTAAGGTTTAGATCAGGGATCGGCAAACATATACAAAATTATTTTGTGCTTGTATGAGTGAGTTGCAGCCTCTCACTCTCAATGCACTGTCAAAGATCGTTTGTATAATAATTCGAAAATTTTAAATGTTTATAATGGGAATATAAAATAAAAATTTAAAAGCAAACAACAACTGCGAGAACAAATATCAAAAAACAACAACACAAAAAAAATAAAAACAAAAAAACTTAAAAATAAATTACCAAAAAAAAGTATCAATAAATATAATGCAGAGTATAAAAAATCTGGCAAACAAGCGATGTGACAACCTACTTCATTGAAATCTTGCATGCGACTGATTATTTTTTTGTTCTATGTGTGAGCTTATGTAGGTGTGAGAGAGCGCCCATGGGCATAGGTGTTGCCGACCTCTGGTTTACATAATGGTAAGGTTTACCAGAGAAACCCGCTACCGCTACAATTGATATGTAGCGCTTTATGATTACCTTAATCTGGTGAACGATGCTACTTTTTTTTTGTTTTAAAATAAAAATATTTGTAGATATTTCATTGATTTTATCGAAATTTTTTATTCCTTTATAATTATATTTGTATATCGCACTTGATCTAGAAGAGGTTATTAACTCAAAATTTTAAAATTTTCGGTAGAGGTGAAAAACTGTTTGTGGTTACATTTCAAGAGAATTTGAAAATCCGAATACATCATAGTAAGCAAATTCCATTTGAAAATATATTTATATTGCTTTTCTTTTAAATTATTGCAATTATTGCAAAAAAAATCTATTTTTTGAGTTAATACCATTTTTCTGAAACTTCTCGATATTTTTTTGGTATTATTTTGAGTTGTTATACTTTGATTGAAATTTTAATAAAGTTTCCAAATTTTTTTTTCAACAAAAGGGTATTAACTCGAAAATTTTTTTTTATCTTACCTTGTTATGATATTCTATCAACAAGATGGTATTACCTCAATATTTTTTTTTTACATCTGGAATACATATGTGACTTTCTCCGAGAAAAGGGACCTAGTGTGTGAAAATGAAGTTTTGAGAAGAACGCATTTAAAGTTAAATTAAAAATAAAATTTTAATGTTTTTCTCATTTTTATCGAAACCCGTTTTTTGACACACTAGGTCCCTTTTCTCGGAGAAGGTCACATATTCTTAATTTCAGATATACTACTACGAGTAGTCTTTATTAAATGATATACACATACAAGGTTAAAAAAGCTAACAATTATTATGTTTTTAAATTAAGTATCTATTAAATTTTTGTAATAGAACTCATAAATATGTTTTGGGATTATATTTTTTTTTACAAGTTCCTTAAGATAATTTTTCTTATTTCCCGACGGGGGTAGCATTTCCGAATATATAGAGGATAAACTAAATCAATAATAATTGTAAGACATGTTTTAAATTATAGCAGAAAAACATAAAGAAATTAATGAATTACAAACTTACTTAAGATTTTCCCAATAGCTGGTGCATTTGAATTTGTTTTTTTTTGGACAGTTACTTTTGAAAAATCTTTATCTTTATAGGAATCTTTATAAAAAAAATGAATTGAGATTTTCATATTCTAGACGCAAAACTTTGATATTATGCCAGTTAACTTTTTCATTGGCATCATTTTTAATAATTTTGGCCCCATTGCTCTTGTAAGCTCTTAACCTTCCTATACCCGCGCTAATATTTGTAACACCTATACCCGCACGCGGTCTCACAGACCGAAGGTTTGAAAACCTGTTTCTACATAGTTTTTCCCAACTCAATCTATATAGATAATATTTTTTTTTAAACTTGAAGATATAATGAAAAAAATTTTACCATGCAATAACTTTATTTTTAGTATACCTCGAAATGGGTTATGAATAAATGCAAAATCTTTTTAGGTTATTTCAATTTGATTGTTTCCCTATGAAAATATGATAAAACAAAGTGTTTTCAAGAACTTTTAATTTATTAAAAAAAAGTCCTCTTTTTAAAGAATAATGTCCTCCTTTTTTGAGGTTGGAGTCCTGTTTTTTTTTTCAAAATGGAAATGGCAACCCTAAACGCACTCAATATTTGAACTCAACTAAGAACTAAGAGAAAAATGTTGTTTATCGAGTTTGACCAGTGGCCTTCTATACTTCTCTTCCTCGCTCAACCTTTGTTCCTTATTTTTCTTCTTCAAGTCGGGCAAAGCAAATGAAAACATTGAGTGTAAAATACGAATGTCTTAATTTATTTTTTCATATTTTTTAATAACATTTCAACACATTTTTTAAATATTCAGTATTTTAACGAACAAAAAAAAATTAAATAAAAAAAATATTAAATTTTAATAGAAACTAAAACAATAAAAACAAAATAAAAGTTCGTGTTGACAGCAACAATATTTAGTTAACATGTTGCAATGAAATTTTTTCTATGTAAAAAATTGTTTTCATTTGATTTCCCAAGTTCGACACACAACAACAAAAAAAAACAGTGAACACGGTAGTCTCTCTAGTAAATAAATACTTTTTGGTTTGGCCGACTTCGACTTTCCTCGAGAGATTTAAGAGTAGCATAGTTTTTCTCTAAAATATATACTCTTTGACATTATGATGCGCTTTATTCGCATTGAATAGTTGGATACCAAGTGTTGAGTGTTGATTTTGTTCTTTTGTATACACCTTGGAAAATTTTAAATTTACTAGCCCATAGTGACCTTCTAAATTTAGCATAGTTTTTTTGGCATAAAATAGTTGTACGAATGTGGGTGCTTGGCAGCATTGCTGTTAGAGTGAACTCGTATAAGTGGAATGGTTTTTAATATTTGCCATTAGATTGCATTGGATTTGTGGTAAATTTTTTATGCAACATTGCTACTGAACAACAACACTGACGCTACTACCAGGAACAGTATATATAAGTAGAAAATAGTAGGTACAGAATCATGAATAGACTTTATGGTAACAAAAAAAGCATGGTAAAAAATATAAATGTACGTGTATTTAAATATAACATTATTTGATGGGGTTCCGATGTTAGCGGCAGAACCAGAAGTATATGCAACAAAAAACCGTAAAAAACTAAGTACAACTTAACAAAGCGGTAAAGATGAAAAAAGTATTAAATGAAAAAGTTGGTAATTGGTTTTAGAATTAATAAGTACTTGTTGGCTGATTCTGATTTGAATTCTATATTGAAAGAATGTGTAACAAAAAAAGAAAAAGAGTTATACTTGATATTCTTGGACTGAAACGATATAAAAATACGCTACGAAATTTTTTATTATGTTCCTTTATTTAGAAAATGTCTGAAATATACCAAGTCCAAGGAACATAATATGAATAGTAGTTCACTAAACAAAATTTGTTATGAAAAAATAACTAGAATTTAATTTACAACAAATAATGAATTTATTTTTAGTTATAAAACAACAACTAACAAATGCAGTACCTGTGTTCTGTAACTACCCAGTGTAGATACGGTAATGACATATTATTAGTTTTTGGACTACCTGTAATGATACCCACTTACCTTCTGCATTATTTTAAAACATATAACAATGTGTTACTGATAATGACTTATTTTTATTATTATATCAAATAGAAAATAATTTTCTAGATTTTTTTGAAAATTTTTTTAAATCTATTTTTAGACTCAATATTTTTTAAACACTGGTACGGATATATGTAACCACATATTTTTTGATTTTTTGTATGCTGGCGAGTAAGCTTACTTGTGTGCAGCAGGTCAATTATGTTTTTATCTATTAAATATTACATGTCGATATAGCTCAGATGGTGGAGCTATTGACTGGCAATCTGTAGACCCAGGTTCGATTCCCGCACCAGCAAATTTTAATTAAAAAAAAATACAATAAAAAATATTTTTTTTAATATAGTTTATTTTTTTGCAAATCTATTTTTAGACTCATTATTTTTGTCAGTACCGGTAAGCACATAGGTAACGATATATTTTTTGATTTTTCGTATGCTGGTGTGAAAGCATAACTCATTATTTTTCGCGACATCGCCATATAAAGGTAATAAGAAATGTAATAACAAAAGTAACTAGTTACCATTACCAAGTATGTAGTTACATAACTACATATCTGGTAATGATTTTCTACACTGGGTATGTGAGAAGTTACTCACATAAAAATTGCAATTCTACAATGTGTCTACGATATTTAAAGCAGGGTGAGTCACAAAATTTCAAACTGAATATAAGTAAATTTGTTTTATATATGTACCTCTGGCTAAATTTGACATTATGATACTCATTCTGTTTTAGATATGGCAGAGTTGCAATTTTTATATGAGAAACTTCTCATATAGTTACAGAACACCGGTACTGGTGAAACAACTATTTTTAGTGTTGAATTTACAATCAAAAGTAAGAAAAACAACGAAACGAAATACAATAATTTTTTTAAGTTGAGTTTGTTTTTAATATTCGTAATAATTGTTCAGTGTATTTCTACAGATACCGTAAGAAATAACTTCTATATGAAGAATATTGGTGCAGCGGTTCAAAAGTTGTGAGTGAAAATGTAAGAGATTTCAAAATTTTCTATACAAAATTTTACATTTTATTGTTTTGTTAAATGGTTTTCAAATGTATTGAAATTTGTAATCAAATTTTAATGGTGTCCTCACATTTTCAATAATAAGTTTTTACCTCTATACCGATTTTTGTTTAAAAGAGTAAGAAACAAACTAAACAAATTAAAAAAGCGCGTGTTTTAAGGTTCTTATAGCCATAAGTTTAAAATTGAAATATTTTTTTAACAGCTAATCACCACTGAATTCAGCATATTGGAATTAGTTTTACCCAGCGAATGCCCCGCTTGTCAGAAAAAAATATCTCCAATTCGAGCACAGTGTAAATATTGAGACAAAATTTGTTCCAAAGCTGTTTAAGGAATCTGTTATAACATGCAGCAAACAAAGTATGCACAGTTTCGAGGCGGTTAATTTTTTCGAAACCTTATCGAAGTTTTTTCGAAAAAATGATAGAAATCGATATCAAATAGAGTCGTCATTTTAAGGTTTCTCGAACACATTTTCAAATCGAAATTTAATCGATTTCGAGACGTTATCTCTTCGTTATTTCTTAATTTATCGTATTTTTTACTATTCGAAAGTTTGGTTTGTTTTCAATACTCTGTCCAATCTATTTTAAGTCTAAATATTGAAATTGCTCGATATTAATTTTACATCCAAAAATTATGCGATTAATAATTTTTTATGCTTTTTAGTATTAAAAACGTAGTAAAAGTAAAAAAGATATATATAGTCATATAAAAAATAAAAAAAAAATTTTTTGGGCTGTAATAGAGATTTGAACCACGACCCTCAAAAATTGTCCATGCCTGACTTTCCAGACATCTACACCACAACCGATTTGAAAATTGTTTGAATTAAATTTGAATTTAAAATATTTTGACATATTTATTTATAGAACACAAAGAAATTTAAACAAACAAACCCAGCACACAATTTGAATTTATAAAATCGAGTATTTGTAATCGCACGACTAGAAAAACTGGATAACTGTTAACTTAGTTTTATATCTAAATTCTTTTGTTTGTTTTAACTTAAAATATTTGAATATTAAATGATATGAATTCAACCAGAGTTTACGATAACGAAATTATCGAAATTGATTGCCAAATTTGTTGGAATTGTTAGTAAAATAGTTTAAATCAATAGGGTCGACATATACGATTTAAATTTTCACCACACAAATAGTTATAAAAACTAAAAATATAATATACAAAAATAAAATTTAAAAAGAAACACTTTTTATAATGCCCTTTGTGGGCCATTTTATAGAGTTTATTTTTAATTTTACATGGAAGTAAAAAGGACAGATTTTATATTTTTAAATTTTTAAAGTTATTGTGTTTGCTCAAAAAGTTTTATACGTATCAGAAAATAAGAAAATAGAGAGTTATAAATTTTATTTAAATAAAAGTTTTACTTTAAAAATCAAAAAAGTAAATATAACGGAAGTTTTTCTCAATTAAAATTGAATTTTATAAATTGCAGTTAAACACTAAAATCTAGGTACTTTGATTTAGACAAATTTGTATTACTGACTAACTAATCTTATTCTCATCTTCATTCAGAGTTTATTGTCTCTTTTAAAATAATTATTAGTGTCCGACCGAACTCACTTTTTTAAGGCCGAACCGAAGCCGAAGCCGAACTTCGGCCAAAATTACTAAGTTCGGCCGAAACCGAAGCCGAAGCCGAATACTTTTGTGTTTGAATAAAAATACAATTTTATGCAACTTTTTCAAATTCAAAAACGCGGAAACCAATTTCTAAATATTTCTAAATTGCAAAAACATAAAAAAGTTGTATTTTTCACTCTTTAAGTAAAAATTAAGTTAAAAATGTGCATATTTATAAGTTACTATACAAAATTAAAGAGCTAAATGTTGCAAAATAATGATTTCTCGAAAAGTTCGGTATTCGGCCAAAATTTTACCGAACACCGAACTTGGCCGAACATCACTTTTTGGCCGAACTCCGCAGCCGAAGCCGAATACTTGGTCGGACACTAATAATTATCTTCTATTAAATTATTTTAGATTATTTTAGGATAAACATATTTTTAAGCAATTTTGCTCCAAAGCTTAATATTGATGGCTTAATGAAGAAAGACCCTAACTTCATTCTTAATTCTATTGAAGGGAAGGCAATACAAATCTAAAAACTTTCGATATAGAGTTTCTCTGAATGAATTTTTTTATTAATACAAAAACAATAAAAGAAAAAGTATAATCACAGTTTTCAAATTTCTTTTTCCTCTAATGAAATATTAAGTCGAGTTAGGGCCTTTCTGTATTAAGCATTAAATTTATTTACGAAAAATTGGAAAAGAACAGCATATTTGGTTTAACACTTAGGGCATTTCTTTTAACTTTTACATTCATGTTTGTTGGGTAATATGAAGTTTATAAAGGTAGATTCAAATAAAATAAAAACAATTTTAATTACCCCACGATTCTAAACCAAAGGACCTTGGTTCGAATCGTGGTTGGTGTTGGAACAAAACAAAATTGCTTTGAATTTAAAATTGAAGGAAATTAAATTAAAGAAGAATAAAAAATAAACAACGAGAAAGATAAAAGAAGAAAAATATATTTTTTTCAGTTTTATTATCATATTTTCTCTCGAAAAATATTCGTTGTTTCGATGAAATATCGAATCTATCAGCGACGTTCTGTATTTCGTAGTGGTTTCAAATCGATAGTGAAAATGAAATCGATATTACTCTTTCACTGTGTCACAAAAATCGAATGAAATGATAATCGATTTCATTTCTCATCGATTTCATTTTAGCTTTGTTTCAATAAACAGCTGTTTTGTTTTATTCTTCTTTCACTGATATTGTCACTTTTAAACAAAAATTCAAAAGCAAAGCAGGCGAAAATTTTAACCGTTTATTCTAAGAATTTCTAAAAATATGAGTTTTGCTTTTGTGGTTTCGGTAATTTTTTTGGAAAAAGAAAAAATGAAAGAAGAAAAGTTAAACAGAAGACGTCTTCGGGATTGCTCAAACCCATTGGAGTTATCTGAACAAGCGTATGTACAAGCATATAAATTCTTTTATGTGTTCAAACTGCTAATAAGATCATAAACTATCAGTTTTATAAGCTACTTTAGACTCAGCTAAAACACGATCACCTTTAAAAAATCCTTTTGCTAAATCGTTGTGCGCCTCCATAAAGTTTACGATTGCAGTTTCTTGGGCTGCATTTTTGTGTTTACCCCTATAAAATTTTATCAAGAGATATTATTTTTCTCAAATTAAGTTTTTTTAATTTAAATATTTTACTTACATTTTTTTATATTTTTAAAATTTATTTTTAATGAAAATTATTGGAATTTACCGCTTACTGTAGCTTTTTTCTCTGTTATAGACACTTATAGCAAAATTCACATGAATTTCACACAGCTAACTGACAGTGATTTGAAATCGCACAAAACAACACAGAATTTCACCATGACACAGAATTTCACCTCAATTTCGTTGGGAACAAAGTGAAATCGTTTGAATCGAAATGAAATCGTTTTGAAACCATTTTTGTGAAATTCGGAACATAAAATAGGTGAATATTTTCATTTTCACCCAAAAATGAAATATAGAACGTAGCTGTATAAATCAAAAATTTTTCGGATCTATATCACCTTGCAAGCTACATAGGAAAATACACTCATTCTTGGTATTATATCGATGAAATTTTACGAGAAAATGATTCAGTTTCGATACAAGCTCGACTCATTTGGCATACTGGGAATATAATATTGATTTTCAAATCCGTAATGGTTTTGTCCTATTACGCAGTAAAATTAACTGTCTATGGCTTTTCTCCTCATTTTAAAATGTAGTTTAGTGAAAAGTTAATAGTATGCAGGATTCGATAATGCATGTACGTATCATGAATATTTTAGGTATAAAATAAAACTATGTAAACAAAAACTTGATGGGTATGAAATATAAGTACAAACAAAAAAATATATAATATAATAAAGTTTATAAATTATTTATTTGGCTTTTCGATAACTTTTAAAATGATTTAAATGTAAAAAATGGTATATCAAGTATTTTAGTAATAGCTAGGGTTTGGGGTTCGGGAAATCCCGGGCGGGAATTCCCGGGAAATCCCGGGTAAAGTTTGGCGGGAATTCCCGGGAAAATAATATATTTTTCCCGGGAAAACGGGAAATTTTAAAAATATAAAATTTTTTAAATTGTTTTTGTTTGGAATAGGATTTTTTAATTTTAGTCATAAAAAACATTTTAAATACCAAAACAAAAATGTCATTGTTAGAACCTTTTAATCAATCAATTCATTTGACACACAAAAAAATCTTTGCCAAATAATTAGGAGCATTTCAACTAATAAAAATTGTACGCATAACTTATTCAAAATTTAAGTAGTAAAACCTACAAACTTGGTAAAATGTTTAAAAGAAATATGAAAAAAAGTTTTGTTTCTTACAAATAATCGCCCTTACTATCGAAATTTTTCAAATGTATATTTTAGTTACAGTCGACTTTAGTTAAAATATTGGGTGGCAGTATACCTTGACTTCGTTTATTTTTGGAGCATTCTGATTGGTTAATTTATTTTCAACCAATCAAAATGTTTGAAAATATAAATATTTTTGTAAGGTTTTCGTACATAAAATGAACAAAACCGTATGATTAAAAATAAAGTCGACTTTAAATTTAAAATATGTACTCCTTTATATTAAGGGCCAATAATTTTATGAGTGACGTTTTCATTAATAAATGTGATATTTTCAAGTAAGTTTTCTTTATTTTAATCCATCTGCTTTCAAACTTATATATTCTTTTATATTGAAGAATAAAAGTCAGGAGTATGGAAATACTTCACAAAAAAGGACAATGCAGCGCAGTGATATTTGCCCTAAAAGACTAATGGTTAACGGATGTATCTAAATTTGGTTATCCGACATCTAAATTTGGTTCACAAAAAAAAATTTATGGTCATGCAACTTCTCTTGAAGAAAACAACAACAAGAATAACGTTCCAGCTAAAATTAGCAAAGTACCCGAAGAAAAAAGTGTAAGCTGAATAGGCATTGAACGTTTTATGGTAGGGCAAACATTTCCTGAAATGGTATCCAAATTAGCCGCAGTCGACGGAATGTCAATCCGAACCATAACTACATCTTCGTTTATTCGACAAAGATTTTATAATAAAAACCTAGCATTGCAAAAAATTAAACCGATATAAAGAATATTATATTAAATTACTACAATAATGTAAAAGATATCATGATAAAAGAAAATATCGAGCAATATTTCTAACAATAGGAGATAGGAGATCTTAGATGAATGGACAAGAATATCACAAAAGAGATATTTCAACATATGTATAAACGGAAATAATTCATTTTATAACATGGGGTTGGTTTATATATCAAGAAGATGTAATGCTGATGAAATGAGAAGAATTGTAGAAATAAGACTAGAAGAGTTTTATTTGTCTTTGGAAAATAACATTGTGGCCATCATATCTAATGGTCCAAATGTAATGAAACGGTTTGTTTCCGACAGTTCAGTAGTTGGTGCTTTCTGCTGGAATCATACAATTCAAGTGCTTTATTTGAAATCAAATGTTCAACATTCTGATATTTTTACTTTGAATTCTCACTACACAGACTGAATTTGTACTGAAATAGTGTTTTTTTTTTTAACAAAAATTACTTATATATGTGGTTTTCATTAACAATTTTGTTCAAAAATATTTCCCGGGATTCCCGGGAATCCCGGGAATCAAATTTTTCTATTCCCGTTTCCCGGGAAATAAAAAAGTCCGGGAAATCCCAAACCCTAGTAATAGCTGAAATATTTTTATTTAACCTACATTATTGGTGTATTTAAACAAATACATTGTTAAAAATTTATTCATTTTATTTATTCAATTTTATTCAATAGAGTCAATATTCACTAGGGAAACTGTTTTCAAATGGGAGGTCGCAACCCCCTGCGTGTTCGTAGCAGTACTCTAGGGGGTCCGCGGAGAGTTCCGAAAAAATGTTGCGAAAACAAGAAATTTTTCGTATTGTAAATTTTTAATTAAAATTTATAACTGGAATATAAAAATTCAGCCTCTTATCATTATTTAAAAAAACAGCGCAATTTGAAAAACTTTTGCAGGGAATTAAAATAATGGGTGTTAATATTTGCCATTAGTTTGCATCGGATTTGTGGTAAATTTTTTATCCAACATTGCTACTGAACAACATCACTCACGCTACTAAGTAAATACCAGGAACTCTGATTTAAACCCTGTTAATAATGTCAATTATATTTTGAAGACTTTTCAGACTCTGGCGATGTTTTTCGTAAAATTTAATAAACGTTCTTGTTTTGATTGATCCTATAGGAAACGTTCTAACAAGGAAGACAACGCCATCCGATCTTAACTAGATTTGTAACGAAAGGAGTCGCCCCACTCGTTTCTGTCTACACACATTACGAATTATTCAGGCTAACACTACTACTAAAGACCCAACTATATTAGGGGAAGTCAAATTAAGGAAAAGAGCAATCCCAAACAAATGTATTTAAGTACCCATATTTAGCTGAAGTCAACTTATGAAAAGTTGAATATCTATTAATTTAGTTAATTCTCAATCGAAACTCATCGTACCCATCTTAATCAATTTAAAAACATTTCACAAAGTATACTGAAATACAAAATAAAAATTACAAAAATGAAACTCAAAAATTCTAAAAATGTCCATAATTCAACTAATTTATTTAAGCCAAATATGGGCGCCGTTTAACATGGGCTAACATTGATTCAAATTTTGTTGACTTTTATTGAAAAATTAACATAAGGTAAGTCAATTGCGGTTACACCTTAACACAACTTAGCTGCCCAAAGGGGCAGCACGTTGTAGAAATCTGGATCAGTTTTCTGCAGCCGTGAAAGCGATCACAAGGTAATATACTCACTAACCTCTCTAACTTTCTACATTCTGCAAAGCAAGCGTGCCGTACAGGTAGCTCCTACATGCTGAGAACTTATCCTGGCAAGGACGTGTGTCATAACAGGTCGTATCCTTGTAGGTTCTGTGAACATCCTTTAAGGTCCTGCGAGTATCCTTGAAGGTCCTTCGAATAACCTAGGTCCAGCGAGTATCCTTGAAGGTACATCGAATATCCTTGGAAGTCCTGTTTGAATCCTTGAAAGTTCCGTGAGTATCCTTGGAGGTCTCGTGAAGATCCTTGAAGGTCCTGACCTGTGACTACCATTGAAAATCCGGGAGAACCTGGGAACGTGGAAATATGCAATACCAGGTCACATTCTTAAGAAAATCCTGAACGTTGATAGACAAGGGAGTGCGCAATAATAGGTGACATCCTTCGAAAACGGCACATTGCCTCGCTTTGTTTCAGCGAGGCAATGTGCCGTACCAGGTCACTTCCTCAGGAGAGAAGGCAACGTAGTAAACCGTGGACATGGACTTGGCGAAGGCAGTGTGCCGTACCACGTCCCGTCCCTCGAGGATTTGGTTTCAGTTGATAGGGGTGCCGTCCCAGGTCCCTTCCATAAGTATCCGGGTAGATCGAGTACAAACCCGGTGTCCACCTGAAGGTTATCCAAAGGAATCAACTATGACTGAAGTTTTATAACGATACCCATAAAAAAAAGAGATACCGAGCAGTAGAAAAAGCATTACAATTGATGATCTAGATGTACCTACTTCTTTTTTTATCATAAACACTAATGATTTTAACATTGAGTTATCATAGCAGAGGAGTACTACCACTTCAACATTTTTTCAGTAATTTTTGAACGAGTGCAAAGAAGCTCTTTTTCACCAATTCAAAATTAAAAAAAAATTCTTCACAAAAAAAATTATATTCCCGGTGAAAAATGTCCATATATGAACATTTATGGTTCAACCATATATGTATGGATCCGAAAAATGAGGTAACACCTAAGTATATGTTCATATATGGACATATATGAACATATAGATTTATTAAATATATGCGAATACATGCGAACGTTGCTGCCCTTTATTATAAGGTTGTACGATAGATATAAATTTATGTATGACACTCAAATTAGGCGCTACATATGTTCCTTTTTTTATTCATGGCATTAAATATAATTCCATATTTATCCAAATATGAGTTCCTTTTACATATATGGAAAAATGTATTCTTCGAAATATGTTTATATACAAGTCCCTTTTGCATAATTTGAATAACATATACTTTCATATTTGTCCATATATGAGTGCCATTTCCATATATGAAATAACAGATGCTTCCATATATGTCTGTATATGAAATTTTTTCCATATATGGAATCACATATACTTCCATATATGGTCGTATAAAATCCATATATGTTCATAAAAAATCCATATTTGTTCATATGTGTCCATACATAAACCATATATGAATATGTTTGAGCGTATATGAGCATTTTTCACCGGGTTTTTTTATTTTGCAAAAGTTTTTTTATTGCCGCCACCGGGTATCGAACATGCGACCCCACGATTGCTAGTCTAGCGCTCTACCACTATTCCTTGATATGAAAGTTGACTGGCATAAAAACGCCACTTTTTTACTGCGAGATATTGTTTGTTATTCTCTTCAATAAAAGTACTGATTAAACAAGTGTAAAAGATGCACTCCAATTAAATATTGTTTTCAGTATTATTTTTATGCATAAAAAGCAATTTCTCACCATTTTTTTTATACATATATGTGACCTTCTCTGAGAAAAGGGACCTAGTGTGTCAAAAAAACGGGTTTGGACTTAAAAGTGGATTCTGGTACCTAAAAGGGTGTAGAATAAGATGAAATGAGTTAGATTTCTGATAAAAATGTATTTACCCCATAAAACCGTACAAAACGAACTTGTGTGTTCAAAGTGATAATGCGTTATGAAACTTTAAATGCGTTCTTCTCAAAACTTCATTTTCACACACTAGGTCCCTTTTCTCAGAGAAGGTCACATATACATATTTTTAAAAATTAAAAAAATATTGAATTTAAACAAATTAATTATACATATTTAAAAAAAATCAATAGAAAAAATAAACAAATTATTGGTGCCGCCGGGAATCGAACCCGCGACCCTCTGTTTGGAACTGCCAAATGATACCAAAATCACTTTTTACGATCACTTTTAGAGCAATTACTCTTTAGCAGCAATACTTAAGTGATTTTTTTTGATATTGTTCAGAAGTAATTCTAAAAAAGCTGTAAAAATATACTAACGGATACTTTGCAAGCAATGAAAGAAGTGATTTTTTGAAGTTGTTCAGAATAACTTCCAAAACAGCAGTAAAAATACTTGTGAAGCAGTGAAAGAAGTAGTTTGTAAAGCATTACTTCCAATTTTTTTACTGGGTAACTCTACCTTTTGGCTCTCTTACACTGAATTTAGATAAAATTCGTCCCAAATTGGTAATTTCAATTCGGTTTGGGGACAAATTGTGAAAAATAATTTGCTGTAGGCTTGTACCAAGCGATGGCAAAGCACTTTAACAGGTGTTACAAGTACTGGCAAAAAGGGCTTTCCCATTCCCAAAATGATAACATCATTAGACATTAGCGGCTGTTCAAAAAGCGCCGGAAAATCACTGGAGAAACAAAATTTCTGAACGTTGGCAAAACGCTGGCAAAACCAATAAATAGGTGGTCTGCAAATATATTTTCCAAAATAAAATTTAAAAAAAAGTTCATATGTATTTTTTTGGCCCTGCCGTGATTTGAACCCAGCTAACGAGACATATAATAATTGATGACTAAACACATAAATGAGTAATAATAGCTGGGCAACTACTGACTGTGCTAAAATGCTAGCACTGGCAAACAGTTTTTTGGAACTAATATGCCATCGTTGGGAAAGCAAAAAAAAATTGGTCTTAAGAGCTTGTCCACAAACAAAAAAAATGATTTTATAGAACAAAAAAATTTTTGATTAAAAAAAAACAATAAAAAATTTTTTTGCTTGCAACCGGATTTGGACTCGAACCTTCTGACTACAAAACTTTTTTAACGAAGCGTCAGCGTTTTTATAAAATCATTGCTTTACCAGTGAATTGGTTTTTGTACTACTGGTAGCATTGGGTAGGTAGCGTCCCAAATGAGTGTTCTCCCAGTCATTTATTTTCCACACCATGGTTACACAGTGGTATGCCAGGCTTGATTTTTTGTACCACTGGCGATTTCTGATTGGATAATATTTTAAAATTCTAAATAATGTTTAATGAGAACTAAATAACTTTTTACACATATGATGTTTTCAGAAGCCAATTAAGCTAAATTGCTTAGAAACAATTTTGACAAAATTAATCACAATGTTTTTTTTAATTCCCTGCGAAATAGTTTTACAACCAAATAAAGGGATGGGAATTTCTCTCTCCATTTATTTTTTTATGTGTTCGATGCATACAAAAGAGATACAAATTAATGTACAATTTGTTCCATTCTCCTTCTCATTGAAATTGCAAATTTACCAGAAAGGTTTGCGGTGTGGTTCTCTGTGATTTGGATAAAATTTTAATATGTGCCAGAGAGGACAGAAAAATAAAAATTTTTACAAAATATGATCTCAGTTAATAGTTTTTTTAAATTTTATGAATTTTAGAAATGTTCCTGAAATTATTTTTGTTGGCTATTTTAAACAAAATTTTTAACAATACAACAAATGTATGCACATAATTTTACATAAAAGTATTTTCGATTAATTGATTAATTTTAAAATTTTATTCTCTCAATGAAGGACTTTTTATATTTATGTGTAAAAACGGCAAACTTAAGGTCAGATTTTGGCGGATCTGTCGTGGGATGGCCCATATATCGCACACTAAATACAAAAGTGCCACAACTTTAAATTCATAAATTTTAAGGAGAGTCAAAAAACTATTTATGTAAAAATGGTTATAAAATTTAAAAAAAAGTTTAGGTCCATATGAAAAAAGTCCATTTTGCAGAAGGTTTCGTTATACTTCTCTTAATTTTATATTTCAATGTTTATGGAAATAAATTAAAATCTTGACTTATGACTAGGGAATGCATCCCGGGATTTCCCGTCCTGGGATTCCCGGGAAATTAAACATTTTTCAGTTCCCGCATTTAGACCGGGAATCCCGGGATTTCAAAAAATGCAGTTTAAAATAATAAAGTTAATTATTTCTAATTTACTTATGCAAAATTTTTAAACGTTTTGAAAATAGTAAAAATCTTACAATAGGCTTGCTCATTTACTTCCAAAATTGTAGTAAAAGTAGTAAGATTTTCGAGTAAACGAACACACTGATTAATTTGTACTTGATCGAACTTTTTAAGCTCTTTTTTTAACAGGCACTAAAAGGAACTTAAAAAAATATATATTTTTAAGAAAACCACTCTGCTACGCACTTATTCTGAATTAAAGACAAATTTGTCCATTGATTTTTAAAAATTTTCAAGTAAGTTAGAATTTGTTCCCATAATTTTTAAAATGTTTCCAATTTTCTAAAATTATTTTCTATATTAATTTTTTTATTTATTTTTTTTACGGACAAGTGTTTTAGTCAAGAAATTAATTTTAGTTTATTCAATTTTTAAAATTACATATATAATTAAACTTATATAATTTCTAATATAAAATTAATTCTTTCCCACTACGAATATTCCAAGAAAAACCATCTGAGCCTTTTCACGATCATGAAAATTTGAGGTCTTTAAGACATTTTATTAATAAAAATTGTAAATTACTATAAAATATTTTCTAATTTATGCGGGATTCCGGGAATTCAAGATAAAGTTCCCGCTTTCCCGGGAAATCAAAAAGTGCGGGATTTTGCATTCCCTAGTTATGACCCTTTAACTGAAAATTGAAGAGGCACGTAACAAAATAATACTGTCAATTGAGCTATTTTGCAATTAAAGAAGTGCGATGCAAAATAATTCACCACAAAATTGATCACTTTTTACAGTAATAGCGGCAAAACTCTTTATGTGTAACAAGTTGTTCTGGAACACTTTGACGCAACTAAAAATAGTTGTCTTTAGTTGGTCGTGCAGAGGCAACGCAATCAACATATTGTAAAAACAGACTTAAAGGGATTTTTCCAGTTAAAGAAGATGGTGATGAAAAAGAAATTTTTTAAGTACTTAGAGATGTGTACTGTGAATTTATTTATGGAAAAAAGTCAATTTTGGAAAATTTTGAATTGTGTCACTTTTGTATTTAGGGTGCGATATATGTTTTTCATACTAAAAATAAATTTGCTATGTTTTCTTCTAAATAAATTGAAATGATTTACACTTTATCTTACTGAATGTGTTCATTGTAGTTTTTAAATTAGTATAACAATCTACGAGTATTAATACATACTTTTTTTATGATTTTTCTTGATATTTTTCTTCAAGTAAATGAATTCAGTAATATTTTTGTTTTGTTTTTATGAAGGATTGGAAATCATCCGTTCGAGTACAAAAAATATATAGTAAAAACTAGTAAAAAAAAAAATTTAAGGGGAAATTTAACTAGTTTTTACTTGAAAAATTTCTAATAGCAAAAACTAGTAATATGTTTTTTTGTTTAACAAATGGTAAAATTTAACACATTTTTGTGTGAATCGTTATTAAATTAATTAACTCTTATGATTCGCATTAAAGTGTTCACTCCCCGGACTCTTTTTTGCGATTTTCGTAAATTTTTTTTATTTGTTTACTATTTTCACAATTTCTATGTTCGAGTACTTTTGAATATTTCGCCAACTTTTTCAATATGTTTTCTCTTTTAGTAGTTTTATTAGAAATGTATTCATAAAAACCTAATATTGATAATATTAACAAATATAATTTCATTAAAATGGGTTTTTATTTCAAGTTCGTATTGAAAACTATATTGGGGAAATATTTGGGAATTTTTAAATTTGTTTTTGGGGATTTCAGCTTGTCAAATGGGAATATGAGCACAAACTTTTCCGGCTTCGCTTATCCCTACTCCCGCAAACTTAACCAAGCTAGCGGAGGAAAACTCGTCGTTACAATGTGATAGAGGAGAAAAAAGTAATGTTCACGTATTTTTAGCGGGCCAATCTCATGTTTAAGAGTTCAAAAGTTTTTTATTTCCTATAATTTTACAAGATGAAAAATTAATATCATGAGATTAAATTACGTAAAATGACACAGATGATATTTCTTTATTTACTTCTTTATGAGTTAACAAATTAATATGAATAAACACTGCTTTTCTCCCTCATTTCTACAAAGGCTTTTTCAGACACCCAGAAAAAGTTTCATTAAAAATAGTATCAAAAAAACTGTGAAGCTTTGTCATAAAATTTAAGACATTTTTCATTAGTGAAATTAGTTCTCTGAAAAATTTCATTAAAACTCTACCAAGGAAATTCTCTCTGTGTATATGATAAATATTACTATAGGTTTTGTATATAAAAAAACTGCTTCCAAATATGCCAAACTTTAAAGTAATTTTAGGAAAAAAAATTTACCATACTGCCTTTCAACGCAAAATTTATTAGAAATTTTAATTTTGTTGCAATTTTATACCTAAGCCATTATTTAGATTAACAAAAATCCAAAAAGTAAAACGCTTTTTAATGGGAGTCCATTTATATTGGTCTATTTCATACATACATATTTATCATTTCGTTTGTTTGTTGGTTTAATTTGCTGGTCATCGCATTTTTATCTCTTTCATAATGCTTTGGGCCACTTGAAATGTAATTCTGCGTATGAAAACTACAAACTGTCTGCATAAATGATGTGCCGTTGCTGTTCTCGGACACTTGTTAGTGTGGTTGTTTGTTAAAGTGTCACTTATAATGAGCACTGTGTCATTTTTATTTCATCATAATTATGGGACAAAATTATGATGACCTGACGTGACGTGGCGTGTCAAAAAATAAACAGCAAAACACACATTAATAAATACAAGTTTATACACAATAAATAAATGGAAGAAGTTATGTTTATAGGAAATGCAAAAGCTTGTATTTTTAAATACCCGGGAAAGCAAAAAATCCGAGGATATTAGAAAAATATCTAAAAAGTTGTTTAAGGATTTACTCAGGTTCTTTTACATTCGAAAGCACCCAGCAAAGTCTTTCATTACCAAATAAGTGGTTATATAATAGAAATTCATAGCTCCGCACAACTTATTTTTTGCATGGATTGTAACCGAAACGAATGCGGTTATTGTTAGGGTAACGATATTTTAGGTTATTTCGGTAACGGTATTTCAAGGGTAACGGTATTTGAGTTATTTCGGTAACGGTATTTTAAAAATAACGATACTTGGGTTTTTTCGTTAACGGTATTTTAGGGTTAACGGTATTTCAGTTATATCGGTAACGGTATTTTAAGGGTAACGGTAGTCAGTTATTTCGATGCATCCCGTAATTTTTTTTTACAAAAAAACAAACGAGATTAGAAACAGAACCAATTTATCAATTTAATGTACAAAAAATACTCAATAACCACGTGAAATTACCAAAAGCAGAAAATTAAAAATAACAATAACGGTATTTTAGGGATAACAATATTTCATTTGTTTCGGTAATGGTATTGTAAGGGTATTGATATTTCGTTTATTTCGGTATCGGTATTTTAAGGATAACGGCATTTCAGTTATTTCGGTAACGGTATTTTAAGGATAACGGTATTCCGGGTATTTCGGTAACGGTATTTTAGGGGTAACGGTAGTCAGTTGAAAGGGTTTTGAATCGATAACGGTATTTTAGCGGTATTGCCTGCCAACCCTGATTTTTTGGCGTCTAAACTCATTATTTTTGTTTGGTGTGGTCGTTTTTATAAGTAGTCACGCTTACCCGCTCGCTTACGAAAAAATGAGAAGTAGTTATGAGATTCTGAATAATAAGTGGTTACAAACATGCTTACAAAAAGTTGAATTATAAGTGGTTATCCGACTGCTTACTTGATTCTTAAAAATAAGGAGTTAAGCAAATACTATTAGCTTCAGGAAATACATTCAGAGAAATTAAAGTTTTTGCTAGTGTGTAATTTTAGAACTCGTCATAAAAATTTTAACACAAAAAATATTTACAAGTAATAAATATAAATGTATAAAATTTAACTTTTTAAAAAGTACTTATTTAAACTATTGCGAGTAAGTCATTATTTTATATTCAAAATCAATGACTACAATAGGCAGTTAGTAGGAAGTCATTATTTTATATAAGAAAATAATGCAAAAGGTAATGATATATCATTATTGGTAATGCAGACAGCAATGAGGTGTCATTACCAATATTTTGCTGGGCATTAAATTAATTATATTTAGGCTTTAATCTTCCAAAATTTAAATCAGCTTTTAAATATGTTCCCACTAGGGTTTGGGATTTCCCGGACTTTTTTATTTCCCGGGAAACGGGAATAAAAAAATTTGATTCCCGGGAATCCCGGGAAATATTTTTTAACAAAATTGTTAATGAAAATCACCTATATAAATAATTTTTGTTAAAAAAAAACACTATTTCAGTACAAATTCAGTCTGTATAGTGAGAATTCAAAGTAAAAATATCAGAATGTTGAACATTTGATTTCACATAAATTACTCTAAACACTGCCAAATAAATTGCATGATTCCAGCAGAAAGCACCCACTACTGGACTGTCGGAAACAAACCGCTTTATCACATTTGGCTCATTTTCTTCAAGAAAAGTTGCATTAATATCAATTTTTTTTGTGAACTAAATTTAGATGTCGGATAAACTACCTCCGTTAACCATTAGTCTTTTAGGGCAAATATTGCACTGCGCTGTATTGTCCTTTTTTGTAAAGTATTTCCATACTCCTGACATTTTATTATTTAATATAAAATAATATATTAGTTTGAAAGCAGGTGTAATTAAATAAAGTAAATTTACTTGAAAATATTTTATTAATGGAAACGTTACTTATAAAATTATTGGCCCTTAATATAAAGGATTGTTTTAAATATAAAGTCGACTTTATTTTTAATCATACGGTTTTGTTCATTTTGTGTATGAAAGCCCTACAAAAATATTTATATTTTCAAATATTTTGATTGGCTGTCACCCAATATGTTAACTAAAGTCGTCTTTAACTAAAATATACATTTTTTTTTTTGTTAAAGGGAAGCAACACTCAGGAAATTCTTCCTATTAATTAACGTGTTGCTTCCTTTGGAAAGGGGATAGAGGAGAAGTGCAAAGTGGTGAAAGATGAAGGGCTTCAAATATGGCAACACTGCAATTGCGCGAGATGTTGAATCTTAGAACAGTTGTTGCGCGCCATCTGATGAAGAGTTGGCGGACTTTTTTGAAGCTTTTTAGTTCATAGCCCTGTTATATTATTTTACTTCGGTGGTGTTAAGTGCTATGGGAACACCGAAGGAGGACGCTGCGATATGTATGAGGAATAGAAAAAACTCATGCATATTATTATTTTTCATAAATTGATGTTGCCTTGGTTGGGGCTCGAACCCGCAACCTTTCTTGTAACATTCCAACGCGCTAACCATTACACCACAGCGCCCCCAAAAAATTTAGATAAAAAGGGCGATTATTTGTAAGAAACAAAACTTTTTGTTCATATTTCTTTTAAACATTTTACCAGATTTTTAAGTTTTACTACTTACATTTTGAGTAGGTTATGCGAAAAATCTTTATTACTTAAAAGGGAATCAACTTCTTTTTTGTGTGTCAAAGAAATAGATTCCCTTTTAAAAAAATTTTAACATTAACATTTTTGTTTTGGTATTTAAAATGTTTTTTATGACTAAAATTAAAAAATCCTATTCGAAATAAAAATAATTTAATATTTTTCAAATTTCCCGTTTTCCCGGGAAAAATATATTATTTTCCCGGGAATTCCCGACAAACTTTTCCCGGGATTTCCCGGGAATTCCCGAACCCCAAACCCTAGTTCCCACACAATTTCCTAAGAGTTATTTGAAGGGCATGTCTTGAAATTAGTATAAGCCCTTTTCCTTTTGCAAATGGCAACATTTGTGCAAATTATTTGTACAGTTCTCGTCAGCGGACACTAGATTTATTCAAGCTTCAAAAAACATTATTATTTTCCAGTAGTAAATGAATTTACAATACATCACTTTCAAATGAACTTATATCACAAAAATATTCCACATAATCCAGCAACATGGCAATACGAAGATTATATGTTTTGCCGGCAATAACGATTTCGTATTGCGAAAGATTCCTCCGTCGGGAGCAACTGTTACCCGAAGGGAATACTTCCAGGAAATTCAAAAGCATTTTGATTTCTCTACATTGTGACCCTACTGGGAAAGGTACCGGTCCCAGATGACACGCAGGATAGGTCCCAAGGGGGCGGAGGCCGGTCGTTGATCGGTCTTTTTGTTTGAAAGAGACATATCGCTTTAACATGGCGTTGTCATTGGAAATGACCAATTGCCACAGTTTAGACACCTTGTGACAGTAAGGTGGTGTCTCTAAAAATAGCTTTTCAAATAAACTAATAAAAAATTAAGAATTAAAAATAATCTACTTGGCGTCGAAGTAGGGCTCCATAACACAACCTCCTGCTTGTAAGGCAAACGCTCACCGTCTGTGCTAATGTTGCTTATGCGTGATGGCTGGCTGATCGTAAAGTTATATATTTTTCGTTTCTGTTCAAATAAAAAAGAAAAAGAAAAAACAAACACTACAAACAAATAAAAAAATGGAAAAGAAAAAAATAGAAAAGAAAACAACACTAACACACACACAAATATGGTGGAAGTGCCTTCAGTATGCCCCCGATAAACCAGTCACGGGTTAGGTCCTTTAGTGGCAGTTGACTCGTTTTTTGCGTTGGCCATAATTAAATTAAAAAATCAATTAAAAATTAGAAAATTACCTCAAAAACTCTGATAATATAAATAAAAATTTTAAAAATTGCCCTTAAGTTTAAAATAAAATTAAATGAAATACCAATTGTTAAAACTAAAACAGCTTTAGCATTAAAAATCGTTGAAAATACAAAACTTGAAATTTCTTAGCCAAAAATTATAAAAATTTAAAATAAGAGCTAAAATAAGTAAATCGTAAGAAAATAAAGTTCAAAATAAATAAAATAAATAAAAAAATATTTTAAAAAATATGCTGCGAATTTTGCTTTTTATTTCGGTATCGGTCAAGTTTTTTAAAAGCAACAGTGAAAGTAACGAATCAGAAAATATTTAGAAAATTAATTCATTCTCTTTGGTTCATATTTGTACTAATTTAGTAATATGCCTTCGGTTGACCGGTCACGGGATAAGTCCTTGGAGGGCAATTGACTCTTTATTCCCCGTAGGGAAGTAACATGGAAGAACTCAAACTATTTTAACAAAAAAGAAAACCGAAAATATTTGAATTTTTTGTTTAAAAACAGAAAACAACGAAATTATTTAAATTATTTTTTTATAAAAATAGAAATCTAAAAATAGAATATATGACTAATAATAACAACTCCTACAGACGATACATATTTTTTTCTAGTTTGTTTTTATTGATTTATAAAAAAGTTAAACAATCAGTGTGTTCGTTTACTCGAAATTCTTACTACTTTTACTACAATTGGAAAGTTTTGTTTACTTTTTGTATTGAATTTTTCCAGCTGTAGTAAAAGTAGTAACTTGTAGTAAGTAAACGAACACGCCTAATATGTTTCAATATATTTTAATTGATTCTTCAATTGAAAACAAACTTTACCTATTACTTTTTAAATAAACTTCAATTGGTTATGGAAAATATATTGTGAGTGCACACACATCCGGCCGTAGAAGGAATACAACTTCCATACATGGACTAACATATTAATATTAGTATCACTATTAATGTGTTAGTGATCTACTAAACATAGCCAATAAAAATATGAACGTGTCTGTTGTGTGTGGTGTAGTGTTTTGAAAATCCAAACAAAAAAAAAAACTTTCAAATATGAAAAACAAACCACAAATTCGTTTTTTTTTACGTTTTGTCAGTTAAAAATTGATAATTGATAGACTTTTCAATTGTTTTTATTTTTTTTATGGGTTGTTTAAACAATGTTTGAAAATAAATAGCAAAATGGTTTGAATATAATGAGAAATCAGTAGTCCTTTTTTTAAATGTGTTTTCAATTAATTTAATATGTATTTTAGGCTGTTTTTAAAGATAAAATATTGTGAGTGTGGTATAAATAAAAAGTAAATCGGATGGATGTAAGTACTTCCTCTACCGTTGATTTTTCATAATAATCCTCAGACGTCCCTAGACATCCGCAAAGTTATATAAAGCGCAGCATCACAGAAATCTTGTCATTTGTCTGCAGCCGTGAACGCGACCACAATGTAATTTTAACTAATCTCTCTGTCTAGAACATATCCTGACAAGAAAGCGTGCCATTCGTATGTCACTTCCTGACACATCCTTCGAGTAACCTGACATATCCTTTGAGTGTCCTGACATATCCTTTGTGTACCCTGCCATATCCTGCGAAGGTCCTTTAACACAGTTTGTATCCAGGAAGCGTGCCGTTCCTAAGTCAATTCCTCACATCATTTGAGTGTCCTGCCATATACTTTGCGTATCCCGCCATATCCTGCGAAGGTACTTGAACATAATTTGCATCCAGGAAGCCTTCTGTTCGTAGGTCACTTCCTACCACATCCTACGAGTATGCTGTCAAATTCTGCGAAGGTCCTGCAACGTAATTTTTGTCTAGGAAACGTGCGTTTTGAAGGATCTGGAATCCCCGTGCATCCGTCAATACCAATTACTTTCTGTCACTGAATCTAACAAATTTCTGTGACGATCCCTTCCCCAGCTAACGAAGGAAAACTCGTCGTTACAAAGTTACTAAAATTTTAAAACCAAAAATTTTCTATTTACATAAAACAGATTTTTGTTGCTGAGGAATCAAAATTGGAGGTTTTAATATGTTTTTTTTTTCAAAACTTCAGGTTCTGATGATATCTTTTGCTGGATAGAACTACATGTATCAGCGTAGCTTAAAATAATAAATTTGCTTTATTTCTGCAAATATATTGAGGTTGAAAGGTCGTTATGAATAAACAAAAATATTGGTTAGTTTTATTAAGGTTTTTTAAAATATTAGTAAATCAGCAGGTTTTTTGCATAAATATAAATTAGTTTATACACTTATGTATATCCAAATGCACTCTCAAAATAATTCCGTTGTGACAACCGAATTTTTTCCAACCGAATTGGGTCGGTTGCTACAACCTCGTAATTCGGTTGTCGCAACCGAATTGAAATTGAATTCGGTTGCCGCAACTGAATTCGGTTGCTGCAACCGAATTACGAGGTTGCAGCAACCGAATCAATTCGGTTGGCAAAAAATTCCGGTGCCACAACGGAATTGTTCTGAGAGTGTGTATAAACATTTTGTTAATTTTTATAACAGTCTTGTAATCATATTAACATATAAAACAAAAACGAATAATATTTCTTTAGGTACATTTGACCAATAGGATATAACCCGGAACGGAAATTACTCGAGAAAAATATGTTTTAAAATAAAGTTCTGAAATGGTGTGGTATACAAAAAAAGTGTTACAATTTTAGTACTCTCTAATATTCTAGCACGCTCTGCAACCACGGCCGCAAACTATAAAGGAGCTGCCACTTGACTTTTACTTAGTCATTCGTGCATTAGCGTTAGTGTTGTCAGTTGCATATTATCCTTTGTATAATTATAATTTACTTTGCAATAAAATTTACAAAACAAAAAAATGTTGTTACTTGCAAATAAATTTAAGGCTTAATAACTTTTTAACAGGTGGTAATAAAAATAAGTATAGTATACCAGGGATGATAAATGGGATTTTCAAAATAGTACCAAACGGCTTAGAAAATAGTACTTTTTTGACCTCCATAGTACCAAAAATATTTTTAATATTCTAAACACCCCTATGGGTGTATTGAATTGGCGCTTATGATGTCAGTTCGTCTGTCCATATAAAATGAACGATCCTTGTAAGCAAATTACTGGTGGCACTTTTAAAAATAATTTGATGAAATTTGGTACATAAGTTTGTAATGCATAAGGGACTAACGCTATTGAAAATGGTTAAAATCGGCCCATGTTTTCACCTAGTAATCATGAAGAGGTCCTATCTGATATTGAATGTATTGATATTAATGATATAACCAAATCAAAGCGATTTCATACGATTTCTTTCAGAGGACCTATATAATTTTATTCGTTAATGAGGTAGTGATAATTCCAGGAAAAAACCCAGGCTCACATTTGGCTTAGTCCTCTCGAAAACCAAGTGTCAAGTTAAAAAAAAACAAAAAATCTGAAAAAATCAGTATCGGAAATATCGTTATTTGAACTTGTTAAACGCGTTTCAATGGAATTATACAATGCCCAGTGTAGAAACGGTAATGACATTATTTTTTGGACTACCAGTAACGACACCCACTTACCTTCTGCATTATTTTAAAACATATAATAATGAGTAAATGATAATGACTTATTTTGAAATAGAAAATATTTCAAATAGAAAATAATTTTATAGATTTTTTTGAAAATTTTTTGAAATCTATTTTTAGACTCAATATTTTTTAAACACTGGTAAGGATATATGTAACCACATTTTTATTTAAAACTCCGATAGTTGATTTGTTCATTTTAATTGCAGTATTTGATTAGAAAATAAAAAAAATAAAATATGAAAATTAACAACAAAAAAAATAACTAAAATATGAAAATTTGGAAATAGTACTAAATGAGTCATAGGAGTACCATAGTACTTTTGAGGTTCTAATAGTACCATAAAAAGTACTATAGTACCAACTTTATCATCCCTGTAGTATACCATTTTTCGCAGGAAAAAATCCTCTTTAATTGTGTATATTAAAAAAATAATAAAAATTAAAGAATAAAAAAACCGATTTTTTCCGACCACCCTAATGGCTATCCGGTGCATTGTAAAAGCGTAAATACTCCTTATAAGCCTAATTTTTCATGTCGAATCGATTCGTGAAGTCAGATTTTAAATATATTTGGCGGTAAGTAAGGTACCCAAAATTCGCGATTTCAGCCGCCGAGAGGGGGTTGAAGGAGTTGGAATTTTTGAAAAATAAAAACGCCATTATTTTTATTGGCAAAAAACCTTCTAAAAAGGTATGATATCCGAAAATCTAAAATTCAAAAAACACTCTAATAAATAGTTATCCCAGTAGATTCTTTAAAAATATTTGTACTAAATATTTCATATCCGAGGTAAGGTTAAGTTGAAAAGGAGGAAGCGACAGTGACAAAAACATACATACACAGTCCGAAAGTCGGATTGTTGTGAGTGGAATTAATAAATAAATTTTTTGGAATTTCAGTAACAAACGGATCAGTTTCGCGGGAATCCCGTGACGTATTCCCTAGTTGTATAATAAATCAGTCAA
Organism: Leucophora obtusa; assembly: GCA_949987735.1. Classification (NCBI taxonomy): domain Eukaryota; kingdom Metazoa; phylum Arthropoda; class Insecta; order Diptera; family Anthomyiidae; genus Leucophora; species Leucophora obtusa. The sequence continues at coordinate 105,237,738 of OX465299.1, read as the reverse complement.
TAAATATCCCGACTAAAAAAGTTTTCATATAATCTTATATGATTTGATATAATAATAAATGTTTATATGCGTGGCTTTATATAACCATATACATTTATATTAACACTTTGGTTTTATAAATATGTTTGATATGACATTATATATAATCATATGCGATTTGGTCTCCAGCCATATGTTAAGAGATCTGCAAATATAGTTTATACATAATTATATATAATGGCGTATAAGCTTCTATAAACACACAGGTAGAAAGTATGTGTGGTAACAAAAAAGAAGCACTGGCAAACCACTAAATTTGGACACTTTATCAACATTTGAAATGGTGACTTTCAAGCGCTTTTTTCCTAAAACATTATTTTATTTTTGAAAAAAAAGTGAGTGAATATTTAAATAATACAATAACTCCAAGAATCATCTATTTTTAGAGTAATTTGAAATTCTTCAGTGATGAGGGCTCATAATTTGGTGGCAGAGAAAACACTTGATTTTTATATTTCTTGGTGCCATCTCAGTACTTTGCAAAGAATTAAATAGATCAGTGTTATCATTTGGGTGCCAGGAAAGCACTTTAATTTTTTTATTTGGACGTTGGGAAGGCATTTGATTTTTATGTTTCTGGGTGCTTTCTCAGGGCTTTGTAAAGCATTGGCACCACCGTGGGATGGTGTTATCATTTGGGAAAGCACTGTTAACAAGCACTAATACCACCCATTTCGGTGCTTTGCCAGTGCTGGCCCCTTTGTAACTTTCTACCTGGGCAATCTTATATCAAAATATATGACAAAGTTAGTAGAAAATTGTATTAATTTTATATATAATTATATCTGACATGATATCTAATTATACCAAATTTTATAAAGTTTAATTGCACTATAAAAATTTAAAAAAAAAAACTCACAAATTGTGGACCTGGATCATCCTGAAGATGATACACAATGGAGTAGCGAAATATCGAAAATAAAAAACTTTTTATATTTAAAAAACCAACCTTAAGCTCAAGGAAATTGTGAAGTTTATATTGAATTTAACATATATTTTTCAAATAGTTGGCAAAATACTCTTTATTAAAATAAAAATAATTTTAAAGAAACAAAAAAGAAAAAATTTTGTTTTTTCATTGTGGAATTAAAGTTTGAAATAATTACTTTTACTTTTAAATTTAAAAATAAAAATTAGACAAACATATGTTGATATAAATATGGTTTAAGTTCATTTATTTTTCCGCGAAAAAAATATTAATTGTGGAAGTTAATTTTTTTTTACTTTATAAGAAAGACACATTTTATAAGAAAGACCAAAACTCTAACCTAGAAAAAGTTAATCCGACAAATTTTTGTAATGTTTTATTTTGTCAGCTATTTCCAAGTTTATTAGGAAAATTTTTTATAAATATTAAGCATTAGTATTTAATACGAATGAAATAAGTGATCTCAACAATATGTACTAAAATTTTCTTTGAAAATCTTCATCAAATTATATGTATTTATATATAATTTGTTGCAGTTAGATAGACGCATTTTTCGGATCAAATTATATCAGGTTAGATAACATGCGTATGTCGCTTGATATAATTATATATTCCAATATTTGGATCAAATTAGATATTCACGTATATATGGCTTTATATATGGTGATATATGATTATATAACATCATTTTTAGTCGGGATATACAAAAAAAAACTACAAATAACACAAAACAACGTACAACATAATGTGGCAGTTCATCATAAAGAGAATACAAGTGTGATTATGTGTCTATCTGAGTATGTGCGTCATGACAACATACAGAAAACACATGTACATGGACAAAAAATAATAACCATTTATATAGTAAAAAGCGACAAATATTAATACAAATAACTATAATGACAAATAATAAATAAGAAGTCACAACTAGGGTTTATGTCCCGGGAATTCCCGGGACGGGATTCCCGGGAATCCCGCCCTTTTTCGGATCCCGCAATCCCGGGAATTTTGTGCGGGATTTCCCGGGATTTTTTTATTCTTTTACAGAAGCTTTAGCTAGTATTATTGCAATTTTGAAAGCTTTATTTAAATTTAAAGCATTGTTTTTTTGAAATTAATTTGATCAAAAAATATTTATAATTAAAAAAATACGATTTAAAATTTAATAAACTGAATTAAGCCAAATTGTTTTTAGATGCCAGTTGAATTTGGTTTAGTTAAACCGAAAAAATTGTATCAGCCATTACCAAGTTTAACAACAAAAATTCTTGTATGTACTTCGGAAAAACTTTCTTTCTTTAAAATTATCTTTGTTCAAATAAAGCAATATTTGTATAGGCTGGTTTACACTATATTTTTAGAAAAATTCTGCAGCCTTGCCTATATATTTTGCCCAGTAAAATCGTACCGAAAATCTTATAGTGTAAACCAGCCTTATTCAACATTCCAACATCATTATTTCAGTTCCAAATACCTCCAAAACACTAGACATTAAAATTAAAAAATTTGTAATGTTTTCATATTTTCAATTGACAACTATTTTGAGTTTCTTATATATAAAATAATTTAATTTTAAGTTCAATCGTTAATCCTTTATTTCAATTGTATTTTTTAAATATTATTTGTTTTCAAAATAATCCATCAGATGATTTTTAAAATTATTTTGGATTTTTTATATGTTAATTTAAAATGCCACTAAATACGAAAATTAAATAATTTATTTTTAAGTAGCTGTGGCATAAAACCAATTAAAGTTAAGAAACTCTTTAATAATGTTGTAGTGTCTTTTTTTATAAAACGATTTAGGCGAATTTACCTAAAGATATGTGTGAAAAATACTCACTTTTAAACTTTTTTATAAAAATAATTCTTTGAAAATCTGCATAGAAAGATACAAAATATCTAGAAATATAAATTTTTGGATTTCATATTTAAGGAATATTTTAGCAACAAATCGATCTTATTATGACTATAAAACTGGTCCGACACAATTTTGCACCCATTAACAATTCCAATATATTCTGAAAAAGCGGATGAAGATAAAATACCCGTGTCTTTCACTTTTTCTGTATCAATTGGTTTAACCGTTTAAACCGCGAATTAATATTTAATTAATATATTTCTAAGGCCCGATTACTGAATGTCCAGTTAAAATTAAGCCGACAGTTAAATTCAAATTTTATATGGGAAACAACAACAAATGTGTCAGTTAAAGTCCCAGTTAGAAGCTAACTAGACATTCAGTAATCGGTCCTAAGAGTTTTTTAAAATTAAGACGGCCTTCCATATAAATATATTACGTAAATATTAATTCACGATTTAAATTGTTAAACGAATTGATCCAGAAAAAGTGGAAAACATGGATATTTTATATTTAGCCATCCTCTCAGAATATGTTAAGTGCATTTTCTCATGGGAACAACCAAAAGATGAACTTTGTCGGACGGTGTTTTAACATTAATCGAGTTTTTCAAGTGCAACATATGTCGAATTTATATATTTTTTAACGAGCGGGAATTCCCGGGATCCCGGGAAATTCTGAAAAAAATCCCGCTGTCCCGGGAAATGAAAAAGTCCGGGAAAAGAAAAACCCTAGTCACAACATACGCTTCAACACCTTCTATAATTCACAATTACAGTACCGTACAAAAGTGGTGCAATGTTTAATAAGACAGTGTTTTGTGTTGTCGCAGAAAAAATAAACTGATGGAAATTAGTACCCAACTAACATATTTCTAAGCTCTTAAGCGGCCCATACATTTAGGAACATTGAGTAGGGACCAAAAAATATCAAAAAGTTTTGTAAACACGAATTGTCAACACGCACACACACACACACACACAAACACACACACACATTCAGAAAACGAGTAATGTTTGTATCCGAAATTCGAATGGGTTAAGGACATGTGTCAAAATTTTCTGAAATGTAAGTCAGCGAACCAAATTTCATTAAAATATCTTAATATTTGCGACCTGCAGCGTATAGACAATATAATTTTGGGAGGACCCTTATATGGGCACTAGGTCTAAACATGGACCGATTTTAACCAAAATCAATAGGCTTCGTCCTTGGGCCGACATAAGTCGGTGTAAAAAGTTTCATCAAAATATCTTAATATTTGCGACCTGTAGAGTGCGCACAAGAATGCATGGACAGACAGACAGACGGACGGACGGACAGACGGACATCGTTAAATCGAAATAAAAAAAATTCTGAGCCGATCGGTATACTATAAGGTGGGTCTGGGTCTAAAATTCAAAAATTATATGTTTCATAACCTCATTTTTTGAATCAAATCCAAATTTTTAAAATTTTAGAAAATTTTCAAAAATATGAATGTGAATGGGATATGAATGTTTATGGCACAAAAAGTCCATAAGCATTCAAAACCGGCTTTAAGAGTTATTTAAATATTTTTGGTGAAAGTGCCACGCGATGTTTTGTTAAATATTTTCTAGAAATTAAAACTTTATTAGAAGACCAGCAAAAAATTCTGGTAAATGTTAGATTTCGTTGCAAAAACGTGTGATTTAGCTCGATAATGAAATTTTTCAGGGAATCGCCTTTTAAAATGATTAAAAATCTGTATTGATTTTTTTTTTTGTTTTCAGAAATTAGTGTCCGACCGAAGGCACTTGTTTGGGCCGATGCCGAACATCGGGCAAAGTTACAATAATCGGAAAAAAGCTAAAAATGTTAGAAAAAAATCAGAGAAAATTTCTTAGAATCCAAGATTCAAATAAGTTTAAATGTTTCCATGAAAAAAAGCCTCATAATCGGAAAAATAAAAAATTTCCAGAAATTTGGACAAAAATGAAAACAACTTTCAACAAAATTGGATCTAAAAAATTAAATTTTTTCAGATGGAAAATAGGTGCTACGAAATAACCCAAAAAAACACATAAAGGTTAAAAATAAGATTCGTAATGAAATAACTCCCAAATGAAAAAATTAAATAATCTGTAATGAATAATTTAAAAAAAAACTAAATAACAAAAAAGTTATTAAGGGTTTTCATTTGTTGTATCGTTCTAACAAAAAACAGAGTTGTTAAAAATTAAATTGAAAAAATACAACATTTGCGAATAGCACGATACGACATTTTTACGTATGTTTAATGTCTTATGTTTGAGTGTGCTAACAGATAGAAAACTGAATAGAAAATCTTTGTTAAACACAAATAAAAATTTTACCAACTCTAGTTTTTGTTAGGACGATACAACGATACAACAGATAGCACACCCCTTATGCACAAACTAATTAATTTATTTAAATTATATATGTGGGTGAAAAAAAGTGTTAATATTTAGGTTTTTTCTTAATGGAATCAGGAAGTTTAGTCATTTTTAACCTAATTCAAAAAAATCTCTTCTATAAGTTTCCTCAAAAACTTTTTTTGCACAATTTTAGGTTATTTTGTGATAAGGGATTTTGCATTTACATAAGAAAAATAGATAACAAAAAAAATGCGTAACAATTTTTTTCAATTTATTAATTTATGTTTGGTATATCAACAAGGTTTTTAACCCATATTCTCATGAATTAAGAAACAATTGAGCCACGTGTTTGAAACTTACGTGATTTACTACTCAGAGAGAGGAACACGAAACTGAAGTTGAAATTATTTTATCGTACATAGATCTAGATTTATTGCTTGTTGTCATATGACGACGCTAGGAGAATATGTGTACAATTGTTACAAAACTTTTTTTAAGAATAAAAGAATACTTGTTAAAAACTGCTTTTTTCCATTAAAGGTATAGGAAAAAAGAATTACTATCCAAAACAAATTAAAATATACTTTATTTTTTTCAAAAAAAACTAACATTATTTCATTAAATAACAATAAAAAATAAAAAGTTATATGGGGAAATCTACGAAACAGATTTCAGATTTTAAAAATGAAAATTTTCAAATTAGTGGCACGCATTTTTTTCTAGATTAACTTATTTAAAATATATTAAAAAGAAGTAATCTGTTCGCGTGAATAAATTATTTTGAGTGCTGAAAAAGTTATAAACAAAAAACCGCACACATTTTCGCTAATAAATATGCCAGCAAAATATTGGTAATGACACCTCATTACTATCTGCATTACCAAAAATGATATATCATTACCTTTTGCATTATCGTATAATATAAAATAATGACTTCCTAATAACGGCCTATTGTATTCATTGTTTCTAAATATAAAATAATGACTTACTCGTATTAGTTTAAATAAGTACTTTTAACAAAGTTAAATTTTTTTATTATATGTAAATATGTTTTATGTTTAAATTTTTATGACGAGTCCTAAAATTACACACTACACCTTTTGCAACTGTAATTCAGAAAATATCAATTGAAATTCAGAATTTCCATTTGAAATTCAGAAAAGATCAATTGAAATTCAGAATTTCCATTTAAAATTCAGAAAGTATCAATTGAAATTCAGAAAATATCAACTGAAATTCAGAAAATATCATTTGAAATTCAGAAAATATCAATTGAAATTCAGAAAATATCATTTGAAATTCAGAAAATATCAATTGAACTTCAAAAAATGCTTCCTTACTAAGGCATTATATTTATTGAAGTCGATTGTATATTCGGCGACTAAAGTCGCTGAAATATCGAAAAACCATAAAATCCGATATAAAACGCTAAGTAGTGGTTTAAATATCAAGATAAGCACATCGCATTTATATTGTAAATATGGACACAGGTCCTTTACTTACATTTTAACACAAAAAAATTCATATTAATTGAATTTGAAAATTTCTTTATATAAAAAACTGAATGGACAACCGCCAAACTTTAAAGACATTTTGCGAAAAACCTGTACCATAGATCGAAAAATAAAGTGCGCCATTGTAATCAGCATGTCCGATATATATATAGACTTTATGATCAGAGATTTTTTAATTTTTAAAAGTCAAGATTTTGTCATGCAGTGCAATTAATGAAATTTAAATTCATATGTACAACTCATATGGTGTTAAAGCTGCAAAAGAATTTCGAGAACATACGTATTTATTGTAAACATACATAGATAAGTACATACCTGTGTGACTATCAATGGAGATAATTTGTTCATCAGAACTCATCCAAATCGAAGATAATGGTAACGGAGAATCAAAACATATAATGTCACCAACAGAGAATATTGTCTAAAGCAAACAACAGCATTCAATGGCGAAGAAAAGGTAAACAATCCCAATAAAACAGCAACGACGATGACATCAGCAAGTAAGAATGTAAACCAGGCAGCCAGTCGGAGCAACAGCAGCAGTTGAAACAGCAGTAATATTATGAAGATCAACATGTGAGTTTGTGTTCAATGTTCATGTATCCATTGCGAGACGAAGGAAAACATTAAAGGTAAGAGAATAACCAAAAGTACCATCATAAAAAGCATCAACAGCGCAATATAAGTTGGTCGTTATTGAAGTTACCACAGGATGCATTTTAGTGTCAATAGTTAGTTGATAGTGCAATGTTGATTTCGATAATGACGGCGATAGAATGGTAATGATGACGATGGTTATGATTATGACAATGTTAACATCAATTCAATATAATTTCATCAGAAAAATAGCGCGTGTATGAAAAAAAGAAAAAATAATTCAAATTAGGAAACTGTCAAAAAACGGAAAGAGAAATAAGAAGAAAAATCTAAAAGTACATAAAATAAATGTCAGCCATTTGACAATCAAAAGTGGCAGGTAAAAAAAATTCAAGGTTACAATTTTTGCAGGGGAAAAAGAAAGTGTAAAAACTCAGATGATTACAATTCGGCTAAACTGAAAATTATCTGCATAAGTCCTAATGCAGGACTGGCATAGATTTAGCACATTTTTGGTGCTCCATATACCTAAATTTATAAGAAAACATGCTAGGTTCTAGATAGCTCATTTTTAAAATATTCGTACTAAGATTTTGTTGGCACTTTTTTGTCCTTAAAAATATTTCGTTAATTTTTCTCAATTTTATATTATAAATTTATTTACTGCAGTAAAAACATCTTTTAGTCCAATTTTGGTTAATTTGGACTTTTTTCATAAGAGTATGAATTCAGTAAAGTTTAAGGGTGTGTCTCATACTGGAGGGTTAACTTAGGCTTAACTATTTAACAAAAGAAAATGCCAAAATATTCTATACAAAACAACAACAAATTTCTGGGTTAACTATTAGTTAGCTCTAAAACCTTCAATATGAGAGCACCGTTAGTTGCAATTTTTAGCTTGTAACAATTTATTTCCTATTTGTTGCAAATAATGGAAAACAAAACAAATATTCGTTAGTTTACTTTCGTTTAGATCATTTTCGAATTGAGTACTCTGTCAGTAATTTTTATAACCCAGTGTAGAAAATCATTACCAGATATGTGGTTATGTAACTACATACTTGGTAATGGTAACTAGTTACTTTTGTTATTACATTTCTTATTACCTTTATATGGCGATGTCGCGAAAAATAATGAGTTATGGTTACAAAAAAAATCAAAAAATATAGCGTTACCTATGTGCTTACCAGTACTGACAAAAATAATGAGTCTAAAAATAGATTTTCAAAAAAATAAATTATATAAAAAAAATATTTTTATTGTATTTTTTTTTTTTTTAAATACAATTTGCTGGTGCGGGAATCGAACCTGTGTCTACAAATTGCCAGTCAATAGCTCTACCATCTGAGCTATATCGACATGTAATATTTAATAGATTAAAACATAATTGACCTGCTGCACACAAGTAAGCTTACTCGCCAACATACAAAAAATCAAAAAATATGTGGTTACATATATCCTTACCAGTGTTTAAAAAATATTGAGTCTAAAAATAGATTTCAAAAAAATGTAGAAAATTATTTTCTATTTGAAATAATGATAAAAATAAGTCATTATCAGTAACTCATTATTATATGTTTCAAAATAATACAGAAGGTAAGTGGGTGTCTTTACTGGTAGTCCAAAAAATAATGGGAATTTATGAAAATAGTAAAATTTATAATTTTACAAAAAAAAAAAATATATTATTACACTATTCAACAAATTTCTTTGTTTTTTTCTTCTAATAAACTATTGTACACGGATTCCGAATCTTGCAAGAAACGTGTTTTTCAACGGACCGTTATAATATAAAAGTTATTCGCATTCGAAAATTGAAAATTTGCATTTTTGCAATAACCTAGTCCGGGTTTTTGCCAATGGCGAAGCCAAATCAAGTTCAATAATCTTAAAAAATTGCAGTTATATTTTCAACTAAATATTTTACTTCACAAAAAAAATTTCAATGCAATATCTTTTTCACGCTTAAAATGGCACGTCTTAAAGTTGAAAACTAAAAAAAAGTAAATTAAGTAATTTTTGGTCAAAAAGGTACCAAGACTCATTTGCTTCCAGATTAAAAGTTTGTTTAAGAACATGTATAGTATTTATATTTTTCTGAAAGCATATTTCTTTTAGATGTGCCTAATCGAAAAAATACTCTCCACTTGTCAATTTTGCTACCCACAGACCATCCCTAATTCGAGCATTTTTTTATTAAATTTTCAACTTTAACACTCTTTTTCTCTGAGTGCACCAAAGGAATTTAAAAACTAAAAGCGGGCAAAGATATCCAATTTGGTTCTAATCTGACTGTATTTTTCAATTTTAAGCATTGCTTTAAGTATGGACAAGACACCAAGAACAGTAGAAAATCCCATTTTTCGAAATTTTGTACAGTTTTTTGGGAATTGTAGAATTTGTTTCATCTTATCTCAATTTTTTTTAGTTTAATATAAAGAATAGCAAGGCCCAGTTTAGCCTAAAATTTTATTACAATACGATTATTACCAAATATTATATTGCAAAATAAAAGCTTATATCCACAAAAAATTACAAAAAATGGTTTTTTCGGATATCCGAAAATTTTATCCGATTCGGTTGAAACTCGGCACATAGTACTTGGAGGTAATTTTATTAAAATGTTTAAAATTTGGAGAGAATCGGTTGATATTTAGACATGGTTTACCTACAACGTTCTGTTTTTTTTTTATTAATTACACCATGCAATAGCTGTGTTCGGGTACTCAACATTGGGATCCCGCGTGATCCCAATTTTACCAAAAAGCGTTTTCTTACTACACAATTGGGTAAATGAGAGCTGTCATGAGAGAGTAATATTTTTGTTCTTCTTGCACGAGAAAGCCCAGACTTTTTTTTCGTGTAAATTTGGGTAAATTGTTTTAATCAGCTGTTATATCATCAGTTGGGTGCAAGTAGTTCAATTGATCTCTTCACTGATTTGAACCAAAGACCTAGTTCACAACTAATAGCTCTTTTAGTTCAATCGATCATTTCATTCAATTAGAAAATATGTTTATAATTTACAAAAATTAGTATAATAGTTGCAAAAGCCTATCGGTGATTTTACAACTCCATAAAATTACCGACTATTTTGTGAAGACGCTTGTTTAAATGTGTTAAAGAGTTGATGCCTCATATATTATATTGTGTCGAGGTATTTTCTGGTACCACAGGCGGTGAATTTAATAGGTTTACCAAGATTTTCAATAGAATTATTAGATATGTTTTTGGCCTAAGACTTCGATCTCATGTGACTCCGTACGTAATCCAATTTCTTGGGTGCTCTTTTGTTAATTATGTAGGTATGAGGTTATTGATATTTTTTTACAAATCAATGGTTAATGGGTTTCCGGAATATATAGTTGACAACTTTCTTTTGTCCAACTCGGAAAGAAACCCCCAACTGGTTTATCCAACACATCATACTACTATGTTCGAGCGATCATTTCAGATTAGGCTTTCAAGAATATGGAACGATCTACCTCTATACCTGAGAGGTTTTTGGCGAAAGCTTAAGGATTATGTAGCTATTCATGAGTTATAGCTTTTTATTTGTGCTACTATTTTTATCTCTCTCGACCTTTTTTTATTATCGCTGCACTTAGGAAAATCTGGTGATTGTATTATTTTTATTTAAATATCTATTTATATTATTCAAGATAATGTTTTCAGTATTTTTTTTTATATGATAGTTTTACTGTATTTATACCCTACACCACTATGTGGTCAGGGTATTATAAGTTTGTGCTGATGTTTGTAACACCAAAAAATATTGGTCGTAGACCCACCTTGTAGTATACCGATCGGTTCAGAATTTTTTTTTATTTCGATTTAACGATGTCCCTCTGTCCGTCCGTCCGTCCGTCCGTCCGTCTGTCTGTCTGTCCATGCAATCTTGTGCGCACTCTACAGGTCGCAAATATTAAGATATTTTGATGAAATTTGGTACGCAGACCTATGTTGGCCCAAGGACGAACAAGTTTGATTTTTTTGAACATCGGTCCATGTTTAGACCTAGTGCCCATATAAGGGTCCTACCAAAATTATATTGTTTATACGCTGCAGGTCGTAAATATTAAGATATTTTGACGAAATTTGGTGCACAGACCTATGTTAGCCCAATAACGCAGCCTATTGATTTTGGTGAACATCGGTCCATGTTTAGACCAAGTGCCCACATAAGGGTCCTACCAAAATTATACTGTTTATACGCTGCAGGTCGTAAATATTAAGATATTTTGATGAAATTTGCTACACAGACCTATATTGGCCCAATAACGCAGCCTATTGATTTTGGTGAACATCGGTCCATGTTTAGACCTAGTGCCCATATAAGGGTCCTACCAAAATTATACTGTTTATACGCTGCAGGTCGTAAATATTAAGATATTTTGATGAAATTTGGTACACAGACCTACATTGGCCCAATAACGCAGCTTATTGATTTTGGTGAACATCGGTCCATGTTTAGACTTAGTGCCCATATAAGGGTCCTACCAAAATCATATTTTTTATACGCTGCAGGTCGGAAATATTAAGATATTTTGATGAAATTTGGTACACAGACCTATGTCAGCCCAAGGACGAAGCCTATTGATTTTGGTTAATACCGGTCCATGTTTAGACCTAGTGCCCATATAAGGGTCCCCCCAAAATTATTTTGTTTATACGCTGCAGGACGCAAATATTAAGATATTTTGATGAAATTTGGTACACAGACCTATTTTGACCCAAGGACGAAGCCTATTGATTTTGGTGAGAATCGCTCCATATTTGGACCTATCTCCCATATGGGAGATATCTCTTCTTTTATAATTTTATAGAAAATTTTGACACAAGTCCCATTTTAACCCATTCGAATTTCGGATCCAAACATTAGTTGGCTTTTAACCAGTCTGGTGTAGGGTATTGTATAGTCGGCATGCCCGACTTTAACCTTTTTACTCCTTTTTTTTATAGTTGTTGGCATTGATGCTCTAGACCAGGGGTGGCAAGACTTTTTTCGCTGCGTGCCAGAAACGGACAAATTTTCTTTGTAAAAATTTCTCGCGTGCCACCTTTATTTTAGTTGTCTTTAAATATCCTTTTTTAAAAATTTGGAAAATTTCTCTTACAAATATCATCGCAGATGTACATATTTATCAGCGCTACGGATAACCCCATGAAATAACCCCCAAAGGGAAAAATTAAATAATGTCCAAAAAATGACGTAAAATTTTTTGACGTTTATTTAATTTTTGGGGGTTTATTAAATCTTTAAATATTGAGATTATTTCATTATGAAAAAATCCCCAAAGAAATAAAATTAAAACAGTTTGAACATTAGTGCCTTTTCATTTTTTGTGGGGTTAATCCATTTTTGGTGGTTATTTGATATTGTGAAAAAAGTTAAAATATTGGGCGCCATTAAAAACGCACGTAAGAAACTAGTTCAAAAATCGGGCAAAAAAATTTGATTTGATTTTGTTAAAATAAATCGCGCGGCTTTTATCTCATAATAATGAATAAAAAGCGAATATTATGGATTTGAACAGAAAACTTTTTATTTCAAATCAAATGGCTCTGCAAAATACGATTAAAACCCAATTTTAAAATCCAACAAAGGGGTTTATTTCATTATGAAACTTATGTTCAGTATTTCATTGAGGGTTATTTCGTAGCACCTATTTTCCTTTTAAAGCAAAACTTTATTTTTTAGATCCAATTTTAATGCAAGTTTTTTTTCATTTTTGTGCAATTTTCTGGTACTTTTTATTTCTCCGATTATGAGGCATTTTCTCATCGAAATATTTAAACTTCTTTCAATCTACAATTCTATAAATTTTCCCAGAATTTTCTGATAAGCGAATTTGCGAGTTATGTATTAAACATATTTCTTTAAACAAAAAATTGTGGCAATGCAGAGTTTTATTAATTTGAAAAGACGATTTACAAGCTCTATGAAATGTGCCATAAGTTTTATGGATCTTCTCAAGTTTATCACTAATTTTTTCATGTAGCTCACGCTATTAAGTATTACAGTCTTAAATGCAAAAAAAAAAAAAACTACAAGATATTCGGTCGTTCAAAACTCATTTCTATGACCCAGCAAAAACAGACATTACCGAGTAATTAAGCGAGTAAGTAGCACACAAAGGGTTTCACTACTTACCAGGCTATTTACTCGCAACATTACTTTTGTTCGCGATGTCCAAAAATTCATGGGTGGTCATTAACTTCTCGCTTACAAAAAAAGTGCGAATAACGAGTTACCCATAGTGAAAGAATAAGTAGATACTCACAAAGATAGAATAAGTGGTTACTCAGAAGTTAGGAAATAAGTAGTTAGGAAAAAAACTTTTTACCTTGGAAAATTTCCTATTTAGTTCAAAACAAATTTATAAATAAAATATTAATATAAAAAAGACTTAACCAGTACTTATTTAATCAATTACCAGTAAGTGATTACTTTGCACAAATATGTAAGTACTTCTATATCTTATTATCGGTAAGTCATTATTTTGTATTTTAAAGTAATGCAAAAGGTAATGACCTATCATTACTTGGTAATCCGTATGGTAATGATCTGTCATTACCATGTTTTTGCTGGGGATAAATGCAAATACAATTTTATTTTAATAGATTTAAATCGTTATGATAATGTTTTTTGTTGCTACTCCACTATTATTATGGTTGTCGTCTTCATCGTCGCTGTTGTCGATTTTAATAGTATGAAATTTGATTGCATTTTTAATGTATTGACTTTATCGTTAGGTTCCATTCGACTATTTTGCACGTAATAAAATTGCATTTCATTGTCAATATGCACTTTCATTTGCATTATCTTCGTGAAGAAATAAAACGATTTCTTGTTGGTGACAAAAAAAATTTAGTTTGTAAACTATAATTTAAGTTAAAAAGATGTAATATTGTCTACCTGTAGTCAGAATTGTACCGTAAAGGACTGATAAAATATATAATTTATATAAAAAATCGATAATTTCGTCAGTAAGCAAACACAATCATTTGGAAAACTTCACCATCGTATGAGAGTGTATAGTTTCTTTGTATGTTATTCTCATAATTAATGTCAACCATAACTGACAGCAAAAATTCTTTGCAGTCCAGCTAGGTACGAGTAGGATCGATTGAATTCAGTTACTAGACATATAACTCTAGTAACGACTAGGTTTTCCAGTACCGATTTCGGTAATACCGAAATTGTCGAAATTCGAGCCATTTTAGCAAATTCGAAATACCGATTTTAGAACGATACCGAATTCGGTATTGCATAAAATTTTGTTTGTTTATTATTTTAATATTTTATGTCTTTTTTAAGAGAAATTTTAACAAATTTGGCAATAATTCCGTTTTTGTGTTTGCAATTCTTTACAAATTTTATATTTTAAAGATGCAAACATTAATAAATACGAATATATTGCATTTTTACTCAACTAGAACTTTAGACAAAGCAAAAACTAAAATTAACCCAGCCAAAAAATATGGGATTATGATTACTTATAAATAGCAGGACTTTGCAAGGGTTAATTAATTCGAATCTTAATTAATTCAAACATAAAAAGAATGTTTTTCCTAAGAATTTTCTTGAGAGAAAGTTAAAAGATTAAAAAAATAGTTTAATAAACATTTGTTCACTTTTGTGTCTACGATTTCCCAGTATTGGTGATGGGAATTGTCAAATTTGTCCAAATTTTCTAAAAAAGAATAATAAAAAAATTATTTTTATTTGATTTTTGCGAATTATAATTTTTTGTTTTTATTCAGGATTTAAAACTGTTTTTCTGATTTGTGAATAAATTTTACGCAATAATATGTCTTCCCGAATCAAAAAAATATAAAAATAGTTCGTGCGATTTACACAGTACAACACTAAAAATACATCGGGCATGCGACATATCAATTATGATAGATTTTAGGATGAATATTACGAATGTGAACACCAAATTTCAAAATTTGCTCTAGTTTTTGAAATATTTGCAAATTTAAGCAAAAAGACAGTTTTTTTGTTAAAATTTCTTATTTATCCATACACCTGACTAAACCACGGATAATTTTTAATATGGTTTAAAAATATAGACTTTGGGCTTTTAGAAACAGATCAACTTATTTTGATTAGGTAAAGGATCTTGGATATAATTGCAATTAAAGTGAAAACTTATTTTCCTATTTTCCTATTTTGCAAATCTAGTAAAATCCCTTAATCGGATTTGCAAAATCTTTACATATGACGTAAATCCATATTCCACTAAATTCTTTTTATCAAAAGAATCACAACTTCTGCATCAAGATTTGCAGAAAATTAAATCTGAAATACACATTTTACATCTTTTTTATTTCAAATAAATTTTATATGAATTTACTATGGCAAAAACAAATAAAGTACATTTTTGAACATGCATATTTGAAAATCGTTATTTTTTCGAAATTTGTATTTTAATTGTCTAAAACTTGGTTGAAATTGATTAGAAAATATATGTTTTATATTTCTGAATGGTTTATCTGGGTTTTATATTTTAAGATTTGCCACAGACTCCTTAATTTTTAGGTATTAAAAACTCAGTCTTTTTCAGGTTTAGTCAATACTAACTTAAAAATAAAACAGGAAATGAGAATTCTTTTTGCTAAATTAAGTAAAATGAGATGTTTACTAAAGGTACAAATTCAAATATTATATATTCCTTTCATCACAGTTTATTTATTAACGAAATCGTGAAAAAAGAGAAATTTTAATTTTAAATGCATATATAGGGAATATTATCGCAGCTTTCAAAACGTGCAATATATCAAATTAAAGGGCATATTTCATCATTTTAAAATGTTGCAAAAAATAGTGTTATTACGCTTCCATTTTATATTTTTTTTCAAAAAGTTTATTAAAAAATTTAATTTTCCTACAAAAACGTTTTTGCAAGTATTTCTTAAACTATAGCTAACTTTAAAATTCTAGGACCATATTCGTGATCTGCGTCCCAAAATCTATTAGAAATGACATATCGCAATCCCGATGCATCAAATTTTTATTATTTTGTTATACTGTGTTATCTTTATATTTTTTTGATTCGCGAATTTAAAACTCAGCTTTTTTTATCATCTTTGAAAATAATTATTTTGAATCAATTCTTCAAAGCTCTGATCTGATTTATACTTCGCGAATTATCTCTTAAAACAAATTATCCAGTCGAATCAAAATTGAATCGATGTAAATTATACCAAATCATTATCTCACTTTGTTCGATATCAAATCATTGATTTACAATTATTTTAAAATATTCACTAATTCATAAAATGAATAAATGTTTATTC
The DNA here is from genome assembly GCA_949987735.1 of Leucophora obtusa. Classification (NCBI taxonomy): domain Eukaryota; kingdom Metazoa; phylum Arthropoda; class Insecta; order Diptera; family Anthomyiidae; genus Leucophora; species Leucophora obtusa. Next base: position 105,221,133 of record OX465299.1, on the reverse strand, counting down.
GTATTAATTGTCTTTTTCAAGCTCTGAATGAAACACAAGAGAGAAGATTAAGCCTGCTTGGAATCAATAATTTTCGTACACAATTTTTTCGTATGCGCTAAATCAGAATATTTATATGAATACCGAAAATATCGAAAATTCGGTACTGGAAAATTTTCAATACCGAAATACCGATTTCTCAATACCGATTCGGTATTGGAAACCCTAGTAACGACAATCAGAAAAAAGTTTATTGTCCGAACCGAATTTGGTGACAATCGAATAGTTCGGTTGCTGCAACCGTTGGGGTGATGTGGCATTGTTGTTAGCGAGCTGGACTAACATGTCTAGTGTTGTGAGTTCGGTTCTCAAAACATCCTTCTTCTATATTTATATATATATATATTTGTTCCTTTTACTCCTGCAAGGAGCATAGGGCCGCTATATTTGGCCTTACATATTACTTTGCATGTCACCGAAATAAATTTATCATGGCTATGATAAAAAGAGGTTTAACAAAACAGTACGACATTTAACCCTCTAATGCTCTTTCTTCTGATTACGATAATATTTAAACTATATATTTGGCGTTGAAAATCTACTATGGAACCAATATTAAAATTTCTAATTAATTCAAATTTTAATTTATCGCTTTATTTAGGCGATATATCACAACAAAGGTTGAAGACGTATCTAGAAACCCAGTAGTCAGAACAATTTCGGTTTTTGCCATAAATAAAACTATCCGTTAAATAAAATTACGAAGCGAAAATTGTTAATCAAATGATGTTATTTCAGAAGTTACAATGAAAGAATTATCTGCATGATATGAATGAATTTTTGCATAAAAATAACGAAACTGAAACTTTTCATTGAATTAATGGAAGTTTTCATTAAAATGTTGCACAAAATTTCATTTCATTTATTAAAACTTTCATACACTCAATGAAAAAGTTTCATTAAAACTAGTTCCATAAAATATATAAAGCTTTTTCATCATATTTATGAAATTTTTCATTTACTTTGTGAAGAAAACTTCATTAGTTTCCCAGTGTAGAAAATCATTACCAGATATGTGGTTATGTAACTACATACTTGGTAATGGTAACTAGTTACTTTTGTTATTACATTTCTTATTACCTTTATATGGCGATGTCGCGAAAAATAATGAGTTGTCGTTACACACCAGCATACGAAAAATCAAAAAATATATCGTTACCTATGTGCTTACCAGTACTGACAAAAATAATGATTCTAAAAATAGATTTTCAAAAAAATAAATTATATAAAAAAAAAATATTTTTTATTGTATTTTTTTTAATAAAATTTGCTGTTGCGGGAATCGAACCTGGGTCTACAGATTGCCAGTCAACAGCTCTACCATCTGAGCTATATAGACATGTAATATTTAATAGATAAAAACATAATTGACCTGCTGCACACAAGTAAGCTTACTCGCCAACATACAAAAAATCAAAAAATATGTGGTTACATATATCCTTACCAGTGTTCAAAAAATATTGAGTCTAAAATAGATTTCAAAAAATTTTCAAAAAAATCTAAAAATTTATTTTCTATTTGAATTAATGATAAAAATAAGTCATTATCAGTAACTCATTATTATATGTTTTAAAATAATGCAGAAGGTAAGTGGGGGTCATTACTGGTACTCCAAAAAATAATGATATGTCATTACCGTTTCTACACTGGGTTACTGAAAATTTTCATTAAAACTCGTCCAGCAAAATTCTCTGTGTATGGCGGTTTTCGCTTTTTGAAATTTACGAAATTTCGCATTAAACATCAATAGATTTTGACTAAATTAGTTCTGCTTACTACTACCTGTGAGAATATACTCTGTTTAATTTCAAAAAATTCTGTTCGCTAGTTTTTGAGCTAAAAAGATATTTGTAAGACGTATTCTGGCGTTATCCTGTGAGTCGAATTTTTAAAATATTGTGTTCTTTTCTTTTCTTTTTTCTTACTAAATTTTCAATTTACGTGCTTCTCGCTTGAAAACCGTTCACTCTAAAAAATGTTTGTAAATTTACTACTATAAAATGGGTAAAATTTTGTTTAATTTTACGAAAATTCGGTAAATATAAACAAAAAATGCGTAAACTCTTTTTGTACACACTTTCATACGCAATAATACGCGCACAAAGTATTTTTACACATTATGTGCTTATAAATAAACACATTGTGCCTAAAATTACTATTGTTTTGTTAAATAAAATTTTTACGCACAAAGTTGGTAAATATATAATAAATACTCTGACATTTCAAATTGGAAAAAATTTAAAAAAAATTATAAATAATAAAAAGAAAAAGCGAAAACGGATTATTTTTTGTGAATTACAACATTTCCACAAACACATTAGAGTCTGGAAATAGCAACATAAGCATGAAATTGTTTTTGGTAATTATTATTAACGCATGTGGTAGTCTAAACCTCATTTCAAAATTGAAAACGCCGTAAGAGAGACACGGCCTACGCAGGAACTACTGGGTGCAATAACTCCTGCTCAACGAAATGCCTTCTTTGCAAGGGAGGCAGTCAACCAACAACAACCGTCAACAATAACGGGAGAAAACGCCGTAAGAGAGATACGGCCTAGGTAAAACAACTGGGTGCGATGACTCCTGCTCAACAAAATGCCTTCTTTGAAAGGGAGGCAGTAACCGTCAACAATAACGGGAGAAAACGCCTTAGGAGAGATATGGCCTACGCAGGAACAATTGAGTGCAATGACTCCTGCTCAACAAAATGCTTTCTTTGCAAGTTAGGCAGTACTCAATGAATACTGACTTTGTTGAGCAGGAGTCATTGCACTCAGTTGTTGACGGTTACTGCCTCCCTTTTATAGAAGGCATTTTGTTGAGCAGGAGTCATCGCACCCATTCAATAGTTATAACAAATTTTTATATGAATTTTATACAAATGCCTTAAGATCCCAAAGCGACTAATTTGGACATAAACGATTATGAGAGAATGACTCGGATATTATTATTAATAAAATACGTAATTAAAATTAATTTGTTATTTTATTTAAAAAAATTTTTGGTTGGTGCTTAAAGTTAGCACACCTGTTGTAAATGTACGCATTATATTTTATTTTTACGCACTTTCTGTCGATTTTTGCGTATTTTTTGTGGATTTTTACGCATTTTATGCGTACATTTACACGTGAAACGTGCTTTTTTACACACAAATTTAGTAAATTAACACACTAATTTCAAAATTTCATTTAATTTTTACGCACTTTCAATGTAAAATTATAAATTATTTGTGCACCAACTTAAACACAATGTGCGTATTTTTTTTCAATTACGCACATAGAGTAAATTTACCCAATTTATAGTAGGTGTTTAAGCAAAAAATGAATTTGTTGGAAACGAAGACGAAGGGGTTAGGAGCGAAGGGGTTTATTCGAATAAGAACGAGGAGTAGTTTTGAATATTTTGTTCTTTATTCTTCAACAACTTATTAACGACTGTACAAAAAGTTTTTTTTTTTTTACAAAGCAAGAAATTAGAATTTAAATTTGGATATACAAATACAACTAACTTAAAGAGTTAGTGATATTAAAAGATGATTACATTTTAAAGCATTTTAAAGTTTTAGTAATCATTAATTTAGCAAAAAATATAGTTAAAGGAATGTATTGTTTTAAATTTAAATAATAAACGTAAAACAATGAGATAATTAAAAACTAATAAATTACTTAGAAATTTAATAACAATTAATAATTCAAATTCAATAATTAGTATTTTGGCCGAACATACTGCCCCCATTGAAAGGACTTTCAATTAATCTCCTCAGTAGGTAGAGGTGCAATTTTATGGATAGACCTTCGAAGAATGCCCTTTGATGTTTTTAGGTCTACCACTCTAACATTGCCATCACGGCCTGGAATAGCTTTGACGACACGAGCTAGAATCCATTGCTGAGGAGGAGTATTATCTTCATGTATAATAACAAGTTGACCTTCTTGGATATTTGCTGACGACTTGAACCATTTAGCCTTTTGTTGCAAACTTAAGACGTAATCACGAACCCAATGTTGCCAAAATTGTTGTTTTAAAAAGGTGACTAGTTGCCAACGTTTTAAATAGTTGACATTTTTGTAGTTGTCTAGATTTTCATCTGGTAATGCCATTAAAGATGAACCAATCAGCAAATGTGCTGGAGTCAAAGCTTCGCCATCATTTGGGTCATCAGATCGAGGAGCTAATGGTCGAGAATTCAAAATAGCTTCTACTTCAATTAGTACAGTTTGTAATTCTTCGTACGTAACACCAGCCTTTGACATGTTTTTTAGCAAAAGAGTTTTTGTTGACTTAACAGCCGACTCCCAGAGGCCACCAAAATGGGGAGAACGAGGAGGAATGAAGAAAAATTTAAAGCCAACTACCGCACTATACTGCATCATATTTTTAACGTTAGCGTCATCGAAAAATTGCTGTTTAAACTCCTTAAGTTTTGCGTTGGCACCAACAAAATTTGTTGCGTTATCACAATATAGCCTTTGGGGTATGCCACGACGTCCTATGAACCTTTTAAGACAAAGAATAAAATTATTAGTAGATAGATCCGAAACAAGTTCAATATGAATAGCTTTAGACGAAAAACAAACGAAAATAGCTACGTATGTTTTATATGGAGGTTTTCCTCTGATACGATAAGAAGTGTAGAATGGACCACAGAAGTCTACACCAGTGACAAAAAATGGACGTTGGACTTTCAATCGATCGGCAGGAAGATCACCCATTATTTGTTGAAGAAGTCTGGGCTTGTATTTGAAGCAGTGGATGCAATTACGAACGACTTTTCTGACGATGTCTCTAGCGTTTATTGCCCAGACTGTTTGGCGAATAATACCGATCAGTGCCTTTGGACCAGCATGTAAATGTTTGCGATGAAGATGTTCGACAAAAAGTTGAATGAAACGATGATTTGGCAAAAGAGCAGGGAATTTGGTGTTGTAAGGTAAATCTGAATTCGCTAACCGACCACCAACTCTAACGATGATTAAAGTTGAATTACAGCATTGTACTTTGTCGAGGAAGGGTGATAATTTTTGAAGGCTTGGTTTTAAAACTTTGTTTTTGTTAAGCAGATCAATTTCATCTTTAAATGCAGTTTGTTGAATGTCATACACAATTCTCCAAAACGATGATTGTAGTTCTTCCGATGATATAACGAGGCTACGGTTTGGTTTGTCGAAAAAACGATGAATGTAAGCGATAATACGAAGAATGCGAAGATACGAAGATTGACGATGAATGATTTGATGAATAATAGTTTCGATGATAATATTAGTTCTGAAAACTGATTTTCTTAATTCATTTTGAGGTAGATCGACGATTTCATTGTTATTTTTAGGCCACTCGTTTTCATTTTTTAAAATAAATTCTGGACCACTAAACCAAATTGTTGTTGTTAATTCATTTGCTAGACAGCCTCTCGAAACCACATCTGCAGGATTTTGTTTAGAAGGCACGTGTCTCCAAGGGATGTTATGTGTCAGATTTTGGATTTCTGAAACTCGATTTGCGACGAAACAAACGTAAGACGATGAGTGATTGCTTAGCCAATTCAAAACGATTTTAGAATCAGACCAAAGAAATATGCGATAAGTATAACAATGAAATTTGTGTTTGATTTTTTCCCAAGTCCGACTGAGCAACAAAGCAGCACAAAGCTCCAAACGAGGCAAAGATTGTTGAACAACTGGAGCCACTTTTGATTTTGCAATGAGCAAAGTTGATTTACATTCGTGAAGTATTGAAACGTAGAAGCAGCATCCATAAGCTAATTGGGAGGCATCAGCGAACCCATGAATGTCAAATTTTATTTTTGGAGAAACCCCAACAAATCTTGGAACTTCAATCTTGTTTATATATAAAAAACTTTGTTCAATTTGTCGCCAACGATTCAATAAGCGTTCATTTAAACGCTCATCCCAATCCATTTGCTGTTTCCACAATTCCTGAATTAGAATTTTACAAGAAATAACTATTGGACTTAGTAAACCGAGAACATCAAAGATTTTTGCAACCGCTGATAAAACTGATCGTTTAGTGGGAACTTCAACGGTTGGTAAATCGAAACGAAAACAGAAAACATCTTCATTTGGTTTCCAAGCCATTCCTAGAGTTTTGGTAATGTTTTCATCATTTGGTTTTAAAGAAATTTCTCCAGTAGAGGGTGCTAATTCCGGACAATTTGAATTCCATTTGCTCAATTCTAAACCAGCTTTTTCTAAAATTTGTATTATTTCAGATTTTTTCGCAGATAGTCCTGAAATATCATCTGCCCCCGTGAGAAGATCGTCAACATAAAGATCCTGCTTGAGAACTTCAGATCCAACAGGAAAAATATCTTTGTAAAAATCAGCAATAAAAAATAAACTTCTTACGGCAAGAAATGGAGCGGCAGAAGTACCATAAGTCACTGTATTTAAATGGTATAAACTGATATCATCGTTCATGTTGCTTCTCCACAAAATGAGCTGGAAGTTTCGGTCTCTTTCGTCCATTTTACATATATCGGCCGATAAAGCAAATTTGTTAAGTCGAAACGAAAAAATAGTTGTTATTAGATCCTGTTGTATTGTAGGACCGACCATTAAAGTTTCATTGAGTGAAATATTGGTAGATGTGCGGCACGATGCGTCGAAAACAACTCTTAGTTTTGTTGAAGAACTTTGAGGACGAAGAACACAATGATGTGGGATTATGTAGTGCAAAGAGTTGAGATGATCAAAGGAAGCGGGTGACATATGACCAAGACTAATGTATTCATTCATAAAATCAATATACATTTTTCTTAAAATGTCATCTTTAAAAAGTCTTTTTTCCATAAATAAAAAACGTCGACGAGCCATCTCAAAAGAATTACCAAGTTTATTTATAGTAGATTTAAAAGGCAAACGTACCTGAACTTTTCCAGATGAATTAAAAATAGTGTTTTTGATGAAATGCTGTTCACAAAGGTCTTCTTCTTCAGTTCTTGAAGGCTTGGATTTAGCAAATTCTTCAATCTCCCAAAAGGCTTTCAAAAGATTATCCAAGTCTTGAGAATTTGTGACAAAATTGCACGTAAGCGAACGATGTTGTTGTTGATTATTCACCTTACCTCCTACAATCCAACCCAGCGAAGTATTAATAATACAAGGAAGATTATTTCCGAGAGATATTTTACCAGTTAGTAAAAGATCGAAGAAAATTTCAGAGCTTATCAACAGATCAATTCGCTGGGTTTTATAAAATTGTGGATCTGCCATCTCGAGGTCATCGGGAATGTTCCAATCGGCTGTATTTATACATTCTGCTGGATGTAGATTCGAAATAGCTTTGGTTACGAAAAAGTTAGAACTCCATTCAAAATCAGTTGTTCGAGATTTGATAGTGGCCGAAACAACGAACTTAAGATGAGAACGAATGTCTTCAACTGCAGCGATTTCTTGTTCAGTTCGAGTTTGTTTTAATCGAAGGCGACTTACTGCGTCTTGAGTTATCAAATTAAGTTCCGAGCAAGAGTCTAGCAAAGCACGAATAGGTTGATAATTACCAAAGTAATCTTTAATAAAAACGACGGCTGTAGGCAAAAGATTTATTTGACTACTACGAGTAAGGAACGAAGAATGTGTAGTTAAATGAATTGCAGCCGAACTAGTCGATGGTGTTGACGATAATTGCTGTTGTGGTATAATAGATTGCGACGATGACGAAGATTGTTGAAACGATGAAGTATGAGGTTGTTGCGAAGAATTCGACGATGAATGATGATTTTGCGATGAACGATGGGCTTGAGATTGATTAAATGATGAATTATGATGAATTGATGAAGATTGAGGATCATTTGGAAACGATGAGTTGGAATTGTGCAAAGTTGTGTGATGTGAAATGCGACAAATGCGACATCGAAAGTTTGAAGAACATTTTGACACCATATGTCCCTTTCGAAGGCAATTGATGCAAAGATTTGAGCCTTTAACAAATTCAAAACGACGAGGTACAGGTAATGCTAAGTATGTAGGGCAAGATCCAATAAAATGTTTGTTATTTTTGCAAAATTCACAAAAAGGGGTTGAAATTGCAAGCGATGAACTAGGACGCCTAGTATTGGGTTTTGATTTAGGATTACGTTGTTGAAAAGAGTCTATTTCAGCAGTACGACTTTCAAGAAATTGGCAGCGACGATTTAAAATTGAATAACACTCATTCCAGGAAGGCAAAGCGTTAAAATCTTGTTTTTCATCATAAACTTTTTTGGATTCCGCGTCAATTTTCGAAAGTACGATGTGAATTATCATTGCGTTCATAACATCAAGCTCTGATCCCAATGAAAGAAGAGAGCTACGAAGACTGGCAACATTATCGAGGATTGAACGCAAAGATGTAGCATTAGGTTCGGTGATAGGAGCAATTGAAAATAACGAATTCACGTTGTCGATGAATATTAATGATTTGTTATCATACCTTTCCTTCAAACGGTCCAACGCCAATTTGTAGTTTGTCTCAACCACCTGAAATGGCTCAACAACTGCTAATGCTTGACCAGATAAGCAATTTAATAAATAATTAAATTTATCAATGGTAGGTATATTTGAATCATCATTGACCAAAGTGTTGAACGAGCTGCTAAATCGTGAGTATTCTGAATACTTTCCATCAAATTTCGGAAGTTTTAGTTGAGGCAAACGATTGTGATGTGAAAATGGTGTATTTGTCACGTTCAAAAAACTTTGTTCAACATCGCTATGTCTACGCTTTTTATTCATAAGAGTAATCAATGATGCCTTAGCCATAATAAAAAGCTCTTCCAAATCTGATCGGTTCATATCAGCTGGATCTAGTTTTTCAATTTGGGATTGAATGTAGCTAAATTGCTTAAAATATGATTCAAGAATCTGCAATCGGCAATCCAGTATGACATAATCAGACGAAGCACCATCCTTTTCTATTTTTACCTTCATTTGCGTAATATTCCGTTTCATCGTTGACCTTTGTACCTTTAATGAGGCTAAATTTTCGATTTCTCCCTTATCAGTACTCATTTCTTACTAAAATTCTTAAAAAATTAGTATTAAAATTGAAAAAATACAAAAAGTACAAGTTTTTATAAAAAGTACAAAAATTCAAAAAAGTACCAACTGATTTCCAAAGTGCCCAACACTGATGTTTTGTAAACAAACCAAACTGCACTCTATAAATACGTATGTATCTGTGTGTGTGTATGCTGAGTATAAAATTAATTTTAACTGAGACGAAGAATAAACTGCATGTGTTTGATCTTTTGTATGATGTTGTGATGTTACCAAGCGATGACGTCGATGTAGGCAAACAGCAGAAGAGTTTGGTGGCTAGCAATTCAGTTGAAGATAATGATGATTATACACACGGTTGCGATGAAGTATGATGACGATGAAGTTGATGATGAAGTCGACAACGATGAAATTAGATGATGATGTTTATGATGAAGTTTTATTTATTGCCTTTACAGCCTTTTTCACAACTTCTATTGTTTAAATGTTTTTTAATTTTTCTTTTCAGAATTTGAATTTGAATTTAATTTTATTAATTTTAATTTAAAACACTTTTCACAATCGCACGAATATTTTACGGGTCCTGTCACGGTCGCCAAAAATTTATGTTTAAGCAAAAAATGAATTTGTTGGAAACGAAGACGAAGGGGTTAGGAGCGAAGGGGTTTATTCGAATAAGAACGAGGAGTAGTTTTGAATATTTTGTTCTTTATTCTTCAACAACTTATTAACGACTGTACAAAAAGTTTTTTTTTTTTTTACAAAGCAAGAAATTAGAATTTAAATTTGGATATACAAATACAACTAACTTAAAGAGTTAGTGATATTAAAAGATGATTACATTTTAAAGCATTTTAAAGTTTTAGTAATCATTAATTTAGCAAAAAATATAGTTAAAGGAATGTATTGTTTTAAATTTAAATAATAAACGTAAAACAATGAGATAATTAAAAACTAATAAATTACTTAGAAATTTAATAACAATTAATAATTCAAATTCAATAATTAGTATTTTGGCCGAACAGTAGGAGTTCAGTTTCCTACTATAAGTTGGGTAAATTTCAACAGAATTTAATTAGAGTGTTCCTTATACAAAAAAGTATGCTCTAATTAAAATCTGTTGAAATTTACCCAACTTATAGTAGGAAACTGTACTCCTACTATAAATTTGGTAAATTTACTCTATGTGCGTAATTGAAAAAAAGTACGCACATTGTGTTTAAGTTGGTGCACAAATAATGTGTAATTTTACATTGAAAGTGCGTAAAAATTAAATGACATTTTGAAATTAGTGTGCTAATTTACTAAATTTGTGCGTAAAAAAGCATATTTCTCGTGTAAATGTAGGCATAAGTGCGTAAAAATCCACAAAAAATGTGCAAAAATCCACAGAAAGTTCGTAGAAATCCCCCAAAAATGCGTATATTTACCGCAGCTGTGCTTAATGTTAAACCACACAAAAACATTTTTTTTTTAAATAAAAAAAAAAACTAATTTTAAGTACATATTTTATTTATAATAATATCAGTGTCATTCTCGTGTATAACTTTTGGCAAATTTTGGGCATTTGTTGTGAAACATTGGTAGAATATACATTTATTGAAAGTATTGGCCATCATTAGCTATGACCTTTTCCCATCTCTCTGGATGGATTCCGTGCCAAAATAACTGTTGCTCATTTTTTGAGGCCAAGAGGATGCCAATTTCGGATACCCGAAAGCAAAACTTCTTATTCACTATTTATTTTATAAATAGTTTTAGTTCTTGCAACATGTGGCCGAGCGTTGTTCTGATGGAATATTAAGAGCAACCAAATGCAGAGTATTACCTTGGCGCTATGGATAGTCGGATTTGGCGTTGATTTGGCTGGTTGCCCAGGCCTTAAATACGATTTTTTGCGCTAAGGGTTATCATAATCCATTTCTCATCGCCAGTAATGATTCGATTCAAACATTTCTTTCTTTTTATGGCGTTCCAGCAGCATTTCCCACATGCAAAATCGTCCAAAACCAATTTCCTTGCTTTTGGATGAGTCCTGCTGCTTGCAAACCAAAAAGTATTTCATTCTTCTGTTGCTATTTCCAGATACAAATGTGTTAATAGAAATATGGTAATTCAAAAAAATAATCCATTTTAACTTTTTCTCTTTATTATTTAAAATTTTTTTTAAATTTTTTCCAAATTAAAATGTCAGATTATTTATTACTATTATAAGTTAGTATATTTACCAAATTTGTGCGTAAAAATTTTATTTAACAAAAGAATAGTAATTTTAGGCACAATGTGTTTATTTGTAAACACATTATGTCTAAAAATACTTTGTGTGTCTATTATTGTGTATGAAAGTGTGTACAAAAATAATTTACGCAATTTTTGTTTATATTTACCGAATTTTTGTAAAATTAAACAAATTTTTACCCATTTTACAGTAGTGAATTTACAAACATTTTTTAGAGTGTATAGGCATTTATATGTATGAAGAGGAAAAATAACGATTTAACAAAAATTAAAACATTTTACAAATTTTTTCTTACACTCACAATATATTTTCCATAACCGATTGAGGTTTATTTAAAAAGTAATACGTAAAGTTTGTTTTCAATTGAAGAATCAATTAAAATACTTTGAAACATGTTGTTTAACTTTTTATATTCGTCAATAATAAACAAACCAAAAAAAATATGTATCGTCTGTAGGAGTTGTTATTTTCATTTTAGAAAAAATAATTTAAATAATTTCTTTGTTTTCTGTTTTAAAACAAAAAATTCAAATATTTTCGGTTTTCTATTTTGTTAAAATAGTTTCTTTATATACAAAATTATTTCAATTCAAATTACAAGAAATTCTTTACTCATACACACAAACAAAGCCAACAAAAATATGAAAGTGTTGTGTGTGAGTATTTTGAAAATCCAAACAAAAAAACTTTCAAATATGAAAAAACAAACCACAAAATCGTTTTTTTTTTACGTTTTGTCAGTTATAAATTGATGATTGTTTTAATAGACTTTTCAATTATTTTTATTTCTTTTATGGATTGTTTAAACAATGTTTGAAAATAAATAGCAAAATGGTTTGTTTATAATGAAAAATCGGTAGTCCTTTTTTTAATTGTGTTTTCAATTAATTTCATTGTTTTTAAGGATAAAATATTGTGAGTGTATATCTATGCTAACACGACTTTAACTCTGTAACAATTTTTCGTCGTAATTTTTGATAAAAATGGACTTTAAATAATCATCTAGTATAACAGACTTGAAGTTTTTCTGCAGCATGTAACATTCTCGAGATGAAAAAGGATATCTTTAATAAGATTTGAAAAAATTTTGTAAACTCCGTTCCTAATTTTTACACCAAACTATTTAACGAGTAAGAAAAACAATGGCATATTTGGATTCAACTTGTAGGCATCATACGATTTTGTTTCGGAAATAAAATTCTGACAAAGCGTTTCTGAAAGAAACTGAAAAAAAATTTAAACTCCGTTACTGTAAACTTCGTTACTGTAAACTGCGTAACCAAAATTGTTTGCATCAGATTGCATTAAAAAAAAAGTAGGTAAATGTTTAAAAGATTTTAAAATAACCATAAAAAGAGGTGATTCAACTAATACTTATACGTTAAAAGCTAATTCAACTAATAATTTTGCGTCAAATCAAAAAAAGTTATCAGTTTTTTACCCTAAACTGCTGGAGCGAAAAACGATTGATTTTGCATTTCATTGGTTTGGAATCGATATTTCGAGCTATTACTGACATTAGTTTGACAAACTAAATTTGTTTCACACAATTTAAGAATCTTTTGATTGCGAAATGTTATGTTTTTAATATATTAATTTAATATATTTTATAACTTTGCAACCGCTGATTGGATTTTAAAAAATTTTATATTTTTGAAAAGCATTTAAAAGAACCAAAAATACAAATTAAAAAAAATTATTTTTTTTTTCGCGGACTGAATTGTATTTTTATTCGCGAAACCGCCAATTTTATAAACACAAATTGTATATTATTGAAAAGCATATTGAAAAGCCAAATACGAAAAACTAATAAATTGAACGGAATTTTTTTTTGTTATATCTTTTGCTTGTGGAAATGTAAACACCGTTTCCCCCAAAAAAAAATTAAAATTGTGCAAAAAAAATTTTTGCGACAACTTGTACAAGAGATTTTTTTCAATTAGGTTTATAATGACTAAACTTACTGATTCCATTAATAAAAAACCGAAATATTAACACTTTTTGCTTCTCACAAATTTGGCCCAAAAACTTATCACATTTTTTGATTTCATTTTAGTTTGAAAAATCGTACAAATACACCCAAAAAACAGATTCGTTGTAGTAACCGAATTTATTGTCAATCGAATTAAGGCGGCTACAACAACTATCTCTAAATTAAGTATAGTATCGGTCAGGACAACTAAGTGGTTTGAGTATACAACTACAACATATTTTTAGTTGTGAATACCAAATTCTAGAAAACATATTTCAGTACCTACAATCGAATTTAGAAATTTCCCACACCATTTTCAATAAAAAAAAATTTATCTTATATATTTTATTAATATCAACAAATACAATTCAAACAAAGATTTAAATACTTATTTTACAGAAAAAAGAATGCAATATAAAATATATATGTGTATAAGAATGGACCCTTTAAAATGGTATGCATATCGATTTTTTCATGGAAGGGTCTAAGGTCATTTCTTGGGGTCTTGAGTTCAAATTCCCATTGCTCGAAATGCGCATTTTTTAAAATTCTTAAAAAAATATATGATTTTTGTTAAACTCTTTTATACATTTGTGTGAAAACCCGTGTCCCTAAGTATCATTTGTTGCCCTAGTGTATGTATCTTAGAGTGGACCTTATTTTTTCAATTTGCGATTTAAGGCCGCGCCCTACCTAGGAATGTGTCATTGGGTATAAAAATACACCATGCCAAAAATTAGGGTGATCGGATAACGAGAACTCGTGCCGCATCGGCCCTGAAGATTGAAATACGATTTACAAGGCGAAAAAATCACTGTTTTGGCTTTCTTTCAAAATACTGGGTATTTAGTAACCTTATTTTTAGAAAATGTAAATAGAATCATAATCTAATCGGTTGGAAAATATTTTAATAATTGCAATTTCCTCAGACCATTGTAGGGTTAAAATGAGATAAATTATGAAAATCGTAAAAAATAAAATATATATTCAACAAATTTACAATGCTGTACTCTAGTTTCATTTACAAGATCCACAAATATTCAGATATAAATTTTTGTCTGTCTTGGCTTATGATAACCTAGTCCCAGGTATGGCTAAAGATGGGATTTTTTTTTTAAATTCGCAAATCTCTAGTTTTGAATTTTTTAAAATTTTGTTTAACAAAATATAAAAAAAGTTGTCAACGCATAGGGGTTTATTAAATACACCTTAGAGAATAATTCTACTGGAAATTACACATATCCCTCTTTTAACTTAATAGTGACGGCGTTTAAAATTTAAAAAATTTTGGAGAAAAGTGTGATTTTGGCCAAAAATTTAGATAATAGTATTAATTTTTGTATTTTTAGCTAGCTGTAACAAAATCACTTCCGATTTCTTTTAATTCTGATACAAAAGATTGTTTTCCGAAAATTTTGTAAAACTCCTTTTCCTTGAAGTATATCAAAACAATGTGTTGTTTCTTGCGGAATTTGTTAACAGTTGTCCAAATAATTCTGTTAACACCAAATTTTATACATAGTAATAAAAAAATAGAAGTTAACCCTTATAGGCACATGTGGTCAAAATGAACCCAAATTTTTTAAATGTAAAAAAGCGTTCAAGTGTCTCTTCTACAAGATATTTTAAAACTATTTCGAATTAAAAACATTATATAATCGTAATTTGGAGTGAATTCTGTTTGTAATAAAGCAATAAAAATTTAAATCGGTTAAAAAAACAGCCGAGTTATTACAATTTCCCCAGGCAACTGATGTGTCGCTTAATCAAGAAATTCGGGTCCAAATTTTAAAATTTATTGAAATAATTTGATTGATTGAAACATTTTTTTATTCTATAAGTTCCAAGAACTCAGATAAGAATTATTTTTTTCTATTGTGTTTTGCTAACTCGTTTTAAATTAGTGCCAAAAAGGTCAGAATTCTTAAACACTGTTTTCAAATCTACAATTTTAAATTTTTAAAAAATTTTTTAACGGTTCATTTTCTGAACTTAAATTAAGAATATTATTTTTAGATCTAGAAAAATAATAATAAGAAGTTCCATCAATATCCGCTCAGGAATATTGTTATATTAATATGTTTAAAGAAAATTAAAATCTCCTCAAATTTGACCTATTTTGCCCTAATTTTCAGGATTGAAGTATTTAATCTTGTGTTGTTATATTCCGGCAAAAATTATCTGCAATTAAAAGAAGAAAAAAGAAAAACTTGCCTAAAAGCTAAATAAATGCCTAAAATCGCAATTTTCTCGAAATCCGCTGAAAGAAAATGTCTGCCCCAGGCAAACGAAAAAAGGAATTCCTACAATTTTTGTAGTTTTCAATCTCTAATATGTTCTTAATAAAACCTTAAAGAGTAATTGTTGATTTTTTTAAATTTCTTTAAAAAAAATTTTAAAAATTTTAAATTGTAGATTTGAAAACAGTGTTCAAGAATTCTGACCTTTTTGGCACTAATTTAAAACAAGTTAGCAAAACACAATAGAAAAAAATAATTCTTATCTGAGTTCTTGGAACTTATAAAATAAAAAAAATGTTTCAATCAATCAAATTATTTCAATAAATGTTAAAATTTGGACCCGAATTTCTTGATTAAGTGGTCTGCGACACATCAGTTGCCTGGGGAAATTGTAATAACTCGGCTGTTTTTTAACCGATTTAAATTTTTATTGCTTTATTACAAACAGAATTCACTCCAAATTACGATTATATTATGTTTTTAATTCGAATTAGTTTTAAAATACCAATGTGTTCGAGAAAATGCACAAAAAGTCATATTTTCCCCTTGTAATCCGTGTTCCAAATTTCAGGGCCGATGCGGCACGTCTTCCCGACGTTCGATTATCCTAATTTTTTGGCGGACGTAGTTTTACACCCAAAGAATTTTGCTTGACGAGTTTTAATGAAATTTTTCAGTAAACTTATGAAGTTTGCTTCACAAAGATAATGAAAAATTTATTAAATTTGATGAAAAAGCTCCATTATTTTATAATTTTTGTATTTTTAGCTAGCTGTAACAAAATCACTTCCGATTTCTTTTAATTCTGATACAAAAGATTGTTGTGTTGTTTTATTTGAATTGTTAAAATTCTTTTCTTCTTTGATTTGATGTTTTTTAATTATCAAACAAATTGAAATTTTTTTTTTTTTTTTTTTTTTTTTTTTTGTTTTTTTTTTGTTTTCCGAAAATTTTGTAAAACTCCTTTTCCTTGAAGTATATCAAAACAATGTGTTGTTTCTTGCGGAATTTGTTAACAGTTGTCCAAATAATTCTGTTAACACCAAATTTTATACATAGTAATAAAAAAATAGAAGTTAACCCTTATAGGCACATGTGGTCAAAATGAACCCAAATTTTTTAAATGTAAAAAAGCGTTCAAGTGTCTCTTCTACAAGATATTTTAAAACTATTTCGAATTAAAAACATTATATAATCGTAATTTGGAGTGAATTCTGTTTGTAATAAAGCAATAAAAATTTAAATCGGTTAAAAAACAGCCGAGTTATTACAATTTCCCCAGGCAACTGATGTGTCGCTTAATCAAGAAATTCGGGTCCAAATTTTAAAATTTATTGAAATAATTTGATTGATTGAAACATTTTTTTATTCTATAAGTTCCAAGAACTCAGATAAGAATTATTTTTTTCTATTGTGTTTTGCTAACTCGTTTTAAATTAGTGCCAAAAAGGTCAGAATTCTTAAACACTGTTTTCAAATCTACAATTTTAAATTTTTAAAAAATTTTTTAACGGTTCATTTTCTGAACTTAAATTAAGAATATTATTTTTAGATCTAGAAAAATAATAATAAGAAGTTCCATCAATATCCGCTCAGGAATATTGTTATATTAATATGTTTAAAGAAAATTAAAATCTCCTCAAATTTGACCTATTTTGCCCTAATTTTCAGGATTGAAGTATTTAATCTTGTGTTGTTATATTCCGGCAAAAATTATCTGCAATTAAAAGAAGAAAAAAGAAAAACTTGCCTAAAAGCTAAATAAATGCCTAAAATCGCAGTTTTCTCGAAATCCGCTGAAAGAAAATGTCTGCCCCAGGCAAACGAAAAAAGGAATTCCTACAATTTTTGTAGTTTTCAATCTCTAATATGTTCTTAATAAAACCTTAAAGAGTAATTGTTGATTTTTTTAAATTTCTTTAAAAAAAATTTTAAAAATTTTAAATTGTAGATTTGAAAACAGTGTTCAAGAATTCTGACCTTTTTGGCACTAATTTAAAACAAGTTAGCAAAACACAATAGAAAAAAATAATTCTTATCTGAGTTCTTGGAACTTATAAAATAAAAAAAATGTTTCAATCAATCAAATTATTTCAATAAATGTTAAAATTTGGACCCGAATTTCTTGATTAAGTGGTCTGCGACACATCAGTTGCCTGGGGAAATTGTAATAACTCGGCTGTTTTTTAACCGATTTAAATTTTTATTGCTTTATTACAAACAGAATTCACTCCAAATTACGATTATATTATGTTTTTAATTCGAATTAGTTTTAAAATACCAATGTGTTCGAGAAAATGCACAAAAAGTCATATTTTCCCCTTGTAATCCGTGTTCCAAATTTCAGGGCCGATGCGGCACGTCTTCCCGACGTTCGATTATCCTAATTTTTTGGCGGACGTAGTTTTACACCCAAAGAATTTTGCTTGACGAGTTTTAATGAAATTTTTCAGTAAACTTATGAAGTTTGCTTCACAAAGATAATGAAAAATTTCTTAAATTTGATGAAAAAGCTCCATGTATTTTATGAATCTAGTTTTAATGAAACTTTTTCATTGAGTAAATAAAATTAAATTTTTCACAACATTTTATGAAAAATTCCATTAATTCAATGAAAAGTTTCAATGGACGAGTTTCAGTGAATGTTCATTCGTTTTATGTAAAAATTCATTAATATCATTGTAGATAATTCTCTCAGTGTAGTTGAAATTTGGTATATGGGATCCTCCTCTGTCGTAGACATCCCCTAAGACGGGATTTTTTAAGATTCCTACAGGGAGCGGCAAAAAGGGAAAAAGTCTCCTCTTGACGGCTTGTCCCCCTAGGCCCAGACCGGCCTATCTATGCACATGGTTTTAACTGCGACAACTAGTGGATACCTGTTTACGTGTTGGTAAACCACATGATTTATTTATTATAATTGTTTCATGGGCATCACCCCAACTCTTTAGTTGTCCGCAATAAGAAAATGATAGCTTGAAATACACAAACCGAGACATTACATAAGGTACAAAAATTCAACGGGACGAGTACTTTTGTATATGAACCCAGCTAAAATAAATGGAATGACTTCTAAATGAATTACTTCCTTCATTACATCACAAAGAATTACTCCCTTAGGAATGGGTTTCAAACAACATCTAATGATACAATAAATATGTGCCAGTCAGAAGTTCTTTTTCATGGGTGATAAGAAGTTAATATTTTGTATGGGAGTTGCATAGGAACGTATTGGCACAGAAACCAGAGGGTCGAATCCAACTAGGTCGAAAAAAATTTTTATAACTTTTTTTACACAATTAATAAATTTTTTGTAGTTTCCACTGTAAAATTTTTATTTTTTTTTATTTTTGTACACTTAATTAATTTTTGAAAGGATTTAAAAATTTTTTTTTTAATTTTCTATTCATTTTTAATGAAATTTTATGGAAATATAAAAATTCTTAAAAAATTGTAATTTAATAAATCAATTTTGATCAAATTTTTACTAAATGTATTTATTATTACACTAACAGAAAAAAAAATCCTGTAAACATTTTAATTAGAACTACCAAAAATAAGGCAAAAATTACTTTTTATATACTAATATGCTGCAAAATTGTTTGCGGATTTTATCAAGGTAATTTGTTATTTTTAATTAACTAAAAGTTAACTTAAATGTAACTAAAATTTTGTAAATTTAACAGTTTTATTTCTCCGGTTCTCACTACACTCAAAATAGTTTGTAGTTTAAATTAACTGAAAATGTAATTTAAAATAAATGAAAAATCACTTGAAAACCGGTCTACTGACTTTTCATTTAAATCAAAAGAACTTTTCACTTATTTGTAAATTTTAATAAATAAACTACAAAATCCTGAAAAAAGTAATGAATTTTCATTTATGTCGTTTTTTTTTTAATTTAAAAAAATTAACTACAAAATCCGAAAGAATAAATGATATTTAGTTTATTTCGTTTTTTTTAACTGACCTAGAAATGGAAAGGGAATTCTTTTTTTAACAAAACATTTTAAATGAAAATATTAACTCTAACAGAAAATCCGTATTTATATGTAATTTATTTTTTAAATAAATGACGAAAACAGTTAAAAAATATATTTCTTTGTATTTTAACTGTATAATCATTTAAAAATAAATGCACGGATAACTTTTTAAATAAACTACAATATTATTTTCAGTGTAGTATTTAGCAAAAAAAAATGTAGTTTTTTTGCAAGCCCAGTGTAGAAACGGTAATGACATATCATTATTTTTTGGACTACCAGTAATGACACCCACTTACCTTCTGCATTATTTTAAAACATATAATAATGAGTTACTGATAATGACTTATTTTTTATCATTATTTCAAATAGAAAATAATTTTATAGATTTTTTTTTAATTTTTTGAAATCTATTTTTAGACTCAATATTTTTTAAACACTGGTAAGGATATATGTAACCACATATTTTTTGATTTTTTGTATGTTGGCGAGTAAGCTTACTTGTGTGCAGCAGGTCAATTATGTTTTTATCTATTAAATATTACATGTCTATATAGCTCAGATGGTAGAGGTATTGACTGGCAATCTGTCGACCCAGGTTCGATTCCCGCACCAGCAAATTTTATTTAAAAAAAAAAATACAATAAAAAATATTTTTTTTTATATAATTTATTTTTTTGAAAATCTATTTTTAGGCTCATTATTTTTGTCAGTACTGGTAAGCACATAGGTAACGACATATTTTTTGATTTTTCGTATGCTGGTGTGTAACCATACCCAGCAAAACCTTTCATTACCATGTAATGAGTTTTAGGTATTGAAATCTTAAGTGTTCACTAGTTACCTTTTAATTACTAAACTACTTATTTTAACATGGTGATGTCATTGGAGGAAAGTCATTACACTGATGTTACCTGTAAGTAGTTTATCAGCTGTTCTATAAATAGATGTTGAATATAGATTTAAAAAAGTATAAAAATTTAAAAACCAATAGGAGCTGACACGTATTGATCAGCGTACCCCACGATTGTCAGGCAAATACTCTAACCATTAGACCACGACATCACTATGATTTTTATTGCTTTAACTTATGTACACATTTATTGTGGCAACTGTTATACATGTCTATTTTTCACAAAACTTGTTGTTATTAAATACTGCTTAATGAACATCAACATTTCTATAAATAGATGTTTAATATAAATTACAAAAAAAAAACAACAATGGAAGCTAACACGAGTTGAGCAGCGATCCTCATGTCTGTCAGGCAAAAACGATAACCACTAGGCTACGCCATAGTTATGGTTTTTAATGATTTAGAACATATATTATTGGTTTCAGCTATTGTGAAATAGTAATGTGTGGGGTATAATTATCGGTAACTCATTACATTTAGTTTAAAAGTAATTCAACGGGTAATGAGATATGAGATCTAAGTAATGCATGTAGTAATGACCAGTCATTACCAAGGTTTTGCTGGGTAACTCATTATTTTTCGCGACATCGCCATATAAAGGTAATAAGAAATGTAATAACAAAAGTAACTAGTTACCATTACCAAGTATGTAGTTACATAACTACATATCTGGTAATGATTTTCTACACTGGTGGGTAATTTTTATTTAAATTTTAGTAGCTTCTTCTCCTATTTTTACAGCTTTATTTCGTTCTATGAGTGTATATTTTTTATAAAAAATAACACTTACAAAAACAACTTTATATTTTTCCAATGTGTTATATATTTTTGTTAATAAAAAATGAAAGAAATGAAAATAAAAATTTACTGCACAAGACGGCTAAAAGTCAGCTATAATATATACCAAGCGATAGCACAGGGGGTAGAGCGTCTGCCTGAAATGCCAACAAGTGTGGGTTCAAACCCCACATGCTGCATGATGATTTTTTTTTAAATTAAATAAAAGAAGAACTGAGAAAGAACTTCCTTATCATTGGTTCAAATATACATCATTTGTTTTTAAAAAGAACATCTTCCTTCCTATGACAAGCCAATGTTAAATTCATCGGTGAAAACCCCGAAAAAGAACAACTCCCTATTCAATAGTTGCAGTGCTTTAACTACTTCTTTTTCCTCACTTTTTTTGCTGTTAACTGTCTGATTTGGTAATTTTTACAAACTTTTTTGTTTTAGTGTACAGAGATCTAATAACTAACTTTTTCGTGCCCTAATTGAAAGATATTCATATTGTTAAAATGTGGTATCAGCAGGACGGCGCCAAATGCCACACAGTACGTGATATAATTAATTTACTGAAAGAAACATGAGAACGATTAGTTTCAGGAAATTCACCTGTTAATCGGCCACCTAGTTCATGCGGATTTGATGCCATTAGATCGAGGGTATTCACAGTTCAGGCTATTTTAAGCAGAGTAGGAAAATAAACTGTACACAACGTGTATCGTTTTAGCGGTTGTGTGTTCGTACACAAACCGAATGCGGTACACTACGATGGTCTGATGAACGCAAACGCTAATATTATGTGATGTACTTTCGTGTGTATAAACACAAACACTAATTGGAGAGAATGCATATGTGTTTTCTACGCAACCAATTGCTTGTGTACTGTGTTCGCGATGTGTGATACGCAACCCTAAAAGTACGGTTCATTAGAGTTTATTTTCCTACTCTGATTTTAAGTAGTAAATTAGCATTTCTCGTAAATTTGACAACTTTCTAAGGGTTGAACTTCAAAAATCATGCTATTTTACAACGATGGCACATTAGCACTTAAACTGTGAATTCCTTCATTATTTTCTCTGGGGATATATAAAGTCGCATGCCAACGCCGATAAAGCAGAAACAATTGAGGACTTGGAAGTCAACACTCGACACGTTACTAAAAAAATACAGCCTGATTTACTGCGAAGAGTGTGTGATAATTGAAACTCCAAAATATTTCATCAATTTAAAGTTCTCAAAAAAACACCCGATTGTAATTGGCCATCTTTTATAAACCAATGTTTGTAACACTTCAATTAAAACCAACACATATAAACAATTTCTATTTATTTTTTCTTAATTTATTAAACACATCATGTACTCAGTAAAATATTTAATCCCTTAAAATGATATTTATATTTAAGTTGTTTGTTTGTGGCTTTTCAAAATGTCAATATACACAACAGTAAATAAATTGACAAACAAAATAATGACCAGAAAAAATGCATTTAGAACAGAATAGAATAAAACTAAGAACAGAACAACAACTACACTAAACCAAAAGTCGTTAGTGAAATCAACATAATAATTTTGTTACTTTTTGATGAAACGAATTAATGTGTGTTTTTTTGAAATCAACTATTTTTTTTTTTTTTAATGAATATACTTATTGTCGCCTTAATACCCTACGAAACAATTGTTGTTTTGATAATTTTTTGTTAATTTTTTAACAAAATTTAATTTGTTAACTCTAAAAAATTTTGTAAAAAGGCAATAAAGTAAATTTGATATAATTTTTCCTCAATTTGAAAAAAAAAAGTATTAAATCTGTGGAAAAAAGTTTAGTAAGGTTAGTTTTGTCGCGTCATTACTCGTGTTAGCATGTATGGACCATTTGTAATTGGTGGAAATATCAATAAATTAACATTAAGTGTTTTTGTTTTTCAAAATATAGATAACACTATGGAACATTTTTGGGATTATTGTCTGGGGGGTGAGAAATTCCAAGTCAGGGTGATGGTACTAGGTCAGTATAGTAAAACCCTCAAAGGGTTTGGCGTTCGTATGTGTCATTTTTTTTTATGACCTTTTAAATTTTTTCCTTATCTTGATGTTTTTTCGCTTAGTTGTAACATTTTGGCAAAAACGTAGTTTAACATAACTCGAGAACCACTTGTCCGATTTTGATGAAACAAATTTAGAAAAATTTAGAATTACAATTTCTCTAATCTGTTTCTATACCGTTTTCCTATATGTGCAACACTTTCGAAGTTAAAAATGAATGTATGAAGGGAAAAAAGTATTTTTTGCCTAAAAATTTAAATATTTTTTTTTTAAAATTCATAAAAAATCCAAAATGGAAAAAAGTGCCAAAACTAATTACTTTCGCGTAAAGTCACATAACTCATGAGCAAAAAAAGGCATAGATCATGAAAATCGATGCACGCGTTTCTCATTTATTCACAATTAGGTAAATGTATGAATTTCAAAAATTTGCTCCAGATATGCACAACATTATTTGGAGAAAACATTGACACTCACAAGCCGAACTCTCTCATATTTTTCTACTGTACTAAAAGAGAAATATTGATGTGGCAACACTGGTTCTGTAATGTTCACATAAAACATGCATTGTCATTATACTTCTTCTCTTTCTTACACTGGTTCTGTGATTTTTGTCATTCAACAAGTTCCGACGAACGCGAACAGTAAAAGTGATTTTTCTCCAGTTTTTTAAAAGTGAACAAAAGAGAACAGAATATGGAACTGTGCAAGCCAGATATAAATAGCTTTTGCTACTGCTGTGGTCAATATGTCTCAACACATAAAAAAA
This sequence comes from Leucophora obtusa, assembly GCA_949987735.1. NCBI lineage: Eukaryota > Metazoa > Arthropoda > Insecta > Diptera > Anthomyiidae > Leucophora > Leucophora obtusa. Next base: position 105,197,156 of record OX465299.1, on the reverse strand, counting down.
GGGGAAATTTCAGTACTGATTTTGTTCAAACATACGAGATGTACTTCAACCAAAATGTTATAGTGAACGAAAATTGGGTACCAAATATAGTGTGTAAAAGCTGCTACAACCGTCTAATGGATTGGAAAAATAGAAGACGTGAAAGTATGCCATTCGGTATCCCAATGACTTGGACTAATCCTGGCGAAGGTCACAATCCATTGAATTGCTATGCATGTGCGAATAAAGGAGCCGCAAAAAGGATAAGAAAATCGTATAATTACGTTGGTGTTGCAAGTGCCGCAACACCATTGCCTCATTCGGACCACATTCCTGTGCCAAAAGCTTCTAGCCCAGATATTTTCTCTTCTACGACTGCTCCGACATATCATGCATGTGATGATTCCCCATATGAGCCATCAGTATCCAATGAGCCAATTTTAATAAATCAAAATAAGCTTGATTCAATTATTGCCAAGTTGGAATTAACACAGCATAAATCGGAAGAGCTGGCTTCCATTTTGAAATCAAACAATTTGTTGGCACCCGGTGTGAAAGTCACAGCTTATCGAAGTCGTCAGGCAACACTCCAAAGTTTATTCCTTGTGAATGATGAAAAAACTTCTGCATATTGCCCGGATGTAGGAAAATTGATGGACGCAATGGAAATAAAATATGAAGCAGATGACTGGAGATTATTTATTGACAGTTCAAAACTCAGCTTGAAGGCGGTTTTACTGCATAAGACCAATAAAAAACCTTCAGTTCCAATCGCCTACAGTACAGAAACGAAAGAAACATATGATGCACTGGAAAATATTTTCAAAATGGTTAACTACGCCAAACATATGTGGCGCATATGCTGCGATTTAAAAGTTGTAGCAATGCTTTGCGGTCTTCAAAGCGGCTATATAAAATATATGTGCTTTTTGTGCGATTGGGACACACGATTTTCCGGTGACCAATATGCATGCCACGGATGGAAACTCAGAGAGCACAGCAGGTTACAAACGGCCAATATTATTCGTGAGCCTCTAGTGCCGAAGGAGAAGATATTGCTGCCTCCACTGCATATTAAACTTGGAATTGTTAAGAATTTTATCAAAACTGCCGCCAAAAGAGATGAAGTTTTCTTGTGTTTGAAACTAATTTACCCGAGACTCAGCGAAAGTAAAATTAAAGAAGGTAAGTTATAATATCACATTCATTTCCCATGATTTTCCATCTTAACAAATTAATTTTTTCCAATCAGGCGTACTAAATGGTCCAGATATACGAAAGCTGATTAAAAGTGACGCATTCAACAATATTTTGATTGACGCTGAATTGAATGCATGACAGGCAATCAAAGAAGTAATAGAAGGCTTGTTCGGAAAGCATCGTTCTAACAACTACGATGTTTCTGTCGCAAGGATGTTAAGAGCATTCTCGGAAATTGGTGTCCACATGTCCTTGAAAATCCATTATTTACATCATCATCTGGACTACTTCAGCAAACAATTGGCTACCGAATCTGATGAACAAGGTGAACGCTATCATCAAGTTGCTATGCCATTTGAAATGAGGTAATACTGATTTTTTATTTTTTCAAACTCATTTTAATAAAACAAAAACTTACAGATATAGAGGCAAAAAGTCGCCGAGTGCAATAATTGCGGTAATTTGCTGGTGGAGTAAGTTAGTGTGGCAAGACAAGGATGATCTTAATGATAAAGAATTTTCAAGAGATGCAGAAGGGCCAAGAGTGTAGTCACACATTGACATTATGTGTGGTTCAGAAACTGATGATAGCGATGAATGCGATGCCACTAGTCCCGAACAACCACCATCGAAAAAGTCTAGGCAATATTTATTAAAATAAATAAAAATAAATAAATAAAATAAAAATAAAAAATTATAAAAATGTTTACTTAATTTTTTTAGTAGTTTATGGCCAGAAGTCTGGAGTTATTGCGGAAAATTTATGAAAAAGGCGATAAATGACACTTTTTTGAATAAAAACAAATATCAATATTCTTGTCAAAATGGGATACCTTCACTTAATTGTAAATAAAAGCAGAACGCGTTAAATTTTGTTTATAGGTTATGTGACTTTACATGAAATTAATAACACTTGATCCTTTTTTCCGTTTTGGATTTTTTATGAATTTAAAAAAAAAAAAATTTAATTTTTAGGCAAAAAAATATTTTTTTTTCTCCACAAATTTATTTTTACCGGCAAAACTGTTGATTATAAAGAAAAACGTTATATGAACGGATTAAAGAAATTGTAATTCTAAATTTTTCTAAATTTGTTTCATCAAAATCGGACAAGTGGTTCTCGAGTTATGTTAAACTACGTTTTTGCCAAAATGTTACAACTAAGCGAAAAAAACATCAAGATAAGGAAAAAATTTAAAAGGTAATAAAAAAAAATGACACATACGAACGCCAAACCCTTTGAGGGTTTTACTATACTGACCTAGTACCATCACCCTGACTTGGAATTTCTCACCCCCCAGATTGGCTGTTGTACTGTGTAATTAACAAATTCAGTGACTTGTAGTGAATTGCTAATTGAAGATTTATTAATTTTATATAATTTTGATTGTTCTCAATTAAATCGTACATTTAAATTTCTGTCATTAATTTAGATATTTTCCGTCTTTTTGTTATTTTGTTTTAGGCAAACTATTAATGAAAGGTTTATAATGAAATGTATTTGAATTATTAATTTAAATAAATTAAGTTATATGTTTTTGTATAAAAAATGGTTCATGTGTTTTAATTTAAATAAAGAGTTTTGAGTATATGCTATATTATAATTTCAATTTTATATTTCATTATTTTTTATTAAATTCATTATAAAAAGGACATATATATATTATTGCTTAAAAAATTTTGAAATTGGTGAAATATAAAAAATAATGAAATATAAGTCTAAAAATTAATAATAAATCGATAAAATATGAATTAATTAAATAAAATGCATTGTTGAATTAAATAAACTGCATTAGTAAAACAACAAAATCATTATTCAAATTGATTAAATAGAATTGTTAACACAACTAATTTTTCTTAATACATTTGACGATATTTTGTAAAAATAACACCACATAAAATAGTTAAACGTCAAAATATAAATCTACTAAACAATGCGTTAAATTGATGCACAGGTTTTGTTAGTTGTATAGTGATCACCCATTCATGAATTTAATATGGATTTTAGTTGATTTCACAATTGTTTTTGGTTCAGTGTACAACGAAAACTTTAAAAGAAGGAAAAATAGAATGTAATAGTCGTAAAGACAATATATTGTTGTAGGACGATTACAACAATAAAATTGTGTTAGCAACTTGTATAGAGTGTGTTGTCAACAGTCATATTACTATTCTTGACGACAATGGCAACAACAGAAACAGCAGCAACAACATCAATATGTAATGTTGTATAAGTTTAAATAGTCGTTCAAAAATCTAAAAGGATACAAAAAATCTGAAGAACAGTGCTTTTAAAGAATTCAATTTGTTATGAACATGGCGAGTCAACCTGTTCCAATGAATCGGTGATAGAATAGCTTACCCAATAAGCACATAGGTTTTCAAAATTCAAGTGCTTTAAATTTTGCTTGAAGTAAAGTATATTTCAAATTCTAGCACTTCCCAGCAAAACCTTGGTAATATGTTGGTATTACAGAACACATTACCTGGTAATACCATACCCCTTACCATTGCACTATTTCATAACTAAAATGTAATGTCTTACGTATAATGTGCTGCATAACTACTGGGTAGTAATAGCAACTTATTACCAATGATATATTTAAACACCTCAAAGAAAAGAGTTACTTGTAATACACAACATGAGTTTTAAAAAATAGCAGCGACTTATTACAGATGGGATATTTTAAAACCGAAAAATAAGGAGTTACTTTTAATGTGATACGTGATCACTTAATAGAAATAGCCACTTATTACCGATGGTGTATTCAAATACCTCAAAATAAGGAGTTATTTGTAATGCGATACATGAGTGTTATTTTCTATTTAAAATATTCGATACAAATAATTTATATGTTTTATACATATTGACTGAAATATTTTTTATGTTTTTTGTTAACTTTATATTAATCTGAGTAAATATTAATTAAATATGAATATGCTTCGTTTTAGCATTTATAAAAAACCAACACGATAACATCTTATTTTAATTTTTTTTTGTAAGAAGTAAGTATATATCTTTATACAGTAAGTAAGCGCATAATTTTAATGTGTTATTTCAGACCTGTTTGTAACACATTTTTTTGGCCTTACTTTAAGCTGTTATGTAAGTAGTATTGTGCTCAGTATCGGTTATGTAAGTGGTTACGTAACTCCTAACATGTAACAATAAAGTAACATGTTCTTATGTTGTTACCTAGCCCTCTTTTGGAAAGTACATACCTCCAATGACATGCCCTTGTTAAAATAATAGCTGTTGGAATAGCAAAGTAAGAGGTTACATACCTTAATTTCTTCTTACAAACCTTATTACCAGGTAATAGAAAGTTTTGCTGGGTTGTTTTTTTAACAAAAATATTTCAAACTTGAATTTTTGTTTCCCTTTTGCTGGAGTATGCTATTGAAATAAAATGTAATAAAAGTTGAATTCAAACCTTGAAACTGGAAAACAGGGCTGGAATTGAACTTGATTTCAACTTGAATTCCAGTGAAAATGTTTATAGGGTTATTTTCCTTTGTAGCCCCTACAACCGTTTTATAGCCCGAAATTAGAACCGATTTTCCTAGAATCAGTTCTGGAACTTGTTCAAGAACTGATTATTCGCCAGTTATATCTTCTTACATTTAATTTCCGTGAAACAGGTTCCGGAAAGATATTTCATGAAAGGGGTTCTAGTGGAACCAGTTGCATAGTTGGTGTGGTTGGCAACCGATTGCAAACCGATTTGCTGGATAATAATATCTTATGTTCTATTATTTCTTTTCCTGTGTGAAGAGAAATAATTCTTTGAAGTTGCTCTAGATAGACAAGCATCTGCCTGTTCTAATGACTTTTATACCACTCCTGTGGCAGACCATAAAGTACGTTTACAAAAATAAGAAGAGTAAATTCTATTTAAAAATTACCAACAGTATATAAACAACACTATAACATAAGTCAATAGTATGATTTTTAGATTTTGTTTTCATCTTCGTTTTGTTTTTCTTGTTCCGTAGTTTTAACAAGAAACATTAGTAACATTTTCAATTTATATGCAAGTTGTTACACACCCAACTACTATTCCGACAGGACATCTATACATAGTATTACTACACTCGACTTACCTTGGTTGGATAAATATGTTTAGATTCACCAACTGACAGTTTGATATAATCCTCGGCATGTTTAACTCCAGTTGCATCTTTTAAACTTATGGCAATCATGTTGTTGGTTTCACGTGGCAGATTTATCTAAAATTTATAAAACAACAAACATAAATAAATAAAAATATGATTTACTATAATTTAAAATGCAAGGAAAAAAAATGTGCGAGTGTATGTGTATGTGCGTTTACATAACTGCATCATAGAATGTACATTATGGTGTCCGAATTTTGAATCGCGTTAACTGTTAGCACTCAAAAGGTGTATAATTTTTAGCTGATTACTGGGAAAATAACAAAAAAAAAAACTTTGGACAGTGCTCATGGACCTCTACAAGCGTTTGAAGTTCGACATTTCACGGCAAAAAGTTTTCTGGTTTTTTTTACGCAAAAATTAGCAAATTTTTTTAATAAATACTAGTAAAATGAGAACAGCAAAATTAAAACTGTTAAATTTACAGAATCGTAGTTATATTTAGGCTAACTTTTAGTTAATTCAAAATAGCAAATTGTACTGTAAAATCTGCAAGCAATCTTGTGCGCACTCTACAGGTCGCAAATATTAAGATATTTTGATGAAATTTGTTACGCAGACCTATGTTGGCCCAAGGACGAACAAGTTTGATTTTGGTGAACATCGGTCCATGTTTAGACCTAGTGCCCATATAAGGGTCCTACCAAAATTATACTGTTTATACGCTGCAGGTCGCAAATATTAAGATATTTTGATGAAATTTGGTACACAGACCTATATTGGCCCAATAACGCAGCCTATTGATTTTAGTGAACATCGGTCCATGTTTAGACCTAGTGCCCATATAAGGGTCCTACCAAAACTATATTGTTTATACGCTGCAGGTCGTAAATATTAAGATATTTTGACGAAATTTGGTACACAGACCTATGTTAGCCCAATAACGCAGCCTATTGATTTTGGTGAACATCGGTCTATGTTTAGACCTAGTGCCCATATAAGGGTCCTACCAAAATTATACTGTTTATACGCTGCAGGTCGCAAATATTAAGATATTTTGATGAAATTTGGTACACAGACCTATATTGGCCCAATAAAGCAGCCTATTGATTTTGGTGAACATCGGTCCATGTTTAGACCTAGTGCCCATATAAGGGTCCTACCAAAATTATACTGTTTATACGCTGCAGGTCGCAAATATTAAGATATTTTGATGAAATTTGGTACACAGACCTATATTGGCCCAATAACGCAGCCTATTGATTTTAGTGAACATCGGTCCATGTTTAGACCTAGTGCCCATATAAGGGTCCTACCAAAATTATATTGTTTATACGCTGCAGGTCGTAAATATTAAGATATTTTGACGAAATTTGGTACACAGACCTATGTTAGCCCAATAACGCAGCCTATTGATTTTGGTGAACATCGGTCTATGTTTAGACCTAGTGCCCATATAAGGGTCCTACCAAAATTATACTGTTTATACGCTGCAGGTCGTAAATATTAAGATATTTTGATGAAATTTGGTACACAGACCTATATTGACCCAATAACGCAGCCTATTGATTTTGGTGAACATCGGTCCATGTTTAGACCTAGTGCCCATATAAGGGTCCTACCAAAATTATACTGTTTATACGCTGCAGGTCGTAAATATTAAGATATTTTGATGAAATTTGGTACACAGACCTACATTGGCCCAATAACGCAGCCTATTGATTTTGGTGAACATCGGTCCATGTTTAGACCTAGTGCCCATATAAGGGTCCTACCAAAATTATACTGTTTATACGCTGCAGGTCATAAATATTAAGATATTTTGATGAAATTTGGTACACAGAGCTATATTGGCCCAATAACGCAGCCTATTGATTTTGGTGAACATCGGTCCATGTTTAGACCTAGTGCCCATATAAGGGTCCTACCAAAATTATACTGTTTATACGCTGCAGGTCGTAAATATTAAGATATTTTGATGAAATTTGGTACACAGACCTACATTGGCCCAATAACGCAGCCTATTGATTTTGGTGAACATCGGTCGATGTTTAGACCTAGTGCCCATATAAGGGTCCTACCAAAATTATACTGTTTATACGCTGCAGGTCGCAAATATTAAGATATTTTGATCAAATTTGGTACATAGACCTATGTTGGCCCAAGGACGAAGCCTATTGATTTTGGTGAACATCGGTCCATGTTTAGAACTAGTGCCCATATAAGGGTCCCCCCAAAATTGGCTTGGTTACAAACTGCAGGTCGCAAATATTAAGATATTTTAATGAAATTTGGTGCGCTGACTCACACTATAGAAAATTTTGACACAAGCCCCATTTTAACCGATTCGAATTTCGGATCCAAACAATACACCAGACTGGTGTAGGGTATTGTATAGTCGGCATGCCCGACTTTAACCTTTTTACTCGTTTTGATATGTCGTAGTGGAATTTTTTTTCCTCATGCGAAAAGCTATCTAAAAGTCGATGGCACAATATCAAAAAATTTTTGTCCATACAAATCGCCCCACTCTAGTGTACAGTCTAAGCGGAAGTCTACGTTGGAGGAGGAACCTACGTACCGAATTTCAGCATCCTAGTTCCAGCAGTTTGGATAGGCCGTTAAAGGACCACTTTCCCTTTTTGAGCCCCCGTTTTATAAAGACCCTGTCCAAAATTCCAAAAAGTACTTTCCTTATAAGTTTACTCCAGAGACCCGTATTTTAAATTTCAGGTTTCTAGCCAAAGAGATTTTTACAGGCAATCAAGGGGAGACCTTTTCTTCTTTTTGCCCCTCCCTGTAGGAATTTCCAAAAAATTCCGTCTTCGCCGCTGTCAACGATAGAGGAGGAAATTTCATACCAAATTTGAACTTCGTTGCCTCAGCAGTTTGGGCAGGCCATTATTGGGGACTTTTTCCCCTTTTGATCGCCATTTTTACTATGTTCCTGTTCGAATATCAAGAAAGTACTTTGTCGGTAAGTTAGTCCTACTCTAGGGAATACATATTTACAATTTTAGGTTTCAAGCCAAAAGGGATTGGACAAGCCGTCAAGGAGGAGGCTTTTCCCATTATTTCCCCTCCCGATAGGAATTTTCAAAAATACCGTCTAAGCGGACGTGTACGCACGAGGAGTAACTTACATACCGAATTTCAGCTACGTAGTTCCAGCAATTTGGGCAGGCCTTAAATGGCCCCCACCTGTAGGGATTTCTAAAACTCCAGTCTTAGCGGATGGTTATTATAGAGGAGGAACCTTTATACTAAATTTCAAGTTCCTGCTTCCAGCGGTTTGGGCAGTCCGTTAAGGAGGCACTTTTTCAACTTTGAACCTCCAAAAATGACTTTTCATATAAGCTAGCTCATACTTCAGGGAACAAATATTTAAATTTTGAGGTTTATAGCCAAAGGGGTTTCGTCAGGCGTCTAGGGGGAGACTTTTCCCCTTTTTGCCCGTTCCGGTAGGAATTCCTAAAAATCCCGTCTCATCGGACTGCTACACCGAATATCCAGAAATCTTGTTTAGTGGTGGTATCCGTGGGGAGAGGAAAAAAAGTACTTTTTTAAATTAAATTTTATTCAAATTTTTTTTAAATGATACCTTTTTGGAAAAAGATACTTTTTTGAAAAAGTACTTTTTTTGGAAACAGGTAGTTCTTTTCTGGAAAATGGTACTTTTTTGGAAAACGGTACTTTTTTGGAAAACGGTACTTTTTTGGAAAAAGGTACTTTTTTCGGATAAAGGTAATTTTTTTGTTTTACGGTACCTTTTTTAGAAAAAGGTACTTTTTTTTTGAAAAAAGATACTTTTTTGGAAGAATGTACTTTTTTGGAAAAAGGTACTTTTTTGGAAAAGGTCCTTTTTTTGGAAAAGGGTACTTTTTTGGAAAAAGGTACTTTTTTTAGGAAAAATTTAGTTTTTTAGAAAAATGTACTTTTTTGGGAAAAAGGTACTTTTTTTGAAAAATGTACTTTTTTGGAAAAACGTACTTTTTTGGAAAAACGTACTTTTTTGGAGAAAGGTACTTTTTACCATTTTGCCCCTCCCGGTAAGGATTTCCAAAAATGCCATCTTAGGGTCGTCTACGCTGGAGGAGGAATATACAAACCGAATTTTGGCTTCGTAGTTCCAGTAGTTTGGGCAGGCCGTCAAGGGGGAGGACTTGTCCCCTATTTGCCCCTCACTGTACGAACTTCGAAAAATGCCGTCCTAGTGGATGTCTACGACAGAGGAGGAACCTTCATACCAAATTTCAACTTCCTAGCTCCAGCGGTTTGGGCAGGCCGTTAGGAGGGGCACTTTTCCCCTTTTAAACCCCCAGTTTTACAACGTCCCTGTCCAAAATTACTACTTTCCAGATAAGTTAGCCCGTACAGAAAGGAACATATATTTTAAATTTCAGGTTTCTAGCGAAAGAGGTTTTGGCAGGCCGCCAAGGGGGAGACTTTTCCCCTTTTTGCCCGTTCCGGTAGGAATTTCCAAAAAATTCTGTGTTTAATTTATGAAAAGATCGAAAAAAATGGCTAAATGAAAGATTAAAATTTGAATAGTTTTCTAAGGTGCGTTCATTCAAATAAATAGGTAAAGTTATAAATATACGCGATTACAAAAATACACGGTTTACGAGGGAATAAATCCAGTTAGATGAATACCACTACTGATATTGTCGTAATATCTTCTGTGTGATATATCTTCCAAATGCTGACGTTATTCTTTTATACAGTGGTGGAAAATATAATAGGGACATTCAAGTTTTTTCTAATTTTATTCTCGTTGCCATTATTTTTAAAGATCAAAATAGTGGCAAAATTCGCCCCGAAATGTGAGAGGAAATGGTTCGGAAAATTGTGCAGAATTTTAACGTAATGTCTGTTTTTTTTATTTTGTCACTTGTTTTAAGTGGGCGTGACCTTTAATGAAAAATAAGCGATATCGACCTTCTATCAAATTACATAGTAAAATTTAGCGAGCACTGATCGGATCTATACCAGATGTATATTTTTGGAAATCCTATAAAATTTATTTAAATCTTACGTTATTTTTATCCACAAATGGTTTCCAGACTTACCATGACAGTGCCTTAGACATGAACAAATTTTTATTTGTTTTTAGCGATTTGAAAATAAAGTTAACAACACTGAAATTTTAATACGAAATGCTTTATACTTAACGCAGAGAAAACTTGACTTATTTGTTATATCGTAGTAGGTATAGCATAATACTATTCACTTTAAAATTTTAGTGTTGGTAACTTTATTTTAAAATCGCTAAAAACGAAGAAAATTTTGTTCCTGTATACGGCACTGTCGTGGTAAGTCTGGAGACCATTTGTGGATAAAAATAACATAAGATTTAAGGAAATTTTATAAGATTTCCAAAAATATACAGTTTGTATAGATCGCTAAATTTTAAAATGTAATTTGATAGAAGGTCGATATAGCTTATTTTGCATTAAAAGCCACGCCTACTTAAAATAAGTGACAAAATAAAAAAACAGAAGTTACGCTAAAATTCTGCACAATTTTCTGAACTACCTCCTCGCGTTTCGGGGCGAATTTAGCCACTATTTTGATGTTTAAAAATAAAGGCAACGAGAATAAAGTTTGGAAAAAATTTAATGTCCCTATTATATATTCCACCGCTGTATATAGAGATTGTCAAGTAGTGCTAGTAAAAATATGAGTAGTGGATATAGAATATCAGGTATTTGTCTTTTTTTCGATACTTAAACTACTAATTGATATTTTCCGTTGAATTTTGGATGGGAAAAGGATGTAAAATTTGACTCTATTTACGTCAAAAATTAAACTCCGCTAAAATATTTATCACAAAAATACAACTCTGCTAAAAGAAAAAAATCAAAAGTCAAATATTTAAAGGTACACTCAAAAAAAAGTCAGTAAAGTCAGCAAAAAATGTTGCTCTGTCAGCAAATTTTTAGTCAGGAGCGTGCTTGTAAAAAAGTTGGTAATTTCAGCAAAAGTGTTTGCTTTGCTACCACAAAGAATAGTAATCCTAGCAAAAGTTTTGATAACACTTAGTCGATTGCAAATGAAAAAATGCTTGTTCAAATCACTAAACTTTTTGCTAAATATTAGTAGACTGAAAAAATTTGTAGAGAAATTTTACTTTAGTTAATTATTTGCTGAAAATTTAAATAAAGAAATTGTGTACAGTTGTTTTTTTAATTATCATTTCCGTTGTCTGTACTACATCCAGACAAGCTGCGATATCTGCATCTTGTCTATGTGGTTGTCGTCCACGCTATAATTGCGGTTATCAGCACATTTTTTTTAGAAAAAGAAATTAGTAAAACATTAGTTCAAAATTAGTTTAGTGCTCAAAAATATAACAAAAACTTTTGATGAAAATGAAATTTCAGCAGAAAAAATTGCTGAAAACTAGTAAACTTTATATACAAGACGTTTTACTAATTTTTCTACTAACTTATTTTTTTGAGTGATACTAATATTCAGCAAAAAGTTTAGTGATTTTAGCAAGGATTTTTTTCATTTGCAATCACGAAGTGTTAGCAAAACTTTTGATGAAGATTACTATTTTTTTGGTACACTAATAGAAAAAAGTCCGTAAAAAATTTAGTTAAAACTACTAAAAATTTGTTAAAAATTATGCTGCAGAAAAAAACTGCTAATTTAGCAGATTATTTTTGATATATATTAGTAATATAGGAATAGCAAAAATAAAATACAGAATTTTAGTTATATTTGAGCTAAGTTTTTGTAAATGGAGAGTAGCAAATTAACCTGCTAAAATCAGCAAAAAAAATTTGATAAATAATTAGTAGCCTAAAAAATCACCAAAAAATTTAAAATTTTTGAAGTTTTTTTAAATGCTAATAATGCCTTTTGAAAACAGCAGTTTACATTTTTTTAGCAAATATTTCTGCTGATTTTAGCAGAATAGACTGCTATTTGCATTCAACTAAATTTAGCTTAAAAATAGCAAAAACAGCTTATTTAGCAAAATTTTCTGCAGATTTTTCAGTACAATTTGCTATTTTCAATTAACTAAAAGTTAGCCTAAATATAACTAAAATTCTGTAAATTTAACGGTTTAAATTTTGCTGTTCTCATTTTACTAGTATTTAATAAAAAAAATCTGCTAATTTTAGCAGTTTTTTCTGCAGCATCATTTTTAACTAATTTTTAGTAACTTTTTCTGCTATTTTTACAGATTTATTTCTATGAGTGTAGACGGAAAAAACTCAAAAAACTTGTAGCCAAGTTTTACTTTAGTTAATTTATTTGTTGAAAATTTAAATATAGAAATTGTGTAGAGTTGTTTTTCTTTTTTATCATTTCCGTTGTCTGTACAGCTGCGACATCTACACTCTAAAAAAGTTTGTAAATTCACTACTATAAAATGGGTAAAAATTTGTTTAATTTTACCAAAATTCGGTAAATATAAACAAAAAATGCGTAAATTTTTTGTGTACACTTTCATACACAATAATACACACACAAAGTATTTTTAGACATTATGTGTTTACAAATAAACACATTGTGCCTAAAATTACTATTCTTTTGTTAAATAAAATTTTTACGGACAAAGTTGGTAAATATACTATCTTACCCAGCAAAATAGTGGTAATGACACCTCATTACTATCTGCATTACCAAAAATGATATATCATTACCTTTTGCATTATTTTATAACATAAAATAATGACTTTCTAATAACGGCCTATTGTATTCATTGTTTCTAAATATAAAATAATGACTTACTCGTAATAGTTTAAATAAGTACTTTTTACACAGTTAAATTTTATACATTTTTATTTATTATATGTAATATATGTTTAATGTTTAAATTTTTATGACGAGTCCTAAAATTACACACTAGAAAAAACTTTAATTTTTCTGAATGTATTTCCTTAAGCTAATAGTATTTGCTTAACTCCTTATTTTTAAGAATCAAGTAAGCAATCGGATAACCGCTTATAATTCAACTTTTTGTAAGCATGTGTGTAACCACTTATTATTCAAAATCTCATAACTACTTATTTCTCAATTTTTCGTAAGCGAGCGGGTAAGCGTTACTACTTATAAAAACGACCACGCCAAACAAAAATAATGAGTTTAGACGGCAAAAAATAAGTTGTGCGGAGCTATGAATTTCTATTATATAACCACTTATTTGGTAATGAAAGATTTTGCTGGGTCCCAGCAAAATATTGGTAATGACACCTCATTGCTGTCTGCATTACCAATACTGATATATCATTACCTTTTGCATTACTTTGTAATATAAAATAATGACTTCCTAATAACGGCCTATTGTAGTCATTGCTTTTAAATATAAAATAATGACTTACCTGCAATAGTTTAAATAAGTACTTTTTACATAGTTAAATTTTATACATTTATATTTATTTCATGTAAATGTTTTGTGTTAAAATTTTTATGACTAGTACTAAAATTACATACTAGCAAAAACTTTATTTCTCTGTATGTATTTCCTGAAGCTAATAGTATTTGTGAAACTCCTTATTTTTAAGAATCAAGTAAGCAGTCGGATAACCACTTATAATTCAACTTTTTCTAAGCATGTTTGTAACCACTTATTATTCAGAATCTCATAACTACTTACTTCTCATTTTTTCGTAAGCGAGCGGGTAAGCGTGACTACTTATAAAAACGACCACGCCAGACAAAAATAATGAGTTTAGACGCCAAAAAATAAGTTGTGCGGAGCTATGAATTTCTATTATATAACCACTTATTTGGTAATGAAAGATTTTGCTGGGGTATAGTAGTAATAAATATTCTGACATTTCAAAATTAGAAAAAATTCAAAAATTTTTTAAAATTAAAAAAAATATAAAACCTATTAGTTTTTGTGAAACTTTTATCCAAACATATTTTCATCTGAAAATATCAATATAACCAAGCAAGAATGGTAATACCAAGAAGATTCCCCGATCATATCGCCTGGAAGAAAACATGTATTGCCGGCAATAATTGCGGAAGTTTCTTTATTATCTCTAAACTATCGCTGAGAAGGTAAATCCGCTACAATTTTATCTCATTTATTGCCGGCAAATTACCATTTGGAAGAAAAACAAGACTTAATATCGACATACAATCACTAAAGAGAAATATCTTCCAGGTGATAAAAAAAGATACATATTTTTATATATATCTTGAAGATATTTTTATGACTATAAAAAGAAGATATTGCCGCAATATTAGTAGTTTATTTTTATTAAATTTATTTATCTTTGTATATAACTAATTATACGTATTAATAAAATACGTACTTAAAATTAATTTATAATTTTATTTTAAAAAAATATTTGTGGGTGGTTTAGCTTTAAATAACGCTGTAGTTTATGTTCACATTTTTGCAGGATTTTTAAGAATTTTTTGTGAATTTTAAACATTTTTACGCATTTTATCCGTACATTTACACGTAAAACATGCTTTTTTACGCACAAGTTTAGTAAATTAACACACAAATTTCGTAATTTCATTTAATTCTTACACACTTTCAATGTAAAATTGCACATTATTTGTGCATCAACTTAAACATGATGTGCGTATTTTTTTCAATTACACACATAGAGTATATTTACCCAAATTATAGTAGGAGTTCAGTTTCCTACTATAAGTTGGGTAAATTTCAACAGAATTTAATTAGAGTGTACATCTTGTCTATCTGATTGTAGAGCGCGCTATAAATGTGGTTATCAGCACAATTTTTGTAGCAAAATAAATTAGTAAAATATTAATTCAAAATTAGTTTAGTGCTAAAAAAATATAACTACCCGTGTAAAAAAGATCAGATCTGGCCAGATCTCAGCACATCTTACCAGATCCAATTAGATCTCAAAATTGGGGACAAATTTGAGATCTAATTAGATCTGATCAGATCTAGGCCTATCTGGCCAGATCTTCGTAGATCTTACCAGATCTAATCAGATCTCAAAATTGGGGTCAAATTTGAGATCTAATTAGATCTGATCAGATCTAGGCATATCTTGCGCATTTGTGCAGATCACTTTAGATTTGAACAAATTTGGCACTAGATCTTATCAGATCTTGCCATAAGGTATTATCACATATGCCATATCTGATCATATTTGATGTGATCTGGTACAGGATCTAATTAGATTGAATCATATCTATTGAGAACCAAAAAGATCTGGTCAGATCTAAACATTTTTACACGGGTAAAACAATTATTTTAATTTTTGCATTAAAAATACAAAAATTGTTTTTTCGGATATTCTATATTTTCATATATTTAGTTAGAATATTCTTCTACCTCAAGTCCAAATTCTAATATGATATTGTCATATTAGATTTTATTTGTTGTTTCAAAAAAGGTTGATAATTTTCCTGATAGACAATACAATTGTTTCGTAGCCATCACGCTAACTCATATATCATATTAGAATTTGCAATTGGGGTAGATATTCTAACTAAATATATGAAAATATAACTAAAACTTTTGCTGAAAACTAGTACACTTGATATACAAGACGTTTTACTAACTTTTCTACTAACTTATTTTTTTGAGTGTATATATAATTGCATATGTAGTGCAAGAAAAACAATATAATTTGAGATATTATTATAAAGGGTGGTCCAACCATAATGCACGATATTAATTGTGAGTCACACCTTAACGTCAAGTTTTTTGCCCAACTTAATTTGACATTTCTTTATTTCAGTGTTTGACAAATTCAATCATGGAGAGGTACACAATTGAGCAGCGCAATAAGATTGTTGAAGCCTTTTACGAAAATGGGCGTTCAATTCAAAATGCGTTTCGTGCACTTCACTGGTCAGCATAATCGACGAAATGTGTCCATAATCGGGAGAATTGTGCCCAAATTTCAGCAAAGAGGGGTATGTAGGAAATGTGACAACACCTGTGCATGCTCGCCCAGTTCGTTCTGCGGAAAACATTGCTGTTGTTCACGATAGTGTGGCAGAATAGCCGTCAAGCATTTACCGTGAATGGTGTTCGCCATCGCGAGATGATAACGGACTTCTTGTGATCAAAAATATTCAGATAATTCTCTGAAAATTTTTTGTTTTATTTACAATTAACATCGTGCGTTTTGGTTGGACCACCCTTTATGGTAGCACATGTAACTACTAAAATTCGGTTGGCAACAAATTCGGTTACCACAACGAATCTGTTTTCTGTGTGTATTTATTTCATATTTAACCGAAAATCACATGTTTTTAACAAAGCTATTATTTTTCTCTATGTTATAGTTGTTGCAGGCGGTATTCGCCGCTTTCTTTCAAAGATTAACAGTTTGTATCGAAAAATGTTAGCCTTTGCAGACATGTGTAATTCTTATGGCAACATTTTTCGATACAAATTAAGATGAGAGTCATTTAGCAGAGGTAGGGAGAGTTGGGAAGTATTGTAATTATATAGTCGTTGGTTGTTGCTATGACTGAAGCTCCTTCAATATCAAAGCAATTTATGTTGTGTTTTTTAACATGCAAGCATTTAATTCTATTTATAGTGATTAGAAGGAAAGTTTATCATACTTTGAAGAAAAATTTCTTACTTTAACAAAATTTATTCCTGTTTTTTGGCTTAGATTAAATTTGGTGATTTTAACAAATTCTTTTGTTAAATTTAACTAATCTAAATTTAAGTAAAAAATTTGTAAAACTACAGTTTTATCAGTAATTATACTGAGTCGTAGAATTTATCCAAATTTAGGGTCTCGGGACCCACCCCGGGCCCAGTCCATATCATGTAAGGGCATATAAGGGCATATAAGGGCACTCCAGTAGAGCAAAAATTTTGTCCGTTTTACTCGCTTAGTTTTCGAGATACATATAGCCCATTTTATGAAGTGGAAAATTTTTATTACAAATTTCCGAGGGTCCAAGGCCCGCCAAGGGGCCCTTCCCTTTCGCTGGGGTATTGCACATTTAGAAGTCGAAATTTTCATCAATTTTGCTCTATCTATCTTAGTTTTAGATATGGGTCATTTTAAAAAATCGGGAGGAACGAAATAGCACCATCTTTAAAACTTCGGATACATTGATGGCGCCATCTAGCGAGTAATAACAGTAACATGAAAATATTATATTTTAATAATAAATTTTGTAAAATTTAACGAATGGGTTCTTAAAAATTAGTTTTAAATAATTTTGAAAATTAACACTCAAAATTAGTTAAAGTACTGAGGATTTTTAGTATTGGGCAAAATTACAGTTTATGGGGTTTCGGCAAAAAAAAATTTAAAAACGAGTAAAAAGGTTAAAGTCGGGCATGCCGACTATACAATACCCTACACCAGTTGGTTAAAAGCCAACTAATGTTTGGATCCGAAATTCGAATGGGTTAAAATGGGACTTGTGTCAAAATTTTTTATAATGTGAGTCAGCGCACCAAATTTCATTAAAATATCTTAATATTTGCGACCTGCAGTTTGTAAACAAGCCAATTTTGGGGGGACCTTAAATGGGCACTAGGTCTAAACATGGACCAGTGTTAACCAAAATCAATAGGCTTCGTCCTTGGGCTGACATAGGTCGGTGTACCAAATTTTATCAAAATATCTTAATATTTGCGACCTGCAGCGTATAAACAATATAATTTTGGGGGGACCATAATATGGGCACTAGGTCTAAACATGGACCGATTTTAACCAAAATCAATAGGCGTCGTCCTTGGGCCAACATAAGTCGGTGTACCCAGTTTCATCAAAATATCTTGATATTTGCGACCTGTAGAGTGCGCACAAGAATGCATGGACAGACAGACAGACACACAGACAGACAGACACACAGACAGACAAACGGACATCGTTAAATCGAAATAAAAAAAAATCTGAGCCGATCGGTATACTATAAGGTGGGTCTAGGACCAATATTTTTTGGTGTTACAAACATCAGCACAAACTTATAATACCCTGACCACGTAGTGGTGTAGGGTATAATATTAACAGATCTAGTGCCAGATCAGTTCATATCTAAAGTGATTAAAAAAAATTTGGTTATAAGCAGATCTGGCCAGATTTGTTGCCAGACCTGGTACCAGATCTTATTCTTTTGCGCTGGATCAAAAAAATTTAGTGTAGAAAATCATTACCAGATATGTGGTGATGTAACTAAATACCTGGTAATGGTAACTAGTTACTTTTATTATTACATTTCTTATTACCTTTGTATGGCGATGTCGCGAAAAATAATGAGTTAAACACCAGCATACGAAAAATAAAAAAATATGTCGTTACCTATGTGCTTACCAGTATTGACTAAAATAATGATTCTAAAAATAGATTTTCAAACAACTAAGTTTCATAAAAAAAATATTTTTTTAATGTAAAATTTTTTTTAATAAAATTTTCCCGTGCGGGAATTGAACCTGGGACTCCAGACTGCCAGTCTATAGCTGTACCATCTGAGCTATCTCGACATCCCAGTGTAGAAACGGTAATGACATATCATTATTTTTTGGAATACCAGTAATGACACCCACTTACCTTCTGTATTATTTTAAAACATATAATAGGGAGTTACTGATAATGACTTATTTTTATCATTATTTCAAATAGAAAATATTTTTTTAGATTTTTTTGAAATTTTTTTGAAATCTATTTTTAGACTCAATATTTTTTAAACACTGGTAAGGATATATGTAACCACATATTTTTTGATTTTTTGTATGTTGGCGAGTAAGCTTACTTGTGTGAAGCAGGTCAATTGTGTTTTTATCTATTAAATATTACATGTCGATATAGCTCAGATGGTAGAGCTGTTGACTGGCAATCTGTAGACCCAGGTTCGATTCCCGCACCAGCAAATTTTATTAAAGAAAAAATACAATAAAAAATATTTTTTTTTATATAATTTATTTTTTAGATAATCTATTTTTAGACTCATTATTTTTGTGTGTACTGGTAAGCACATAGGTAACGATATATTTTCTGATTTTTCGTATGCTGGTGTGTAACGACAACTCATTATTTTTCGCGACATCGCCATATAAAGGTAATAAGAAATGTAATAACAAAAGTAACTAGTTACCATTACCAAGTATGTAGTTACATAACCACATATCTGGTAATGATTTTCTACACTGGGATGTAATATTTGATAGATAAAAACATAATTGACTTGCTGCGCACAATTAAGCTTACTCGCCAACATACAAAAAATCAAAAAAGATGTGGTTACATATATGATTACCAGGGTTGAAAAAATATTGAGTCTAAAATAGATTTAAAAAAATTTACAAAAAAATCTAGAGCATTACTTTATTTTTGAAATAATGATAGAAATAAGTCATTATTGGTAATACATTATTTTTTATTTTGAAATAATGAAAAAAGTAAGTACCCGTGTAAAAAAGTTTAGATCTGACCAGATCTTTTTGGTTCTCAATAGATATGATTGAATCTAATTAGATCCTGTACCAGATCACATCGAATATGATCAGATATGGCATATGTGATAATACCTTATGGCAAGATCTGATCAGATCTAGTGCCACATTTGTTCAAATCTAAAGTGATCTGGACAAATGCGCCAGATATGCCTAGATCTGATCAGATCTCAAATTTGTCCCCAATTTTGAGATCTAACTAGATCTGGTAAGATCTACAAAGATCTGGCCAGATATGCCTAGATCTGATCAGATTTAATTAGATCTCAAATTTGTCCCCAATTTTGAGATCTAATTAGATCTGGTAAGATGTGCTGAGATCTGGCCAGATCTGATCTTTTTTACACGGGTATTTATTAGTAACTCATTACCGACTTACCAGTAAGTCGGTGTCATCATTACCGTTTCTACACTGGGAGTTAATGTTTATAATAATTGCGGTATAATCGAATGCGAAGAAGTTATGTTATATGCGAAAATCTTCAACGTTGATAATTATCTACGTTGCAACTTAACGTTCATACGAAAAGTAATGTGTTATTTTTCATCTCAAACACGTTTTCGTGTACTTTGAGTTTTTTCTGAGTTAATGGATATAGCGAAAACACAGCTTATAACATATTGTCTAATTTTTCAAACAATAACATCCTAGTGCAAGTAAAAATGTGATTAATATTTAAAAAGTACATTTTTGTACTTTTTCGTATTGTAATTTTAATTTGTTATGACAACAAATTGTATATTTACCAAAAATTTTATTGTACAGAAAGTAGGTCTAAATAATGGCCAACTTGTAGAAATTATTACTCTACAAATAATTTTACTTTTCCGGCCCTCACAAATTTTTTTAATATAAAAAGTGTTTGTGACCGAGGTCAAGCTTGCAGGGAATATTGATCTCTACGACACAAAGACCTGCTAAATTATACAAAATAACCAAGGTTTAGTACATTACAATAGCTGTGAATTTCAAATTTATATGAAAATACCCTGGTTTTTTTTAGATAAATTACTCTCCCTAATGAAATAATGTACCACTTTTCACTTTTAAAATAGGTGCAAAATAGGCGGGATCAAATAGTCCTATTTTTAAATAATACTAACCACATATTGGAAATTCTGGAATTTTCTGTTGTAACAGCACTCAAACGATGCGCATTGATGAGATTACAGAAAAATAATGATAGTTCAATTATGGAGTGTACTTTTAGACCGCTTTAAGCTTGTAACTGGTTGATAAAAGTTTGGTTTTATGTTTTGCAACATTAGGCTAATCATAACATATTATTTATAAGTGTTGTTTGTATGATTTTGGTCCACTTCTGCAAGACGAATATTTTTTCAGAGCTTTAAAGTATATCAAGTTTATTAAATAAAAAAAATTTCAATTTGGAAAATTTTTAAATTGTATCAAATGGATCACTGTAGTACCAAAAAAAAGTACAATTGTATCATGTTTTCCATCACCAAAGCGATCCATACAGTACTACATATAAGAATCAGTAAGAAAATAAGTGTTGTTTTAAATATGAAACAGACTATATATCATCACATAAATCTGACGTGATATATTTAACAAATAACAAAAACGAGTTTGACAGTAAGTTTTGAGGTTTTATAAAAGTCCTAACAAAATGAATCCATTGATGTTCTATGTTTTAACGTTTAAAAGTTTGTGTTAGAAAACAAACTAACTAGCTGACCACCAACAGATTCATTTTCACAAACACACGAATTTATACGTTACATTACATTATAAAAACGTAGCCAAGTGGGATTACATTTGCTACGTAATGCATTGCATTTTTTATGTTGTAGATAAGCACACACACACACACAGTTATTTAAACCAACATTTACTACTGCCATAGCAGTATCTTCATAGCGATAGTGTCATCGTGGTGTCACTATCATTAGAAAATACATACATACAACGCCGTAGTATGTACTGTAAAACCACTAAATATTCTATGAAAAATAAACATACTTTAAAAAAATTCCATATGGGTCATTCAAAATGCCCACAATAATGTTAAACTGAAAATTTTTGTGTATCCTTATAATCTCTGGAATCACCTATTTTGAAATGAATAGTGTATAACAAGCCATCAGTGCTGATGATACACTGAGAAAACAGATTCGTTGTGGTATTGGAGTAATTTTCTTTCCTACCGGAGTATTTAATTGTCGCGTGTGTATTTTGTTATTGTAACAAAGCAACCGAAATTCCGATTTTATGTCGACACCCACAAATACGAGGGTAACTATTTATGTTCTGAGCCTTGGCCACTTCAAAACTTGTTAGGCTCCAGTTGATATTTCCACCAAAAAGTTTAACATTTTTTATCATAATCTTGCTTAGAACTTTTTGTCATTTGAGCATTATGTATGTTGTTTACAAAAAAGTGAAAGTCGTGTGTCAGCAAAAAATGGAAATTTTCTAGACAAGAGTGCATAGACAAATTAAATTCAACTTTTGGTGATGAAACTCCATCCTTTGCAACTGTGAAACGCTAGTATAACGAATTTAATTGCAGAAGTCTTTCTCTCCAGGACGAATTGCGAGAAGGTCGCCCAAAATCAGTTGTTGTGCCAGAAAACAAAGATGCTCTGCAATAACTGATAATGCAAGATCGTCTTGTGACATATTTTGAGATTAAGGCTACCTTAGGCATAATTTTCTCCAGCACAAATAAAATATTGCATCAAATTTTAGCCGTAAAAAAGATTTGTTCTTGTTGGATTCCTCATAACAACAGCTCAAAAAGATGATCTGTTCGATTGGTACAAACAACTGCTCAAGAAATACAATAGCGGTGCTTCATAAAATCGTTACAGGTGACGAATCATGGATCTATGCATATGAGCCTGAAACTAAACAGAAGTCGACTGTATGTGTGTTTTATTATGAACGAAAAACAGAAGTTGTTGGCTCTCGAAGCCTTCCAAACAAATGGTCGCCTATTTTTTATAAAAATTGGTCACGTGGCAACAGTGCCGTTAGAACAACGTAGAAATGTTAATTCTACATGGTACACCATTAGAGTTGTCAAGTATTCGACCTTGGTTCGAATAACCAGTTTTTCGGTTTTTGTAAATAATTTTGAATTGCTGATATCTGAAAATTTTCTTTATATAACTTACAAAAAAATATTAAAAATCTTGAAGCTTACGATTTTTACATTAAAGGTCGATTCACAATGCAGAGTGCGTTTTGTTCCTTTCTTGAAAGCAATCCACAGCAAATGTTGCCAGTTTTGAAGATTTATCGTCATTTTGACGATTTTTACTATCGAAAATAGCCACTAACGATTTGACTATTTTCCTCTTCAAAACGACGATTTTTTTTAATAGGAAATAGAGGAACAATTGCTCAGAAATACGTTATTTTGCCATTATCTAAATCAATAAATCTGAAAACGTATCCAAGTAACTCATAAATATTAATCATAAAATTTTTATTTAAGGTAGTCATTTTAGAATCTGAAAGATTTTTGTACGAAAATTAACACAGAATCTGTTAATTCTTTTTATTTAAAAGGGTTTTTCCTAACGTGTTTTTCGAAGGGATGTAAATTAGGGTGGGTCGATTTAGCAATCGATATTGTGCCATCGATTTTTCGATAGCTTTTGGCATGAGTAAAAAAAAGTCCTACGACATATTAAACGAGTAAAAAGGTCAAAGTCGGGCATGCCGACTATACAATACCCTACACCACTCTGGTGTATTGTTTGGATCCGAAATTCGAATGGGTTAAAATGGGGCTTATGTCAAAATTTTCTATAATGTGAGTCAGCGCACCAAATTTCATTAAAATATCTTAATATTTGCGACCTGCAGTTTGTAACCAAGCCAATTTTGGGGGGGCCCTTATATGGGCACTAGTTCTAAACATGGACCGATGTTCACCAAAATCAATAGGCTTCGTCCTTGGGCCAACATAGGTCTATGTACCAAATTTCATCAAAATAGCTTAATATTTGCGACCTGCAGCGTATAAACAATATAATTTTGGGGGACCCTTATATGGGCACTAGTTTTAAACATGGACCGATGTTCACCAAAATCAATAGGCTTCGTCCTTGCGCCAACATAGGTCTATGTACCAAATTTCATCAAAATATCATAATATTTGCGACCTGCAGCGTATAAACAGTATAATTTTGGTAGGACCCTTATATGGGCACTAGGTCTAAACATAGACCGATGTTCACCAAAATCAATAGGCTGCGTTATTGGGCCAATATAGGTCTGTGTAACAAATTTCATTAAAATATCTTAATATTTGCGACCTGCAGCGTATAAACATTATAATTTTGGTAGGACCCTTATATGGGCACTAGGTCTAAACATGGACCGATGTTCACCAAAATCAATAGGCTGCGTTATTGGCCCAATGTAGGTCTGTGTACCAAATTTCATCAAAATATCTTAATATTTACGACCTGCAGCGTATAAACAGTATAATTTTGATAGGACCCTTATATGGGCACTAGGTCTAAACATGGACCGATGTTCACCAAAATCAATAGGCTGCATTATTGGGCCAATATAGGTCTGTGTACCAAATTTCATCAAAATATCTGAATATTTACGACCTGCAGCATATAAACAGTATAATTTTGGTAGGACCCTTATATGGGCACTAGGTCTAAACATGGACCGATGTTCACCAAAATCAATAGGCTGCGTTATTGGGCCAATATAGGTCTGTGTACCAAATTTCGTCAACATATCTTAATATTTACGACCTGCAGCGTATAAACAGTATAATTTTGGTAGGACCCTTATATGGGCACTAGGTCTAAACATGGACCGATGTTCACCAAAATCAATAAGCTGCATTATTGGGCCAATATAGGTCTGTGTACCAAATTTCATCAAAATATCTTAATATTTACGACCTGCAGCATATAAACAGTATAATTTTGGTAGGACCCTTATATGGGCACTAGGTCTAAACATGGACCGATGTTCAAAAAAATCAAACTTGTTCGTCCTTGGGCCAACATAGGTCTGCGTACCAAATTTCATCAAAATATCTTAATAGTTGCGACCTGTAGAGTGCGCACAAGATTGCATGGACAGACAGACAGACGGACGGACGGACGGACGGACAGACGGACATCGTTAAATCGAAATAAAAAAAAATTCTGAACCGATCGGTATACTATAAGGTGGGTCTACGACCAATATTTTTTGGTGTTACAAACATCAGCACAAACTTATAATACCCTGACCACATAGTGGTGTAGGGTATAAAAAATCATTTTCGAGGCGTCCAGTTTAATTTTTTACAATTTTCTAATAAATGCTAGATTAGCGCCATCTTGCGGTGCTAATAATTAAGTTGTAAACAATATAACATTACAACCTTTCCAGAAAGGTATTACTTATGAAAATCGAATAAAAATGTGGCAACTAGAGGTAAAAGTATATAAGTAAAATTATTTTCTGCTTGTTTTCACCATTATCATTTCATCATCATTATCACCATTTCATCATCAAGCAGAAAATAATTTTACTTATATACTTTCTTATATACTTCTGCGTTATTTCTGTAGAAATTGTTTTTGTTACAAAATCAATTTACATTGAAAGTTTCTTTCACTTCAACCAATCAAATAAAAACTAAAGTTTTAGAATTTGTCTTAAATTGCAGCTGACACCGAAAACCGGGTGATTTTTAAATGTTCTATTATAATTTTAGGTTTATAATAACAAAAATATGTTATTATTAAAGTTCTGACGATTTTTTACAATATTTTCACAATATTTCAAAACGCAATGACGATTTTTCAAAAATATTGGACAATTTTGTGCCCAGCGTAAATTATTCCATCAGTGCAAATCCACATTTAAAACCAAAAGTTATTCTTTCTGAAAGCGATTTTTGTTTATTCCAAATAAAAACAGTTTCGAAAAGGCCTAAAAGCCCAGTATTTTGCTCATAATTTTGGCGAAAAAGGCTTTTAACCTCCATGCAAAATGGAACTTATATGCATTTTAGAACAACACTTTTAGATCTTTCCCACTAAACTTATTGTCAAAAAATATAACTTTTTAAAAATAGAGAGAAAATGTTTAATTCTGAAAAACAGTCTCTTGAAAAAATGTTAACATTTCTTGTTTCTAAAAAATACGTTCTATTGCCTACAGTCCACTAATGTATATCACAGGAACAAAGTAGGGAACAAACATTGAATATTTTGTATAATTACACTGTGAGACAAATGGTAGGGGTCAGTGATCGGGAAGGGTTCAAACTACCGGGGAAAGTTATATCGGTAAAAAAGAAGTTATACGTGTCCCGGCGTTTCGCTGGGTCACCCCTAGGAATCGAGATATATAGATTTGACCTTTGGTGGTCTTTGTTTTGACATAACTCGAGAACCACTAGTCCGATTTTGCTCAAACAATTTTAAAAAAATTAAAAATTACAATTCCTTTAATCTGTTCATATAACGTTTTTCTATATACTCAACAGTTTTGCCGGTAAAAATAAATGTATGAAGAAAAAAATATTTTTTGCCTAAAATATTAAAAAAAAGTAATAAACAAAAGGTTATTGATTTTTATGGTAGCGGTAACAAACATTTATTTTTACCGGCAAAACTGTTGAGTATATAGAAAAACGTTATATGAACAGATTAAAGGAATTGTAATTTTTAATTTTTTTAAAATTGTTTGAGCAAAATCGGACTAGTGGTTCCCGAGTTATGTCAAAAAAAAAGATATATCTCGATTCCTAGGGGTGACCCAGCGAAACGCCGGGAAACGTATAACTTGTTTTTGACCGATATAACATTTCCCGTTGGTTTCATCCCATCCCGATTTTGACTGTCGCATAGTGTTATTAAACAAATGAAGAAACTTTATTTGAAATTTTCCACTTCAAAATATTCGAAAATGTCGAATAATTCACCATGAAAAAACCGGAATAACGAAGATTTTGGAAACCGGTTTTGACAACTCTATACACCACCATGTGTTTGCCAGAAGTGTTCGGAAACATGAGAAAAACCAACCCCCAAAAACGGATAAAAAATTCTTCACCATGACAACGCGAGCTCTCACACTCAAAAGATCAAATTATGGTTTCATCCGCCGTACAGCACTGACTTGGCACACAAAGACTTTTTCTTGTTCCCGCACATTAAATATAAACTACGTGGACAACGATTTTTGTCAGCAGAAGCGTAGATGCATCCAAAAACGATGTTTTGGAGGTGTCTCACGTGGAATGGAAGAAATGCTATAAGAAGAGGTTCTAACGCATGCAAAAGTGTATAATCATAAAGGAAAATATTTTGAAAAACAATAGACATTTTCAATATCAAATTTCTGTTTTTTTTATTGTTAGGCGTAAAATATTAATAGTTACCCTCGTACATCAGTAGATTTGACTAAACTTTCCATTTGACAATAAGTTCGGTGGCCACAACGAACTTTTTTTCTGTGTAGTAGTAGTAGTGGTGTCATGCCAAAAGAAAGTTTATGTGATTATTTTAGGTACTGAGGTAAAATAGAATAGAAAATATACACATATAAAAACCCTATTATAGTAAAAAATCCCTGGCTGTGATTGTAAGACGCTTATTGTGGATTTTTTTTCTTTCATTCTTTTGGTTATTTTTCTTTTATTTTTTAAGAAGTTTCGTTTTTGTTTATATTCTAGCACAAGTTTTTGGTTACTGTTAAGTCCAGGTTTACGTGCGGTCAGTACTGTTGAAAACTTGTGGCCAAAGTTCGGTCACTGCATCAAAGATGCTACAAAATTGTTAAAGAATGAAACGATGAATTATGTAGTACAGTAAGTGCTAAAGTATATTTTGATTTTTCATACTTTTCAAAAACTAAAATTTAACAAGAAACCATTAATATACTTTTCGAAGTGAGGGATTTGCAGGGTTCTACGTTTAGAGGTAGAATTAGTCATATGTTATCAAAATGTGACGAATCAGCTGATTAAATCTACCTTATAGAAAACACACAGAAGCACTTATCCGAAGTAAACTAAACTAGTCGGAACGAACTAACCTGTTGAAATTTGATAGTCTTTGAGTATTTACGTGACAGCTGACATTGGATGATATGTTTATTAAAAAAAATGGAGGACGGACGGACAGACGGACATCGTTAAATCGAAATAAAACGTGATTCTGAGTCGATCAGAATACTATTAGGTGGGTCTAGGTCCAATATTTTTTGGTGTTACAAACATCAGCACAAACTTATTATACCCTGACCACGTAGTGGTGTAGAGTATGGAAAAAATATATTTTAAAGACAGTTTAATAGCATTGTACAAATATTGAATGTATTCGAATGACGAATATTAGTTTTAGATTTAGATTCGTTTATTTAATAGCAAAATTACAGGTTACTTCTTTAATAAAACTTATTGCATAGAATTGGCTTAGCCCTATATCTTAAATATTATATATATACTAGGGTGGGGCGATTTGAACATCTTAATGGGTGCTTCGCGTTTCTGATTCTTGGGATTGTACTGAGCAAAAAAGTCCACTACGACATATCAAAAAAATCATTTTCGAGGTTCCCGAATTTCAATTTTTTGCAATTTTCTAATAAATGCTAGATTAGCGCCATCTTGCGGTGGCTTTTTGAAACAACTAATGAAGTTGTATAACATTACAACCTTTCCAGAAAGGTATTACTTATGAAAATCGGATAAAAAATGTGGCAACTAGGTAAAAGTATATAAGTAAAATTATTTTCTGCTTGATGATGAAATGATGATAATGATGATGAAATGATGATAATGATGATGAAATGATGATGATGATGTTGATGAAAACAAGCAGAAAATAATTTTACTTATATACTTTTCTAGACAGGAATGACATTTAAATCAGAGAACGAGTTTCCAATAGCAACACAAAAGTATCGATCACTTACCGATAGCAACCGAACCTCAGTGGCGTTGCCAGTTGCCGAGAAGATATTACGTATGGCAACTGGCAACTAACAGCTTTCAATTTCAGTTGCCAAATAGTGATTATATTGGCAACCGCGAAGTTTTGGTTGCTGTAGTTGTTTAAAACAAAATAAAAAGCCGGGAATGTTAAAATGTAAGTATTTTTATTATTAAATTATACAAAGTTTTTGTTCGTTAATTGTACGACTTCTTTTAAAAATACCGACAACGTAGATTGGGCCATTCCCAGACTAAAGTCGTTGCCGTGAGATTTTTGGAAACTTCCTTCAGCAAAAGGTTTGATCTGTGAAAATAATATTGGAATCAGTGCAGTTTACGGAAATAGCCAAAAAAAATTTTATTTTTTTGCAATGTAGTGCTTTTTGAGCTGATCTCAAAAATATAAATATTTTTTGTCGGACACGCCTACTTTCGAGTGGGCGGGGCTTTAAAGGTTTGAAATTGGAATAAGTCCGGAGATACTTATTCGATCAGGACAAAATGCACACTAACTGAAAGGTATGTAAAATGCCTTTTTGATGAGGTCCAATATGACTCCCCAATATGACTAAACCCAACTGATAATTTAAAATCGAAACCACAGTGAAATATGAAATGCTTACGGCATCAACAATCTCACGCACCTTTACTCTCCCACAGACAATACCATATTGACAATTTTTTTCAACGAAACTCAGTAAACAACTTTTTTACCATTGAAGTTGATGGTTCAGAGTCCCCATTAGCACTTATCAAGCTTTTCCTTGCTTTTTGATGAGCTCTCAAAATTCACTTTTTCCATTTTAACAAGAACCATCGAGGTTGTTTGCCTTGAACACTTGATAAACGCAAAGTTAATGACGGAACTTGCTTAAAATTTGGCAGTAGTCTATTAACCGAAGGAGCAGTGTTGCATTTCATGTAACTAGGAGGAAAGTTCGAAATACAATACAATAAATAAATTACACACATCACAATATTACATGACAATAAATCATCATTTTTAAAAATACTCAACTCCACCAATAAATAGACAAAAAAAATACAAATAATTTCATGCTTAAACTTAATACTACACAAACAACAACAACTATCGCGACAACATCATCAATACCATTGCTGCTGCTGAACCAGTTTTTTTTTTTAATTTTGCTGTTTACAACGACCAAGCAAGGGGCTATTATGCACTCCTCTGCTGTGATCATTGTTGTTACATTTTTTTTCCTCTCCCTTTTTATAGTTTTTTTTGTGGTTCAAGTGCTTGGTGTTAGTTTTATTGTTGGGTTAATTAGTGATGAAGGTATAACCAGGCTCTATGCAAGATGCTCACGTACTGTTAACCGCTCTCTCACTGGCTCTGGCTGAGATTTCAAGAACTTAAATTGCAGCTAACGGGTTTAGTTTTTTTATTACATTTTTTCATGTTATGCATATTTATTGAAACAATTTTTAATATTTATTATAATTTGACAATAAAACTTAATCTATCACCTTCTAATAAAATTTCTTCAAATGTCGGCCAGAGCCAGTTAACATTGAAAGAGACACATGCATCCTCTTGAGTTTCTATGCTCGTTGGTATAACACTGATCATTTGTTAACCGATTCAACAATAAAACGAATACCTAGTTCTTGTACCAACATACGGCTATTGACTTAAATCTTCATTTATTTTGTAATGTCAGGTAAGTTCAGATTTGATTTCTGCAATATACGGGGACTTGGAGCAAATTATTTCTCTATATATGCGCACATTCGTTTCCACCGACCGGATGTTTTAGCCTTATGTGAGACCCAGGTAAATGAGGATGCTGATCCACAGGATTTCCTGTGCCTGGTTATCACCTTCTATCCCTTTTTGTCTTTCATAGAGGCCTTGCGGTGTACGTTCGCAATGCTGTTGTGTACCAGTGGCAGCGACAATTAACCACGCATGATAACGAATTTAACTGCCTTTGGGTTAAATTCAAGATCAGGGCCCACATCTTGCATTTCGGGTTTCTTTAAGAAGCCCAAACATGGAAGCGGGCAAGACATTCACTTGTTTTGATTCTCTTTCCGCCTCCATTTCGGGAATCCTGTAGAGTTGTCCGAATAGTGAAATCGTGGTTGCTGGTGATTTCAATATTCACAATTCTTCATGGTTTCGCCATTCGAGCGGGACGACTTCCGTTGGAACTTACGTCGAGCTTTTCGCCGCACACAATCACCTGGTGCAGTTGGTGAATAAGCCAACACACATTCCGTGTGTTGAAGGGCAATTTCAGAATACCCTCGACCTTTTTCTCACTTCACACCCTGAAAAGTATGAAGTGAGATCGTTTCCACCTCTCGGTAACTCGGATCACTGTACCATTTCCGCATCCTTTTCATACTCCGGGCTTCATAGCGCTTCACAGACAGCCGCGAAACACTCTGTTCTAATTTATGAAAAGGCTCGTTGGGTCGAACTTAACGACTTTTATCGGCAATTCAACTGGAAACTATGTTTCTTGGACAACAATGTTGATGCCGCTGCGAAAATGGTAGAACGCGTGATTTTGCTTGGAATGAAATTTTTTATTCCCTCAAAGTACATTCCGGTTAAATCCAAACATAAGAGTTGGTTTAACCAGACGTGCAGAAATGCAGTCAGATCCAGAGAGGAAGCCTTCAATAATTGGCGTGCGAATAAGAACATCAATACTGACATGCTGGTAAACAGGCGAGAACTGAGTGTGCCAAAGTACTAAGACGTGAAGTTCTTGCTGCTCCACGGGGCAGTAAGACCTTTTGGTCATTCGTTAAAAGAGTTAAGGACAATGCTAGTTCATCTATCCCAACTCTTATAAAGGATGACCTAATATTCACTGACCCGGTTGATAAAGCCAACCTGCTGGCTGAACTGTTCGCGGAAAATTCTTTTCTGCCGGAAAGCGATCAACCACTGCCCGTGCTCGAAAGAGTATCACATACTATGCCCAAGATATTTTTTCGTCCACGAGCCGTTAAAAGGGTTCTTGCGAATCTCGACGTAAATAAGTCAGCGGCCCCGGATGGTATATCAGCACTGGTACTGAAACAGTGCTCTTCAACGCTATCGCGTTCATTGGCAACCCTCTTTAGCACGTCGTATCGCATTGATTATTATTGATTTTATATTTTAAATACAATGTTAATCAGTTTCAGTTTACATATTGTACCATTAATGTTACTTGGTTTTACCGTATTGTGGTTTTAGCATATCTTTTACACATGGTTTGTGTCTTTAATAACTTATATAAGGAGTGAGATCATAAAAATGTTAACACACTTTGGTTTAAAGCTTCTCATATTTTTTTTTCGGCAACTTACATTTTAAAAATATGTCAGTTAATAAATTAATTTACATCATGA
This sequence comes from Leucophora obtusa, assembly GCA_949987735.1. Lineage (NCBI taxonomy): Eukaryota > Metazoa > Arthropoda > Insecta > Diptera > Anthomyiidae > Leucophora > Leucophora obtusa. The sequence goes on along the minus strand of OX465299.1, from coordinate 105,165,155 downwards.
GTTTTAATTTGCAATTTTTTACAGAATGGACGATGAAAGAAAAGTGCGTTCAAAAATAATTAAATATTTTCAACAAAACCAAACATGGACATACAAAAAAATTGCAAAAGAGACTAATGTATGCCGCCAAACAGTTTCAAAAGTGGTAAAAAGGTATCTGGAACACCTAACAATTGAAAGGAATCCGGGAACAGGAACAACGAGTGGTTATCGTAAGATTGGTAAGGCATATAAAGTTAAAAGCATCCTTAAGAGAGCTCTTAACACATCTGGCAGAAAAACAGCTCACTTAGCCCAATGCTCAGACTTTTTTGTACGTAAAGTGAAACGTAAGGCAGGACTAAAGTCCTACAAAGTTCAAAAAGTTCCCGATAGAAGCGCTTTTAAAAATTTGGAGTCCAAAACCAGAGCTCGAAAATTGAAATCAAATTTTATACAAAAATACAACTGTTGTGTAATGGACGACGAAACTTATGTTCTGGCTGATTTTTCGCAGCTCCCTGGTCAAGAATTTTATGTTTCCGATGTTCGAGGAAATGTTGCGGAAATATTTAGGTCGAAAAAGCAAACGAAATTCCCTAAAAAATTCCTGGTATGGCAAGACATATGTAGCTGCGGCCAAAGAAGCCAGACATCTGGCTCTATAAACTGCGAAATTTATATCAAGGAGTTTTTGAAGAAGAGACTTCTTCCATTTTTGAGTCAGCACAATGTATCCACTTACTTTTGGCCCGATTTAGCATCTTGTCACTACAGCAAGAAAGCGCTGGAGTGGTATAATTATAATAATGTGGTTTTTGCACCAAGAGAGGCAAATCCACCAAACTGCCCGGAGCTCAGTCCAGTGGAGAGATATTGGGCTCTTGTTAAAAGAGAATTAAAGGGCACAAAAAAGGTCTCCCGGGACATGCAAGATTTCAAATGTAGATGGACCACCTGCTCTAAAAAGGTGACAGAAACTACCATAAAAGCCTTAATGGGAGGGTTACCGGAAAAAGTGGATAACTTTGTTCGTAGTGGTTAGAATTCCATGTGGTTTTTTTGTTTGATTTTGTATTAAATTTCATTTAATAAAAATTTGGTTTGACGTCTTAATTTTCAGTGGTTTGTTTTTTATTTAACTTTATGTGTGTTAACATTTTTATGATCTCACTCCTTAGCATTTTAGGGGGTACATATATGTCATTTATTCTCACTTAGTCATTGAACGAAATGGTGTACACAACATAGAAGTCACTGAAGCAGCAATTTCAAAACGTTTGCGAGCAGCAGGATTCATCCAAAAGCAAGGAAATTGGATACCACACGAGCTGAAGCCAAGAAACGTTGAAAGACGATTTTGCATGTCCAGAATGCTTCTTGATCGCCATAAAAAGTAGTAATTTTTGCATCGAATCATTACAGGCGATGAAAAATTAAAACATGAAGCAGTAATATTACATGATGACAAGGCCGGTTAAAAGCTATTTAGAAAATAGTGATTAGGAAGTTTTGCCTCACCCGTCTTATAGTTCAGACCTTGCCCCGTCGGACTACCATTTGTTTTGATCGATACAGAACTCTCTCACTGGAATACGCTTCACTTCGAATTTTGCTTGATTCGTTCTTGGCCTCAAAAAATGATCAGTTCTTTTGGCGCGGAATTCATATGTTGTCAGAAAGATAGGAAGAGGTCATAGCAATATTTCTTAATAAATGCCCAAAATTTGCAAAAAAACACAGTGGAATAATGTCTTAAATTTCAATTTCACTGCGATTTGAAATCACTTCGAAATGCAGAACACAGCCGTATAAATCAGTTTTTTCGCTCTACTGAAAACTTGTTACAAAACACATAGCACTACTTGCAGGCAAGCCGACGATATGTTTTTTACACTTTATTTCAATGAAAAAATTTTTAAATAATTGATTTAAAAAAAGTGAGAAAACCGGAAAGGATTTTGATTCCCTCCAGCAAAATACACACTTTTTCTGTAGATTGTTTTTTGTTGTACTTTTTTCATACAAGATTATAAACTCCAGAAAACCCTACACTCAAAAAAATTAGTTAGTAGAAAAATTTGTAAAACGTCTTGTATATCAAGTGTACTAGTTTTCAGAAATTTTTTTTGCTGAAATTCCGTTTTCAGCAAAAGTTTTAGTTATATTTTTTTAACACTAAACTAATTTTGAACTAATGTTTTACTAATTCATTTTGCTACAAAAATTGTGCTGATAACCGCAATTATAGCGTGGACGACAACCAGTTAGACAAGATCTAGCTAGATATGGCAGCTTCACTGGATGTAGTACAGACAACGGAAATGATAATTAAAAAAACAACTCTTCACAATTTCTATATTTAAATTTTCAGAAAATAAATTAACTAAAGTAAAATTTCTCTACAAATTTTTTGAGTTTTTTACAGACTACAAATATTCAGCTAAAAGTTTAGTAATTTTAGCAAGGATTTTTTTCATTTGCAATCGACTAAATGTTAGCAAAACTTTTGCTAAAATTACTATTTTTTGTGGTAAAAATCAGCTCGCTGATTTTCAGCAAACACTTTTGCTGAAATTACCAACTTTTTTGCAAGCACGCTCCTGACTAAAAATTTGCTGGCACAGCAACATTTTTTGCTGACTTTACTGACTTTTTTTTTGAGTGTAGAAGAAAATCAAAATGTTTAATTTTTCAATAAATATGCTGATTTCTTAACACATTCACGTATTTTTAAGTTAAGATACATACATAATTGCTTAGTTATTTTTTATCCCAGGGAATAATAAGGAAAATTCCCGGGTTAAAACCCTAATCTCGTATCAAAACTTCATAAATATGCACTTCAGCACATAAATTAAAATCAGGTCATGTTATTGACGATTCAAAACATCTTTTGGTAACATTAAATATGGTGCGCAGTGTAACTTGGATGACAATATTTTTGTATTGTATTACGTTAAATGACACACTAAAAATGTCATGGCACAAAAAAATTGTTTTAAAATACATGAAGGTAAAAGTTTTTTGTTATAGGATTTTCTACTTTCTGCTATTATTTTTTGTTTTAGTTTTCAAACTAACAACAAACTGTATTGAATTTTAACTCGACCATGATTGTGTGCGGTGATGGTTATGGTAGAAGAGCATATAAACAACGATGAATATAAAAAATAAAGTTTAAAGTGATAACAAAAATAATCTCAGTTTAAAGAACAAAACTAATTAGAAATTTATGCATTTCAAATAAAAAGAAAAAGAATATAAACTTTTTATATTCGTAATAAAAAATGTGCAAACAAAAAACAAGAAACTTAATCTAATTTTCACTTACCGCCACAGTTAAATTATTGCCAATCTGGACATCAACAATGTCCTTATGCGATAAATCATATTTTAAGCCATTAACATCTTCGATACTATGGGAAAATTCATTGCCTAAATTGTCATGCAATGAAACTTTTAATATGAAATTCATGCCACGTGGTATTTTCTCTTCGGTCTGTTTCAATTTTGATGTTGCATATTCCAAGGAAGTCAAAATATATTGTACATTTTTAACTTCGATGCCAATAGCTAAAGTTTGATCAAAAGTTTTAGCCTGTTTTTAAGCAAGAAACAAAGATATAAGAATGAATAATAAATACACTGTCGGTCTGTCAATGTGTTGTGAAATGTGAAATTGAATACATACTATAACTAAATCTCTGCCCAATGTCTCTTGTGTGCGAACAATACCATCTGGTGTCACTTTAATAATAGAATTGCTATCACTAGATAGTCGATAGAGAACATCATCTAAGTTTGACTTCAATTGTATGGAACTACGTGGTGCCAATAAAATGCTATCGGTTGTTATATGCTTGGGATATTCCAACTCCAATGTTTTAAAAACTAATAAAAAAGAAAATGCATGTGATGAAAAGTTCATGTTGAAAATTATAAAAACAATTGTTATTGAGCATTTTTATTAATCCTCTAACCGGAAAGCCTGCCTCTTAGCGATGCATATGAAATTGACCACAATTACTCCAATTGAGTATTTTTTAATAGTAAATTATATTTCGATAAAAGACAAATGCCGATTTTTAGCATATTGTTTATATGGTTTTTTGGCTATAACTCATCGACTAATTGATATTTTTTAAATCTGTAAAAGCCAAATTATTGCTAGAGACCTGTGCAACAATTAAAAAATTTTTAAAAAATTGATTTAGAATATTTTTGTGGTGCTTATGAAGCAAAACGTTGAAAAATTATTTTTTTTATGCTTTTTGAAAATATTTTCCACAAAACTAAGCCTTTTTTGCTTTCTGTTTGATCTATAATTTATTTTAATTGTTGCACAGGTCTCTAGCAATAATTTAGATTTAAAAAATATCAATTAGTCGACGAGTTATAGCCAAAAAACCATATAAACAATATGCTGAAAATCGGCATTTGACTGCAAAGTTCGAAGGTCGATTAAAAAAAAATTCGAACTAACATAAACAAACGCCGCGATACGGGTCTTCTAATTTAGCCTCTATTTTCACCCCTCACAGAATCGACCTAACTTTTGCTAACCTGAATTTGTTCCACAGTGAAATAATAAATTTTTAGTGAATAAATTTTTCGAAATGTGTCTAAATTAAAATTTCATAAAATTTCACGTCTTAACTTGGAAACGAATAGGCGGATTTTTATGAAATTTGGCAATAAGAATATAATTAGTATTGATAGCAAAGTTTGCAAGTTTTACCAATATATAGTGAAGTCAAAAAACTTTTTCGCGCAATTCCGCTAAAAACGCAATTATCGGAAACACCATATTCGATTTCAATGAAATTCACCATAAATGTTTCATATTACTAGCTTTCAACAAAACTCGAACTTCCGGATTCCAGGCCCTTTCCGTCTCCGAAATATGACTTCATGAAAATTGGCAAACACGTTAAAAATTCTCTAAAGTGTCATTATAAATTCTGTAATAACTTTTGATATGACAAAATATAATTTTGTTTTTAGTTTCCTTTTAAAAGTGAAAGTGTACCCTTTAAAATTATATGCATATCGAGTGAAAAGGTCAAGGGTAATTTTTTGGGGTATTAAGTTCAAAATCCCATTTTTTTTGTTTTTAAGTAGTGAACTCTCTTCTTCGCTTGTAGAAAATTTCAAGGTGGAACCGCGATTGGTTTTTGAGTTATGGATCAAAAAGTCGCCTTAAGTATGTTTTGTGTTCACTAGATATATGTTTGTGTGTTTGAGCATTAATACGTATTTTTTATATCTTTAATGAACACAAAACATACTAAGCACCAATCCAGGTTCCATCTTGAAATTTTCTACAAATCGAGAAGAAGGTTTACTAATTGTCATATATTTTTTAAGAATTTTCAAAACATACACAGAACGAATTCACAAAATTCTAATTAAATTTTTAAACACCTTTCTCATACCAAATTTGTAAATACAAAAAAAAAACTTTTTAAAAAGGCACCAACAAAGAAATTTGTAAATCCAAAAAAAAAAATTATTTTATTTTTTGTAACTTTCAATTTTTATTTTTAAACAATTTTTATATGAAAGATAACAATTTACAAATGAGCTACAAAAATTTCTAACAAAAAAATTGTTGGGAATAAAATTTCAATTTAAAAGAAAATGTGATTGCTTTTACAAATTCCCATTGTTGGTGCCTACTGTTTTTTCTGTGTAGTTTGTCAGATACGGGCTTTTGAACTCAAGTCCCCAAAAAATTACTTTTGACCTTTTCATCTAAAAAATCGATATGCATAAAATTTTTAAAGCTAAACTTTAAACTTTAGAAGGAATCCTATAAATAAATTGTACCTATTTTTCAAAAGTTGTAACCGCTTTTGTAAGGACGCTGAAATTTTAACGTTTTTGCCCTTTTTTGTGAGGTCATATTTCGGAAACCGCAAATATCTGAGATCAGAAAATTTATGTTTTATTAAAGTCTGGTAATATTAAACATGTGTGGTGAATTTCGTTGAAATCGGAGTGGTTGAATCCGGCATGATGGTTTGACGTGGATTCTCCCTACATCGTCTTAAATAACAGCACAAAGAAAATTAATTAATTAGTTCATTTTTGTTGGTAAGATAAATAATTTATGGATAAGCTTACTATTTTTTATGTGACTCATTTTCGAAAACGAAACAAACCAAAAGTTTGTAGAACTTTTTATCTTTCGTGCCGAACGCATGCTATAAAGTTCATTGTAATTATGCGTATGCCGGTTAGAGGGATAAACAAATAAAAAAAAAATACTTACCAACAACTTCAACAAATGTGGAGATTTTTTGACCACCAGGCAGTTGCACTGTTGCCTGAATTTTAGCTTTACCAGGATTTAAAGCTTTAATGCGCACAGAAATTAAATCGGTATCGTTGTATTCAATTCCTTTAAAAGAAAAAAATTAAACAACAATTTTAAATAAATGTTCTATATGGTTTAAACTTTTGTATTTTAATTGGAAAATACCCAGTAGCAAATGGTCGAAGTAGTTCTAAAAAGTATTAATTTTTTGACTAGTAATTACAGAACTAGTTCTCAAAATAATCATTTTGAACCAGTTGTGTACTAGTTAAATACGATCTATGTAGAGACTGTTTAAAAAAATTACATGAATTAAAATATGAGATTTGAAATTATTAAGGTTGTTTACAAGAGGTTTGCCATTTGTTGTATCGTTGTATCGTCCTAACAAAAAACAGATTTGTTAAAATTTAAATTGAAATAATACGGCATTTGAGAATAGAACGATACAACGTTTACGTATGTTTAGTGTCCTATGTTTAAGTATGCTAACAGAGGAAAAAATCAATAGTAAATGATTGTTAAAGTCAAATAAAAATTTTAACAACTTTGTTTTTTGTTAGGACGATACAACCATACAACAGATAGCACACCCCTTGTGAACAACCTAATTATTCTTTTGCTTTTATATTTAATGACAAATTAGAGTTTGCAAATAAACACTTTAAATTTTTTATTTTGAATTGAATTGAGGTGTAAATCAACTGGTACAGTACTGGTAAATTTCTTACAAGTACCAGTATAGCTTCCTGTTTTTCTTCCTAAAACAATAATCTCTAACAATTTGTTTACCTTATAGATTCATTGAAACTATGAAAATACTGTTTTGTAGTATCCGACCGAACAGTTCGGCCAAAAAGTGACATTTAGTCGATTTTCTGTTATTTGAAAGCATTGTTGAGAAATTTTCATACTGCTAAATTATTTGTTGAGCCGATGTAATTCGATTTTCAGTGTCAAATTTAAGGAAAACTCCGTAGTTTAGCTGTAATGCTAACTGTTCAGCCGCCGAACTTTTCTCAATTTGGCCGAACTTTCGGGGGCCGAACAGTGAATTTGTTGCTTAACTTCGGACTTTTCCTTAAGTTTGACCCTCAAAATGCATTCTAATCGGCCCAACAAATATTGTTTCATAAGCAAAATTTGTCATAATGCTTGAAAATACCAAATACCGACAAAATATTTTTTTCGGCCGAACTGTTCGGTCTGACACTACTGTTTTGTTTACATTTGTTTTTAATAAAACATTCTGAGTTTGCAAATAAACACTTAAATGTTTTATTGTCATTAGAAATCATAAACAGAAAATATTTTAAATTTCATTTGGTAAATGGATATAATTATCTCAGTAAGAGGAAACTATCGGTCTAATCTGAGTTTTATCCAAACCTGGGGGTTAATCATTACATTTTGTAATTAATTACGCATCCGATTACACAATTACATGTAATTGTAATTGAAAAAAAATCAATTACATAATTAGACTTCGTTTTATTAATTTAACAATATATCATGGGTAATAAAAAAAAATATTTTAATTAACATAATTTCATCCAATTTTATCGAAGTTTCGGTCTTATTCAATTGCATTAAATTTTGTCTGTAAATGTGAATATAAAATATATAGGGGTTTTCATATAAACTCGTATTCTACTCTTAAATGGTGTAAACCTGGTATGTTTATGAGTTTAATGTAAAACTGCATATATAAAAAATATGGTTTGTATTTATACAAAGTTTACAAGGAATTTACGAGTTTATATGAAAACCCCTTATATGTTTGTCAAGTATATCAAGTATACTAGTTTTCAGCAATTTTTTGTTGAAATTCCGTTTTCAGCAAATATTTTTGTTATATTTTTTTACCACTAAACTAATTTTTACTTATTTATTTTGCTACAAAAATTGTGCTGATAAACGCATTTATAGCGTGGACGACAAACAGTTAGACAAGATGTAGATTTCGCAGCTTGTCTGGATATAGTGCAGACAACGGAAATGATAATTTAACAAAGAGACAAACTACACAATTTCTAGATTTAAATGTTCAGCAAACAAATTAACTAAAGTATAACTTCTCTACAAATTTTTTGAGTATTTTTTTCAGTTTTATTGATTTTAGCAAGTATGTTTTTTATTTGCAATCGACTAAGGCCGAGTTTTTAGGATGTCAGTTAATCTTGGTTTAATTAAACCGAAAACGAATTTTGTCGGCCATTTGTTAGTTTGCTAACAAAAATTTTACGGAACAAATTTTTCTCGTTCAGAATTTCGGCCTTTATTAAAACAAAACACAATAAATCACATTTCAAAAGCATTTCGGCATAAGTGTTAGCAAAACTTTTGCTGAGATTACTATTTTTTTTTTGTAAAATGCAGCAAACCCCTTTTGCTGAAATTACCAACTTTTTTGAAAGCACAATCTTACCAAAAAGCGTTTCTATTGTAGAAAATTGGGTAAATGAGAGCGTTGATGAGAGAATAATTTGTTTCTCTTTTTACTAGAAGTTACCCGTACTTTTTGTTCGGGTAAAATGGTAAAACTGTCACACAACTATACTCTCACAAAAGTTTGTCGGTAGAATCTACTGAAAGTGACAGTTAAAACAAAGGTATATGCAGTTAAAAAGGCGACAAAGGTATTTACCTTTAAAATAACTAAAACTTTTGTTATTTTTAACACTTGAAAAATAACTAACAAATGCGTTAAAAATAACTACCAATGTCGTAAAATTAACTGATAAATTTTTACTACAAAATTTCAAAACAACTGACCAAATCGGTAAAAACTACTGTATTTTACAGTCAATTCTTTTATTTTATAAAAGTTATATTTTAATAAAAAATATATTTTTTTCTTTTGATTACAAAAATATGTGTTATTACTTCAGCCTATTAAAAATTCGAAATTAAAATTCCAAACCGTTCTTCTTTTATCCATTGGAGATACAATACAAGTTTCTGATTTTTATTTGCAAACTAGAAATATATTAATAATAACAAATATAAACCAAACCACAATTTTTAAAATTAAAAAATTCAACGAAATTTTTTTTTTTTTAGTAACTACCAAAAATAACTGTTTATTGCAAAATTACTTTTTTGGTAGTTGTTTATTATGATATTAAAAATAACCGCTTTAAACAACCGTTACGAAATTACAGTACTTTTCGTTAGTTGTTTTCTTAAATAACCGTCATAAAAGTTGTTTTGCAATTTTCTATAGAAAAACAACTGTAATTTCTGTTAAAAACCACAACTACTGATTACTACACAAACAACTGTCATGTAGTAACTGTCAAACAATTTTGAGTGTAGCTGTTTATAAGTCAGCTGATTTAAATTTGTACACTCACAAAAGTTTATCAGTAGAATCTACTGAAAATGACAGTTAAAAAAAAGGTATATGCAGTTAAAAAGGCGACAATGGTACCCAGTCAGAAATCGCCAGTGGTACAAAAAATCAAGCACTGGCATACCACTGGGTAACAATGGTATTAAAAATAAATGACTGGCAGAACACTCATTTGGGACGCTTTGCCAGCGTTTGCGAAAAGCGTTTTACCAGTATTTTTTTACAAAAATTTCGGTGGTTTATAAAAAAAATCACTGTCAAAGAATTGGCTTAGAGTGATATGCCAATGTATGCAACCAGTGGTTATCCAGTGCTACCTAGCCAATGCTACCAGGCGTACAAAAATCAATTCACTGGAAAACCAATGATTTTATAAAAATGCTGACGCTTCGTTAAAAAATGTTTGTAGTCGGAAGGTTCCGAGTTCAAATCCGGTTGCAAGCAAAAAAATTTTTTTGGATTTTTTTTAATTTAAAATTTTTTTTGTTTCATTAAATTAATTATTTTGTTTGTGGGAAAGCTCCTTCAAGACCAAATTTCTTTTTGCACTCCAAACACTGGCATACTAGTTACTAAAAATTGTTTGCCAGTACTAGCATTTTGGCACAGCCAGTAGTTGTCCAGCTATTATCACTCATTTATGTGTTTAGCCATTAATATTATATGTCTCGTTAGTTCAGTGGGTAGAGCAATCGTCTGCCAATCTGACGGCCTGGGTTCAAATCACCGCAGGGTCAAAAAAATACATATGAACTTTTTTTTAATTTTATTTTGGAAAATATATTTCCAGACCACATATTTATTGGTTTTGCCAGCGTTTTGCCAACGTTTAAAAATGTTGTTCCTCCAGTGCTTTTCCGGCGCTTTTTGAACAGCCGGTCCTTTTGTCTAATGATGTTATCATTTTGGGAATGGGAAAGCACTTTTTGCCAATCTTAGTAGCTAGTGCTCTTTTTTAGTTATAATTTTATTTATAACTAAAATTATGTAAATAAATACCATTTAACTGTTGAAAAATAACTAACAAATGCATTAAAAATAACTACCAATGTCGTAAAATTAACTGATAAATTTACTACAAAAATTTTAAAATAACTGACAAAATCGGTAAAAAACTACTGTTTTTACAGTCAATTCTTTTTGTTTGTAAAAGTACATATATTTTAATAAAAAAAAATAATTTTTTTTTTCTTTCGATTACAAAAATATTTGCTATTACTTCAGCCTATTTAAAATTCGAATTGAAAATTCCAAACCGTTCTCCAGTTAGGGTGCTTACAGAGTGGCCGCTTGTTGCCGAGCCGAGCCGACTGACGCTTATTGCGAGAACTTGTTCATGCGAGAAACAAGTTTGGGTGTGCATAGTGGATGCGAGAATCAGCGCTGATATTTTATCTATTATTTGTGTTTTATGTATGTTTGTATGCATTTAGGTTTGTTGTTCATTCGTGTTTGTGAAAAAAAAATTTACTTATTAACGCATTTCTTCAATTATTCTTTAAATTTTTATTACATTTTTTTTGTAAATTTTGTTTATAAGTTTTTTTTTAAATTTTTTTATAATTGTTATAATTTTATTTAATTTTTATTATTTATTTGAATTTTTATTTTTTTAATTTTTATTTTATTAACATAACATAAACAATGTTTTCGGCGCTGAAATACGCTTTGGAACTGTTTTCTCGCATTCAATCAGCTTTGCGCTCTGACCAGCTCGGCGCCCACTATGACCTGTTCGCGCTTATTTGTACAATTTGTATAGTACCAGTTTTCTCGCATTGGTTCTCGCAATAAGCGGCAGTCGGCTCGGCAACAAGCGGCCACTCTGTACGCACCATTATGCATTGGAGATACAATACAAGTTTCTGATTTTTATTTGCAAACTAGAAATATATGAATACATAATAACAAATATAAACTAAACAGAATTGTTAAAATTCAAAAAAATTCAACGAAATTTTTTTGAATAACTACCAAACACAACTGTGTACTGTGAAATTACTGTTTTGATAGTTGTTTATTGTGATATTAAAAATACCTGCTTTAAACAACTGTTATCAAATTACAGTACTTTTGGTTAGTTATTTTCTTAAATAACCGTCATAAAAGTTGTTCTGCATTTTTCTATAGAAAAACAACTGTAATTTCTGCTAAAAACAACAACTACTTATTACTACACAAACAACTGTCATATATTTAGTAACTGTCAAATTTTTTTGAGTGTAAAAATAATTAAAACATTAACAAAATTTATTAACAATAATTAATAGCGTTATCAAATACCGTGTTCTAATATATTTTCTTTATTGCCTTCGATGTTTTATTCTTAAAAATAGCTTTTGTTTATAAGGGTGATAACCCAGTCAGAAATCGCCAGTGGTACAAAAAATCAAGCACTGGCATACCACTGGGTAACCACGGTGTTAAAAATAAATGACTGGCAGAATACTCATTTGGGACGCTTTGCCAGCGTTTGCAAAAAGCGTTTTGCCAGTATTTGTTTTACAAAAATTTCTGTGGTTTATAAAAAACAAACACTGGCAAAGAATTGGCTTAGAGTGATATGCCAAGGTTTGCAACCAGTGGTTATCCAGTGCTACCTAGCCAATGCTACCAGTGGTACAAAAATCAAATCACTGGTAGTCCAATGATTTTATAAAAATACTGACGCTTAGTTAAAAAGGGTTTGCAGTCAGAAGGTTCCGAGTTCAAATCCGGTTGCAAGCAAAATTTTTTTTTGTTTTATAAAATCAATTTTTTTGTTTGTGGGAAAGCTCCTTCAAGACCTACTTTTTTTTTGCTCTCCCAACGCTGGCATATTAGTTACAAAAAATTGTTTGCCAGTACTAGCATTTTAGCACAGCCAGTAGTTGTCCAGCTGTTATCACTCATTTATGTGTTTAGCCACCATGTATTATATGTGTCGTTAGCTCAGTGGGTAGTGAAAACGTCTGCCAATCTGACGGCCTGGGTTCAAATCACGGCAGGACCAAAAAAATACATATGAACTTTTTTTAAATTTTATTTTGTAAAAAATTTTTTTTTAATTTTGTATTTTTGATACTTTTAAATGATTTTCAAAAATATAAAATTTTTTAAAATCCAATCAGCGGTTGCGAAGTTAAAAAATAATATATAACATCCCAGTCAGAAAAATACAACGGGAAAGCGGTGGCAAAGCACTTAAACAGGTGGTACAAGTACTGGCAAAAAGTGCTTTCCCATTCCCAAAATGATAACATCATTAGACAAAAGGACCGGCTGTTCAAAAAGCGCCGGAAAAGCACTGGAGGAACAAAATGTTTAAACGTTGGCAAAACGCTGGCAAAAACAATAAATAGGTGGTCTGGAAATATATTTTCCAAAATAAAATTAAAAAAAAGTTCATATGTATTTTTTTTGGTACTGCCGTGATTTGAACCCAGGCCGTCAGATTGGCAGACTGAGCTAACGAGACATATAATATTTAATTGCTAAACACATAAATGAGTGATAATAGCTGGAAAACTACTGGCTGTGCCAAAATGCTAGTACTAGCAAACAATTTTTAGTAACTAGTATGCCAGTGTTGGGAGGGCAAAAAAAAAATTGGTCTTGAAGGAGCTTTCCCACAAACAAAAAAATTGATTTTATAAAACAAAAAAAATTTTAAATTAAAAAAAATCTAAAAAAAATTTTTTCCTTGCAACCGGATTTGAACTCGGAACCTTCCGACTACAAACATATTTTAACGAAGCATCAGCATTTTTATAAAATCATTGGTTTTCCAGTGAATTGATTTTTGTACGCCTGGTAGCATTGGCTAGGTAGCACTGGATAACCACTGGTTGCATACATTGGCATATCACTCTAAGCCAATTCTTTGCCAGTGGTTTTTTTTATAAACAACCGAAATTTTTGTAAAAAAAATACTGGTAAAACGCTTTTTGCAAACGCTGGCAAAGCGTCCCAAATGAGTGTTCTGCCAGTCATTTATTTTTAATACCGTGGTTACCCAGTGGTATGCCAGTGCAGGATTTTTTTGTACCACTGACGATTTCTGACTGGGATACCATTTCGCGAACAAAAAATTCTTAAATTGTGGGAAACAAATTTTATTTGTCGAACTAAGGTCAGTAATGACTCTAAATCAGTGGTGCCCACAAAGAGAAATGAGAATGTATTAGTTATGTTACAAAAAAATTAGAATGTATTGGTAACTATTGCACTGAACAAAATCACTTGGTTTTGTTTTTTGGATTGTTTTACTATTTATGTTCTTATGTGTTAAATTTGCGAAACTGCATTTGTTGGAAGTTTTGTAAAATGTATGTTTTTGAAAGTGCGAAAAGCGAAAGGAAAGAATGTTGAAACAATATGTATTTATCTTGGTGATATTAAGGCTTCTTATGGAAATTGATTCTTGGCATTCACTGTGATTTTATTTTGGTTCTTTTTTTTTTAATTTGTAATGCTTTATTTTATGTGATCTCATATACATATGTACTTATGAATTTTTTATATTACGATTTATTATATATTTTAATAATTAACTTTAATTTTATATAGAAGTTTGTTATTTCGTTAGTAGCTTTAATTAACCATATAAGGCCCTAAGGGCTCGGTTATGTAATTGAAGAATTAATAAAAAAAAAATTTTTAGCAATGAGCGAATGAAAAAAGAAATAAACACAAAAGCAATTAATAGGTAATAAAAAAGATATTCTTTAAGAAAATTGGTACATGAGTTATTTTCAATACCGTATTGGGTAAAAAAATGTAGACAAATAATGTTATAAATATTAATAAATTTAAAAACCAAAAAGAAAAAAAAACCAAAATAATTATTTTATATTTATTCTTATTAAATACAACAAAGTTAAAAAAATCTGCGTTGTAATTGGTTTTAATATAAAAAATTATAATTCAGAGATTTTTAAACTTTATAAACTTATATACAAGGTTGGTTACCGAAACGAATAACGGTAAGGGTAACGGTATCCAATTTAATTTGTTTAGGTAACGGTAAAGGTAACGGTATTTAAGACTGTTTCGGTAACGGTATACCGTTATCGAAACAGCAATACCGGTAGGTACCGGTATTATAAATTATGTTAAAAACATATAAAAACAAGTAAAAACTTAACATATATTCAATTTTGAGTGTTAAAAATGCAGATTATAAGCTTTAAATTCAATGCTGGGAGTTTTTATAAAATTGTTATCCATAAATTTTTTTGTAGAAAAAAAGACTGAAGATCATTACAAAAAAGTTAAAAAATTTGCATTTTTATATAAATTAATAAATACCGGTAAAATACCGGTAAATACCCATAAAAATAACGGTATCGGTAACGATAACGGTAATTGTAAAATTTTTAGAGGTATTGGTAGCGGTAACGGTATTCAATTTGAAAAGGTATTTTAGCGATAACGGATTATAACGATAACGGTAACCAACCTTGCTTATATATACATATATTTTAATTTCATAGGTTGTTCTAAAATATTTGCAGTGTGCTTATTTCATCAAACAAAGCGACATCAACCTACTCTGTTGAATGTCGGCCTGCAACTAATGTTTTTTTTTTTGTTGTTTTTTACGTTCTCTGTTTCGTTGGCGTTCGTGTTATGTACGTGTAAAAAGCCGATTAATCTTCTTCGTTCTAACAAGAGTTTGGGCTTCACTGCTCTAAATATCGATTAAAACCAATTAGATGCAGAATTAATCGTTTTTCGTTACAGCAGTTTAGAGTAAAATAACTGATAATGTTCTTTGATTCGAAGGTAAATTGTTCGTTGACTCATCTTTTGAACCATATTTATCAGTTGAATAACAGCTGTTTGTGGTTATTTTTAAATATTTTAAACATTTACCTACATTTTTTTTTAGTGCAATCTGATGTAAACAATTTTGGTTACGGAGTTTACATTTGGTTACTTTTTTCATTTTCTCTCAGAAGCGCTTTGTCAGAATTTTCTTTCCGAAACAACTTCGTATGATGCCTACCAAATCATCATACCAAATCTGCCATTGTTTTTTTTTACTCGTTAAACAGTTTGGTGTAAAAATTAGGAACGGAGTTTACAACATTTTTTCAAATCTTATTAAAGACATACAGTTGTGGTCACGAATTTAAGTCAATTCAAGTTTTTTTCTAATTTTCTTGTTGTTGCCTTTATTTTTAATGATCAAAATAGTGGCTAAATTCGCCACGAAAGGCAAGGAGATGGTTCAGAAAATTGTACAGAATTTTAACGTAATGTTTGTTTTTTTCATTTTGTCACTTGTTTTAAGTGGGCGTGGCTTTTAACGAAAAATTAGCGATATAAACCTCTTATCAAATTACATAGTAAAATTTAGGCAGTACTGATCGGTTCCATACAAACTGTATATTTTTGGACATCCTATAAAATTTCCCTAAGTCTTGCATTATTTTTATCTACAAATAGTCGCCAGACTTAAAAGTGCAGCACTTTAAACGTGACCAAATTTTTCTTTGTTTTTAGCGATTTTTAATAAAGTTAACAGCACTGAAATTTTCCCGGGAAATATTTTTGAACAAAATTGTTAATGAAACCACCTATATAAGTAATTTTTGTTAAAAAAAAAAACACTATTTCAGTACAAATTCAGTCTGTGTAGTGAGAATTCAAAGTAAAAATATCAGAATGTTGAACATTTGATTTCACATAAATTACTCTAACCACTGCCAAATGAATTGCATGATTCCAGCAGAAAGCACTCACTACCCAGCAAAATAATGGTAATGACACCTCATTACTATCTGCATTACCAAAAATGATACATCATTACCTTTTGCATTATTTTAAAATATAAAATAATGACTTCCTAATAACGGCCTATTGTTTTCATTATTTCTAAATATAAAATAATGATTTACTCGCAATAGTTTAAATAAGTACTTTTTACACAGTTAAATTTTATACATTTTTATTTATTATATGTTTTATGTTCAAATTTTTATGACGAGTCCTAAAATTACACACCAGAGAAAACTTCAATTTTTCTGAATGTATTTCCTTAAGCTAAGAGTATTTGCTTAACTCCTTATTTTTAAGAATCAAGTAAGCAATCGGATAACCACTTATAAATCAACTTTTTGTAAACATGCGTGTAACCACTTATTATTCAAAATTTCATAACTACTTATTTCTCAATTTTTCGTAAGCGAGTAGGTAAGCGTGACTACTTATAAAAACGACCACGCCAAACAAAAATAATGAGTTTAGACGCCAAAAAATAAGTTGTGCGGAGCTATGAATTTCTATTATATAACCACTTATTTGGTAATGAAAGATTTTGCTGGGTACTGGACTGTCGGACACAAACAGTTTCATCACATTTGGCCCATTAGATATGGTGGCCACAATGTTATTTTCTAAAGACAAATAAAACTCTTCTAGTCTTAATTCTACAATTCTTCTTATTTCATCAGCATTACATCTCTCTGATATATAAACCAACCCCAGGTTATAAAATTAATTATTTCCAAAATGTTGGTTTTTTAATTTTTATTCAAAAAAATAAAGATTGTTTTTTCGACCTTTTTATTGATTAATTAGAAATTTATTAATTCAGTTCGAGGCCAATTTCCTTATTATGAATTAACATAATAAGTACTTTTTTTCAAAAACTGCTATTTTTTGCTTTCAAAAACCTCTAACACTTTCAGGAATGAAAAGACGATCGTTTCGGGGATTTTCCAAGTCCCCTTCTTCAGTTTTCTTTAGAAAGTGGTGGCAATAGTGCAATGCAAATTGAAACATCAAAATTTCATATTAAACGTAGTATACTACATCAGCAAACCTTTTGCTGAAATGACCAACTTTTTTGTAAGCACCCTCCTGACTAAAAATTTGCTGACACAGCAACATTTTTTGCTGACTTTACTGACTTTTTTTTAGTGTATGTTCAAATATCTCTTTTGTGATATTCTTATCCATTCATCTAAGATTATAGTAAATCTCCTATTGTTAGAAATATTGCCCGATATCTTCTTTTATCATGATCTTTTACATGATTGTAGTAATTAAATATAATGTACTTTACATCGGTTTCATTTTTTGGCAAAGCCAGGTTTTCATTACAACAACTTTCTCGAATAAACGAAGATCTAGTTATGGTGCGGATTTACATTCCGTCGACTTTCAGGAATTGTTTGCCCTACCATAAAACGTTTAATGCCTATTCAGCTTACACTTTTTTCTTCCGGTACTTTGCTAATTTTAGCTGGAACGTTATTCTTGTTATTGTTTTCTTCAAGAGAAGTTGCATGACCATCAATTTTTTTTTTTATCCAAATTTAGATATCGGATAACCAAATTTAGATACCTCCGTTAACCATTAGTCTTTTAGGGCAAATATTGCACTGCGCTGCATTGTCCTTTTTTGAGAAGTATTTCCATACTCCTGACATCTTATTCTTTAATATAAATATATATATATTAGTTTGAAAGCAGGTGTATTAAAATAAAGTAAACTTACTTGAAAATATCACATTTATTAATGAAAACGTTAATTATAAAATTATTGGCCCTTAATATAAAGGAGTATTTTAAATTTAAAGTCGACTTTATTTTTAATCATACGGTTTTGTTCATTGTGTATGAAAACCTTACAAAAATATTTATATTTTCAAACATTTTGATTGGTTGAAAATAAATTAACCAATCAGAATGCTCCAAAAATAAACCAAGTCAAGGTATACTGCCACCCAACATTTTAACTAAAATATACATTTGAAAAATTTAGATAGTAAGGGCGATTATTTGTAAGAAACAAAACTTTTTTTCATATTTCTTTTAAACATTTTACCAAGTTTTTAGGTTTTACTACTTAAATTTTAAATAAGTTATGCGAAAAATCTTTTTTAGTTCAAATGCTCCTAATTACTTGGCAAAGATTTTTTTTGTGTGTCAAATAGATTCCCTTTTAAAAGATTTTAACAATGACATTTTTGTTTTGGTATTTAAAATGTTTTTCATGACTAAAATTAAAAATTCCTATTCCAAACAAAAACAATTTAAAAAATTTTATATTTTTCAAATTTCCCGTTTTCCCGGAAAAAAATATATTATTTTCCCGGGAATTCCCGAACACCAAACTCCAGTACTTACACGATTTTCTAAAGGGTAAGTATTTTTGGGGATTTCTGTTTTTGTCTTTTTTTTTTGTATATTTTGTATTTCGTCTTAATTTAAAATATATATTTTTTCTGATGTACATTATTTTGTTAAACTACTTTTTAAAGTTGGCAATAATAGAAATTTTAAAGAAATGACAGCCATATTATAACCAGGCCGATTTAAATGACTGAACGGTTATTAAACAGACTAGTCTGCACATTCGTTAATCGTGTTTTAACATTAATTTTATGACTCGTGGAGACGTCAAGTAAACCAAAAAAGGGTTTGTAGACCACTTTAAGTATGGTGCCTTGTACAAAGCATGCAAAGTTTACCACACTCTCAATGAAGGACTTTTAATTTTTTTGTGTGCCGTGATTTAACTATTTTTTTATGATTTATTGAAAAAAAAAGCTTACAGCAAAAAAATGACTTTTTAGTAAAAATCCCATTTATTGCAAATATGCGTTTTTTTTTTCAAATCAAGAGTAGCCAAATTTTAGAAATATTCATTACATTTTGTGGTGTAATGGTTAGCGCGTTGGACTATTACACGTTAGGTTGCGGGTTCGATCCCCAACCAATGCAACATCAATTTATGAAAAATACTAATATGTATGAGTTTTTTCTCCCTCATATATCGCAGCGTCCTCCTTCAGTGTTCCCATAGCACTTTACCCCACCGAAGTAACAGGGCTATGAACTAAAAAGCTGCAACAAAGTTCGCCAACTCTTCACCAGATGGCGCGCAACAACTGTTCTAATATTCGATATCTCGCGAAATTACAGTATTGCCATATTTGAAGCCCTACATCTTTCACCACCTTTCACTTCTTCTCTATCCCCTTTCCAAAGGAAGCAACACGTTAATTAATAGCAAGAATGTCTTAAGTTTTGCTTCTCTTTAAAAAAAATTGTATTCCGTGAATGAATATTAAAGAAAATATAAATGCTGAAACTTATACTCAATTTAGACTGACCAAAAACCAGGTGGTTTTTGTACAAAACTAAATTACAAAAGCCAATTCATTTACACTGAATTTGTAGTTTTTCTTTGTCACATCACTTTTTTATTAAACACTTTTCTTTATGTTTTTATGGTTAAATTAAATTAAAAAAATTATGAACACATTCAAAAATGTATAACAACACACAATTTTAAACTAAAACTGAAATATTTAAAAAAAAATTAAAAAATATATTTTTGACACTTGCTTTAATTCTATATTCGTTGTAACAGGGTGTATCGAAAATTAGTCATAAAAGAAATCGGGTGTATCAAAAATACAAATTTCAGATATTTTTACTTGGTTTTTGGCAAAAACCGGGTAGAATCTGGTTTTCAGTTTGTATGAAAATTGTATGGAAAAACTAAATTAATTTTATAGTTTCCGGCTCAAAACCTAAAAATTACCAAAAACTACTAGTTTTTGCCCAGTCTAAATATACTATTACACACCTTTTGTAATTTTTCATTTTTCGAAAAAAGACAATCGCGAATCAAATCGGGATTTTTTAGAAATTCTAGAAAATAAAAACGGCAGTCTTTAAGTGGGTACATAGAGTTCCATGTTAAAAAATATAATTAAAACAGAAATCCAAAGGTCAGATTTTGTCGTGGAATGGTTGATATATATTTTTTTCATAGTAAAAATAAATTTGATAAGTTTTTTCTAAACAAACTAAAATAATGCATACTTAATCGGACTGATTGTGTTCATTTTAATGTTTTTATAATAGTTTAAGGGGGTTATTTTGTAAAACGCAACGCCTGGCGTTGCGTTGTTTTCCATACAAATTGTTTTTGTAACAATAACAATTTACACACAAATCAACGCAACGCAAGGCGTTGCGTTTTACAAACTAACCCACTAAGACTATATTAAGAGTTTCTTGAATTGATTGATTGAAAATCATTATCTCTAATATTAAGAAATAAAATTAATTTTCAGTAAAAATGGGTTTTTATATCAAATTCGTATTAAAAAAAATATTGGGGAAATATTTGGGGATATCGAAATTTGTTTTGGGAATTTTTGGGGATTTAAACTTGTCAAATGGGGATATGAGCACAAAATTTTCTGGCAACGCTGGTCACTTTGCAAAAACCACTTCACCCACCAAATTCATTTTCTAAATCAATATAGAAAAAAGAAATTTTTTTGACAAGTTATTTAATTTTATATCATAACCCAGCAAAACCTTGGTGATATATGGGTATTACTATGCATATTACCTGGTAATATATCAAACCGCTTACCCTTGCATTAATTTGGACCCTTACACCTTGCCCTTGCATTACTTGTAATACCAAATTCATACGTTTGGATATTTTATTGGTACATATAAATAAACCGTTGTTCTAGAAAATTTTATAAATTCTGCAATATATTCTAAAAACACAAAATAAAACTGTAAAAAATGCTAAAAATATGCTAAATTTTTTTGTAAAAATGCTGAAATAAAATGCTATATGCTAGATAAATTTTTTTCATGCTAAATGATTTAAAAATGCTAAATCTAGCATTAAATATGCTAAATTGGCAACACCGTTGACAGCAAACACGCTGAACCAACCCTATACAAAGAAGGAGACTTGATGGTAATCGAAAACGAAGTCGCAGCAACTAGTGAATCCAGAACTCTGGAACCCAAGTACAAAGGTTCCTATATTATTGCTCGTGAGCTTGGAAGAGACCGGTATCTTATTGAGGATGTTCCCGGAATGCAAATATCATCAAGGAAATTCTGTTCCGTGTTCGCCTCTGGTAAAATTAAACCGTGGTGCCGAAGTTCGCCTGAATTAGATATTGAAACCGAAGATGATATCGATGGAATCGAGGACGATCCCAGGTCAGGTTTGGCCGAACTTACACATATTTTTGCTGGGTTTGTACGATTTTCATAATTTATCCCATTTTAACCCTGCAATGGTCTGGGAGAACTGCAATTACTTGAATATTTTCCAACCGATTTTAGACTTTTATACCTTGGTAGAAAGGTAATTTAGTCTAGAAAAAAATTACGGTTTGGTGCTGTTTATGGGCCGGCGTCGTCATTGGGCCGTACTTCTTCCGTGATGATCAAGACCGGCACGTTACTGTGAATGGGAATCGCTACCATTCAATGATAACCGAATATTTTTGGCCCCAATTGGATGATATGGACTTGGAGGACATGTGGTTCCAACAGGACGGCGCCACAAGCCATACAGCGAATGTCGCAATCAATTTATTGCAAACCAAATTTGGAGAACGTGTTATCTCACGAAATGGTCCAGTCGATTGGCCGCCTCGGTTGTGCGATTTGACGCCGTTGGACTATTTCCTGTGGGGCTACGTCTAATCTATGGTCTATGCCAACAAGCCAGCGACGATTGATGAACTTCGTACGAATATCGGCCGATTTATGCTTGAAAACCGTCGAAAATTGGGTTCAGCGTCTGGACTTCTGCAAGCGTGCCCGTGGTGGCCATGCAAAAGAGATCGATTTCCATACATAATGGCATCGAACGTACTTTCACAGTTGAAAAACCCACACAAATTGCCTGCACTTGTACGTAAAAACCATAAGTCAGTGTGGCAACATTTGTGAAAAAGGTGACAAAGAGGAGATAAGAAGATAAACAAAAAACCTAAAGTAGAATGTTTGTATGTCTTCTGAGAGTAAATTATCATATAGAGACAATCTGACAATAAAATATAAACAATAATACAATTTAATGGAAAAAATCACTGATGAAGCCTGTCCATAAAAAAAGGCAGAAACTAGATCTAGTCTGATTTGCAAATTAATAATGTGTCTATAACTTTGAAAAAAATGTTTATTCTTCTTTTAAACCTCAAACCTACTTAATTAAAATTAATAAAAATGCATATTAATTACAATATTAATTCCGTTTGGTCTATATGACGCGTTTGAAAAAAAACAACACTTTACTAGAAAAACACTTTTTATTCAAACCAAACAGCTCAAAAAATCTTTTGAAAAATAGATTTCACAGTTTTTTGAGGAAATTTTATTTATATAAATTTTATTAAAATTTCAGAAACTTTGTAATTTCCTACTTGATCTCAACAAATTTATGGCAATTTAAAACAAAACTTTGAATTTATTTAAAAAAATTTTTTTTTGTTTCGTAAAATGGATCTTTATTTGTTTTTTGTTTCTTATGCCTTATTCAGTAAAATTTTTATTCTTAGCTACTTTTTAACAATTTGATTTTGTATGTTCCGTATCTGTTCCTGAATTGTAACTCAACCATTCAAGATCATCGAAGAACATTTATTATATGAACATTTTGTGAGCATTATTGGATGGTCTTACCAAAAATAATGCTGTATCATAGTTCAAAAGATATTATGATTATATATAAAATCCATGCGAGCAAAACTTACCAGCATCAGCAAATATATTATAAATATTTACAACATCTGGTTGATTGGTAGACCAAATCACATGCATATTAGCTAAGGTACCCAAAACCATAGGTGATAAATCAGGAAGACCTAAAACGAAAATATTAATATTTAATAGTTTTTTATAAGATACAATTTGCAAGCAATTTACCCCATATGGAAGCTGGCATGACAGCTCCACTACGTATTCTAGCTAGAGGTGTTTTTATTTGTATATTGACCAACGGCACTACATGAACCTCAACGGTGTCCTCAGATATAATAACATCTTTGCCATCGATAGGATTTATCATAATACATTTGCCAGTAATTTTTGTTTCGCCCAATTTATAAGCAGTCACTATAGCAGATTCCATATCTAAAATAAACGAAAAATTGGTGTTTAGAATACGCAAATAAACAATTTATAGTTGGACTTACTTATTACTTTCTTATCGTGAACATGATAAACAATATTAACATCCGGTTGTGGTCCTCCATGATAATATATTTGAACACTTGACCCAACAACTAAAGTTGAGTTACGGGGATATAAACGTAAAGGAGGAAACACCTAAAATTTATAATGAAATTTAGTAAATTAAGATTAACTTCTAGTACAGAAAGCAGTAGTAACTCAAAACTATAATAAAATGTTTCCGTTATTGCAAAAATAAAATATTCATTTGCCGCTTTGAATGTACTTACTTGGACATTAATGGGTTCACTGGAGATCAATAAATCACCGCTGCCGGCACTGAATATTATTTTAGTTTCACCCAAGTTATTGCCAGTTATTATGTATCTAGAACAGAAAATGTATAAAGATCAAAATAATAAAAAATATTTTCATAGACTAAGATTGAATTAATAAACAAAACTACAAATTGCACAGAATTTCAAATAGTGTGTTTGATGATATTACCAAGAAATTGTAATAAATGTAGAACTTCTAAAGTACTGACCGGATCGGTTAAAATAACCCTTTAGAAAAGTGTGTAAGTCCACACAATGTAATCGATTTCGTGTACTTCACATTGTGCGTCCTTACGAAATGGGATACTTGTGTATAACAATTGTAAATACCCAGTGTAGAAAATCATTACCAGATATGTGGTTATGTAACTACCCAGTCAGAAATCGCCAGTGGTACAAAAAATCAAGCACTGGCATACCACTGGGTAACCACGGTATTAAAAATAAATGACTGGCAGAACACTCATTTGGGACGCTTTGCCAGCGTTTGCGAAAAGCGTTTTACCAGTATTTGTTTTACAAAAATTTCGATGGTTTATAAAAAAACCACTGGCAAAGAATTGGCTTAGAGTGATATGCCAAGGTTTGCAACCAGTGGTTATCCAGTGCTACCTAGCCAATGCTACCAGGCGTACAAAAATCAATTCACTGGAAAACCAATGATTTTATAAAAATGCTGAAGCTTCGTTAAAAAATGTTTGTAGTCGGAAGGTTCCGAGTTCAAATCCGGTTGCAAGCAAAAAAATTTTTTTGGATTTTTTTTAATTTAAAATTTGTTTTGTTTTATAAAATCAATTTTTTTGTTTGTGGGAAAGCTCCTTCAAGGCCAACTTTTTTTTTTGCCCTCCCAACACTGGCATACTAGTTACTAAAAATTGTTTGCCAGTACTAGCATTTTGGCACAGCCAGTAGTTGTCCAGCTATTATCACTCATTTATGTGTTTAGCCATTAAATATTATATGTCTCGTTAGCTCAGTGGGTAGAGCAATCGTCTGCCAATCTGACGGCCTGGGTTCAAATCACGGCAGTACCAAAAAAAATACATATGAACTTTTTTTAAATTTTATTTTGGAAAATATATTTCCAGACCACCTATTTATTGGTTTAGCCAGTGTTTTGCCTACGTTTAAAAATTTTGATCCTCCAGTGCTTTTTAGGCGCTTTTTGAACAGCCGGTCCTTTTGTCTAATGATGTTATCATTTTGGGAATGGGAAAGCACTTTTTGCCAGTACTTGTACCACCTGTTAAAGTGCTTTGCCACCGCTTTCCCGTTTGTATTTTTCTGACTGGGTACATACTTGGTAATGGTAACTACCCAGTCAGAAATCGCCAGTGGTACAAAAAATCAAGCACTGGCATACCACTGGGTAACCATGGTATTAAAAATAAATGACTGGCAGAACACTCATTTGGGACGCTTTGCCAGCGTTTGCGAAAAGCGTTTTACCAGTATTTTTTTTACAAAAATTTCGGTGGTTTATAAAAAAAAACACTGGCAAAGAATTGGCTTAGAGTGATATGCCAAGGTTTGCAACCAGTGGTTATCCAGTGCTACCTAGCCAATGCTACCAGGCGTACAAAAATCAATTCACTGGAAAACCAATGATTTTATAAAAATTCTGACGCTTCGTTAAAAAATGTTTGTAGTCGGAAGGTTCCGAGTTCAAATCCGGTTGCAAGCAAAAAATTTTTTTGGGATTTTTTTTAATTTAAAATTTTTTTTGTTTTATAAAATCAATTTTTTTGTTTGTGGGAAAGCTCCTTCAAGACCAACTTTTTTTTTGCCCTCCAAACACTGGCATACTAGTTACTAAAAATTGTTTGCCAGTACTAACATTTTGGCACAGCCAGTAGTTGTCCAGCATTATCACTCATTTATGTGTTTAGCCATTAATATTATATGTCTCGTTAGTTCAGTGGGTAGAGCAATCGTCTGCCAATCTGACGGCCTGGGTTCAAATCACGGCAGGGTCAAAAAAATACATATGAATTTTTTTTTAATTTTATTTTGGAAAATATATTTCCAGACCACCTATTTATTGGTTTTGCCAGCGTTTTGCCAACGTTTAAAAATTTTCTTCCTCCAGTGCTTTTCCGGCGCTTTTTGAACATCCGGTCCTTTTGTCTAATGATGTTATCATTTTGGGAATGGGAAAGCACTTTTTGCCAATACTTGTACCACCTGTTAAAGTGCTTTGCCACCGCTTTCCCGTTTGTATTTTTCTGACTGGGTAGTTACTTTTGTTATTACATTTCTTATTACCTTTATATGGCGATGTCGCGAAAAATAGTTATGGTTACACATCAGCATACGAAAAATCAAAAAATATATCGTTACCTATGTGCTTACCAGTACTGACAAAAATAATGAGTCTAAAAATAGATTTTCAAAAAAATAAATTATATAAAAAAAATATTTTTTATTGTATTTTTTTTTAAATAAAATTTCCTGG
This sequence comes from Leucophora obtusa, assembly GCA_949987735.1. NCBI lineage: Eukaryota > Metazoa > Arthropoda > Insecta > Diptera > Anthomyiidae > Leucophora > Leucophora obtusa. The sequence goes on along the minus strand of OX465299.1, from coordinate 105,138,762 downwards.
TGCGGGAATCGAACCTGGGTCTACAGATTGACAGTCAATAGCTCTACCATCTGAGCTATATCGACATGTAATATTTAATAGATAAAAACATAATTGACCTGCTGCACACAAGTAAGCTTACTCGCCAACATACAAAAAATCAAAAAATATGTGGTTACATGTATCCTTACCAGTGTTTAAAAAATATTGAGTCTAAAAATAGATGTCAAAAAATTTTAAAAAAAATCGGGAAAATTATTTTCTATTTGAAATAATGATAAAAATAAGTCATTATCAGTAACTCATTACTATGTTTTAAAATAATGTAGAAGGTATGTGGGTGTCATTACTGGTAGTCCAAAAAATAATGATATGTCATTACCGTTTGTTTCTACACTGGGTATATGAAACTAAAAATATTTTAAAATTTTCAAATATTTGAAATTTTTTAAAAACTTTGTCTAACTTACACGCCACTATACTTGTGTGTACTTACGAAGTATATTGGCTTGTGGGACATTACAATGCGGCCATACCCTGGGTAAAGTAAGCCAGCTTGTGTGTACGGTTTGAAAGTACTCGGAGATACTTGTGTGTACTTACTAGAATCCCCGAGTGCTTTCAAACTCTACAAACAAGCTGGCTTACTTTACCCAGCGTATGGCCGCATTGTAATGGCCCTCAAGCCAATATACTTCGTAAGTACACACAAGTATAGTGGCGTGTAAGTTAGACAAAGTTTTTAAAAAATTTCAAATATTTTTAATTTCATATACAATTGTTATACACAAGTATCCCATATTGTAATTACGCACAATGTGAAGTACACGAAATCGATTACATTCTGCGGACTTACACGTTTTTCTAAACGGAAGTTACATGTACTTATATATATTTGAAAAATAATCACAGGTAATTAATTAAATAAGTGCCGATTTAGTATTTTTTATTTTAGTATTATATTTATTAATTTGTTGTGAAAATATTCATAACTACCATACAGGTAGAAATTGCCGACGTTACAACAAATATTGTACTCGGAGAGCACTGTATTTTACGAAATGCCGGTACTAGTTAAAACGTGCTTTGCCAGTATTGTTTTTGAAAATGAACGAGCTTTTTTTAATTTATTAAAATTAACAATTTTATAAATTTTACGTATTTTTAGATATACAGCTATGGACATATAAATGGCACATTTTACCATGAATTCTTTCTTATGCTACTATATTGCAAATACTATTAACAACCAACAAGTTTTTGTTTTTTCCAAATGTTTATTATGTACATTTAATATTGCTATAAACTTTAATTGAAATTCATTAATGTAAATAAAAACTTATCATTATGGAAAAAAACCCCATTGAAATGAGCTGGACACATAAATGGCACAATCTTAAAAAAAGAGAAGAAATGGTTTTAATATTGCATTTGTTAAATTTTTTGGTATGTACAAATATTTTACCGTTAATATTTAGTGCTGTGGCCTTTGTTTCTGATGACAGCTTCGCACCTGCGACCCATACTTTCCACTAGTTTTTGGCATTTTGTTGTGGGGATGGCGTGCCAAGCTTCCTGTGCGGCCTACCACAGTTCGTCCATATTTTTGTAATTTTTCTTGGCGATTTCAACATTGACTTCATTCCACAGGTTCTCTATTGGATTTAAGTCAGGGCTCTGGGCTGGCCAATCCAAAACATCAATCTTCTCCGCACAAAACCATTTTTTTTACTAGTTTGGAGGAGTGTTTGGGGTCATTCTCTTGCATGAATTTCCATTTTATTGGCATGGAGTTGAAGGCATATGGCTCCATATGGTTTTTTAAAATATCTTAATACTGAAACTTGTCCATTTTTCCATTGATTTTTATAAGCGGACCTACGCCATGCCAAGAAAATGCACCCCAAACCATAATACTGCCACCTCCATGTTTTACCGTCTTCTGAGTGAACCGAGGATTAAACTCTTGGCCTTCAGCACGACGAACAAAGATTCTGCCATCTGGTCCTATCCTGTTAATTTTTGTTTCATCACTCCATAACACGTTTTTCCAAAAACAAATGGGATTTTCCTTATGGGTTCTGGCGAAGGTTAGTCGTTTTGAAATATTTGTTTTTGAGAGCAGGGGCTTTTTTGGAAATGCGACCAAACAAATTTGATTCGTTAAGTCTTCTTCTGACAAGTCTGCTTGATATTTCCATTTTAAAATTTTCATTAAGATCCGATGCTATCTGCCTTGATGACTTGAATGGATCAATTTTCACCATTCGTACTATAGCTGCATCCGTACGCTCATCTGTTTTTGGTGGCCTTGGCTTTCGAATTTTACCCTTAGTCAATATATCGGGATCCTCAACACAAGAATTAATTGCATTGTAGACTTTTTACGAGAAATTTGCATTATCTCAGCAATTTCCGCTACTTTTTTCCATCTTCATACATTTTCCATATGATCCGCCTTTCCTCACCTGTGGTATGTTTTCCTGATCCCATTTTAAAAATTTTTTAACTTTTTATATTTATTTATGAACTACGAAAAATATTTATTGCTTTAAATTAAATCTACACGAATACTGCCTATTTTAAGTAAATTGTGCCATTAATATGTCCACTTTAAATCAGCATTGTTAACGCAAAAATGATAACGGTAAATAATAAGCAAAACATTACGGAACATTTGAGCACTATTAAGACAAACATTTTTTTCAACAATAATCAGAGAGATAAAACTTGTTTCTATACCCGTAGATGAACGGCTTGCTGCAATTCGCATTAAGGCTAAATTTTTCAACATTAGCCTGATCTGTACACACGCGCCGAGCGAAGATAAAGACGAAGGGGTTAAAAACAGATTTTATGATCGGCTTGACGAACTCTACGATGGCTGCCCGAAACACGACATTAAAATTGTACTTGGCGATTTGAATGCCAAAATAGGGAACGTCTTTGGCCCTACAGTCGGTAAATTTAAACTCCATGATAACACCTCGGACAACGGTGTGAGACTAATCGACTTCGCAGCGGCTCGAAACATGGGGATAAGTAGTACTAGATTTCAACATCTTAATATCCACAAACCTACTTGGCTACCCACACTAGAAACCAAATTGATCACGTTGATAGATGGAAGACACGCATCTAGTGCAAACATCGATTCGGACCACTATCTTGTTGCAGCAAAAGTCCAAACACGCCTCAGTAAGTCGAAAACTGTCCGCGCTGACATAAAAAGAAAACTAGAATTCACAAAGCTGGAATCACAACAGATAGCTAGCAGCTATTCCGCTCGACTCTCCGAAATGCTTCAAGAAAACTCTTTACGTCCTACTATAGGCGAGCAATGGACACATATGTCCCACTCAATTCGCGCTACTGCCGAAGAGGTACTCGGCTACGATCGGCCTCGGAGGAACCAGTGGTACGTCCAGGAGTGCCGCGACGCCACTGCAGAGAAAAATGCTGCATATCGAGGAACCCTGCAGCCAACTGCTACGCAAGACCAAAAGAATGCTGCGACCCAGTTGTACAGAAAGGATGAGGGATGCCTGTTCAGACGCAAAAAACAATAGCTGTATTTTCGTTCATACCTATCAACGTTAAGTATTTATAGAAAATCTACGTTAAACGGATTGGAGTATCAAATTTTTTTAAATAGTGAGTGTTTATGATAGTTCCAGTATAATCGAACGTACGTCAGTAAAACTTTTTAGGTAGTAACGCGAAGAAGTTACGCTAGGTGTGAAAATGTATAAACGTTGAGTTTTCAACGTTCATAATTATCCACGTTGTAAGTTAACGTGCATACGAAAAGTAATATGTTAGTTTTCGTCTAAAAAACGTTTTTATGCACTTTGTGCTTTTTTAAAAGTTAACGGATATAGTTAAGTCGAAAATACAGCTAATAACAAGGCGTGAGTGTGAAGAAATTGAGATACACTACGACAGGAATGAAACCCGGAAATTATTTTAAAAAATAAATCGTCAAACTGAAGGATTTAAATGTGGAGCGTCTTCCTGTAGAGATGCCAATGGGAATCTAGTGACTGATGCACAAGGCACACTGAGGCTGTGGAAGGAGCATTTTTACAAGCTTTTAGCAGGAGAAAAGTCAACAATTCCGCAAATGAAAATTATGCACCTCAAACGCTATTCAACGACGGCGGCATCAACATACCGCCGCCCGACTATATTGAGGTACAAACAGCTATAGCCCGGCTAAAGAACAATAAAGCCGCTGCAGGCTGGTCTAGCGCTCTAAGGTGGGCGGCCAAAACTCATTTACTCACGAATAACGATTCAAATATAACTTTTTGAGTGTTATAAAACAAGTTTCAACTGAAATTGATTAAATTTATAAATTAAAACCATTTTTATACACCAAAAAAATTCCGTAGTTGATTATAACGAATATGAATGGATTTAGTTGGTCCTAACTAAAATTTTTAAATGTTAGGAATTCAAACAGGAATGTGGCTACTTACAACAATGTGTTAGTTAAAATTAAAACATATTTAAAATTCTTGAATACCTACTATTTCCAATTAATTAATGGTTAAATAATCACAGATCTTTTTTTTATTGTTTTTTTTTGCAAATAGGAAATCCATAACATTCCTATATATAGTGTTAATTTTTGATTTTTGAAGTATTTGATTTTTGAACTCCAGAAAATGAAAAACATTAAATTTAGCATTACATTTTTATGCATTATTCTTTAAATTTAAAACACTTCATTAATTTGATTACTTTCCGCATAAGTAACTCATCATTTACCATTTAGTTATCTTTATATCGATGTGTCTTCTTTTATAGATTTTACTGTTCTGTATTACCTAACACATATAATATTTCTTAATATTAAATCATGTACAAATTTCGGAAATAATTACCCAGCCAGCAAAATTTGGATACTTTTTTGAGGGTTCTTATTCTATGATTCAAAACTAATTCAAATAAAACACATTTTTTTGACATTTTAAAATTTTTTGTCGAAAATTGCTCATATTTTGGACGAAAATATGAGCCTTCTAAAATGAATCATAAAAGACACAAAAATTTGAGCCAAATTATTAAATCCCAAAGTTGGTTCAGAAATGAATCAGAAGTGTAAACAAATTGAAATATTTTGTGAACAATTCAAAAAAGGCTCAAAAAATTTATTAATTTTTGAGCCTATCGAATTTTTTTAAAGCCCAAATTAGTTTGGAAGTATCGTAAAAAAAGTAACGTATCATTCTCATAATGAATAAAAGGAGTATAAAAAATAAAAATATTGTGTTTTTTATCTTTTTCTTGTGCATAGAATTAAATGTCAAGTAATAAAATAGAAAATTTCTAATTTCAACAGAAATTTTTTACGATTTTACTTGACAACAGTTTCAATGCATAGAAAAAAGATAAAAATATATTTCTATATTATTTTAACACATTGAATTGATTACAGATACGTTTTTTTACTTTACGATTAGACTAATGAAGCCTTAAATCTTTTTTTGATTCGTTTTTGAATCAAAAAAGAAGGTTATTTTGGATGAACGACTTTCATACAAGACTTTGTGCTTGTTTGCTGGCTGGGTAAACAATTTTAAATGTGTTTTAAGTAGGGCATACACGTTCAATATTATGGATCAAGTTTTGATTGTTTACAAATTAATTGAAGGTCTGTACCCTATATTGAATGTTTATCAATTAAATTGAAAAATTCAAAATGTTTTGGATTTTTGGTTTTCAATTTCATATTATTGAAAATGTGTGGCCAATATTGAAATGTTAGTTTTTTTTTAAATTTGTTTTTTGTTGTTGAAAAATAAATAAATAAAATTAAAAAAGCATATAAATTATTGCAAAATAAAAACATAATCACTTTAAACGTGGCTTTATTTTAAAATCTGCAAACTTTTGCAATATTTCATAGGATGGAAAATATTGATCAATTTAATTTTAACTTATATTTTTCTAATAACATTGAAAGTGTGTGCGAAAAGATCAATAAAATTTAAATAAATTGTATTGACCGTGTGTGCACGGCTTTAACATAAATAATCGGTGTGTTCGTTTACTCGAAATTCTGACTACTTTTGCTACAATTGGAAAGATTTGTTTACCTTTTGTATTGAATTTGTCCAGCTGTAGTAAAAGTAGTAACTTGTAGTAAGTAAACGAATACGCCTAATGTATTTCCCTTCTAAATTTTTCAAAATTCAATACAACACAATTTAAAAATAAATTTTAAATTCTTGAGAATTTAAATTTAACGGGTTACAAATAATTTATGTCTTCTTTTCTTTAAAACTTCGGATACACGGGTGGCGTCATCTACCGGGTGATAACAGAAATATGAAAATATTATATTTTAACAATAAATTTTGTAAAATTTAACGAATGGGTTCTTAAAAATTAGTTGTAAATAGTTTTGAAAATTAACACTCAAAACTAGTTAAAGTACTGAGAATTTTTAGTATAGTGTTAAATGAAGATAACTAAAATCTTTAGCTTAATCAGTGTTTTAACTAAAAATTTGTTAAAAATTAGTCAAATCGATTTGAAACCCGTTTGACAGATTTTTCTACTGATGTATTATTTTAAGTGCACATTACACTTCTTTTTCGAATTTAATACGGTCTGATAACAAACCAAAAATAATTTTGAAATGTGACTACATATTTACAAATTTCTGACTTAAGTTCCATTAAAATTCCGTTAATTTATCTTCGACAACAAGTGCCACAATATGATCAGTGTCTACCTAATGCGTTAAAAAGGGCATCGACAGTGGAAGAATCTTGTTGCGACAAACTGGACTTCAGCCTCCGCTTGGTTATAGAACTACACTCACAACTCTTTTTTTGGACGACACCAGATTTCTTTTTATGATTTTAGATATCATAAATATACATATATTCGGGTAAAAGAAATCACGGTTAATGAAAAAAGAGAAACGTTAAGAACGCATGTTTTCGTAGCAGATTTGTAATAGTGCTACGAAGGCTATATCTCCTGGAATCGCAGACTTTCGCAGCTAGAACCTTCTCAAAGCAAGAGCCTAAGCTTTCTATTTAATTTGAATGTAGTTATAGCGCGGACTTACGCGGACTTCAAAATATATGTCAAAAAAACCAAAGCCTCCTCTTAATATTTTGTGTCAAAATCGCAAAATCGTAGTAGGCTAAAAAATAAAAAAATATTTAAAACTTCCAAGTTTTTTCTTCGATTTTTTGCAATACAAATAAAAATCGGGCCTTTTGAAAACACCATTTTTGTAATTTTTTAGCAAATATTTCTACTGATTTTAGCAGAATAGACTGCTATTTGCATTCAATTAAATTTAGCTTAAAAATAACAAAAATTTTAGGGATATTAGTTTGTTTTTTTTTTATTTTATGCTACTAATATTTAGCAAAATTTTCTGCAGATGTTACAGCACAATTTGTTATTTTTAATTGACTAAAAGTTAACTTAAATATAACTTAAGTTCTGTAAATTGAACAGTTTTATTTTTGCTGTTCTTGTTTTACTAGTATCTGGCAAACAAAATCTACAAATTTCAGCATTTTTGCAGATTTATTTTTATGAGTGTGCTTAGGCCCGATTACTGAATGTAAAGTTAGCTACTAACTGGGACTTTAAGTGACACATTTGTTGTTGTTTCCAATATAAAATTTTAATTTAACTGTCGGCTAAATTTTAACTGGATATTCAGTAATCGGGCCGTACTTGTTCAATCAGTTGGTAATGTCTGTTCCTGCGGGGTATTGTATAGAAGGAGTTTAGCTTTTAGAATATCAGTATAACCAAATTTCATATACAGTGTATTATTGTTTATGCGGTAAATGCGTTCCGAGAAAAATCGCATAAATGAAAGCCGCATAAAAAATCCTACTTACAAGAAATCCCCATTTCATACCGAATCTCCTATTAATGGTGTAAAACTCTAACCAAAACCAAAAAAAAATCTATAAACTAAAGAGTTTGAACAAAAAACAATATAAAAGTAATTTAAAAAAAAAATTTATTTAGGACCCATTTAAGAGCTTTGGTTTTGATAATTTGTTCTAATTCAATCAATGGTTTAAGATAACTGGAATTATTTTTACTATGGACAAAATTTTGCACATTTAGACGTTACAAGAAGCTGCTCGAGAAATCTCTAAGAATTTTTATTTTATGATATATTCAAAAATAAAAGCAGAACATCTAAATTCGTTAAGAATCGTGAGTAAAAACTTGTAACCTGTATTCCAAATAGTTTGACAAAGTTATAACTTTTTCGAGTATTAATTTTCTGTAGAACATGCAACATTTTTTTATATATGTTATATGCAATTTAATTTATAAAAATTAACAATTTTTTTAATTTTACAACGAAGACACAATCACAATAAACACAAAATATCACCTTTTCCCAGAAAAATAATAGTCTCGTTCATTAAATTTGCGTGAAAACAAACTCTACACAATTTTCACGTGAAACTCATTATTGTGAAAAATCATTTTTTTATATGGAGTATAACAGTTTTTTCACGTGAAATCGAAACAACTTACGGTGCTTAACTTGTAAAAAAAACTTCGATTTAAAAAACAGTTTTGTTAAATGTTTTATTTTTTATTGAGTTACGATTTAGCTTAAACTTAAAAAAAAATAGTTCTTATACCCACCATCACTAGGGTGGCCAGGAAGAAAGTAAAGTTTTGGATTTTTTAAACCTTATCACTGAATTAAGTGATATTTCTGATCTAGTGATATTCTTTTAGACAAGTTCGTAAACTTAACATGTAATGTCCTTATATACAAGTTTAATTAGCGAAAAAATTTACATATTTTTATAAAAATACATATTTGAAGAAAACACAAATGTTTATGTTTTTTGAATTTAATGTTATATTAAACTAAATTAATTGTTTTTAAAATTGTATGCTTATATTGTTTCTTTGATTTTTGATAAAAGCCTCTAAGGCCGAGATGAAAGTTAAACTTGGTTTAGTTAAGCCAAAACCAAATTTTATAATAAAAATGTCTCCATTTCTAAGGCAGATTTCTAGTTAGAAACCACTTTAAACTATATGGCTAAAAGTAATTGTGGAATCAGATCCAATTAGATACTGAAATTGATTCCGTACACAGAAAAAAGTATCACAAAATTTTAAGTAATTAAAAAAAATTGTTGGCTTTTTACTTAGATATCTAACAATTTTTTTATTAAATGTTTGTAAATTGTATCAAAAATATCAAAAAAAAAAACCTTGGAATTTTTTGAAACAAAAAAAAAACAAATCATTTATTTTTTGTTTTCAATTGCTCAAATGTTTGTAAATTCCCAGTAGCAAATGGTCAAACTAGTTCTAAAAAGTACTAGTTTTTTGACTAGTAACTATAAAACTAGTTCTCAAAATAACCATTTTGAACCAGTTGTGAACTAGTTTAATACGATTTATGTATTTATGTGCAAATCAACTGGTACAGTTCTGGTACCAAAGAGTCACTCCGGAACTAGTTTGGTAAATTTCTCATAAGTACCAGTACAGCTTCCTGTTTTTATTCTTAAAACAATAAATTAGAACCATTTGTGTACCTATTAATTTCATTGAAACAATGCGAGACTATTTCGAAAGATTAAATTAAGAGTTTTAAAATTCGAATTTTGTTTACATTTGTTTTTAATAATATAGTCTGAGTTTGCGAATAAAAACTAAAATATTTGATTTTGATTAGAAATCATAAACACAAAATATTTTAGATTTCATTTGGTAAATGGACCTAATTATCTCAGTAAGGAAATTATCGGTCTCATCTACACAGAGCTTTGAAGAATTAATTCCTTAATTCAATTTTTCAATTCTGAATTAAAAATTCGATGAATTAATTTACTAAGCACCATATATTGAATGGAATTAATTCATATTTGCTTTCGTTCGATTTATTTTGTTACGAATTAATTCAATTGCAATAGTTCTTTTATTAAATCAAATGAATTAATTCAGTGGTGAACACGTTCAATTTTATAAATCGAACTGAAAAAAGTGAATTAATTCCTTACTGAATTAATTCTCTACTGAATTCGTTCAATTTGATTTTCATTCAGTGAATTAAAAAAAATAAAATTACGTTCAGTGAATTAAAAAAAAAATTACGTTCAGTGAATTAAAAAAAAATAATAAGTTCACTGAATTGAAAAAAAAAATAAGTTCACTGAATTCAAAGCCTGTTTGCTGCCGTCCAGTAGAAGAAAACAATAATGTACAAATAAAAGTTTTAAATAAGAAATTTTACAGCGTGTGCTAGAAACAAATTAGAAACCGGATGCTGTTTATCAACCTACATGATTCAAAAATAAAGCCTTTTACTATTAAAAATAAAAACTTTACAGATATAGATAAATTTGGAAAAAAAAATACAACTATTAATTTTTCAAACTAGTTATATAGTTATATTTTTTTTCCAAATTTATCTATATCTGTAAAGTTTTTATTTTTAATAGTAAAAGGCTTTATTTTTGAATCATGTAAAATTGCTTATTTAAAACTTTTATTTGTACATTATTGTTTTCTTCTACTGAACGGCAGAAAACAGGCTTTGAATTCAGTGAACTTATTTTATTTTTTTTTAATTCAGTGAACTTATTTTATTTTTTTTCAATTCAGTGAACTTATTATTTTTTTTAATTCACTGAATGTAATTTTATTTTTTTTTTTTAATTCACTGAATGAAAATGAAATTGAATGAATTCAGTGGTGAATTAATTCAGTAAGGTGAATTAATTCAGTAAGGAATTAATTCACTTTTTTTTCCGTTCGATTTATAAAATTGAACACGTTCACCGGTGAATTAATTCATTTGATTTAATAAAAAGAACTATTGCAATTGAATTAATTCTTTGAAAATGTTGTTTGATGAACGCATTCAGTTGAATGAATTCAGTGAATTACTTAAGAAAAGGAATTCATTCAATTCTAGAGAAAATTGAATTCGATTGGTAGTGAATTCATTCAAAAAGGAATTAATTCTTCAAAGCTCTGCATCTACGTTTCATCAAAGAAGAAGCCTTTGTTTTTAATATATATAATTTAGGTATTTACCAACTGGTACAGTACTATTTCCAAAGAGTCACTTCGGAACTGGTTCCGCGAATGTCAGATTAGTACCAGTTTTTCTCCCTATTTTTCGTCCTTAAATTGTAATTTCCAAACTAGTTCTACAACTAGTACCAAAGTGGGAGTTTGGTGACAATTGTCCCCATCCCTATGACATCTCCATGTTAAATTCTACAGTTATTTGTATGGAGAGGCGGTAGAACTCGTACTAGTTGCCTGGTTCAATTAAACTAGTACATAACTGGTTCTGATCTAGTATTTTTTGCTACTGGGTTGTAACAAAAATTTCAAAAAAGTATTTTTTTTTTTGTCAATACGACAACATAAAGCGAATAATTGTTTTAATATAACAAACTCGTTGTTGAATTTTATTTTGTTATTTTTAACAAATACAAACAAGTTACAAAAAAAAATTATTGTATTTACAAAACACATTGTTAAAAAAAAATTGATTTTATTTTTAACAAATTACAAAAAAGTTACAAAAAGGGATTTGTATATACAAATTCCATTGTTGGTGCCTTTTTAAAAAATTTTTTGTTTGTTTATGCAAAAAAGGTGTTTAACATTACAAACAGAATTTTGTAAATTTTTTCTGTGTATAATGAGATCAAATAAAATTATGTAAAATTAGATATAATAATATATGAGCTTTATATCGGAGTCTTGTTGAAAGTTGAGGGTTGATAATAATTCTGCGTTTATAATGAAAAGTTGAACCAGTAAAAATGTGTTAATTAACCCTTAAATGCATAGTGTAGCCATTTGGCAACATAACAGTTTTTTTAATAAAAAAAAAACCCACTTGATGCACAAAACTGCATATTTGAGGCCCTTTGTTTTCATAGCGTTCTTTTAGTTTAGCCCAAATTTTTTAAACAGTTATAGGAAAAATCTTGGTTTCGCTTCGTATGTTTGTGAAAAATCTAAAACACGCGTTTTTTTTACTAAAAGTGTAATAATCAAAAATATTTGTTTAAATATTAAAACTGGGGTCTAATTGCTGCTTTCGATATCGAACAAGCTAACGTATCGAACAAAAATTCGTTACCTATTGTATAGCCGAATCACGGCATCGATCGCTATTGTATCGAAATTTTCAGCTAATTTACTTCACTGAACGTACACAGTTGAAAACAGAAACTTGTAAACAAACACATTTTGTATATGAATTTGTTAAATAAAACTAAAACACAACTTGTATGTGCAGAATATGCAATATAATTTAAAAATTAAATCGTTAATTGCAGAAATAAAGTATTTTAGACCTAAAAGTGCAATAATTTGTCTAAAGGAAAAAATATATTACATTGATTTTTTTGATTAATTTTTATTAGTTTCACTCAAAAATTCGTTCGAGTACAAAAAAAAACAAAAAAAAACTAGTGAAGAATTTAAGGGGGAACTAGTTTTATAAAGTAAATGCTCTAAAAGTTGCACTCCGCGTGCGATTTTTCCCGGTTTTCGTAATTTTTTTTTTTTTTTTGTCTATTTACCATTTTTACAATTTTTTGCTTCGAGTGTACTTCATTATATTTTCACAACTTTTTCTTTTTTACTACTTTTACCTGAAATCTATTCATGTAAACCCTATTCATTTATAAAAAGTACTTTAAAACAATGTTCATATGCTTTTTGTTCCGAAACAATGCAAAAATATATGATTTCGATCATTACCCAATCAGAAATCGCCAGTGGTACAAAAAATCAAGCACTGGCATACCACTGGGTAACCATGGTGTTGAAAATAAATGACTGGGAGAGCACTCATTTGGGACGCTTTGCCAGCGCTTGCAAAAAACGTTTTTCCAGCATTTGTTTTACAAAAATTTCGGTGGTTTATAAAAAAAACCACTGGCAAAGAATGGTCTAAGAGTGATATGCCAAGGTTTGCAACCAGTGGTTATCCATTGCTACCTAGCTAATGCTACCAGTGGTACAAAAGCCAATTCACTGGTAGAGCAATGATTTTATAAAACTGCTGACGCTTCGTTAAAAAAGGTTTGTAGTCAGAAGGTTCCAAGTTCAAATCCGGTTGCAAGCAACAATTTTTTTTTTGGATTTTTTTTAATTTAAAATTTTTATTGTTCTATAAAATCAATTTTTTTGTTTGTGGGAAAGCTCCTTCAAGACCAACTTTTTTTGCCTTCCCAACGCTGGTATATTAGTTACAAAAAATTGTTTGCCAGTACTAGCATTTTGGTACAACCAGTAGTTGTCCAGCTATTATCACCCATTTATGTGTTTAGCCAACATGTCTCGTTAGCTCAGTGGGTAGAGCAATCGTCTGCCAATCTGATAGCCTGGGTTCAAATCACGGCAGGACCAAACAAAATACATATGAACTTTTTTTAAATTTTATTTTGGAAAATATATTTCCAGACCATCTATTTTTTGGTTTTGCCAGCGTTTTGCCAACGTTCAAAAATTTTGTTTCTCCAGTGCTTTTTCGGCGCTTTTTGAACAGCCGGTCCTTTTGTCTAATGATATCATTTTGGGAATGGGAAAGCACTTTTTGCCAGTACTTGTACCACCTGTTAAAGTGCTTTGCCACCGCTTTCCCGTTTGTATTTTTCTGATTGGGTAATTATGTATCGAATGAAAAAGTGACAGTTTTGTTCGATCATACTATCGCTATCGAACGCCATCATCCCAAATTAAAAAAAAAAAATCGATATAGAATACTCAATATCGAAAGCGGCGATTAGACCCCTGGTATTATTAATTTTGGCGACAATAACTGTATAGTTTACAGTTTATATTTTTTTCATACACGTGAAAATAATTACAATATAGCTATTTGGCAAAAAAATACATATTTTTCAATAAAAAACACCTTTTTTAAATAATTTTTTTTTATATTTTTCTTGAAATGTACATGCCTTTAGAAATCACATATAAAAAAATGGTTAAAAATTAAGAGATAATGCATTTAAGGGTTAAATTAATACATAACAATTATATCAGATATAAAAGATTTCTTTTTTCATTTGAATGGGAAAAATTTATTCCACAATATTTTGAAGGCTAAAGAGCGGTTTTAAAGGGTTCATAGTTTATAACATTTGAAGCACTTCTTTAGATCCATATTTCCACTCATTAAAAAGATGTGACTTATCCCGACACCAAAACACTAATTAACCCTTAAATGCATGGTGTAGCCATTTGGCAACATACCCGTTTTTTAATAAAAAAAACCCACTTGATGCACAAAACTGCATTTTTCGGCATTAGGGGCCCCTTCGGTACATAGTTTTTGTATAGTTTAGCGCAAAATTTTTAAACAGTGTAAAAATCTTGCTTTTGCTCTGTATATTTGTGAAAAATCTAAAACACGCGTTTTTTTTTACAAAAAGTGTAATATTCAAAAATATTTATTTAAATATTTAAAGTCGTATTCTCGCAATAAAATTCATTTTGGCGACAATAAATGTATAAATTATAGTTTATTGAATTTTTTTTCTTTCATACAGGTTAAAATAATCACAATTTAGCTATTTGGCAAAAAAACCATATTTTTCAATAAAAATCACCTTTTTTAAAAATAAATTTTTTTTGGTATTTATCTTGAAATGCACACACGCCTTTAGAAATCATATATAAAAAATGGTTAAAATCGAAGATATCATGCATTTAAGGGTTAAAAAGAACGTAGTTAGTTCTATGAAAAAGAACATACAAAAATGCAATCTTTAATAACCTTATGCACACGACTTTTGATTGAAGTTTTAGCAATTGGTCTTACTTCCATCCTATGACAACCCAAAATCATGCATGTTTCACCTCAATTTGAAATACATCTGAATCAGTATATGTAATGTTTCTCAACATATTTTTGGGTTTTTTTTATGGATATTTCAAATTTTTTTAATTTTAATTATTGCACTTTTTTAATTTCTGGTGTTTGCAATATTTTTCTTTTTTTTATTCTTTAATTAATTTTTATCACCGAAAAGTGCGTTATTCTCGTGTGTGCCACAATGTCGTCATTTTCGAACTTGTTTTGTCCGATGCGGATTGCATGCATCTCGTAGTCTTATACCCTTCTTGAATATATAAGCATCTGAAACTTACCTTATTTCACCAACATCTAAATCAAATTGATCGCCTAATTGAAGACTTAAAATATTTGAATTGAAAACTTCTTCCGACAATTCATAAATCTGTAAATTGAATGGATCAATATGCAGAAGATTATCATGCGAGTCGTATAGTTTAACAATGGCTTCTATAGATTTAGTACGTTCAACACGATCGGGAGCTTCAACACGTATCGCACCAATACTAACAACCGAAATTGAAAGATGGGCTGGTTCATTCATTAAACAGCGATCAATTAATTCAAGACGAGTCTGAGGAAAAAATAAATTAATGAGAAAATATAAATATTTTTAAAATTATATTTCTACTTACATGACCAATACGTAAAGGTGTTAGAATTAATTCCTTATCTTTGTCATCGAATTCAATTTTAACAATGCCGGCTTCCGATAATTGGAAATCATAGAATCCACTGCCCAGAGATATCGGTATACGTTCACGTCTATTTTTAGCTAAATATATACTTATATGGTCGGATGGGAAAAATGTGGTATTAACTGTCATAAAACGTATTTCATTTTCGATGACAGGTGTAAAAACTTCTCCAGTTTTAGACTAAAATGATAAAGAATAATATTTTATTTCCAACTAGCTATTTGTATCCGGTCTTACCCGGGATTCAAAGTCTTCTGCCTTAAAAACTATAAAATTAGTAATATAGTTGGAAATCCCTTGTCGGATCACAAAGAACTCATATATTAAAAATGGGGGCGCAAAAGTTTGTGTTATCAATGAAAAATGTTCGGCGGCCTGGCCTGGGATATAAGGATTGTTGAACCGTGTTCAACCTTATGGTTTTGTATATATATATATTTATACTTTTTCTCTTAAAAAACCAGTATTTGTTTTTTAACTCACTTATTGATCTTAATACTCATTTACGTTCTCCTTGAACTGAATTTAATCCGCTACTTGAATAGCGCCTTTTTTTGTAAATACTTTTTGTAAATAATAAAAGTTAAGTTAGTCTAAGAATACTCATCAATAAAGCAAGAAGCTTTAATTTTTATTAGAAAAAAAAACTTGGAGTTTTTTTATCAACATTTGCTTGGAAAGGGAGTCACCCTGCCCAACAAGGATCATACGTACTAACTAAATTTGAGTAAAATCCGTTGGAAAAAACTTTCATAGCGAGCATTCATAGTTTTATAACAAATTCACAATTTGAAAAATGTGGTCGTAAAATTGGGCATGGTAAATGAAAAGCATATCGCGACCGGTCCCATGATAAAAGGATCATGGGTACAAAATTTGAGAAAAATCCGTTGGAAAATAAAAATTCCCAAAGCGTATATCCACTGCTATATAGCAAGGGTGGGCACGGATTTGTCCGCGAGATCCATATTGTGGTTTTTCATAGTTTATAAAGGGCCGCACCATACAATAAAAAAGAAAACTACAAATATTTAAGTAAAATGAAAGCTGAAGGAACTAATATATTTTGTCGTGGAATCGGTCAACGAAAATTTTAAAACTCAACTAGTTATAAGACTGAATATTATTCTCCAAAAAACATGAATAAAAAAAATTCATAGCCTCCTGCATTCGAATTTTTATTTAACAATTTCGTTGCGCAGACCAAAAAAATTCAGCCCTTTAAAGGGACACTATTCACTAAAGGGTTAATTTAGACGATAATAACAAACTTCAAGATTTAGTCAGTAATTTAAGTGACCAATGCGGCGCAGTATTATAGTCAGCACGAATTTTAATATGCCTTTACTTGAGTAATACCTTTTCAAACAAAATTACTCACTAAAATAAAATATTTAAAAGTTTAAACTCGTGCTTTGTTCCGACTATAAAACTCGCCCACTCAAGAAAAAAGTCTAATGGCTACTGAAAACTTTGATGTTATTACTGTAAATTTAACTATTTTGCGCCTTCAGTAAATTTTGCTAATTTTAGCAACTCAAGTCCTCTGATTATGATCTGATTGATGGTATAATGAAATTAGTAGAAAAAATTATTAACCGCTCCTAAATTTTAATAAAGTTATTGTATAGTGTAATTTAAAAATTATTTGCTAAAATTAGCTTAAAATTTTACTGAATATTAGTATCACTGGAAAAAAAAACCTCCGTCATATTTATAAAAAACTTCATAAATGTGATGAAAAACAAAAATAAAACTTGACAAAAGTGATAAAGTTTTTTTTTAATGCAAAATATCATGTTTTTTATATTTATGAAATGATACAATAGTTTGTCATGTATTTCTGAATGTCGAAATGTTTCTTAAAAGTTGAATTTATTTTGTAAAGGATTAAGGGCCAGTTTCATACTCAGACCCAAGATCGACTTTTGTCTTAAATACTTCTGAATTTAAGATAGAAATTTGTTACTTAAGTAACAATTTTCTAACTAAAATAGCCACCAGGGTAAGATCGATTGTTCCTTTGAAATTGACCTTAGTTTCGACTATAAAACTGACCCTAATTTTATCTAAAAATTTTCGAAATAAAAAAACTTAAAAAGATTGCGAAATAAAATATTAAATAAAAAGTCTATTAATAAAAAAAATTGAATTTCAACAAGGGCCGAACAAAAATCAGCAAAGGCACGTATGCGGCCCAATGGGCCGCATTTGCCCACCGTTGCTATATAGTGTAATTTTTTTTAGCGTGGACAATGAAAAGTATATAGAAACCTAGGATAGGATGGAAGGATCCAGTGTACCAAATTTTAGCAAAATCTGTTGTAAAGTAAAGATTTCCAAAGCGGGCATCCATTGTTACACTCAAAAAAAAAAGTCAGTAAAGTCAGCAAAAAATGTTGCTGTGTCAGCAAATTTTTAGTCAGGAGCGTGCTTGCAAAAAAGTTGGTAATGTCAGCAAAAGGTTTGCTGAAAATCAGCGAGCTGATTTTTACCAAAAAAATAGTTACCTTCAGCAAAAGTTTTGCTGAAGTTTTCCATTGCAAATGAAAAAAATCCTTGCTAAAATCACTAAACTTTATATTAGTAGACTGAAAAAAATTCAAAAAACTTGTAGCGAAATTTCACTTTAGTTAATTTATTTGCTGAAAATTTAAATGTAGAAATTGTGTAGAGTTGTTTTTCTTTTTTATCATTTCCGTTGTCTGTACTACATCCAGACAAGCTGCGACATCTACTTCTTGTCTATCTGGTTGTCTTCCACGCTATAAATGCGGTTATATGCTTATAATATTTGTAGCAAAATAAATTAGTAAAACATTAGTTCAAAATTAGTTCAGTGCTAAAAAAATTTAACTAAAACGTTTGCTGAAAACGGAATTTCAGCAAAAAAATTGCTGAAAACTAGTACCTTGATACACTAATTTTTCTACTAACTTATTTTTTTGAGTGTACTTTACAAACTCATAATTTTTTAAAAAAGTAGGCGTAAAAAATGGCCAATGAAAAGTATATCGCGACCTGGCTTGAAATATCAGGAATGTATGTAACAACCATGTTATTTGAATTTCTTTTTAAAACAACATAAGCACATTGTACGTAAAATCAGAGACTATTAATTATAGAGATAGAAAATCAAAACTTACACTACTCACCGGTAGAGGGCGCTAAAATTAGTATCAGCTGAGCCTATATTTCAAAACTCAAAAACTGCTGAAAACTGCTTAAAATAAGGAAAAAAAAAACAAACGCGGAATATATTCAAATAATAAAATTTGAGATATCCGTTTGTTTTTTGATTTGTTGTTTGTTTTTTAAATAAAAAAAGAAAATTGTCAATTTTTTAACAAAGTGCCATCTAGTGATAACGATTTTGTTATAACTTATTTTTTTGGTGATGCCAAACAGAGAAACAAGCCAGCCGCCGCCGCCGATTTTTTTCGGCTCATTTCGGCTGGAAGTATCAATTTTCCAAAATAAAAAAATTAAAAGCAAGAAAGATTTCGCTGAAATTTGGATATGCAATAGAGGAGAGAATCCAAATGAAAACGTCTTTAGCACCCATAGTTTTGGATACAAATTAGACAGTGTTACAAAATAAAAAATATATATACTTTTCAAATGACCAAGTGTAGATTGTAGGCAGAGCTTCGAAATAATTAATTCAACTTTAGCTTAATTCGCACAAAACCGAATTCAGCTTTAGAAATTGAATATATATCATTCTATTAAACCATTCCTTTATAATTCATAGGTTGGATTCCCAAAGTTTAATATTAAATAGAATGCATTCTTATGTTGAATACATTCCCAGTAGCAAAAAATACTAGTTTAGAACCAGATATTTACTAGTTTATTTTAACCAGGCAACTAGTACGAGTTCTACCGCCTCTCCATACAAACAACTGTATAATTTAACATGGAGATGTCATAGGGATGGGGACAATTGTCGCCAAACTCCCACTTTGGTACTAGTTGTAGAACTAGTTTGAAAATTACAATTTAAGGACGAAAAATAGGGAGCAAAACTGGTACTAATGTGACACTCGCGGAACCAGTTCCGAAGGGACTCTTTGGAAATAGTACTCTACCAGTTGGTAAAGGCTCAATTAGACGTGCCATAACCATAACCATATAAAACACTTGTTCAAACCAATCTTATGGGCTACAATGTATTCGGTTATTGGTGACATGCCATAACGCCATAACCGTAACCGTAGATACCAATTGAATTTTGGTTTTCTGCTATGGCGTTATGGTTACGGCTATGGCGATATGGCACGTCTAATTGAACCTTAAAGGTCTAAATTATATACGTAGATAAAAAACAAAACACTTTTTCTTTGATGAAACGTAAATTAGACCGATAGTTTCCTTACGGAGATAATTAGGTCCATTTACCAAACGAAATCTAAAATATTTTGTGTTTATGATTTCTAATCACAATAAAAAAGTTTAGTGTTTATTCACAACTTCAGACTATGTTACTAACAACAAATGTAAACACGGGGCAGTAAGACCTTTTGGTCATTCGTTAAAAGAGTAAAGGACAATGCTAGTTCATCTATCCCAACTCTTATAAAGGATGACCTAATATTCACTGACCCGGTTGATAAAGCCAACCTGCTGGCTGAACTGTTCGCGGAAAATTCTTTTCTGCCGGAAAGCGATCAACCACTGCCCGTGCTCGAAAGAGTATCACATACTATGACCAAGATATTTTTTCGTCCACGAGCCGTTAAAAGGGTTCTTGCGGATCTTGACGTAGATAAGTCAGCGGGCCCGGATGGTATACCAGCACTGGTACTGAAACAGTGCTCTTCAACGCTATCGCGTCCATTGGCAACCCTCTTTAGCACGTCGTATCGCATGGGTATCTTTCCATCGTGCTGGAAGGTTGCCAATGTTCAGCCAATCCCCAAAAAGGGTGCGGCTACCAACCCTGAAAATTACCGCCCAATCGCAATCTGCTCTGCGCTCTCGAAGGTCATGGAGAGCATGGTAAACTACCATCTTGTTAATTATCTGGAATCCAATTTGCTTCTTAATGATCGACAGTATGGCTTTCGTAGAGGTCGTTCTACGGGAGACCTGATGGCGTTTCTTTCGGAACGTTGGAGTCGGTCAATTCACAGATTTGGTGAAAGCAAGGTGGTTGCGCTGGATATTTCCAAGGCGTTTGATCGTGTGTGGCATAAAGCACTCGTGTCACAGCTCATTGCTTTTGGTGTTGGTGATGACTTCTCTCGATTTATATCGAGTTTTCTCAGGGATCGCACTATAAGAGTTGTTATAGATGGGGTCTTATCTAATGAGAAATCATATTGACAAGAAATTGATGCCAAGATATTGGTAAAATTATAAATTAAGTAGATTATTCGAGTAAACTATGCAAAGACTTTGCAGAAATATTTGAAATTTTGGTAAACAATATTAAATTTTTGAGTAATACATGCGAAAAATCAAGTTTGTTATTTTACCGATTTATTCTTCCAAGCGAAATTCGATTTCTGATACTGGGACTGTAAGTTTTGGCTGGGACTGTAAGTTTGAATTCTTCCAAGAAAACATTTGATAACGATAACCAAATAACTTTGTTGCTGTAATTACACGATTAAGTGGGCAAGGTTATCGCAACGAATCTGTTTTAAAATCTGCGTAGAAAATACTGGGCGCAAGTGTATTAAGTACACTACAGGCCTTTATGTATTATCCCAGCCAGAAAAATACAAACGTGAAAGCGATGGCAAGGTATTTTAACATGTTATACAAGTACTGACAAAAATTGCTTTCCCATTTCCAATATGATAACGTCAATAAACAAAAGGACCGGCAGTTCAAAAAGCGCCGGAAAAGTACTGGAGAAACAAAATTTTTAACTTTGGTAAAAAGCTGCCAAAACCAATAAATAGGTGGTTTGGAATTATATTTTCCAAAATAAAATTTAAAAAAAGTTTATATGTATCTTTTTTTTTTGCCCTGCCGTGATGTTTTGTAAAACAAATACTGGCAAAACGATGTTTGCAAACGCTGGCAAAGCGTCCCAAATGAGTGTTCTGCCAGTCATTTATTTTTAACATCGCGGTTACCCAGTGGTATGCAAGTACTTCATTTTTCGTACCACTGTCAATTTCTGACTGAGATGTTTCAATATTCATAAAATGTACCACATTATTAATTAACAACTATTAAATATTTAAAAAATCCCGAAATCCCGTAAAATCCCGGGATCCCGAAGTCCCGAAAATCCCGGGATCCCGAAATCGGGATCCCGGGATTGCATATAAAATCCCGAATCCCGGGATTTTCAAATATCAATCCCGATTGGCATCCCTAAAGTGCACTTATCCCGATGCCCCGTGTTTTTGGCCGTAACACGCGCTTGTACAGTAGATCTCATCCGTTTGTGGTTGATTGTCCAGTTAGTCGCACAACGCATTATAGAGAGAATTCGTTCATTAGTCGAACCGCCCGTATGTGGAATAAACTCCCCGCAGATGTCTTTCCTGATACTTACAATTTAGGGAAATTCAAGTCAAACGTTCACAAACACTACTCCCTCTTTCCTCCTTCCCATAACCTATTTTCCTGATATCAACACAATGCATTGCATTAGTAGGGGACATCCCCTGAGTGTTGGTCTATAGTAAAAAAAAAAAAAAAAAAAAACTAGAATTTCAAAACTTCTATTTAAATTTAATCTTTCGAAATAGTCTCGCATTGTTTCAATTAAACTAATAGGTACACAAATGGTTCAAAATTGTTTCAAGAATGAAAACATGGAGCTGTACTGGTACTTATGAGAAATTTACCAAACTAGTTCCGGAGTGACTCCTCGGTACCAGTACTGTACCAGTTGATTTGCACCTCAAGGCAATTTACAGTAAAAAAATGTGGGTGTTTATTTGCAAACTCTGATGTTTTATTAAATACAAACATAAACGAAATGAGAATTTCAAATTTCGCATTTTAATTTCTTTTACAGTCCCTACGTAGATCGTATTTAACTAGTACACAACTGGTTCAAAATGATTATTTTGAGAACTAGTTTTATAGTTTCTAGTCAAAAAACTAGTACTTTTTAGAACTAGTTCGACCATTTGCTACTGGGTTCCTTAGAATCAGAGCTTTGAAGAATTAATTCCTTAATTCAATTTTTCAATTCTGAATTAAAAATTCGATGAATTAATTCACAAAGCACCATATATTGAATGGAATTAATTCATATTTGTTTTCGTTCGATTTATTTTGTTACGAATTAATTCAATTGATATAGTTCTTTTTATTAAATCAAATGAGTTAATTCACTGGTGATCGCGTTCAATTTTATAAATCGAACGGAGAAAAAGTGAACTAATTCCTTACTGAATTAATTCACCACTGAATTCGTTCAATTTCATTTTCGTTCAGTGAATTACATAAAAAAAAAATAAAATTACGTTCAGTGAATTACAAATAAAATAAAATTACGTTCAGTCAATTAACAAAAATAAAATTAACTTCAATGAATTAAAAAAAAAATACGTTCACTGAATTAAAAAAACAAAAAATACGTTCATTAAACTCAAAGCCTCCCAAGCAGAAAAATACGATCGGCACAATGTTGGCATACCGTTGGCGATGGTCGGTTATGCGTTGGCAGAACGTGGGATTAACAATCTTGACAGTATTGTCCTGTTCCCCGATTGATAACAGCGGCCAACCGTTGGTTGGCGCTAACTTGCCAACGTTTTCACAACGTTGTCAAAATTGAAAAAAAGGTGGTCTAAAAATAGATTTTCAAAGACATTTTTTTTTTCAAAAAAATTGTTTATTTTTTTCCCATGGGAATTCAATCCAGGTCGCCAGGTTGTCAGCAGAGCTTTGAAGAATTAATTCTTTTTTGAATGAATTCACTACCAATCGAATTCAATTTTCTTTAGAATTGTATTTTTTTTTTATCTCTTCTCTTTATTTACAATCTATCCATTTAAGGATAATAAGTAAATCTTATAACAATAAAAATAACATTAATTGTTGAACTCCATTGAGAACAACAATAGGCATATAATCAAAAAGATAGTATAACTTTTAAACAATATTTACAAACTTGTACATATATTCTTGAGAATAACTGATTAGCTGCGGAACGGCAGATCCAGGATATGGAACCTTTTAAGTCTTCTTACTTCCTCTGTGTCATCGAGTAGAGCTATAGCTAACGGATTAATGTGGTTACTTAACCTTTATAAATAGTTCTCACTGTATCTTCTGACTTCATCTGTAATCTTTGGAATAAGGAGGTCGTCATGAATCGATTTATTTGATACAAACCATGGATCATTTACAATTGACCTTAGAGTTTTTGACTGATATCTTTGCAAGATTTCAATGTTGGAATTACTAGCTGTTCCCCAAAGCTGTATTCCATATGCCCAGACAGGCTTTAAAATGGTTTTATAAATTAAAACTTTATTTTCCAAGTTTAACTGCGAATTTGGGCCCAATAACCAGAAGAGTCGTTTTGTTTTGATATTTAATTGCTGCTTTTTTACTTTGATATGCGTTTTCCATGTCAATCTTCTATCGATATGCAATCCTAAGTATTTAACGGAATT
The DNA here is from genome assembly GCA_949987735.1 of Leucophora obtusa. NCBI lineage: Eukaryota > Metazoa > Arthropoda > Insecta > Diptera > Anthomyiidae > Leucophora > Leucophora obtusa. The sequence goes on along the minus strand of OX465299.1, from coordinate 105,114,622 downwards.
TGTATATTATTCATATACACATTGCTACAATTTCCATTGCTTAATTAACTTAAATAATTAATAATGCAAGACTTAAGGAAATTTTATAGGATTTCCAAAAATATACAGTTTGTACAGAACCGATTAGTACTACCTAAATTTTACTATGTAATTTGATAAAAGGTTGATAACGCTAATTTTTCGTTAAAAGCCACGCCCACTTAAAACAAGTGACAAAATGAAAAAACAAACATTACGATAAAATTCTGTACAATTATCTGAACCATCTCCTTGCCTTTAGTAGCGAATTTTGCCACTATTTTGATTTTTTAAAATAAAGGCAACAACAATAAAATTAGAAAAACTTGAATTGACTTAAATTCGTGGCCACAACATATACATATATGTATATATATAATGAGATCTGATAACACTATTTAACACTTACATTCTTAATACCAAATGGTGGTTCTTCTGGATAAATATCTTGTTTCCTTAATACACCTTCATCATACATTGTGACAACACCTTTAATACGGAAATTTTGTGCCACTTCAGTGAGTGTTGTGACGAGTAGATCTTTGCCCGGCAAACGAACACCTTCTAAAAATTCTTCCTCAACTTGGCGGTGATGCATAATGACACCCGTATGATAACGTTGGTCCCCAGCAGCAAACTCCCAATCAATAAACAACGAAGTGATATTCATTAATTTACGATTTTTAGCATCTTGTACTTCAATTTCAATTTCAAATTTATCATCACGATCTTTCAGTTGCAATAATGCATTTTTCATTTCCATAGGACAGGAGGAACGCATTTGTTCCGTCGTGTATAGATTCAAAAAACGTGGCTTGACACAATAAACTTTAGTGACTATGGTAGAGGTGTAAGGTTGAAAGTTGGGTGTTAATAAGGCATTGAACACATTAAATGTTACAGCTGTATCGCCAACTTCACGACACAAAATTGTAAATGCATATAAATTATTTTGTGTGTCAAATTCAATTTCGGATACACGAGCAATATTAGAATCATATTTTGTGCCCTTTGTTAGCTCGGCTTCTAGAGTGTAAATTCTTTGAGGACCATTTGAATATATGACATTTCTTGAAGCACCAATAGGTAAAACGATGTGATTTTCCAGTGGATTTAAAATGGTCAATGGCTCAAAAACACTTAAAGTAACTTCATCTTTTAAAACTTTATCTTGAAATTTATATGACAGCCTTAAATGCGATAGACCAATGGTGGTACTACGCAAATGCACTACTTGACAAGCATTTGCAGCCATTTCAACCCCACCCAAATTATTATAATCAACTTGGAATATTTGATTGGAAAACTCAAAATCAAATATTAAATTGTCACATTTTGTAAATGGCATCAGTGTTTTATTAACATATGCATAGACAGCAACGTGAAGGTGGACATAATCTTTAAGAGCTGTTTCAAAATTATATTTTAAAATTTCCAATTTTACTGGTGGTACAAAGTAGACATCGGCATGGCGGATAATTTTTTGATTTTTAGCCAAAGCCACCTTAATATGACCATGAGCTGTTAACAGAGAACGTGTTGCCATATCTAATGTATCTAGATTACGTTTTGAATCAGTATCTCGTATTACGGTTGTAGCCAAACCGTTTTGATTTATATGCAAAAGTCTCGATTGTTGTGACATCCAGATGTAAGAGCCATCACCTCCCTGAGCTTGAAATTGTATTTTTTGTGTCTTAATAACATTTGGATCATAGGGCAAAATGACTTTGTTGGGTGTCAATGTTAATTCTCTAAAGATTTGTAATTCAGCTTGTGCCGTTAACTAAACAAAAAAACATTACATTGATTTTCAAATAGTGAGGTTATGCTTATACACTTACCTCCTTGAATGAACCATAGACGGGTGTAGTACCTTCTCTTATCGCTTCACCACTTATACGAGAACCATTTTTACTGCGTTTATGTACTAAGAATAACATTTCATCCAATTCGGAATTTACTGAGTAACGTGAGCCCAATGTTATTTTATGATCATCACTGTAAAAAAGAAAAAAAGCGAAAGAAATTTAGACTAAAAAATTATAAACACCGATAACTGTCAGAGGGCCCTTAAAGTTTAAATTCCATTACCTCCCAATTTTAAAAATATAAGTTTTTTTAATTTTCAAGCGCATTATTTAGTGAGCTGTTTGAAAAATGTTTAAAATTATTTTATAACTTTTATTTTTAATTTTTTGCATTTAATAATTTTATATAAACATTGTTATCTAATTATACATTTTATTTTGTACCTTAATTTTTTTATTTTAAACAAATTTTATTGCGTGTTTTGTTACTTTTAGTAGAAATTTGTAACCGATTATTGCCTTCAGACAAGGTTATTGTAATAAATAAAGAAATTAAAATAAAATTAAATTATGCTCTATATATAAATTTTCTACTTGCTATTTATCAATGGATTAATCATTATTCGATTAATTCGATTAATAAAATCATAGTTCGAATAATTTAAGATGTCCAAATTTCGAATAACGAATAATTCAAATAATTTAATGCGATTAATCGAAATTGCAAAAAAAAATTACAAAAATGTTTGAAAAATATATATTTTTTGTTAAGGTAAATATGCTAAAATCCCAAAACTTATTTAATAAATCCTATCCAGATTTCAGTCTGGCCTACGGCAGAGATGGGCCAAAATCATTACCATTACATTTTCATTACCATTACTTGATGTAATGCAATGGAGCTTTTTTTATCACTAAAATTTTTTAACGGAATGTTTTTTTTTCATTACCATTGGTTTAAAAAATGGTAATGAATATTTTTTTTTTATTTTCATTTCTTTTGTAAATTAAAATGAGAGCAGACTGCAAGTTTATTATTACAAACTGAATAAACATCAGAACTAAGAATTGATGTATCATCTGCAAATATAGACGTAATGCAATTGGAAAATGTTGGAATGTCAGCAGTAAAGATGTTGCAAAGAACTGGCGACAGGCAAGAACCTTCTGGACATCCTGCAATGATATTTACTTGTTGTGAACAGGTTTTACCCAAGTAAACGCTGAACGATCTATTTTGAAGAAAGTTTTGAATAATTTTTATGAGTTCAATTGGAAAGTTGAATTTTTTCAATTTAAAAATAAGTCCATTATGCCAAACGGAGTCAAATGCAGCTTTTATGTCTACCAATATCATTCCAGTTGATTTGCCGTTTTGAAAATTATTTTTAACAAATTTTCTGATTTTTAGTAGGGGTTGAGATGTATTATGTTCACTTCTGAAACCCGAATTGTTGCGATGGAAGTATATTGTTTGCATCGATAAAATTAATAAGCTTTTCCTTAATAATTTTTTCCAAGATTTTGCTTATAGAAGCGAGCAAACTTATTGGTCTATAAGAAAGTGGAGAATCAGGAGGTTTATTTGGCTTGAGTATTGGTATGGTTTTTGAGATTTTCCAATCACTGGGGAAGTAGCATAACACTGTGGAACAAATTCAGGTTAGCAAAAGTTAGGTCGATTCTGAGAGTGAGGGGTGAAATAGAGGCTAAATTAGAAGACCCGTATCGCGGCGTTTGCTTATGTTAGTTCGAATTTTTCCATATTGTTTATATGGTTTTTTGGCTATAACTCGTCGACTGATTGATATTTTTTAAATCTATAAAAGCCAAATTATTGCTAGATTAAAATTTAATTGCAACAATTAAAATTAAAAAAAAATTGATTTGATTGATTTTTTTTTGTTTTTATTTTTTTTTAATTGTTGTTCAGGTCTCTGGCTATAATTTGGCTTTTACAGATTTAAAAAATATCAATTAGTCGAGTTATAACCAAAAAACCATATAAAAATTTCAAACTAACATAAGCAAACGCCGCGATACGGGTCTTCTAATTTAGTCTCTATTTTCACCCCTCACTCTCAGAATCGACCTAACTTTTGCTAACCTGAATTTGTTCCACAGTGTAATTTAAGGCAAGCATTAAAGATGTTCGTTAGATAGTTGATACCTTTATTAGGTAAATTTTTTAGACATTTATTATTAATACCGTCTAAACCTGGAGTTTTTTTGTTTTTAAATTTTTTTATAATTACACCAACTTTTTCAGTAGTAGTGAAGTAACAGTTTTGTGGGATTGGGTTAATATTACGAATAAGGTTTGCAACACCATTAACCTCAGTAATCGTAGTAGTATCACTTAAATTTGATGAAATACAGTGGTTCAAATTAAAGTTGTGAGCCAAGATTTCAGCCTTTTTTTGCCAGGAGAAACATACTACATTGTTGTGTTTTAAAATTGGAATATTGCTAGATTTCTTCTTTAACATTTTTGAAACTTTCCAAAAAGGGGAAGATGCTTTGTCCAAATTGGACAACATGTTATTCCAAGTTTGGTTTCTGAAGTGGTTTATTTCATTCGTAATATTTTTATTTAAACGTGTCATAGCTCGACGATCATTAACATCTCTGTAACGCTTCCTGTTTCTTTTAAATACGTTCCTTAATTGTATTATAATTTTTATGTTGTTTGGTAAGGGTTTAGAGGTTGGTGCAATTTTACGTTTGGGCACACTTTCATCTATTCCCATTTTTACTACATTATTAAAAACATTTATCATGTTGTCAATTTGAGTGCTGTTGTTTATTTCATTAAAGCTATCCGCCATAGGAAGATTCCTGTTTATGAATTTCATAAAATGCGGCCAGTTTGCCTTGCTGAAAGCGTAGCATAAATTGTCTACCATTTCATAATTTAAATTAATTGTACTAATGATTAGTAGGTGGTCAGAACTCAAGTCATTTATAACTTTTACTGCGGACATATTTTGAGATATGTTAGTTAGAAAAAAATCGAGAGTTCACGGTTGTTTACTTGGATCAGCCGGAATATAAGTATATTCATGGGGAAACACTATTTGTGTTTGGTTTAGTTGGAGTTTCTCATATAATATGTTACCCCAGCCATTACTTCTTTGACATCCCCAATAACTATGTCTGCAGTTAGTCTCCTCCTAATATGTATTTATTTGAGCTCGTTAGTTTACGAATATCTGACGCAAATCTTTGTTTTCTTCTAGGGTCCCTGTTTGTTGACCCACCAGGATAATAGCAAGAATAAATATTTATAAAGTCATTACCAGATTTTACCTTAACACCTATATTTTCAATCAGTTCTGTGTTAATAGGAGGTATAAGTTGATGCTGAATGTGTTTTTTAATTAAAATAGCTACTCCACATCCTCCACCACGTTGTCGATCGTATCTGTAGCAGTAGAAGTTCTGATGTTTTATTGTAATTTTCTTATTTAGCCAGGTTTCACAAAGTAAACAAATGTCAATATTGGTTTTTTCCAAGAAATGGAATAATTCGTCTTTTTTAGTGCGAATGCTACGAGCATTCCATTGTAATAACGTTATGTTGCTGTTCATTGGTACAAAAATTTGCATGCAAGGTTTGTAACAACCTCGAATTCCTCTTCACGAGATCTGCATTTTTTTTTAAATTTGAAATTAATTCAAACGTAAGATTTTTTAATTCTTCTAAAGAGAACAAATTATTATTATCGTTATTTTGGGTGAATGGTTGGCTATAACCCGTTCTAGATGGATTTGGTGTTTCGCTCTGATTTAAAGCATTTGGAAAATTAACGTTGTAATTTGATTGATTGTTGAATTGTTGGCTTCTTTGTCTGGTACTCTTTGGTTGAGCACGTTGCCTTATTTTGTGATTCCCGGCGCAATGGGCACAAAATGTTTTAACATTGCATCTGCTGGCACCGTGTCCATACATCTGACAATTATAACATTGGGTCAGTTTTGTTTTGTTGGGTTTTTGGTATTCCCACCTGACTTTTATCTAGTTGATGGCTGAGTATTTCTTCCTTAATTCTCTTAACGTGACTGACTTTTTTTCAAAGTAGACAATAAATATAATTTGTTCGTTGTTACTGTCCCTAGCTCCAGCATAGGCTCTAGTAACAATTTTAACATCGATACATTTAAGGCCCATGTCTAAAAGTCTGGACTTAACAATTGATGGGTCTGTTTTATCTAGACCTAATAGTACAGCCTTATAAGGCTTTTCGTTTTTAGCAGCATATGTAAAATATTCGAGCTGAAACTTCTTAGTGAGAGAGTCACAAACGGTAGTAAAATCTACGTTATTTGTGCAAAACAATTTTAGACCGATGGAAATTTTACGTATAGAGTATTCTTTGATTTTTAATATTCTACACATTTCATGAACTTGTTCAATTTTAAATTTTAAGATTGTTATTGGTGGTATGTTAACTTTAACAGATGGTTCGATAATTGTTTCATCATTATCGTCATCATCGATAGTTTGCAGAGGTGCAAAATAATTTGAATCACTGCTGGTAAAAGTGGCACAAAAGTGCCATTTGTGGCACTATTGAATGTTCAATGGCACCATGGCACTCTTTATAGAATTTTGGCACTTTCTAAGAAAATTTCTATATAAGGTTTGTTTTTTCGAATTTTTTACCTATATCTATAACGACTTTTAAAAAAACGACTATCCGTGCTTACCTGATTTTCTTTTATTTTTTGTAAACAAACAAAATTTAAACATTTGGGGTCGCCTTTGTACAAAAGCTGTTTTTGTACAAAGACTTCGCCGGAACTCGAAGGAGCAATAATATTGTGTGCCCTGCTGTACCTTTACCAACAAACGCATAATTCATTTGTTAGCTTTTGTTGTTTCAGATATTTTATGAAATAAAAAATTCTAAAATTTCAAATATTTTTATTTTAGCATATTTAATTCCTTTGAGACAAATATTTTTGTTTACATTTGAAAGAAAAAAGCCAAGAATTTTTAAGACTTGGTAGCATTTTTATAACTACTTAATTTTTAAGAAGCTAAATTTATACCTACTTAAAAGTTTTATAAATGCTTAAATTTGTATGAAATATTTACATATACAAAATTCGAAAAAAAAACAAACCTATAATTTGATAAAAGGTCGATATCGCTGGTTTTTCATTAAAAGCCATGCCTACTTAGAACGGATAGCAAAATTAAAAAACAATCGCTACACTAAAAATTTCTACAATTTTCTGGACCAGCTTCCAGTTCTTCGGGGACAATTTATTTTGATCTTTAAAAATAAAAGCAATGTGGATAAAATTAGAAAAACTTTAATTGATTTTATTGTTGTCACTGGAATTTTTCAAAAATTTTTTATGGTATTCTAGTTTTTTTATGACAAGCAAAATTTTTAAAAATTTCACCATACAATGGTGAAAGCTTTTTCTGCCAAAAATAAAATAAAATTATCAAAAAATTGTAATTTGTGAAAAAATGCGATTTATTTCGATAATTTTATGAAATCTTAAATGAAATGAAAACTTAAAAAAATGTCTAGGAACCGCAGAACACAAGAGAACTAGTTCTAAGCACTTGGAGTTTCCTTTAAATTTTAGCATCAAGCACCCTGAGCTTATTCCTAACAACTTTAGCCCCAAAAATCCCATGTTAATACGTAATCTTATGGAGGAATTTGCAGGAATTTTAGAATCGGTAAAAGGTTTGATGCATCTTAAAATAATATCTCAAAATATAAATTAGGTATTTCATATTTTATTTCTGTGAAGAAACATTATAAAATTCTTCAAAAGAAAATAAAATTTTTATATTTTAAATTGTTGACAAATGAAAATATTTGTTTGTTATGTGCTTTTTGTTACATTATAACTTTGTCAAGGTTTTGCTGTGGCAAATTTTCCCATAATACCAAAATTATAATAATTTCCATTGACACCAGTTTTGTGTCAATTTTGTTATTGTTGTAAAGTTTAGAATAAGGGTGTAAATGTATAAATATTTGAAATAAAAGCTGAACATAATTTTTGAAACATTTGCATGTTGTTTAATTTTTTTTGACACTTTTAAAGCTTTTTTGGCACTTTTTTGGCATCATTTAGGCACCAAACGAAAATTCTCAAATACTATCACTGATTTGAATTGCTAGCTCTCTGAGAGCTGTTTGTGGCCATTTTTTTTTTTATTCATGTTATACTTTTTTTATATTTAGATATTGTTAACAAACAATAACAACAAGAAATAAAGAAAAAAATAAACCGTAAACTTTTATTACACTTTAAGGAAACAGAATAAACTATGACTTAACACATCAAATGATAATGCAAGACTCTGTCAGAAAATTAAAGCTCGCAAAAAATCACTTTTGCTAAAGAAGTTTTTCGATAAATCCAGCAAAATTTTTTTTATTTCTTTTTGTTGCCGAACGTAGGGGTCGCATTTTTAATTTTTTTTTCATTGGATTTTTACTTTATAGCAAAACACTGGTCTTCTCGAGGCAAAAATTCGATATATCACACTTTAAAATCCGACTCTAAATTCCGAAGCTATAACGAAAAATTAAAAAAGGCGACCCCTACGTTCGGCAAAAAAAAAATTTGGAATTGCCTTGCAAAAATACTTTATATTTGAAGGTGTACCGCACACTTTTTTTTGCCTGTAAAGTGGTACGGTCTAGTGTACACATCTTTAAAAGAATATATCGTTGGCTTAGTCGGCAAACCTGTCAAGTCCAATTTTTATGCAAATTGAGTTTTTGATGTAGTATGCTAGTGTAACTTAAAACACATCATTTACAAAAAACAAAATGCCGTAATGTTGTTTTTTCTTCTTATTATACAGTGGTAAGCAATTCTGCCAAGTCCAAAAAAAAACATCGGAAACTACGTGCTTAGTCCAGCTGAAAACAACACACATTTTGTTTCAACAAATTTCTTCAATAGAATTAAATGCGACTTTTGTTTATTTCTAAAGACCATTACCAAGTATGTAGTTACATAACCACATATCTGGTAATGATTTTCTACACTGGGTAGTTAATTCAACTTTTGGTCAAGGAATTCATTCAATTCTAGGTAACTCAACTTTTGGTCAAGGAATTCATTCAATTCTAGTTAATTCAACTTTTGGTCAAGGAATTCATTCAATTATAGTTAACTCAACTTTTGGTCAAGGAATTCATTCAATTCTAGTTAATTAAACTTTTGGTCAAGGAATTCATTCAATTCTAGTTAATTCAACTTTTAGTCAAGGAATTAAATTTATTTCGTTTAATTCCCTAAGGAATTAAATTTTTTTCGTTTAATTCCCTACACTCAGGGAATTATGTAGGTAAAATCAACTGCAAATGACAGTTAAAATAACTGCATTTGCACTTAAAAAGGTGTAGACTACATTTGCAGTTAAATTAACTGCAATATGAAGTAATTTTTAACTGTTAAAAATCAACTGACAAATGTAGTAAAAACAACTACAAATGCAATTGAAACAACATACATGCAAATTATTGTAAAACTGTACAAACAACTTGCAAATGTAGTTAAAAAAACATAAATAAAATTTTTTTTTTAATTATTAATTAATAAAAAAAACAAATTTAATTTAACACTATTAACTTAATTTTATTCTATAATAAATTTAAAATTGGGAAATCAAAATTTACACTTAATGTCACTTTTTTTCACTATTAAGATATTGTTGTACATGTCTGTCTGTGAGGGATGAAATATGCTGTTGTTTGGCTTCCTTTTTTTCCTCCAGGTAGAAAGGGATGAGAATATAAAAGAACTGAAAGAAAATAAATACAATATTTTTTTAACATTCCCCGTAAATAAATTTATATTATAAAACTTACCTTATTATTTTAGTAATTTAATAAAAAATATATAACCTTTTCCGTATTACGCGTGCTCACTCTTTGGCGTTGTTTTATGACTAAGACAAGAGAAAACATGTTATACTCATATTCTTTCACTAGAAATTTCTAAACAAGTGATTCATACACATACTTCTGTTTGCTTCGTGTGTGTGCATACACACTTGAAAATTTAAGTATTTGTAAATAAAATTCAAAATAACTGCATAAAATAAATGTTACTACAATGTAGTAATTTTTGTAGTTTGTTTAAAAAAATAACTGTCAAAAACATTGAAAAATTTTGTTCTAAGTAAATTAACTACAATTGTAGTTAAAATAACTACAACCGCATTACTACATAAATAACTGTCATGTAGTAACTGCAGAACTTTTCTGAGTGTAGGAATTAAATTTTTTCGTTTAATTCCCTGAATTTAAGTTTTCACTCAATACCCATCTCTTAATGCTCTATATTAGTCTTCGAGATACAGGCCATTTTGTAAAATGGCGAGATAGAGCAAAACGGAAATTTTTGCTACTATGGAGTATTAACACACCCCCAATTGATCAATTTCTATAAAACAGTCACGTGGGTCACCGTGACTGTTCATAAAAATTGATTCCTGGGAATCGCTCTCGGACCTACCTCATGTGAATAGTAGGAGCGTGTACATTAGGCCACCCATGAAATGTATGAGATTTTCAAGTGCTTTTTTTGTTCGCTCCACCGGCAGCTTCCGATAGATTGGGCATAAAAAATAATATGTGTACAAAAATTGGATCTCTCCGGGGCATACAGGCCAGTCAGTTTGAACTTTTGACCCTAAAAATTACCTAAAAACACTTCACATCTTTTTTGCGCCATAACTTCTAAATTTGACGTTTTTTGAAAATATACTATATAGACATTTTTATCTAGAATAAGAAGACAAACATTTCCTTCATACTATACTTCTACCTAAGTATGATGTATAGTGAAGTTTTAAGGGGAAAAAGTCAAAATTTGTGTAAAGACTTCATTTTAAACGACCCTCGTTAAAATTTCGACAGAGACAATTAAGATTGGTTTTCATTATTTTGTGTAGTAATATATCTAGTTTTCATAAAGTAATTACATTTTTAACAAATATCGGTTATTCCGTGACAAATTGACCAAAATTTGACTTTGAAGTATCGGTTTATTATATATATATGTTGTATGGAAACCCTTAGTAACAAGATTTGGATACGCTAGAACCCCGAATTTGGTGGTTTGAAAAAAATGCATAAGCAAAAAATGTGGGAGGTGCGGTGGGAACAAATGGCTCCTCATCGGGGTCAAAGGTGGTGGTGAAGGGTTAAAAATCCACAAAAAGCGCCACAATTTCCCCGGAGTCGCCCATAGAGCGGTAAAATGTAAGACCGACCCCCATTGATTTGTCTTTTTCATCATTTTTTCGGAACATACCTATCCTCTATTTCCAATCTGTAAGAGGGCTCCCATACAAATGACATTTTATTAAATTTACTCTCACCGCTTTAACTGTCCTAAGAGTGCCCCTAGAGAAGTCAAATATGACTGATCCCAATATTTTTTTAGTTTCAACATGTTCTGGGAACATTTCTACCCTCTATCTTTAACCCTTAAGGCGGTCCCCATACAATTTTTTTATTTTTTTATAATTTTTTTTTTATGAAATCAGTTCTTAGCGGTCCCATGGTGCCTCCTAGTGGGGTGGAATGTAAGATCTACCCCCATTAAATTTTCCCCTCAAACATTTTTTCCGACATAGCTAGCCCCTATCTCTAATCCGTAAGAGGGCTGCCATACAAATATGACCTTTTTATAAAATTTCGTCCCACCTCTCTAACAGTCCCAAGAGTGCCCCTAGAGGAGTCAAATGTATGACTGACCCCCAATATTTTTTAAACCACAATATTTTCTCGCAATATATCTACCCTCTATCTTCAACCCTTAAAGCGGTCCCCATACAAATTTTTTATATTTTTATAATTTTTTTTTATGAAATCAGCTCTTAGCGCCCCATGGAGCCTCCTAGAGGGGTGGTATGTAAAAACGATCCCCATTAATTTTCCCTCCCATTATGGTTTCCGAACATACCTACCATCTGTCTCTACTGCCTAAGGGCGCTCCCATACAAAAATTACATTTTTTTAAATTTACTCCCACCGCTCTAACTGTCCTCAGGGTGCCCATAGAGGAGTCAAATGTATAACTGACCTCCAATATTTTTTCAACCCTAAAATTTTTTCGGAACATACCTACCCTTTATTTCCAACCCTTAAGGTGGTCCCCATACAAATTTTTTAGTTTTTATAAATTTTTTATGAAATCGAGGAGGGATTTTTTTGCTAGGACTTGTTAAAGTGCCACGCCAGCGCTTTTCCGTTTGTATTTTTCTGGCTGGGTATTTACTCCATTGATAAACCAAGAAATATAGAGAATTAATCGAATATGCTGCTTATAGCACTACATTTGCTTGTGCACAACGTATAATAAATAGGTACTTAAGTCCGATTTTGGTCTTTCTTTCGTGGAATAAGAGATCTATGTTCCAAATGTAATGAAATTTTGCTTTTATCCGCTTAAAACGGCACGAGAAGTAATAGTTAGACCAAAGATTAGTATGAAGAGAGTGTTTGTCCTCTCATTCCGCATAAAAACATTTATATGATATTTTTTCGGAAAACCGCAAATTTAGGAGTTATGGCGCAAAAAAGCTATGAACTGGTTTTAGTTAATTTTTAGGGTCAAAAGTCCAAACTGACTGGCCTATATGCGCCCGAGAGATCCAATTTTTGTACACATATTTTTTATGCCCTATCTATCGGAAACTGCCGGTGGAGCGAACAAAAAAATCCTTTTGCAAATTTGGGTGGTCTAGTGTACATGGATTCAAAACTTGCAAAAATTTTGTCCGTTTTGCTCTATCTCGCTTAGTTTTCGAGATAGAGGCCATTTTGTAAAATGGCGAATATTTAAAATGGCCCGTATCTCGAAAACTAAGCAAGATAGAGCAAAACGCACGAAATTTTTGCAAGTTTTGTATCAATGTACACGCTCCTACTATTCACATGAGGTAGGTCCGAGAGCGATTCCCAGGTATCAATTTTTATGAAGAGTCACGGTGACCCACGTGACTGTTCGTAGAGGCCATTTTGTAAAATAGCGATTTTTTAAAATGACCTCAAAAACTAAGCGAGATAGAGCAAAACGCACGAAATTTTTGCAAGTTTTGTATCAATGTACACTAGACCTCATTGATATTATAAGTTAGGAATTTTTTTTAACAAAATTTTTTCTTTTTATGTATTTCCTTCAATTTTTTTATTTTCCGTAAATACTCTTCACGCATGAAAAATATTTGCAACTAACACAAGAAAACTAAATCAACTGTACTCGTTTTTATTTGTTTTTTTTCAAATAGTGCATGGAACTTTTTAAAAAAGCATACATATCTACGTAGCACTAAATTTATCCCAGTCTTATCTACATGTTAAACAACTCTCACAAGTTGAGTGAGTCACAACACAACACAACGGAGTTAAATTCCACGTTCTTATATTCTAAGAAAACTAACGGTATAGTACATTGTACCATTCTGCCACCAATTTCGTTTAGCTTTTATATTTTGATTTTAGTATTTTTCCATTGCGAAATTGAGAGCGGTTGTGAAAAGTTGTTTATCAGGCCTGTTCTGGATATCACTTAACGCCGAAGTGATTTGAAATCACTTAAAAGGTGTTCTGAACAGAAATATTTTGAAAATCACGTGATTTTAAACCGGTCAGATAAGTTAAGGTTATTTCAAATCACTTGCTGTTTTTCTGTACGTACTTTGTTATGAACTTAATAATAACTATCTTGAAAATGTAATTTTATCAAGCCTGTTCTGAAAACGGTGTGATTTCAAAATACGGACCGTTTTAAAATCACACAGCTGATTTCTTTAATTTGTTTTGATTTATATTTTTACTAAAAATATTAAGTGGAAAATTAAAATGCCGGGAGCTCCTATATTGGCAGTAATTGATTTAAAAAGAAAGCAGTTAAGGGATGATCGTGTTAAAAAGCGTTATTTGCGTGATGTATCAAATCCTATGGATACAAACGAAACATTGTAAGTAAACAATGATTAAATTAATGTAATGATTTAAGGCATATTGGTTTTCAGTTTCTTTTCATTTTACCGGCTAAACAAGAGAGCTTTACAAATGGTATTGGAAGAAATAGCACCACAGCTACCAAACTCCTCCATTCCGGCAAGTAATCAGCTAGCAGCTATGCTTAGATTTTTAGCAGTCGGATCGTATCAAGGGGTCATAGCGAACGATGTGAACATAAGTATGGGACGCTCCACCTTCTGCAAGATCTTATGGAACGTAGTGAATTTATTAGAAGAAACCTTGTGTGCAACTTGGATACAAATCTCATTAGATCAGCAAACACAAAGTGCATCAAAATCTCATATCTATCAACAGTTTGGTATACCCGGCGTAGTTGGATGTGTTGATGGAACGCTTATTAGAATAATGAAGCCACCGTCCGATCATTCTGCATATTTTAGCAGAAAGGGTAATTACAGTCTTAATGCTATGATTACTTGTTATTGCCATTTGTTACATTTAATACATATGTTTCTTTATATTTTCTTAATAAAAAACTTCGTAATTATTGGCTATTTTCATTTTTACTTAAGAAAAATAATAAAGTTTGGTATTAAAAAGTTATTTTTATAAAATATTTTAGTTAATATGTCTGTTCCCGTACTTTACTAAAGTTACACAAATTAGCCCAAAGGCGTTCCCGTAATCAAAATTGCGTGTAAATTGTTGTTGTCTGGGCTGTTTTGGGATCCCGCGGGTACCCGCGGTAACGTACGGGAACGCACATAATTTGTTCGGTACTGTAACATTGTGTGACTCTGGCATCTACACATGTATTTTCGAAAAGCCAAATCAGCTGACAACTAAATATGATTGCAAAATCACGAAGAATGTCATACAAAAAAAATACAATTTTTTGCAAACAAGCAGTTACTTTGAAAACTTGTTCATTTTTAAGTTTTTTATGTATAAAAGCCTAATCTTACTACTTTTTTTTGTATGACATTCTTCGTGATTTTGCATGCCAGAGTCACACAATGTTACAGTACCGAACAAATTAACTAAAATATTTTATAAAAATAACCTTTTAATACCAAACTTTATTATTTTTCTTAAGTAAAAATGAAAATAGCCAATAATTATGAAGTTTTTTATTAAGAAAATATACACCAAGCAACAACAAGCAATCATAGCATTAAGACTGTAATTAACCTTTCTGCTAAAATATGCAGAATGATCGGACGGTGGCTTCATTATTCTAATAAGCGTTCCATCAACACATCCAACTACTCCGGGTATACCAAACTGTTGATAGAAATGAGATTTTGATGCACTTTGTGTTTGCTGATCTAATGAGATTTGTATCCAAGTTGGACACAAGGTTTCTTCTAATAAATTCATTACGTTCCATAACATCTTGCAGAAGGTGGAGCGTCCCATACTTATGTTCACATCGTTCGCTATGACCCCTTGATACGATCCGACTGCTAAAAATCTAAGCACAGCTGCTAGCTGAATACTTGCCGGAATGGAGGAGTTTGGTAGCTGTGGTGCTAGTTCTTCCAATACCATTTGAAAAGCCCTCTTGTTTAGCCGGTAAAATGAAATGAAACTGAAAACCAATATGCCTTAAATCATTACATTAATTTAATCGTTGTTTACTTACAATGTTTCGTTTGTATCCATAGGATTTGATACATCACGCAAATAACGCTTTTTAACACGATCATCCCTTAACTGCTTTCTTTTTAAATTAATTACTGCCAATATAGTAGCTCCCGGCATTTTAATTTTCCACTTAATATTTTTATTACAAATATAAATCAAAACAAAGTAAAGAAATCAGCTGTTTCCTCGTGATATCGAAAAACTGAAATCACGCCGAAAAAAATAAAATCTGGTGATTTGTAGAACAGGAACAAATCACCCGTGTGATTTTAAAACGGTCCGTGTTTTAAAATCACACCGTTTTCAGAACAAGCCTGTATAAAAGGAACTAAAAATAGTACAATCAGTACAGAATTTTTATTATGGCGCTAAATAAATCTCTAAATCTTAGATCTGCTGACATATACGTGCATTTGATAGGAAAATGGGGGAAAAATAGTTGGATGCAAATTACCTTCAAAACTACAAGTGTTACAATGCTTTTTTTATTATGTGCGGTGTGAAAAAAAGACAATTAAAGAGAGTTCTGTATTAGCGTTAGAAGAAATATTGCCCTTCTGGGAAAGAGCTCGTATTCCAACGTTACACAAAAGAACATGTGTTGAAAAATTAAACAAATTATATGATGAGTGGAGAAAGGTGCAAAAAGTTTTTAAATCTAAATTTGCAAGTCATAGAAAAATGGAAGAAGATTTCAAAGAACATTTGAAAAATTTATTCGATATTGCACATGTTGATGCCTTAGAAATAACACTAACACAGTCAAAATCGGGATGGGATGAAACCAACGGGAAATGTTATATCGGTCAAAAACAAGTTATACGTGTCCCGGCGTTTCGCTGGGTCACCCCTAGGAATCGAGATATATCTTTTTTTTTGACATAACTCGAGAACCACTAGTCCGATTTTGCGCAAACAATTTTAAAAAAATTAAAAATTACAATTCCTTTAATCTGTTAATATAACGTTTTTCTATATACTCAACTGTTTTGCCGTAAATTATGTATTTTAAATTTCAATTATATTTCTTCCGTCAAAAAAATAAATTTTTTGTAAACAAAGTACGAATTTTTGCAGCTCTAATACGAATTTCTAACCACTCTGTTCTAATGGCAATCTTTATTAGTTAAAAATATGGCAACAATTTGACAAATATTTTAAGTGTGTATTATGGCGTTTTCTTTTCTGGAAAAAAATGTTGCCTTGTTAAAAGGCAACATTTTAAAAATGTTGCCCTCACCCCATTAAAATGTTACATTTTTTCAATCAGAATAGAACACAATAAAATCACTGTTGCATTTTTCTAAACATATGTATGTGTATTGTATACTCGTATGCAATATTGTTTACGCAAATTATTACTAATTGTAGCCTAGTGGTTGTGATGCCTGCCTTTGACATGGGCTGGACGGGTTCAAATTCCAGACAAAGTAAAAAATAAATTTTTTTATGTATTTTCTTTTTTCAATTAAATTTTTTTTTTTCATATTTAAAGCAAATTGTATAATTTTTTATTTATTTTTAGCCTAAAAAATTGTTAAATACTAAATAACAGCAAAACTATAAAAATCTAATTAAAATTTTATAAAAACAAAAAAAAAAACAAAAAAAAATATTGTGCTCCAACCGGGGTTTGAACCTGCGACCTACTGCATCAGAAGCCATGATAGTACCCCCTAGGCCACCAAGTTGTGAGTTAGCTGGCAAAAAACATTACAGTATATACACATGGCGTTGACATAAAGAAAAAAACAGGGCAACACTCTACCCCGTAAATTTTTTGAAGGCGAAAAATGTTGCCTTTTTGCCCTTTATTTAGGCAACATTTTTAGAAAAGAACACCTAGCCCTCTTAGAATGTTACCCTTAATTTAGAAAAGAACACAAAAAAGGCAATTCAAAAGCAAAATGCAAAAAAAAGGCAACATTTTTTTCAGAAAAGAAAACGCCATTAGTGTGTCATCACGAAAATAGAATAGATTCTATTCCGACGACAAATCGCCGGACGACATGGCGACATTTTGCTTCCCATACAAAATATATGAAAAAGCACATGTCGTTGTCGTTGTCGACCCAGTTCTGATTAAACTCTTATTCGTTTTTTAACCATAAAAATCGCTAGATCTGGTGAAAGCACAAAGTTGTCATCATTAGTTTCATTTGTTTTGTTTGTTTTCAGTCTGTGTTGATATACCTTCACATTAAGGCAGGTAAACAATTTGACTTAGCTGCGTTTTTGGCTTACCTGCACAAAAATTCTTGCAAAAGTTGGTTGTGCAGCTAAATCAGAATTGCTGTATATATAAAAATAAGTTGGTATATGTTCGTCATTTTATAACTCGAGAACCACTCAACCGATTTACAAACCAATACATGCGTTGGAAAGGTCCACTTTTACTGATGGTTCTTAAAAAAAAAATGACGAAAGATGTCTACGCGTACGCGTTACACGCACACTTTTGTGATGGTGTGTTTTTCCCATATAAAATGTGTGATCGATATACAAATTTTTATTTTTCAACGGACTACTGTCAACCGATTTCAACCAAAATTTCAGGGTACGTTGAGGATGGTCTGTAGATGGATGTGAAGTTTGGCTGAGTTCCAAAACGTCATTTGCAATGCAACTGAACAAAGTCATGCATTCGTAAACGCAATTGATGCGCATATAAAAAGCAAACTGTGCATCACAAATGTTGTTGATGCTTTGTTGACATGTTTTTATTACAAAGTAAGCAACTCACTTGTTTGCTTTGTATCGAAACAGTAGTAAAACCGCAAACACTGCAATGTGTTTTGACGTTTAGGAACTCACCCTTTGCACGAAATTGGCCCAGTGGTTCCAGAGATATGGCGTCCCTACATATAAAATTTTCGTGTTGCTATGACAACCAGGCCTTGGCGTTACTATGACAACCAGGCAGCACTTATAGCATCTCATTTATCTCATCTCAATATTTTTTTGTGCAAACATTTTTTTTTTGTGGAAACTTTTTTTTTTGTGAAATATTTTTTTTTTTTGAGGAAAAAGTTTCTTTTTTTTGGAAACATTTGTTTTTTTTGTGAAATATTTTTTTTGTGGAAATTTTTTTTTTGTGGAAACATTTTTTGTGGAAACTTTTTTTTTGTGAAATATTTTTTTTGTGGAAAAAGTTTTTTTTTTGAAACACTTTTTTTTTGTAGAAGCTTTTTTTTTGTGGAAACTTTTTTTTTTGTGGAAACATTTTTTTTTGTGGAAACTTTTTTTTTATTTTTGTGAAATATTTTTTTTTGTGGAAAAAGTTTTTTTTTGGAAACATTTTTTTTTTTGTGGAAACTCTTTTTTTGTGGAATTTTCGTTTTTGAGGAAACTTTTTTTTGGGAAATATTTTTTTTTGTGGAAACTTTTTTTTTGTTGCGGAAACTTTTTTTATTTTTTTGTGGAAACTTTTTTTTGTGCAAACATTTTTTTTTCCAAACACTTTTTTTGTGGAAACACCATTTTTTTTTTGTGTAAACATTTTTTTTTGTGAAAAAAATTTTTTTTTTCAAACACTTTTTTTTGTGGAAACACTTTTTTTGTGAAAACTTTTTCTTTATGGAAACTTTTTTCTTTGGTGGAAACACTTTTTTTTTGTGAAACACTTTTTTTTGGAAACACTTTATTTTGTGGAAACACTTTTTTTGTAGACACACTTTTCTTTGTGGAAACTCTTTTTTTTGTGGAATCTTTTTTTTTTTGTGACAATACAGTTTTTTTTTGTGGAAACACTTTTTTTTGTGGAAACACTTTTTTTTGGAAACACTTTTTTTGTGTAAACTTTTTTTTTTGTGGAAACATTTTTTTTAACACATTTTTGGGAAAGAAAATTTGCCCACGGCCACTTTTTTAACACTCTTTCGGGAAAGAAAATTTGTGTACGCGCACTTTTTTTCAAGGTTGGTTACCGTTATCGTTATAATACCGTTATCGTTAAAATACCGTTTCAAATTGAATACGGTTACCGTTATCGTACCTCTAAAAAAAATTTATAAATACCGTTATCGTTACCGATACCGTTATTTTTATGGGTATTTACCGGTATTTTACCGGTATTTATTATTTTATATAAAAATTACAATTTTTTTATTTTTTATTTTATAATCTTGTGTTTTTTTTTTTACAAAAAATTTATAGATAATAATTTTACTTATTAAAACTACCAGTATTGAATTTATAGCTTAAAATCTGTATTTTCAGTACTTAAAATTAAAAATATGCCATGTTTTTATTTGTTTTTATATGTTTTTAACATAATTTTTAATACCGGTACGTACCGGTATTGCTGTTTCGATAACGGTATACCGTTACCAGTCTTAAACAGTCTTAAATACCTTTACCGTTACCTAAACAAACGAAATCTGATACCGTTACCGTTACCCTTACCGTTATTCGTTTCGGTAACCAACCTTGCTTTTTTTTTAAACACATTTTTTTTTTTTTTAATACATTTTTTTTTAAACACCTTTTTATTAAGGAGAGTTTGTTTACTACCATTTTTTTTTTTTTGTTTTTTAAACACTTTTTTACACTCTTTCGGGAAAGAACGGGGAAATTAAACGGGGAGCAAGTGGAATTGAAACTCGAGAAAATGGCAATGGAACAGAGAACCAAATGGAATGGAATGCGGAACGAAATGAAACAGAACGGGGAACGAATGGATTCGCAATGATAATAAACAAATCGCAAAGAGAGTCATAGTGTTTACATATAAGAGTGACTGACTGACTTATTTTAGCCTCTAACCGGCCTATGCTTTTTCACCAAAGTATAAATAAAATCCATAAATGAAATTTTTTGTGCCTTTGATTAAGATGTAACGATTTTCGTTTTTTGGAAACTACGAAATTGAGCGAAAACGGGTCTTAATTTTAATAAATATTGGTACTAATATTAAATTTATTCTTTTTGTCAAATTTCATAATAATTCGTTTTCAAGTTAAGACGATATCCCAGAAAGGTATCCTGATAGAATCCTGTATGTGCTCCGACATATACATCTATATAAGGGAATTTTTTTGACATTTTAACGTAGAGGCTTAGACCTGGCTTTTACGACCTGCACAAAAACCAATCGACTAGAAATCCAAATGTATGTACTTTGCGATGTGGGGTAATGCGCGAGATGTTCAATTTTAGAACAGTTGTTGCGCGCCATTTGATGGTGAGTTGGCGAACTTTTGTTGAGGCTTTTTATTTCATAGCCCTGTTATATTATTTTACTTCGGTGGGGTTAAGTGCTATGGGAATAGTGAAGGAGGACACTGTATTAGGGATAAAAAAATCATACACATTATTTTTCCAAATTGATGTTGCGGTAGCTGGGGATCGAACCCGCAACCACATGTGTAACATTTCAAGGAGCTAACCATTACACCTCAGCTCTCACATCGTCATCGTTATTTATTGTTAATTATTAAGTGTGTCTATTTGATTTAATTTTTACTTAAAAAGTAGAAAATTTGTTTTTTTTTTTATTTGCTTCCTCTGAATAATAATTTTTGAAATTATTTATTTTTTATATAAAGTCCTAATAAACATTCTCATCGAAGGGGGCTTTTATTTTGAAGATTTTTACATTAATAAAAAACATTAAGGGTTTTCACAAGGGGTGTGCTATTTGTTGTATCGTTGTATCGTCCTAACAAAAAACAGAGTTGTTAAAAATTAAATTGAAAAAATACAACATTTGAGAATAGCACGATACAACATTTTTACGTATGTTTAGTGTCCTATGTTTGAGTGTGCTAACAGATAGAAAACAGAATAGAAAATCGTTGTGAAACACAAATAAAAATTTTAACAACTCTGTTTTTTGTTACGACGATACAACGATACAACAGATAGCACACCCCTTATGAACAACCTAATTGTATTTTATTTTCATAAAAATATTTAATTCCTATACAAAACAAATTAGATTTTAAACTTTAAGGTACGGTAACAACGTAGCGGACTAGCCCGATACGACAAAATTTGTTTTCGGTTTAACTGACATCCCAAAAACTAGGCCTAAGGCACGCCGGTAACAGTTATTCCCGACGGAATAAACTTCCGCAATGCAAAATTGATATTGCCGGCAATAAATGTTTTCTTCCTGGCAATATGATCGGGGAATCTTCTTCGTATTGCCATGCTTGCTGGGTGAAGTAAACATGTTAAAAACTTATTTAAAAAAACTGTTGAACAAAACTGAAAAAAAATTTTGGTTTGTCTGATTTTGACTTAATCGAATTGATTCAGATGCAGAAGAAGTTTTTCCTTAATATTGCCCTACAAATAATAATAAATTGAAGCTTTTGTTACACAATAGGTTCAGAAATGGGCTCTGTAAAGGGTAAACATTAAAATTGCCTCTAAAATATGCTATTTCAGACATTATAAAAAGCACATTTAAATCACTTTTAAAAATGTATTATATTATATATTATAAAGAGTACTGCTAAATCACTCTAAAAATGCAAACAAAATGTACTCGTATTGATGTGATGAAAATGTATACCTAAAAACCATACTTTATTAACATCATGTAATCACTTTTAAATTACTAACAAAATGATTAAATTAACTACTGACAACATGGGACATCACGTGTAAAATAAATCAGTGTTAGAGCTAAATTGTAACTACTTCACAATCAGTTGATGCTATTCAGAGTGCTTTTAAAATAACTTTTTTGTAATGACGTTTTTTGCTGGGTATTGTCTTAGAAACACACAAAACTTTAGGATACAAAGAGTAACAACGAATGCAATACAACGATCCCTGTTTTATAAAGGTCTAAATTTATATAATATGTTACCTAACAATGTTAAAAACGAATTAAATATAAATGTTTTTAGAAAGGAAAGTGCACAATATATAATATACCACAGAGCTTTTAGCTAAATTTGTATTTAAAATTTAATAGGAATAATTTGTAAAGTATTTTAAATTCTACTAAAATAAATAATAAATAAAAAAATTGTTGATATACCGCGACCCGCTAAAAAGTTGTTAAGTAATCAAATAGGAAAAAAAATTGTAATAAACTAATGAAAAAGAATTTTGAGGAAAGGAAAATGTTCCCAACATTTTCGATATATATCAGACCGCTAACAATATTAAATCTACATGCATTTACACTGAGCAACTAGTTGGTCGAATTGTTGAAAATAAGGGTAATTTAAATGCACTACCAATATCCGCAGTAGATAGAAGTGGCATGAATTAATTATTATTTATTTATGTTTAATAAAAAAAATCTTTGTAATAAACATTGCAAAACTTACAAATTATTTTGTCTTTACTAAAAAATAAATTTATAATGCGGCAGCGAGTATTGAAAGCTGCATTTCAATTAGCGGAAATACTTTTTCATTGAATTAAGAAAAAAAATATCCAAATTTGATTAGCTAATAACTTTTTAACGGTTCGCGGTATATCGAAATTTTTTGTACCCATGTACTAAGCCGGAAATACATTCTCATTGTGTGTAATAAGTAACGGTTTAGAAGTTTTTGAAAAAAGTGGATTTTCGAAACACTTTAATGGCTAGCTGGTGTATTTTCAAAATAAAAAAAAAAATTTTATATTAAATTTTGTTGTAGAATCGAATGCTAACTAACCACCAAACTTTCTTTTAGGAGATGTGCATAGATTATAAATTTAAAAAAAAACGCAAAATAATAGCGGAACGTTAAAAAAAGTTGGAACAAATAATTTAAAAGCTCTACAAACAAATATAATGATGCAAAAATTTTCCTTTTACAAAATTGGTTCGCGATTTTTTTTGCAAAGTACCAAACTTTGGTGTAGAAATTGAAATTATAGTCCCAAGATTATAAATTTAAAAATACCACACTTAAAAAATTGCAAAACAATCGCGGAAAAGGGCGAAAAAGAGTTTATGGTACAAAAAATTAATCAGCGATTTACATTCTGCAAACAAATATATTGATGCAAAAATTTTCCTTTTTGCCAATTTTATTTTTTCGCGACTTTCATGTATTGACTCGATATTAAAAAGTATTTAATATCGAGTCAATACATGAAAAGTAATTAGTATAGTATTCAAAAAGATCTACATTTTACAAATCTGCTAAACGCATATGATACTTACTGTGTATATAAATCTACAGCTATTTCATGTTTTTCGCCTTCGACGGTAATCCAGTTATTATAAGGCAACATACTCAAACCAAGTTTCTTAGGGTTGGCTACTGTAATACGAGCACTGGGTACTGATGATTTTGTTAGTTGATTGTCTCCGGCATAACTTCCATCATTTGGTACATTACGATCGCGTAAAACAACCATTGTACGACCAACTTTAAGACCAGTTGCAGTGGTTGATTTAATACTGGCAACATTGCCATCATCAATTTCTAAAAAGTATTGATTATTGAGGGAAATCTCTTGCAGACGGCCCATTTTTAATTGGAGTATACGAAAATTAACGGTATCGCCAGCTAATATGTAAACATCGGAAGGTTCCAAAATTATATTGGCCAAAACATTAATATAAACCGTGAGCGGTTGTACATGAGCATACTCGGGATACGGCAAATTAACAGTGACCTAAAATAAAAATTAAATTAAATGTTTAGATGTGTATATAAATTACCTCCTACCTTAGCTGCTCCTGTATTTATACCCTCTAACAATATCATGTAACCTTTAAGACCTTGTGCCTCGAATTTTTCAAGTGCTTGTGGTACTTCATGATATGAACTTTCAGTAAATGTTAAAAATCTCAAGGCCGGTGACCAGTCCTTGCTATCTTTATGCAACGATGAAATGGCCCAATTGAACTCAAGGCCTTCCAATGTTGTAAAAGCATTTCCTTGTGAATCTTCTGCATGAATAACAAATGTTTCTGGTGCCTCTTCTAAATACAATTGACGTGTGGTTGTTACAACACTCAATTTATCAATGACATCTAAAATTACATCACAACGCAATGATTCTCCAGTACCTGCTTCTTCAGCCAACACTATAGCTGTATTGCGTCTTCGTTCACGTGACAAGACCGTCACAGTTGCCTGAAAGGAACATTCGTTTTCGGCATCTGCATATAGTGGTGTAATCAATATTAAATCCTGTCGAGAAGATGTCCTGTAAGAGTATAAAATACGTTTTTAGGTTAATAATATAGCGCCAAAATTGACCAAATACAGCTGCCTGCATGCCGCAATTTAGCTCTCTTTAAAGAAGCCGGCATAAACAACATAAAAGCAGTTTGCAAAAAAAACTCACCATTTAAAACATCCCTTTTCTATAACTTCCAAAGTAAAATTTATGGATATTTTATCAAATATCGGTAGAAGAACTCTTGGATAATTTAATTTTGTAGTTTCTAAACATTTGAAAGTACAAATTACTAGTAAAATTAAACACCAAAATATTTTTATTTTTCTCATAATGCGCGTATTATCATGTACACTAAAGGCTGAGTTACCCAACCGTAAACGTATCTGTAACGAATCAGCTGTTCCGATACCACAAGAAGAAATATATACGAATGGTTACTAACACGTAAATGTAAACGAACTTGCCGGATCATTCTGTTGAAATCAGAATTTTCTATCCGGCATCGAAACAGCTGAATGATTTTAGTCGGAAAAAATATGAAATGAATAAAGAAAATTGATTCAAACAACAAATAAGGAATAAAAATTAACAAATAAATGGAAAAATTTAGAATAAAATATAAAACCACATGAAATAGATGCTAAATAGTAATGTCGTTTACGATAATCTATAAGTGTACTTTTTAACTACGGCACGGTACAGTTACATCACATTTACGTTTACGGTCCCATAATCCGCCCTTAAGCCAACTTTAGCACGTTTTGAAACAGAAACTGACAGCTGCTTGTTTAAATTGCCAGAGGTTAGGTTGCCAGATAATTTTAATTGAAAAAATCGTTAAACTAATATAAAACAATTGTCAAAAATAGGATGAATTACGTTTTACCTATTTTAAATGGGTAAAGCCCAGTATTTTGTTCAGAAGAGCGAAAAAATTTCGCTCTATGTTTGGAGCTCAAAAACTATAATAAAAACATTAAAATGCACATATTTTTTATAGTCTATAAAAAGTTGCAATCATAATTAACCCAAATGTCACTTTTTCGCTACATTTTCAAATGATCCTGTCTATTAAATTGATGCGAAAAAAATGCCACCGCAATTTCGCAACAATTCCACACAAGTGAAAAATCATTTTTAAATGGAGTTCGACAGCTTTTTTCGCAAAAGTACGAACAAAATACCGGGCTTAATATGTACTACACAGATTAATACCAGATGTGAAAACAATGACAGGTGTCAAAAAAGTATTCTCGAACTGTATGGTTTTGTTTACTTAAGTCAAGTCAAGAGTCAAGTCCATACATTTTGTATTGCGCATTTTTTGTATATACATATCTGTCTATTTTTAGATTATTGCACTCTATCTTTTATGTTTTTCTTACATGTTTGCGTTTTGTTTTGCTCAGCAGATTCATATCTGCTATAATCTGTGATGTACTATTAACCATTATTGGTCATATAAATTGTCAAATTGCAATAAAATTTCTTTTTGAAAGAACATTTAATTTAGTTCGTTAAAAGTTTCCATTTAATTACGAAAAACATTGATATTTTCATAAAATTTAATTAAACTAATGAAACCCCAAATAGAAGTGTTTGTGCGGCAAGCTATCAACGTTGGCTTATGTCATTGGGTGCGTTCGGCAGATACAATTTGACATTCAACAGTTCTACAACAGTTGTGCAACTATCTGCTTAACGCCCTGATCACTAACCGCCAGGGTTTGGGATTTCCCGGACTTTTTTATTTCCCGGGAAACGGGAATAATTTTTGAACAAAATTGTTTATGAAAACCACCTATATAATATAGGGGTTACACGAGCCACTCACATTTTAAAAATTGAACAGCAACTTGATATCAATTTTTGCTTTCAAGTTTTGGGAAAACTTGACGGTCAAGTTTTAAACAGCTGATCAATTTCTTGCTTTGATCAAGATTTTGCTTTAAAGTTGATAACACATACTGCTGTCAAATTCAGTTGAACTTGAAGCTGTGACGTAGGCTGCATGCAACTTGATAGTCAATTTTGCTTTCAAGATGCCGTCGTCAAGGAAAGAACTAAAATTGCTCGCCTCTGTGGGCTGTTTCTGCACTGCAGGCTGTTCGAAAAGACTTTATTTTTTTCTTCACATCTTCCACAGACATTTTCATGGCAGCAGAAATTGGTTTTTTATTTATTTTTATTTTTAAATCATTTCGTCGATATACCGAAATAGTCACATTCCATATTTTATAAATCGTGTAAAAAGAAAAACAAATTTACAAGAAATTTGATCAGCTGTTTAAAACTTGACCGTCAAGTTTTCTCAAAACTTGAAAGCAAAAATTGATATCAAGTTGCTGTTCAATTTTTAAAATGTGAGTGTGTTAGTAAAAAAGTGTGAGTGTATTAAAACTTGAAAGGAAAAAATTGATCGTGTAACCCCTATGTTACAAAAATATTGTGCCGCAATAAAACACGATTGATAAAATTCGGAATGTGAATATTTCGGCTATTTTGACTATCAAGTTGCATGCAGCCTACGTCACAGCTTCAAGTTCAACTGAATTTGACAAGCAGTATGTGTAATCAACTTGAAAGCAAAATAGCTGCACACAGAAAAAAACAGGAGGAATATTACCTAAGAGCTATGTAATTATACAACTACATAATTTTCAAGTTAGTTTTACAAAGTTATAGTAAAATATGTAAATTTTATTGTAAAATATATACAATCCTTGCAAAATATATACATGTGTAGCGGAAAATATCCGAAAAATTACATATATTTTGCTAGAAAATTGTAAAACTTACTTCGAACTTATGTAGTTGTATAATTACATAGCACTTAGATAAAGTTCCACCTGTTTTTTTTCTGTGTGTGTGTTTGTGTGTCATGCCTATCAAAGCTATCTCGAACAATTTTGACAGTAGAAAGCCGGAATAAGTGAAAAAACTGTCAAATCGTTCTAGATAACACTGATATGCAGTCACACAAACACAGCTAATCTTGATCATGTAACCTCACTGTAAGTAATTGTTGTTAAAAAAAACACTACACTCTAAAAAATGCTTTTAATATTACTGTTATAGAGTGTTTAGATTATTATTTAAAATAAGACAATGTGCCTAAATTTATGCACTAAATGTTTGAAAAATGTACATAAACAGTTCTGTCTATAGAACTACACACTAAATATAGTGTTTTGTAAATTTATAAACATTTCCTTTTCATAATTGCACACATTGTGCCTAAATTTTATTATTAGGCATAAAGTGTGTAATTCTAAATACTTTTAAGAGTCATAACAAAAATGTCAAAAAATTAAATACCTAAAATGAAAAAGAAAATATATATTAAAAAAGAAATCATCTTATTAATAAGCTTATTGCAGCGCTCTATACATCTAAATATATTCCAGTTAAATAAGGGTAAGTATTAGAAGAAGGAGCCAAAATAAAGCATTAATACAATCTATAGTTTCTTGTAAACACGTTTTTTGCTTTTTGTTCTGATCCTTACATTTGTAGCACCAAGGGGAGCCAAAAACAAAAAAAATGTTCCTTACTCAGAAAATTAGACCACATCACTGCGGCATCAAAATAGTAGTATCTTCAAGATAATTTGAAGCATTCCTTTTTTACTATGTGAATATAAGAAGAAGTATCCGAGTGCAGTACTTCCTTTGCTAATGGATTCAGAGAACTTCAGTTCAGGATTTTTCAACCGGTAATACACGTACCATATAGATTCAAATTATTTGGATTTGTGAGTAAATTAAGAATATGTTACAGATTTTTATTTACCACCCACAATTTTTTTAGTAAGCGTGGCTTCAAATAAAAATTTCTACATGCCATAAAAGAATTGTCTAGAACGCCAATATATCTGGGACTGGTCATCAGATTACAACAAAATGTGTTCCTTATATCAGATTCGCAAAATTGTCTTTCAGATAAGAACATTTTTAAAACGTATGAAATATCAGTTTCTTTGAAAACTTTATTATGACCTGAATGACTTATAGTATAACATCTTGTGTTATTTCTAATTGAAGAAATCATCAGAAAGAAATGTATATAAGTTAACGAAATAACTATTTCGTTTCCCACTGGGTTAATTTACATTTGCTTACCTTTAATTTTCATGTGACACACGCTCCCATTAAAAGTCATTTTTGCTTGGTTCATATTACACTTTATTAAATACCAAAACTGCTGACGATATGTCTGTAGTTTTGCAATTGTAATATTTTAAATAAAATTATCACTTTATTCTTATGAACTTGTTTTACTGCTAGAGTAAGCATAATTGTTCTTTTAAAAGTAATGTTAATAAAGAAAACGCCAGTCGTAGTCAAGTACTCGAAATCAAAAGTTGTTTCATTAACAATAACTGGCGCCCGAGCACAATTTTGGTGAAAAATTTTTCAGTTGAAAAATAAACTAAAATAAAAAAAAAAAAAAAACGTGTGTCGAATCTCATTAGAAAACGGACACGACGCGCAGCAAAAGAACACTGATGAGAACCGCAGTAGTGTTATAATAAACACAAAAAGGACAATTCTCTGGTGTCGGCGCGGTATTAAATTAAGTGAAAAAAATAACTATCAACAAATAATTATTAAGTAAGAATATAATCCTCTTAATAAGTGAACAATTATCTACGACAAATTCTATTAAAAATATATGGAAAACTCTAAGTGATTAATTACAGAAGAATCCTTTTTATAAACTAAACAACATAATATGAAATAAAAGTGATCATCAAACAACAAAAAACAAAAACAAGTGCCCTAAAGCAGTGCAAAAAAGGATAAGCAACAAAAATAAGTGAACAATCCTTAACAAATTAACTAAAGATTAGTACAAGTGCTTTAAAAAAATATATTAGAGCAAATTAACTATTTAAAAAACTAATAATTTAAATTTAAAATTAAAACTTAAAATAACAAAAATTTAAGAACTTTTCCAAAATAATAAGTCAAAAGCTAACAACAAAGCAAAGAACTTGGAGGTGTAAGTCACCAGGCAACGAATTTGCCTGGGCGGCGTATTAATAGACGTACAAAGCAGCAATATATTCAACCAACCACCAAAACTACAGCAACAAAAGCAGAAATATATTCAACCAACCACCAAAACTACAACAACAAAAGCAGCAAAATAATCAACCAACCACCAAAACTACAACAAGAAAACAACGAAAAAAAAATATGGCAACAAAAATAACAATTCTATTGTAAGTCATAATATCTTTTATATTAAGTAAATTAGAAACTTAAGAATATATTTTAATTTCAATAAATTAAATAAGAGACCTTTAATAATCAAAAATATTATCAATAATTTCAAAATAATAAAAACGGAAACGAAATTATAAAAATCTTGTGATTCTACAAAGTTTCTTTTTCATTCTTTTCAATTCAATAAAAATTTTATTTAAACAAAATGGCAAATCAGAACAATTTGATTAGACTTCCGATTCTGAACAATATTGATAATAACGACGGTAATAATAACGGTAATGATAACAATAATCCCCCATTACGACGATGTCAAGTGAACAGGGAGATAGAACTTGCAATTGCAAGTGTAGTACGTAGAGTGGTGCAGGAGGAACTACATCCAGTTCCTCAACAACCCACAGATCAGGACGTTAATATAGTTAACGGAGACCTTTCGGGTCTGGATAAAGTACCTGATGTAGTGCGTACACTGAGGGAATTTTCGGGAAACCAAACAGAATTCGCATCTTGGAAGAAGAGTGTGGAAAGGATCCTAAGGATCTATGAACCCATTCGCGGGACTCCAAAATACTTTGGAATCCTAAATGTAGTTAGGAACAGGATAACGGGTGATGCTGATATTGCCCTTGGATCATACAACACACCTCTTAATTGGGGGTGTATAATTAAGTGTCTTACCACACACTACGCGGATAAAAGGGATCTTGGTACATTAGAATACCAAATGTCCTCTATGGTACAGGGAAATAATAGTATCCAGGAGTATTGTAAACGGATTTACGCACACTTATCCCTGATTCTGGATGAAATAGCATGTATGGAAGGGAACGAAACTTCTATACATTTATTGACCAGGACCTATGGAAACAAGGCCCTGGACACTTTTGTCAGGGGACTTCGGGGCGATCTACCCAGATTATTGGGTATGAGAGAGCCGAAAGATTTGCAAGAGGCACTACATTTGTGTCAAAAGTTGGAAAGCCAACAATTTAGGTCAGTTTACGCTAATAATAGCCACAATACGGCTTCGGCTATCCAACATCACAAACATATTGCCCCACAATGCAGATCCGCTGCACGGAATTTTTATCCCCAATTGGCATATTTGCCACAAAATTTGCCTAGACAGGCATACATTTATCCACAATGGCCACAGGGTACATCGACCCAGCCTAAACCACCCACCCCAATGGAAGTCGATACTTCAATTCAGACCAAAGCGGTCAACTATATGAACAGGCCATATACACTCAGAAAAGTTCTGCAGTTACTACATGACAGTTATTTATGTAGTAATGCGGTTGTAGTTATTTTAACTACAATTGTAGTTAATTTACTTAGAACAAAATTTTTCAATGTTTTTGACAGTTATATTTTTAAACAAACTACAAAAATTACTACATTGTAGTAACATTTATTTTATGCAGTTATTTTGAATTTTATTTACAAATACTTAAATTTTCAAGTGTGTATGCACACACACGAAGCAAACAGAAGTATGTGTATGAATCACTTGTTTAGAAATTTCTAGTGAAAGAATATGAGTATAATATGTTTTCTCTTGTCTTAGTCATAAAACAACGCCAAAGAGTGAGCACGCGTAATACGGAAAAGGTTATATATTTTTTATTAAATTACTAAAATAATAAGGTAAGTTTTATAATATAAATTTATTTACGGGGAATGTTAAAAAAATATTGTATTTATTTTCTTTCAGTTCTTTTATATTCTCATCCCTTTCTACCTGGAGAAAAAAAAGGAAGCCAAACAACAGCATATTTCATCCCTCACAGACGGACATGTACAACAATATCTTAATAGTGAAAAAAAGTGACATTAAGTGTAAATTTTGATTTCTCAATATTAAATTTTTTTATAGAATAAAATTAAGTTAATAGTGTTTACATAAATTTGTTTTTTTTTATTAAATTAATAATTAAAAAAAAAAATTTTTATTTATGTTTTTTTAACTACATTTGCAAGTTGTTTGTACAGTTTTACAATAATTTGCATGTATGTTGTTTCAATTGCATTTGTAGTTGTTTTTACTACATTTGTCAGTTGATTTTTAACAGTTAAAAATTACTTCATATTGCAGTTAATTTAACTGCAAATGTAGTCTACACCTTTTTTAGTGCAAATGCAGTTATTTTAACTGTCATTTGCAGTTGATTTTACCTACATAATTCCCTGAGTGTAGGAACGATGGATATTCTGGAGCAAGACCTCCACCAAATTCCTCCCAAATACAAAGGCCAAGTAAATTACAGCGCATCAATCATATTGAGGGTGAAATTGAGGGAAATACCACACATGAGGATAATGCCGCTGTGGAAGATTTGACATTACGGGAAACTGAAGAAGTACAAGATTTGGATAGATATTTAAATGAATATCTCCGTATTGATGAAAATCTTGATGAGGGTACGGAATTTTCGGACATACATTTTTTAGACTAACCGATTCGACATTACCATACTTTCAGTGTAAGACCAACGACGGACGTACTTTTAAGTTTTTAATCGATACAGGTTCCAATAGAAACTACATACAACCTTCTTTAATTCGAAACCCTATTCCAAACGAAATCAATTTCCAAGCGAGATCAGTTGGGGGCAATATTAACATTACTCACCACACTTTCATAAATTTATTTGGATTGCGTTCAGAAAATCTTAAATTCTTTCTGTTGCCATCGCTTAAATCTTTTAACGGTATTTTGGGCAACGATAGCTTGAAAAAGCTTAATGCTGTTATATTTACTTCAAGGGGTTTCATGCTGATTGACAATTCAGTAAAGGTTAAGATAAAACAGCAAATTTCACAATCGGTAAACGCAGTAAACCTGAGAACGGACCACCTAACGGGAAATCAGAGGGGTAAATTAAGAACAATTTGCAATAAATACCGGAATCTGTTTACAGAACCATACGAACGGCTGACATTTACGACAACGGTACAAGCGGACATCAGGACTACAACTGACGAACCAATCTACTCGAAGAGTTACCCATATGCGATAACAATGAAGGATGAAGTGGAAAGGCAGATAAAGGAATTGCTTGATCACGGTATAATTCGACCATCAAGGTCACCATATAACTCACCGGTTATAATTGTTCCAAAGAAAATGGACGCTTCCGGCGAGAGAAAATTTCGTATGGTTATTGACTACAGGAAACTGAATCAAATAACCGTACCTGATAGGTACCCTATACCGGAAATAAATGAGGTACTTTCTAATCTTGGGAAGAATAAGTGGTTCTCTGTATTGTATCTGAAAAGCGGATTTCACCAAATCCCTCTAAGAAACAGAGACATTGAGAAAACGGCATTTTCGGTAAATAACGGGAAGTATGAGTTCACAAGGTTACCTTTCGGGCTGAAAAATGCTCCTGCCATATTCCAACGAACATTGGATGATATCCTTCGGGAACACATAGGGAAAATTTGCTACGTCTATATAGACGATATCATAATTTTCGGTCGTGATGAAAGTTCTCATCTTGAGAACATTGAAGTTATCTTTAATACCTTGCAGAATGCTAATATGAAAGTCCAACTGGACAAATGCGAATTTTTGAAAAAGGAAGTGGAATATTTGGGATTCATTATCTCTACTGAGGGCATAAAGGCGAATCCAATTAAAGTTGAGGCAATTAGGAATCTGAAACCTCCAACTACGATAAAGGAGCTTAGATCGTTCCTGGGAATGTCTGGATTCTATAGACGTTTCATAAGGGATTATGCTAAAATGGCAAAACCCCTTACGATCCTTTTAAGGGGGGAAGAGGGACGTATGTCCAAGAAAATATCTTCGAGAATTCGTATAACATTGGACAAAAATGCTTTAGAGGCATTTGAGAAGATAAAGAATTCACTTGCATCAGGCGATGTCATTCTAGCGTTTCCGAATATGGAAAAAGAGTTCCAATTGACTACTGACGCATCGAATTATGCATTGGGTGCGGTATTGGAACAGGAGGGCAGGCCAATTATGTTCATATCAAGAACATTGAATAGGGCCGAGGAACATTATGCTACTAATGAGAGGGAAATGCTCGCAGTAGTATGGGCCCTTAGAGCTTTAAGGGGTTATTTATATGGTCACGCATCGGTGAAGATTTTCACTGATCACCAACCGTTAACATACGCGTTGAGTAGTAGGAACACCATCGGTAAACTCAAAAGATGGAAGGCCATTTTGGAGGAGTACAACTATGAATTAAAGTACAAACCGGGTAGCACGAATGTGGTGGCGGATGCGTTATCAAGACCACCACAAACTTCTGAGTTAAACTCAATAACGGCTACTCAATACAGTGCCGAAACTTCACCTCAAAATCTCATTCCGTTCACGGATGTTCCAATTAATGTTTTTAAGAATCAATTAATAATATCAACCGGTAAAACACCTTCGTATAAATGTGAAACCATATTCTCAAAATATAATAGACACACGATAGTGGAAAATGATTTTGATTTTGGGAAATTAACAGAAATATTGGGAAAATATTTAAATCCAATGCTAACGAATGGGATTAAAACCGAGGATAAGATTTTAGGGAAAATTCAGGAAATCTATCCTTCTAATTTTGGTCAATATAAAGTTCAGTATACTAGGACAATGGTAAGGGATCTGACGTCCAACACGGAGCAAGATACTGAAATCATTAATGAGCATAAAAGGGCTCACAGAAATGCCAGGGAGAACAAGATCCAACTATTGCGAAAATGCTATTTTCCCCAGATGCAGGCAAAAATTGTGAAAATCGTTAAGCAATGCCGAATATGCATCGAGAATAAATATGAGCGCCATCCGAACAAGATAATTCTGAAGAGTACTCCCATTCCGCAGTACCCAGGACAATTTGTTCACATAGATGTCTATCATACGAACAACAGAATAATACTGACTGCGGTAGACAAATTCTCTAAATACGCTCAAGTGAGAATTGTAGGGTCAAGATCAGCAGAGGATATTAAATCTCCCCTACGGGAATTACTTACTTCTTTCGGAGTTCCCGAAAACATAGTAATTGATAATGAGAAATCTTTGAACTCATCTTCCATCTTATTCATGTTAAAGGATCAAATGGGAATTAATGTTTATACGACACCTCCATACTCGAGTACCGTAAACGGTCAAGTTGAAAGGTTTCATTCAACATTGGCTGAAATTTTAAGGTGCATTAATGCGGAGAAAATACGTAGTTCTTTCGAGGATTTATTGGATAGTTCCTTGAACAGGTATAATCACTCAATCCACTCGACAACCAATAGAAAACCTATTGAAGTTTTTTTTGGGAGAATCATCGGAACTGAACAAGACCGAAAACGAACGATACTGAAGTTAACAGAAAAACAGGGGAAAGACTTGGAATTCCACAACAGGAATAGACATGAAGGGAAAACGTACAGGCAGGGTGACGAAATTTTTGTTAAGGGAAACAAACGATTAGGGAACAAACTGACACCCCGATACAGAAAAGAAATAGTGCAGGAAGACAAAGGACAGACAGTTTTGACCGTTTCTAAAGAAATAGTTCACAAAAATCTTATAGGAAAATAATGCTTTCATTTCAGGACATTTCTTGCTCTAGCGAAAGCGGAGACTCAAATACTGGACTACACGAACTCACGGATTGTTACAATAGAGACTGGTACAGCGAAACTTAAGACGGGAAACTTTAAATTAATCCACATTATAGACTTGGAACAGTACGAGACTTTATTGGACCAGATATACGATACAATAATACGTGACATAACGGAAAAGGACAATAATTACCAATTCCTTGTTCATGAGATAGATACCCTATATGAAATGCTCAGGGAGCTAGGCCCTATACGGAAAACAAGATCAATTGAGATTCTTGGAACGGCCTGGAAATGGATTGCGGGATCGCCCGATCATGAAGATTTCCAGATGATATCAGATAGGGTCAACGGTTTGCTGGAAAGTAATCATAGGCAAATTGTGATAAATAGGGCTCTAGAATTGAGAGTCAGGGAAATAACTAAGATTACGAACACCATACTGAATAACATAGGTTCAAGCGACGCATTGGAAATTGAAATTATGGAAAATGTCGAGAGAAAATTGAGAATAATAAAAGAGGAATTGACTAACATTAACTATTCAATTCAGTGGGCAAGATCAGGGATAGTTGATTCTTTTATATTTTCCGGCTACGAGTTAAACGTGACTAAGGGTCTTTTTGGAGATCGGAACTTCCCTTATTCAAATCTAATTGAAGCTCTAGAATTCGGAGAGGTAAAAATTAGTATGAATCAAACGACGCTAATTTATGTCGTAAATTTGCCTAAAACTGAAAAGGAAACTTGTAGAAAATTGTTTATAAAACCTGTAAAACAAGGCGAAAAGACAATCAAATTGAATAATGAAAATTTTATAGTGTGTAAGAATTCTGTAATTGAAATTAAAATACAATGCAAAATGATTTATGATATTAGCGTTTGCGAAAATGAAAATCTGGTAAACGTCACTTCATCCGAATGCCTACCAAATTTATTATCCGGTATATCTTCAACATGCCCAACCTCAAATGATCAACACTTAGCTACAATAACTGAGCTTTCACCTGGCCTAATAATGCTGAATGGGTATAACGGTCCTATAGAAGTCGATAGAAAAAATCTTTGGTTAAATGGAACTTATCTTATAAAATATCATAATACCACAGTGCAAATAGAAAACCGAACTTACTATAACAACGAGATAACTATGTTGCAGCCATTACCAGCTATATTGAAAACCACCAATTCGATAACCAAATACGAAGAGATGCTGTCTTTGGAAATGTTAAAAGAGCTCCATATAAATAATGCTGCGGAGATTCAGCAACTGGTCAACAATTATAGAGCCACACTCACAACAAGCGTCTTAATCCCCAGTGCCATTGGCGTGGTATTGTTATTGTTGTTATTGAAGAAATGGGAAAAGAAAAGAAAAGCATATGAAATCTCAGTAAAACTAAACGATGAAAAACCTCCTGAAGTTATTGCTAGCATTGATACTTATCCATCCAACGAGGACGTCGGAATTTAAGAGGGGAAGAGTTAACGAAATAACTATTTCGTTTCCCACTGGGTTAATTTACATTTGCTTACCTTTAATTTTCATGTGACACACGCTCCCATTAAAAGTCATTTTTGCTTGGTTCATATTACACTTTATTAAATACCAAAACTGCTGACGATATGTCTGTAGTTTTGCAATTGTAATATTTTAAATAAAATTATCACTTTATTCTTATGAACTTGTTTTACTGCTAGAGTAAGCATAATTGTTCTTTTAAAAGTAATGTTAATAAAGAAAACGCCAGTCGTAGTCAAGTACTCGAAATCAAAAGTTGTTTCATTAACAATAACTTATATTTTAATTTTACATACTTTTAGTATTTCTACACCGATAAATATTCTCAGTACCTCAGTTAAAGAAATTCTCAGTTAAAATCAAAACAATTCAAGTTAACTGAAATAATCGTTGTCAAGTATTGTTTCAGTTAAATAAAACATATCTATTAGTTACCCTGTATATATACAGGAATGAATTAATTTCAATTTTTCAAGTATTTTTGAAAATCATTAAAAAAACAAGTTTGAAGTTTTTTCTTTTTAACAAATTTTGAAGAAATAAACGATTTTGATGGATATACCGTGAAATTCGCTTGTAATAATAATTCAAACTGGATATAAATAAAGTTCAGATGAAAGACAATATTTTGAGATAAGTATAGAATTTGTTTTTGAGATCTTTTAAAAAGAATTACTTTCTTAAATTTTGTATGATAGGAGAGGCGAAATACATAGGATGTTACAATCAAATAGTGGAACATAGAAGAATATATTGGAACTAAAACGTTGTTAATGAAGATAGCTCCATATTCAATCTGAATTGTCAATTAAAAATGTAAATAAAATAAAAAAAAACCAAACTGAAAGATTTCAACAATTTTAGATAAACTCAAAATATTGGTGGCATTTTTATGGTTGTCCATAACTAAGTTACAAGATTTATTCCTAACTAAAATCAAGTTCCCATCAACTGATTACTTAGTTGGATTTTGCATTTGAAAAAATAAGTTATTTTTAATTAATTAAAATAACTGAGGCTCAGTAAGGGGTATTTCACCTGAGACTCAGTTAAAAATTTAGTAGGCAGTAACTGATAAATTTTTTGGGTGTAGGGTTTAAAATGTACACTCAGAAAAGTTCTGCAGTTACTACATGACAGTTATTTGTGTAGTTATGCGGTTGTAGTTATTTTAACTACAATTGTAGTTAATTTACTTAGAGCAAAATATTTCAATGTTTTTGACAGTTATTTTTTCAAACTAACTACAAAAACTACCACATTGTAGTAACATTTATTTTATGCAGTTATTTTGAATTTTTTTTACAAATACTTATATTTTCAAGTGTGTGTGCACACACACGAAGCAATCAGGAGCATGTGTATGACGCGCTTGTTTAGAAATTTCTAGTGAAAGAATATGAGTAGAACATGTTTTCTCTTGTCTTAGTCATAAAACAACGCCAAAGAGTGAGGACGCTTAATACGGAAAAGTTTATATATTTTTTATTAAGTTATTAAAATACATAATAAGGTAAGTTTTATAATATAAATTTATTTACGGGCTTATTAAAAATTATTGTATTTATTTTCTTTCAGTTCTTTTATATTCTCATCTCTTTTTACCTGGAGAAAAAAAGGCATCCAAACAACGCCATATTTCATCCCTCACAGACGGACATCTACAACAATATCTTACTAGTGAAAAATAAAAGTGACATTAGTGTAAATTTTGATTTCTCAATTTTAAATAGAATAAAATTAAGTTAGGAGTTTTTACATAAATTTGTTTTTTATTAAATTAATAATTTTTAAAATAATTTTTATTTATGTTTTTTAACTACATTTGCAGTTGTTTGTACAATTTTACAATAATTTGCATGTATGTTGTTTCAATTGCATTTGTAGTTGTTTTTACTACATTTCTCAGTTGATTTTTAACAGTCAAAAATAACTTCATATTGCAGTTAATTTAACTGCAAATGTAGTCTACACCTTTTTAAGTGCAAATGCAGTTATTTTAACTGTCATTTGCAGTTGATTTTACCTACATAATTCCCTGAGTGTAGGCATTCAGTTACCTATCATTATGGTAGTAAATTTAAATAAAAATTTAATAGAGTGTATTTCAGTACAAATTCAGTCTGTGTAGTGAGAATTCAAAGTAGAAATATCAGAATATTGACCATTTGATTTCACATAAATTACTGTAAGCACTGCCAAATTAATTGCATGATTCCAGCAGAAAGCACCCACTACTGGACTGTCGGAAATAAACCGTTTCATCACATTTGGCCCATTAGATATGGTGGACACAATGTTATTTCCCAAAGACAAATAAAACTCTTCTAGTCTTATTTCTACAATTCTTCTTATTTCATCAGCATTACATATTCGTGATATATAAACCAACCCCATTTATAAAATGAATTATTTCCGTTTATCAAATGTTCAAATATCTCTTTTATGATATTCTTGCCCATTCATCTAAGATTATAGTAAATCTCCTATTGTTAGAAATATTGCTCGATATTTCTTTTATCATGATATGTCTCTTTTACATGATTGTAGTAATTTAATATAATGTTCTTTACATCGGTTTCATTTTTTGGCAATGCCAGGTTTTTATTATAAAAACTTTCTCGAATAAACGAAGATCTACACCGAAAAAATTTCTCAGTTACTAGCTACTAAATTTTCAACTGAGTCTCAGGTGAAATACCCCTTACTGAGTTTCAGTTGATTAATTTGATTGAATTTAACTAATATATTTTATTTTTTTTTAACGGAACTTTCAGTTAAACTAAACAAGACTTTAAATTAGCTGCTAACCGATTCAATCGTTTAAAATAATTTCATATATTTTGATTTGGTTGCAAATAAATAAAACACATTGCATTTTCTTAATAAATTTCACACTTTATTTGTTACAAAATTATTATTTTATTAAAAAGAAAACACAATTAAAACATACGATTTTTCCTTATTCCAAATTGTCACTGTGTATATCAAATATCCACATTTTGTATTCGTATCAACCATCAAACGCATTTCTATTTTGCTGTTAACTGTTTGCTTCTTTTATTAATAATTTTTTGGTATTTTTTAATATTTTGCAATTGAATTTGTTTATTTTATTTTAATAATTTTTTCGTAACATATTTTCAGTTATTAAGAAATCAACTAACAACTAATTTTTCTTTTTAACTGAAGCAAAAGTTGATAATAATTATTTCAGTTGCTTTAAAATATTTTCATTTTAACTGAAGTTTTCTCTAACTAAGCTACTGAGGAATTTTTTCGGTGTAGTTATGGTGCGGATTGACATTCCGACTAAATTGGATACCATTTCAGGAAATGTTTGCCCTACCATAAAACGTCCAATGCCAATTCAGCTTACACTTTTTTCTTCGGGTACTTTGCTAATTTTAGCTGGAACGTTATTCTTGTTGTTGTTTTCTTCAAGAGACGTTGCATGACCATCATTTTTTTTTTTGTGAACAAAATTTAGATGTCGGATAACCAAATTTAGATACCTCCGTTAACTATTAGTCTTTTAGGGCAAATATTGCACTGCGCTGCATTGTCCTTTTTTGTGAAGTATTTCCATACTCCTGAGATTTTATTCTTTAATGTAAAAGAATATATTAGCTTGAAAGCAGGTGTATTAAAATAAAGTAAACTTACTTGAAAATATCACAATTATTATTGAAAACGTTACTTATAAAATTATTGGATTATTTTAAATTTAAAGTCGATTTAATTTTAATCAAACGGTTTTGTTCATTTTGTGTATGAAAACCTTACAAAAATATTTATATTTTCAAACATTTTGATTGGTTGAAAATAAATTAATTAATTACTCAGAGCTTTGAAGAATTAATTCCTTAATTCAATTCTGAATTAAAAATTCGATGAATTAATTCACAATTAGGGTTTGGGATTTCCCGGACTTTTTTATTTCCCTGGAAACGGGAATAAAAAAATTTGATTCCCGGGAATCCCGGGAAATATTTTTGAACAAAATTGTTAATGAAAACCACCTATATAAGTAATTTTTGTTAAAAAAACACTACTTCAGTATAAATTCAGTCTGTGTATTGAGAAGTCAAAGTAAAAATATCAGAATGTTGAACATTTGATTTCATATAAATTACTCCAAGCACTGAAAGATGAATTGCATGATTCCAGCAGAAAGCATCCACTACTGGACTGTCGGAAACAAACCGTTTCATCACATTTGGCCCATTGTTCTTTTCCAAAGACCAATAAAACTCTTCTAGTCTTATTTCTACAATTCTTCTTATTTCATCAGCACTACATCATCCTAATATATAAACCAACCCCAGGTTATAAAATGAATTATTTCCGTTTATACATATGTTCAAATATCTCTTTTGTGATATTGTTGTCCATTCA
This sequence comes from Leucophora obtusa, assembly GCA_949987735.1. Lineage (NCBI taxonomy): Eukaryota > Metazoa > Arthropoda > Insecta > Diptera > Anthomyiidae > Leucophora > Leucophora obtusa. Next base: position 105,073,314 of record OX465299.1, on the reverse strand, counting down.
TCTAAGATTATAGTAAATCTTCTATTGTTAGAAATATTGCTCGATATTTCTTTTATCATGATATCTTTTACATGATTGTAGTAATTTAATATAATGTTATTTACATCGGTTTAATTTTTTGGCAATGCCAGGTTTTTATTATAAAAACTTTCTCGAATAAACTAAGATCTAGTTATGGTGCGAATAAACGAAGATCTAGTTATTCCGTCGACTGCGGCTAATTTGGTTACCATTTCAGGAAATGTTTGCCCTACCATAAAACGTTCAAAGCCTATTCAGCTTACACTTTCTTCTTCAGGTACTTTGCTAATTTTAGCTGGAACGTTATTCTTGTTGTTGTTTTCTTCACGAGAAGTTGCATGACCATCAATTTTTTTTTTTTTGTGAACCAAATTTATATGTCGGATAACCAAATTTAGATTTTTAACCATTAGTCTTTTAGGGCAAATATTGCACTGCGCTACATTGTCCTTTTTTGTGAAGTATTTCCATACTCCTAACATTTTATTCTTTAATATAAAAGAATATATTAGTTTGAAAGCAGGTGTATTAAAATAAAGTAAACTTACTTGAAAATATCACATTTATTAATGAGAAATTTAAACTTAAATTTAAAATCGACTTTATTTTTAATCATACGATTTTGTTCATTTTGTGTATGAAAACCTTACAAAAATATTTATATTTTCGAACACTTTGATTGGTTGAAAATAAATTAACCAATCAGAATGCTCCAAAAATAAACCAAGTCAAGGTATACTGCCACCCAATATTTTAACTAAAGTCGACTTTAACTAAAATATACATTTGAAAAATTAAGATAGTAAGGGCGTTTATTTGTATGAAACTAAGTGGGGTATTTTGTAAAACGCAACGCCTATGGAAAACAACGCAACGCAAGGCGTTGCGTTTTACAAAATAACCCCCTAAACTTTTTTTTCATATTTCTTTTAAACATTTTAAAAAGTTTTTAGGTTTTATTACTTAAATTTTGAATAAGTTATGCAAAAAGTCTTTATTAGTTGAAATGCTCCTAATTACTTGGCAAAGATTTTTTTGTGTGTCAAATAAATTGATTCCCTTTTAAAAGATTTTAACAATGACATTTTTGTTTTGGTATTTAAAATGTTTTTTATGACTAACATTAAAAAGTCCTATTTCAAACAATTCAAAAAATTAAATATTTTTAAAATATCCCGTTTTCCCGGGGAAAATATATTATTTTCCCGGGAATTCCCGGTAAACTTTTCCCGGGATTTCCCGGGAATTCCCGCCCGGGAATTCCCGAACCCCAGACCATATTCACAATGCACCATATATTGAATGGAATTAATTCATATTTGTTTTCGTTCGATTTATTTTGTTACGAATTAATTCAATTGCTATAGTTCTGTGAAAAAGTGAATTAATTCCTTACTGAATTAATTCACCACTGAATTCGTTCAATTTCATTTTCGTTCAGTGAATTAAAAAAAAATAAAATTACGTTCAGTGAATTAAAAAAAATAAAATTACGTTCAGTGAACTAAAAAAAATAAAATTACGTTCAGTGAATTAAAAAAAAAATACGTTCAGTGAATTAAAAAAAAAAAATAAAATTACGTTCAGTGAATTAAAAAAAAATACGTTCACTGAATTAAAAAAGCAAAAAATACGTTCATTGAACTCAAAGTAAAAATAAACAAATTACATATATATATTAAGTGTTAGAGAAACCCGATGCACTTTATCGTCCTACATGATTAAAAAATAAAGCCTTTTACTATTAAAAATAAAAACTTTACAGATATAGATGAATTTGGAAAAAATATAACTATTAATTTTTCAAACTTATGCTTCCCAGTAAAATGTAGATGCTTGACTAAGACGTATTTCATTTATACATACGTTTTTACAATACAATGTTTTCTTCTACTGAACGGCAGAAAACAGGCTTTGAATTCAGCGAACGGAATTTTTGTTTTTCGATTAAGAGAATTTAATTTTTTTTCAATTCAGTGAACGTATTCTTTTTCTTTTTTAATTCACTGAACTTAATTTAATTTTTTTTAATTCACTGAACGTAATTTTATTTTTTTTAATTCACTGGACGAAAATGAAATTGGAAGGATTCTGTGGTGAATTAATTCACTTTTTTCCGTTCGATTTATAAAATTGAAGGCGTTCACCAGTGAATTAAATCATTTGATTTAATAAAGAGAACTATTGCAATGGAATTAATTCTTTAAATTTAATGTTTGATAAACGCGTTCAGTTGAACGAATTCAGTGAATTACTTAAGGCTGCATTCACACCTAATTCTTAAACACGTGTTTAGCTAAAACGCGTATTTTGGCTCTTTATTCTACTACAACTTTTGTAATAGAATAATAGTGAATTTAGACTGAGCAAAAATTACCTGGTTTTTGGCTCTTGTTAGGTTTTACTTGTCAAAACGCATATATAAAAAACAAACAAAAACTAGTTTTGTATGAAAACTAGGTAGTTTTTGCTCAGTCTAAATTCCCTATAAAGAGCTAAAATACGTGTTTTAGCTAAACACGTGTTTAAGACTTAGGTGTGAATGCAGCCTAAGAAAAAGAATTCATTCAATTTTAGAGAAACTTGAACTCGATTGGTAGTGAATTCATTAAAAATAGAATTAATTCTTCAAAGCTCTGGGTATACTGCCACCCAATATTTTAACTAAAGTCGACTTTAACTAAAATATACATTTGAAAAATTTAGATAGTAAGGGCGATTATTTGTAAGAAACAAAACTTTTTTTTCATATTTCTTTTAAACATTTTATAAAGTTTTTAGGTTTTACTACTTAAATTTTGAATAAGTTATGCGAAAAATCCTTATTAGTTGAAATGCTTGGCAAAGATTTTTTTTTTGTGTGTCAAATAATTTGATTCCCTTTTAAAAGGTTTTATCAATGACATTTTTGTTTTGGTATTTAAAATGCTTTTTTATGACTAAAATTAAAAAATCCTATTCCAAATAAAAACAATTTAAAAAATTTAATATTTTTAAAATTTCCCGTTTTCCCGGGAAAAATATATTATTTTCCCAGCAAACCCCAAACTCTACTAACCGTTCAGTCTGAGCGCTGTCATATTTTGGTAGCGTAAAAAATGTTTGCTACTTTTGATCAAATAGTGATACATTTGTTGTTGTTGATTTTAAAAAATTTTTGTTTTGTATGATTGACAAATAAAAACATACAAATATAATTTAAAAACAAAAAATTTAAAAAATCAAAGGAAAATATAGAAAAAATGTATTTAAAAACAAAACAAAGAAAACATCGTTCAGCAGAGTAAGTAATCACAAAGCGCTACGAGTCACCGGTATCAGTTTAAGGTTTCTCTGCAGAATACTACACCGATAAAATTCCATAGTTAGGTAGTTAACAAAATCTTTAGTAGAAATTAAAAAATATGTAAATAACTAGGATAATCAAGAACTGTTGTGGATGACTTCGGTAACTCGGGGAACACGGCAAAAGGGCCTTAAACGGGGGCAACCCTGCCCATCAGAATCCAACCGTTCACCAATATTAGCCGTGTTTCGACGCAGCTATATCCGGTAACTTGGGCAAACACCCAAAGTACACAAAAACGTGTACGAGACGAAAACTGACACAGTACAGTTCGTATGTTAACTTACAACGTGGATGACTATCAGCATCGAGAACTCAACGTGTATAGATTTCGGCATATAACACGATTTCTTCACATTACTTCCTGAAAAGTTTTAGTAATTTTTTTTATATAATTATTTATCTTTTTTGTATTTAAAAGGAAAGGACAAAAGGAAAAGGAGGCAAAACTAACATTTCAATATTGGCCACACACTTTTCTAGAACACGAAATGTAAGAAGACAGAAGAAACAAATACAAAAGGAAAACATTTTTTTATCTATTTTCCATCTAATGTGTAAACTTTCAATCTGTGGTACACTTTCATGTAATTTGTGAACAGTAGAAGTGAACGATTTGGTTGATAAATAATCCCAAGAAACATTTTTACGGACTCTCCGGCACGTACGGATTCATGAATCCGGCTTTTACGGCACGTTAACTGTCCGTAATATACGTATCCGTCAATGCTCGTACGTATACGGAACACTAACGGACCGTATAAATGGATTTTCGAACACAATACGTTTTAACTCCGTTTTGGAGTATCCGTTTCCGTACCTTTAAATACGGATTTCATCGGTTGCAGTTTACAAAATAAAAAATTATATTTTTGAAAAGTCGGTGAAAATATTATTATAACGGGAATATATGGAGAATATGCAATAGAGGGAATCCTTTCTATTACACCATTAATCAAACAACATCAAGTAGCAAGGTAAGATTTATGAAACTTAATGTTTTGTGTATAACATGTGAGAATTTGCATCGTGTACACATTCAATTAAACCATAACTAATTTATTGCCTCTTTTTCATATAGATGTTGGATTTTACTCTGGGTCCCTAAGCGCTGGATCGATAGGTAAACCGAGCCGGATGTGCTAAATATTGTAATTGTATTAATTAGAAATTTATTAATAGTAATTGTAAAGAATAATTATTAATGAATTTATAAAAAAGGAAAAAAGTATTGTGTATTGAAAATAATAAACATATGGTCTATTTTTGTGGAAAAAACCGTTCGCACGACATAACGGTCCGAAAACGGTCCGACTTTCAGCGGACTAGTCCGTTTTTTACATGACATAACGGTCCGTAAACGGTCCGTCATTGACGGATTTTAAACGGTCTTGTCCGTTTTTAACACGACATAACGGTCCAGGTGGAAAAGGCGGAAACAATGTAGGAGGGAAACAGTTGTCAGGCGTTGACATATACCTATCAGTGTATCGTTTCTGCTAACGATACACTGGTTGAAAGTAATGTCGATAAGGCAGTGTGTAATGTGCTCGCAGTTTTTGCACTACAGTGTCGCAGTTTTTGCACTGCAATGCGTTACTTTAGCGATAAAGCAGGTTTTTGTATTTTCTTTATGTGTCACTGCCGGAAAATTAGAAATTTTTTTTTTCATGAACGAGAGCTGTCTTCGAACAAGACTCAATAACAAAGTTGTAAAATAGTGCTTAGTGTTCGAAAAATTCAGGATACAAATTTGATAACACAGCCACTGTTCACTGGCATTTTCACATTCACTATCTGGTCTAGGCCAGAGATCAATTACCAGGAACCCTAACATTTGAAAGGGAAAGGAAAACCAGTAACATGACCAGGTTCGAATTCGGTGGACGGGACATAACTTGTATCATTTGGGCTCACCGTAAGCCCTGAAAGTTTCATGAATAATTCTTTATTATTCAGTGCTTTTACATTTCCCGCAATGGCAAAGCAAAATTTTCACGTGGGATTTTTTGTTTGTAGTGTGAACATGAGTCATGTGTATCAAATTTTTATTTTTTTTATTACCTTTTTTAAAATCGCAAAAGAAAAAAAAAACGTTAGTGTTTTGAATTCTTGCTAAAATGGTCTGTGGTTCATAGAGCCATACTTGTGAAAATTAAACCATGGGTTTTTTTCTGCCCCTAAAAAAGAGGGAAGAGAGGAAGAAAAGAGAGGAAAAATATTAGAACTAACCAGCTTTGGAACGGCTTTTATTACCTGAACGGAGTCCACAATACCCAAGTAGACGGCGGCCGGCATAAAAAGGTATGTAGCCGCAACATTCCTGTGGCACCACATCCTTGTATCGGCAAAGTAGAAGTTTAAGGATAATCAGGATATTTTCAGCTACGGGCGTAGATCAATTTAAAGTTTGTCTTGGGCTTAATGCATCTACCGGAAAATTTTATGCATTACACAGGGAAGGAGAAAAAAGTATCTGGTGCAAAGGAAATTAAGATGCGTGTACCTTCCCAACAAACAATACGTTCCGTTTACATAGCGTTTTCGGACCGTCATAAACGGAATCCAACTCCGTATACGTACCGTTTTCTGGATCCGTATACGGACCAGAAAACGGAACTTAAGGAACATCGAAACTGATTCGAATCCGATGAAAATCCGTCAATGACGGACCGTTTACGGACCGGTCTGTCGTGTGAAAAACGGACATAAGTCCGGCTAAAGTCCGTCAATGACGGACCGTTTACGGACCGGGCTGTCGTGTGAAAAACGGACATGAGTCCGGCTAAAGTCCGTCAATGACGGACCGTTTACGGACCGTTATGTCGTCAAAAAACGGAGTGACTCCGTTTCTGGTCCGTATCTGCGCCTTTTTTTAAAACAAAAACGGACTTCTATATCTACCTAAATTCTGACCATTTTTTATTAATTTTGAGTAGTACATTATAATTTTTTTTGTTTATTAAAATAGGGAAAATAACACAATTTAGATATAAAACAGTTTGCACCTTCATCCATCATTACGTTGCAATTTAGGCCTTTTATAAAATTTAATACCTGATAAAAAAAAAAAAAAACTAATTAGTTTAGATTAAACAGATGGTATTTACATTAGAGTTTTTACACATGACACAAATTAGAAAGTAATTCTTTTTGCACCATTGCATTCATTGCACACATCGTGAAAACACCTTTGGAATTTCATAAATACTTACCATCTAATAAATGGAAGATGAAGTCATTTGTGTGTGAACGGTTTTGCTCTAATATTAAGTTTTAATAATATTTTTTTAACTATTAAAGAGCTGAGCTCTCTTTTTTAAACTAATTTAATAACTTTTATTTGAAAACAAATTAACACAGGTGAAGTCCGTAGTTACTAGTACGGAAACGGATACAAAAAAACGGAGTCAAAACCTATTGTGTTCGAAAATCCGTTTACACGGTCCGTTAATGTTCCGTATACGTACAAGCTTTTTCGGATACGTGCATACGGACCATTCACGTGCCGTAAAAGCCGGATTCATGATTCCGTAAGTGCCTGAGAGTCCGTAAAAATGTTTCTTGGGGAGCTATTAGTTGTGAACTAGGTCTTTGGTTCAAATTAGTGAAGAGTTCAATTGAACTAGTTGCACCCAACTGATGATATAACAGCTAATAAGAACAATTTACCCAAATTTACACGAAAAAAAGTCTGGGCTTTCTCGTGCAAGAAGAACAAGAATATTACTCTCTCATGACATGATCCCGCGGGATCCCAATGTTGAGTACCCGAACACAGCTATTATGATTTCATGTATGTTCACTATTTAAACATTGGTTTAGACTTCAAGTGTGGTGGGAAATAATTTCACAGAATAAGTGGGAAAAAAGGGGATGTATATATTGTTATTTAAACGGCATAAGACGACTGCCAGCTACTGTTAAATTTCTTTAAATATCCGCCTAACCCAGCAAGAGTGTGGTTTACAGAGTTTGAGTAAGTTGCAACCCCTTGGGCACAGGGTATACCAGTGAAGTCAAAAGTGACAGCTGTCAAACGAGTAAACAGAAACCGTATGGTGTGGTTGTTGTTGTAATTTTTAACCGAAGTGCGAAGGAGATTTAAAAAAAAGTATATATACGAAACCCATGAGTAAAAGTAAACAACTATACAGCATGTTTTCAAACATGTGTTCACAAAAAAAAAGTAAAAGATAGCCTAGAAAGTATGAAGATACACACCATGGTTGTATTGGGCAAACAGTTTAACTTCCCTGGTGTATTACAAACTCACAAAATAATTATATATTTGTAGTTACACATTGTAATGAATAAAACAATATTAATTTAAACTTTTTTTTATAAAATTTGTGCACATTAATGCCCTTTATTAACAATAAAGAAAACTTATACAGTACTATTAAACATAACACAACATACAGCATACTCTCACATCCATATGTTCTGCGAAATGTATAAAAAAAAAACACAAACGCACTCACAAAACAGATTTATATTATTTATTATTATTCGACAACATAAAATATTCACTTTATGACACTATCTATTTTTAATTTTTATTATTCAATCATTATTTGAGCTATATAATTTTAGTTTTGTTACACAAAAGATGCCGTGAAGAATATTTATTAAACAAACTAAAAAAAAGCACAACATATCGTCAGCTTAGTATTGGTTTGCTCGATATGCCAAAAAGTCTTTATCCAGAAAAACGATAAAGAAATTTATGTACATCTTTTTAATTTGTGTATGCACTAGGTATCTCAGATATGATACATTATAGCAAGAAACTGTCTCAAAATCTGAATGAAAATATGTATTTAATAAATTTTCTAACTCGATATTTTCAAAAATGGCCAGTGGGCCGAACCAATAATAATGCGACGAATTGGAAAACTTTTGGGAAAGAGAGACAGAACTAGTTGTAATATATTTATTTCTCTCGCACTTACGTTTTTGGTGCAGCTCTGCTTGTTAGTTGCAGAGTTGCAAATTTCGGTAGTTCTGAAAACGTCCGCCCGCAGCGCTAGTGCGTGTCTTCACTGGTATACCCTGTGCCCTTGGGGTTCTATGTTCGTTGATTTAAAGCACTACGAAATATGCTTTAACACTTTTTCACTTTTCTGGAAACGGGAGAGTTCCGAAACCTTTTAGAGTTGATTTGTAAAATCACACGTGATTAAAAATTTCGGAAAGTTGCTGTTTCGAACAAATTTTGGAATAAATTTCTAGATAATTTTTTTTTATTAATTGTTGCAGGAAAGGAAAAAAACATTCGTTTCACTTTATCCAAGTTGTGTCTACACAAAATGAAACAGAGAGAAAATAAATCTGATGTGAATCACAGAACAGCAAAGAGAAAAAATTCGAAATAGTTCACTATGAATTTTGTTTAAGTGGTTTCACGGAGATGAGAACCGTACCGCATAATTTCTTGACACGAAAAGTGTAATTTCTTTACACGAAAATTATTAAAGTTTTTCTTATTTGCAATCTATAATACTACAGACACTATATTTCGGTTAGGTATACGCAGACGCAATATACCCTAACGTAATGGAGCAGAAAAGATACAGGTATAGATAAACGGAAACAATTATGGGTTTAGCCAATACGGTTGGTATTCATGGTCAGCTTTGCACAAGTTGGAAATTATATCACGTAATAGTGTTTGTATTATCCTATTTTTTATTAGTTTTTTTATGGTAATTCTTTTTAATAAACGCATCATGCAAGATCAGCGGCCACGTAAATACGTAGAGGAAAAAGAATAATCAAATTTCAACAGGTTCTCCCCGTATGGCTTGTTTCGTTAGGATAGGACAATTGATTCAGCGTATTTTCAATGAGAGTTTAACTAAGCAGTCTTAACGTTACGGTTACGTCAGAGTCCAGATACTGACACCAAACTGTCAAAAGTACCAAGGTACACGACATTCCCCTAGTGGCTCTATGTTCCGTATAGGAACTACGGGAACTTATATATATATATATATACACGACATTCCCCTAGGGATACTGCAAAATGCACATTTTTTCTTTAATGTAGCCAAGTGGCATAATATATGTAATAAAAATACATGTTTGTAAATGGTCCAGTTTAGTAAACAGGTGCGAAGAATTCCACCGTAGATTCGCAGGCATTCCATGCAGGCGTAGGGTTTATATAGAGTTCAACTGCGTTGTTATGCAAATAGCAGCAACCGAAAGAGGAAAATACCCTACACCACTACGTGGTCAGGGTATTATAAGTTTGTGCTGATGTTTGTAACACCAAAAAATATCGGTCCTAGACCCACCTTATAGTATACCGATCGGCTCAGAATTTTTTTTATTTCGATTTAACGATGTCCGTCTGTCCGTCCGTCCCTCTGTCTGTCCATGCATTCTTGTGCGCACTCTACAGGTGGCAAATATTAATATATTTTGATGAAACTTGGTACACCGACTTATGTCGGTCCAAGGACGAAGCCTATTGATTTTGGTTAAAATCGGTCCATGTTTAGACCTAGTGCCCATATAAGGGTTCCAACAAAATTATATTGTTTATACACTGGAGGTCGCAAATATTAAGATATTTTGATGAAATTTGGTACACAGACCTATGTTAGGTCAAGGACGAAGCCTATTGATTTTGGTTAACACCAAAATCAATAGGCTTGATTTTGGATTAAGATATTTTAATGAAATTTGGTTCGTTGACTCTCATGATCCCGAGAACAACACCGATAGATTCTAGATAGAATCGGTCCATATTTGGACATATTTCCCATATGGGCTATATTTACGATTTTCTCTTCTTTTATAATTTTATAGAAAATTTTGACACAAGTCCCATTCGAATTTCTGATCCAAACATTAGTTGGCTTTTAACCAGACTGGTGTAGGGTATTGTATAGTCGGCATGCCCGACTTTAACCTTTTTACTCGTTTTAGTTTGATTAGTTGGTTGATGTTTTTTTTTGTTTGTTTCTAGGTTGAATTGTATATATATTTTTGTTGTGTTAAGTTCTTAAACGCATGTGTCCAGTAGTAGAGAAAAGAAAATGTGTAGGTTGCTTCTACTGTATAGTAGTGTTGGGTAGATTAGCGTTGATAAATGTTACCGAATTGGGAAATGTTCGGATTTTTTTTATAACGTTGCCAACTTTAGTGATCGACAGTGTTGTATTTACAGTGAGGTTACATGATCAAGATTTTGCTTTCAAGTTGATAACACATACTGCTTGTCAAATTCAGTTGAACTTGAAGCTGTGACGTAGGCTGCATGCAACTTGATAGTCAATTTTGCTTTCAAGATGCCGTCGTCAAGGATAGAACTAAAAATGCTCGCCTCTGTGGGCTGTTTCCGCACTGTAGGCTATTCGAAAAGACTTTATTTTTTTCTTCACATATTCCACAGACATTTTCATGTCAGCAGAAATTGATTTTTTATTTATTTTTATTTTTAAATCATTTCGTCGATATACCGAAATATTCACATTCCGTATTTTATCAAAAGTGTTTTATTGCGGCACAATATTTGTAAAAAGAAAAACAAATTTACAAGAAATTGATCAGCTGTTTAAAACTTGACCGTCAAGTTTTCTCAAAACTTAAAAGCAAAAATTGATATCAAGTTGCTGTTCAATTTTTAAAATGTGAGTGTGTTAGTAAAAAAATGTGAGTGGATTGAAACTTGAAAGCCAAAAATTGATCGTGTAACCCCTATGTTAGGGGTATGATTTTTCATTCATAAAATGAGAACAAAAATAGCACCTTTAACATGTCTGCTTTTGTGTTAGTGTCTCCCGCGAAAATACATGGCAACTTAGAAAAAAGTTCATTCTTTGGAGCGAAAAAACTAATGGAATTAGGGAAAATTAGAGAGAATAGAGAATTTAGCAGAGGCTTTGACTATAGTTAGAAGCGAAAATTAAATTTATTGGTATTTTTAAAGTGAAAGTGAGCGGTCGAAATTGGGTAAAAAGGAAAAAAATTTAAATTAATGATTTCGGGTATACTTAGCCATTTTGTAAAAATAAGTAATCTCAGTGCATGTAGAATAAAAATAATAAGTACACAAGTGAGATAAGTTCAAATTTTTAAATTATTTTGGTTTTATTAAAACGGAATCGAAATACATTTTTTTGTAATCACAAGTGGTGAAGATAAAAATATATCAAGTGAGTTTTTTTTTTACCTTTGTAAATTCGAAGTGCAGGGGTTAACATTGTGTTTTTGTTTGGTGTAGAGTTGAGGAAGAGTGAACGCGGACATTGGAGGAAAATCACAAAGAAAGGCAGGTTTCATTTTTCACCCTGTTTCTGCCCAACGAAGCCAATAAGCCACATGAGGGTCAGCGTTATATCTTCATTTTAGTGTATTGGTTGGAGAAAAGCTGTTATCCAGGTGACAACCAGTGGAAAGTAGCCCACAGATCATAAGGTAATCAAGTCCAAGTTGTTAGCTACCAGAATCAGCCGCCATTTTTTCCGTCCAAGTCCGCGAAATTTAAAGTCGTCAAGTATATACCGGCATCAATTGTTGTTTTATGTGCATATAAAGAAAGAGAGAGAGAGTATTAGTGTTTTGGTTTTGTGATATATACATATATGTATAAAAAGTTCGAGTTTAAAGCTTCAATTTTGTTTAAATTTTATTTCTTTTTATTTAATATTAGGTTTTACAACGTTTATTTCATTCGTTTTTTTTTGCAAGTTATTTTTTTGACGGGTCAGTTGCCCAAGTTTTTTTTGTTTAACCACCTAAGAGAGCTCATTTAGGTAGGGTATGTACTAGTTATTTTTTGGTATTTTCGCGAGACTCAAAAAATGGAGTCAGGCCGTTAAACTTTGTAGGCTTATAGTTCTTTTGGTTCATATTGTAGCCATTTGTAAAAGTTTTTTTTATTAATTTTGGCACAGCCTTGTGTAAAAAGAAAAAATATTGTTTAAGTATGTTTTACCTAAATTTTGGCTTTGTTTTTCTTTGTTATTATTTTTTTTTCGATTATATGCATAATTAATTAGTCTTATGTGTGTAATCTTATGAACAGTGGGCGATAAAATTCAATTTTTGATCGAAACACTACCGTTCGTACTGGTGATTTTTGACATTAGGTTTTTTTGGTTAAAGTTAAAAATAATCAAAGTTAAATTGTTCCCTTTCAGGTTTTTTTTTACAAACCGCTGGGTTTCAGTAATTTTAACTAAATTTTATCTGTTTTTTTGTGTTTATATTTTGTTTTTTAATTAAAGCCCGAAGAGAGTAATTTTAAGTGTTTAAGATTAGAAATTTTTGTTAGTTTTAGGTTTTTATTAATAAATAATGTTGTGAATTGTTTAAATTTTAAATAATTTGTTGCTAATTTTTGTTTATAGGGTGAAGTTAACGGTGTGAGGTAAGTGGGTAAGTGTGTGTGTGGGGTGTTGGGGTCATCGTCAAATTTTATTGGACTCAATTGATGACCATGGTTGGGAGGGCATTTGTGGGGGATTTTAACACCTCGTCCTCCCTCTTGAATGTTCAAGTATTGGTGATTTTAGTTTTTTTATGTTTTTTTTAGAAATTTCAATTGTGTGTGTGCCTGGGCTGTAGTGGTGGGTTGGAACTCGACCCTAGGTGGATGCTACGCGAGCTAGCTGGCAACACCACTACAGTGCCATTGGGGATACATAACATAGGGGTTACACGATCAATTTTTTCCTTTCAAGTTTTAATACACGCACACTTTTTTACTAACACACTTACATTTTAAAAATTGAACAGCAACTTGATATCAATTTTTGCTTTCAAGTTTTGAGAAAACTTGACGGTCAAGTTTTAAACAGCTGATCAAATTTCTTGTAAATTTGTTTTTCTTTTTACAAATATTGTGCCGCAATAAAACACGATTGATAAAATACGGAATGTGAATATTTCGGTATATCGACGAAATGATTCAAAAATAAAAATAAATAAAAAACTAATTTCTGCTGACATGAAAATGTCTGTGGAAGATGTGAAGAAAAAATAAAGTCTTTTCGAACAGCCTACAGTGCGGAAACATCCCACAGAGTCGAGCAATTTTAGTTCTTTCCTTGACGACGGCATCTTGAAAGCAAAATTGACTATCAAGTTGCATGCAGCCTACGTCACAGCTTCAAGTTCAACTGAATTTGACAAGCAGTATGTGTTATCAACTTGAAAGCAAAATCTTGATCATGTAACCTCACTGTAACAGAACACCTTCTGTTTTCATGGAAATCAATAAAATTTTGGTAACCCTGTAACATTTCAATTAATTTTAAGTTGTCAAAATAGTTTACAAATATATTTTTTATGAGAAACAGAAGATGAAATGTTAAATTGTAATTGATTTGGTAAGTTCTTATTTATATATATTTTAAACCATATAAAATTAATATCTACTGTGTTTTTTTTTTTATTTGCAGATACAATTTTGGAATATGTAATGAAGAATTGATCAAGACGAAATAAAGAACAAAAACGCCAACAAAAGGGTCCTCTCTTCCATGTTTTAAATTTCGATGTCTTGTCCTAAAATTGCCTGAAAACACGCATGTTACAAATAAATTTAGAAAAGATAAAAAGAAGTTTAAAAACTTCTAATTGAGTTTTAAGTGTCTGTGAAATCATTATTTGAATTAAATGGTATTGTTTTATTCTATTTCCTTTTTAAGTGTTGTGCCATTTAAAATAACTTTTAATAAAAAGATTTGTCAAAATGTTTGTAATTTGTCTTTCAAATTAACAGAAAACGGTATCTGTAGTGTCGATTAACTATTCTTTATATGATATAGTTGATATCTATTAATTTTTATATATCTACAAAACTTAGTTATCATCAACTAAATCAATTCAACTATATATAGCTAGGGGTATTTCACCTATTAGATAGTTGAAATATTCGTTATAATCAACTAAGGAATGTTTTGGGTGTACCATTGTCAAATTTATATGGGAATCACATAACAACAAAATTATTTTCGTTATTGTTGTTTTGTGTGTTATTTTCAAATTTCTTTGCACATTTCATTGCATTTGAAGACACTAGGTAAGCCAACATTGATAGCTTGTCGCACAAATACAGCTAGACTCAGGGACTTATGTAGGTAAAATCAACTGCAATGACAGTTAAAATAACTGCATTTGAAGTTGAAAGGGTGTAGACTACATTTGCATTTAAATCAACTGCAATATGAAGTTATTTTTAACTGTTAAAAATCAACTGACAAATGTAGTAAAAACAACTACAATTAAAACAACATACATGCAAATTATTGTTAAACTGTATAAACAGCAGCAAATGTAATTAAAATAACATAAATAAAAATTATTGTTATTTTCGTTCGGTTTAAGATCAAATATTACAAATTCTAAATAGAATTTACAATTTTTATTTTACAACCAATAGAGAAAAACTTATGAAAAAAAACTTTCCTAGAACCAATGGTTGACAATTAATGCATTTTCAAGTGACACCGCTCACTATCATCAGATTCTCTTTATGGGGTCATCTCTAGGCTATAATGTAGATTTTAGTTTTTTGTATATATATGTTCAATTTCAAAGAAATGCATTTTGAGAAGTAAATTCAAACATTTTTCTTTATCCATTTTTCATTATTATAACTAACGAAAACCACATGTCTTTAACAAAGCTATTATTTTTCCCTATGTTGTAGTTGTGCTTTTTCATTGAAGTTCCTTCAATATGTAAAGCAATGATTCGTGCTTTTTAACATTCCAGCTTTTAATTCTATTTATAGAAATTAGAACCAAAGCAAAGAAACTTTTACAAGGTTGTTTTATTTTCGTGTATAACATCCTAACACAACATGCCGTATAATGATGATAGTGAACATGAGAGAATTTTTATTGGAAAAGTTAACTGTCCGTAATGTACGTATTCGTCAATGCTTGTACGTATACGGAACACTAACGGACCGTATAAATGGATTTTCGAACACAATACGTTTTAACTCCGTTTTGGAGTATCCGTTTCCGTACCTTTAAATACGGATTTCATCGGTTGCAGTTTACAAAATAAAAAATTATATTTTTGAAAAGTCGGTGAAAATATTATTATAACGGGAATATATGGAGAATATGCAATAGAGGGAATCCTTTCTATCACACCATTAATCAAACAACATCAAGTAGCAAGGTAAGATTTATGAAACTTAATGTTTTGTGTATAACATGTGAGAATTTGCATCGTGTACACATTCAATTAAACCATAACTAATTTATTGCCTCTTTTTCATATAGATGTTGGATTTTACTCTGGGTCCCTAAGCGCTGGATCGATAGGTAAACCGAGCCGGATGTGCTAAATATTGTAATTGTATTAATTAGAAATTTATTAATAGTAATTGTAAAGAATAATTATTAATGAATTTATAAAAAAGGAAAAAAGTATTGTGTATTGAAAATAATAAACATATGTTCTATTTTTGTGGAAAAAACCGTTCGCACGACATAACGGTCCGAAAACGGTCCGGCATTTCAGCGGACTACACCGTTTTTTACATGACATAACGGTCCGTAAACGGTCCGTCATTGACGGATTTTTTTTATCGTTTCTGCTAACGATACACTGGTTGAAAGTAATGTCGATAAGGCAGTGTGTAATGTGCTAGTTTAATTCTAAACTAGATAAACGCAGTGTCAGCAGTTTTTGCACTGCAATGCGTTACTTTGGCGATAAAGCAGGTTTTTGTATTTTCTTTATGTGTCACTGCCGGAAAATTAGAAAATTTTTTTTTCATGAACAAGAGCTGTCTTCGAACAAGACTCAATAACAAAGTTGTAAAATAGTGCTTAGTGTTCGAAAAATTCAGGATACAAATTTGATAACACAGCCACTGTTCACTGGCACTTTCACTATCTGGTCTAGGCCAGAGATCAATTACCAGGAACCCTAACATTTGAAAGGGAAAGGAAAACCAGTAACATGGCCAGGTTCGAATTCGGTGGACGGGACATAACTTGTATCATTTGGGCTCACCGTAAGCCCTGAAAGTTTCATGAATAATTCTTTATTATTCAGTGCTTTTACATTTCCCGCAATGGCAAAGCAAAATTTTCACGTGGGATTTTTTGTTTGTTTGTAGTGTGAACATGAGTCATGTATATCAAATTTTTATTTTTTTTATTACCTTTTTTAAAATTGCAAAAGAAAAAAAACGTTAGTGTTTTGAATTCTTGCTAAAATGGTCTGTGGTTCATAGAGCCATACTTCTGAAAATTAAACCATGGGTTTTTTTTCTGCCCCTAAAAGAGAGGGAAGAGAGGAAGAAAAGAAAGGAAAAATATTAGAACTAACCCGCTTTGGAACGGCTTTTATTACCTGAACGGAGTCCACAATATCCAAGTAGACGGCGGCCGGCATAAAAAGGTATGTAGCCGCAACATTCCTGTGGCACCACATCCTTGTATCGGCAAAGTAGAAGTTTAAGGATAATCAGGATATTTTCAGCTACGGGCGTAGATCAATTTAAAGTTTGTCTTGGGTTTAATGCATCTACCGGAAAATTTTATGCATTACACAGGGAAGGAGAAAAAAGTATCTGGTGCAAAGGAAATTAAGATGCGTGTACCTTCCCAACAAACAATACGTTCCGTTTACATAGCGTTTTCGGACCGTCATAAACGGAATCCAACTCCGTATACGTACCGTTTTCTGGATCCGTATACGGACCAGAAAACGGAACTTAAGGAACATCGAAACTGATTCGAATCCGATGAAAATCCGTCAATGACGGACGGTTTACGGACCGGTCCGTCGTGTGAAAAACGGACATGAGTCCGGCTAAAGTCCGTCAATGACGGACCGTTTACGGACCGGGCTGTCGTGTGAAAAACGGACATGAGTCCGGCTAAAGTCCGTCAATGACGGACCGTTTACGGACCGTTATGTCGTCAAAAAACGGAGTGACTCCGTTTCTGGTCCGTATCTGCGCCGTTTTTTAAAACAAAAACGGACTTCTATATCTACCTAAATTCTGACCATTTTTTATTAATTTTGAGTAGTACATTATAATTTTTTTTGTTTATTAAAATAGGGAAAATAACAACACAATATAGATATAAAACAGTTTGCACCTTCATCCATCATTACGTTGCAATTTAGGCCTTTTATAAAATTTAATACCTGATAAAAACAAAAAAAAACTAATTAGTTTAGATTAAACAGATGGTATTTACATTGGAGTTTTTACACGTGACACAAATTAGCAAGTAATTCTTTTTGCACCATTGCATTCATTGCACACATCGTGAAAACACCTTTGGAATTTCATAAATACTTACCATCTAATAAATGGAAGATGAAGTCATTTGTGTGTGAACGGTTTTGCTCTAATATTAAGTTTCAATAATATTTTTTTAACTATTAAAGAGCTGAGCTCTCTTTTTTAAACTAATTTAATAACTTTTATTTGAAAACAAATTAACACAGGTGAAGTCCGTATTTACTAGTACGGAAACGGATACAAAAAAACGGAGTCAAAACCTATTGTGTTCGAAAATCCGTTTACACGGTCCGTTAATGTTCCGTATACGTACAAGCTTTTTCGGATACGTGCATACGGACCATTCACGTGCCGTAAAAGCCGGATTCATGATTCCGTAAGTGCCGGAGAGTCCGTAAAAATGTTTCTTGGGGAGCTATTAGTTGTGAACTAGGTCTTTGGTTCAAATTAGTGAAGAGTTCAATTGAACTAGTTGCACCCAACCAATGGCCTTGCAACTCTCTCAATATTTTTTATTTGAAAAAATATTAGGCGGCTTGGAACAGGAACGAACTCCGACTGGTTAATCAGGGATGGAAAAGGCTCACTTAATCGGGCTCTTATACCAAAAAATGTTAGATCGCTCTTACATATTTAAAAATGTAAGTAACTAAAAAATAGCTTCCTCTTTCGCTCGTTAAAAAACATAAAAATTAAATATTGAGATATTAGCAAATATTAGCACAAATTTCGAAAAAAAACATTTGCAAAAAGCGAAATTTTTGCAACAATATATTCGCTTGCTCATTTCATTTTCTGTACCATAAAGCCTTTTTCGAATTCCGCCGTTATTTTGTAATTTTTAAGTGCGGTTTCTTTAAATATATAACCTAGGGATTAAATTTTTGTAACATAAAGTCTTTTTTCAAATTCCGCTATTATTTTGCAATTCTTTACGTGCGTTTTTTTTTTTAATTATAATCTAGGGGCTTAATACACATTTCAGACAACAAAATTTGGCGGCTAGTTGCAAAAAAAAAAAATCGCGAAAAATAAAATTTGCAAAAAGGAAAATTTTTGCATCAATATATTTGTTTACAGAATCTAAATCGCTGAATACGTTTCCTAATTAATTTTTTGTACCAGTCTTTTTTCGCGTTCCGCTTTTATTTTGAAATTTTTTAAGTACGTTTCTTTTTAATTTATAATCTAGGGACTATAATACACATTTCATAAAACAAAGTTTGGTGGATAGTTGCAAAAAAAATCGCGAAAAATAAAATTTGCAAAAAGGATACATTTTTTTATCAATATATTTGTTTGCAGAATGTAAATCGCTGATTAAGTTTTTTAATTAATTTTTTGTACCATAAAGCCTTTTTTAGCTTTCCGCAATTATTTTGCAATTTTTTAAGTGTGGTTTTTTAAATTTATAATCTAGGGTCTATAGTACCAATTTTATACACAAAAGTTTGGTGCTTAGTTTGCAAAAAAAAAAAATCGCGAAAAAAATATTTGCAAAAAGGAAAATTTTTGCGTCATTGTATTCATTTGCAGATTGTTAATCGCTGATTGAGTTTTTTAATTATTTTTTTCTACCACAAAGTCTTTTTTCGCGTTCCTCTATTATTTTGCAATTTTTTAAGTGCGGTTTTTTAAATTTAAAATCTACGGAGTATAATGCCAATTTCATAAAACAAAGTTTGGTGGTTAGTTGCAAAAAAAGAAAATTTTGGCATCGTTTGCAGAATGTAAATCTTTTAATTAATTTTTTGAACCCCAAAGCCTTTTTTCGCATTCCGATATCATTTTGCAATTTTTTACGTATGGTTTTTTAAAATTCATAATCTAGGGCTATAAAACTGTAGGAATAGTATAATTCCATAGTATAGTTCCATTATTGATTTTTATAACTAAATTATTATTTTCCATCCCTGGTTTAAATCGATGTTTTGAGTTTTGTATGACTCATTATGAGCGCACATAATGACCCTGCAAACATTTAGAGATACCTTCCAAGAAGATATTAAAGCGATATCTTTTATTTGTCATTTGAATGAAAATAATCAAGTAGTATTTACTTTGAAATTGTCTTCCTTTTATCACTTGGAAGATAATTCGGCGATATTAGGAAAAAAATAATTCAAAAATTTTATCTATTGTCATAACATTTTATGGCAATATTTCGGCAATATCATCTTTGTATCATTTATCAATTTGGAAAAAAATGTAAACTAAATTTGTAGAAAAACAATCAAAAGATATATAGGAAATAAACTCGTGAAAAGTTAAGATTAATTGCGCGGGAAAAATCGGCTAAGATGAAATCAAGATAATTTATAAGTTGGTCAATGGATAATGTATGCAAATATTGTATTTCAGGCTTAAATTTAATAATGAAAAAATTAAATCGTTTTTTTTTATTGTACTGGGAGTTTATTTAGCGATATCCCTTTTATCTTCCATATGAGTTATTGCTTTCATATTGCCTGGAAGTATTGTTTTAGTGTAACAGTTGTTTCCGACGGAGGAAACTTCCGGAATACGAAATTGATATTGCCGGCAATAAATGTTTTCTTCCTGGCGATATGTTCGGAGAATCTTCTTCGTATTGCCATGTTTGCTGGGTGGTATTGGTTTGAGTATGTTCCTGTTCCAAGGCACATAATAGAACAAATGCTTTCTCAGTGATAGAGAGTCCCCCAATCTCTTTATTATGTATACTCTTTGACCCAACTGATGATATAACAGCTAATAAGAACAATTTACCCAAATTTACACGAAAAAAAGTCTGGGCTTTCTCGTGCAAGAAGAACAAGAATATTACTCTCTCATGACATGATCCCGCGGGATCCCAATGTTGAGTACCCGAACACAGCTATTATGATTTCATGTATGTTCACGATTTAAACATTGGTTTAGACTTCAAGTGTGGTGGGAAATAATTTCACAGAATAAGTGGGAAGAAAAGGGGATGTATATATTGTTATTTAAACGGCATAAGACGACTGCCAGCTACTGTTAAATTTCTTTAAATCTCCGCCTAACCCAGCAAGAGTGTGGTTTACAGAGGTTGAGTAAGTTGCAACCCCTTGGGGTTCTATGTTCGTTGATTTAAAGCACTACGAAATATGCTTTAACACTTTTTCACTTTTCTGGAAACGGGTGAGTTCCGAAACCTTTTAGAGTCGATTTGTAAAATCACACGTGATTAAAAATTTCGGAAAGTTGCTGTTTCGAACAAATTTTGGAATAAATTTCTACATAATTTTTTTTTATTAATTGTTGCAGGAAAGGAAAAAAACATTCGTTTCACTTTATCCAAGTTGTGTCTACACAAAATGAAACAGAGAGAAAATAAATCTGATGTGAAGCACAGAACAGCAAAGAGAAAAAATTCGAAATGGTTCACTATGAATTTTGTTTAAGTGGTTTCACGGAGATGAGAACCGTACCGCATAATTTCTTGACACGAAAAGTATAATTTCTTTACACGAAAATTATTAAAGTTTTTCTTATTTGCAATCTATAATACTACAGACACTATATTTCGGTTAGGTATACGCAGACGCAATGTACCCTAACGTAATGGAGCAGAAAAGATACAGGTATAGATAAACGGAAACATATATGGGTTTAGCCAATACTGTTGGTATTCATGGTCAGCTTTGCACAAGTTGGAAATTATATCACGTAATAGTGTTTGTATGATCCTATTTTTTATTAGTTTTTTTATGGTAATTCTTTTTAATAAACGCATCATGCAAGATCAGCGGCCACGTAAATACGTAGAGGAAAAAGAATAATCAAATTTCAACAGGTTCTCCCCGTATGGCTCGTTTCGTTAGGATAGGACAATTGATTCAGCGTATTTTCAATGAGAGTTTAACTAAGCAGTCTTAACGTTACGGTTACGTCAGAGTCCAGATACTGACACCAAACTGTCAAAAGTACCAAGGTACACGACATTACCCTAGGGAAACTGCAAAATGCACATTTTTTCTTTAATGTAGCCAAGTGGCATAATATATGTAATAAAAATACATGTTTGTAAATGGTCCAGTTTAGTAAACAGGTGCGAAGAATTCCACCGTAGATTCGCAGGCATTCCATGCAGGCGAAGGGTTTATATAGAGTTCAACTGCGTTGTTATGCAAATAGCAGCAACCGAAAGAGGAAAATACCCTACACCACTACGTGGTCAGGGTATTATAAGTTTGTGCTGATGTTTGTAACACCAAAAAATATCGGTCCTAGACCCACCTTATAGTATACTGATCGGCTCAGAATTTTTTTTATTTCGATTTAACGATGTCCGTCCGTCCCTCTGTCTGTCTGTCCATGCATTCTTGTGCGCACTCTACAGGTCGCAAATATTAATATATTTTGATGAAACTTGGTACACCGACTTATGTCGGTCCAAGGACGAAGCCTATTGATTTTGGTTAAAATCGGTCCATGTTTAGACCTAGTGCCCATATAAGGGTCCCACCAAAATTATATTGTTTATACACTGGAGGTCGCAAATATTAAGATATTTTGATGAAATTTGGTACACAGACCTATGTTAGGTCAAGGACGAAGCCTATTGATTTTGGTTAACACCGGTCCATGTTTAGACCTAGTGCCCATATAAGGGTCCCCCAAAATTATATTGTTTATATGCTGCAGGTCGCAAATATTAAGATATTTTGATGAAATTTGGTTCACCGACCTACATCAGCCCAAGGACGAAGCCTATTGATTTTGGTTAACATCGGTCCATGTTTAGACCTAGTGCCCATATAAGGGTCCCCCCAAAATTTGCTTGGTTACAAACTGCAGGTCGCAAATATTAAGATATTTTAATGAAATTTGGTTCGTTGACTCTCATGATCCCGAGAACAACACCGATAGATTCTAGATAGAATCGGTCCATATTTGGACATATTTCCCATATGGGCTATATTTACGATTTTCTCTTCTTTTATAATTTTATAGAAAATTTTGACACAAGTCCCATTCGAATTTCTGATCCAAACATTAGTTGGCTTTTAACCAGACTGGTGTAGGGTATTGTATAGTCGGCATGCCCGACTTTAACCTTTTTACTCGTTTTATTTTGATTAGTTGGTTGATGTTTTTTTTTGTTTGTTTCTAGGGTGAATTGTATATATATTTTTTTTTGTGTTAAGTTCTTAAACGCATGTGTCCAGTAGTAGAGAAAAGAAAATGTGTAGGTTGCTTCTACTGTATAGTAGTGTTGGGTAGATTAGCGTTGATAAATGTTACCGAATTGGGAAATGTTCGGATTTTTTTTATAACGTTGCCAATTTTAGTGATCGACAGTGTTGTATTTACAGTGAGGTTACATGATCAAGATTTTGCTTTCAAGTTGATAACACATACTGCTTGTCAAATTCAGTTGAACTTGAAGCTGTGACGTAGGCTGCATGCAACTTGATAGTCAATTTTGCTTTCAAGATGCCGTCGTCAAGGATAGAACTAAAAATGCTCGCCTCTGTGGGCTGTTTCCGCACTGTAGGCTATTCGAAAAGACTCTATTTTTTTTCTTCACATATTCCACAGACATTTTCATGTCAGCAGAAATTGATTTTTTATTTATTTTTATTTTTAAATCATTTCGTCGATATACCGAAATATTCACATTCCGTATTTTATCAAAAGTGTTTTATTGCGGCACAATATTTGTAAAAAGAAAAACAAATTTACAAGAAATTGAATAGCTGTTTAAAACTTGACCGTCAAGTTTTCTCAAAACTTGAAAGCAAAAATTGATATCAAGTTGCTGTTCAATTTTTAAAATGTGAGTGTGTTAGTAAAAAAATGTGAGTGTATTGAAACTTGAAAGCCAAAAATTGATCGTGTAACCCCTATGTTAGGGGTATGATTTTTCATTCATAAAATGAGAACAAAAATAGCACCTTTAACATGTCTGCTTTTGTGTTAGTGTCTCCCGCGAAAATACATGGCAACTTAGAAAAAAGTTCATTCTTTGGAGCGAAAAAACTAATGGAATTAGGGAAAATTAGAGAGAATGGAGAATTTAGCAGAGGCTTTGACTATAGTTAGAAGCGAAAATTAAATTTATTGGTATTTTTAAAGTGAAAGTGAGCGGTCGAAATTGGGTAAAAAGGAAAAAAATTTAAATTAATGATTTCGGGTATACTTAGCCATTTTGTAAAAATAAGTAATCTCAGTGCATGTAGAATAAAAATAATAAGTACACAAGTGAGATAAGTTCAAATTTTTAAATTATTTTGGTTTTATTAAAACGGAATCGAAATACATTTTTTTGTAATCACAAGTGGTGAAGATAAAAATATATCAAGTGAGTTTTTTTTACCTTTGTAAATTCGAAGTGCAGGGGTTAACATTGTGTTTTTGTTTGGTGTAGAGTTGAGGAAGAGTGAACGCGGACATTGGAGGAAAATCACAAAGAAAGGCAGGTTTAATTTTTTGAGCCAATCGCTGACCCTGTTTCTGCCCAACGAAGCCAATAAGCCACATGAGGGTCAGCGTTATATCTTCATTTTTGTGTATTGGTTGGAGAAAAGCTGTTATCCAGGTGACAACCAGTGGAAAGTAGCCCACAGATCATAAGGTAATCAAGTCCAAGTTGTTAGCTACCAGAATCAGCCGCCATTTTTTTCGTCCAAGTCCGCGAAATTTAAAGTCGTCAAGTATATACCGGCATCCATTGTTGTTTTATGTGCATATAAAGAAAGAGAGAGAGAGAGTATTAGTGTTTTGGTTTTGTGATATATACATATATGTATAAAAAGTTCGAGTTTAAAACTTCAATTTTGTTTAAATTTTATTTCTTTTTATTTAATATTAGGTTTTACAACGTTTATTTCATTCGTTTTTTTTGCAAGTTATTTTTTTGACGGGTCAGTTGCCCAAGTTGTTTTTGTGTAACCACCTAAGAGAGCTCACTTAGGTAGGGTATGTACTAGTTTTTTTTGGTATTTTCGCGAGACTCAAAAAATGGAGTCAGGCCGTTAAACTTTGTAGGCTTATAGTTCTTTTGGTTCATATTGTAGCCATTTGTAAAAGTTTTTTTTATTAATTTTGGCACAGCCTTGTGTAAAAAGAAAAAATATTGTTTAAGTTTGTTTTACCTAAATTTTGGCTTTGTTTTTCTTTGTTATTATTTTTTTTTCGATTATATGCATAATTAATTAGTCTTATGTGTGCAATCTTATGAACAGTGGGCGATAAAATTCAATTTTTGATCGAAACACTACCGTTCGTACTGGTGATTTTTGACATTAGGTTTTTTTGGTTAAAGTTAAAAATAATCAAAGTTAAATTGTTCCCTTTCAAGTTTTTTTTTACAAACCGCTGGGTTTCAGTAATTTTAACTAAATTTTATCTGTTTTTTTGTGTTTATATTTTGTTTTTTAATTAAAGCCCGAAGAGAGTAATTTTAAGTGTTTAAGATTAGAAATTTTTGTTAGTTTTAGGTTTTTATTAATAAATAATGTTGTGAATTGTTTAAATTTTAAATAATGTGTTGCTAATTTTTGTTTATAGGGTGAAGTTAACGGTGTGAGGTAAGTGGGTAAGTGTGTGTGTGGGGTGTTGGGGTCATCGTCAAATTTTATTGGACTCAATTGATGACCATGGTTGGGAGGGCATTTGTGGGGGATTTTAACACCTCGTCCTCCCTCTTGAATGTTCAAGTTTTGGTGATTTTATTTTTTTTATGTTTTTTTAGAAATTTCAATTGTGTGTGTGCCTGGGCTGTAGTGGTGGGTTGGAACTCGACCCTAGGTGGATGCTACGCGAGCTAGCTGGCAACACCACTACAGTGCCATTGGGGATACATAACAGAACACCTTCTGTTTTCATTGAAATCAATAAAATTTTGGTAACCCTGTAACATTTCAATTAATTTTAAGTTGTCAAAATAGTTTACAAATATATTTTTTATGAGAAACAGAAGATGAAATGTTAAATTGTAATTGATTTGGTAAGTTCTTATTTATATATATTTTAAACCATATAAAATTAAATCTACTGTGTTTTTTTTTTTTATTTGCAGATACAATTTTGGAATATGTAATGAAGAATTGATCAAGACGAAATAAAGAACAAAAACGCCAACAAAAGGGTCCTCTCTTCCATGTTTTAAATTTCGATGTCTTGTCCTAAAATTGCCTGAAAACACGCATGTTACAAATAAATTTAGAAAAGATAAAAAGAATTTTAAAAACTTCTAATTGAGTTTTAAGTGTCTGTGAAATCATTATTTGAATTAAATGGTATTGTTTTATTCTATTTCCTTTTTAAGTGTTGTGCCATTTAAAATAACTTTTAATAAAAAGATTTGTCAAAATGTTTGTAATTTGTCTTTCAAATTAACAGAAAACGATATCTGTAGTGTCGATTAACTATTCTTTATATGATATAGTTGATATCTATTAATTTTTATATATCTACAAAACTTAGTTATCATCAACTAAATCAATTCAACTATATATAGCTAGGGGTATTTCACCTATTAGATAGTTGAAATATTCGTTATAATCAACTAAGGAATGTTTTGGGTGTACCATTGTCAAATTTATATGGGAATCACATAACAACAAAATTATTTTCGTTATTGTTGTTTTGTGTGTTATTTTCAAATTTCTTTGCACATTTCATTGCATTTGAAGACACTAGGTAAGCCAACATTGATAGCTTGTCGCACAAATACAGCTAGACTCAGGGACTTATGTAGGTAAAATCAACTGCAATGACAGTTAAAATAACTGCATTTGAAGTTAAAAGGGTGTAGACTACATTTGCATTTAAATCAACTGCAATATGAAGTTATTTTTAACTGTTAAAAATCAACTGACAAATGTAGTAAAAACAACTACAATTAAAACAACATACATGCAAATTATTGTTAAACTGTATAAACAGCAGCAAATGTAATTAAAATAACATAAATAAAAATTATTGTTATTTTCGTTCGGTTTAAGATCAAATATTACAAATTCTAAATAGAATTTACAATTTTTATTTTACAACCAATAGAGAAAAACTTATGAAAAAAAACTTTCCTAGAATTAATGGTTGACAATTAATGCATTTTCAAGTGACACCGCTCACTATCATCAGATTCTCTTTATGGGGTCATCTCTAGGCTATAATGTAGATTTTAGTTTTTTGTATATATATGTTCAATTTCAAAGAAATGCATTTTGAGAAGTAAATTCAAACATTTTTCTTTATCCATTTTTCATTATTATAACTAACGAAAACCACATGTCTTTAACAAAGCTATTATTTTTCCCTATGTTGTAGTTGTGCTTTTTCATTGAAGTTCCTTCAATATGTAAAGCAATGATTCGTGCTTTTTAACATTCCAGCTTTTAATTCTATTTATAGAAATTAGAACCAAAGCAAAGAAACTTTTACAAGGTTGTTTTATTTTCGTGTATAACATCCTAACACAACATGCCGTATAATGATGATAGTGAACATGAGAGAATTTTTATTGGAAAAGTTAACTGTCCGTAATGTACGTATTCGTCAATGCTTGTACGTATACGGAACACTAACGGACCGTATAAATGGATTTTCGAACACAATACGTTTTAACTCCGTTTTGGAGTATCCGTTTCCGTACCTTTAAATACGGATTTCATCGGTTGCAGTTTACAAAATAAAAAATTATATTTTTGAAAAGTCGGTGAAAATATTATTATAACGGGAATATATGGAGAATATGCAATAGAGGGAATCCTTTCTATCACACCATTAATCAAACAACATCAAGTAGCAAGGTAAGATTTATGAAACTTAATGTTTTGTGTATAACATGTGAGAATTTGCATCGTGTACACATTCAATTAAACCATAACTAATTTATTGCCTCTTTTTCATATAGATGTTGGATTTTACTCTGGGTCCCTAAGCGCTGGATCGATAGGTAAACCGAGCCGGATGTGCTAAATATTGTAATTGTATTAATTAGAAATTTATTAATAGTAATTGTAAAGAATAATTATTAATGAATTTATAAAAAAGGAAAAAAGTATTGTGTATTGAAAATAATAAACATATGTTCTATTTTTGTGGAAAAAACCGTTCGCACGACATAACGGTCCGAAAACGGTCCGGCATTTACGGACTTTCAGCGGACTACACCGTTTTTTACATGACATAACGGTCCGTAAACGGTCCGTCATTGACGGATTTTTTTTATCGTTTCTGCTAACGATACACTGGTTGAAAGTAATGTCGATAAGGCAGTGTGTAATGTGCTAGTTTAATTCTAAACCAGATAAACGCAGTGTCAGCAGTTTTTGCACTGCAATGCGTTACTTTGGCGATAAAGCAGGTTTTTGTATTTTCTTTATGTGTCACTGCCGGAAAATTAGAAATTTTTTTTTTCATGAACAAGAGCTGTCTTCGAACAAGACTCAATAACAAAGTTGTAAAATAGTGCTTAGTGTTCGAAAAATTCAGGATACAAATTTGATAACACAGCCACTGTTCAGTGGCACTTTCACTATCTGGTCTAGGCCAGAGATCAATTACCAGGAACCCTAACATTTGAAAGGGAAAGGAAAACCAGTAACATGGCCAGGTTCGAATTCGGTGGACGGGACATAACTTGTATCATTTGGGCTCACCGTAAGCCCTGAAAGTTTCATGAATAATTCTTTATTATTCAGTGCTTTTACATTTCCCGCAATGGCAAAGCAAAATTTTCACGTGGGATTTTTTGTTTGTTTGTAGTGTGAACATAAGTCATGTGTATCAAATTTTTATTTTTTTTATTACCTTTTTTAAAATTGCAAAAGAAAAAAAACGTTAGTGTTTTGAATTCTTGCTAAAATGGTCTGTGGTTCATAGAGCCATACTTGTGAAAATTAAACCATGGGTTTTTTTTCTGCCCCTAAAAGAGAGGGAAGAGAGGAAGAAAAGAAAGGAAAAATATTAGAACTAACCCGCTTTGGAACGGCTTTTATTACCTGAACGGAGTCCACAATATCCAAGTAGACGGCGGCCGGCATAAAAAGGTATGTAGCCGCAACATTCCTGTGGCACCACATCCTTGTATCGGCAAAGTAGAAGTTTAAGGATAATCAGGATATTTTCAGCTACGGGCGTAGATCAATTTAAAGTTTGTCTTGGGCTTAATGCATCTACCGGAAAATTTTATGCATTACACAGGGAAGGAGAAAAAAGTATCTGGTGCAAAGGAAATTAAGATGCGTGTACCTTCCCAACAAACAATACGTTCCGTTTACATAGCGTTTTCGGACCGTCATAAACGGAATCCAACTCCGTATACGGACCGTTTTCTGGATCCGTATACGGACCAGAAAACGGAACTTAAGGAACATCGAAACTGATTCGAATCCGATGAAATTCCGTCAATGACGGACCGTTTACGGACCGGTCCGTCGTGTGAAAAACGGACATGAGTCCGGCTAAAGTCCGTCAATGACGGACCGTTTACGGACCGGGCTGTCGTGTGAAAAACGGACATGAGTCCGGCTAAAGTCCGTCAATGACGGACCGTTTACGGACCGTTATGTCGTCAAAAAACGGAGTGACTCCGTTTCTGGTCCGTATCTGCGCCGTTTTTTAAAACAAAAACGGACTTCTATATCTACCTAAATTCTGACCATTTTTTATTAATTTTGAGTAGTACATTATAATTTTTTTTGTTTATTAAAATAGGGAAAATAACAACACAATATAGATATAAAACAGTTTGCACCTTCATCCATCATTACGTTGCAATTTAGGCCTTTTATAAAATTTAATACCTGATAAAAACAAAAAAAAACTAATTAGTTTAGATTAAACAGATGGTATTTACATTGGAGTTTTTACACGTGACACAAATTAGCAAGTAATTCTTTTTGCACCATTGCATTCATTGCACACATCGTGAAAACACCTTTGGAATTTCATAAATACTTACCATCTAATAAATGGAAGATGAAGTCATTTGTGTGTGAACGGTTTTGCTCTAATATTAAGTTTCAATAATATTTTTTTAACTATTAAAGAGCTGAGCTCTCTTTTTTAAACTAATTTAATAACTTTTATTTGAAAACAAATTAACACAGGTGAAGTCCGTATTTACTAGTACGGAAACGGATACAAAAAAACGGAGTCAAAACCTATTGTGTTCGAAAATCCGTTTACACGGTCCGTTAATGTTCCGTATACGTACAAGCTTTTTCGGATACGTGCATACGGACCATTCACGTGCCGTAAAAGCCGGATTCATGATTCCGTAAGTGCCGGAGAGTCCGTAAAAATGTTTCTTGGGGAGCTATTAGTTGTGAACTAGGTCTTTGGTTCAAATTAGTGAAGAGTTCAATTGAACTAGTTGCACCCAACCAATGGCCTTGCAACTCTCTCAATATTTTTTATTTGAAAAAATATTAGGCGGCTTGGAACAGGAACGAACTCCGACTGGTTAATCAGGGATGGAAAAGGCTCACTTAATCGGGCTCTTATACCAAAAAATGTTAGATCGCTCTTACATATTTAAAAATGTAAGTAACTAAAAAATAGCTTCCTCTTTCGCTCGTTAAAAAACATAAAAATTAAATATTGAGATATTAGCAAATATTAGCACAAATTTCGAAAAAAAACATTTGCAAAAAGCGAAATTTTTGCAACAATATATTCGCTTGCTCATTTCATTTTCTGTACCATAAAGCCTTTTTCGAATTCCGCCGTTATTTTGTAATTTTTAAGTGCGGTTTCTTTAAATATATAACCTAGGGATTAAATTTTTGTAACATAAAGTCTTTTTTCAAATTCCGCTATTATTTTGCAATTCTTTACGTGCGTTTTTTTTTAATTATAATCTAGGGGCTAAATACACATTTCAGACAACAAAATTTGGCGGCTAGTTGCAAAAAAAAAATCGCGAAAAATAAAATTTGCAAAAAGGAAAATTTTTGCATCAATATATTTGTTTACAGAATCTAAATCGCTGAATACGTTTCCTAATTAATTTTTTGTACCACAAAGTCTTTTTTCGCGTTCCGCTTTTACTTTGAAATTTTTTAAGTACGTTTCTTTTTAATTTATAATCTAGGGACTATAATACACATTTCATAAAACAAAGTTTGGTGGATAGTTGCAAAAAAAATCGCGAAAAATAAAATTTGCAAAAAGGATACATTTTTTCATCAATATATTTGTTTGCAGAATGTAAATCGCTGATTAAGTTTTTTAATTAATTTTTTGTACCATAAAGCCTTTTTTAGCTTTCCGCAATTATTTTGCAATTTTTTAAGTGTGGTTTTTTAAATTTATAATCTAGGGTCTATAGTACCAATTTTATACACAAAAGTTTGGTGCTTAGTTTGCAAAAAAAAAAAATCGCGAAAAAAATATTTGCAAAAAGGAAAATTTTTGCGTCATTGTATTCATTTGCAGATTGTTAATCGCTGATTGAGTTTTTTAATTATTTTTTTCTACCACAAAGTCTTTTTTCGCGTTCCTCTATTATTTTGCAATTTTTTAAGTGCGGTTTTTTAAATTTAAAATCTACGGAGTATAATGCCAATTTCATAAAACAAAGTTTGGTGGTTAGTTGCAAAAAAAGAAAATTTTGGCATCGTTTGCAGAATGTAAATCTTTTAATTAATTTTTTGAACCCCAAAGCCTTTTTTCGCATTCCGATATCATTTTGCAATTTTTTACGTATGGTTTTTTAAAATTCATAATCTAGGGCTATAAAACTGTAGGAATAGTATAATTCCATAGTATAGTTCCATTATTGATTTTTATAACTAAATTATTATTTTCCATCCCTGGTTTAAATCGATATTTTGAGTTTTGTATGACTCATTATGAGCGCACATAATGACCCTGCAAACATTTAGAGATACCTTCCAAGAAGATATTAAAGCGATATCTTTTATTTGTCATTTGAATGAAAATAATCAAGTAGTATTTACTTTGAAATTGTCTTCCTTTTATCACTTGGAAGATAATTCGGCGATATTAGGAAAAAAATAATTCAAAAATTTTATCTATTGTCATAACTTTTTATGGCAATATTTCGGCAATATCATCTTTGTATCATTTATCAATTTGGAAAAAAATGTAAACTAAATTTGTAGAAAAACAATCAAAAGATATATAGGAAATAAACTCATGAAAATTTAAGATTAATTGCGCGGGAAAAATCGGCTAAGATGAAATCAAGATAATTTATAAGTTGGTCAATGGATAATGTATGCAGATATTGTATTTCAGGCTTAAATTTAATAATGAAAAAATTAAATCGTTTTTTTTTATTGTACTGGGAGTTTATTTAGCGATATCCCTTTTATCTTCCATATGAGTTATTGCTTTCATATTGCCTGGAAGTATTGTTTTAGTGTAACAGTTGTTTCCGACGGAGGAAACTTCCGGAATACGAAATTGATATTGCCGGCAATAAATGTTTTCTTCCTGGCGATATGTTCGGAGAATCTTCTTCGTATTGCCATGTTTGCTGGGTGGTATTGGTTTGAGTATGTTCCTGTTCCAAGGCACATAATAGAACAAATGCTTTCTCAGTGATAGGGAGTCCCCCAATCTCTTTATTATGTATACTCTTTGACCCAACTGATGATATAACAGCTAATAAGAACAATTTACCCAAATTTACACGAAAAAAAGTCTGGGCTTTCTCGTGCAAGAAGAACAAGAATATTACTCTCTCATGACATGATCCCGCGGGATCCCAATGTTGAGTACCCGAACACAGCTATTATGATTTCATGTATGTTCACGATTTAAACATTGGTTTAGACTTCAAGTGTGGTGGGAAATAATTTCACAGAATAAGTGGGAAGAAAAGGGGATGTATATATTGTTATTTAAACGGCATAAGACGACTGCCAGCTACTGTTAAATTTCTTTAAATCTCCGCCTAACCCAGCAAGAGTGTGGTTTACATAGGTTGAGTAAGTTGCAACCCCTTGGGGTTCTATGTTCGTTGATTTAAAGCACTACGAAATATGCTTTAACACTTTTTCACTTTTCTGGAAACGGGTGAGTTCCGAAACCTTTTAGAGTCGATTTGTAAAATCACACGTGATTAAAAATTTCGGAAAGTTGCTGTTTCGAACAAATTTTGAAATAAATTTCTAGATAATTTTTTTTTATTAATTGTTGCAGGAAAGGAAAAAAACATTCGTTTCACTTTATCCAAGTTGTGTCTACACAAAATGAAACAGAGAGAAAATAAATCTGATGTGAATCACAGAACAGCAAAGAGAAAAAATTCGAAATGGTTCACTATGAATTTTGTTTAAGTGGTTTCACGGAGATGAGAACCGTACCGCATAATTTCTTGACACGAAAAGTATAATTTCTTTACACGAAAATTATTAAAGTTTTTCTTATTTGCAATCTATAATACTACAGACACTATATTTCGGTTAGGTATACGCAGACGCAATGTACCCTAACGTAATGGAGCAGAAAAGATACAGGTATAGATAAACGGAAACATATATGGGTTTAGCCAATACTGTTGGTATTCATGGTCAGCTTTGCACAAGTTGGAAATTATATCACGTAATAGTGTTTGTATGATCCTATTTTTTATTAGTTTTTTTATGGTAATTCTTTTTAATAAACGCATCATGCAAGATCAGCGGCCACGTAAATACGTAGAGGAAAAAGAATAATCAAATTTCAACAGGTTCTCCCCGTATGGCTCGTTTCGTTAGGATAGGACAATTGATTCAGCGTATTTTCAATGAGAGTTTAACTAAGCAGTCTTAACGTTACGGTTACGTCAGAGTCCAGATACTGACACCAAACTGTCAAAAGTACCAAGGTACACGACATTACCCTAGGGAAACTGCAAAATGCACATTTTTTCTTTAATGTAGCCAAGTGGCATAATATATGTAATAAAAATACATGTTTGTAAATGGTCCAGTTTAGTAAACAGGTGCGAAGAATTCCACCGTAGATTCGCAGGCATTCCATGCAGGCGAAGGGTTTATATAGAGTTCAACTGCGTTGTTATGCAAATAGCAGCAACCGAAAGAGGAAAATACCCTACACCACTACGTGGTCAGGGTATTATAAGTTTGTGCTGATGTTTGTAACACCAAAAAATATCGGTCCTAGACCCACCTTATAGTATACTGATCGGCTCAGAATTTTTTTTATTTCGATTTAACGATGTCCGTCCGTCCCTCTGTCTGTCTGTCCATGCATTCTTGTGCGCACTCTACAGGTCGCAAATATTAATATATTTTGATGAAACTTGGTACACCGACTTATGTCGGTCCAAGGACGAAGCCTATTGATTTTGGTTAAAATCGGTCCATGTTTAGACCTAGTGCCCATATAAGGGTCCCACCAAAATTATATTGTTTATACACTGGAGGTCGCAAATATTAAGATATTTTGATGAAATTTGGTACACAGACCTATGTTAGGTCAAGGACGAAGCCTATTGATTTTGGTTAACACCGGTCCATGTTTAGACCTAGTGCCCATATAAGGGTCCCCCAAAATTATATTGTTTATATGCTGCAGGTCGCAAATATTAAGATATTTTGACGAAATTTGGTTCACCGACCTACATCAGCCCAAGGACGAAGCCTATTGATTTTGGTTAACATCGGTCCATGTTTAGACCTAGTGCCCATATAAGGGTCCCCCCAAAATTTGCTTGGTTACAAACTGCAGGTCGCAAATATTAAGATATTTTAATGAAATTTGGTTCGTTGACTCTCATGATCCCGAGAACAACACCGATAGATTCTAGATAGAATCGGTCCATATTTGGACATATTTCCCATATGGGCTATATTTACGATTTTCTCTTCTTTTATAATTTTATAGAAAATTTTGACACAAGTCCCATTCGAATTTCTGATCCAAACATTAGTTGGCTTTTAACCAGACTGGTGTAGGGTATTGTATAGTCGGCATGCCCGACTTTAACCTTTTTACTCGTTTTATTTTGATTAGTTGGTTGATGTTTTTTTTTGTTTGTTTCTAGGTTGAATTGTATATATATTTTTTTTTTGTTTTAAGTTCTTAAACGCATGTGTCCAGTAGTAGAGAAAAGAAAATGTGTAGGTTGCTTCTACTGTATAGTAGTGTTGGGTAGATTAGCGTTGATAAATGTTACCGAATTGGGAAATGTTCGGATTTTTTTTATAACGTTGCCAATTTTAGTGATCGACAGTGTTGTATTTACAGTGAGGTTACATGATCAAGATTTTGCTTTCAAGTTGATAACACATACTGCTTGTCAAATTCAGTTGAACTTGAAGCTGTGACGTAGGCTGCATGCAACTTGATAGTCAATTTTGCTTTCAAGATGCCGTCGTCAAGGATAGAACTAAAAATGCTCGCCTCTGTGGGCTGTTTCCGCACTGTAGGCTATTCGAAAAGACTCTATTTTTTTTCTTCACATATTCCACAGACATTTTCATGTCAGCAGAAATTGATTTTTTATTTATTTTTATTTTTAAATCATTTCGTCGATATACCGAAATATTCACATTCCGTATTTTATCAAAAGTGTTTTATTGCGGCACAATATTTGTAAAAAGAAAAACAAATTTACAAGAAATTGACCATCTGTTTAAAACTTGACCGTCAAGTTTTCTCAAAACTTGAAAGCAAAAATTGATATCAAGTTGCTGTTCAATTTTTAAAATGTGAGTGTGTTAGTAAAAAAATGTGAGTGTATTGAAACTTGAAAGCCAAAAATTGATCGTGTAACCCCTATGTTAGGGGTATGATTTTTCATTCATAAAATGAGAACAAAAATAGCACCTTTAACATGTCTGCTTTTGTGTTAGTGTCTCCCGCGAAAATACATGGCAACTTAGAAAAAAGTTCATTCTTTGGAGCGAAAAAACTAATGGAATTAGGGAAAATTAGAGAGAATGGAGAATTTAGCAGAGGCTTTGACTATAGTTAGAAGCGAAATTTAAATTTATTGGTATTTTTAAAGTGAAAGTGAGCGGTCGAAATTGGGTAAAAAGGAAAAAAATTTAAATTAATGATTTCGGGTATACTTAGCCATTTTGTAAAAATAAGTAATCTCAGTGCATGTAGAATAAAAATAATAAGTACACAAGTGAGATAAGTTCAAATTTTTAAATTATTTTGGTTTTATTAAAACGGAATCGAAATACATTTTTTTGTAATCACAAGTGGTGAAGATAAAAATATATCAAGTGAGTTTTTTTTACCTTTGTAAATTCGAAGTACAGGGGTTAACATTGTGTTTTTGTTTGGTGTAGAGTTGAGGAAGAGTGAACGCGGACATTGGAGGAAAATCACAAAGAAAGGCAGGTTTAATTTTTTGAGCCAATCGCTGACCCTGTTTCTGCCCAACGAAGCCAATAAGCCACATGAGGGTCAGCGTTATATCTTCATTTTTGTGTATTGGTTGGAGAAAAGCTGTTATCCAGGTGACAACCAGTGGAAAGTAGCCCACAGATCATAAGGTAATCAAGTCCAAGTTGTTAGCTACCAGAATCAGCCGCCATTTTTTCCGTCCAAGTCCGCGAAATTTAAAGTCGTCAAGTATATACCGGCATCCATTGTTGTTTTATGTGCATATAAAGAAAGAGAGAGAGAGAGTATTAGTGTTTTGGTTTTGTGATATATACATATATGTATAAAAAGTTCGAGTTTAAAACTTCAATTTTGTTTAAATTTTATTTCTTTTTATTTAATATTAGGTTTTACAACGTTTATTTCATTCGTTTTTTTTGCAAGTTATTTTTTTGACGGGTCAGTTGCCCAAGTTTTTTTTGTGTAACCACCTAAGAGAGCTCACTTAGGTAGGGTATGTACTAGTTTTTTTTGGTATTTTCGCGAGACTCAAAAAATGGAGTCAGGCCGTTAAACTTTGTAGGCTTATAGTTCTTTTGGTTCATATTGTAGCCATTTGTAAAAGTTTTTTTTATTAATTTTGGCACAGCCTTGTGTAAAAAGAAAAAATATTGTTTAAGTTTGTTTTACCTAAATTTTGGCTTTGTTTTTCTTTGTTATTATTTTTTTCGATTATATGCATAATTAATTAGTCTTATGTGTGCAATCTTATGAACAGTGGGCGATAAAATTCAATTTTTGATCGAAACACTACCGTTCGTACTGGTGATTTTTGACATTAGGTTTTTTTGGTTAAAGTTAAAAATAATCAAAGTTAAATTGTTCCCTTTCAAGTTTTTTTTTACAAACCGCTGGGTTTCAGTAATTTTAACTAAATTTTATCTGTTTTTTTGTGTTTATATTTTGTTTTTTAATTAAAGCCCGAAGAGAGTAATTTTAAGTGTTTAAGATTAGAAATTTTTGTTAGTTTTAGGTTTTTATTAATAAATAATGTTGTGAATTGTTTAAATTTTAAATAATGTGTTGCTAATTTTTGTTTATAGGGTGAAGTTAACGGTGTGAGGTAAGTGGGTAAGTGTGTGTGTGGGGTGTTGGGGTCATCGTCAAATTTTATTGGACTCAATTGATGACCATGGTTGGGAGGGCATTTGTGGGGGATTTTAACACCTCGTCCTCCCTCTTGAATGTTCAAGTTTTGGTGATTTTATTTTTTTTATGTTTTTTTAGAAATTTCAATTGTGTGTGTGCCTGGGCTGTAGTGGTGGGTTGGAACTCGACCCTAGGTGGATGCTACGCGAGCTAGCTGGCAACACCACTACAGTGCCATTGGGGATACATAACAGAACACCTTCTGTTTTCATTGAAATCAATAAAATTTTGGTAACCCTGTAACATTTCAATTAATTTTAAGTTGTCAAAATAGTTTACAAATATATTTTTTATGAGAAACAGAAGATGAAATGTTAAATTGTAATTGATTTGGTAAGTTCTTATTTATATATATTTTAAACCATATAAAATTAAATCTACTGTGTTTTTTTTTTTTTATTTGCAGATACAATTTTGGAATATGTAATGAAGAATTGATCAAGACGAAATAAAGAACAAAAACGCCAACAAAAGGGTCCTCTCTTCCATGTTTTAAATTTCGATGTCTTGTCCTAAAATTGCCTGAAAACACGCATGTTACAAATAAATTTAGAAAAGATAAAAAGAAGTTTAAAAACTTCTAATTGAGTTTTAAGTGTCTGTGAAATCATTATTTGAATTAAATGGTATTGTTTTATTCTATTTCCTTTTTAAGTGTTGTGCCATTTAAAATAACTTTTAATAAAAAGATTTGTCAAAATGTTTGTAATTTGTCTTTCAAATTAACAGAAAACGATATCTGTAGTGTCGATTAACTATTCTTTATATGATATAGTTGATATCTATTAATTTTTATATATCTACAAAACTTAGTTATCATCAACTAAATCAATTCAACTATATATAGCTAGGGGTATTTCACCTATTAGATAGTTGAAATATTCGTTATAATCAACTAAGGAATGTTTTGGGTGTACCATTGTCAAATTTATATGGGAATCACATAACAACAAAATTATTTTCGTTATTGTTGTTTTGTGTGTTATTTTCAAATTTCTTTGCACATTTCATTGCATTTGAAGACACTAGGTAAGCCAACATTGATAGCTTGTCGCACAAATACAGCTAGACTCAGGGACTTATGTAGGTAAAATCAACTGCAATGACAGTTAAAATAACTGCATTTGAAGTTAAAAGGGTGTAGACTACATTTGCATTTAAATCAACTGCAATATGAAGTTATTTTTAACTGTTAAAAATCAACTGACAAATGTAGTAAAAACAACTACAATTAAAACAACATACATGCAAATTATTGTTAAACTGTATAAACAGCAGCAAATGTAATTAAAATAACATAAATAAAAATTATTGTTATTTTCGTTCGGTTTAAGATCAAATATTACAAATTCTAAATAGAATTTACAATTTTTATTTTACAACCAATAGAGAAAAACTTATGAAAAAAAACTTTCCTAGAATTAATGGTTGACAATTAATGCATTTTCAAGTGACACCGCTCACTATCATCAGATTCTCTTTATGGGGTCATCTCTAGGCTATAATGTAGATTTTAGTTTTTTGTATATATATGTTCAATTTCAAAGAAATGCATTTTGAGAAGTAAATTCAAACATTTTTCTTTATCCATTTTTCATTATTATAACTAACGAAAACCACATGTCTTTAACAAAGCTATTATTTTTCCCTATGTTGTAGTTGTGCTTTTTCATTGAAGTTCCTTCAATATGTAAAGCAATGATTCGTGCTTTTTAACATTCCAGCTTTTAATTCTATTTATAGAAATTAGAACCAAAGCAAAGAAACTTTTACAAGGTTGTTTTATTTTCGTGTATAACATCCTAACACAACATGCCGTATAATGATGATAGTGAACATGAGAGAATTTTTATTGGAAAAGTTAACTGTCCGTAATGTACGTATTCGTCAATGCTTGTACGCATACGGAACACTAACGGACCGTATAAATGGATTTTCGAACACAATACGTTTTAACTCCGTTTTGGAGTATCCGTTTTCGTACCTTTAAATACGGATTTCATCGGTTGCAGTTTACAAAATAAAAAATTATATTTTTGAAAAGTCGGTGAAAATATTATTATAACGGGAATATATGGAGAATATGCAATAGAGGGAATCCTTTCTATCACACCATTAATCAAACAACATCAAGTAGCAAGGTAAGATTTATGAAACTTAATGTTTTGTGTATAACATGTGAGAATTTGCATCGTGTACACATTCAATTAAACCATAACTAATTTATTGCCTCTTTTTCATATAGATGTTGGATTTTACTCTGGGTCCCTAAGCGCTGGATCGATAGGTAAACCGAGCCGGATGTGCTAAATATTGTAATTGTATTAATTAGAAATTTATTAATAGTAATTGTAAAGAATAATTATTAATGAATTTATAAAAAAGGAAAAAAGTATTGTGTATTGAAAATAATAAACATATGTTCTATTTTTGTGGAAAAAACCGTTCGCACGACATAACGGTCCGAAAACGGTCCGGCATTTACGGACTTTCAGCGGACTACACCGTTTTTTACATGACATAACGGTCCGTAAACGGTCCGTCATTGACGGATTTTTTTATCGTTTCTGCTAACGATACACTGGTTGAAAGTAATGTCGATAAGGCAGTGTGTAATGTGCTAGTTTAATTCTAAACCAGATAAACGCAGTGTCAGCAGTTTTTGCACTGCAATGCGTTACTTTGGCGATAAAGCAGGTTTTTGTATTTTCTTTATGTGTCACTGCCGGAAAATTATAAAATTTTTTTTTCATGAACAAGAGCTGTCTTCGAACAAGACTCAATAACAAAGTTGTAAAATAGTGCTTAGTGTTCGAAAAATTCAGGATACAAATTTGATAACACAGCCACTGTTCACTGGCACTTTCACTATCTGGTCTAGGCCAGAGATCAATTACCAGGAACCCTAACATTTGAAAGGGAAAGGAAAACCAGTAACATGGCCAGGTTCGAATTCGGTGGACGGGACATAACTTGTATCATTTGGGCTCACCGTAAGCCCTGAAAGTTTCATGAATAATTCTTTATTATTCAGTGCTTTTACATTTCCCGCAATGGCAAAGCAAAATTTTCACGTGGGATTTTTTGTTTGTTTGTAGTGTGAACATGAGTCATGTGTATCAAATTTTTATTTTTTTTATTACCTTTTTTAAAATTGCAAAAGAAAAAAAACGTTAGTGTTTTGAATTCTTGCTAAAATGGTCTGTGGTTCATAGAGCCATACTTGTGAAAATTAAACCATGGGTTTTTTTTCTGCCCCTAAAAGAGAGGGAAGAGAGGAAGAAAAGAAAGGAAAAATATTAGAACTAACCCGCTTTGGAACGGCTTTTATTACCTGAACGGAGTCCACAATATCCAAGTAGACGGCGGCCGGCATAAAAAGGTATGTAGCCGCAACATTCCTGTGGCACCACATCCTTGTATCGGCAAAGTAGAAGTTTAAGGATAATCAGGATATTTTCAGCTACGGGCGTAGATCAATTTAAAGTTTGTCTTGGGCTTAATGCATCTACCGGAAAATTTTATGCATTACACAGGGAAGGAGAAAAAAGTATCTGGTGCAAAGGAAATTAAGATGCGTGTACCTTCCCAACAAACAATACGTTCCGTTTACATAGAGTTTTCGAAACGTCATAAACGGAATCCAACTCCGTATACGTACCGTTTTCTGGATTCGTATACGGACCAGAAAACGGAACTTAAGGAACATCGAAACTGATTCGAATCCGATGAAAATCCGTCAATGACGGACCGTTTACGGACCGGTCCGTCGTGTGAAAAACGGACATGAGTCCGGCTAAAGTCCGTCAATGACGGACCGTTTACGGACCGGGCTGTCGTGTGAAAAACGGACATGAGTCCGGCTAAAGTCCGTCAATGACGGACCGTTTACGGACCGTTATGTCGTCAAAAAACGGAGTGACTCCGTTTCTGGTCCGTATCTGCGCCGTTTTTTAAAACAAAAACGGACTTCTATATCTACCTAAATTCTGACCATTTTTTATTAATTTTGAGTAGTACATTATAATTTTTTTTGTTTATTAAAATAGGGAAAATAACAACACAATATAGATATAAAACAGTTTGCACCTTAATCCATCATTACGTTGCAATTTAGGCCTTTTATAAAATTTAATACCTGATAAAAACAAAAAAAAAAACTAATTAGTTTAGATTAAACAGATGGTATTTACATTGGAGTTTTTACACGTGACACAAATTAGCAAGTAATTCTTTTTGCACCATTGCATTCATTGCACACATCGTGAAAACACCTTTGGAATTTCATAAATACTTACCATCTAATAAATGGAAGATGAAGTCATTTGTGTGTGAACGGTTTTGCTCTAATATTAAGTTTCAATAATATTTTTTTAACTATTAAAGAGCTGAGCTCTCTTTTTTAAACTAATTTAATAACTTTTATTTGAAAACAAATTAACACAGGTGAAGTCCGTATTTACTAGTACGGAAACGGATACAAAAAAACGGAGTCAAAACCTATTGTGTTCGAAAATCCGTTTACACGGTCCGTTAATGTTCCGTATACGTACAAGCTTTTTCGGATACGTGCATACGGACCATTCACGTGCCGTAAAAGCCGGATTCATGATTCCGTAAGTGCCGGAGAGTCCGTAAAAATGTTTCTTGGGGAGCTATTAGTTGTGAACTAGGTCTTTGGTTCAAATTAGTGAAGAGTTCAATTGAACTAGTTGCACCCAACCAATGGCCTTGCAACTCTCTCAATATTTTTTATTTGAAAAAATATTAGGCGGCTTGGAACAGGAATGAACTCCGACTGGTTAATCAGGGATGGAAAAGGCTCACTTAATCGGGCTCTTATACCAAAAAATGTTAGATCGCTCTTACATATTTAAAAATGTAAGTAACTAAAAAATAGCTTCCTCTTTCGCTCGTTAAAAAACATAAAAATTAAATATTGAGATA
Organism: Leucophora obtusa; assembly: GCA_949987735.1. NCBI lineage: Eukaryota > Metazoa > Arthropoda > Insecta > Diptera > Anthomyiidae > Leucophora > Leucophora obtusa. The sequence continues at coordinate 105,031,273 of OX465299.1, read as the reverse complement.
TTAGCAAATATTAGCACAAATTTCGAAAAAAAACATTTGCAAAAAGCGAAATTTTTGCAACAATATATTCGCTTGCTCATTTCATTTTCTGTACCATAAAGCCTTTTTCGAATTCCGCCGTTATTTTGTAATTTTTAAGTGCGGTTTCTTTAAATATATAACCTAGGGATTAAATTTTTGTAACATAAAGTCTTTTTTCAAATTCCGCTATTATTTTGCAATTCTTTAAGCTGCCTACACACTAGGGAACATGGTTGAGGGAACAAAAAATATCAAAAAATTTTGTAAACACGAAATGCACGCTCTCAACACGCACACACACACAAACGCACTCACACATTCACAAAAAATGCTCTCTTTTTTTAAGTATGTTCCCTAGTGTGTAGGCAGCTTTACGTGCGTTTTTTTTTAATTATAATCTAGGGGCTAAATACACATTTCAGACAACAAAATTTGGCGGCTAGTTGCAAAAAAAAAGTCGCGAAAAATAAAATTTGCAAAAAGGAAAATTTTTGCATCAATATATTTGTTTACAGAATCTAAATCGCTGAATACGTTTCCTAATTAATTTTTTGTACCACAAAGTCTTTTTTCGCGTTCCGCTTTTATTTTGAAATTTTTTAAGTACGTTTCTTTTTAATTTATAATCTAGGGACTATAATACACATTTCATAAAACAAAGTTTGGTGGATAGTTGCAAAAAAAATCGCGAAAAATAAAATTTGCAAAAAGGATACATTTTTTCATCAATATATAAAAAGGAAAATTTTTGCGTCATTGTATTCATTTGCAGATTGTTAATCGCTGATTGAGTTTTTTAATTATTTTTTTCTACCACAAAGTCTTTTTTCGCGTTCCTCTATTATTTTGCAATTTTTTAAGTGCGGTTTTTTAAATTTAAAATCTACGGAGTATAATGCCAATTTCATAAAACAAAGTTTGGTGGTTAGTTGCAAAAAAAGAAAATTTTGGCATCGTTTGCAGAATGTAAATCTTTTAATTAATTTTTTGAACCCCAAAGCCTTTTTTCGCATTCCGATATCATTTTGCAATTTTTTACGTATGGTTTTTTAAAATTCATAATCTAGGGCTATAAAACTGTAGGAATAGTATAATTCCATAGTATAGTTCCATTATTGATTTTTATAACTAAATTATTATTTTCCATCCCTGGTTTAAATCGATATTTTGAGTTTTGTATGACTCATTATGAGCGCACATAATGACCCTGCAAACATTTAGAGATACCTTCCAAGAAGATATTAAAGCGATATCTTTTATTTGTCATTTGAATGAAAATAATCAAGTAGTATTTACTTTGAAATTGTCTTCCTTTTATCACTTGGAAGATAATTCGGCGATATTAGGAAAAAAATAATTCAAAAATTTTATCTATTGTCATAACTTTTTATGGCAATATTTCGGCAATATCATCTTTGTATCATTTATCAATTTGGAAAAAAATGTAAACTAAATTTGTAGAAAAACAATCAAAAGATATATAGGAAATAAACTCGTGAAAAGTTAAGATTAATTGCGCGGGAAAAATCGGCTAAGATGAAATCAAGATAATTTATAAGTTGGTCAATGGATAATGTATGCAGATATTGTATTTCAGGCTTAAATTTAATAATGAAAAAATTAAATCGTTTTTTTTTATTGTACTGGGAGTTTATTTAGCGATATCCCTTTTATCTTCCATATGAGTTATTGCTTTCATATTGCCTGGAAGTATTGTTTTAGTGTAACAGTTGTTTCCGACGGAGGAAACTTCCGGAATACGAAATTGATATTGCCGGCAATAAATGTTTTCTTCCTGGCGATATGTTCGGAGAATCTTCTTCGTATTGCCATGTTTGCTGGGTGGTATTGGTTTGAGTATGTTCCTGTTCCAAGGCACATAATAGAACAAATGCTTTCTCAGTGATAGAGAGTCCCCCAATCTCTTTATTATGTATACCCTTTGACCCAACTGATGATATAACAGCTAATAAGAACAATTTACCCAAATTTACACGAAAAAAAGTCTGGGCTTTCTCGTGCAAGAAGAACAAGAATATTACTCTCTCATGACATGATCCCGCGGGATCCCAATGTTGAGTACCCGAACACAGCTATTATGATTTCATGTATGTTCACGATTTAAACATTGGTTTACACTTCAAGTGTGGTGGGAAATAATTTCACAGAATAAGTGGGAAGAAAAGGGGATGTATATATTGTTATTTAAACGGCATAAGACGACTGCCAGCTACTGTTAAATTTCTTTAAATCTCCGCCTAACCCAGCAAGAGTGTGGTTTACAGAGGTTGAGTAAGTTGCAACCCCTTGGGGTTCTATGTTCGTTGATTTAAAGCACTACGAAATATGCTTTAACACTTTTTCACTTTTCTGGAAACGGGTGAGTTCCGAAACCTTTTAGAGTCGATTTGTAAAATCACACGTGATTAAAAATTTCGGAAAGTTGCTGTTTCGAACAAATTTTGGAATAAATTTCTAGATAATTTTTTTTTATTAATTGTTGCAGGAAAGGAAAAAAACATTCGTTTCACTTTATCCAAGATGTGTCTACACAAAATGAAACAGAGAGAAAATAAATCTGATGTGAATCACAGAACAGCAAAGAGAAAAAATTCGAAATGGTTCACTATGAATTTTGTTTAAGTGGTTTCACGGAGATGAGAACCGTACCGCATAATTTCTTGACACGAAAAGTATAATTTCTTTACACGAAAATTATTAAAGTTTTTCTTATTTGCAATCTATAATACTACAGACACTATATTTCGGTTAGGTATACGCAGACGCAATGTACCCTAACGTAATGGAGCAGAAAAGATACAGGTATAGATAAACGGAAACATATATGGGTTTAGCCAATACTGTTGGTATTCATGGTCAGCTTTGCACAAGTTGGAAATTATATCACGTAATAGTGTTTGTATGATCCTATTTTTTATTAGTTTTTTTATGGTAATTCTTTTTAATAAACGCATCATGCAAGATCAGCGGCCACGTAAATACGTAGAGGAAAAAGAATAATCAAATTTCAACAGGTTCTCCCCGTATGGCTCGTTTCGTTAGGATAGGACAATTGATTCAGCGTATTTTCAATGAGAGTTTAACTAAGCAGTCTTAACGTTACGGTTACGTCAGAGTCCAGATACTGACACCAAACTGTCAAAAGTACCAAGGTACACGACATTACCCTAGGGAAACTGCAAAATGCACATTTTTTCTTTAATGTAGCCAAGTGGCATAATATATGTAATAAAAATACATGTTTGTAAATGGTCCAGTTTAGTAAACAGGTGCGAAGAATTCCACCGTAGATTCGCAGGCATTCCATGCAGGCGAAGGGTTTATATAGAGTTCAACTGCGTTGTTATGCAAATAGCAGCAACCGAAAGAGGAAAATACCCTACACCACTACGTGGTCAGGGTATTATAAGTTTGTGCTGATGTTTGTAACACCAAAAAATATCGGTCCTAGACCCACCTTATAGTATACTGATCGGCTCAGAATTTTTTTTATTTCGATTTAACGATGTCCGTCCGTCCCTCTGTCTGTCTGTCCATGCATTCTTGTGCGCACTCTACAGGTCGCAAATATTAATATATTTTGATGAAACTTGGTACACCGACTTATGTCGGTCCAAGGACGAAGCCTATTGATTTTGGTTAAAATCGGTCCATGTTTAGACCTAGTGCCCATATAAGGGTCCCACCAAAATTATATTGTTTATACACTGGAGGTCGCAAATATTAAGATATTTTGATGAAATTTGGTACACAGACCTATGTTAGGTCAAGGACGAAGCCTATTGATTTTGGTTAACACCGGTCCATGTTTAGACCTAGTGCCCATATAAGGGTCCCCCAAAATTATATTGTTTATATGCTGCAGGTCGCAAATATTAAGATATTTTGATGAAATTTGGTTCACCGACCTACATCAGCCCAAGGACGAAGCCTATTGATTTTGGTTAACATCGGTCCATGTTTAGACCTAGTGCCCATATAAGGGTCCCCCCAAAATTTGCTTGGTTACAAACTGCAGGTCGCAAATATTAAGATATTTTAATGAAATTTGGTTCGTTGACTCTCATGATCCCGAGAACAACACCGATAGATTCTAGATAGAATCGGTCCATATTTGGACATATTTCCCATATGGGCTATATTTACGATTTTCTCTTCTTTTATAATTTTATAGAAAATTTTGACACAAGTCCCATTCGAATTTCTGATCCAAACATTAGTTGGCTTTTAACCAGACTGGTGTAGGGTATTGTATAGTCGGCATGCCCGACTTTAACCTTTTTACTCGTTTTATTTTGATTAGTTGGTTGATGTTTTTTTTTGTTTGTTTCTAGGTTGAATTGTATATATATTTTTTTTTGTGTTAAGTTCTTAAACGCATGTGTCCAGTAGTAGAGAAAAGAAAATGTGTAGGTTGCTTCTACTGTATAGTAGTGTGGGGTAGATTAGCGTTGATAAATGTTACCGAATTGGGAAATGTTCGGATTTTTTTTATAACGTTGCCAACTTTAGTGATCGACAGTGTTGTATTTACAGTGAGGTTACATGATCAAGATTTTGCTTTCAAGTTGATAACACATACTGCTTGTCAAATTCAGTTGAACTTGAAGCTGTGACGTAGGCTGCATGCAACTTGATAGTCAATTTTGCTTTCAAGATGCCGTCGTCAAGGATAGAACTAAAAATGCTCGCCTCTGTGGGCTGTTTCCGCACTGTAGGCTATTCGAAAAGACTCTATTTTTTTTCTTCACATATTCCACAGACATTTTCATGTCAGCAGAAATTGATTTTTTATTTATTTTTATTTTTAAATCATTTCGTCGATATACCGAAATATTCACATTCCGTATTTTATCAAAAGTGTTTTATTGCGGCACAATATTTGTAAAAAGAAAAACAAATTTACAAGAAATTGAATAGCTGTTTAAAACTTGACCGTCAAGTTTTCTCAAAACTTGAAAGCAAAAATTGATATCAAGTTGCTGTTCAATTTTTAAAATGTGAGTGTGTTAGTAAAAAAATGTGAGTGTATTGAAACTTGAAAGCCAAAAATTGATCGTGTAACCCCTATGTTAGGGGTATGATTTTTCATTCATAAAATGAGAACAAAAATAGCACCTTTAACATGTCTGCTTTTGTGTTAGTGTCTCCCGCGAAAATACATGGCAACTTAGAAAAAAGTTCATTCTTTGGAGCGAAAAAACTAATGGAATTAGGGAAAATTAGAGAGAATGGAGAATTTAGCAGAGGCTTTGACTATAGTTAGAAGCGAAAATTAAATTTATTGGTACACCGATAAAATTTCTCAGTTGTTCAGTTAAATAATTTCTCAGTTACAATCGAAAATTTCTGAATTAACCGAAATAATCGTTACCAACTAATATTTCAACAGTTTTCCTGTTACCCTGTAAATACAAATTGTCAAAAAAAATTTTAAAAATAAACAAAAATGAAAACAAATTTTTAATTTTTCCGGAATTTGGTAAGAGAAACGCACATTGGTCCACTATTTGTTTCAAATAAGATTCAAGATGGAAGAAAATATTTAAAGATAAGTTTTTATTGTTTGCTTATACATATGTATATTTTACAAACATTTCAATTTTTCACTTTTTACAGACAAAAGGAATAAATCTTTATTAGAGGTTCAAGACTCGAACTTCACAGAATGATAGACGGATTAACAGAAGCTCAACTGTTCGTACCACTTACGGTGAATGCTTAAGGACGATTTTTGTCAAATGTTTTAATGTTGTCATCACATTTTCACTAAAAATTAATAAAAAGTTATAACAATTTATGCGAAACAAATGTTATTATTAGCAAAATTGATACAAATTTCAGTATAATTTTTTTAATTTCTTAGTCGCCAATTACTATGTGGAAAATTCTTTACATGTTAACTAAAAATACGTTCTTTCTAACTAACTTCATAGCTAAATTTGTTGATACAATTTTCAACTGACAATTTAGTTATTTACAATTAATTTTATTAACTGATACTCAGTAAGGGGTATTTCACCTGAGACTCAGTTGAAAATTTAGTAGCCACCAACTGAGAAATTTTTTCGGTGTATTTTTAAAGTGAAAGTGAGCGGTCGAAATTGGGTAAAAAGGAAAAAAATTTAAATTAATGATTTCGGGTATACTTAGCCATTTTGTAAAAATAAGTAATCTCAGTGCATGTAGAATAAAAATAATAAGTACACAAGTGAGATAAGTTCAAATTTTTAAATTATTTTGGTTTTATTAAAACGGAATCGAAATACATTTTTTTGTAATCACAAGTGGTGAAGATAAAAATATATCAAGTGAGTTTTTTTTACCTTTGTAAATTCGAAGTGCAGGGGTTAACATTGTGTTTTTGTTTGGTGTAGAGTTGAGGAAGAGTGAACGCGGACATTGGAGGAAAATCACAAAGAAAGGCAGGTTTAATTTTTTGAGCCAATCGCTGACCCTGTTTCTGCCCAACGAAGCCAATAAGCCACATGAGGGTCAGCGTTATATCTTCATTTTTGTGTATTGGTTGGAGAAAAGCTGTTATCCAGGTGACAACCAGTGGAAAGTAGCCCACAGATCATAAGGTAATCAAGTCCAAGTTGTTAGCTACCAGAATCAGCCGCCATTTTTTCCGTCCAAGTCCGCGAAATTTAAAGTCGTCAAGTATATACCGGCATCAATTGTTGTTTTATGTGCATATAAAGAAAGAGAGAGAGAGTATTAGTGTTTTGGTTTTGTGATATATACATATATGTATAAAAAGTTCGAGTTTAAAACTTCAATTTTGTTTAAATTTTATTTCTTTTTATTTAATATTAGGTTTTACAACGTTTATTTCATTCGTTTTTTTTGCAAGTTATTTTTTTGACGGGTCAGTTGCCCAAGTTTTTTTTGTGTAACCACCTAAGAGAGCTCACTTAGGTAGGGTATGTACTAGTTTTTTTTGGTATTTTCGCGAGACTCAAAAAATGGAGTCAGGCCGTTAAACTTTGTAGGCTTATAGTTCTTTTGGTTCATATTGTAGCCATTTGTAAAAGTTTTTTTTATTAATTTTGGCACAGCCTTGTGTAAAAAGAAAAAATATTGTTTAAGTTTGTTTTACCTAAATTTTGGCTTTGTTTTTCTTTGTTATTATTTTTTTCGATTATATGCATAATTAATTAGTCTTATGTGTGCAATCTTATGAACAGTGGGCGATAAAATTCAATTTTTGATCGAAACACTACCGTTCGTACTGGTGATTTTTGACATTAGGTTTTTTTGGTTAAAGTTAAAAATAATCAAAGTAGAAATTGTTCCCTTTCAAGTTTTTTTTTACAAACCGCTGGGTTTCAGTAATTTTAACTAAATTTTATCTGTTTTTTTGTGTTTATATTTTGTTTTTTAATTAAAGCCCGAAGAGAGTAATTTTAAGTGTTTAAGATTAGAAATTTTTGTTAGTTTTAGGTTTTTATTAATAAATAATGTTGTGAATTGTTTAAATTTTAAATAATGTGTTGCTAATTTTTGTTTATAGGGTGAAGTTAACGGTGTGAGGTAAGTGGGTAAGTGTGTGTGTGGGGTGTTGGGGTCATCGTCAAATTTTATTGGACTCAATTGATGACCATGGTTGGGAGGGCATTTGTGGGGGATTTTAACACCTCGTCCTCCCTCTTGAATGTTCAAGTTTTGGTGATTTTATTTTTTTTATGTTTTTTTAGAAATTTCAATTGTGTGTGTGCCTGGGCTGTAGTGGTGGGTTGGAACTCGACCCTAGGTGGATGCTACGCGAGCTAGCTGGCAACACCACTACAGTGCCATTGGGGATACATAACAGAACACCTTCTGTTTTCATTGAAATCAATAAAATTTTGGTAACCCTGTAACATTTCAATTAATTTTAAGTTGTCAAAATAGTTTACAAATATATTTTTTATGAGAAACAGAAGATGAAATGTTAAATTGTAATTGATTTGGTAAGTTCTTATTTATATATATTTTAAACCATATAAAATTAAATCTACTGTGTTTTTTTTTTTTTATTTGCAGATACAATTTTGGAATATGTAATGAAGAATTGATCAAGACGAAATAAAGAACAAAAACGCCAACAAAAGGGTCCTCTCTTCCATGTTTTAAATTTCGATGTCTTGTCCTAAAATTGCCTGAAAACCAGAGCTTCGAAAAACTTAATTCAATTTAAGCTTAATTCACTAAAAATTAAATTCAGATTTTAAAAAGATTCATGTACCATTCCCTTAAACCATTCGTAAAGAATTCATTCATAAGCTTCATTCCCAAAGCTTTAATATGAATTGAATGAATTCCTAACTTGAATCATTCAAATCGCATGTTCATTCACCATTTTACTAATTGAATGAAGAAATTTTATTACCATTCACTTAGTGCAGTGTAGTTTGAAACTAACATATAATCAAAACCAAAGCATACAAGCTGTAACAAAGCATACGATACTATTTATTTCTGTTAGATGAATTTTAAACGTTTTTCATTGTATTATGCTAATATTTCAGCAATTACATACAAATTAAAATTTTTCATTTGATTAAGTGAATGAAAACAAATAATTTTTCATTCACTTTTTTATTAAATGAATTCAGGTAAATTGGGTTTCATTCAGTTAGAATTCAATCAAAATAGAATGAATTCATATAATTTTAAGCTATAGGGAATTAAGCTATCGAATTAATTCCATAAGAATGCTATTAGGGAATGAAATTTAACCCAAATTTCATTAATTTTTAAAAAGTGAATGAAAGAATTAAGCCTTTTAAACCTTTGCTGAAAACACGCATGTTACAAATAAATTTAGAAAAGATAAAAAGAAGTTTAAAAACTTCTAATTGAGTTTTAAGTGTCTGTGAAATCATTATTTGAATTAAATGGTATTGTTTTATTCTATTTCCTTTTTAAGTGTTGTGCCATTTAAAATAACTTTTAATAAAAAGATTTGTCAAAATGTTTGTAATTTGTCTTTCAAATTAACAGAAAACGATATCTGTAGTGTCGATTAACTATTCTTTATATGATATAGTTGATATCTATTAATTTTTATATATCTACAAAACTTAGTTATCATCAACTAAATCAATTCAACTATATATAGCTAGGGGTATTTCACCTATTAGATAGTTGAAATATTCGTTATAATCAACTAAGGAATGTTTTGGGTGTACCATTGTCAAATTTATATGGGAATCACATAACAACAAAATTATTTTCGTTATTGTTGTTTTGTGTGTTATTTTCAAATTTCTTTGCACATTTCATTGCATTTGAAGACACTCGGTAAGCCAACATTGATAGCTTGTCGCACAAATACAGCTAGACTCAGGGACTTATGTAGGTAAAATCAACTGCAATGACAGTTAAAATAACTGCATTTGAAGTTAAAAGGGTGTAGACTACATTTGCATTTAAATCAACTGCAATATGAAGTTATTTTTAACTGTTAAAAATCAACTGACAAATGTAGTAAAAACAACTACAATTAAAACAACATACATGCAAATTATTGTTAAACTGTATAAACAGCAGCAAATGTAATTAAAATAACATAAATAAAAATTATTGTTATTTTCGTTCGGTTTAAGATCAAATATTACAAATTCTAAATAGAATTTACAATTTTTATTTTACAACCAATAGAGAAAAACTTATGAAAAAAAATTTTCCTAGAACCAATGGTTGACAATTAATGCATTTTCAAGTGACACCGCTCACTATCATCAGATTCTCTTTATGGGGTCATCTCTAGGCTATAATGTAGATTTTAGTTATTTGTATATATATGTTCAATTTCAAAGAAATGCATTTTGAGAAGTAAATTCAAACATTTTTCCCTATCCATTTTTCATTATTATAACTAACGAAAACCACATGTCTAACAAAGCTATTATTTTTCCCTATGTTGTAGTTGTGCTTTTTCATTGAAGTTCCTTCAATATGTAAAGCAATGATTCGTGCTTTTTAACATTCCAGCTTTTAATTCTATTTATAGAAATTAGAACTAAAGCAAAGAAACTTTTACAAGGTTGTTTTTTTTTCGTGTATAACATCCTAACACAACATGCCGTATAATGATGATAGTGAACATGAGAGAATTTTTATTGGCACAGTATGTAATTTATATGATAATGGTAGTTCTTGGTATGTCAACTGTTTCGCGAAAGAGCTAAATTACGAGATAAGATTTATGGTGGATACGGGTGCGGATTGTGTATGTGTATCTGTGGACCCCAAATACAATTCGGAGGTTTATAAGGCGAAGAACTTTAAATACCCAGAGATGGAGAGTGAAGTTGGAAGCGAACTTACAATCATTGGTAGTATGTATTTAACACTCGAGTATGCTGGTAAGAATCATAGATTTATGTGCTATGTTGTGAAAGGTTTAAAGATACCTCTTTTGGGTTTAAATGCTATAGAAATATTAGAAGTTTTATCGCCTCCAAAAAATTGTTTTACTGTATCGGGAAATAATGGTTATGGAAAGATTCTTCGGCAATATCCTAATCTTTTGAAAGACTTAGGTAAATTTCGAGGCGAGGTTACTATCAAATTAAAACCGGACTATAAACCATTTGTACAGTCAGTACCAAGAAATGTCGCAATACCATTATTGCCCAGACTGAAAGAAGAATTGGATCGCTTAATGAAACTGGATATAATTGAACCCATAGAGGACGTTACCGAATGGGTAAGCCCGATAGTAGTAGTACCAAAACTGAGTAAAGAGAAACGCCTCTGTGTCGACTATACGGAATTAAATAAGTCTGTTATGCGTCCGTATTTTCCAATAGAGAAAATTGAAATGAAATTCGCCAGAATAAAGGGAGCCAAATATTTTTCTAAAATCGATTGCAACAAGGGTTTCTATCAAATAAAGTTACGAAAGGAAAGTCAACATTTAACGTGTTTTATATGCCCATTTGGTAGATTTGTGTTTAAAAGATTGCCTTTTGGCATATCGTGTGCTCCGGAATACTTCGTTACAAAGTTCAGCCAAATTTTGACGAATATTGAAAACGTATTAGGTGTGTTTCTTTACTTTTTGGGTAAAGTTCGGTAAAATGAGAGTAAGCACAAAATCCTCTCACAAAATGACAAAATTACCCAATAGTACAGGAACGCAAAAAACCACTTTTCTAGCCCAAAAACTTATTTCAAAGAAAAATGTTAAACAGTGATGGGACTTGAAAAATTTTGTTTTGTGCCAAGTGTGTGACTAAAATGTGCCAAATGGGCCTTTATTGTGCCAAAACTCAATTTTCACTTAGAAACCGTGTTTTCAACTTTCATTTTGTAAATGCATTCTTATGGAATTATTTTGAATTCTTATGGAATTAATTATATTTGAGTGAATTAAAATTTTCTTTCAATTAAAAGGTGAATGATAAATTAGATTCATCCGATACTTATTAAAGATTTGGGAATGCAGCCAATGAATGAATTCTTTAGGAATGGTTGCACGGAATGGTATACATATAAACATTTTCTAAAACTGAATTAATTTTTTTATGAATTAAACTTAAATTAATTCTTTCGAAGCTCTGAGATAAATTTATAGCATTTGAATTTTTAAAATTCTTTCAGTTTTCACGTGAAAAAACTGTTATACTCCATATAAAAAAAATTATTTTTCACGACAATGAGTTTCACGTGAAAATTGTGCAAACTTAGTTTTTACGCAAATTTAATGTACAAGACTATTATTTTTCTGGTGAAAAAGTGACATTTTGTGTTAATTGTGATTGTGGCTTTGTTATAAAATTAAAATATTGTTAATTTTTTTAACTTAAATTGCAATTTAAAGCATTTAAAGTCTGAGAGAAATTGTTTCACATGAAAAACAACTTACGGTGCTTTATTCGGTAATATCTTAGATGCCATTTTTTAGTTTTGCTTTATTCGAAAAGGTATTTTAATACCAATAAATGCTTAGAAACTAAAAATTAAAGAATTGTTATTTTTTAAATTCATTTTCTATTAAATTTTGTAGATAACCAAAATGTGCCAAAATAGTATCGGTTGTGCCATTGTACCAATCAATCTTAGATTGTGCCAAAAATCCCATCACTGATGTGAAAATACGTTAATTTCAGTTTGCAAATCGGCACAAATAGACGTATTTATTCGCATTTAAAAGTTGTTTTTATTTTATTCAATTAATTTTAACAAAAAACCAAGTTTCTTTTGCTTATTTCTTTATTTAATTACAATTTTTAATTTAATTTCACAATTGTTTTTTGTTTATATTTGCATCAGCTGTTTTACCAAAGTTTACCCGAAGAAAAAGTCTGGGTAAATTTTGGTAAAAAGAGAAGCACTAATACACTCTCATTAGCGCTCTCATTTACTCAATTCTCGAGTACGGGAACGCTTTTGGGTAAATTTCGGTAACTTTGGGTAAATTTCGGTAACATTGGGAACGTACGGGAACACACTGATTAATGCACATTGATGATATCCTGGTGTATTGTGATTAGTAGGGCAAGGAATTTCATGCACTTAAAAATGAAAAATATGCGCTTAAAATATGCGGTTAAAAAAGAAAAATATGCACTAACAATATAAGAAATATGCACTAAAAACTATAATTTTTGCAAAAATAATGCACTTTAAAACTTAAAAATATATTTAAGTTAGTTATTTTGCAAACAGAAACGGAACTCTAAGATTTCTCATAGGTCAATAAAGTTTTAAAAATGTTAATTTTGATTGAATCAAAATATGAAAACGTATCAATTTTTTATATTTTTTTACACAATAAAAAATGCTACTAAAAATGAAAAATATGCACAAATATGCATTAAAAAGCACAAAATATGCATTAAAAAGCCACCAAATATGCATTTAAAGTCGAAATATGCAAAAACATGCATTTCTGTCAAAATATGCAACTACAAATCGATGCCAGTTTGTTCTAAATTTGATGAGTCGGATAAATGTTTAGTCCATATTAGTTTTGGACTATCGAGGAATAACATGCATTTGCATGAAATTCCTTGCCCTAGTGATTAGTGTTTCCAATTATTCGACATAGGCGGTTAACCAGTTAATGCATTATTCGAAAAATCACTAAAATTGATTAACCGGTTATTCGGGTCGGTTAATCGAGAAAATTGGCGGTTAATCGATTAATCGTTTAATGCAAAATGAATGTATTTCCTTAAATTTTTATCAATTAAAACACACTTTTCATTAAATATTAACGTTACATACATATAAACACGATGTATTTAATAAAAAAGTTTTCATATTCTAAGGTTGAAAAGTCTCGGAATCTGAGATTTTTTAAAAAAGGTCTGTAAAAATGTTGCTAAATCTACTAAAATTTCGTTGAAGATGGCAGAAAGAACTGCTGAATCTAGCAAAATATTAGTAAGTTAAGAACAGCAAACCTAAAACTGTTACATATCGATTACTTAACGTAGATTTTTTGTTCAGTTTAAAATTTTTAATCAATACTGACACAATAAAATTTAATATTGCATTTAAAGAAATGCTATACCTAAAGTTTTTAAATTTTAATAAGATTTTTCCTACACCTATGAAATTTTCATTAAGGCATCGCTAAAAAAAAGTTGAGTTCTCTTTGAGATTAATTTCAGTTAATTGAGAATACCAGTTTACTTTGTTGTACCTATCTTTTTCGTTACTAAGGGACATTAACAGTAAAAAATAACCTAAAGTTTGAGCGAACTTACTCTGAGAGAATTTTATCGGACCATATTTTAAACAAAATTTTCAATAAGCTAATGAAGTTTTCTTCACAATGTAAATGCCAAATTTATTAAATTTTATGAAGAAGCTTCATAATTTTTATGAATCTCTTTTTAATAAAACTTTTTTGCGTGTATGACATTTTTAATAAATAATATGAAAGTTTCATATGAAAAATTGCATCAATTCTATTAAAAGTTTCAATAGACGAATTCCAGTGAAACTTAATTGAATCAGTGTATAAATTCATCAATAGCATATAGACAATTCTCTGAGTGTGCAGATACAGAAGTCAAATTCTATATAAATTAAAATTTTTTAATTATAATTTTTTGTTAACTTTAGGTTATTTGCTTTAATTCGAATTTAAATTCATTTAAACGGGTTCGGGTTCCATGTTGCTCTGGTGGAACATGTTTTAGAATTGATGTGGCTTTGAACCGATTATACACACTTTCTTAGGAAAAATAAGAAAAGTTAGAGTTCTTACAGAATTAACATGTTAATTGTGTGACAGAGTTTTAAAACAAATGCAGCCTTGTCTTTAAGGACATGGAGATGTAATTTACATTAGTTTTAATTTTTAAAAGAATTGAAACAGTAATGCAAAATTGTCTATTGCATGTTTTGAGAAGTTTTAAAAAACACCTTCATTTTGGCCTTTTGCTATGTTCTTAAGGCTTTTTTACAAATGGAAACTTTGATATTTTTTTAAACATTTGCGCAAAATTTTATTAAAAATTGGGATTCTCTCAAAACATATGACGTGTCTCGATGGTGCAATGCCGACTTGCTTGCGGTTGCTCGACAAAGGTATCTTAAGGCTCAAGGACCTATTTCACACGATTTTTAAAGAATTTGATGCTATTTTAGTTAGTATTTGTTTTTTTCATACGCTTTTCTTGTAATTTTTTATCCAAGATTAAGAGAATTGTGAAGTTTTGTGATAAAAATGAAGGAAAAATTCCATATTAAAAATGTAACCGGTTAATCGACCAATTTTAACCGACTATTCGGGTCGAATAATTATTTGAGTTTTAAATTATTTGTTTCGACATTAACCGAAATAGAGGAGATTAATCGAGGAATCGGTTAATCGATTAATCGAATTGGAAACACTAATGGTGATACAAAGGAATCTCATGAAAGAACATTGATGTTGGTGCTGGATCGTTTATCAAATGAGGGTATTACAATTAATAGAGATAAATCTGTTTTTGGTGCAGAGAACGTTACATATTTGGGCTACGTACTTTCGGAGAAGGGAATATCTGTTGATCCGAAAAGAGTCGAGGCTATATTGAAATTTTCTCGGCCAACAAATAAAGTGGAAGTACAAAGATTTTTGGGCATGATTAATTTTGTTGCTAGATTCATTGAGACGAGGTCTACCGTGCTGGAACCTCTTAATGCTCTTGTGGGAAACAATGAATTAGTATGGTCACAGATACAGGATAGATGATTTACTGAGATAAAAAGATTAATTTCAGAATCTCCCACATTGTCTTACTTTGATCCAGAAAAAGAAGTTATTATTAGTTCGGATGCCTCAAGCTATGGACTGGGAGCGTGCCTTATGCAAGTTGATGGGGAATCAAAAGAGAGGCAAATATCATATGCGTCAAGAAGTATGACTGATACGGAAAAGAGATATTTTCAAACTGAAAGAAAGCCTTTGGCGTTGGTATGGGCGGCGGACAAATTTTTATAATATGTAAACGGTATACCGGTGTAGTGTATGCATAACGTAGCGTGCGACATGAATAAGGCATGCCTACACTAAACACATGTTATTGCATTTGAGTTCAATCTTAGAGCATAGTACTTTTGTTTTCATGGTAGAACAATATTTTGACACTATCAGTTTCATTATGAGTAATACGTAAGTGTGCCACCAATGAAAATTGATCGTATGCTTTATACATTGTATTTCATTTGAAATACAATTGGGAATGAAGAATATGTGTTACCAATGAACAGCAAGTATTCATTGGAAGTTACTATCAAAATAATGCGACGCTCTTTTGTCGTGTATTAAGTAAATGCAACAGCAAGTGTTTAATATAATAAGCTATTGAGTGTATTTGAGAAAATCACTCATAGGAGAAGCCTAGAACTTCTCTTAAGCTAGAAGTAAGTCTAAGTAAAATTCTAAGCTATCGAGTGTACTTTAGAAAGTAACTCAAATGGGAAGTTAGAACTTCCCAACGAAAATAGTATAAGAACCAGAGCATTTTTGTAAATAAAGGCAGAGTTTATCCAAACATAAAACTAAACAACTACTTTTATTCTACACCGGTAATATTTGAAACGGACCATAAACCATTAGTACAACTTCTGCAGACAAAGCCAACCCAACAAACAAATCGTTCCGTTTACGTACCGTTTTCGGTCCGTCATAAACGGAATCCAACTCCGTTTACGTACCGTTTTCCGGATCCGTATACGGACCAGAACATCGAAACTGATTCGAATCCGTTGAAAGTCCGTCAATGACGGACCGTTGCGTCGTGTAAAAAACGGACAAGTCCGTTGAATGTCCGTCAATGATGGACCATTTACGAGTCGTTATGTCGTGTCGGACCAAAAACGGACTTGTATATCTATCTAAATTGACTAATTTTGAGTAATTTTTTTTTTATTTTTAATAGATTTATTAGTAACGATATTATTTACATTTACACTATATTTAGTACCTCAGTTTACCTCTTTATCTAGCGCATCAATTCACGACAGTCACCCATAATAGAATCGATCATCTACATGCAAAAGAAAATATAAATTAGTTATGGTTTAATTTATTGTATTTACGATGGCGTTTTACTCGAAACAACAACAATTTACACACAATTTGGAAAAAATTGCGTAGCCGCGTTAACGTACGTCGAACATAGCTTTTGTTATAAAAACAAACGATCTTACATAAACCACAAACCATTGTAAAACACGAACTAAATTTTATTAATCTTACCATCTAATATATGTATGCGACTTGATGATGTGTTGATTGTGTTGTGTTGGATATATTCTAGCTGCCGCCACCAATTTATCACCACAAAAAGTTTTTAAAAGAATTTAATTGTTTTTATTTTGAACACTAATTAACATTAAGTCCGTTTTTACGGTACGGAAACGGAGTTAAAACGTATTATGTTCGAAAATCCGATTACACGGTCCGTTAATGTTCCGTATACGTACAAACTTTGACAGATACGTGTATTAGGGACCGTTAATGTGCCGTAAAAGCCGGATTCATGATTCCGTATGTGCCGGAGTATCCGTAAAAATGTTTCATGGGAATATACACTCTAATACGAGCTTTCGAGCTTTAGCCGCCCGGCTCTGAACATAGTTGTCGTGGATTCTCCACCCGTACTCCGAAGGAACTAACAGAAAATCTATTGTTCTTTTTCTAAATGGACTCAAACACCAGACAACTAACCAACGATACTAAAGTATTCGGAGAATTGATGGTCATCTCCGTCTTCACCCACCCTTCCTGGTCACATTTTCCAATAATTTAGTGACCCCTTTACCATACACCAACTTACCCTTATCCTTCTTCCCTCCAACACAAATGATTAGCCAGACATTTTCATTTATATTTTCAACTGTATAAATCAAACATTTATTATTATAAAATTCTTAAAAACTACCGTAGCACATACACGTAACGGATTTCTAAAATCTAATTCAGATTTCTTTATCACTTATTAAATACTGTTTACTATGAATAAAAAAAAAATGTAGTGCCGTATACTATTTAAAATATTCTAATATATATTCTTAAAAAAAACCCACGAAAATTTAAAATAAATCAAATATTTACATTAACCTTTAAAAAAAAATTACATCAACAATTAAAAATAAGAAAATTGTAAATACTTAAAAAAAATTAATTGAATTTTACTCTCAAAAGTTCCACAAAAAAAATATCTACTGTTGAACCAATTTTTTTTCTATACCACAAACAAAAAAAATATTCGACTAGGATCAACCAAAAATTACCTTTTCAAATTTATAACCAATTTTTCTTAACCGACTGTTTTACGCAATAAAAAAAATATCGATGCTTTTCTACTTATTTTCCTCTAAAGAGCTCTCTGGAGGTAATTTTGCTTTTTCTATTATATTCGGTCTATTTTAATCAATTTCGACCTATTTTTATCCCGTTTTTTCTACTATGGTTCACTTTTGGTAAATCCCTAACAATCATGTAAACCTTAAAATCACACTTAAACTAACATGCAAAAATAAAATATAAACAAAATTAAAAAAAAAACAAAGTAACTTAAATATGTTAAAAATTTTAAAAATGAATAAAAAAAACTAACAAACTAGTGAATACACTCCTTTTTATCTCACGTTTTTTTTCTGGGAACGGTTCAAAAAATTCCGCCGTAAACTATGCTCTAAATTTATTTTCATTTTTCCTAACCTGGACACGTCCCACTTCTTCTACAATTAGAGATGTGCCTATTTGTACAGGTTCTGTTCCCTGCTAAACCGCACTTTTAAGGTAAATTCCTAGTTTTCCACTTCTACGTAACTTTTTCTGAATCACACACAATTTACTTAGAAAACACAGCGTTACCTTTTAACGATCTTGTGGTCACTCCCATTCAACCAGATGAGTAGCAGCCAACTTTTCCCTGTTTTTCCGTATGGAAATATGTCCGCTTCACCAGCTATCCTTAGTGACCACCCTAAATAATAAAAAAACCATATTCTCAGGTTTATGCCTTCGCAAACAAAAATTTAGCAACACTTACGTTATCGGTATTTTCTTTACTCCTAAACACGTAAAAAACAACGGATTACTCCTTCTAGGATACTGGAACAAAACTTCTCTACTCCTAGGATTCTCTCTAATTGCACTGTTTTACCACTTCTAAATAATAATTCAACAAATTAGTTTAATTTCTATGGCACAAAAATTTTTATTTAAGAAGAAGTTTACCTTATCTACACGCTGAACAAAAAAATATATATATATTTGGAGAAATTGTTAAACATATTCCCCGTGTTTTTAATAGAAACAATATATATTTGCATGCAAATATATTATTTTTGCCTGTAAATATATAATGTTTGGATGAAATGAAATGACGCTATTGACAAATATTATATGTTTGGCAGTAAACATATAATATGTGTGTCATAAACAAATTATGTTTCCATGCAAATACTATATATAAATAATATATTTAGTTATAAAGCAATTATTAATATATGCCAAACAATAGGCGTATTTATTCTACTCTCCAAATTTCTCTATATTTTAATGGAAAAACATAAAAAGCAAAATTAATACATCTACTGTTTGGCGATTATTTAATAACTAAATATATTATAAATCACATTGAATTTTACATCTAATACAAATCTTTCATTGAAAAACAATAACTACAATCTCTTCATTTATTTTTTATTTATTTTTATTAACAAATATTAATTAAAAACTCTTTTAATAAGTTAATACTTTAATATACACAATTAAGTAATTTTTTTTTTCTTTTTAACACAATTTTATGTTTTATTTAAACTAATTTATTTTATTTTTTCACATCTTTCACAATAAAATTAATAAATAAAGGAATAATATCACTAAATTTTCTGACTAGATGCAGTCTAGCTAAACTAAACGATTATTACCAACTACAAAAGTTATAATGGCTTCATACAACTTTATATGTATCAAGAATGAATATTCGTCGTTTTTCCAAATATATGTTAATTGTATCCCACAAATATAATTATTACCGGGAAATATAACTATAAAAACAATATAATTGGAAGCATACTGCAAATACATATATGGTAGTTTGTAAACATACATTGATTACCTCCAAACATATACAAAAACGTCTTTTTCCTCCGTGTACAATGCGGGCAAGGATTCTCTTTTCTTCTGTATTTCCTTTATATTTAATCTCCGCGGAAAAGAAGTTCTTCTTATATTAACAATTGAAATTATTTTTACAATATTTATTTGTTAATTCTTCTGCGCACTTATTTTAACTTTTTTACAAAAAAAACTTGCGACCGAAAAACTGCACGACTTTAATGGCTCGCGCCAACTTTTAATATGTCGGCTGATTCGAAAATAAGACATAAGTTAGGCCTCCATTTAACGTAAAAAAGGTATATAAAAACCACTAATCATATAAAAAAGCTTCTACCTTAACTCTCCTTATCCACCATATTATATGGAACGCATGAAAATTGGTGCATATTCCATATGCTCTTTAGGACTTAAAAAAACCGCCATTTAAATTTGGCAAACGTTGACATACAAAGAGAAACTGAATATTTCCCTTGCTGTTAACCCACATTACCCTCTGTGCACGATATATGCCCATAAAAATACAACCCTACATCTATGTTTCAGAACTTCTCGATAAACATGCATGTGTCAAAAATATAATTTTTCCATCCCTATTGTTTTTTCCAAAGTGACAGCACATTTTATACAAAAAACTAAAATAAATCACCAAAGCACAACTAAACCAACAAAAAAAATTAACGAATCCGTAATAAAAACTAAAAATTATACAAACAAAATTTAAAATCACCGGGCCAACCACAAGGATTATCTATATTTAGCAGTCTCCGTCACCATCCTTCACGGAGGAAAAAGACGTTTTTGTATATGTTTGGAGGTAATCAATGTATGTTTACAAACTACCATATATGTATTTGCAGTATGCTTCCAATTATATTGTTTTTATAGTTACTATACATATATTTCCCGGTAATAATTATATTTGTGGGATACAATTAACATATATTTGGAAAAACGGCGAATATCCATTCTTGATACATATAAAGTTGTATGTAGCCATTATAACTTTTGTAGTTGGTAATAATCGTTTAGTTTAGCTAGACTGCATCTAGTCAGAAAATTTAGTGATATTTTTCCTTTATTTATTAATTTTATTGTGAAAGATGTGAAAAAATAAAATAAATTAGTTTAAATAAAACATAAAATTGTGTTAAAAAGAAAAAAATATTATTTAATTGTGTATATTAAAGTATTAACTTATTATAAGAGTTTTTAATTAATATTTGTTAATAAAAATAAATAAAAAATAAATGAAGAGATTGTAGTTATTGTTTTTCAATGAAAGATTTGTATTAGACATACATGAGACTAATTAATTATTTGGACAAATTAATTGGTGATTTCATTACCATTAAATTGAAACTAACGCTAATGAAATTTTTGGCATTATTATTACTTGGACTAATGCTAATGCTTTGAAATACATCGATTTAATTACTAATGCCAATTGTATAGTAAATTCATTACGATTACTAATGCCTCAATTATAAGAAAGAATTGGCATTTGTAAACGTCATTTTATAGATTGTAAATTAATTTCTGAGCTTGCAAATGCGGAATGCGAAAAGGGTTTTGTGGTATAAAAAATTAACTAAAATACTTAATCAGCGATTCACATTGTGCAAAAGAATATATTGATGCAAGAATTTTACTTTTTGCAAAATTATTTTCGCAAACTTTTTTTTCAAACTAACCACCAGTGTTTGGTATGAGTTATGGGTATTGTAGTAACCAGATTCTAATTTTACAAAAACCACACTTAAAAAATTGCAAAATAATGGCGGAACGCGAAAAAAAGCTTTATGGTACAAAATCTTTATCAGCGATTTTCATTCTGCAAATAAATATTTATACTGATGTAAGAATTTTCCTTTTTGCAAATTTTTTTTCCGCGACATTTTTCGCGATTTTTTTTTTCAACTAGCCACCGAACTTTGTTCTATGAAATGGGTGTTATATTCCCTAGATTATAAATTTAAAAAAACCGCACTTAAAAAATTGCAAAATAATCGCGAAACGCGAAAAAAGACTTTATAGTACAAAAGTTGAATTAAAAAACTAAATCAGCGATTTTTATCCTGCAAACAAACATACTGATGTAAGAATTTTCCTTTTTGTAAATTTTTTTTCAACAGGTTCATCTGGCACGGCACGTTACATCTAGACAAACTAACGACTCAAATGCTTTTTCATAAAACAAAAATAAATCAGCTGATTCGTCACGGCACGTTACGTACAAACTAATTATACCTTTATCCTTTCGTTACAAACGTTACGATTCGGTATTACAAAAAAAAAATTTCATACTAGATTTAAAAAAAATGCTTCTTTTTACGTTAATGGGTTCTACAAGAAACACCACGGTGCTTACCATACTTGTGACTAGCTAATTGAATGGACCAATTAATTGATGATTTCATCGGCATTACAATTGACTACTGCCAATGAACATTCTTTTCCTTTACTTGGCAATGAATGGTAATGAAATTTGTTCAGCATTTGCATTGAGATCAAGCAATGCTAATCAACTTTCAATGCCAATGAAAAATTCCCCAGTATAGTGCTTACACCGTAATTACATTATTCATCGCCCAACGTAGACTACACCCACGTTTCAAAACTGCCACCGGAACTCATGAGTTAGCCGGGCAATAAAATATTTATACTGTTAAAACTTTGGAATTTGCCAACCTTTTCCTTAGAACCGTTCTGGTAATTTAGCAAACAGGCTACCATTTTCAGACATATAAATAAAAAAACATTTAGACCATCGTAACTCTTCCTTTCTCTTACATTCTTTCGCCTATGTAGGCCTTAATATCTTAATAATATCTTACACCTAAAAAAATTTAACATTCTCTTTTATGGCCCCCTGAGGGATAATAAAATTTATTTGTAACAATAAAATTCCAAAAGGAAAATTAACGAGCTCAAATTAATTTAGATTATTAATCTGAAAAATAAAATAGCAAATTCATGCTATCACGTCTAAATTTTCGAGCAAATCAAGCTCAAAAAAAATAACATTTTATCCAAATAATAATAAATTTCTCCACATATGTAGAGGGTCGGGATATGGTATGAACAAATTCAAGAATTTCACGTTCCCCAAAAATTCAAAACGTCATGGTTGCCACATCTGGATGAAGAACAATTCAATCTGATAAATTTTCCAAATAACTGACGAATTATTATTAAGAATTGGTACTTATTTGTACTACTTTATATACTTCATAAAAAAATTCTTTTCCCTTTCATTAATCCTAGCATGCCTTTATCTTTTCTAATCTACAACTAAAAAAAATTTCCCGGTAAAAAAAAAGAATTTAATGAAAAAAAAAAATAATTATTAAAATTTCAACAGTGCGTTTCGAATATGCTATGTAATTACTACCACTACATTTTAACACAATTTACACTACCACCCAGAACTAGCAGTCTCTTCAAAAAAAAACTTTGTTTTCTTTGAAAATTTTGCATTGAATTTAATACTGCATTTAGACCCAGGAAAAACTACGCATTGTTTTGGCTTTTGCTAGTTTTTAATTGTCAAAATGCATGTATAAAAAAAACACGCCAAACTACACCGATAAAATTTCTCAGTTGTTCAGTTAAATAATTTCTCAGTTACAATCGAAAATTTCTGAATTAACCGAAATAATCGTTACCAACTAATATTTCAACAGTTTTCCTGTTACCCTGTAAATACAAATTGTCAAAAAAAATTTTAAAAATAAACAAAAATGAAAACAAATTTTTAATTTTTCCGGAATTTGGTAAGAGAAACGCACATTGGTCCACTATTTGTTTCAAATAAGATTCAAGATGGAAGAAAATATTTAAAGATAAGTTTTTATTGTTTGCTTATACATATGTATATTTTACAAACATTTCAATTTTTCACTTTTTACAGACAAAAGGAATAAATCTTTATTAGAGGTTCAAGACTCGAACTTCACAGAATGATAGACGGATTAACAGAAGCTCAACTGTTCGTACCACTTACGGTGAATGCTTAAGGACGATTTTTGTCAAATGTTTTAATGTTGTCATCACATTTTCACTAAAAATTAATAAAAAGTTATAACAATTTATGCGAAACAAATGTTATTATTAGCAAAATTGATACAAATTTCAGTATAATTTTTTTAATTTCTTAGTCGCCAATTACTATGTGGAAAATTCTTTACATGTTAACTAAAAATACGTTCTTTCTAACTAACTTCATAGCTAAATTTGTTGATACAATTTTCAACTGACAATTTAGTTATTTACAATTAATTTTATTAACTGATACTCAGTAAGGGGTATTTCACCTGAGACTCAGTTGAAAATTTAGTAGCCACCAACTGAGAAATTTTTTCGGTGTAGTTTTATCTAAAAACTAGTCAGTCTTTGTTCAATCCAAATTCACCATAAAAAATAAAAACTACTACCAATTTCTGGTTAAGCGTAAATGCAGTATTAATAAAAATTCGTGGAATTACACTTTAATTATGGATGAAGTTAAAAAAAAACTTCACAACAGTTACGAAAATAGAAAAGTACAATAAAAAAAATTGTTTACTACATTCGTTTTAAGGTACAAAGATATGTTGCAAGGCGTTTGATTAAACTTCATGGCGATTTTAAAATTTTTGAAGTTCGAACCTGTTGAATTTGAATCATATCCATATATCTTACCGAATATCACTATTCGGTTAATAGGGTTGCCACCATTGACCCGAACTACCCAATTTCAAATTTCATTCAAATTTTTTAAATTGTGTACTGTATACACTAACTTAATTTAATCTTATTAACTACATCAAAAATCGTGATCGAAAGGAAGACTAAGATTTAAAAAAAACTAAGCAAAAAAAAAACAAATACTATACTAACCACAACATTCAACCTATAGCTTCTATATACGGATGATACAGTGGAGTGCGGGTATAATGAACTCCACTGTACTCTCTAAACTATTTGTCCCACAAAATTTTAGATTTGTCTGCTGCAAACAATCCTGAATAAAAATCAAAAAAAAAAAAAAAATTAAGACAAATAATAGGCTGGGGTCTGTTGCCAAGATCACCTAGGTTTGCCATAAGTGCAGAAAATATACTTAAAGCCAAGATGTATTGTTACTTAAAAATATTTACTTAAATCAACAATTTGAAATATTTTTCGTAATTATATTTGAAAGTTCAAGTATAAGCATTTTATCACTTAAAAAGGTTTTTAAGTAAGTAAACAAATATCCATACTTGAGCCCCGAAACATTAGTATTCCTTTATTTATTTCAAATAATTTGGAGTAAGTAGATAAACATCAATATCTCAAAGCTTAAATATAAATATTTTGAAACATTAATATATCAAAGCTGAAACACTAATATTTCCCCACTTACTTTCGTGCTCATTTTAGTAAACCAAACAATACTGCTATTTCAAATTTACAAACATTAATAAGTGGTTACTTCAAAAAAAAAATATTTCAAAAAAACCTTATACAGATCTGACTTAAAGCTATATCACAGTAAAAACATTAAACATTGGACACCAAAAAAAATAGCAAATGCTTAATAATTCATCAGAATTAAAACAGAGACACGACTTACTCTAAAATTGCACTTAATAAATAAATAATCATTGCACTGGTAAGATCAAGTCTCTCGTAAAACTAGAATCATTTTATCCTTTTCTATCACAGGTTCATTGTTTAATGTCTTTAGAGTGGTATACCCCTAATGGTTCTCCTGAGAGCGTTTCCAACCTATACATGTTGTTTCCTAATACCTCAAATATTCTACATTTTGAAAACATCCGGCAGAATTTAGCATTTCTATTATCTTTAAAACTACTAAGTATAAATTTCTTTTATAAACTTCCTGACCTGGCACAAATCGTGTCTTTCTCGCCCTAACGTTATATCTGAGAGCGCTTCTCTCATATGCCCCATGTAAATTTTGTTTAATTCTATCGCGAATAACTTCAATGCGATCCTTTCTAGGTAGCAAGTTCAATTCACCATCACTTAAAGCCTTCAGTTTCTTTTCCAGTTTATAATCCTTTCCACAAGTGAACATGTTATGACCAAAGAGCGCAAAGAAAGGTGCTACCCCTATGGCTGTTTGTATTGAAGTTTTCAAGGCTATTTCTATATTAGCCAAATTTATGTCCCAATCAGTATGGTCATTTTTCAAATAGCTTCTAATCGCGTTCACTATGCTTTGATTGACTCGTTCCGCCGCATTTGATTGGGGAGAGTACACCGGTGTTAGCATGTGGTTTATTTGGTAGTCCTCGATCATTTTTTTAAAATCTTTTGAAACAAATTGTTTCCCGTTATCCGAATGAATAGTTTCCGGTACTCCAAAATGTTGAAACACTTGTTCCGTTAAAAATTTAATGGTATTGCTGGCCGTAGCCTCCCTTATGGCCTTTATAAAGACAAATTTTGTCAAATGGTCTACAACAACCAAAACATACGAATTACCCTTTTTGGATCTTGGATATTTGCCCAAGAAATCAATATAGATCTTTTGAAACGGGCGATCAGTGATAACCTCATTTCCAATTTCTGGCATCATATGTTCGTTCGAGCTCTTACATTCTTTGCACACCCTACATCTGTTGACATAGTTTTTAACGTGCACTATCATATTCGGCCAATAAATATGATACATCCGTGGATGATGTAATGTTTTTCTAATTCCTCCATGCGATTTGCTTTCAGGTTCATGGGCTTCTTTTATAAGTGTTGTGGTTAAGTTTTCCGGGATCCACAGCTTCCACTCAAATTCCTGGTCTGCTTTGGAGCTATTTCTGCGAAATACTAATCCGTTTTTCACCTTAATGTCAGGAAAACGTTCACGATTTTCGTTAATGGTTTTAATTAATTCCAAATGTTTCAGATTCAAATTCTACTGTAGAGAATCCTATAATATCTTCTGGGCACAAAATTTCCTCGACCAACCTAGACAGGGTATCTGCCACTACGTTCTCCGTACCTTTTTTGTGCTCAATATTAAAATCGTACGTTTGTAGCTGTAAAGCCCATCTGGCCGTTTAAATCACGAAGGGACATAAGCCATTTTAGACTCGCATGATCAGTGATGATTGTAAAAGGCATTAATTCTACGTATGGTCTAAATCTTTTAACGGCAAGTACAGCCGCGAGGCATTCCTTTTCAGTAACACTGTAGTTACTTTGAGCCGCGTTAAGTTTCCGAGAGAAAAACGCGATTGGTTTTTCATTTTCAGTGGCATCTTTCTGGAACAAAACTGCTCCAGCTCCTACATTCGAGGCGTCTTATTGTATACTAGCGGGCACAGCCCGCTACGTTGTTAGCGTGCCTTAAAGGCTTCGCCCTCCCCCCCTTCCCTCTTCCAATCCATTTGCATTGTCTATAATTTCAATTCCACTCGTTCAACGTTTATATCCATTTCATTCCACTTGTGTAGTGTTTCAATCCCACTCGTTTCCTATTTAGTTTCTTAATTTTAGTGTTTCATATAGACTTGTTCTTTAAGTTTTAGGTTTCTAGCTAAAGACGCAGACGTTAAGGGGGGGGGCAATTTTCCGCTTTTGAACCACCATTTTTACCACGTTCCTGTCCAAAGTCCTAGAAATGCCTTGTCGATAAGTTAGCCCATACTCCAAGGAAAACATATTATATATTACAGATTTCTAGCCGAAGGGTTCGGTTAGGCCATCAAGGGGGAGAATTATTCCGTTTTTACCCCTCCCGGTAGGAATTTCCAAAAATTCTGTCTTAGAGGACGTCTGCGTTGGAGGAGGAACCTACTACATACATAATTTTAGGTCTCTATATCCAGCAGGTTGGCCAGGCCGTCAAGGGGGAAGTTTTTTCCCTTTTTACCCCTCCCGGTATGAATTTCCAAAAATACCATCTTAGGGGACGTCAACGTTGGAGAAGGAACCCAATTTAAGATCCCTTGTTCCAGCAGTTTGGCCAGGCCGTTAAGGGGGAGACTTTTCCTGTTTTTGACCCTACCTGTAGAAATTTCCAAA
Source organism: Leucophora obtusa (assembly GCA_949987735.1). Taxonomy (NCBI): domain Eukaryota; kingdom Metazoa; phylum Arthropoda; class Insecta; order Diptera; family Anthomyiidae; genus Leucophora; species Leucophora obtusa. The sequence goes on along the minus strand of OX465299.1, from coordinate 105,003,645 downwards.
AATCTCATCTTAGCGGATGTCTACAATAGAGGAGGAACTTTAATACCAAATTTCAACTTCCTACCTCCAGCGGTTTGGGCAGGCCTTTAAGCGGCACTTTTCTCTTCATTAATCCCCATTTTTGCACTTTCCCAAAAAGCACCTTCTCGGTAAGTGAGCACATACTCCAAGTAACATATGTTTTACATTTCAGGTTTCTAGCCAACTTTTACTATTTGTGCCCCTCTCGGTAGGAATTTCCGAAAATCCATCGACAGGGAATTCCAGCTTCCTAGTTCCAGCAGTTTGAGCAGGCTGAGAGGAACTTAAGTACCGAATTTCAGCTTCCTAGTTCCAGCAGTTTGGACAGGTCGTTAAGGGGCAACTTTCCCTTTTTGAGCCCCCATTTTATAACGACCCTCTCCAAAATTCAAAAAAGTATCTTTCTAATAAGTTAGCCCTCACTCCAGGGACCCACATTTTAAGCTTCAGGTTTCTAGCCGAAGGGGTTTTTACCGGCCCCCAAGGTGAGGCTTTTCTTCTTTTTGCCCCTCCCTTTAGGAATTTACAAAAATTCCATCTTCGCGGCTATCTGCGATGGATGAGGAACATTCATATCAAATTTCAACTGCATTGCCTTAGCGGTTTGGGCAGGCCGTTAGTGGGGACATTTTTCCCTTTCAACCACCATTTTTACTATGTTCCTGTTCCAAAATAGAAAAATTACGTTGCCGGTGAGTTAGTCCTACTCCAAGGAATACATATTTAAAATTTTAGGTTGGCCAAAAGGGATTGGGCAAGCCGTCAGGAGGAGACTTTTACCTTATTTCCCCTCCCGATAGGAATTTCAAAAATTCCGTCTAAGCAGACGCCTACACAGAAGGAGGAACTCACATACCGACTTTCCTTTTGGGATATCCTGTAGGGAATTCCAAAAATACAAACTTAGTCGATGTCTACTACAGTGGAGGAACCTTTATACCAAATTTCAACTTCTTACCTCCAGTGGTTTTGGCAGGCACTTTTCCAATTTGTGAGACTGTTTATGGGGAGACTTTTCCCCTTTTTACCCGTTCCGGTATGAATTTCCAAAAATCCCGTCTTAGCGCACGTCTATGCCGAATATCAAGAAACCTTATTTAGTGGAGATATCCGTGGGGGGAGGAAAAAAAGTAGTTTTTTTGAAATTATATATTATTTTAAATGGTACTTTTTGGAAAAACGAAATTTTTTGGAAAAAGATACTTTGTTTTACAAAGTACTTTATTTGTACTTTTTTTGGAAAAGGTATTTTTTTTTAAAAAGGTGTTTTTTTTGGAAAAATGTATGTTTTTTGGAAAAAGGTATTTTTTTTGGAAAAGGTACTTCTTTTGGAAAAGGAAAATTTTTTTAGAAAAAGGTACTTTTTTTTGGGAAAAGGTACTTTGTTTTGGAAAAGGTACTTTTTTTGCAAATAGGTATTTTTTTGAAAAAATGTATGTTTTTTGGGAAAAGGAACATTTTTTTAGAAAAAGGTACTTTTTTTGGGAAAAGGTACTTTTTTTTGGAAAAGGTACTTTTTTAGAAAAAGTTATTTTTTTGGAAAAATGTATGTTTTTTGGAAAAAGGTACTATTTTTGGAAAAAGGTAATTTTTTTGAAAAAAGGTACTTTTTTTTGGAAAAAGGTACTTTTTTTGGAAAAAGGTACTTTTTTTGGAAAAAGGTACTTTTTTTGGAAAAAGGTACTTTTTTTGGAAAAAGGTACTTTTTTTGGAAAAAGGTACTTTTTTTTGGAAAAGGGTACTTTTTTTGGGAAAAGGTACTTTGTTTTGGAAAAGGTACTTTTTTTTAAAAAAGGTACTTTTTTTGGAAAAAGGTACTTTTTTTGGAAAAAGGTACTTTTTTTGGAAAAAGGATTTTTTTTGGAAAAAGGTACTTTTTTTGGAAAAAGCTACTTTTTTTGGAAAAAGGTACTTTTTTTGGAAAAAGGTACTTTTTTTGGAAAAAGGTACTTTTTTTTGGAAAAAGGTACTATTTTTGGAAAAAGGTAATTTTTTTGAAAAAAGGTAATTTTTTTGGAAAAAGGTACTTTTTTTGGAAAAAGGTACTTTTTTTGGAAAAAGGTACTTTTTTTGGAAAAAGGTACTTTTTTTGGAAAAAGGTACTTTTTTTGGAAAAAGGTACTTTTTTTGGAAAAAGGTACTTTTTTTTTGGAAAAGGGTACTTTTTTTGGAAAAAGGTACTTTTTTTGGAAAAAGGTACTTTTTTTGGAAAAAGGTACTTTTTTGGGAAAAAGGTACTTTTTTGGGAAAAACGTACTTTTTTTGGAAAAAGGTACTTTTTTTGGAAAAAGGTACTTTTTTGGAAAAAGGTACTTTTTTTGGAAAAAGGTACTTTTTTTTTGGAAAAGGGTACTTTTTTTGGAAAAAGGTACTTTTTTGGAAAAAGGTACTTTTTTTGGAAAAAGGTACTTTTTTTGGAAAAAGGTACTTTTTTTTGAAAAAGGTACTTTTTTTGGAAAAAGGTACTTTTTTTGGGAAAAAGGTACTTTTTTTGGGAAAAGGTACTTTTTTGGGAAAAGGTACTTTTTTGGAAAAAGGTACTTTTTTGTCCCCTTTTTGCCCCTCCCGATAAGAATTTCCAAAAATGCCGTCTCAACGGACGTCTACACCGGTCGAGGAACCTACATACCAAATTTCAACTTCATAGCTCCAGCAGTTTGAGCAGGCCGTCAAGGGGGAGACTTTTTCCCCTTTTTGCCCGTCCCTGTAAAAATTTCCAAAACTCCCGTCTTGGTGGATGTCTACGATAGTGGAGGAACCTTTATACGAAATTTCAACTTCCTACCTCCAGCGGTTTGGGCAGGCCGTCAAGGGGGGCATTTTTCCCCTTTTTAACCCCCATTTTTACAACGTCCCTGTCCAAAATTCTAGAAAGTACTTTCCAGAAAAGTTAGCCCCTACTCCAAGGAACACATATCTTAAATTTCAGCTTTCTAGCCAAAGGGGTTTTGGCAGGCCGTCAAGGGGGACACTTTCCCCCTTTTTGCCCGTTCCGGTAGGAATTTCCAAAAATCCCGTCTTAGCGGACGTCTACCCCGAAAGAGGAACCTACATACCAAATTTCAACTTCCTAGCTTCAGCGGTTTGGGCTGGGCGATGTTGAGTCAGTCAGTCAGTCAGTCACGTTATTCTTTTATATATAGATATTGTTACGTTTTTACTTTTTAAAAACGTTGGTTTATTTCCCTTAAATAAACCGGATTCTTTTCTATTGCAATCAAAATAACCAGTTCCAACGCTGACACCAATTATTACGTTTTACCTTACAAAACGTTCGTTTATCTCCCTTAGATAAACCGTCCTGGTGCTGTCGCAGCGATAATAACAACCAATAAGCCAATAACCAAAACACGGATACACTTAAGTTTGAAATAGCTTAGACGCTCTTATTTATTTACACTCTATTACTTATTTACAAACTCTCTCTATTATGACCATTACTAAAGCGCTACTAACTCGCGGTCTTAACAGCACAACTGTTAATTATCAACTTCTTCTCTACTAATGTTAACGCGCGCCTTATATAGTAACAGCCATATTTCTACAACACACTGGATAATTCTAGCATGCTATACTTAACTCTACATACGCTTACAGACTATACATACAACAATTTATACATACAGTATTACTCTACATTAGTCTTAACGCTATACAAACACACAAACACTTATAATAAGTCTACATCACGCTTAGAGACTATACAGACACACAAACATTTATCATTAACCAACTATACAATATAACTCTACATTAGACTTAACGCTATACAAACACACAAACACTTATAATAAGTCTACATCACGCTTAGAGACTATACAGCCACACAAACATTTATAATTAACCAACTATACAATATAACTCTACATTAGGCTTGACATTATACATACACACAAACACTTATTATTAACCAACTATACAATTCTAATGCGTAATTAATCATGGCATATTCTTAGGTGTATAATTAAATGAAGTACTATGTTGCCAGATTGATGTATTTTGTCCATCCCGTCTCTTGGCTATTTTCTTCTAGAAAAGTCCAGAGTTTTCTATACTAGGCCAAACCATTTTCGTAACACTGCCGCCCACTTAAGCCTCTTCGTCCCGAATAGGCACATATGTTCCCTTTCCGTAATTGGCTAGTCTCTCCAGGTGTACCACCTTCATTTTAGATCTTGGGCTGTTGTACTTTTGGATTCTATAAACCACGTCATTTAGCCTCTTGACTACTTTATAGGGGCCGTCCCAATGGGTTTGCAGTTTCGGTGACAATCCTTTCTTTCGTTGTGGGTTATAAAGTAGAACCAATTGCCCTTCGTTGAAACCTTCCGAGTTTGCAGCTCGGTCGTATCTGGCTTTCATTTTATCACTGGTCATTTTGATTCGGTTACGCACGAATTCATGAAGTTCTTCAAGGTCATTCATGGAGGGGTCTCCACCGTTTTCCTCTGTTGGTGTAGGCTTAACGCCAAACTCTAAGTCTCCAGGCAGTCTTAACTCAGTTCCAAATATAATCTTTGCAGGTGCTCGTGAGGTGGAGTCGTGCACGGCTGACCTATATGCCAACAGAAATTTTGGTATGTGGTCATCCCAGTCCTTTTGATGTCCGCTGACCACTTTTCTCAAATGTTCCTCCAAGGTGCGATTGAATCTTTCAACCATGCCATCAGATTGCGGATGTAGTGGCGTTGTTCTTGTCTTTCTTATTCCATATTTTTCACACATTTCCTTAAATATTGCAGACTCAAAATTCCTTCCTTGGTCGGAATGCAGTTCTAAAGGAGCTCCATAACGGCACACCCAATTGTTAACAAATACGTCTGCTACTGTTCCAGCTTCCTGGTTCGGTATCGGATACACTTCTGGCCATTTGCTGAAATAATCTATGACTACTAGTATATATCGGTTTCCAGCCTCACTGACAGGAAAAGGACCGGCTATATCCATTGCTACGCGCTCAAATGGGGCACCCGAATTGTATTGCTGAAGCTGCCCGCGACTTCTTCTTATTGGACCTTTGGCTAAAATGCATTGCGGGCAGTTGGCTATCCAATCGGCCACAGCTTGTCGACATCCAACCCAATAAAACCTTAGTTTCAGCTTTGCTAGCGTTTTTGTCACACCAAGATGACCGCCACTAGGACCATTATGGAATTCTTTTATTACTTCGTTTATTTTGGAGGATGGTACAACAATTAAATCAGTTGCCGCTTTTCCGTCTGCATCTTCCCATGTCCGGTATAAGCAGCCATTTATCAGCCTAAGACTGTCCCATTGTGTCCAATATGATTTCATTATTGGGCTTTCTGAAGATATTTCGAGCCGAGCTGGTCTTCTGTCCCGTTCTTTAGCAGATATTATTTTTGACAATATGGGATCATTTCTCTGCGCCGTTGCCCAGTCCACACTGGAGTCTATATGCGTTAGCCGAATATCAATAACGCATTCTTTCCTCTCCGCTCTGCTACAATGTTTGCACTCCAGGTTGCAGGGCCGTCTTGAGAGAGCATCTGCATTATTATGCTTACCACCTTTCCTGTGCTCAATGCTGAAGTCGTAGCTTTGAAGGCGTTCAATCCAACGAGCAAGTTGTCCTTCAGGGTTTTTAAATTGTAGTAACCACCTGAGTGCGGAATGGTCTGTCCTTAAGGTGAAATGCTGACCATATAGATACTTGTGGTAATGTTTTACGCACTCTAATACTGCCAGAAGTTCCCGTCGAGTTACGCAGTAGTTCCTCTCAGGCTTTGAGAGTGTTCGGCTATAGTAGCCTATGACTTTTTCTGCCCCATTGACTATCTGCGAGAGCACACCTCCTATTCCGTAACCGCTCGCATCACTATCTAGTACAAATTTCTCTCCAGAAATTGGATATGCCAGGACTGGTGCTGTACATAATAACCCTTTTAGCTCCTGGAATGCATGTTCTTGTGATTCACCCCATTGGTATGGCCGGGACTTTTGGGTCAGTTCATGTAAACTTGCAGCAACTCTGGCAAAATTCGGTACAAATCGTCTATAGTATGTGCAAAGACCTAAAAAACTGCGCAATTCATGAAGATTTTTCGGACGAGGCCAGTCTTTTACTGCTACTATTTTATCTTCATCGGTCGATACACCCTCTGTTGTTACGCGATGTCCTAAGTACTTAACTTCTTTCTGGAATAGTACACATTTCTTTGCATTTAGCTTTAGCCCAGCCGCTGATATACGATTAAGCACGTCTTCTAGGTTTTTCAGATGTTCGTCAAAAGTCTTTCCCGTGACTATAATGTCATCAAGGTACATCAAACAAGTCTTCCAGTGAAGTCCTTTTAACATCCGTTCCATCAAGCGCTCGAATGTAGCCGGAGCGTTGCAAAGCCCAAATGGCATCACGTTAAACTGCCATAAACCATCGCCCGCACTGAAGGCAGTTTTCTCTTTGTCTTTGTCTGCTATTTCAACCTGCCAGTATCCGTTTTGCAAATCTAATGTGGAGAACCATTTTGTTCCGGCTAGCGTGTCCAAAGTGTCGTCAATTCTGGGTAGCGGATAACTGTCTTTCTTGGTGACGTCGTTTAGCTTTCTATAATCGACACAAAATCTGGTGCTGCCATCTTTCTTCTTAACCAAAACCACTGGCGAGCTCCACGGACTTGTAGATGGTTCTATTATCCCATTTTGCTCCATTTCATTGATTAGATCTTTTACCTCACCTCGCTTTGCTAAAGGGATACTTCTAGGTGCTTGTTTAATTGGCCTCGCTTCGCCAGTATTTATTTCGTGTTTAACAATAGCCGTTCTCCCATGGCTTTGGCTCTTAAAGGCGAAGACGGAGGCATATTTCTTAAGCAGCTGTTTGGCTTTATTTCTATCAGGCGCCGCTAATCCTTCTACCCATTTCCTTGCATGTTCGGTTAGCAACTCATGTTCTTTTGCTGACATATTAGCAGGTTCCGGTCTTCGCTCACAATTTATTATTGCCTCTGCTGGAGCACATTGACCTATGTCGGTGTTTTGTTTAACTAATTTTTCGCTGCTGGATAGATTTAATACTCTTACCGGGACTCTTCCGTCGTTACAGGCTTTTACGAGGGCTTTTGCTGTTATAAGGTCACTCTTTATTTCTATAGGTTCTACTACCCACAACCGATTGTCCACACAATTTCCCTCCATACGAGCCCACACTACGGTTTCTGACTGTGGTGGTAGTTTCTGGCGTCCAACAGTAGCTAGCTTTCTTATTTGAGCCTTACTTTCATAACCAACATCAAGAGGTATTTCAACGTTATGCCAAATCATTATTTGTTGCCCCATATGCAGTTTAACGTTGTGGCTAATCATAAAATCTGCACCGATTATTACTTCGTCCACAATATCAGCAACAATAAATACATGATCTACGTTGATGTTGGCTATAGTTAATTTAGTTTTAACTTTACCGTAGACAGTAGCAGGATCCCCAGTAGCTGTGCGCAGACTTACGTTGCTTAATGGTTCAATTGCCCCTTTCACGACATCGGGCCTAATAATTGACTGTGACGCCCCTGTGTCTATCGTAAAGGTGTGCTTTTTGCCGTAGACGAACCCACAAATTGTAAGATTGCTATTTTTCCGCTGTATCACTGATATGGAAATTGTGGGGCCCTCGTTTGTGGGAGCTAGCTCATGCCCCGTTGTGCTAGCTCGTTTTAGTTTAACGGTGACTCTTGTGATACTTGATGGTTAGCCCGCTTATTGTCCCGTGGTGGCGAAGAAGATCTAGATCGTTTTCTTGGTGCCTTACATTTTCGCTGAAAATGGCCAACTCTACCGCAGTTATAACATTTAGCTTGTGGCTTGTTTTGTTTCTCTTCTAGTGCTTGCATAACTGCCTCTCTTAAGTCGTTAACTATGTCTCTCTCTTTTTCAGCGATAATCTCCAAATTCCGCACCTTGTATGTTTGCGGCTTCGAAATTACTTTAGCCGTCTCCTGTGCCAGCGCAAATGAAACAGTTTCTGCAAAAGTTAATTTCTGTGTAGCGCATACTGCATATTTCACGTCGGGATCACGAATGCCATTTACAAAAGCCTCAATTTTAAACTGATCCAAGAATGGGTGGTTTTCACCGGGATATGTCATCTGCACCAATCGTTCAATCTCCATCGCGAAATCTTGCAGTGTTTCATTGACCTTCTGCACTCTGCCTCGCAATTCCATTCTGTAGATTTCCTTTTTATGTTCACCACCATACTTTCGTTGCAGTGCAGCCATAATGTCGTCATAATTATTCCTGCAGCTCATTGGTATGCTTTCAAGGACTTCTGCTGCGGTTCCTTTTAAGGCCAAAATCAACTCAATGGCTTTTTCTTCATTTGTCCACAAATTTCTGCCAGCCACAGTTTCAAACTGGAATTTGAATACGTTAAACGGTGTACTGCCATCGAAACATGGTGTCTTTATTCTACTAGAGACTTCTGGAATGACACGAACTGGCCCACCTTGGCATTGAAGATTGTTAATTTTCGCCTCTATGTCAATTTCCAGATTATTCATCTTACTCTCCAAATCGACAAGCTTCTCATCAAATTTGCTGACTTGTACCTCAACGCGATCCATTCTTTGGTTTATGACCTCTGTCATTTCTGTCAGTTTCTCATTTGTGGCTCTAGTTTCTCTAGAGTTTTCTTCCATTTTCTCCATCATTTTTCTAGAATTTTCTTCCATTTTTCTAGAATTTTCTTCCATTTTTCTAGAATTCTCTTCCATTTTGCTAGAGTTTCTTTCTTCTATTTCTCTAGAGCTTTCTTCCATTTTCTCCATTATTTTTCTAGAATTTTCTTCCATCATTTTTCTAGAATCGGCTTTAATTTCCTTCAGAGCGAAAAGTATCGCGTTGATGTCCATATTAGCTGTAGCCGTACGTGTACTTACTTCTGTTTCTCTCTTTTCTCTTTCTTCTTCTTTGTCTTCAAACTCGTAAGTATCGATGTCCACGCCACGTCTCTTGAATTCTTCTATAAGTCTTCTCTGAAGTTCTGCCTTATTACCTGTTGTCGGCAGCTCCAACTTACTCAATTCCTGCTTGAGCTGTTCCACTTTAAGCTCTTCAAACTTCATTGCTTTTAGTTATGTTTATTTGGCAATCTCCTGGTTACTTATTTTTTGCAATCCCACTTCTGACACCAATTGTTACGTTTTTACTTTTTAAAAACGTTGGTTTATTTCCCTTAAATAAACCGGATTCTTTTCTATTGCAATCAAAATAACCAGTTCCAACGCTGACACCAATTATTACGTTTTACCTTACAAAACGTTCGTTTATCTCCCTTAGATAAACCGTCCTGGTGCTGTCGCAGCGATAATAACAACCAATAAGCCAATAACCAAAACACGGATACACTTAAGTTTGAAATAGCTTAGACGCTCTTATTTATTTACACTCTATTACTTATTTACAAACTCTCTCTATTATGACCATTACTAAAGCGCTACTAACTCGCGGTCTTAACAGCACAACTGTTAATTATCAACTTCTTCTCTACTAATGTTAACGCGCGCCTTATATAGTAACAGCCATATTTCTACAACACACTGGATAATTCTAGCATGCTATACTTAACTCTACATACGCTTACAGACTATACATACAACAATTTATACATACAGTATTACTCTACATTAGTCTTAACGCTATACAAACACACAAACACTTATAATAAGTCTACATCACGCTTAGAGACTATACAGACACACAAACATTTATCATTAACCAACTATACAATATAACTCTACATTAGACTTAACGCTATACAAACACACAAACACTTATAATAAGTCTACATCACGCTTAGAGACTATACAGCCACACAAACATTTATAATTAACCAACTATACAATATAACTCTACATTAGGCTTGACATTATACATACACACAAACACTTATTATTAACCAACTATACAATTCTAATGCGTAATTAATCATGGCATATTCTTAGGTGTATAATTAAATGAAGTACTATGTTGCCAGATTGATGTATTTTGTCCATCCCGTCTCTTGGCTATTTTCTTCTAGAAAAGTCCAGAGTTTTCTATACTAGGCCAAACCATTTTCGTAACAATATTATTTTATATTCTTAGATATATATATCTTTCCTTAAAATTAGGGTGCGCCAATACAGGCGGATGCGTTAAAGCGTATTTAACCTGGTTGAAACTTTTTACGGCCTCTTCTGTTACCTTGAACGTTTTACCTTTTTTTATAAGGTCCCTTAACGGTGCGGTCATTTCCGAAAAATTTTTAATGAAACGGCGGTACCAGCCTGCGGTACCAAGAAAACTACGTACCTCTCTTACATTTTTCGGCAATGGTATTTTGTTTACTGCGCTCACTTTTTCCGGATCTGGCCTCATAATGCCCCCACCTACTATAAAACCTAAATAATGTAGATCTTTAAAACAAAATGTTGATTTCTTCAATCCTATGGTGAGATTTGCAGATTTAAGACATTCAGAAACTTTTTCCAATAACTCCATATGCGTTTCAAAATCAGCAGAAATTATTAATAAATCGTCCAAGTAGACGAATACATTAGACTTCAGCTCCTGGGGGGTGATTTTGTCCATGAGCCTACACAGCTTTTGCGCCGCATTACATAGCCCGAATGGCATAACCACATACTGATAAAGCGGACGTCCTGGTATAGTAAAAGCTGTGTAAGCCCTGGATTTTTCCTCCAATTCAATCTGCCAAAATGCGAACTTTAGGTCCACACTACTAATGAAAAACGTTTCGTCCAAGCGGCTAAGGATTCCCTCAATGTTTTGGATCGGGTACGCGTCTTTTACTGTTCGCTCGTTTAACTTCCTCGCATCCAAACAAAGTCTATTTTTCCCGGGCTTCCTCACTAAAGTGGACCTATTGCTCCAAGGGCTTTGGCACTCTTCTATAACCCCAAGACGTAACATTTCATCCACCTCAGCGTAAATTAAATCCTGTATAGCTGGTGATACTGGATAATACCTTTCCTTTATGGGTTGTGCTCCTTCCACTAATTCTATGGAATGCTTTTCCAGATTCGTTTTTCCTAAACCATATTCTTCAAAGGACTTAAAATTTTTCTTGACCGCTTCTAGTTTATTGTTCATTTCAGGGGTTAATTCATGTTCTTCTACTTTATCCAATTTTACAGGAAATTTATTTAATAATTCGGGCCGTAATTCGTCCACGTTAAATATATCCGGAGCTAATCGAAATTGTTTCCAAAAATCTACTCCTAGATAGGCTCCTTGAACTAGATCCGGACATAAATAAAAAGTTATCTGTTTATAGTCATCCTTATATTTCACGGGTACTATAAGTTTTCCAACTACCGAAAAATTATCGCCACCTACCGTTTTAATACTGCTGTAAAAAGGGCCAACTTCTGTTTCAATTTTACTGACAATATCTGAACAATCTCTGCCTAAAATGCCTACGGAGGTCCCTGAGTCCAATAAACCAGTTATAGCCAAGTTTTCTATCTGAAATTCAACAAAAGCTCTAGGGTCATTTATACTAGTATTTTGCAGGGCTGCACATTTTAATATGGTATCATTTACCTGTTTTCTTATTTCCTTTCTTCGCCTAAAATTTTTCCTAACTTTTCTAATCTTATCAATTTTTCGTTGAACATCTTTCTCTCTAAAAATTCTATCCCTGATTTTATTATAAATTTTTAGTCTTTCACCATACGGCACAATTTCGTTTTTCCTATAAGATTTTCCACTAATATTATTGCTTTCATGTTTTCTTTGCAGGATTCTAAAATTTCTCTCATCATCAATTTTCTGGCATGTGTCTGTTTGGGTGGCCTGATTTGTATAGGATTTTAAATATCGGGAGTTTGGGTAGAGCGTGTATCCCCCGATTTTGACACAATCTGCTGCGAGTTTCCCAAACATTTCTGGCATTTGGGACAGTTCACTCCAGGTAGTCCACACCTATAGCAGAACAAGTTTCTTTGGGCCACTTGGCCCTCCATAAACGTGTGTCCCGTTGCTTGGCAGTTCCAACAGATAAGTATATTGTTTTTTCTTATATTTGCTCTTTGTTGATGATTTATTTCTTCCAGTTCCACGACATCGTCTTGATTTTTATCTTCATTTTTTTCAGGATAAGAAATTTCATTCAGTTGAAATTGCCGACGGGGTGCTGGGTATTTGTTTGCTGTGTTTGCCGGCGGATCTCTCCTCAAATAATTTTTTTCAACATCCTTGCACTGGTCTCGTAGCTGCTCCACTGCATAAATTTTTGACGCATACAGATTTTGGGCCATGTTTGGACGTAAGTTCTTTTTAAGTATACGAATCATTTCCGTCTCTGGTATCGGGTTTCTCAATCTGCTTCTTAACTTTTTTCATTGCGTGAAAATATGAGTCAATCGATTCTCCAGGTTGTTGTTTACGTTCTTTTAGATCTCGCAAATACTCATATTCACTACGGTTTGATTGGTATTCCTGGCGTAAAGCATCTTTCAGATCGATCCAGTCATTGATCTCTCTACTCTGGATTATTAACCAGTACCAGTCTTTTGCGTCGCCTTTTAAAAGCTGGTGGAAATTTCTTTTTAGTTCAAGCCATGGACATGCGTGGTGTCATTGCAAATATTCTACCCTAAAAATAAAATCTTCTACGTAAATACTATTGGGGCTTCCATCGAAAGTTACATCCCATTTGTTAATTCGGATATTACTACGAAAATTACCCGTTTCACTTGAAGTTACTGACGGGTGACGATTTTCGATTGAACCACCGTTTCGATTTTCGTTTTGCTGCCCAAATTCTAATCTTCTATGAGCCGTATTTTCAGTAGTTGATCTCCTTATTACCGGTGCCCTATTCATTCTCATTTCTCCTCCTACTGCTCCATCCTCTTCAAAAATCGGATCTAAACTTTCGTTATCAATGCCCTCATTTCTACCTCTAATATTCATACCCCTAATATCTTTAAGAATATCCTCAAAATTTTTAAAACTTTTTTCTATCTTTTGATTGATGCTCTCTTCTAAATTCGATCGATATGACGCGTTTGCCTCCGCGTCCAAAAGGCTATAATAGGCGATGAAATTTTAGTTTTTCGGTGATAAAAAATTAAACATTTTTTTAATTATTATTTATAGTTCATGCTTCCGAAGATTTGGATTTATTTGACTTTCTAGGTTATGCGATTGCTGAAGCGGGAAGTATGTTACAAAATAATATTAACGTTTCTAACAGTCTAACTTATACTGATGTTGGGGATAAAGAAAAAAGAAATTTAAATTTGGTTAATCCTGAAACTACTTCCAAAATTGTGCTGGGCAGATCAAATCCAACCCGAAATATTGTTACTATTCTTTGTGAAGTACGCATTACGTATATACATATATACATAGCCTGACTAACTATCGACTTTTAAAATTCATCGCTCCCTGAATTAAATTAAGGGGTTACATACATTCGCCTGTTATATTTAAAGAGTCAGTAAAATGCTTGAAATATACAATTTTTTGAGTATGCCAACTACATGTCCCTCTTTAAGTACGGCTTTTAAAAAACTTTTTTAATTTATTTAAAGTTATATTTGAAATATTTTTACATTTGCTTTTTAATTTTGACGAAAGCCTAAAAATTTTTTTTATGAATATTGAAAAGTTTTGATGTATAAATCCAATATGTATAGTAATAATGTATCTTCACTACTAGACTATGGAAAATTTGGAAAGGGCTGAATTCAAATATCTCAAACAAAAATATATAAAAGATAAGCACTTAAGCAATTGTGAACAAATTAGTTTATCAAAAATATTAATATCCTTCATTCTTGATACGAATATTAATATTGAGTAAGCAGTATTATACCCTACACCACTATGTGGTCAGGGTATTATAAGTTTGTGCTGATGTTTGTAAAACCAAAAAATATTGGTCCTAGACCCACCTTATAGTATACTGATCGGCTCAGAATTTTTTTTTATTTCGATTTAACGATGTCCGTCCGTCCGTCCGTCTGTCTGTGTCCATGCATTCTTGTGCGCACTCTACAGGTCGCAAATTTTAAGATATTTTGATGAAACTTGGTACACCGACTTATGTCGGCCGAAGCCTATTAATTTTGGTTATACGCTGCAGGTCGCAAATATTAAGATATTTTGATGAAATTTGGTACACCGACCTATATCAGCCCAAGGACGAAGCCTATTGATTTTAGTTAACAGCGGTCCATGTTTAGACCTAGTGCCCATATAAGGGTCCCCCCAAAATTATATTGTTTATACGCAGCAGGTCGCAAATATTAAGATATTTTGATGAAATTTGGTACACAGACCTATGTTGGCCCACGGACGAAGCCTATTGATTTTGGTGAACATCGGTCCATGTTTAGACCTAGTGCCCATATAAAGGTCCCCTCAAAATTATATTGTTTATACGCTGCAGGTCGCAAATATTAAGATATTTTGATGAAATTTGGTACACCGACCTATGTCAGCCCAAAGACGAAGCCTATTGATTTTGGTTAACACCGGTCCATGTTTAGACCTAGTGTCCATATAAGGGTCCCCCCAAAATTGGCTTGGTTACAAACTGCAGGTCGCAAATATTAAGATATTTTAATGAGATTTGGTTCGCTTACTCACATTATAGAAAATATTGACACAAGTCCCATTTTAACCCATTCGTATTTCGGATCCAAGCACTAGTTGGCTTTTAACCAGACTGGTGTAGGGTATTGTATAGTCGGCATGCCCGACTTTAACCTTTTTACTCGTTTGTTATTTAGTTTTAAACACAGATTTCAATATGTGCGAAACATACGATTTACTTTATTTGTATAATTTGTAAGATTAACTAGAGACGATTATATCTATATTGCTGAAACTATTTCTAAAGTTTTTCCGAGAGAAGTTCCGGAAATTTAATTCTCGACTGCATTATATGGTCAGAAACCTTCCGGTAAACTCTACGATGCGTACAATAATTTGACGAAGAAGCTTTCTTCAGTTGGAAGACTATACGCAACAAGAAAAACAACAACAATTGAAGTTAATGGTAAGAGTATGCTATTTAGTAATTTCTTAATATAAATATAGTTTTACAATTACTTTACGTTTTTTAAGAATCTTCTAATGAAGATGAAGACTTAAATTATATTAAAACTAATAATATGATTAATGACGAATATACAAAAAAAAATTTTTTTTTAACTCCAATTTATTTTGCAATCTATCTATAAAGATATTTAGCATTTTTTCTTAAAGTAGGTACATAAGTAATTAAACTAAAACTAAAAAACATGCAGAGGAAGCAACCACTGTTGCACCTCTATATAAGTATTATAAAATTTTAAATTATCTTGTCACAATTAGCTGTGTTAGCGGAAATCTTCTAAGTCTTCTTTGGGTAGAAGATATCTGCAGCAGATCTGCAGCTAAAGCATTAGGATGCAGTGATAGGCGGTATGAATAACGTTCGTTGATTAAGTTGATCTCTTCCTGCACTGTTGGAATGTAGAAGTCGTTATGCAGAATATTATTTGATACATAATAATACTGATGTTGGTTTTTGAGGCTGATCCCCAAAATTTGTATACCATATGTCCATATGGGTTTAATAATGGTTTTATATATGAGTAACTTGTTGTCTATCGAAAGTTTTGAATGTTTTCCTATGAGGCAATACAAGGACGTGAGTTTTATACCCAGTTGTTTACGTTTGGTGAAAATATGTTTTTGCCATGTAAGACGCCTATCTAGGTGGATTCCTAAATATTTTGTGTTGTCGGATTGGGGAAGAGTATCAGCTCCCAACATTACACTAGGGCAATTGTTTTTTCTTAATGTGAAAGTTACCTGTACTGATTTACTAGCGTTGGCTTTCATTCTCCACGTTTCAAGCCACTCTTGAATTTTACTGAGATGTACTTGAAGGTTTATTGATGCAGTTATATGATTTTGATGGGAAGACATAATCACTGTGTCATCAGCAAAAGTTGCGATGGAGGTGAGGTCGTTTGTGGGTAGATCAGCATTAAATAATGTATAAAGGATAGGTCCTAATACACTGCCTTGTGGTACTCCCGATTGAATTTTATACAGCTTAGTATGCTCATCTTTGAATTTGGCTAAAAAGTATCTATCTTCCAAATATGACTTCAGTAGTTCGAAGTAAGGATATGGCAATTGTTTTTTTAACTTGTATAAGAGCCCTGCGTGCCACACTTTATCAAAAGCTTGCGTGATGTCTAAAAATACAGCTGAACAATATAGTTTCTTTTCAAACGCTGTTCTTATTAACCTAACCACTCTATGAACTTGTTCAACAGTGGAATGTTGTTCTCTAAAGCCGAATTGATGGCTTGGAATGAGTTCCCTTTCTTGAAGATTAGGTTTTAATCTGTACAGTAGCAGTTTTTCAAATATTTTACTTAAAACTGGCAAAAGACTTATTGGTCCGTACGATGCTACATCTTCAGGCGGTTTGCCAGGTTTTGGAATTAATATTATTTGGGCCACTTTAAGTTGGACAAGGAAATACCCATGTCTTAACATAGCATTAAATATATGAGTTAGATACTTTAGTCCAACTAAAGGCAATTCTTTTAAAATTTTAATTGAAATTAGGTCATAACCAGGAGATTTTTTCTTATTAGATTGTTCCTTTATTAGTTTTTCTAGTTCTTTATAAGTGACAGGCTTAATTGGAAAATCCATTTGACCGGGAGATTCTAGGAATTCATATATTTTTGTATCATCAATTCGCGCTGAGGGACTGTATGGTTGAAAAACTTCTGACAAGTGAGTAGCAAATAATTCTGCTTTTTCTTTATTTGTTTTTGCCCATAGTCCATTGGATTTCTTTAATGGAGGTATTCGAGCCGTAGCTCTATCAAAGTTTTTAGCTGCTTTCCATAGAGAGTAATTTGTGGCATCTGTCGGTGTAAGATTTGCTACATAGTTCTCAAACTCATTATTCTCTTGTAAATTTAGAGCATGCTTTAGCTCTTTGCAAGCTTTATTTAGTTTTCTTTTACCATTTGGATGATTTGTATTTTGCCAAATTTTCCTTAATTGCCGTTTATCGGAGATCATTTTTTTAATATCTCTACTAATAAATACGCGGTTTTTGAAATTTGAAGTATTTGTTTTAGGAGTAGATGGCCATGCCGACTGTTGTATTGTTGTTGTAAAAGTATGAAGTGCGTCTTCTATTTCATGCGGACTTTTAAGGGAAACGTGCAATTGTAAGCTAATTTCACAACATTGCTTAAATATACTCCAATTTGTGTTTTTAGAGTATAGAGAAGGCGGTGGCTGATTTTCAGCTATTTCCGATTTTAACGTTATTAAAATAGGTGAATGGTCTGAAGACAATTCAAAACATGATTTAATATTGAAATATTTTTAGTTTATGTTCTTTAGAACACAAAAGTCGACCAGATGAGGAGTTTTGTTTATGTCGGATGGCCAATAAGTTGGTTCTCCAGTTGATAGATGTTGAAGATTTTTAGTTTTAATTACATCGAGTAATACTTTTCCCCTAGGATTACGTAGTCTAGAACCCCATTGCTGGTTTTTTGCGTTAAAATCACCACCAACCAAAAATGTGGGATCAAGACTAGAGAAGTAGTGTTCAAACTGTTCATTTATTATTGTGCATGACGGAGGGCAGTGTATGAAGGCTATAGCCTTCATACATGTTTACCCAGAATTCGAATTGCAGTCGATTGTATAAATATTTTACTGTAATCGTTTAGTAGTTCATGTTTTATATTATTTTTGATTATAATTGCAGTTCAAATGGTTAAATTATCTGAATCACAGACTTAGTTTGCTAAAGAAAGAAAGCGTTTCAACGTACGATTATCTCAAACAATTTCCGGTTTTCGGATCAAATGATATCTCTATTTTTAAACTGGTGAGTTAAATATACCTTACTCTGTTATTTTGTGAAAAATTAACAACAAAATTAAAATAGTTTTCAGAAGACACCAAAAAACAATATCCCTCTTTAAAAGGAATTAACGTTTGGGACAATTTGTATGATAACGTATATATAAATTTAATGAATTCAAAAATGACAATGTACAGAATTATATTCAGTTGTCATTGGAGTGGCCAGAAGGTAATACTTATATATGTACATATGACCTACATATATTATATTTCTTCACAATTATTCGAAATATAAGAAAAACAATATTTTCTTTGGCGCAGTTTTCATCTTTTCACTTACAGAATGATAAGTTTCATGTTGTCACTAGAATGCAAATTCAGGATTTTATGTGATGCACATTCATTTCACCAATCAATGGGTTTTTAGAAATTAGTAACCCTTTTTGCCTGTAACGGTTTTATATTCAATATATAACTCATATTGAGCCCAGCTTCAATCGCCAATAAAAATATAGTTTCTGCAAACAACAACTTGAAGACAATTTCTGCCCTTTTTTACTTTTTACGTGACGTATCCCAAATAAGTTGAATTCCTATTAATATTATAAAACCCATTGTTTGTTTGTATGTTAGGCATGCAATTAGGCTTAAACAGACATGACATTTTGTAGCCAAATGGCATTGCCTACGGAAGGAACCATTTATAGATAGAGCTTCATGCAACTGATAATTATATATTTTCGTTACATAAATATATATTCGTAACGGAAATCTTAATGAACATATCACGGTCAACAAATTATAAAACTTCTGACAAATACTCGTACGATGAAGCATTTTTTAGTGTATGGTTACTTTATATAAATCGTTTAAATGTAAAAGGAATATGTTTTCTATTTAGCTTTATACCTCATTCATACTGACCCAAAACTAGTCGTTTTCAAATTTATTTCGTTTTCGATTGTCAAATCCCATACAAATTTCAAATCGAAAACTTAAAAAAAACGAAAACTTCTAGTTTTGGCTTCAGTATGAATGAGTACCTTTATATACAGTGAGCAGCATAAGTCATGGTACCTTAGTTAAAATAAAAGAGTTTCTAAAATTTATCAAAAAATATTTATTTTATTTATTTTATTTATTTGTCATTCCATACACAAGACTTAAGTCTTATATTACCCAGCAAAATCTTTCATTACCAAATAAGTGGTTATATAATAGAAATTCATAGCTCCGCACAACTTATTTTTTGGCGTCTAAACTCATTATTTTTGTTTGGCTTGGTCGTTTTTATAAGTAGTCACGCTTACCCGCTCGCTTACGAAAAAATGAGAAATAAGTAGTTATGATATTTTGAATAATAAGTGGTTACACACATGCTTACAAAAAGTTTAATTATAAGTGGTTATCCGATTGCTTACTTGATTCTTAAAAATAAGGAGTTAGGCAAATAAGGAGTGAGATCATAAAAATGTTAACACACATTGTTGCCTATAACTTTGGTTTAAAGCTTCTCATATTTTTTTTCGGCAGTTTACATTTTAAAAATATGTCAGTTAATAAATTAATTTACATCATGAGTTTTAGTTTGCAATTTTTTACAGAATGGACGATGAAAAAAAATTGCCAAAGAAACTAACGTATGCCGCCAAACAGTTTCAAAAGTGGTAAAAAGGTATCTGGAACACCTAACAATTGAAAGGAAGCCGGGAACAGGAACAACGACTGGTTATCATAACATTGGTAAGGCATATAAAGTTAAAAGCATCCTTACGAGAGCTCCTAACACATCTGACGGAAAAACAGCTCGGTTAGCCCAATGCTCGCACTTTTTTATACGTAAAGTGAAACGTAAGGCAGGACTAATGTCCTACAAAGTTAAAAAAATTACCGATAGAAACGCTTTTAAAATTTTGGAGGCCAAAACCAGAGCTCGAAAATTAAAATCAAATTTTATACAAAAATACAACTTTAGTGTAATGCACGACAAAACTTATGTCCTGGCTGATTTTTCGCAGCTCCCTGGTCAAGAATTTTATGTTTCTGATGTTCGAGGAAATGTTGCGGAAAAATTTAGGTCGAAAAAGCAAACGAAATTCCCTAAAAATTCCTAGTATGGCAAGCCATATGTAGCTGCGGCCAAAGAAGCCAGTCATTTGTGACATCTGGCTCTATAAACACCGAAATTTATATCAAGGAGTGTTTGCAGAAGAGACTTCTTCCATTTTTGAGTCAGCACAATGTATCCACTTACTTTTGGCCCGATTTAGGATCTTGTCACTACAGCAAGAAAGCGATGGAGTGGTATAATGATAATAATGTGGTTTTTGAACCAAGAGAGGCAAATCCACCAAACTGCCCGAAACTCAGCCCAGTGGAGAGATATTGGGCTCTTGTTAAAATGGAATTAAAGGACACGAAAAAGGTCTCCCAAGACATGCAATATTTCAAACGTAGATGGACCACCTGCTCTAAAAAGGTGACAGAAACTACCATAAAAGCCTTAATGGTAGGGTTTCCGGAAAAAGTGGATAACTTTGTTCGTGGTGGTTAGAATTCCATGCGGTTTTTTTGTTTGATTTTGTATTAAATTTCATTTAATAAAAATTTGGTTTGAAGTCTTAAAATTCAGTGGTTTGTTTTTTATTTAACTTTATGTGTGTTAACTTTTTTATGATCTCACTCCTTACTATTAGCTTAAGGAAATACATTCAGAAAAATTTAAGTTTTCTCTAGTGTGTAATTTTAGGACTCGTCATGAAAATTTAAACATAAAACATATTTACATATAATAAAAAAATGTAAATGCCCAGCCAGCAATTTCGGAGCGCTCATAAATAAGATTTTTAAATGGCTCATAAAAATGATTATTGTTTTTTTGAAAACACTCTTATTTTGGTAGAAAATATGAACCCTCAGAAAACAATCCAAAAAGTTGTCTCTACAATCTAAAAAGCTGTCTCAAAACGAGGGTTCATTTTTCGGACTCAAAGAAGATTCCAAAATTATTTAAATTTATGAAGAAAATATCGATTTTATACGTTCTTTTTTGTGAGTCATTTCTGAGTAGGTACACAGGGGGCTTTTTTGGACGGACCACTTTCATAGGAAAAAGTGGAAAAATGTTTATGTTTTTGGAGATCATTTCTGAGTCATTAATGATCATCTTTGTTTGCTGGGTGTGTGAAAAGTACTTATTTAAACTAATAGGAGTACTCGTAAGTCATTATTTTATATTTAGAAACAATGAATACAATAGGCCGTTATTAGGAAGTCATTATTTTATATTATAAAATAATGCAAAATGTAATGATATATCATTTTTGGTAATGCAGATAGTAATGAGGTGTCATTACCAATATTTTGCTGGGTACAGTATGGAACTGAGTATGCGTAAAAACAATAATTTAGTAAATACTTATAAATATAATTACAATTACATTAATGAAACTAAACAATTTTAGAATTTAATGTAACATAATTTTAGAATTTAATGTAACATAAACATAATTCAAAATTATTAACAAATAAAAATTCAAAATTAAAAATTCGAAATTAGAATCAAACATTAGAATCAAAACACACACTCAAAAAAGTTCACCGGTAGAAACCTATTGCAAATAGCAGGTAAAACAAAAGGCAACAAAATAAAATAACAACAAAAAAAGAAAAGTAGTTATTTTTAATTGCTGAAAGAAAAAAAAAATAACTAACAAATGCATCGAAAATTACTAAGAATGTAAAATTGTCAGTTAAGTTTGCTAAAAATATTTTTAAATAATTGACAAAACAGGCAAAAAGTACTGCTATTTTCAGTTAATTAACTCTCATAATAGTTGTTTTGTATTTTTATATAAAAAACAACTATATATACAATTAAAACAATAACTATGGATTACTACACTGTCAAACTTTTTTGAGTGTATATTATTCAATTGGAGAAATAACTAATAATGTTTTTTCTGAATTGTTGTGCGTTACTAATAATTTGAGTGCTATGTGGAATTCTGTTCCAGAGACCTATTGCATTAATATAGAATTGGTATTTCGAAATCTGAGTACGATGATTAAAAGTTAATAGTCTTTTGCCTCTATCAAGTGTTGAGAATTTTAATCGCAAATGTAGATGTTCAGGTTGGCGGGTATATATTATTTTATGCATAAAAATAAAAATCCTTGTTTTAACATAATCATCAAAACTAATGCCATAAAGTAGATTTGCAAACGATGAAATATGATCAAATCTTTTCAGGCCATATACATAGCGGACAATACTATTAAAAGCTACGTTCAGTTTTCTTTTGCTTTCGTTGTCACAGCTGGCAAAAAGTTCGATACCATATAATAAGATCGGCATCAAATAAGTTTTGGCAAGAAGGATTCTAATCTTAGTTGGAGTACAATACTGAGTTTGCCAAAGGTTTCTTAACATTGAGAATGATCTACCGCAAGCATAATTAATATGGTTCGACCAAGTGAGAGTATTATTGAAGTAAATACCAAGATTTTTAGCATACTCAACGATTTCTATGGATTGATTTTCAAGAGTTATAGTAGGTACATGATCAAATTTTAGTAATCTTTTTTTAATAATAAGGCATTTGGACTTGCTAGGATTTATTCCAAGACCATTAGCGGTAGCCCACTCATAAATTCGATGCAACTCCTGGTTCAGGGTTCTGACGCATTCTTCAATCGCTGTAACTTTACAACTTATGTAAAGTTGGACATCATCAGCATACATTCTAGCCTTGCAGTTTTCTAGTTTGTTTGGAAGATCATTTGCGTATAATGAGAAAAGAAGTGGGCCTACGATCGATCCTTGAGGAACACCTCGGATTACAGGCAAAAAGTTAGATTTTGTGGTTGTTGTTTCAACATACTGATATCTCTCTGTTAGATATGATTATTATTATTCGAGCATTCGTTGCGAGCAGACGTGTTATTTTTTCGGTGCGCTTAAGTGTGAACAAACAATAGTAACGACAAACAATATTAACAAAAGTGAAATAACAAATATTCTTTAAATAAATAATAAAAGTGGAAAACGTTTTTATAAATATTAAATAAATCTCATTTTCTTTTTATTTTATTTAATAATAATCAAAAAATCAACAAAATATTGAAAAATGAATAAAGGTTTATTGGACGTTGAAAATATTCTTTGCTCTCAATGCAAAAAGAATTTGCCAATCTCTGGGAACTACGTCAAGTGCCTCAATTGTGGGTCTACTTGTCATTATTCCCCATGCTCAACATTATCAGAGTCAACATATGCCTCCATGAACACGGACAAGAAAAAGGAGTGGAAATGCCATCTGTGCCGGGATGGAAGAAAATCGCCAAACAACTTGTATAAAACTGTGGTTTATGAAGGAACACAGCAGACAGCGCAACAACAAAATAAACAGCAAAGGGATGATGAGGGTGACGCCAATAATACGGGGACATCAAAGAGGTTTAAAGACGCAATAACTTTAAACTCTTTAAATAGTAATGTATGCTCCTTACAAAATACAGTAGCTGAACTTAAAAATGACGTTAAAAGTAGTATTGAGCAATTTACAACAGCTTTAACTGCAACATTAACTGCCAATACTAATATTTTAAGAGAAGAAATGTCCAAATCTCTTACTATAGTAACAGAGTCGATGGCAAGTTTAGTAGCTGAGGTCAATGAACTTAAAATTCAAAATAAGGAAAAAGACCTTCGCCTCCAAAACATGGAGAATAAAATAAATTTATTGGAGCAACAAATGTTAAACAGAAACATTGAAATAAAAAACATTCAAGACAAAGAGACAAATCCAACTGATATTGTTAAACAAATTGCAGCCTCTGTATGTGTGAATGTGGATGAGTCGGATATAAGTAATGCATATCGCATAAAACAAAGAGACAACAAAATTATTGTGGAGTTTTGCTCACTAAACAAGAAAAGAGAACTAATGGGTAAAATTCGAAACCATAGAGTTAGTGGAGATGTATTTAACAAACAACCACCAAATGTAGAAAACAGCAACGTATACATAAATGACCAACTTACGGCACACAATCGACGTCTTTTATGGCTTGCGAAAATTAAGGCAAAGGAGAGTGGCTGGAAATTTGTATGGGTTCGTAATGGTCACCTTTTCGCTAAAAACAGGAAAACTCAACCGCAATAATTTTAGTAAATGCTTGTGATATTGAACTCATTTGCTAAAACATATATCTCCTTTCTTTTTATAAAAACCTAAAGAAAAATTTTTCAATTAGTTACAATAATAACAAAAGTTAACAATAACAATAAATGCAAAATGAGCCAAATTATTACCCAAAAACTAGATAATTTTAATGAAATAAACAAAGAATTTTTAAGTTATCCAGTTTCAATCATTTACCTAAATATTAGATCCATGCGAAAAAATTTTACACCATTTTTATCGGTCATACATAATATAATAGATCATATCAAAATTATAATTCTTGTTGAAACAAACATCAGTGACTCAGAAAACTCTTTGTATAACATATATGGCTTTTCAGCAAATTTTATAAACAGAGAAGGGAGAGGAGGAGGTATAGCTATTTACACAAAAGAGAATATAAATAGCAAAACTGATTTAATAAGAACTATCTCATTTGAAATGATGCAATTGCAAATAAACACAAACAAAGAACCCATTTCTATAATCGCTATTTACCGCCCCCCTTCTCTTAATGTACATGCCTTTATTGAAGAACTTGAACAGATGCTTAGTAATATGAAACAACAAAAAAACGTTATTATTATTGGAGACATAAATATTGATCTCATTAAAGCAAACTCTGAAGCAGAGAAATACTTAGATATAATGATGTCTAATGGGATGCAGTGCATAATAAACGAAAGTACAAGGGAAGATTTAAAAAATAACACAAGTACATGCATTGACCATCTCTTCATACGCAACAGAAATATAGACACCCACACATATGCGTCAATAATAAAAACTAACGTCTCTGATCATTATGCTCTTATATGTTGTCTCTCTGAGCACGAAATAGAAGAAGTAAAACGTATAGCAAAACATAAACAAATATGTAGCTACAAAGTAAACAACCAGATAAGAACAACCGACTGGCACGCCATAGGATGTACCACTAACGCAAATGAAATGTTTAATTTAATACACGATAAATTTTCTGAAATATATAAAAAATCAACCATAAATAAACAAAATAATAAACAAAGAATTCCAAATCCATGGATGAATGATTATTTAATAAAGTGTTGTGAAACAAGAGATAAACTTTATAAAAAATGGTATTCATGCCGAAATAATAAAACATTTGAAAAAGAATATAAAATTTATAGAAATATAGTAAATAAGAAATTAAAGTACGCCAAAAACTCATATTATAAAACGAAATTTTTTGAAAACAAAGGTAACATTCGAATAACGTGGCAAATTATTAACGAAATTATTGGTAAAAGAACGTATAACATTGATGAAACCATACTTAAAAATTTCAAAAATCTTAATTTAAACACAGAAGAAATTTGCAATAAATTTGCAATAAACCTTAAAACCAATGTTGATAAAATACTACATAACTGTGATAAAAAAAACAATAAACAATATATCAAACACATCCCAAAACTCAATATATATGAATTACACAAACGAGACTGAAATATTTAACATTTTAAACAAACTAAAGTTAAACAAAAGTGCGGGTTTTGATGAAATAAGGCCAAAAGACTTACGAGATAATGCGCGAACTATGGCACCAATTATAACAAAATTGATGAATACTATTATTGAAAATGCAACAATACCAAACGTTCTAAAAATATCCATTATACGACCAATTTACAAAGGTGGAACGAAAGCGGATATAAATAACTATAGACCTATTGCAATTCTGTCGGTTATTGAGAAAATTATGGAAGAGGTTATATGTAAGCGACTCACAGAATTTTTGGACAAATACAACATAATAAATTCCAGATAGTACGGTTTTCAAAAAGGGAAAAACATCAATAAATTACTTGGTAATTTTGCTAACCATGTCAATGAACAACTTAGTAGAAAACATCATTGCTTAACACTTTTTATAGATTTTAGTAAAGCATTTGATACTCTTTCACATGCTAAATTAATACAGACTCTGGAGAATTATGGTATACGAGGAAAGTCTCTTGAATGGTTCAAAAGCTATCTGACATTGCGCTCATATTATGTTAAAATATTACACAATCTCAGCACTAAAACGGACAATACCTGCGGGGTACCGCAAGGTTCAAAACTAGGACCGATACTATACATAATATACTCTAATGAGCTTATGAATGCATTAAAAAACAGTCAAACGTATGCATACGCCGATGATACGGCTATAGTTGTAACACATAAAAATATAGACACTGCAGTAAAAATAATGCAGAATCAATTTAATATAGCCACTAGATGGTGTCACGACCACGGACTGATGATAAACGCAACCAAGACCAAACTTATGCATATAAAGCCACCTCATTGCCGATACACAGAAATACAGATTGTTTTCCATGAAACGGAATGTCTACATGAAAACGAGATCAACGAAACAGAAAACGACAACTGTTCCACTACAATCGAAGTTGTAAATAGATATAAGTACTTGGGAGTTCATTTGGATCATAACTTCAAGTGGAATATACATATAGATGAAGTCAGAAAAAAGCTACGAAAAGCTGCATATATGCTTTTTCAACTTAAGTATTGCTCAAATAATACTGTACTAAGACAAGCATATTTTTCGTTAGTGGAGTCTCACATAAGACATGGTATCACTGCCTGGGGAAACTCTACACATTGTCGACTACTCCAAGAAACTCAAAATAGAATCCTTAAAATATTAAGAAAACAACAACAAACATCATACAACACTACAATAAGCTACAACAACGATATCACCAACATTAGTTTAACAAATGAAAATATAACAAGAAACAACACACGCAACACAAACCGAACTAGTACCACCAACAACCAAGGGATAAACGAGAACATTAGAAGCAATAGCAACACGATCAATAATGATATAATCAACAATGCAACCGAAATTAACACAAATAACCAAATAACAACAACCACCAACATAATAAGCTCTACTGATCAATATACAACAATCACAGAATCAACATTAAATGCTGATAACAACATATACAATATAAACGAAAATCACACTAGCAACGATACTGCAAACAACTTAAATACAATCAACAGTAACACACATAATAATATCAATATAATGACAAACAACATCACCAGTAACAATTCAAACGATATTACACCAACCATCAACAAAATAGCGAAACAACAGAAAATACTAAATGTACAAGGAATATATTACACTACATTGGTCATCGAATACTTCAAAGATTCTAGGTATCTACAGGAAATAGATCATAACCATAACACCAGATGGAAAGATGAGGGAAAATTTAAAGTTGAAAAATATAGAAACCACTACGGAAAGAGTACTTTACCTGTAATGTTACCAACAATATTTAATATGCTGCCACGTACTATTATCAACACTACTAATTACCACAAGAGAAAAAAACTAATTAAAGAATTTTTTATAAGCTCGTAATGAAAGCGTATAACCAATAAGATACCAATTTATAGGATTTTATAACCTGCGGACAAGCCACCATGGCTTTGTAAGGTTCTGAATTCACATGAATTGTAGGAAATTAAAATTGTATGAAATTGAAATTGTATGAAATTGAAATTGTATGAAATTATATGAAACTGAATAAATAAAATATGAATTCAAAAAAAAAAAAAAAAAAAAAAAAAAAAAAATGATATCAGATGTGTTGCGGTTGATGAAAAATTAAACATATGTTTTAATTTATAACATAAAATGTTATGGTCAACCGTATCAAACGCCTTAGAATGATGTAAAAGAACTAAAAACGTAACATTTCCACGATCTACCTGTTGTCTGATTTCCTCGGCAACATCTACGAGAGCTGTTATGCAACTGTGTTTTTTACGAAAACCAGATTGTCTATCAGTTAGCAAATTATTGGTATCCAAATATTGAGTAACTTGATTGTGAATTAATCTTTCAAAGACTTTAGAAAGAAATGGTAATATTGCTATCGGCCTGTAATCAGATTTAGATTTTGGTATGGGGATAATTTTAGCAAGTTTCCAAATTTTTGGATAACTACAGGTAGTAAGTATTTTATTGAAAAGAAATGTAATGAGAGGAAGAAGTTGTGGCAAAAGTATTTTGAGAAACCTTGGATCTATCCCATCCACACCAACTGCATTGGACTTAATTGACAAGACACTGGATAGCACATCACATTGGTTAACATTAGTAAAATAAAAATTTTCATTTGAAGTTTCATCAGAGTAATGGTAGTAATTCTGATCAGGTTGTACAATTGGAATGTTTAAAAATTTTTCATTGAGAGTATCTGCATCGACAGCACATGGTTCTTGGCTATCAACCTTGCCGATACCAATTTCGCGAATCGTTTTCCATGTTTTTTTCGAACCTATGGCAGTAGAGAACTTTGAAGCATAAAAGTCTGATTTGGCTTTTTTAATTAGTTGATTGGTTTTATTTCGCGCTATTCGATATTCTTCATGTAATTCCGTGGTTTTAAAACGCTTCCATCGCGAATATAAAAAATCTCTATGATTAATTGATTGTCTTATATTAAAAGTAAACCAGGGTTTCTTCTGTTGACTTATAATTTTAGTTTTCAGGGGTACAGCAAGATTGTATAAATAGTTCAGGTTTTGTTGCAAAAAAGATAGTTGATCATCTACCGAAGTCATGGTATATAATAATCTCCAATTAATATTGAAAAATTCATCTTCTAAACCCCTATAATTAATGTTTTTGTAGTCGCGATAAGTTACTATTTGTTCAGGTACTAGTAACTGAAATTTATACGTAATGAAGATGAGATCATGTCGCGAAAAACAGGAAGCAGATAGTTGATCATAGAGCAATACATTCCTATCATCACTAACAAAGAAAAGATCCAGAAGTGTATTATTTGTTGTTGTAAAATGTGTTGCATTGCTTGTGTTTGGAGAATTAAGCCCGAGAGTGAACATGTTATTAGTTAGATAGGAATCAACTAAAATATTTGAATTAAAGTCACCTGCGATTACAACATCATCGTATAAGACCGTGAATGTTTCCAGAGTTCTAATAAACTTTTCCATACTTATTCGATTATTTGGTCTGTATACACTACCAACAAGTAATTTTCCTCCCTCGCTGCTCACTTCAAGAAATATATATTCTACCAAGTTTCTCGAATTACCACCTTCAGAAACCTCAACGTTATTGGCATCCGTAGATTTACAAAGTACTCTAAATGCAATACCTTTTTTCACATAGATTGCTACACCTCCATAACCATTTCTATCAACCCTCCGAATATTATACCCATTTAGAGAAATTGATAAATCTGTGAACTCTGGCTTAAACCAAGTTTCAGATACGCATATGAAATCAATACCAGAATCCTCAAAAATAAATCTAAATTCATCGATTTTAGTTCTCAAGCTTTGGGCATTGATGTGACAGATTTTGATACCTTTTCTCTGAGAGGCCAAAATTTTTATCATATTCGCAATTCCATCTCTGGAACGAGCTCTATTATTATTGAAATTGTTCATTATCATACAAAATATGTTACAAAATATGTGATATTTATTTTTATCTCATGTATTAACTTGTGTACTATAACAAAACAAAAAATTAGTCATGTACTATACAAAACAAAAAAAATATAATTATGAATTTGAACAACTCCATATTTTTACACAGCAAAAGTCTTGGTACCCATTCGAAAAGACGAAAATTAGTTGCAATATGGATAGATATTTTATTATAATCCTACACCTAATATTTATTAGGATATCCCTAAAGACGAAGAACTTCATTTAATCGATTTGGCATTGACTACAAGTTTTACTGCGTAACTTCGAACTTTTTGCTGCCGTTCAGTCAAAAGCATAGCCTTGAGCTGAATTTTATTAGAAATTTTATGACTACGCAATCATATTTCTAAATGATCCCACAAGGGTTCAATAGGGATCATATCGGGTCTTTGCGGAGGAGTTTTAAACATGTGGTGGTATTGTATGCAACCCACATTTTTACCTCAGCAAGTGTGTGCAGAGGATCATTTTCCTGTTCAAAATAATAATCATTACGAATTTTAAATTTTTCAGCACTTTTATTCAGATTATTCTTCAGAATATTTAAATATACTATTTTGTTCGTTATTTCTTCGATAACCAAATTACCAACTCCTGCTGCTTGACGAGTATTCTTTGGATTACGTTATTAAGATTTTTTTCTCCATACCAATCCACGTCCGTCTGATCCAAAAATGTTAAATTTCTATTTGTCCGTAAAATGACTTTATCACAAAACTCATTTGTGTTTGTTTTATACTCATTGGCGAAATCTATGCGCTTCTTTCTGTTTATTTCGTTAATGTAAGAATTCTTGCGTGCTGTACGAGCATTATACCTGGTCCTTTTGATCGATATACGTACCGTGTCTCCATAAACACTATTGTCAAAAGATTCGTTCAACTCTGCAGCTATCTTAATTGCACTTTTAATTAGATCTTCCTCAATTTTAGCTTCTATTTTTCTATCTTCTCTATTACTTAACTTTGCAGGATGTCTAGTTCGTGGTTTATTTTCAATTCTTTTTCTCTTCTTTGAATTGATTACTAATTTTTTGTATTGTCGATTTGCTTTTTTTATTATATTAGCAATTTCTGAAAATATTTTCCCATTTCGTGGCTATTAATTATTATTTTTCGGTCCTCATTTGTTAATTGTCTTCGAGACATTTTTACAAATCATGTTACTTCACTTTTTTTAATAAAACACTAATTTTTTGATACTTTTTTCAAATTAGAAATGCATATATTATATTTGGCTTTTTCAAAATGCTTTTAAAGGGTACCAAGACTTTTGCTGTGCAAAAATATGGAGTAGTTGCAAATTCCGAATTATATTTTTTTTGTTTCGCATAGTACATTTTTTTTTGTCTTGTTAGATGTAAAAAAATCTATGGCATTTGTTTTGCTACCTTATCTATTTCCTTCAGTTGTTACTAGAAAGAGTAAGTCCAAAAAAAAACTTGAAGGCTTCAAAAATAGAGACACAGGAAAAGTTTATACCATATTTTAATGTGAGTATTATACTGAAGTATCGTTTATATCAAGGCCGGTGTAAAAGATGTACTTGAAGTATTTTTTATTTATAAAGAAAATATTAATATTTCAGGTCTGAAGTTTAAGTATTTTGAAATATTTAAAGTTTGGAGTTAAATACGGTACTTAGCTATATTTTGTAAATACATATTTTTAAGTATTTATCAAAAGAACGGATTCCTTTTAGGACAATTTGAAACAATAATCATTTGCCTTTCCAGCAATATCTAATTTACACATTATAAGGTTTCTGAGATCACAGTTTTATTTCCAGTAAGTTCTACGGATTATGACTTACAGTGGAATTAACCTTTTTTTCAAAACAGTATCCATTAAAGTTTACAACTGTATGTGAATATCATGATATATTAGATGTATCGAAACTCAGATAACGAGTTTTATATTTTCCAGACTTATTTTAAACAATTTGGGCTGGTTTAGAATTTTATAACATTATTCAGCAAAACAAAAATAACAAAATATTCTTATTTTTTCAAGTCAGAATAGAAAAAATTTTAAATAAAATCTCAATCTTAATTTGAAAAAATATGTGTTAATGGTAGCATTCGGCAGAGAAACCGTAAACTGATACCGGTGACTTGTAGCGCTATGTGATTAGTAACTCTGCTGAATGATGTTTTTTTTTTGCTTTGTTTTTAAATACAATTTTTTTAAATTTTCCTGTAGTTTCTTTAAATTTTTGCTTTTGAATTATATTTGTATGTTTTTATATGTCATTCTAACAAAAAAAAATATTTTTAAAATCAACAACAACAAATGTATCACTAATTGATCAAAAGTAGCAAACATTTTTTACGCTACCAAAATATGACAGCGCTCAGACTGAGCGGTTAGTAATCAGGTCGTTCAGCAGATAGTTGTGCAACTGTTGTAGAACCAGGAACGTAACAGTTATAACTTTTATTCAAAAAACTTATTGTTTTACAATTATTTCTTGTTTCAGTATTTTTAATTTTCTGTTTATTTGCTCTGTTTGATTTTTATTTTTAATTCAAACAAAAACAATCCAAATACGATTTTTATTTTTCCAAAAATAATAAAAGTTATTTTGTGAGTTTTTTTCTTTATCAAAAAATAACAGTTAAGAATATAAATCAATAGCCATAGAACCAATGACTTCAACAATTATAATATCCTGATGATGTCAACTAGTGTTAATAAAAGATTGAATAGTGATTTAAAGTGAGTAAATATGTATATTCCAGCAACTTCCGGCATTCGATTTAGGTCAATTTTCAATTTTTATTTTATTATCAAATATAAAAGTTAGTGCTTAATTTTTTCCAAAAAATCATTCTGTAACTTTTATAAAAAGTTTTAAAATAAAAATCAAAAAAACAACAGAAATTTATAGAGTAAAATATAAAAATTGAAAAAATTAAAATCTTTTTTGTGCAATATGATTTATAAAATATAGTGCATTATTGAAATATTATAATTAAATAAATTTGGGTGGTGACTTTTTTAGAATTATAACAGTTATTTTGGGTCTCTGTGTAGAACTGTTGTCTAACAAAGTGTATCTGCCGAACGCACCAAATAATTGAATTGTACTAAATTGAATAAAGTAAATTAAATGTAGTACAATTATGAACAATATTTCAAAGCATCAATTTAAGTATTTTTCAGTAACTAATTATACAGCTCTGGTTATAGTATACAACATCCAAAAATATCTTCTCTTAAATACATATTTTTAAATAATCTTGGTAGGATGAATCCTAATCCATCAAAACAAATATTCGATAGACGGGTTTCTATAAATCGCTGTTTAAACTGATAATAAAAATAGCGATTTCTCAAAAACCATCCATTAGCAAATTGTTTTGTTGCCAGAAAGCTTATTATAAAAGTTGTATTACAAGAGGGTTATCTGAAAAACTTGAAATTTGTTAAATAGTTTTATTAAGAACTCCTCATCTATTTTACATCGGTTTAGAATATCCAAGAATCCGAAAATTATAAGAAAGAGTGTATCAAGGAAAAACTTATTCAACCTCGAATAGTTTTCGTTGGACAATTTGATGATTTAAAGGCGTATGTGACACTATGTGAAAAGAAATTCTATTTTTCAAATCCGGTGTTGGCGATTGAGAATTGCTTCTTTATGTTTAGGGGATTGAACATTCGCTATCCAGATGAATCGATTATTGTTTGGAATTTTATACCAAAATATATATTTGGAATTTCCACAAAACATGATCTGAACTATGAATCATTAAAATCAGTATTTCAAAAATTAAGACAATAATTAAATCATTTTTGAATAATATATACACCTCCTTTAATTAGTTTTTTTAATTTTCTTAATTTTTTAACTTTTACTAACCGTTTATATGTTATTTCTATCGAATCCACTTTTATTTAAATAGTTAAGTTATCGTCTTTTTATAAACTCTTAAGAACGTATGATTTTAAATGGTTTTTAAAACACTGTTTAATTGAAATATATACTAAGAACATTAATTAACATTATACCATCTTTTGCAAATTTTTTTCTGCTACATTTTATATAAAATATGTTTCATAATATTGCTATACCTCCTTGTTTTTTACAAAATTAAACATGAATTGTATAATATGTAACACTACATTCAACACATTTTTATTGTATTCAAAACATTTCAGAAGTGTTCATCGAGATACTACAAGGTTCCAATGCAAATATAATGAGTGCAAACGGGTGTTTTCATCCATGTGGAATTATTTAAAACATACAAATCAACACTTCCAAGTAGTTACTCCAAGCAATAACAATACATTTTCCCAAGAAATTCCTTTGGAGGAAGAAAGCGCTTCATTTTTAACAACTGAACAAAATATAGTTCCACAAAATGCTATATTAGAAAACAACATTAATATAGATGGTATTAAAAAAGATTTGCTAATAGCTATTTTAAATGTATTGAGCGATATAAGAATACCCAGAACAACAGCTTTAGAAATATTTAAATCTATAATTAGTATATACGATACACACAAAAAAAACTATAGGTAATATTGCCTAAAACTGTAGGGTGAAATCACCTATTTTCAAAGGCAACATAGAGTTTACTATATTGTACGGCAATGTTACGATAAAAAATAGGTAATTTCTTTTTGACTTTTAATGTTCGAAAAATCACCTAAAAGCTTTGTTAAATTAACTAATAAAATTGGTGTATTACCAATTTTAACATAGGCTTTATTAAATCCAAATTTATTTATAAAAATTAAAGAAATTACATATAAGTCTCACAAATTATTTAATCATGCTAATTAAAGTTATTATTACAGCAATATAAATCGTAAATAATACCACATATATACTTGAGCAAAAACCACCTAGTTTTTGTACAAAACAAGTTTTTGCTTTCTTTTTTGTATCCGTTTTGATAAGTTAAAAACTACAAGAGCCAAAATCCAGTTTTTTTTGCTCAGGTATAAATGTAGTATAATAGAAAAGTTCTTTGATTCTTAAGAATCTTAAGATTTTTCTTTTTAGAAAAAAAGACAGAATTTTTGTACAGGAAAATTCCTTTAGAATCAGAGGGATTATTTGGGAAAAAGTAATCAGAATCTGAGGATTTTCCTGTAGACATCTTTGATTCTGAGGGATTCTCTTCAAGAAAAAGTCTTCAGGATCTTAAGGTTTTTCTTTTGGGGAAAAGTATATAGAATCTGAGAGTTTTATAGACGAAATATCTTTAGAATCAGTGGGAGTTTCTTTGGAAAAAATAATCTGAGGTTTTTCCTACCGAAAGTCCTCTGAACCCGAGCGTTTTTCTGTAGGAAGAAATCCTAAAAATCAGAGAGGTTTTAAATAGAAAAAGTTCTCAGAATCTGATGGCTATTCTATAGGAAAGTCCTCAGAATCGGAGAATTGTTTTGTAGGAAAGTTCGCAGAATCTAAGAATATTTTATAGGAAAAATTCATTAGAATCTTAGGGGTTTTTCTATAAAAAATCGTTAGAATATTGAGGTTTTTATATAAAAAAAGCCTGAGAATCTGATGGTTTTCTATAAGAAAAGTCTGAGTTTTTCTGTGGGAAATAGTCCTTTGAATGAGTTTTTCTGTAGGAAAATGTCTTCCAAATCTGATGGTTTTTTTATTGGAAAAAGTGCTCTAAATGTGGAATTTTTTCTATGGGAATATGTCGTCAGAATCTGAGAATTTTTTTATAGATAAAAGTCGGAAAATGGGTAGAAAAATCCTCAGATTCGGAGAAATTTGTTTTTCATAAAAAAAAACTTCAGACTGAGGAATTTTTCCTATGGAAAATAGTCCTCCAAATATGATTGTTTTTCTATAGCAAAATGTCTTCCAAATCTAAGGGGTTTTTTATTGGAAAAAGTCCTCTGAGGGTTTTTCTATTGGAAAAGTCCTCAGAATCTCAGGGTAAAATCGAACACTTAAGTGAAAAATTAGTAAAACGTCTTGCATATTAAATGTACTAGTTTTCAGCAATTTTTTTGCTGAAGTTCTGTTTTTAGCAAAAGTTTTAGTTATATTTTTTTAGCACTAAACTAATTTTGAACTAATGTTTTACTAATATATTTTGTTACAAAAATTGTGCTGATAACCGCATTTGTAGCATGTACGACACCAGACAAGATGTAGATGTCGCAGCTTGTCTGGATGTAGTACAGACAAACGTAAATGATAATTAAAAAAACAACTCTTCACTAAAAGAAAAAGTCAGTAAAGTCAGCAAAAAATGTTGCTGTGTCAGCAAATTTTTAGTCAGGAGCGTGCTTGCAAAAAAGTTGGCAATTTCAGCAAAAGGTTTGCTGAAAATCAGCGAGCTGATTTTTAGCAAAAAAATAGTAATCTTCAGCAAAAATTTTGCTAACACTTAGTCGACTGCAAATGAAAAAAAATCCTTGCTAAAATCACTAAACTTTTTGCTGAATATTAGTAGACTGAAAAAAACTCAAAAAACTTGTAGCGAAATTTTACTTTAGTTAATTTATTTGCTGAAAATTTAAATATAGAATATGTGTAGAGTTGTTTCTCTTTTTTTTGTCATTTCCGTTTCCAGACAAGCTGCGACATCTACATCTTGTCTATCTGGTTGTCGTCCTCGCTATGAATGCGGTTATCAGCTCAATTTTTGTAGCAAAATAAATTAGTAAAACATTAGTTCAAAATTAGTTTAGTGCTAAAAAAATATAACTAACATTTTTGCTGAAAACGGAATTTCAGCAAAAAATTGCTAAAAACTAGTACACTTGATATACAAGACGTTTTACTAATTTTTCTACTAACTTATTTTTTTGAGTGTACAAAATTTCTATATTTAAATTTTCAGCAAATAAATTAACTAAAGTAAAATTTCTCTACAAATTTTTTGAGTGTTTTTCAATCTACTAATATTCAGCAAAAAGTTTAGTGATTTTAGCAAGGATTTTTTTCATTTCCAATCGACTAAGTGTTAGCAAAACTTTTGCTGAGATACCTATTTTTTTGGTAAAAATCAGCTCGCTGATTTTCAGCAAATACTTTTGCTGAAATTACCAACTTTTCTACAAGCACGCTCCTGACTAAAAATTTGCTGACACAGCAATATTTTTTGCTGACTTTACTGACTTTTTTAGTGTAGATTTTAAAGCGTTGTTTTTACTAACGATTGAGATACTACTCTTTAGACGATTCAGCTCAAAAAATTGCTTAAAAATTTCACTTAAATATCCTGAATAGCACAGGTTTAAAAAAAAATAAAGCTTAAGTGATCAATATAAAACTGACCCTGAGTGTAAAAATTTTTGTAAGGCTCTAAATAATTTTTCAGGTAGGAAATCCCTTAAGTTATTATGGCTTTTTCATATTAAAATTCCATCATATTCTGGGATATTTCTCTATAAAACCCTCGGTCACATATTAGCCCGTAGAAACTTTTGTAATCTCTATTATTATATCAAAAATACACACACTTGCACTTCAATTGATCTAATCTGGATACTACTGAGAAAGATATTCTGAAAATAGAAGTAAAAGTTAGTTAGAAAAAAAACTTCTTACGGAATGTTACCTTGTAATGTTAACGGTTATAAACCGACTGATTAAAACTTGTCAGATGATGGAAATCTTTTTATGGTAAATACAAAACTAAAGAAATAGGCGAACAATTTAGGATTCTTAAACTCAAAGTATGAAGTATATTTTAAGTGGAAGTGACCCTTATTATAACCTTTAATCCGAAGATGTAGTGTGTAAATCCATACAGAATCCTTACTGCCACATGTAGCTCTAAGCAACGCCCACTGATATTTTCAACTTGTGCAATTTTTTGATAATAAAGTTTTATTATCCACCCTAAAAAATTACAATAATTTATTAGCCTTGTTCCACATACATTTCCTTGGGCACCCAACTATAAATAAAATTGTGTGTAAATTGTTGTTTTGGGTAAATTGAGTTACCGCGGGTACCTGCGGTAATGGCATGGAACAGATCTATTATGATCTATATGATGAGCTTCCAATCCATATGTATGTATACTATACCTTGGGAATTGTTACAACATGATACAAGCCAGTTAGTATAGACCGTGCACCATTAAAAATTCTCCAAGCATTATCTATAATGTGCAGTTTTCAAACTAACTTAACGACGTTTTAAATGTAGAATTTGCTATTTTGATAATAATTTTACATCTAATTCTTTTACACCAACATCTGCAAGAGTAAACAATAAGTTAATTAAATACATTTTTGGTGTTAACAATTATATACCATACCTCATTAAGCCGTTTTGTTAATTATTTCCAGAAAATATATTTTTATAAAAAAAAATAAAATTTTAAAATGAAATAAAATCAATTTTGATTGTGAAGTTTCGAATTTTAAAACAAAATTTCGAAGGGTTACCTACCATAAATAGTTGAATTTAAGTTGCCAATAGGTAAAAAAATAACCTTGTGGAATAGGCAATAAAACTATTTTCATTAATAATAATCTAAAATAAGCTACCTATGCTGGCTAAGGCAATATACCCTGTAATATTTTTTTGTGTGTATATATATGCATTAAATTTTGTTAACAATGAAAATGACAATATATTTCAACTACAAGAAATATTAAACTCTTTAATAAGCCCAAGGGAGTTAAAGTCAGAATTCCTTATTTTAAAACAGTTAAAACTTTTAAATTTATTAGTTGAATTTGAAACAGTGTACTTAGGTTCAGAAACAATTATTCAAAATTCTACCACCAATCAAATAATTGAAGTTAAAAATGATTTTTTCTGCATTAAATAACGAAGAAAAAGTGTGTAATATTACTCAGTGCCCATTTTGGAAAACAAAAATTCAAAGTATCGAAAATCATTCACCAAATGTAATACTTCTACCAATCATGATATAATTTGATGACTTTGAAATTCTCAATTCCTTAAGGCTGAGTTACCCAACCGTAAACGTATCTGTAACGAATCAGCTGTTTCGATACCACAAGAAGAAATGTATACGAATGATTACTAACACGTAAATGTAAACGAACTTGCCGGATCATTCTGTTGAAATCAGAATTTTCTATCCGGCATCGAAACAGCTGACTGATTTTAGTCGGAAAAAATATGAAATGAATAAAGAAAAATGATTCAAACAACAAATAAGGAATAAAAATTAACAAATAAATGGAAAAATTTAGAATAAAATATAAAACCACATGAAATAGATGCTAAATAGTAATGTCGTTTACGATAATCTATAAGTGTACTTTTTAGCTACGGCACGGTACAGTTACATCACATATACGTTTACGGTCCCATAATCCGCCCTTTAGGGTCTCATAGTGGACAATTAAAAATAGGAGCAGTCTATATAAAATTACTACAGCGAAAAAATTCCATAGTTCCATAGTTAAAAAATTCCTTAGTTGATTTAAAAAAAATACCGAACAACTATAATACTCGTAATCGCAAGCAACTACGGTTTTAGTTGTGAGTTACCAAATATGTTAGTTGAAGGGAATACAGATGGGCATCGATTATCCGTGATTCAATTAACCGGGAACATCAATTATCCGGGATCTATAACGAAAGGAATATATTTTTTATTTCAATCGATTAACCGTGATTACATCAATTATCCGGGATTGAAAAACATCTACTATTTATTTTGACGAAATTTGGTTTCAACGTGTTAGCAACACTAAAATTAATATGTGTCTAAAGCGAAATAAGGGAATTGCCTTGATTGCATGTTTTTCCTCTGGTGTTTAGTTGAATTTGAAATTTAAGTAGTAAGGAGTGTTAATGTGTAATTTTAGAATCGAGTAAAAAGCTAAGAAAAGTATTAACTATTCAAGAAAAATTTGATTTAGTCAACGACTATTTAAAAAAAACATCTCAGCAAAAATGTGGAAGCAGTAAAAACGTTGACTGCTTCCTTACTACTACTTTTGCCGCTTCTAAAAATATATAGCTTCGTAAACAGCACTAATAAAAGGCCTAAGTTGATTAAT
The DNA here is from genome assembly GCA_949987735.1 of Leucophora obtusa. Taxonomy (NCBI): domain Eukaryota; kingdom Metazoa; phylum Arthropoda; class Insecta; order Diptera; family Anthomyiidae; genus Leucophora; species Leucophora obtusa. The sequence continues at coordinate 104,964,053 of OX465299.1, read as the reverse complement.
TCTTTACATCGCTGTTTGCTGGCTGTGCTTTTCAAAAAGGCATCAAATGAGCAATACATTTTGATTGTTTAAGTATTTTTGCGGTTCTTTAATCAAAATTTTTTAAAATGCGGAAAAAAGTAATTTTAATGAAAATAAGAGGTTTTACTAAAAACAAGAGGCATTTTTTCTTCACGGAAAAATATGCAGGGATATTGTGCTTTTGAGAAGGCATGATTTTAAATAGTTGAAAAGCTTTATAATATGCACTTCCGAGAAGGCATGAATTATCGACATTTTAAAAGAAAACCAGGAGCACTAATTAATGGCGGTGGATTCATGCCATATCATCATAAAAAATAAAGATAAAATATAAAAATATTGTGCAGAAAGTGATTCAGTTACTCGCTTCCAAAATCGAAAAACTTTAAAAAGTGCATTAGAGCGAAATATGTACGAATGGTTCCGACAAGAACGTTTTAAATTCCAATTTCCAGTTTAATGATAATGGAAAAGGCTAAGTTCTTCCATTAAAAATTAAATATAAGCTTAGCATGTGAATATTCTCGAGGCTAGTTACAGAACTTTAAAAAACAACATGGAATTCACAAAGCATCTGCCGATGATGTATCTGCCACAATTTTTGTAAATCAGTTGGAAGAATACATATCAAAGGAAAATCTTATAAATAAGCAAATCTACAATGGAGAGGAAATAAGCCTTTTTTGTAAGTGTTTTCCTGAAATCAGTTTTAGTTGCCATTATGAACATTTCTTAGATGGCCATAAAAATTCAAAGGACATATTATAGAAAGATTATTATTATATAACATTAGAGAACAAGATAAAATATAAGTCTACCGTATCTAAGAGAAGCTCTTGACGGAAAATATAAAAGTTAAGGAAAAGAAAACAAACCACAATAAATGAATTTTTTAAGTTATTACATATGTAGCAATTAACAATTTATTAACATTATATTTTGTAAGTGTGTATATTGATTAAATAAAACAAACATTTATATTAAAAAGCGTAAAAAATTTTACCTCAGTTAACCGGAAAAATCGTTTATCCAGAATGCTTCCGGTCCCCACCATCCCGGATAATCGATGCCCAACTGTACTACTAATGGTATGAAATTGTCAAGCATTAACAAAACAAAAAAGACGAGTTATTTAAAAAATTTTTTTTTTTATTTCAAGTTTTACAGAAAATTGGTCAATGGTAACCATTTGTAATTTTCCTTATTTTTCTAAATATTTATAAATTTTAATAATCTGCAGATTTCCAAATTCAATAAATTTGTGGACTCCAAGTAGATATGTGTGTGTGGACAAGGTTAGGTTAGGTTGAATGGGAGCCCGCCAGAACGGCGAGTTCACTCGGAGGCCATAGGGCCCATTGCGATTCCCTTAAACTCCCCCTCATCCACATGGAGAGAAATACCACGACCCGAAGAAATCTAAAACCATCCCGTTCCCCTCAAAAAATTCGCAAGACCAGACAAGGAAACATCGCGTAGACTGTCCAGATCGTCGAAGAATCTGCATCCCAGATATCTGAGTCGCCACTCCTTCAGTCCCGGACATTCGCAAAGCAGATGATGCACTGTCTCCTCGTCCCCACAGCCCCTGCAGTAGTCCGCCTGGGTGTAAACCCAACGCACAGCCATTCGGCCAATCGCGCAGTGTCCCGTTAGAACTCCTACCAGTACTCCGATCGTCCGCTTGCCAAAACCAAGAAGAATCTTTGTCCTCCCCGGATCAGGCAGTGGCCATAGGGTCCGAGATATCCTACAATTGGTCAAGGTTGTCCACCTATCCGATATATACCCTATCACACTGAATTGCTCCACCAGAGGAACCAGGACCTCCGTTTGTACAGGGTCCTCGACCGACTCGGAGCCATTTCTCGCACACTCGTCAGCCAGCTCGTTCCCCGCAATGGACAAGAACCAACCTAAAAAAGGAATAAATGAAAAAAACAAATGTGTACGTGTGGGAAAAGCGTTTTAAAATAAAATTGTTAAAAAAAAGTTGTTATTGCTTTATTTGAAAATTGATATAAAACATCAAAATCTATAGTTTCTCTTAACAATCTCTGATTGCAAATAGTTGATATTTACCAAACGCCAATTTAGTTTAGCACATCGTTGTAAGTAGCTACATTCCTAGTTGCGTGCGTTCGGCAGATAGAATTTGACAGTCAATAGTTCTACAACAGTTGTGCAACTATCCGCTGAACGACCTGATCACTAACCGCTCAGTGTGAGCGCTGTCATATTTTGGTAGCGTAAAAAATGTTTGCTACTTTTGATCAAATAGTGATACATTTGTTGTTGTTGATTTTAAAAAAATTTTTGTTTTGTATGATTGACAAATAAAAACATACAAATATAATTCAAAAACAAAAAATTTAAAAAATCAAAGGAAAATATAGAAAATATGTATTTAAAAACAAAACAAAACAAAGAAAACATCGTTCAGCAGAGTAAGTAATCACAAAGCGCTACAAGTTACCGGTATCAGTTTAAGGTTTCTCTGCCGAATGCTACCAATATGTTCCGTTTACGTACCATTTTCTGTCCGTCGTAAACGGAATCCTACTCCGTTTACGCACCGTTTTCTGGTCCGTAAATGGATCCAGAAAACGGTACGTATACGGAGTTGGATTCCGTTTATGACGCACCGAAACCGGTGCGTAAACGGAACGAATTGTTTGTTGGGAACACAGGTGAAGTCCGTATTGTGTTCGAAAATCCATTTATACGGTCCGTTAATATTCCGCATACGTACAAGCGTTGACGGATACGTGCATTACGGACAGTTAACGTGCAGCAAAAGCCGGATTCATGAATCCGTACGTGTCGGAGATTCCTTAAAAATGTTTCTTGGGTTAGTTGATGCCAACTAAATCAATTCAACCATATATTAGTTAGGGGTATTTCACCTATAAGATAGTTGAAATTGTCGTTATAATCAACTAAGGAATTTTTAGGGTTTATTCTTACCACCTCATTTAAATTCAAAGTTAAATTCTATATTTTTAACAATGTTATTTTTTAGCGTTGATAGAAAAAAATTTGGAAATGAACTTATTTTTTCAAAATTGATTTCTAAATTAAATGAATTGCAAATTAAAGGCATAAAAATTCAAAATAATAAGGGTTTTCACAAGGGGTGTACTATTTGTTTTATCATTCTATCGTCCTAACAAAAAACAGAGTTGTTAAAAATTAAATTGAAAAAATACAACATTTGACCCCCAGTCTAGACTAGCAATAAATATATTGACATATATTGCAGCAAATGTCAAAATTATGTTATCTTCAGTGTAGACCCCCAAATTGCGTATTAATTATTGCGTACATATTGCAATATGTCGGCAATAATTGTTAACGAAAATGCGTTAACAATTATTGCCGACATATTGCTGAGATGAAATGTCAAACTCAGATGACATTTTAGTTTGACATTTATAAAAAAGGACGCCACTAATAAAATAAAAGAAAAAACAGTAAGAAAAACAAAAAAACTAATTAAATTAAGAAGAATTAAATATAATTAAACTAATTATAAATAAAAAACAAAAAAATTTATCGATTTTGGATTTTTACAAGGGTATTTACTAGTAAGTGTCGCATAACCTTCTTCGTTGAATTATTGCAAATTATGAGTTAACATAATTACGTGTTCTCATACCCTTAACATAAGCTCGGCAATAAGCAATTTTATGCCGTTATTCTGCCGACGTACATTACTTATTGCTAAGATATTTATTGCTAATCTAGACCGGGGGTGAGAATAGCACGATACAACATTTTTACGTATGTTTAGTGTCCTATGTTTGAGTGTGCTAACTTGTAGTCTACACGAGACATCGATTTGTTCAACCAACGAACAATTTCTTGTTCGCCCATGAATTTGTCTCGTGTGGACCACTCTTGTTCATGTTTTGTTCTTGTTCAGACAACGTTGTCAGCACAATTGTTCTCACAACTATGTGCAACAACAACCACGATGCCAGATCTAATTTTTACTTAGTGGCATTACTAAAAAATAAAGAAAATAAAAGAAAATGAATAAAATGTTAAGAAAAAGTAAATAATTTGTATTGTTATTGAATTTAATGCAATTTACTTTTTATTATTGGAAAAAAATTAGTGAAAAACACATTGAAAACATGAAAATAAATAGTTTCGTTTGTGAGCTACTCCAACAAAAAACAAAAAAAAAATTAATTGTCTGCCATTACGTATTCTCCACCCAAAACAAATGGACAAATTTTTTCCAGTTATTCTGCTGACGATTAGTTTTTGGGCAAACAAATCAATGTCTCGTCAAGACGCTAAGTAACAGATAGAAAACTGAATAGAAAATCGTTGTTAAACACAAATAAAATTTTAACAACTCTGTTTTTTGTTAGGACGATACAACGATACAACAGATAGCACACGCCTTATGAACAACCTAAATGTAATAAAATTTATTTCATGTGTAATAGGAGGCGATAATTTGAGTCTGAACTCTATTTTAGGTTTTGTAGAGTCATTTTCGTCAACACTCTTTTGTAGATTTTGCAAATGCGATCCAAGCGAGACTAAATATAGATGTGAAGAAAATTCAGATAAATTAAGAAATATTCAAAACTATAGTGCAGATATACACAATTTAAACCCCTCTTCTTCAGGTATTAAAGAAAAATCAGTTTGGAACAATTTACAAAATTTTCATGTAACTCAAAATTTTAGTGTTGACATTATGCACGACCTGTTAGAAGGTGTATGTAACTACGATCTTAAAATAATTTTAGAAAAATTTATTTCAGAAAAAAGAAAATTTACAATACAGGAGTTAAATCGTAGAATAGAAATCTTTAATTTTGGTCCCAGTATAAAAAAACCACCACTTTTTGATAACGATTGGAATTTAAAAACAAGGTTTAAATTTACAGCCTCAGAAATGTTCATTTTAATTAAAAACCTACCTTTTTTAATAGGCGATCTAATCACAACAAACTCGGAGGAGTGGGAGTTGCTGCTTTTATTATTATAGTAATAGTAACTATAGTTTTTCGGAAAGTCATAAGTTCAGGTACAATAAAACATTTAAAATATCTTATAATTTAACACAACAAATTATATGTAAAAATTTCGGGAACTCATCTAAAACCAAAATTCCACAATTTAGTTCACTATGCAACAATTATGTCAGAAATTGGTCCAATTTCGGAAATAAATTCTATAAGATTAGAAGCAAAGCACCAAATTTACAAAAAAATTAGTTATATTTCAAACAACAGACTTAATATTTTAAAAACAATAAATATAAAAAACCAATTTCAAACAGCCAATTTCCTTTTAAATAAATCTGTCGAAGTTCAAATATCTTACAGTATTAAATCTAAATTTCAGAGTAAAAATTATAGATTTACTAATTCCGCTGAAGAGCTGAATTGGGTAGATTTTGAGAATTTAAAATTGAAAAAGGACCATGTTTTGTGTATAAATATTTGTAACAATAGAGAACCTGAGTTTGCACTAGTTGAACATGTCGTAAAATATGATAATCATTTTTATCTGTGTTTAAAAATGTATGAAACTTGGTATTTCGATAAACACTTCTTTAGCTATAAAGTAAGCTCTTGTAACATATATAACATATTAAATGTAACAAAGTTAAACATTAGATATACTTCACATATCTCAAAATCGAGTCACGAAGAATTCGTATTTTGGGATTTCTACACTCAGAAAAGTTCTGCAGTTACTACCTGACAGTTATTTGTGTAGTAATGCGGTTGTAGTTATTTTAACTACAATTGTAGTTAATTTACTTAGAACAAAAATTTTCAATGTTTTTGACAGTTATTTTTTTAAACAATCTACAAAAATTACTACATTGTAGTAACATTTATTTTATGCAGTTATTTTGAATTTTATTTACAAATACTTAAATTTTCAAGTGTGTATGCACACACACGAAGCAAACAGAAGTATGTGTATGAATCACTTGTTTAGAAATTTCTAGTGAAAGAATATGAGTATAACATGTTTTCTCTTGTCTTAGTCATAAAACAACGCCAAAGAGTGAGCACGCCTAATACGGAAAAGGTTATATATTTTTTATTAAATTACTAAAATAATAAGGTAAGTTTTATAATATAAATTTATTTACGGGGAATGTTAAAAAAATATTGTATTTATTTTCTTTCAGTTCTTTTATATTCTCATCCCTTTCTACCTGGAGAAAAAAAGGAAGCCAAACAACAGCATATTTCATCCCTCACAGACGGACATGTACAACGATATCTTAATAGTGAAAAAAAAGTGACATTAAGTGTAAATTTTTATTTCTCAATTTTAAATTTATTATAGAATAGAATTAAGTTAATAGTGTTTACATAAATTTGTTTTTTTTATTAAATTAATAATTAAAAAAAAAAAATTATTTATGTTTTTTTAACTACATTTGCAAGTTGTTTGTACAGTTTTACAATAATTTGCATGTATGTTGTTTCAATTGCATTTGTAGTTCTTTTTACTACATTTGTCAGTTGATTTTTAACAGTTAAAAATTACTTCATGTTGCAGTTAATTTAACTGCAAATGTAGTATACACTAAAGGGCTGAACGATTCATCTTAAATGAGATTTCAAGACACATGATAGCCTACAAGCCATAACAAGTTGTGTGGTTGTATTTTTTATAACGATTGAGTCAGTACAAACAACAAAAAAAAACACGATGGCAAAAAAGCATATGGATAGTGAGACGAATCCCATCATGAATCGTTTATCACGGATGACAACGGTACATTACCACATCATATTATTGTGAACTTAAGCAACCAACACAATATCAACACCATCGTTTTAGTGTTACTGAAAACTTATGTATAACAGTGTTGCCAGTTTGGGGGATTTATCCCCAAATTGGGAATTGTATCATCAATGGGGATAAAAACTTCCGTTTGTAGAACTGGGGATTTATTGGGGATGATACGAAATTTAGGGGATCATTTGGGGATAAAATATTTTATTGCTTTTTCATATTTTTATGAATTTAATCCTGATAATTCTAAATATTTATATTTTTTCTAAGAATGATGATAATAGTGAATGATTTTTAGCTACAAAAATTTGAGTCTGGCAATGTTCCTAGAAACTATAATTCCTCTTGGTGAAAATTCAAATTCGTTTTGATTCTAAAATTTTTAAAGTTATTTAAATTTAATAAGAGTTATAAGAAGTTCTTCTTAAATTAAATGTATACTTTACAAGTTACTCAATTGTCAAAAGTTAATCCATCTGCTGAAATGCTAAAACTTTTTAATGCAGTACTGTTTATTATTAAATATTTAAAATGAAAAATTTTGGTTCAAATTTTCTTTGCTGTTATTTAAATTTATTTGTTCTTTTTTATAATTTGTTGTAAGCACAAATTTATTAAGTCTGAGTGTACAACTTACCGCAAAAAATAAACGAATATGGTATTTTTCCACTAATTTTTCGAAAAAATTAACGAAAACAAATTTTTATATAAAATAAAAGTTGGACATTTTTTGGGATGGCAAATTAAAAATTGGGGATAAGGTATGAAAAGACTGGCAACACTGATGTATGTAACCGAAATACGTACCTACTCTGTTGAAAGCTATCATGCTAATGAATGGAGTATTTTTTTTTGTTATGCTTTTAGTTGAGAGTTTTGTTTTCATTCGTGTTGTGTAGGTATGAAAAGCCGATTATGATCGGCCAATGGTATAATGAAAAAATTAAAATAGACAAATGTGTCTACCCCCAAAAAATTCTTTAGTTGATCGTAATGAATATTTCAACTATTTAATATGTGAAATACTCTAATGATACCAAAAAAAAAAATCTCTAAAGCGACGAATACATTAAGGAACATGAGTAGGGTTTTTAGCAAACTCTACTACGTATTGGTTTTATTATATTATTTATTTTTAATTTTATTTTTCAATATTGTTTAATTATACCACCGATTCTTTTTAAATGTTTTTTTTTGGAATGAATTTGGTAAATTTTATTTTATAGAATTTCGTTAGGTTATTTTAAGGGTATCGGTATTTTAAGTTATATCGTTAAGTTATTTTAGGGTTAACGGTATTTTAATTTATTTCGTTAGGTTATTTTAAGGTTAACGGTATTTTAAGTTACTTCGTTAGTGGTATTTTAGGGTTAAAAATAGTTCGTTGAAAGGGTTTCGAATCGTTAACGGTATTTTACGGTTAGTGTTTCCCAACCAAGTTAAAAATTTTAAAAATTGCCAAAATTAAATAAATCGTTTAAATTTAAAAATTGTCAAAATTTGAAAAAATCATAAAAAACCGCCAAAATTTTGAAAATAGCAAAATTTAGAAAAATCGGCAAAATTAAAGAAATCGTCGAAAATTAGAAAATATCATCAAAATTAAAAAATCATCGACATTAAAAAAATCGCCAAAAAGCTATATATATTTATATTAATAAGAATTAATATAAATTATTTTTTTTGTTTTTATAATTTATTATGCATTAATAACATTATTAATTTTTTTTTTACTAACTTTTTTATATAATAATATAAAAATTGTAAATCAAACATTGAATTGAAAATAAAGAACAACTAACTAACTGCTAACTTTTTTATCTGAGTGTACATTTATACTTTTTCGTTTTATAAAACCTACATACCACACAACACACCATCGCATCCATAGCATTCATTGCGATACTTAAACACTAGTTCAAAGTACTAATTGCTATGTTATGGTAGCGAACAATCGTGTGTCACTACAATCACTTATTGTTTTTTTCGTTGCCATGTTTAATGCTTAAGCTCGCTTACGTTTTGATTTGTCTTCTAGTCGTAACAGGGTGGTTTAAATCGTAATGCACACATACTAGCACCATGTGATTTAATGACTACAACAAACCGATTGCAATCACGCAGCCCTTTAGTATACACCTTTTTAAGTGCAAATGCAGTTATTTTAACTGTCATTTGCAGTTGATTTTACCTACATAATTCCCTGAGTGTAGTTTTACTGACACTAGTTATGTAATTCAAATTAAAAAATCGTTAAAAAAAACCACTATGAAAATTTTTAAAACTACGATTTAAATAAAAAAAAATTCAGTTACGACAACCTCGTTTCATTATAAATTCGGTTGGGACAACCGAATAGCAGACTACAATTCGGTTGCAGTAACCGAATTTAAAATTTGATTCGGTTGCCCCAACCGAATTCATTCGGTTTCCTCAACCGACCCAATTGGATTGGAAAAAAATTCGGTTGTCTCAACGGAATTCTTCTGTGAGTGTATGCGGCTTTAAGACGATCGATAGATATTTTCGAATCTCGCTGATGAATTTTGTTTGATTTTGCATTTGCGTTCGATTTCGCGTTTGCGTTCGATTTTGCATTTGATTTTGCGTTCGATTTTGCGTTTGCGTTCGATTTTGCGTTTGCGTGCGATTTTGCGTTCGCGCAAGGCTCACGACATTTCTGGCGTTTAGCAGATACAGGTCGTGAACGACGTTTATATTTGTTGTTGTATGTACAAAGACTATTTATTTGTTGCTCGAGTGTGTGTTAAATTTTGATGCATCACTTGTGATTCCGGCGACAGCAAATTGTGCTTCTACTTGAGCTAGCCATATCCCAGCGTGGTCCGGCCAAAATGGTGGAACCTTGACAGCTACGCGCTTAACTATTTGGTCGGCATCGTTGGGTGTAGCATTGCTCGGGTTGATAATAGTAGTGTTGCTGTATATGGGGTATGAATAAGTTTGTGTTAAAGGTGGGTGTTCATTATAATGACATTGGGTGCGTTCGGCAGATACAATTTAATAGTCAACAGTTCTACAGCAGTTCTACAACTATCTGCTGAACGACCTGATCACTAATCGCTCAGCCTGAGCGCTCAGGTAGCGCTGTCATATTTTGGTAGCGTAAAAAATATTTGCTACTTTTGATCAATAAGTGATACATTTGTTGTTGTTCATTTACAATTAAAATTGTTTTGAAATAATGACAAATAAAAACGTACAAATATAAATCGAAAACAAAAATTTTAAAGAATAAAAGTAAACTATAGAAAAAGTGTATTTAAAAACAAAACAAAGAAAACATCGTTCAGCAGAGTAAGTAATCACAAATCGCTACAAGTCACCGGAATCAGTTTAAGGTTTCTCTGCCGAATGCTACCATTGTTGCTGATAGTGGTGTGGCGGTGTTTGTGGTCGTGGTGTTATCCCTCGTGGCAGCTGCAACTTATTCGAATGAAAAGAATCTAAACGTTCTCTCATTATATTGGTGTGACCATCAAAGGAGTTAGCATGTTTTTTATTCGATGAATAGCTGCGCTGAAAATAACTCGATTGCGAATGTTGCAATGGAGACGATTGCTGCCGGTAGCAGTGGTGGCGTTTGCCTTTATTTCCTTGCCGCCGTTTTCACCAGCCATCACAAAATTCGTGCTTACCATTTGTAACTATTTCCGAGAAAGTTCATAAGCCTGTATGTCAGGGTTACCAATTTATAGCGAGGTCCGGCCGGAATGGCGTGGTCCGGCCAGACTATCGTCGGGGTCACCAATTTGTAGCGTGGTCCGGTCGGAGTGGCGTGGTCCGGCCAGACTCTCGTCGGGGTCACCAATTTGTACTGAGTTCCGGCCGGAATGGCGAGGTCCGGCCAGACTCTCGTCGGGGTCACCAATTTGTGGCGTGTACGTCGGGGTTTCCAATTTGTAGCGAAGTCCGGCCAAACTTTCGTCGGGGTCACCAATTTGTTGCGAGTTGTTTATTTTAAATTTATTTTATTGGCTTGAAAACTTATTCTAATTACAAAACTTTAACTATAACTTTTAATATTAATTATCACGAACACGAAGCATCTGTTCGAGAAGAATCTAGCACGACAATTGACTGTGTTGCACAACGTATAAATATTAAGTACACAAAAGTGATAGTGTTGGTAAATACAAATAAAATCAAAATGAAATCGTTACTTTACGTACGTCATTACACCACAATCTCTTATTTTGGTAAATGAATGTTCTTTAGTTTGACTCTAGATCATAAATTAATATCACTTTCTGTTTAAATTATTTTCAAATTAAAGAAAGATGATACAATTTTTACAATTAAATTACAAAGAATAAAAATTTTTTGAAAGAATTCGATAAGACCAGCAAGACAGAATACGCATTTTCGGCTTTCGCTACAAAGCCATTAATAAATTATTTAATAAAGCTATTAAAAACCATACAATATTAAAGTTAGTAATGTGTCAATTTAGGTAGATATAAAAGTCCGAAAACGGCATTCTAAAAACGGAGTCACTCCGTTATTTAATCGACATAACGGTCCGGAAACGGTCCGGAAACGGTCCGGCATTGACGGACTTTTAGCATGCTTTCAGCAGACTAGGCCGTTTTCTACATGACATAACGGTCCGTAAACGGTCCGTCATTGACGGACTTTAAACGGACTTGTCTGTTTTTAACACGACATAACGGTCCGTAAACGGTCCGTCATTAACGGATTTTAAACGGATTCGAATCAGTTTCGATGTTCCTTACCCGGTGTCTTCAAATGCAATAAATTATATGATATGAAATGTCAAAACCATTGTAGCGAAAAGCCAAAATGATATCAATTTCAATGTGGTGGAGAACACTAGACCATTTCATGGAAAAGAAATATCATAAATTTTTCTTCGAAAAACACAAAATTTTATCAAACATTAATTTTTATCGACAAATAATAAAAAACTAAACACTTTTCCATTCTTTTTTACCAAATTTTTTGTTGTTTTTTTATTACAAAATTAAAATTAAAACGAAAAGTGACATTTCATGGCAGGCATCAATGCAAGAGCAGTAACCGAATTTAAAATTTGATTCGGTTGCCCCAACCGAATTCATTCGGTTTCCTCAACCGACCCAATTTGATTGGAAAAAAATTCGGCAGTTATTCACCAGCAATTAAATCGTCTTCTGTCGTATAACTAGTAGCTTAAAAAATAAAACGAAGAAAGACTGATCAGCAATAAAATTATTAACCATAGCTAAAAAAAACCTAACAAAGAAAACCTGATTTGCACACACAAAATTAAATAACGGATTTTAAAAATGCAATGTCGAACAGTTTCATGTTTTTATTGAGGAAACCGAATGAATTCGGTTGGGGCAACCGAATCAAATTTTAAATTCGGTTACTGCAACCGAATTGTAGTCTGCTATTCGGTTGTCCCAACCGAATTTATAATGAAACGAGGTTGTCGTAACTGAATTTTTTTTTATTTAAATCGTAGTTTTAAAAATATACCCTATAATAAAAATGCATTTTAAAATTTATAGTGGTTTTTTTAACGATTTTTTAATTTGAATTACATAACTAGTATCACTAAAACTACACTCAGGGAATTATGTAGATAAAATCAACTGCAAATGACAGTTAAAATAACTGCATTTGCACTTAAAAAGGTGTATACTAAATTTGCAGTTAAATTAACTGCAACATGAAGTAATTTTTAACTGTTAAAAATCAACTGACAAATGTAGTAAAAACAACTACAAATGCAATTGAAACAACATACATGCAAATTATTGTAAAACTGTACAAACAACTTGCAAATGTAGTTAAAAAAACATAAATAAAAATTTTTTTTTTTAATTATTAATTTAATAAAAAACAAATTTATGTCAACACTATTAACTTAATTCTATTCTATAATAAATTTAAAATTGAGAAATCAAAATTTACACTTAATGTCACTTTTTTTCACTATTAAGATATTGTTGTACATGTCCGTCTGTGAGGGATGAAATATGCTGTTGTTTAGCTTCCTTTTTTTCTCCAGGTAGAAAGGGATGAGAATATAAAAGAACTGAAAGAAAATAAATACAATATTTTTTTAACATTCCCCGTAAATAAATTTATATTATAAAACTTACCTTATTATTTTAGTAATTTAATAAAAAATATATATAACCTTTTCCGTATTACGCGTGCTCACTCTTTGGCGTTCTTTTATGACTAAGACAAGAGAAAACATGTTATACTCATATTCTTTCACTAAAAATTTCTAAACAAGTGATTCATACACATACTTCTGTTTGCTTCGTGTGTGTGCATACACACTTGAAAATTTAAGTATTTGTAAATAAAATTCAAAATAACTGCATAAAATAAATGTTACTACAATGTAGTAATTTTTGTAGTTTGTTTAAAAAAATAACTGTCAAAAACATTGAAAATTTTTGTTCTAAGTAAATTAACTACAATTGTAGTTAAAATAACTACAACCGCATTACTACACAAATAACTGTCATGTAGTAACTGCAGAACTTTTCTGAGTGTAGAAATCCCAAAATACGAATTCTTCGTGACTCGATTTTGAGATATGTGAAGTATATCTAATGTTTAACTTTGTTACATTTAATATGTTATATATGTTACAAGAGCTTACTTTATAGCTAAAGAAGTGTTTATCGAAATACCAAGTTTCATACATTTTTAAACACAGATAAAAATGATTATCATATTTTACGACATGTTCAACTAGTGCAAACTCAGGTTCTCTATTGTTACAAATATTTATACACACAACATGGTCCTTTTTCAATTTTAAATTCTCAAAATCTACCCAATTCAGAAAGAAGAAAAAAAATCATGGAAACTATGCAATCCATAATTGTGAGACAAATATTTACTGAAGCATTTAAAGTCAATTAAAATATTAATTGAATTGGATAACCATTTGGTTAAAGATAATTTCCATCTTCAATATATGTTCAATTTTATATTTAAGATAAAAAAATTTCTTTTTCTGTGGTGGTCGACGACAATAAGCGATTGACAGTTATTTGATTTGAAGCATATTATTTCCCTTTTTCTTTTTTTTTTTCTCCTCTGTATTAGGATGTTCTGCGCCATTAATTACTTTCGAAGTATTAGGAACGTTAGGTACGTCAGTGTCCAGCCGTACGTTAGGCCTGGGTATAATTCACCTAAACCTGATTAAACGATAAGATCACTTGGCTTCTTAAAGAAATAAAACGAGAAATCGTGAATGAAAGTCAGTGGCAACAAGAAAGAAAAATCAAATCGAAAGTTTTTTCTTTTCTTTTTCGGAGAAAATGTGAATAAAAAGGAAAATCTAAATTTTATACTTGAGAAAAAAAAATCAATCAAAGAGCGACAGATTATTTTATAATAATTATTTGACAAAAAAAAATTTTAATGATTATAATGAGCAATTAACCGATTTAAAAAAATGGTTTCAAAAAAAAATTTACTTTATATCAAAATTTTGCGACAATAAATTTTTTCGAGTGTAGCAAAATATCATGTAAATCATTTTGCAAAAAAGAATGAGGTGAGAAAAGACAATTAAAGCGTATTGTAATTGATCAAAAAAAAGTCAACCAAAAGATAGGGAAAAGCGTTATATGATATAAAAATTATTTAACCTCTAAATGACAAAAAAAAACTTTAAGCAAAAAAAAACTTTATTTAAAATTTCTTTATATAAAAACTAGAAAAATTTATTTAAACACCAAAATCATGTAAATTAGGAAGGAATGTCAGATATTACAGATGTTCGTAGGAAAAATGATCATATTAATTCATGAGAATGCTTAGATACCGAAGTATTCTGTCTCTTCCCATGTTTTACTTGGCCCATCAAATCTCAATAAATGGAAATGATTTGATGCCTCAAGTAATAAAAAAAAATGTTTTCTTTTTGTTCTCGGAGAACCCGTGTGAATAAAATGTACTGATACATAGCACTCGCGTGCTCAAATCTAATTGTTATGCAACATGACTACCCGCTTTAGAAAAGAGTCAGACATGGACTTTAACAATACAGATTTCGACCACATAATGTTAAAGAAAAATCTTAAGCCTTATAGCAACAGACAACTGAACGACTCGTTGTCGTCAGTCCGGACTTATAAATTTTAAAATCACTAAAACAAAATTTGAGATGTTACTAAAACTGGTTCCGAGTATATTTTACTTTCATTTAAAAATTACGTTTTGCATCGCAAATGATATCAGGACTAATTATCCCAAAAATCATGACATTTGACAAGACCCTAAAATCAATAAAAGTAAAAAAAACCGTTATGTGAACTAAATTCACATTCCAATGCAGTTAAACAATGATGGTACAAAATTTGAAATATTTTGCCATACATGTTTGAAATTTGAAAGAAAAATTGAAATTTAAATTTTCGAGCCACCCTAAAGTGACCGTTATCAAGAAGAAAAACATTCCAGTCACCCTACAGGCGGCTTTTAACGTTGGGCGCCAGATATGTAATACGCCCGCTAATGCTTGAGTAGATTTTTCTACAAATTATTCAAATTCTAATATAATAAATTGCGGTATGAGTTTATGTCAAGTCTGGCATGGTAAAATAAAACGAAACCCTGGCTAGCTCTGTCAGGTTGGTAAGTTCCTTGACCCGTGCTCATGGCGTATTGACATATTCCTAAACTCTCCATGCCACAATAAAACCAAGAGTTTAGATAAAAAAATTAATATAAAAAAAAGTAAAATTTATTTGTTCTTTCAAAAATGTTTTCCCGAATGAACTGCCTTGGCAGCTAACGGTGTGGTATGATTAGATGTTGTGTCATACCGGTGTACATTTGACCCACCCTTGCGCCATTGACAGCATGGGTACCCTACTATTTAACTGTCCCTAACTATGACCATTTTCCCCACTTACCCGGTATCCCTAACATCCTCCCAATTAATAAGATTAGTGGCTCATTTTAATTTAATGTTTTATTTTAAAAGAAACAATAAATTGAGTAACTGTTTTCATATACAACGGTTGAATTCATTAATTGCTATAATAATAATTTTATTCTAAGTAGAATAATTGTAAGGTAAGCATAAGGAGAAAAAAATATGTATAAAGTAAGTTAAATGTAAGTATATAAGTAGTTATATTTTAATGTTTAATAATAATAAGGTGAGTATAAAAATATTTAATAAAAATAAATATAAAGGTAAGTATAAGTGTGAATAATATACTAGTTAGGTTAATATAATTAGGTAAGAAAAAAAATTATGATATATTTAATGATAATTATAATATTAATAATAATTTCTGAAATGATTATACTAATAATTTTTAATGGTACATTAATATTTACGTAGCATTACTCCAGTGGTTGCCGTTATGTTCACCGATGGTGTTGTTGGTTGTATTGATGACGTTGTTTCTGTTGTTGTTATCTTAGTAGTTGCAGTTGTTGTTGATTTTTGTAGTTTAGGTTTCTTTTTATTTTTCTTTGTTAATGTTTTGTTAGTTTTTTTGTACAGTAAATCAATTTGGTTTTTATGTTTTATAAGTTTGTATAATTTGTTCACAATTTGGTTACTTTAATATTGTACAGAAATATAAATGTAACGGTTTTACTCTTTTGTTTCTCTTTTACTTTAACCTTTTTTAACCTTCAACAGTTCAAGCAAACACAGCATATTATTTTATTTTTTTATATTTCATAATTTTTATATATGTATATATTTATTAAATATTTCAAAGTGTATAGTAAGTTGTAGCTATTTTATATAATAATATTTCAAAAACATTTAGTTTTTTATATTTGTAGCTGCTTACAGACTAACAATGTATGTAATTTTTTTTTCAATATAATATGAGAGTTTTTTTCCCCAACTTTCCTGTGCGCATGGCCGCACGGCCACGACCGGCCACGATCACTTTTAAATCACAACTAACTATTTTTTCCATTTCGATTTAACACTGCACTCAATTTTCCTTTCTTTCCACACCAAAGATCAGTGCTGCCAGACTTTTTTGACAAAAGCCAACGTTAACAATTTCCTCTAAATCGTCACAACATATAACGATTTTTCTCCGAAAATCGCCAACAGGAGGGATCGTCAAAATGACGAAAAAAAATCCGTAACAAATACCCTCACACTTTTTTACTAACACACTCACACTTTTCCAAATATGTATTTGGAAAAGTGTGAGTGCGTTAGTAAAAAAATTGAAACTTGAAATGCAAAACTTGATCGTGTAACCCCCATGTTAGCAAAAATAAAATACCACGTTACGACTTTACGATCTAGTAACGAGACCTTCACCAAAAAGAACGATTAAGCCCAACTCTAGTGAATGCAAACGGCTTAAAGATTAATCACAACTGGGTCGATTGTCGACCGACAACAGCAAAAGTCGTCGCGATTAATTTAAATTCAGCAACATCGATTGTCGACATTTTTGACGTTTAGAAAAAAAGGAAAGCAAAACATGAATATGGTTGTATTTGTTTCGACACAATTCTTAATCCATTCAATTAGTTTTGCGTTAATTCTGGTTGTTTTACATTTTATTGTATTTAATTTTGCTTTTTTGTGCTAACCCAAGAAACATTTTTACGGACTCTCCGGCACGTACGGATTCATGAATCCGGCTTTTACGGCACGTTAACTGTCCGTAATGTACGTATCCGTCACTGCTTGTACGTATACGGAACATTAACGGACCGTATAAATGGATTTTCGAACACAATACGTTTTAATTCCGTTTTGGTGTATCCGTTTCCGCACCTTTAAACATCCTTTAAATACGGATTTCATCGGTTGCAGTTTGTTTACAAAATAAAAAACTATATTTTTGAAAAGTCGGTGAAAATATTATTATAACGGGAATATATGGAGAATATGCAATAGAGGGAATTCTTTCCATCACACCATTAATCAAACAACATCAAGTAACAAGGTAAGTTAGCGTCTTCACGAGACATTGATTTGTGCGAACATGAAACGAATTACATGCAAAACAAAAACAACAAATAAAATTTGTTGTTGTTTCACGTGTGATTTGTTTCATGTTCGCACAAATCCATGGCTAGTCAAGACTATAAGTAAGATTTATGAATCTTATTGTTTTGTGTATAACATGTGAGAATTTGCATCGTGTAGACAGTCAATTAAACCATAACTAATTTATTATCTCTTTTCCATATAGATGTTGGATTTTACTCTGGGTCCCTAAGCGCTGGATAGATAGGTAAACCGAGCCGGATGTGCTAAATATTGTAGTTGTATTAATTAGAAATTTATTAATAGTAATTGTAAATAATAATTATTAATTTATAAAAAAGGAAAAACGTATTGTGTATTTTAAATAATAAACATAGTGTCTATTTTTGTGGAAAAATAGACACTATGTTTATTATGCAATATTTGTTTCCATGGTTGTATCTTTAAGGATACAGTGCGCATTTAACGGTTAACAAAAAAACTTTATTTACTTATCTGAAGCTGCCTACACACTAGGGAACAAAAAATATCAAAAAATTTTGTAAACACGAAATGCACGCTCTCAACACGCACACACACACAAACGCACTCACACATTCACAAAAAATGCTCTCTTTTTTTAAGTATGTTCCCTAGTGTGTAGGCAGCTTGACAATCAAATATTTTAAAAATAAGTTCTAAGGTGTTCCATTGCATTATATTAAATTTACCATCAACCGTATAAATGTTTTCCGTCAATAAAAACAGCTCTCAAAAACAATAATAAGACGCTTGTGTACATGAAACTGTTCGACATTGCATTTTTAAAATCCGTTATTTAATTTTGTGTGTGCAAACAGGCACTATCCACGGCTCTCATCTGAAAAACTGAACTGGTTTTAAGAGAGTTTCAAAGTAAAATAACAAAAAACGTGAAAAAGTGGTATTTTTAATTAACTATTTTTATTGTTTTTAAGCAATTTTAATTAAATTGTAAAGTGCACTTGTGTTGTTTGATATGTTCTCTGCATTAGTTTTATATAATTAGCACAAAATTTTGCTTATTAATATTAAAAAATAAGCGTTTAAAAACCACTAAAAACTGTTTCTCTTAAAACCAGTTTGCATATAAAATTAAAGAGACTTTTTAACAGCAGTTGAGGCTGGTGGTTTGTCTTTAGTCTATATGGTCGTTGGTGCAAATCAGGTTTTCTTTGTTAGGTTTTTTTTAGCTATGGTTAATAATTTTATTGCTGATCAGTCTTTCTTCGTTTTATTTTTTAAATTTTCATGTAACTCAAAATTTTAGTGTTGACATTATGCACGACCTGTTAGAAGGTGTATGTAACTATGATCTTAAAATAATTTTAGAAAAATTTATTTTAGAAAAAAGAAAATGTACAATACAGGTGTTAAATCGTAGAATAGAAATCTTTAATTTTGGTCCCAGTATAAAAAAAACCACCACTTTTTGATAACGATTGGAATTTAAAAACAAAGTTTAAATTTACAGCCTAAGAAATGTTCATTTTAATTAAAAACCTACCTTTTTTAATAGGCGATCTAATCACAACAAACTCGGAGGAGTGGGAGTTGCTGCTTTTATTATTAGAAATAGTAACTATAGGTTTTCGGAAAGTCATAAGTTCAGGTACAATAAAACATTTAAAATATCTTATAATTCAACACAACAAATTATATGTAAAAATTTTGGGAACTCATCTAAAACCAAAATTCCACAATTTAGTTCACTATGCAACAATTATGTCAGAAATTGGTCCAATTTCGGAAATAAATTCTCTAAGATTAGAAGCAAAGCACCAAATTTATAAAAAAAATTTTTTATATTTCAAACAACAGACTTAATATTTTAAAAACAATAAATATAAAAAACCAATTTCAAACAGCCAATTTCCTTTTAAATAAATCTGTCGAAGTTCAAATATCTTACAGTATTAAATCTAAATTTCAGAGTAAAAATTATAGATTTATTAATTCAGCTCTTCAGCGGAATTAATAAATCTATAATTTTTACTCTGAAATTTAGATTTAATACTGTAAGATATTTGAACTTCGACAGATTTATTTAAAAGGAAATTGGCTGTTTGAAATTGGTTTTTTATATTTATTGTTTTTAAAATATTAAGTCTGTTGTTTGAAATATAACAAATTTTTTTTATAAATTTGGTGCTTTGCTTCTAATCTTAGAGAATTTATTTCCGAAATTGGACCAATTTCTGACATAATTGTTGCATAGTGAACTAAATTGTGGAATTTTGGTTTTAGATGAGTTCCCGAAATTTTTACATATAATTTGTTGTGTTGAATTATAAGATATTTTAAATGTTTTATTGTACCTGAACTTATGACTTTCCGAAAACCTATAGTTACTATTTCTAATAATAAAAGCAGCAACTCCCACTCCTCCGAGTTTGTTGTGATTAGATCGCCTATTAAAAAAGGTAGGTTTTTAATTAAAATGAACATTTCTTAGGCTGTAAATTTAAACTTTGTTTTTAAATTCCAATCGTTATCAAAAAGTGGTGGTTTTTTTTATACTGGGACCAAAATTAAAGATTTCTATTCTACGATTTAACACCTGTATTGTACATTTTCTTTTTTCTAAAATAAATTTTTCTAAAATTATTTTAAGATCATAGTTACATACACCTTCTAACAGGTCGTGCATAATGTCAACACTAAAATTTTGAGTTACATGAAAATTTAAAAAATAAAACGAAGAAAGACTGATCAGCAATAAAATTATTAACCATAGCTAAAAAAAACCTAACAAAGAAAACCTGATTTGCACCAACGACCATATAGACTAAAGACAAACCACCAGCCTCAACTGCTGTTAAAAAGTCTCTTTAATTTTATATGCAAACTGGTTTTAAGAGAAACAGTTTTTAGTGGTTTTTAAACGCTTATTTTTTAATATTAATAAGCAAAATTTTGTGCTAATTATATAAAACTAATGCAGAGAACATATCAAACAACACAAGTGCACTTTACAATTTAATTAAAATTGCTTAAAAACAATAAAAATAGTTAATTAAAAATACCACTTTTTCACGTTTTTTGTTATTTTACTTTGAAACTCTCTTAAAACCAGTTCAGTTTTTCAGATGAGAGCCGTGGATAGTGCCTGTTTGCACACACAAAATTAAATAACGGATTTTAAAAATGCAATGTCGAACAGTTTCATGTACACAAGCGTCTTATTATTGTTTTTGAGAGCTGTTTTTATTGACGGAAAACATTTATACGGTTGATGGTAAATTTAATATAATGCAATGGAACACCTTAGAACTTATTTTTAAAATATTTGATTGTCAAGCTGCCTACACACTAGGGAACATACTTAAAAAAAGAGAGCATTTTTTGTGAATGTGTGAGTGCGTTTGTGTGTGTGTGCGTGTTGAGAGCGTGCATTTCGTGTTTACAAAATTTTTTGATATTTTTTGTTCCCTAGTGTGTAGGCAGCTTCAGATAAGTAAATAAAGTTTTTTTGTTAACCGTTAAATGCGCACTGTATCCTTAAAGATACAACCATGGAAACAAATATTGCATAATAAACATAGTGTCTATTTTTCCACAAAAATAGACACTATGTTTATTATTTAAAATACACAATACGTTTTTCCTTTTTTATAAATTAATAATTATTATTTACAATTACTATTAATAAATTTCTAATTAATACAACTACAATATTTAGCACATCCGGCTCGGTTTACCTATCTATCCAGCGCTTAGGGACCCAGAGTAAAATCCAACATCTATATGGAAAAGAGATAATAAATTAGTTATGGTTTAATTGACTGTCTACACGATGCAAATTCTCACATGTTATACACAAAACAATAAGATTCATAAATCTTACTTATAGTCTTGACTAGCCATGGATTTGTGCGAACATGAAACAAATCACACGTGAAACAACAACAAATTTTATTTGTTGTTTTTGTTTTGCATGTAATTCGTTTCATGTTCGCACAAATCAATGTCTCGTGAAGACGCTAACTTACCTTGTTACTTGATGTTGTTTGATTAATGGTGTGATGGAAAGAATTCCCTCTATTGCATATTCTCCATATATTCCCGTTATAATAATCATTTCACCGACTTTTCAAAAATATAGTTTTTTATTTTGTAAACAAACTGCAACCGATGAAATCCGTATTTAAAGGATGTTTAAAGGTGCGGAAACGGATACACCAAAACGGAATTAAAACGTATTGTGTTCGAAAATCCATTTATACGGTCCGTTAATGTTCCGTATACGTACAAGCAGTGACGGATACGTACATTACGGACAGTTAACGTGCCGTAAAAGCCGGATTCATGAATCCGTACGTGCCGGAGAGTCCGTAAAAATGTTTCTTGGGTTAGCACAAAAAAGCAAAATTAAATACAATAAAATGTAAAACAACCAGAATTAACGCAAAACTAATTGAATGGATTAAGAATTGTGTCGAAACAAATACAACCATATTCATGTTTTGCTTTCCTTTTTTTCTAAACGTCAAAAATGTCGACAATCGATGTTGCTGAATTTAAATTAATCGCGACGACTTTTGCTGTTGTCGGTCGACAATCGACCCAGTTGTGATTAATCTTTAAGCCGTTTGCATTCACTAGAGTTGGGCTTAATCGTTCTTTTTGGTGAAGGTCTCGTTACTAGATCGTAAAGTCGTAACGTGGTATTTTATTTTTGCTAACATGGGGGTTACACGATCAAGTTTTGCATTTCAAGTTTCAATTTTTTTACTAACGCACTCACACTTTTCCAAATACATATTTGGAAAAGTGTGAGTGTGTTAGTAAAAAAGTGTGAGGGTATTTGTTACGGATTTTTTTTCGTCATTTTGACGATCCCTCCTGTTGGCGATTTTCGGAGAAAAATCGTTATATGTTGTGACGATTTAGAGGAAATTGTTAACGTTGGCTTTTGTCAAAAAAGTCTGGCAGCACTGATCTTTGGTGTGGAAAGAAAGGAAAATTGAGTGCAGTGTTAAATCGAAATGGAAAAAATAGTTAGTTGTGATTTAAAAGTGATCGTGGCCGGTCGTGGCCGTGCGGCCATGCGCACAGGAAAGTTGGGGAAAAAAACTCTCATATTATATTGAAAAAAAAATTACATACATTGTTAGTCTGTAAGCAGCTACAAATATAAAAAACTAAATGTTTTTGAAATATTATTATATAAAATAGCTACAACTTACTATACACTTTGAAATATTTAATAAATATATACATATATAAAAATTATGAAATATAAAAAAATAAAATAATATGCTGTGTTTGCTTGAACTGTTGAAGGTTAAAAAAGGTTAAAGTAAAAGAGAAACAAAAGAGTAAAACCGTTACATTTATATTTCTGTACAATATTAAAGTAACCAAATTGTGAACAAATTATACAAACTTATAAAACATAAAAACCAAATTGATTTACTGTACAAAAAAACTAACAAAACATTAACAAAGAAAAATAAAAAGAAACCTAAACTACAAAAATCAACAACAACTGCAACTACTAAGATAACAACAACAGAAACAACGTCATCAATACAACCAACAACACCATCGGTGAACATAACGGCAACCACTGGAGTAATGCTACGTAAATATTAATGTACCATTAAAAATTATTAGTATAATCATTTCAGAAATTATTATTAATATTATAATTATCATTAAATATATCATAATTTTTTTTCTTACCTAATTATATTAACCTAACTAGTATATTATTCACACTTATACTTACCTTTATATTTATTTTTATTAAATATTTTTATACTCACCTTATTATTATTAAACATTAAAATATAACTACTTATATACTTACATTTAACTTACTTTATACATATTTTTTTCTCCTTATGCTTACCTTACAATTATTCTACTTAGAATAAAATTATTATTATAGCAATTAATGAATTCAACCGTTGTATATGAAAACAGTTACTCAATTTATTGTTTCTTTTAAAATAAAACATTAAATTAAAATGAGCCACTAATCTTATTAATTGGGAGGATGTTAGGGATACCGGGTAAGTGGGGAAAATGGTCATAGTTAGGGACAGTTAAATAGTAGGGTACCCATGCTGTCAATGGCGCAAGGGTGGGTCAAATGTACCCCGGTATGACACAACATCTAATCATACCACACCGTTAGCTGCCAAGGCAGTTCATTCGGGAAAACATTTTTGAAAGAACAAATAAATTTTACTTTTTTTTATATTAATTTTTTTATCTAAACTCTTGGTTTTATTGTGGCATGGAGAGTTTAGGAATATGTCAATACGCCATGAGCACGGGTCAAGGAACTTACCAACCTGACAGAGCTAGCCAGGGTTTCGTTTTATTTTACCATGCCAGACTTGACATAAACTCATACCGCAATTTATTATATTAGAATTTGAATAATTTGTAGAAAAATCTACTCAAGCATTAGCGGGCGTATTACATATCTGGCGCCCAACGTTAAAAGCCGCCTGTAGGGTGACTGGAATGTTTTTCTTCTTGATAACGGTCACTTTAGGGTGGCTCGAAAATTTAAATTTCAATTTTTCTTTCAAATTTCAAACATGTATGGCAAAATATTTCAAATTTTGTACCATCATTGTTTAACTGCATTGGAATGTGAATTTAGTTCACATAACGGTTTTTTTTACTTTTATTGATTTTAGGGTCTTGTCAAATGTCATGATTTTTGGGATAATTAGTCCTGATATCATTTGCGATGCAAAACGTAATTTTTAAATGAAAGTAAAATATACTCGGAACCAGTTTTAGTAACATCTCAAATTTTGTTTTAGTGATTTTAAAATTTATAAGTCCGGACTGACGACAACGAGTCGTTCAGTTGTCTGTTGCTATAAGGCTTAAGATTTTTCTTTAACATTATGTGGTCGAAATCTGTATTGTTAAAGTCCATGTCTGACTCTTTTCTAAAGCGGGTAGTCATGTTGCATAACAATTAGATTTGAGCACGCGAGTGCTATGTATCAGTACATTTTATTCACACGGGTTCTCCGAGAACAAAAAGAAAACATTTTTTTTTATTACTTGAGGCATCAAATCATTTCCATTTATTGAGATTTGATGGGCCAAGTAAAACATGGGAAGAGATAGAATACTTCGGTATCTAAGCATTCTCATGAATTAATATGATCATTTTTCCTACGAACATCTGTAATATCTGACATTCCTTCCTAATTTACATGATTTTGGTGTTTAAATAAATTTTTCTAGTTTTTATATAAAGAAATTTTAAATAAAGTTTTTTTTTGCTTAAAGTTTTTTTTTGTCATTTAGAGGTTAAATAATTTTTATATCATATAACGCTTTTCCCTATCTTTTGGTTGACTTTTTTTTGATCAATTACAATACGCTTTAATTGTCTTTTCTCACCTCATTCTTTTTTGCAAAATGATTTACATGATATTTTGCTACACTCGAAAAAATTTATTGTCGCAAAATTTTGATATAAAGTAAATTTTTTTTTGAAACCATTTTTTTAAATCGGTTAATTGCTCATTATAATCATTAAAAATTTTTTTTGTCAAATAATTATTATAAAATAATCTGTCGCTCTTTGATTGATTTTTTTTTCTCAAGTATAAAATTTAGATTTTCCTTTTTATTCACATTTTCTCCGAAAAAGAAAAGAAAAAACTTTCGATTTGATTTTTCTTTCTTGTTGCCACTGACTTTCATTCACGATTTCTCGTTTTATTTCTTTAAGAAGCCAAGTGATCTTATCGTTTAATCAGGTTTAGGTGAATTATACCCAGGCCTAACGTACGGCTGGACACTGACGTACCTAACGTTCCTAATACTTCGAAAGTAATTAATGGCGCAGAACATCCTAATACAGAGGAGAAAAAAAAAAGAAAAAGGGAAATAATATGCTTCAAATCAAATAACTGTCAATCGCTTATTGTCGTCGACCACCACAGAAAAAGAAATTTTTTTATCTTAAATATAAAATTGAACATATATTGAAGATGGAAATTATCTTTAACCAAATGGTTATCCAATTCAATTAATATTTTAATTGACTTTAAATGCTTCAGTAAATATTTGTCTCACAATTATGGATTGCATAGTTTCCATGATTTTTTTTCTTCTTGAAATGAATACATAAATGCAAATTTTAGTTAACAGCTAAGGCTTTATGGTTCACAGTTAAACAGCTACGTGTGCGGTGCCTCGAATATATAAACGTCACGTACACAGATTCGTGTTCAATGTCATAATTTTTTTTTTTCAATATCAATTATTATTTTAATTAATATTAGTGCTATTTTAATTAAATTTATTTCAATTAATCGTGTACAGTTTTGGCAATTGATAGTGTCATGTGAGTGTTAGGTGCAAAATTGATTGAAATTTTGATTAGTATAATCAGTTTCGTAATTGAAACTTGGATTTAGTTTCTTCTGTGCACTATACAAGATTTAGTTTCTTAAAACCGTTAATGTCAGAATCTTCAAGTAATGTAATTTTTTTTTTGGAAATTCTCTTTATGAGATTAAGGACCTATATGGCCACACCGAAAATATTTCTCAGTTACTGGCTACTGAAATTCCAACTGGGTCTCAGGTGAAATAACCCTTGCTGACTTTCAGTTGATGTTAACTGATATCATCTCAAAATTCAACTATGCCTTTAGTTGAAATGGAACGAACATGGAATTAGTAGCTAATGACCGATTCATATGTAGCTAATAATTGATTCAACATGTATTCATACAGTTGTCAATAAATAAACCAAATGCATTTTTTTTTTATAATAACAATTATTTTAAATAGAACAAAACACAAAATGATTATGCCATTAATAGACGCAATATTTCCAGGAAAAACTTCGTTTTAAAAAGGGTCCTGTAAATTTATTGACAGTTGGAGAAATTAAAAATTACAGGTTGCTCAGTTGTTATTACTTATTTTAAATCAACTGCGGATTTTTTTTTGTGTATTTAATTTAATTTTCTGCTTGAAATTTGTTTTACTTCATTATACACATGTTTTGCCCGGCTTCGTGGGTCGAGCCACACGCTGGATGTAGATTTTTCTACTATGCCAAATGGTGATAGATTTTCGTGGTAAAGCCACCCATTGATTACAAATATATTTTGCCCGGCTTCGTGGGTCGAGCCACACGTTGAAGGTAGATTTTTCTACCAAGATTCTTTCCTTATAAAATTGCACCATTGCGTGAGAGTTTCAGGAATTTTCGAAAATCCTTCCTGTTCGTTCTTCGATCTTAGATCTCGATACGAAGCAGGTCTGTTACGGATTTTTTTTCGTCATTTTGACGATCCCTCCTGTTGGCGATTTTCGGAGAAAAATCGTTATATGTTGTGACGATTTAGAGGAAATTGTTAACGTTGGCTTTTGTCAAAAAAGTCTGGCAGCACTGATCTTTGGTGTGGAAAGAAAGGAAAATTGAGTGCAGTGTTAAATCGAAATGGAAAAAATAGTTAGTTGTGATTTAAAAGTGATCGTGGCCGGTCGTGGCCGTGCGGCCATGCCCACGGGAAAGTTGGGGAAAAAAACTCTCATATTATATTGAAAAAAAATTACATACATTGTTAGTCTGTAAGCAGCTACAAATATAAAAAACTAAATGTTTTTGAAATATTATTATATAAAATAGCTACAACTTACTATACACTTTGAAATATTTAATAAATATATACATATATAAAAAGTATGAAATATAAAAAAATAAAATAATATGCTGTGTTTGCTTGAACTGTTGAAGGTTAAAAAAGGTTAAAGTAAAAGAGAAACAAAAGAGTAAAACCGTTACATTTATATTTCTGTACAATATTAAAGTAACCAAATTGTGAACAAATTATACAAACTTATAAAACATAAAAACCAAATTGATTTACTGTACAAAAAAACTAACAAAACATTAACAAAGAAAAATAAAAAGAAACCTAAACTACAAAAATCAACAACAACTGCAACTACTAAGATAACAACAACAGAAACAACGTCATCAATACAACCAACAACACCATCGGTGAACATAACGGCAACCACTGGAGTAATGCTACGTAAATATTAATGTACCATTAAAAATTATTAGTATAATCATTTCAGAAATTATTATTAATATTATAATTATCATTAAATATATCATAATTTTTTTTCTTACCTAATTATATTAACCTAACTAGTATATTATTCACACTTATACTTACCTTTATATTTATTTTTATTAAATATTTTTATACTCACCTTATTATTATTAAACATTAAAATATAACTACTTATATACTTACATTTAACTTACTTTATACATATTTTTTCTCCTTATGCTTACCTTACAATTATTCTACTTAGAATAAAATTATTATTATAGCAATTAATGAATTCAACCGTTGTATATGAAAACAGTTACTCAATTTATTGTTTCTTTTAAAATAAAACATTAAATTAAAATGAGCCACTAATCTTATTAATTGGGAGGATGTTAGGGATACCGGGTAAGTGGGGAAAATGGTCATAGTTAGGGACAGTTCAATAGTAGGGTACCCATGCTGTCAATGGCGCAAGGGTGGGTCAAATGTACCCCGGTATGACACAACATCTAATCATACCACACCGTTAGCTGCCAAGGCAGTTCATTCGGGAAAACATTTTTGAAAGAACAAATAAATTTTACTTTTTTTTATATTAATTTTTTTATCTAAACTCTTGGTTTTATTGTGGCATGGAGAGTTTAGGAATATGTCAATACGCCATGAGCACGGGTCAAGGAACTTACCAACCTGACAGAGCTAGCCAGGGTTTCGTTTTATTTTACCATGCCAGACTTGACATAAACTCATACCGCAATTTATTATATTAGAATTTGAATAATTTGTAGAAAAATCTACTCAAGCATTAGCGGGCGTATTACATATTGAAACTTGAAAGCCAAAAGTTGATCGTGTAACCCCAGTATAAGTTACTCAAAATATGTAACGTGCTATTAGAGTTGTAAAAGTATTGAGTATTCCGGTACTGAGTACTCAATACTGACTGTTTTTTTGAGTACTCAATACTAAAACGGTACTACTCAATACTATTAAAGATGCAATTTTCCGTAGAAATGTGCATTTTTCGTATAAAAATACAACTCTAAAAATAGTACTCTAAAAATACAGCTCTGAAAATACAACTCTTTGTGAAGCAAAGAAATTTGTAACGAATTTTTGGGAAAAATTATTTAATTCATTTATTTAAAATGTTTTAAATTAATTAAAATGTAAGTAACAATAGTTATTTAACACGTGTATGTGAATTGTTATAATTTTTCCTAATAAATACAAATTCATAACATTTTTATTTTTGAATTAAAAAAACCGTTAAAAGTATTGAGTAGTATCGAGTACTCAATTGAAAAGTATTGAGTAGTATTGAGTACTCAAAAAATACCGAAATTTCACAACTCTACGTGCTATTAAGGATTGATAAATTTGATTTTCAGAATAGTACCAACCAGTTTAAAAATAGTACCAAAACTTGCATTTTTTTTTATAAAATAACAAGCAAGAACTTTCATAATAATTTATTGTGGATTATATTTTATCCCTGAAAATCGGATTCAATTTCATTTTAAATCGAAAATAATTTGTAGTCGATTTAGCTCATTTGATTCATTCAATCAATAAATTAGTTTTTATTTACTTAATTTGTTTACTTTTCAAATATAATATTTTATGTGTTCGTTTTAAACAAAAGTTTTTGTATGAAAATTAAAAACAAAAATTTATTGTTTTTGCCAATTAATTTCTTTTTTAAATAAACTGGATTTCTATAGAACATTTGGAAATAACAAAAATGTGACAGTGTACCAATCAAACTTTGATTGTGCCAAACATTGTACAATTGTGCCACAAATTCCATCACTGATATGCAACTAAAAACAGCTGTTTTGCTCTCTCACGTAAAAACGGAGAAAAAATTCTGTTTTCCACAGAAATGAACGGCACGTTACTACTCGTTTACGTCTAGTACTCCGCACTATGTGTTTCTCATTAAGCAGGTTGAATCAGCTGATTCGTCACGTTACATTTACGTTCAAGTAATTTGGGCTTGACTCGGTCATATCGTTCAATAAAATTAATTGAACTAGTTCGTTCAAATCGTTCTTCTTTTGTTATCGTTCTTTTTTGTCATGGGCTGTGTCTGAACAGTGATTCGTGAACGGTGTCGTTCGTTGGGTTATTTATTGGCGCACTACATGTTAAATGCTTATATTAATTTTATTGTGCATAGCCTAATAGTGTCAGAAAATTACAATTTGATTAATAAAATTAGAAATTACTAAGAAAAACATTTAATTCTGTAAGAAAATTAATAAGAAAGGATACAAATTTTCTATGACTAAAAAAAAGAACGAAATGAACGATTGCACGAAATGAACGAAAAGAACGAATAATGGTGAACGATGTCATATCGTTCAATGAATTGAAGCGTTCAAATGAACTAGTTCTTTCATGAACGACACAACTCTAGCATTCACTATTCAATGTGCAAGATGAATGCAACCATGTTATGTAGCTATGGCTTGTACTGAATTGAATATTTTTGGGTAAAAACGGTATAATACAATTATATTTTTGGATGTTAGCTTGGTAACTCTACACAGTTTGACAGTTTCAATTTGTTGTTGTTGCTGAAAAAAGGAAGATATTTACCAGAATTTATAATAAATATAATTTTTGCAAATATTGTGAGCTTTAAAAATGTCTAGCAGCGAAAACGAAAATACGGAGAAATATGATACAAAATCATTTAAAACAAATCAATATACTATTAAGAAAATGAAGGACATCAAAGAAATGCAGTCTCAATTTGTACATGAATACATTGCAAATCTTCATGCCGTGATAAAAAAACACGAGAAAAAATTAAAAAAATATAAAGAAAAAGTGCAAAAATTGGTAAAGCAATACGATTATGAACTTTTGAAGTAAAATGTAGTTTTTAATCAAGAACTTGGCGTGGCCGACATACCGAGTTATATGGTGGAATTTTTTTGTCTTCCACGACCCATTCAAGTAGGCTTGTCTGAAAAAGAAGATACAGAAAACCTGTCTGCGTGACAGGACTTTGGCCGAGCTTAGGGGTTTTATACTCTGGTCAGAAACTGGCTTCGCCGAGTAAAACTTCCTTGCGTAGCAAAGACCAATTACCAAGGACTGTTGTTTGTGACGTTAGAACAATAACATTTCAAAAGCAAGAATAATGGCCATGGTCGTCTTAATGGTCAGTACAAAACTTGATTCACTTAAGCTTATTGTATGCCTTTGAAATGGAATACACCAACAAAATTAAAAAACGTCAAACTTTGACCCTAAAAGAAAACTTAAAGTCTTCACTGTCCATTTTAGTAAAACTTACCGATATATAGGTTGCCTTTTGATTGGACTTTTTACAAAAAAAAGTCACGAAAAAAATGAAAATCTTCAACTGCTCCACAATGGGTTAATATATTGGGTCATAACGGACCTCAATAAAAAGATACAATATTTCAGAGACATTTCTTTTGGTGTTAATTCTTTGCTAATCGGATAAGTACGAACTTACTCGAACTTAGTTGATTTTTAATTTTCAACTTTAAAGCCCCACCTATTCGAAAGGGGAGTGTCCGACAAAAAAATTATATTTTTTAAATCAGCTCAAAAAGTACTACATTGGAAAAAAAGAAAAATAAACTCGGGGCTATGCCCGTAAACTGCACTTGATCCAAAATTCTTACACATTTTTCAAACAAAAAGTTCAAAGTTCTTTATTTATACATATATAATTATTAAACCATGCTTGTGTAGCTGACATTCTGTCGGGCTTACGGGTTTTCACCTCTGGAGTATGTCCAACGCCGGCTTCCAAAGTGCCTGAACATATAAAATGAAGCAGAGCTTCGAAGGAATTATTTCCCTAATACCATTTTTTTAACTTAATTTATATTTTGGGAATGAATTATCTGTCCAGACTTTAGAAATTGAATGAATTCCCTTTTTCTCATTCGATTTATCTTGAAGGAATTAATTACTTTTTTTCTAATTCCTTCATAAAATTTTATGCATTCATTCAGTTATAGTTAATTAAACTTTTGATCAAGGAATTGATTCAATTGTACACTTAATTCTTTGGAGGAATAAACTTCTTAGTTTAATTCCCTGGGCAATTAACTTTTTCGTTTAATTCCCTAAGGATTTTCCTTTAATTCCGTAATGGAAATAATTTTTCGTTTAATTTCTTGAAGGAATTAAATTTTTCTTTTAATTCACTGAATGCAATTTTTTTTACTTAATGTAAAGAAGAACATAACTTATTACCTAAGAATATAAAAATATGACGATTATGGCAAAATCGAAAAAATAAACTTCGTAAACAAATATGGCTACTATATTTTCCTAATGAACAGCTAATAAACACATTTAAGAAAATAAATTTTTTAAAATATTTTTTAAAGATGTGTAGGTACACTGAAGTGTACAAAAGTAGTCAAAAAGTTAAATAGAGTCAGAGACATATGTGTTAGATAAAATAAAAATTTTATAAGTAATATTTTGTTTTTATTTTATAGTCCTTCCGTGAAAAATTAAATGCTTCTGGACATTAAATGAAAAACTTAAATACAGGGAATTGAATACAAATAAATATAAAAGTTAATTCCTTGAGGGAATTAAACAAAAAAATTAATTCCTTCAGGGAATTAAAAGAAAAAGTAAATTCCTTCAGGGAATTAAACGAAAAAGTTAATTCCTTAGGGAATTAAACGAAAAAATTATCTCCTTCAGGAAATTAAACTAAGAAGTGAATTCATCAGGGAATTTCCAGGTAATTTATTCAACTGGGAATAACCAAAAATTTAATTAACTCGATTTGATTGATTTGATTAGTAAAGGGATTCTTTAATTTAATGCTTAATCTTTTGGTCGGGGGATTCATTCGCAGAGATTAATGTTCTTCGGATATGTTGTAGAGGAGAAAAATTTAAAAGACACGTTTTTTTAGCTGCCCAACCTCATATTTAACCCATATTATCCTAGCTTCGTCATATGACGACATCAAAAGGCGTCTTTTTAAATCAGCATAATAACTTTGCGTTTAACATGGAAAGTATCTATTAAGTGTTTTGCAACAGAAAATGTCAAATATTCATTCTGCGTTTATTTCATCCAGTTTCGTTGTTGTTTCACAGTGAAGGGCCAAAAATTACGCAAATTCCAAAATTTAAAAAATTGTGATTTCTTCCAATAAACAAGGAAAAGACCTAAATTTGTTACATTTATATATATTTACCCGTAAATTCATAAACGCTTTGTAAAATTATAGGAGGTTTATTGAACAAATTTTGTATGAAAATGACGTTTTGTAAACCTGCTATAACTTTACAAAGCATTTATGAATTGAGGGGTTATTGTTTAGTTTTTCTAAAAGACAACAAAATTTGCTTAATATTGGGAAAACTACAATAGAGTCATAGCGATTTGGAAAAATTTTATAATTAAATGAATTTGGGTGTCGTCATATGAAGACGCTAGGAGAATATGTGTAAAATTTTATTTTGTATTTATTTTTAATATAGCAACTTTGGAGTATCCTTGAAAGGATTTGGAGTTTCGAATCGCACCTCCGAATCGGATCTACCAAGATCAGCGCAAAAATAGCCCATAACCTCCTGTAGTAGACACTACGTTATGGCCGAATAGATCACTTCCTAGAAGGAACCCAAAATGATAAGCAAAAACAATCTGCAGGGCCGGATATCATATCGACTGTTCGAACAGCAAAAACATCTGCTATTTTTGGCAGGATAGAATGTTATTTGCATTCAACTAAAATTTATTTTAATATAACTAAAATTATTGTAGATTTAGCAGTTCTTTTTTCATCATCCCAATCGTACATTTTTCTTAAATGGAACACATTAATTACACAGAAAAAAGTAATTAGGTTTTTTGTAGCAACATTCATCAGTCACCCTGTATTTAAAAAAATATTCCAAACGATTACAAATGATTTTCGTATCTTTTTTATTCGAATACATGTGAAAATATATTATTTTTTATATAAAGGAGAACAAAACTGCAGTTTCGTTTGTTAAAATAATACTTTAAAAACAAAACGCAGTCGAAATATAGAATTTTCGAACGATTAAATTAAAAATAAAAAATGTTTAAAAACCCGGTTAACCAACGAATAATAACCGGTTTTCGG
Source organism: Leucophora obtusa (assembly GCA_949987735.1). NCBI lineage: Eukaryota > Metazoa > Arthropoda > Insecta > Diptera > Anthomyiidae > Leucophora > Leucophora obtusa. The sequence continues at coordinate 104,930,027 of OX465299.1, read as the reverse complement.
TTTATTCAAATTTAGAAAATATTCGAAACCTTCTGAATTTGCAGTTTAGGGTGGTACGGATAATTTTGTAAAGCAAGGTAAGTATCGAGTATGCTACAGGCTTAATAGTGGTACCTTAAACGTTAAAAATTTCTCCACAAAACGTAAAACGAAAAAAAAAAATCGTTTTCATTCCACTTTCAAAAACCAAAGTGGAATTGATATTTAGAGCAACTTAGACTCATAAAAGCTTTTCAATAGTGCTTGGTATGCATTCCCTAGTATCGTTAACTATTTCACTTAAAAACTTTACATTTAAAACGCTTTTTGTTGGTAAATTCAATAATTTTCTTATTAGCAAAATGTAACCTTCTTTTTTAATTTTTAACTCCACAATTTTCTTGAGCGTAAGGTTTGTTTTTTATATATGAAATGTTCTTTTATTTTCGATATTTCGCTACTCCATTGTGTAGCATCTTCAGGAAATAACAATTGAATTAACAAATTATAAACAATTTGAAAAAGTTTGAAGTAAGAAGTATTTGTCAAATATAAATTCCTTGTATGTATATATTTATACCAGCAAACAAAGTTTTTGGTATAAAAGTATAACAAACAAAAATGATAACAATTAACAATATAAAAATGTATTAATATAATATGTATTATAAATTAATGTAATGTGTGCTATTTCTTTTGTATTAAATATCTATAATTCTGAGCTTAGTTTTCAATATCTGCCTTAAAGTTAATTCTATTTGTTGTTGGTGTATTAATTATCTGTAACATTTCTAATATATAACGACGTTTATAATTATGTTCTGTATTTAAAACTGATACATTTTCAAAGTCAGGATAGTGGTTTAAACTTGAACAATGAGAAGATAATGCTGTCTTTTGTGAATTAATATGCCTATATTTCTGATCTGATCTATGTCCAGCTATTCTAGTTCTCAATTTATTCTTTGTTGTACCTATATATACCTTATCACAATTCTCTCCGCCATTTCCACTACATGGTATTTTATATACTATATTTGACATGTCCAAATTTTGTATCTTATCCTTTGTCTTACTGTATTTTATGATTTAAAAGCTATTTTATATCTATTACTTAGTATCGATTATCTTTGATTTCTCTAAACGTTCTGATATTTCCGGTATATAGACCATAGATTTGTAAAATTTTCGTTCAGTTAAGTTCCCTGTGTTATTATTCTTTCTAAATTTATATCGATTTATCAATGAACAAATTAATCCTATCGGAAAATCATTATCAATTAATAAATTCTTAATTATTTCCTCATTCTTTCTATGAAATTCTCTGTCACTAATAGTCAATACTTTTTCTATCAAATTCTTCGCAGTGTTAATAATGATTTTCCTGTTATGTTCCGACTAAAAATTAATAATTCTACCTGAAGTTATTGGTTTCTGATACCAATCCATTATTAAATTATTACCTCTTCTTATTGCTAAAGTATCTAAATAAGAAAGTTTAGAATCACATTCCCTTTCCATGGTAAACTTAATATCAGGACTAAATTCATTTAATGCTATTAACATATTATCAATTGCACTTTCAGAAATGATACAAAATAGATCATCCACATATTTAGTCATTACCTTTGGCCTTACATCAAGTTTTCCAATACAAGTGTCCAATAATTCTTCCATAACTATATCAGCCACAATTGGAGAAGCAGGAGATCCCATTGGGAGTCCCTTATGTTGCAAATATATCTTCTCACTGTATTGAAGTATCTATTATCCTCTATACAAAACTTTAAAATGCGCAAAAACAAGTCTTTTCAATATCTGTATATTCCTCAATAACATTCCATTTTCCTTTTATAATATTCATTGCCAAATCAACAGGAATACTTAGGAATAAAGAATCTACATCAAAAGAAACTAATTTTTCATAAAAATATCGCCGAGCACACACGGTCAATATAATTTATTTAAATTTTATTGATTTTTAAATTGATCAATATTTTTCATCCTATGAAAAATTGCAAAATTTTGCAGATTTTAAAATAAAGCTACGTTTAAAGTGATTACGTTTTTGTTTTGCAATAATTTATATGCTTTTTTAATTTTATTTATTTTTCAACAACAAAAAACAAATTTAAACAAGCGGGCTAAAGCCCGCTCGATGGTTTGTATAAGTCCCCAGGTGACTGGGAACTTATACAAACCAAAGATTAAATTCGGCTGCGCCGAGTCTTTAGATACCCTCCATCCTGGTGTTTTTCTTCGGGGATTCTACTAAGTACAAACAAGTATGAATTATTACCCATTTTGTATTCGGTCAATCCACTGTGCAACAAATGTGTATGATTTTTTCCACCACTACAAGTATATATTTCAGTTTAATCTTGTTTAATCTCACTGCTGCCACAAGCAAGATTCAAAATTCCCAAAAGTGTAGACAAAATTACCCAAAAAATATGAAATTATAAATGACTTCAATTAACATATTATTACAATTTGAACTCCGAAAAAAGGTAATAACCTCATCAGTAAACTTAAAAAAAAGTGATTTGGCCATTTCAATTGTGCCATCGTTCTGGGCGTTATATTATTACAAAGAAAAGTTCCTTAAATATGCAGCATTTATGATGAACTTTTGAGTCTTATATGAATCTTCATAAAATTTAGAGAAAAAAATCATTTTAGAACAAACCACTTAAAAAGCTTGTAAATAAGAGTCAGTTATGATCACATGTGAACGATTTAAAAATAATCTTATTTTAGATTCTTTCAAAAATCAAGTTTTATTTGCGTTTTTAAATACACATAAAAAAATCTTTGGCAAGCAATTGGGAGCACTTCAACTAAAATAATGTTTTTGTGGCATACACAATATAATAAATTATTCGATAAAACTTTATTAGTTGAAATTTGCTTAATTACTTGGTAACGATTTTTTTGTGTACGTTAATAGCTTATTTGTATAACGAAAGAATTTCAAAGCATGTATAGATTAATACACTTTCCTGATGTATCGGTTTAATTCGTGGATGATCAGTCGCTGTGAATCAATTCATTAACTCGTATGAATAAAAAATAGATATTGGAATTTTTATGCAAACTTCACAATTAGATGTTAAGTCATTCATAAGCCAAAAGTAATTACATACATTGAGGCAGGGTTGGTAGGCTCTATCGCTAAAATACTGTTAAAGATTCAAATATCGATACATTTAAAATACCAGTACCGAAATTAATCAAATACCATTATCCCATTATCCTTACAACAACATTATTTTTTAGTCTAAACTTTTTATAATTCCACGTCTTAATTGTGAATTTTACATACTTAGTTAGTAAATTTATTTTACTTTACTTTGTTTTTTCATAAAAAAAATTTGCGGAATGCACCGAAATAACTGAATACCGCTTATCTTAAAATACCATTATCGAAATAATTGCAATACAGTTAACCTTAAAATACCGTTATCGAAATGCAATTATCCTTAAAATACTGTAACCGAAATAATCTATGATAGCGTTACTTACCCTCACTGATAATCGCACCTTTTCTGCTACCAACAATGCTTTGAAGTAATTGCTAAGTTGTATTCATACACCCACTATCTATTGGCTAGTTTATGAATTAAATTTTTTTTTATGTATAATATATTTTTTTATTTACAAATTTGATAACTTTCTCAATTAATTCATTTGAATTGAAATTTAAGTGAAAAACTAAACAATTTAATAATTGCTGTCATCCATGCCCTACCCATAAAGTGGCAACACTGCTTATGTTATTCATATAGATGTGTGCAGGCCTTTAAAAATATAATTCCTTAATTCGTATTTTAAATCTCAATTTTGCAATAAGTTGATCTCAGTGAATTTTTTTTTATACTCCGATGTAGTACTTTTCAAGCTGTTAAAAAAAAATCCGCGGAAAGACCTCTGTAGGGAGTTTATTTCTGTGAAAAGTTTGGAAATGGACTTAGCTACATATATCTAAGTCATTTATAGTCGGATTGGAACAATATATATATTAGGCCGGGTCGATTTGTGGGGAGGCAAAATAAGAAACTTTGCCGAAGGAACCATACCTCTAAAACGAATTCTACTACCCCCCAACTGTTGACTTTTGTCCCGTAGGGTCAAGTTTTGAAAAATCACACTTTGACCCATTTAGAGTGCCCCAATCGAGTCCAAATGTATGACCGACCCCCACTAACTTTGCAGGGCCGATCCACCCATGCCAGTGGGGAACCCCCCTGGAACTCCCCTGGGGGGTTCCCCATACAAACATTTTAAAAAAATCACCATTTTTGGCACTTTATTTTATTATTTTTTATTTATTTTATTTATTTTTATTATTTTTTTTATTTTTTCTCCTTAGAAATTTATTTAGTCAGAACATATGTAAATGAAAAAATTAATTTAACTTAGTAATAGAAGAGAAAAAATAAAAAATTACTGTTTGAAGTCTTTTTTGCTTTCAAGTCTGGGCAATTTCGCACGGCTCTCTAATGTCGTCGCCATAACAGCCTCTACATTTTCCGGTATAACTCGTTTGGAAACGCTAGCTAGCAATTGAACGTGTCGTTCTGTTTCTTGTATGTGTGATGGAATTTTTGGATCATTAAACGGTGGATCATCTTGATTTAAATATTCTTTCAAAGTATCGTATGGAATGCTTCGCGTGAATGGTGGTTCAAATACGTCATTTATGTCATTCATATTGATCATTTCCGTGTAACCGGTGGCGGTGCGTATGTTGAATCATCGGGATCTTGGTATGTTGGCATTGATGACATAGACGTTGCTCCTTGCTCTTCAATTTCCATCGCAAATCCATCCATTGTTAGACTTCTCTGATTATGTTGATCGTGCATAAACTCTTTGAGGCGTTCGGGAACCAAACCGCATGCACATGGAGCTGCCTTCAAATCGCATTTACATGTTCCAATGAAAAAAATTGTTTCCAGAGATTTTACATACTCTGTAAATTGTTGGGGTTTGTTTCTTCTCTTGATTTGCTCTTGATATTTGTCAAGCAATCTATTCAATTTATTACATACACTTTTTTTCAGCATTATTTCCATACCAAGTTTTTCCCAAATTCCAATCAACTTATCTTGTACTTGAATAGTGAATGCTTTATAGGACAACTTTTTTTGTTCGCTCAAGTAAAAATAATATCTCAAGATATCCAGATGGGTTGGTAAATTAAGATCAGTCAAATCAGTAGACACACCAAAAACAGTAACATCATGCCTGGGTATATGACTCATTGGGTTTTCGATAGTTGTTGATGTTGTTATTGCTTCATCTTGCGGTGTAGAGGATGGTGGATTCATTGTAAACTTCTTGATTTGGAATGATTTTTTTTTAAATATTTTTTTATCTCAAATTAGCACTTCACACTTCGAGTTCTTCACAACGACTTAATGCATTCACAAAAACTGTTGCGTTATATATGGTCTAGGAGACGAGGTAATAAGAATGAAATGGTAATTTCAATTCTACCTGTAACCGATTTTGTTGTCAAAACTGCCCATAAAGTACTTACATGTAAATTAAACGTTAATCTGACTACAAATTCTGTTAAGCAAGTGCGCCTTTTATTACTTCTGGAAAATCCTTTATGATAATTTTATGCTCAATTCTACCTGTAACCGATTTTGTTGTCAAAACTGCCCATAAAGTACTTACATGTAAATTAAACGTTAATCTGACCACAAATTCTGTTAAGCAAGTGCGCCTTTTATTACTTCTGGAAAATCCTTTATGATAATTTTATGCTCAATTCTACCTGTAACCGATTTAGCTTAAGTAAGTTTACGACATGCAGCTGTGTCTTGTGGTGGCTTAAAAAACCCACACAACCTATTTTACGACCTGCAACAGAACGACACGTTCAATTGCTAGCTAGCGTTTCCAAACGAGTTATACCGGAAAATGTAGAGGCTGTTATGGTGACGACATTAGAGAGCCGTGCGAAATTGCCCAGACTTGAAAGCAAAAAAGACTTCAAACAGTAATTTTTTTTATTTTCTTTTCTATTACTAAGTTAAATTAATTTTTTCATTTACATATGTTCTGACTAAATAAATTTCTAAAGAGAAAAAATAAATAAAATAATAAAAATAAATAAAATAAATAAAAAATAATAAAATAAAGTGCCAAAAATGGTGATTTTTTAAAATGTTTGTATGGGGAACCCCCCAGGGGAGTTCCAGGGGGTGTGCCACTGGCATGGGTGGATCGGCCCTCCAAAGTTAGTGGGGGTCGGTCATACATTTGGACTCGATTGGGGCACTCTAAATGGGTCAAAGTGGGATTTTTCAAAACTTGACCCTACGGGACAAAAGTCAACAGTTGGGGGGTAGTAGAATTCGTTTTAGAGGTATGGTTCCTTCGGCAAAGTTTCTTATTTTGATCCCTAGAATACGATTTTCACTGAGCCATGGGCGATTATTAAATCGACCCGCCCTAATATATATACCATTGGAAAGATAGTAAAAATATCTTATGGACGACATTTTTTTTTTGTTTGCTTACCCATTACCGGCGAATGAGATTTATTTTTATGATTTTTTAAAATAAACCGTTTTTATAAAAACCACCGTATACTACCACATAATTTTTTACTTATTAATATATTCTCAAGATTAAAAACTTTTAAGATGTAGTTCAAATTTTATCACTTCAAACACCGAAGATATTAGAAGTCAAGCCTAATTTTTTTGCAGATGGTACAAAAGATACAACTTTGACTCTAACCAACAATTATACTGAATTAACTCATCGGGAATCGAACATATTTTGGGAGTAAACACATTTTAAACCTATTGTCGGTATTGAGATTTTTCATTTGTCAAAAGTTAGCCATACTTTGAAAGAAAAAAAATCTCACCATTTTGACCTCTAATATCTTCGGTGTTTGAAGTGATAAAAACTTGATCTATACATCAAATAAAAGCTTTTCGTCTTGATAACATTCTAATAAGCACAATTTTTGTTCTTATATAGGATTTTTATGGAATAAAAATATTAAAAAAACAAAAAAATTTAAACTTCTACGCCGAATCATAATGGGTCAACAAAAAAATGCTATCCTAAAGATATTTTTATTACCTTTCCAATGGTGTACATATTGGTCCAACCCTATCATAAATGAAGAAAATATAGTTAAGTTCATTTTTAAACTTTAAACCGAAGTAACTCCCCATACAGGCTTTTCGCTGAAAAAAAAAATTTCTTCGGACCCCCAAAAGAGAGTTATATCAGTAGTAAAACTTTAGAATCAATCGGTGAGGTGCCTCTAAAGCCAACATACGTCCAAGTTATTCAATATAATCGAAATTGAATCAACACAAATAGGAACAAATCTTATCTTACTTTATTCAATGTCCAATCATTGATTTAAAGGCATTATGAATTATTCAGTAATTTATAAAATGATCCAATTTTATGCATATAAATTTAAAAAAAGAATTAACTCTTTCAAGGTCTGGGTGTGTATGTTTGTATTTTTTCTTATTCAGTATCAACAACAACACACAGTTAATATATTTTTCATGTTAATTGGAAAATTCTAGAGGTGCTTCTAACATTTTCTTTCATAACTTTTAAACGTCTGGACCAAATATGCCCATTTCCAATAGCAAACTGCTTAAGAAATTGGACCAAAATTTTGACTAAAAATTAACATCCTAGCACAACTATTTTGAGCGTGATCGTGATTTCAACAGACAGACAGACGGACACGGCTATATCGGTTACAAACGGAATGACAAAATGATATATACCCTCCTGCACAGTGGGATGGAGGGTATAAATAAACTAAGATTTCAATTTTGGCGACACACTTTTCAATAATAGCTGTGTTCGGGTACTCAACATTGGGATCCCAATTTTACCAAAAAAAAAAAAAGCGTTTTCTTACTATACAATTGGTTAAATGAGACCTGTCATGAGAGAGTAATATTCTTGTTCTTCTTGCACGAGAAAGCCCAGACTTTTTTTTTTTCGTGTAAATTTGGGTAAATTGTTTTAATCAGCTGTTATATCATCAGTTGGGTACAACTAGTTCAATTGAACTCTTCACTGATTTGAACCAAAGACCTAGTTCACAACTAATAGCTCTTTTAGTTCAATCGATCATTTCATTCATTCAGAAAATATGTTTATCATTTACAAAAATTAGTATAATAGTTGCAAAAGCCTATCGGTGATTTTACAACTCCATAAAATTACCGACAATTTTGTGAAGACGCTTGTTTAAATGTGTTAAAGAGTTAAATATGTAAATAAAGCGAAGCTTTTGTTTAATATTAAAATCTTTTCCAAATTTAATAAACTATGTATTCCTTTTTGTAAATAGAAATGCCTAAAAAGGAAATTTTTATTAAATTTTTGATTTAAAAAGGGGTTTAACTAGAAAAGCTATCTAGATTTTTACAACAAATTGAACAAGAACTAGAAAGAGCGCTCACCAAAACGAACTATAATGCACAAATCTATTGACATTTGTTTTTCTGGCTTCAAATGTGGTTTTTCGCGTTCGTTTAATTTTGTGCATTTTTGTTATTTCAGGAGAGTATTTCTTGATAACTCTCATTTTACCGAACTTTACCCAAAAAGTAAAGAAACAGTGCTAATAAGTCTGTTCGGGTACTCAACATTGGGATTCCGCGGGATCCCAATTTTACCAAAAAGCGTTTTCTTACTGCACAATTGGGTAAATGAGAGCTGTCATGAGAGAGTAATATTCTTGTTCTTCTTGCACGAAAAAGCCCAGACTTTTTTTTTGTGTAAATTTGGGTAAATTGTTTTTATCAGCTGTTATATCATCAGTTGGGTTCAACTAGTCCAATTGAACTATGCACTAATATGAACCAAAGAACTAGTTCACAACTAATAGATCTTTTAGTTCAATCGCTCATTTAATTCATTCAAAAAATATGTTTATCATTTACAAAAATTATTATAGAAGTTGCAAAAGTTTATCGGTTATGTTACAACTCCATAAAATTACCGACAATTTTTTGAAGACGCGAGTTTAAATGTGTTAAAGAGATAAATATGTAAATAAATCGAAGCTTTTGTTTAATATTAAAATCTTTACCAAATTTAATAAAGTACGTATTCCTTTTTGTATATAAAAATGCCTGAGAAGAAAATTTTTATTAAAATATTTGATTTAAAAAGGGGTTTAACTAGAAAATCTATCTAGATTTTTACAACAAATTGAACAAGAACTAGAAAGAGCGCTCACCAAAACGAACTATAATGCACAAATCTATTGACGTTTGTTTTTCGGGCTTCAAATATGGTTTTTCGCGTTCGTTTACTTTTGGTCATTTTTGTCACTTCGTGAGAGTATTTCTTGTTAACTCTCATTTTACCGAACTTTACCCAAAAAGTAAAGAACCACACCTAATATGAAATTGAAAAACAAAAATTCAAAACATTTTGAATTTTTCAATTTAATTGATAAACATTCAATATATGTAGGTTAATTAATTTGTAAACAATCAAAAATTGATCCATAATATTGAACGTGTATTCCCTACTTAATGCTAATTTTCCAAGGTTGGTTACCGAAACGAATAACGGTAAGGGTAACGGTAACGGTATTAAATTTCATTTGTTTCGGTAACGGTAAAGGTAACGGTATTTAATACTGTTTCGGTAACGGTATACCGTTATCGAAACAGCAATACCGGTACGTACCGGTATTATAAATTATGTTAAAAATATATAAAAATAAGTAAAAACTTAACATATATTTAATTTTACGTGTTAAAAATACATATTATAAGCTTTATCTTCAATGCTGGTAGTTTTAATAACTAAAATTATTATCCATAAATTTTTTTGTACAAAAAAAAACTGAAAATTATTACAAAAAAGTCTAAAAAATTTGCATTTTATATGAATTAATAAATACCGGTAAAATACCGGTAACTACCATTAAAAATAACGGTATCGGTAACGATAACGGTATTTGGAAAAACTTTTAGAGGTATTGGTAACGTTAACGGTATTCAATTTGAAACGGTATTTTAGCGATAACGGTATTATAACGATAACGGTAACCAACCTTGTAATTTTCTATACGTTTAGTTGAAAAATGTAATTTTTAATAAATATTCCCGTTATTCTTAACAATTTTTGGATTTGGTTTTTCTAACAATTGTACACATATTCTCCTAGCGTCGTCATATGACGACAGGCAATAATAACAGATCTAATAATAATTTCAACTTCAGTTTCGTGTTCCTAGGGCCCTCAGTAGCAGTTCATGTAAGTTTCAAACACGTGGCACATTTATTTCTTAATTCAGGAGAATATGTGGTAATCAATTAAATATGACTTTATATAACTTTTATATAGCGATCTCTTTAAAAAAAACTTGAATTCCGTATTATTTATTTTATTTTAAATAACACTAAAATATAATAAAATGGCTAACCAAAATCCTGCGCAACAAAAACGAAGGAAACCTTTTTCTGGGATGATTTAAAATTATAATTACAATCGGGCTATACTTTAGCTTTATTTCGATTTAGTTGTGCGGAATGAAATTTATTTTAATTTTTTAGAATTATTACATTTTTTTAGAATTATTAAATTTTTTTATTTGGTTTTAAAGCATGTGATAAATATCACTTCTTAAATATATATTTGAATGCATCCACAATAAGTTACTTTTTCCTCTCTCCTTAAACACAGGAAAAATGAATTTATTTTCAATATAAAAAACAATTTTTTAATCGGTTTTAAAGTATGTCATTCTTCTTCTTCACTTCTTAAATATATATTTCAATGCATTCACAAGAAGTTACTTTTCATCTCTCCTTAAACAGTAAAAAAATGGATTATTTTCCTATAAAAACCTCATTTTTATGACGTGCAAAGCAGACTTAAAGCAGCATAAACACCTTCTCTCTTATGACAAGCCAATGTTAAAAAAAATGCGTTTTTCACCTCAATTTGAACGCATTCGTGCCGAACAGTATATGTAGGTGCTTTTACGGAACTTGGTCAGGTATTTTTTGCTGGGTATTAATCCTCATCGTATTTAAGTGAGTTTTTGTATCGGCTTTTTTCAATATTCGGCCTACTTCGACAAATTTTCGCAAAGGTCTATATTTTTAAAGACTCGGGAACCTCCGACTACTTAATTTAAACAATATGGGTATCCGACTTTTTCTTTTTGAATGTACATTCCCGCTGTGTAAAAATAAATTTAAATTTCATAAATTTTAGATAAATCGCCATGAAAATTAAGTTTTTCCAAAATATTTTTTTTTGATTCTTTCACAACATGCCATGTGTGTCTGCATCAGCTAATGTAGTTTTTAATAAGCGTTCCAGCGATTCCTATAGTTACTTTGGAACAAATTTAAAATAAACAGAAAAAGAGAAAAATTTTGCATTTTTTTCCCATTTTTTTACCCTTAATTATGAGATTGGCAGCTAAAAGAAATACGTGTCATTTAAATTTTTCTCTACAATATATCCGAAGCTCATTAAGATCAGAGGGTCCGCGTGGGAATCTTTCCTTGTTAGCGAAGCCGGCGTTGGACATACCCCAGAGGTGAAAACCCTTAAGCCCGACAGAAGGCCGACTACACAAGCATGTTTGAATTATAAAAGATTAGCTACATGAAAGTTTTCTCACGCCAAAATCTTAAGCGGCCATGACAAAAAATAATTGCACCATCTTACTCAGCGTGGGCAATTTAGTCGATGAACAAGGTTTTATAAATTTACAGTGGTGGAAAACATAATAGAAACAATTAAAGTTTTTTCTTATTTTGTTCTCGTTGCCTTTATTTTTAAAGATCAAAATAGTGGCTAAATTCGTCCCGAAAGCCGAAGAGACGGCCCAGAAAATTGTGTACGATATCGACCTTTTATAAAATTATATAGTAAAATTTAGCGAGTAATGATCGGATCTATAAAAACTGCATTATATTGGAAATCTTATAAAATTTCCTTAAATCCTGCATTATTTTTATCCAAAAATGGTCTTCAGACTTAGCATGACAGTGCCTTAGACATGAAAAATTTTTTCTTTGTTTTTAGCGATTTTAAAATAAAGTTAACAACATTGAAATTTTAATACACAATGTTTTATACATAAAGCACCGTAAGTTGTTTTTCACGTGGAAAAATTTCACTCGAACTTTAAAGGCTTCAAATTGCAATTTAATTTAGAAAAATTAACAATTTTTTAATTTTATAACAAAGACACAATCACAATAAACACAAAATGTAATTTTTTCCCAAGAAAAATAATAGTCTTTTACATTAAATTTGCCTGAAATCAAACTACACAATTTTCACGTGGAACTCATTATCGTGAAAAATTATTTTTTTTTTATATGGAGTATAACAGTTTTTTTTCACGTGAAACTAAAATAACTTACGGTGCTTAACATAGAAAACGAATAATTTGTTATATCGTGTTAGTATAGCATAATTCAATTTCAAATTTCAGCGTTGCTAACTTTTTTTAAAACCTCTGAAAACAAATAAAAATTTTTTCATGTTTAAAGCAATGTCATAATAAATCTGTCTACCATTATGCAAGATTTAAGGAAATTTTATAGGATTTCCAACAAAATACAGCTGGTATAGATCCGATCAGTACTCGCTAAATTTTATTATGTAATTTGATATCGCTAATTTTTTATTAAAAGCCACGACCGCTTAAAAGAAGTGAAAAAATAAAAAAACAGACTTTCGGGGCGAATTTAGCCACTATTTCGATCTTTAAAAATTAAAGGCAACAAGAGTAAAGTTAGAAAAAACTTTAACTGTTTATATTATATTTTCCATATATTTTGCTTGAAAAAATGTTGTATTAACTTGAAATATAATTTATAGATAACTTGTTAAATGAAATTTAAATATTTTTTTCCTTTGATGACAGATTAAACAAATTCAGGAATTAAAAGAGACACCAAAAGGGCCGCCTTTAAAAGTTGACGGGGAAACATCCGACAAACCAAGTGATTTGGATGAAAAGGAAGAAGTAAACTCGAATGTTTCCCGAGATAAATTGGAAAGTGAGTACAAAATATATTTCATAACACTGAACAACGCCAAAATCATCCCCGTTAAAATAGTATTAAATCATTTTAAATTTGTGGCTCTTTAATCGATGACCATAGAATCTCAAGAGATTGTAGGATACTCGACCTTTAATAACAAACTTCTTTCTCAGTCTAGCGCAGATTTAAAGAAATTTAACTGTTATCGACAGTCTAATTTCAGTTATATATTAAAAAATATCTATTTTTTTCCACTTATAAAATTAATTAAAATTATTTCACAACAAAATTAAACTATAAAACAGCAAGTGCGTTCATTTATATACATCTGAAATGTGAATGTGCTGGAGCCATTAGCATATTTACATGTGCATTTCATATGAAAAAGTGTAATTTTTCATAAAAAGGTGCAATGTTTAAAAAAGTAAAATTTTAATGAAGGGTATGTATAGTTGATCGTTTATTTGGTAAATGAATGTTTTTAGTTCGACTTTAGATCATAAATTAATATCACTTTCTGTTTTAAATTATTTTTCAAATTAAAGAAAGGTGATACAATTTTCACAAGTAAATTACAAAAAATAACAAATTTTTGAAAGAATTCGATAAGGCCAGCAAGACAGAAAACGTATTTCCGGCTTTCGCAACAAAGCCATCATCAGTGTCATTTGCCTTGACGGGTTAAACTTTGATAACCGTCTACTTATGTGAAAGTTGAAAGCAAATCGAATATGTTAACAACTCAATTTAGACTAACATCAACGAAATCTAACAATGCTATTTTTATCCTTTGTTATTATTACTCTTTTTTGCTTTGAACCTTAATTCTTAAAGTATCTCAGCTGGTTCTATTCAACTCTGTGTATGATAAACAAAAATTTTTGAATTACAACGAACCGTTAAATTTAAATTTAAATGTATGTTATTTAAATTTTATTTTTTCACAGTGTCATGTGTTTTAAGATGAATGAGGGGTATGTGTAGTTGATCTTTTATTTGGTAAATGAATGTTTCTTAGTTCGATTTTAGATCATAAATTAATATCACTCTCCGTTTTAAATTATTTTTCAAATTAAAGAAAGATGATACAATTTTCACAATTAAATTACTACGAATAAACGTTTTTTGAAATAATTAAAAAAGGCCAGCAAGACAGAATACGTATTTTCGGCTTTCGATATTAATTATGATCTAAAATCGAACTGAAAAAACATTCAAAAGATATATTTTCAAAAAAGTACTAATTAAAAAAAGCAATAAAAACAGACAATTTTTCAAAAAATAAATTGAAATTAAAAAAGTACAACATTTAAAAAAAGTACTATTTAAAAAAAAAATTAGAAGGCAAGCATTAAAGATGTTCGTTAGATAGTTGATACCTTTATTAGGTAAATTTTTTAGACATTTATTATTAATACCGTCTAAACCTGGAGTTTTTTTGTTTTTCAATTTTTTTATAATTACACCAACTTTTTCAGTAGTAGTGAAGTAACAGTTTTGTGGGATTGGGTTAATATTACGAATAAGGTTTGCAACACCATTAACCTCAGTAATCGTAGTAGTATCACTTAAATTTGATGAAATACAGTGGTTCAAATTAAAGTTGTGAGCCAAGATTTCAGCCTTTTTTTGCCGGGTGAAACATACTACATTGTTGTGTTTTAAAATTGGAATATTGCTAGATTTTGTAACGAACCTTCCATCTGGGGTCTACCTTTTCCAGGGCAGGGCTACCTATAAAGCCGGCCGTGCTTAGGGCTGGGGTGTGTTCTTGCCCCATCTGAGGTAGATTTAGGCTCATTAACAAAAATATTAAAATTAGGTAGCTAAACAAAAAGATAATAATAAAAATGAAGAAAAGGATAGTTAAGGGATGTTGATGATTGTTATGGGTAGTCTTAGATGTTATGACTACCCTGATCTATACCCACCCTACCTTGCCGACTATAGGGTAGATTCCAGTCGGCCCAAAAACAAATAAAAGCTTCACCTTTCGTTAGTAATGGCAAAGAAGTACAATTTATTGTTAAATGTATTAAATTAATTTTCTAAATATAGCCCAACTAGCGGGCGCAGCCCGCTACGTTGTTAGCGTGCCTTAATGGTCAAGGGGGGGGGGGGCTGCGCCCCCCAAATTTTTATTAAATTCGTTTTTTTATTTAAAGTTTTTTTATTTAAAGCCTTCACCCAGCCACCACAAATAAATAATTCTGCACAACAATGGGTTTAAAATAAATAAATATTTGATCACTTTTTCTCATGAAAGTGGATTGTTAGTAATGAATCCATAATAAATTGCAATATACGTGTGTATGTTAAGATAATTTGGTAAAGTGCGAACTTAGGTAGATAGACCCGTAAGTAGTTTTGTTCATTTGTGTTTTGAATGAAAATAAATAACGTAAAGCAGGGTTGGAAAGCATTTTATAATATTAAAAATAGCGGGTCTTAAAGTTTTTTTTTTTTAATTCCAGTTTATGTAAAGGTAGACCTGGCAATTCAAGTAAATTCACAAATTCAGTTGGAAAATTTACTGCGTCGGTTTCTTCCACCGGTGCTTCGTTACATGAAGTTTAAATATCGGAATATATAAGTTCCATTCCTTTTCTAAGGGTTTTTCTCTTTTAGAAAATTTGTTTAACTTTTTGGAGAGTAAGTTTCAATGCTACATAAGTTTCATATTCCGTGGATAGTGTTTGAACAGGTAATTCCCTCTTCCAATCCATTTGCATTCTCTATAATTTCAATTCTACTCGTTCAACGTTTATATCCATTTCATTCCACTTGTGTAGTGTTTCATTCCACTCGTTTCCTATTTAGTTTCTTAATTTTAGTGTTTCATATACACTTGTTCTTTAAGTTTTAGGTTTCTAGCTAAAGACGCAGACGTTAAGGGGGGGGGGGTAATTTTCCCCTTTTGAACCACGATTTTTACCACGTTCCTGTCCAAAGTCCTAGAAATGCCTTGTCAATAAGTTAGCCCATACTCCAAGGAAAACATATTATATATTACAGGTTTCTAGCCGAAGGGTTCGGTTAGGCCATCAAGGGGGAGAATTATTCCGTTTTTACCCCTCCCGGTAGGAATTTCCAAAAATTCCGTATTAGAGGACGTCTGCGTTGGAGGAGGAACCTACTACATACATAATTTTAGGTCTCTATATCCAACAGTTTGGCCAGGCCGTCAAGGGGGAAGTTTTTTCCCTTTTTACCCCTCCCGGTATGAATTTCCAAAAATACCATCTTAGGGGACGTCAACGTTGGAGAAGGAACCCAAATACCGAATTTAAGATCCCTTGTTCCAGCAGTTTGGCCAGGCCGTTAAGGGGGAGACTTTTCCTGTTTTTGACCCTACCTGTAGAAATTTCCAAAAATCTCATCTTAGCGGATGTCTACAATAGAGGGGGAACTTTAATACCAAATTTCAACTTCCTACCTCCAGCGGTTTGGGCAGGCCTTTAAGCGGCACTTTTCGCTTCATTAATCCCCATTTTTGCAATGTCCCTGTCCAAAAAGCACCTTCCCGGTAAGTGAGCCCATACTCCAAGTAACATATGTTTTACATTTCAGGTTTCTAGCCAACTTTTACTATTTGTGCCCCTCTCGGTAGGAATTTCCGAAAATCCATCGACAGGGAATTTCAGCTTCCTAGTTCCAGCAGTTTGAGCAGGCTGTCAAGGGGGACACTTTTTCTTTTTTTGTCCCTCCCGGTTGGAATTAGGCTGGAAGAGGAACCTAAGTACCGAATTTCAGCTTCCTAGTTGCAGCAGTTTGGACAGGTCGTTAAGGGGCAACTTTCCCTTTTTGAGCCCCCATTTTATAACGACCCTGTCCAAAATTCAAAAAAGTATCTTTCTAATAAGTTAGCCCTTACTCCAGGGACCCACATTTTAATCTTCAGGTTTCTAGCCGAAGGGATTTTTACCGGCCCCCAAGGTGAGGCTTTTCTTCTTTTTGCCCCTCCCTTTAGGAATTTACAAAAATTCCATCTTCGCGGCTATCTGCGATGGCTGAGGAACATTCATACCAAATTTCAACTGCATTGCCTAAGCGGTTTGGGCAAGCCGTAATTGGGGACATTTTTCCCTTTCAACCACCATTTTTACTATGTTGCTGTTCCAAAATAGAAAAATTACGTTGCCGGTGAGTTAGTCCTACTCCAAGGAATACATATTTAAAATTTTAGGTTGACCAAAAGGGATTGGGCAAGCCGTCAGGAGGAGACTTTTACCTTATTTCCCCTCCCGATAGGAATTTCAAAAATTCCGTCTAAGCGGACGCCTACACAGAAGGAGGAACTCACATACCGAGTTTCCTTTTGGGATATCCTGTAGGGAATTCCAAAAATACAAACTTAGTCGATGTCTACTACAGTGGAGGAACCTTTATACCAAATTTCAACTTCTTACCTCCAGTGGTTTGGGCAGGCACTTTTCCAATTTGTGAGACTGTTTATGTGGAGACTTTTCCCCTTTTTGCCCGTTCCGGTAGGAATTTCCAAAAAACCCGTCTTAGCGCACGTCTATGCCGAATATCAAGAAACCTTGTTTTAGTGGAGATATCCGTGGGGGAGGGAAAAAAGTAGTTTTTTTGAAATTATATATTATTTTAAATGGTACTTTTTGGAAAAACGAAATTTTTTGGAAAAAGATACTTTGTTTTTACAAAGTACTTTATTTGTACTTTTTTTGGAAAAGATATTTTTTTTTAATAAGGTGTTTTTTTTGGAAAAATGTATGTGTTTTGGAAAAAGGTATTTTTTTTGGAAAAGGTACTTCTTTTGGAAAAGGAACATTTTTTTAGAAAATTCGGGAAAAGGTACTTTTTTTGGAAAAGGTATTTTTTTTAATAAGGTGTTTTTTTGGAAAAATGTATGTTTTTTGGAAAAAGGTACTTTTTTTGGAAAAGGTTCTTCTTTTGGGAAAGGAACATTTTTTAGAAAAAGGTACTTTTTTTTGGGAAAAGGTACTTTTTTTGGAAAAGGTACTTTTTTGGAAAAAGGTACTTTTTTGGAAAAAGGTACTTTTTTTGAAAAAGGTATTTTTTTGAAAAAATGTATGTTTTTTGGGAAAAGGAAATTTTTTTTAGAAAAAGGTACTTTTTTTGGGAAAAGGTACTTTTTTTTGGAAAAGGTACTTTTTTTTGAAAAAGGTACTTTTTTTAGAAGAAGGTACTTTTTTTAGAAAAAGGTACTTTTTTTGGAAAAAGGTACTATTTTTGGAAAAACGTACTTTTTTTGAAAAAAGGTACTTTTTTTGGGAAAAGGTACTTTTTTTGGAAAAGGGTATTTTTTTTTGGAAAAAGGTACTTTTTTTGGGAAAAGGTACTTTTTTGGAAAAAGGTACTTTTTTTAGAAAAAGGTACTTTTTTTGGGAAAAGGTACTCTTTTTTGGAAAAGGTACTTTTTTTGAATAAGTTATTTTTTTGGAAAAATGTATGTTTTTTGGGAAAAGGTACTTTTTTTTTGGAAAAGGTACATTTTTTTAGAAAAAGGTACATTTTTTGGAAAAAGGTACTTTTTTTAAAAAAGGTACTTTTTTTGGAAAAAGGTACTTTTTTTGGAAAAAGGAATTTTTTTTGGAAAAAGGTCCTTTTTTTGGAAAAAGGTACTTTTTTCGGAAAAAGGTACTTTTTTTGGAAAAAGGTACTTTTTTGGAAAAAGGTACTTTTTTCGGGAAAAGGTACTTTTTTTTGGAAAAAGGTACTTTTTTTTAGAAAAAGGTACTTCTTTTGAAAAAAGGTACTTTTTTGGAAAAAGGTACTTTTTTTGGAAAAAGGTACTTTTTTTGGAAAAAGGTACTTTTTTTGGAAAAAGGTACTTTTTTTGGAAAAAGGTACTTTTTTTGGAAAAAGGTACTTTTTTTGGAAAAAGGTACTTTTTTTTGGAAAAGGGTACTTTTTTTGGAAAAAGGTACTTTTTTGGAAAAAGGTACTTTTTTTGGAAAAAGGTACTTTTTTTGGAAAAAGGTACTTTTTTTGGAAAAAGGTACTTTTTTTGGAAAAAGGTACTTTTTTGGAAAAAGGTACTTTTTTTGGAAAAAGGTACTTTTTTTGGAAAAAGGTACTTTTTTTGGAAAAAGGTACTTTTTTTGGAAAAAGGTACTTTTTTTGGAAAAAGGTACTTTTTTTGGAAAAAGGTACTTTTTTTGGAAAAAGGTACTTTTTTTGGAAAAAGGTACTTTTTTTGGAAAAAGGTACTTTTTTTGGAAAAAGGTACTTTTTTTGGAAAAAGGTACTTTTTTTGGGAAAAGGTACTTTTTTTGGGAAAAGGTACTTTTTTGGAAAAAGGTACTTTTTTTGTCCCCTTTTTGCCCCTCCCGATAAGAATTTCCAAAAATGCCGTCTCAACGGACGTCTACACCGGTCGAGGAACCTACATACCAAATTTCAACTTCATAGCTCCAGCAGTTTGAGCAGGCCGTCAAGGGGGAGACTTTTTCCCCGTTTTGCCCGTCCCTGTAAAAATTTCCAAAACTCCCGTCTTGGTGGATGTCTACGATAGTGGAGGAACCTTTATACCAAATTTCAACTTCTTACCTCCAGCGGTTTGGGCAGGCCGTCAAGGGGGCCTTTTTCCCCTTTTTAACCCCCATTTTTACAACGTCCCTGTCCAAAATTCTAGAAAGTACTTTCCAGAAAAGTTAGCCCCTACTCCAAGGAACACATATCTTAAATTTCAGCTTTCTAGCCAAAGGGGTTTTGGCAGGCCGTCAAGGGGGACACTTTCCCCCTTTTTGCCCGTTCCGGTAGGAATTTCCAAAAATCCCGTCTTAGTGGACGTCTACCCCGAAAGAGGAACCTACATAACAAATTTCAACTTCCTAGCTTCAGCGGTTTGGGCTGGGCGATGTTGAGTGAGTCAGTCAGTCAGTCAGTCACGTTATTCTTTTATATATAGAGATAAGCACATAGGTTTTAAAAATTCAAGTGCTTTAAATTTTGCTTGAAGTAAAGTATATTTCAAATTCCAGCACTTGTTTATTTAACAAAAATATTTCAAACTTGAATTTTTGTTTCCCTTTTGCTGGAGTATGCTATTGAAATAAAATGTAATAAAAGTTGAATTCAAGCCTTGAAACTGGAAAATAGGGCTGGAATTGAACTTGATTTCAACTTGAATTCCAGTGAAAATGTTTATAGGGATTCTATAAAAAAAAAATGGTAATAGAAGTAATACGTCATGCGGAAATGACATCACAATAATTTGTTAATTAATAACATTGTTCAAGTTTTTAACACGAAATTTGTGGTACTAACGTGAAAACCATATGGTTGTGTTTGGATGAGCCCCCTGACTACTACTCCACCGATGAAAGTGCCAATTTGGCTCATTGGGAAAAATTTATGGCGTTTTTTTTGAATTTCGGTCAATTCGTAATTTTTTGACCATTTTCAGCCCATTTAAGCCCATTTAAGTCGCTTTTCCTGTATTCAAAATTTCTTGTGTTATCTTTATACGGCTCACAATTACTATTTCCACCATTAGAACGCACATTTCAACTGAGAAAATCAAAATGGTGGCAGCAATACCTTATCCATCTGCACCAACTCCTCGTGGATAACGTTCTGCTGCCCGATTAGACGATTTGTTCTCGGTATCCAATCTCGTTTTTGATACTGTGGTGTATATCGCGAATCCCACGTACACAAGTAGCACATATTTTTAGTGTAACCAGTTTGAAGGCCACAGATAAGTGCAACCACTTTCAAATCAGTGCATATTTTCCAACAATGTTCATGGTATTTCACAGAATCCAAGATTAGTTTCATGGAATCATACGTTTCCTTTGTTTTCACGGCAAGCGCAATTGGCACAGAGTTTTTTGTATTATCGAAATACAGCAGCACAGCCTTGAGACTGCTCTTCGATCCATCGATGAACAACCGCCATTGGTCCGCATTGTACGTGTAATTCATGGCCGACATCAAACCATTGATATCATTACAGTACGTAAATGAATTGTTTTCATTGCGAGTAAAAAACGGTAGAAATTTATGCTGTCGACCACGCGAACCGAACACTTTAACTTCTGGTGACAGGATGTTCACAGCTTTAAGATGTTGAGCAAGAATTATGGTTTTATTTTGTGACAACTTTAGTTGTCTTGACATTATGTTCAAGCGCTGTTGTGTAACTTCAATGTGTTTGCATGGTGGCGTAATATTTGATGGCTGATACAAAGAAAAATTCGATTCTGGCTCCGAAAAAAAGATGGTGGGATGTATTCTTCAGTTGTACTCGGTTTTCTCGGGATTGGCACTGGCGGAGAATGGGGAAGAGTGGTTTAAGCTGACGGAACACTTTCGTAAATATATTCCATCGCCTTTCTTCAGTTCATACCCACAACATTATTTTTACATACGTAGCACATGTTTTTTTCGTGGTCGACTGGCTCTGACCAAATCATCGGTATTCCATATGGCATGCTTTCCCGTCGACCTGTTCGCCAATCATACAAACGTGCTACACACGATGAACAAGCTATTTTAGGCACCCAGTCAACATTACGAATCACTGGAATATTGAAGTACTGCTCGTACAATGTTGCAATTTCATCAGTAATTTTTTTCTTAGACGACATAATGGTCCACTTTCCGCACATATAACAGTAATGATTGAAGTTTTTCAGGCATTCATCCATTTTTTACCGTAAAAATTAATCACTTCAAACTGGAAACTTTATTTATACTTTTTCGTCACTTTAAAAAAATCGTACTTTACGCGTTCGGAGAGACTTGTTGAATGACAAAAATCGATCAATGAACATCTATAAATACTACGTAAGTTTCAATATTTTACTGAGAGGTACTTATGAATTGGCGCATCTTTTAAGGGTGGCTATATACCTGATTCGTGTGCGTTTGTGTAAAAAAAATTTGTGTAAAAAAATCATGCAGGTAGCCAACGGAAAAAACCCAAATAATTAAAAAAGTACACTTTCCTTTTTTCCTTTTAATTGTCCACGCACATTACCGAAAAAGCGTAAAAAACGATGGTTTTTGTATTTAAAAAGTGTGTTGAGTTGCTTGAAATGGCAATAATATTGCATAATATATTGTAAAAAGGAAAAACCGTAAGAATTATGTCGATAAGTTTGCGCAAGAACTACAAAAAAGCGCATAAAAACAGCACAAAAATGGGGAAAATCGATGAAAAATGGGCAAAAATCATGAAAATAGGCTAAAAATTTTGATTTTCTCAGTTTTGAATACAGGAAAAGCGACTTAAATGGGCTTAAATGGGCTGAAAATGGTCAAAAATTGACGAATTGACCGAAATTCAAAAAAAACGCCATACATTTTTCCCAATGAGGCAAATTGGCACTTTCATCGGTGGAGTAGTAGTCAGGGGGCTCATCCAAACACAACCATATGGTTTTCACGTTAGTACCATTTTACAACTTGAACAGTGTAATAACCCTACGGGAAATTTTAACAAATTGTCACCAAACTGGCCCCTTTATATGAAATAGACTGGTCACTTTTACATGGCGTTGTCATAGGAGGGAGAAATTGACCCCTTGTGACATGTCACAAGACAAATCCTAGGACAGGTTACTTAACTCTCATAAAAAACAAAGTTTAGGGACCTGTCCTGGGATTTGTCTTGTGACATGTCACAATTAGTCAATTGCCCCCTCCTATGACAACGCCACGTAAAAGTGACCAGTCTATCTCATATAAAGGGGCCAGTTCGGTGACAGTTTGTTAAAATTTCCCGTAGGGAAGTAACTATTAAAAACGTTATTGTATAAATCCGATACTGTTGAATTCTTTAAAGATTAGCCAACGTATTCAAAACGAAAAAGCATATGCTAACTAACTAGCTGCCAGCTTTCCATTATGGGAATTTGTGTGTAAAAAAGATATGTAACATCAAGTTAGCTACCATACACTTTGTGATTTTGAATACGGAAAATGATCTATAACAATATTCAATGTCTTATTTCTACACTCAAAACTTATCGGACCAGAACAAAATATATATGTCGTTGGAAATGTACTTGAAGTACCTTACCTATGGTATGCAACATGCCTAGACTTATTAACCCATTACGAGCCGGGTCATGATTTTAAATGTTAATTTTTTTAAATTGGAGTTTTTAAATTAAAAAAAAACTTAAAAATAAAAAAGCTCAGAAAATATTAATTTAATGAAAAAATTTAGTAAAACATAAAAAAAATTGTTTTTGATGAAATGAGTTTCGAACTTGTGTCTGAGATTTACTAATATATTGTAATATATAAAATAAAATCAAAAATATTTTTCGTATCTATTTATATATAAAATTTTTAACGGTTTTATCAATTATATATTCTTATATAAAAATTTTGCAATAAACCAAATACTGATATATGATTTAATATGATTACATATGAGAAAATTTCTAAAAGTTTTTCTAATATATCATCATATAAAAACATATAAAGTTGCAAAAAATATTTTATATTATCATATATTTTAATATTAAAAAATATATGTTATATATACTCTTTTTTTATTTGGGAGGTTTTAATTTGGAGACATATGTGATTTTATATTATTACATACTGGCCTACATATAATTGCATGTGCTATATATAAGTACATAAAGTAACATATTACAGATATAATTACATATACGCACTGGCGGACTTAGACGGGTTGGGGTGGGCAAATCCCACCCTAGACTGCGTTTTGCCCACCCCAGAATTTTAAAAAATTTAGCTATAATTCTTGCATCTATGATTTTGATGGTAAAAAGTATCACAATATTATTATACGTTTGTGCTGATGTTTGTAACCCCGGGTAAAAATCTTAATATGGTGTCATAGATTTGTCCATATCCAGGACATCAAATTATATCTAATTTGATATAAAAATATCTGATTTTATAAAATTTTGTCTGATAGTAGGCATACTTTTTATGCATACCAGCTATTAAATTGACATTGAAATGTCTATGGTTTTAACACCCAAAGAAGACCCAAATTTTAAAACATAAAATAAAAATTTATTTGAATACTTTTGTCTTCTAAATCGTACGCATCATTATACCCTACACCACTATGTGGTCAGGGTATTATAAGTTTGTGCTGATGTTTGTAACACCAAAAAATATTGGTCCTAGACCCACCTTATAGTATACCGATCGGTTCAGAATTTTTTTTTATTTCGATTTAACGATGTCCGTCTGTCCGTCCGTCCGTCTGTCTGTCTGTCCATGCAATCTTGTGCGCACTCTACAGGTCGCAAATATTAAGATATTTTGATGAAATTTTGTACGCAGACCTATGCTGGCCCAAGGACGAACAAGTTTGATTTTGGTGAACATCGGTCCATGTTTAGACCTAGTGCCCATATAAGGGTCCACCAAAATTATATTGTTTATACGCTGCAGGTCGTAAATATTAAGATATTTTGACGAAATTTGGTACACAGACCTATGTTAGCCCAATAACGCAGCCTATTGATTTTGGTGAACATCGGTCCATGTTTAGACATAGTGCCCATATAAGGGTCCTACCAAAATTATACTGTTTATACGCTGCAGGTCGTAAAAATTAAGATATTTTGATGAAATTTGGTACACAGACCTATATTGGCCAAATAACGCAGCCTATTGATTTTGGTGAACATCGGTCCATGTTTAGACCTAGTGCCCATATAAGGTCCTACCAAAATTATACTGTTTATACGCTGCAGGTCGTAAATATTAAGATATTTTGATGAAATTTGGTACACAGACCTACATTGGCCCAATAACGCAGCCTATTGATTTTGGTGAACATCGGTCCATGTTTAGACCTAGTGCCCATATAAGGATCCTACCAAAATTATACTGTTTATACGCTGCAGGTCGCAAATATTAAGATATTTTGATGAAATTTGGTACACAGACCTATATAGGCCCAATAACGCAGCCTATTGATTTTGGTGAACATCGGTCCATGTTTAGACCTAGTGCGCATATAAGGGTCATACCAAAATTATACTGTTTATACGCTGCAGGTCGCAAATATTAAGATATTTTGATGAAATTTGGTACATAGACCTATGTTGGCCCAAGGACGAAGCCTATTGATTTTGGTGAACATCGGTCCATGTTTAGAACTAGTGCCCATATAAGGGTCCCCCCAAAATTGGCTTGGTTACAAACTGCAGGTCGCAAATATTAAGATATTTTAATGAAATTTGGTGCGCTGATTCACATTATAGAAAATTTTGACACGAGCCCCATTTTAACCCATTCGAATTTCGGATCCAAACATTAGTTGGCTTTTACCCAGACTGGTGTAGGCTATTGTATAGTCGGCATGCCCGACTTTAACCTTTTTACTCGTTTTTTAATATGATTTTACATGCAAAAACATCAGGTGAAAATTATTTGGCTAGGGAGTAATTAACTCTGAATTTGCAGATAACTATTTTTGATGTTATATTAAATTAAATTATATTTTTAGTACGACGACACATACAGTATTATAAAACTTAGTATCAAATCATATATAATCATATCGATCACTATATATAATTTGATTAGTTTTATAAAGCTTATGTAGTTATATATGGAGTCAGATTTGGGGATATGTAATAATATCAATTACCTTACAAAAAATTCGTTGAAAAAATAATATCAGATGTAGTTGTATATAATGAAATGTGTCTTAATGTGACTCCATTCATTGTCAGATGTAGCCCAATCACATGATATATGACAATATATAACTATTTTTACTCGGGACACCAGAAAATATTGGACCTAGACCCACCTTTTAGTATACCGATCGACTCAGAATCACTGTTTGTTTCCATTTAACGATGTTCGTCTGTCCGTCCGTCCATCTGTCCGTCTATGCATTTTTGTGCGCAATCTACAGGTCGGAAATATTAAGATATTTTTGATGAAATGTGGTACACCGAACTACGAAGGTCGTTGAATTTGCTCAAAATCGGTCCATGTTTTGACCTAGTGCCCATATAAAGCTCCCCTCTTAAGTTGGCTTGTTTACCGGCTGCAGGTCGCAAGTACGAAGATATTTCAATGAAATTTGGTTCACTAACTCACATGGTCCCAAGAACAAAGCCTCTTTATTCTAGTTAGTATCGGTCCATATTTGGACCAATCGGCCATATGGGTTCTATTTCCGGCTTTTTTTTATAATTTCCCGGGATCCCGGGAATTCCCGCTCGTTAGAAAATAAATATATCCGGCGTATGTTGTACCTGAAAAACTCGATTTCTATTAAAACAACTTACGATAAAGTTCGTCTTTTGGTTTTAGTCATGACAAAATCTGCTTAATATATTCTGAAATAAGGGCTTCCCGGGTAAAAATCTTAATATGGTGTCATATATAATTATATCTTATTTGATAAGGACCCATATACAACCACATACAGCTTGATCCGAAAAATGGGTCATCTATATGTATCTAATTATATAAAATTAGATATAATTTGTTACAGTTTTATCCGAGATTTGTCCATATCCAGGACATCATATTATATCTAATTCGATATAAAAATATCTGATTTTATATAATTTTGTCTGATAGTAGGTATACTTTTTATTCATAACAGCTATTAAATTGACATTGAAATTTGTATAGTTTGAACAACTTTAAAGGCCCAAATTTTATAACATAAAATAAAAATTTAGTTGAATGCTTTTGTCTTCTAAATCGTACGCATCATTTTTTAACATGATTTTACATGAAAAAAAATCACGTGAAAATTATTTGGCTATGGAGTAATTAACTCTTAATTTGCAGACTACTAAATTTGATGTTGAACTATATATTAATTTCTACGGGATTATATAGAAAGTTATATAAAATTACAAGAATATATTTTTAGTATGACGACACATACAGTGTTATATAACTTAGTATCGAACCATATATAATCATATCAGTCACTAGATATATTTTGATTAGTTTTATATGGCTTATGTAGTTATATATGGAGTCAGATTTGGGGATATGTAATAACATCATTTACCAAATTCGTTGAGAAAATAATATTAGATGTAGTTGTATATAATGATATGTGTGTTAAAGTGACTCCATTCATTGTCAGATATAACCCAATCACATTATATATGATAAT
This sequence comes from Leucophora obtusa, assembly GCA_949987735.1. Classification (NCBI taxonomy): domain Eukaryota; kingdom Metazoa; phylum Arthropoda; class Insecta; order Diptera; family Anthomyiidae; genus Leucophora; species Leucophora obtusa. The sequence goes on along the minus strand of OX465299.1, from coordinate 104,902,910 downwards.
ATATAACTATTTTTGCTCGGGTTATTATAAAATATCCATGTCTTCTACTTTTCGTCTAAATCTTTTTATAAAAATATACACTAAAATATTATTAAATAGTTTTTTAAGTTTAGTTGGTATTTTTGGACAGCAATTTTTTATGCTACAACTACTTAAAAAATTATTTAATTTTCATTGTTGAATTTTAAATTAATGTTAAAGCGTCGACGCCCTTTAAAATACGTATGCTCCTGGCAAAAATATATATAATACCTGTTTTGCTGTATGGATGTGAAATATTTGCAAATTGTGACACCACTGATTACGATCGACTTCGAGTCACATATAATAATATAGCCAGATATGTATTTAATCGCAGTAGAAGGGATAATATATCATCGTTCACATATCAGTTGCATAATATTTGTTTTAATATTAAAGTATAAAAGCCTTTTGCTGATGCATAAGCTGATATATTCAAAGGAACCTGAATATCTCCATAGAAGAATTAATTCTGCCAAATCTCCACGTGGAAGAGGCCTGATCTCACAAACATATAAATACGTTTTATCTACAAGACAATTTTTTAATTACACAATCGGTCTTTGGAATGACTTACCATCAAATATTCAATTGGTTAGCAACACAATACGCTTTAAAATGGAACTACTAAATTTGTTTAAAATGTATTAAATGCTTTTAAATTTTATAATGTTTATTTTAATTTATATGTTTGTGCAATTTAAATTTCACTATGTTATTTTTAAGTTTTTTAATTTATAATTAACATCAATTTATAAACTGTATTTGAATTTGACAAAACATTTACTTGAAAGTTTTACGTGCTATCACTGTAATTTATAAGATTTATTCTTGTTGTGATAGTTTGGATCAATAAACTAAACTAATATATAAAAAATCCAAAGTAATTTGAAAAAGCATCTGATGCATTATTTCAAAAATTTCAAAATCAAAAATAATAGTAAGCTTTAAGAGCAGCGAGAAGTTTTCAACTCAGTGACGCTCAAAAATATATTTTTCAAATATCCCAGAGGATGATTTGCGATGGAAATCGAAATATCGGAAGAAAATAAAAAAAATTTTTATTCTTTGTATTTTACTTGTAACGAGTAAAAATGTTAAAGTCGGGCATGCCGACTATACAATACCCTACACCAGTCTGGGTAAAAGCCAACTAATGTTTGGATCCGAAATTCGAATGGGTTAAAATGGGGCTCGTGTCAAAGTTTTCTATAATGTGAGTCAGCGCACCAAATTTCATTAAAATATCTTAATATTTGCGACCTGCAGTTTGTAACCAAGCCAATTTTGGGGGGGACCCTTATATGGGCACTAGTTCTAAACATGGACCGATGTTCACCAAAATCAATAGGCTTCGTCCTTGGGCCAACATAGGTCTATGTACCAAATTTCATCAAAATATCTTAATATTTGCTACCTGCAGCGTATAAACAGTATAATTTTGGTAGGACCCTTATATGGGCACTAGTCTAAACATGGACCGATGTTCACCAAAATCAATAGGCTGCGTTATTGGGCCAATATAGGTCTGTGTACCAAATTTCATCAAAATATCTTAATATTTGCGACCTGCAGCGTATAAACAGTATAATTTTGGTAGGACCCTTATATGGGCACTAGGTCTAAACATGGACCGATGTTCACCAAAATCAATAGGCTGCGTTATTGGGCCAATGTAGGTCTGTGTACCAAATTTCATCAAAATATCTTAATATTTACGACCTGCAGCGTATAAACAGTATAATTTTGGTAGGACCCTTATATGGGCACTAGGTCTAAACATGGACCGAAGTTCACCAAAATCAATAGGATGCGTTATTGGGCCAATATAGGTCTGTGTACCAAATTTCATCAAAATATCTTAATATTTACGACCTGCAGCGTATAAACAGTGTAATTTTGGTACACTGATAGAATTTTGTGCATAGTATTAATGAATTTGTTCATTAATCCAATGATTTTTTTCATTGAAAAGTCCCCAAAGAACGCGTTCATTAGATCAATGAAACATATTCATTAAATGAAAACTAATTGAAAAATATAAATTTTTATTGCATTACTTTATTTATTTATTTTTATTTAATAATTATTTATTTTATTTATTTTATTTATTTTTTATATTTTATTTGTACACCCGCAATCACCAGAATGTAAACATTATCGCGTTACCGATTGATCTAAATAGCCAAAACAAAATGATGTCATTATTTGGACTTTTATATTTAGACAATTTCAGTTTGCAACCCTAGCGTTCATTACTGGAACATATATCTATTTTAGTAATTAGCAAATTCAAAACCCTTATAAAAATTATAGCATATCTTACGGGTTAGTTGAAAATATATAATGAAAAAATTCATTAAATTAATGAATTTTTCATTAACTCAATGAAATTTTTTCATTAAATCAGTGAATTCAGATTAATGAAATCGATTCATTAATAGTATGAACGAAAATTCTATCAGTGTAGGACACTTATATGGGCACTAGGTCTAAACATGGACCGATGTTCACCAAAATCAAACTTGTTCGTCCTTGGGCCAACATAGGTCTGCGTACCAAATTTCATCAAAATATCTTAATATTTGCGACCTGTAGAGTGCGCACAAGATTGCATGGACAGACAGACAGACAGACGGACGGACGGGCAGACGGACATCGTTAAATCGAAATAAAAAAAAATTCTGAACCGATCGGTATACTATAAGGTGGGTCTACGACCAATATTTTTTGGTGTTACAAACATCAGCACAAACTTATAATACCCTGACCACATAGTGGTGTAGGTTATAAAAATTGTATCATCTTTCTTTGATTTGAAAATAATGTAAACAGAAAGTGATATTAATTTATGATCTAGAGTCAAACTAAAATAACATTCATTTACGAAAATAAAAAATAAAATATTGAAAAATAAAATTCAGAATATTTGGATTTTTTTTTTAATTTATGACCTAAAGCCAAACAATACTACAAATATAACAACACCAAAGGTCAACAATATTTAATCTAACAAATAAATAAAATTTTAAAAATACAACTGAAATAAAGGAATAGCAATTGAAATTTAAATGAAATTATTTGAAGTAATAAAAACTCAAAACACATTAATTGAAACTACTAAAATATCAGTATTTTTTTTAATTTTAATGTCGAGTTTTTTTTGGAGGTATTTGGAACAGAAATGCTGATGTTGGAATGTTGTATATATTGCTTTATTTGAACAAAGATCATCATTAAAAAAAAGAAAATTTCCGAGGTACGAGTATTTTTGTTGGTATTTAAACTTGATAATGACTAATAAAATTTGTTTTCGGTTTAACTAAACCAAATTCAACTGACATCTCAAAAAACTGGGCTAAATATTTTTTTTTATACCTACTAATTCATTTTATTAAATTTTAAATCGCATCTTTTAATTTTAAATATACCCGACTAAAAAAGATGTTATATAATCATATATCACCATATATAAACCAATATATACATCCATATCTAATTTGATCCGAATATTGGAATATATAATTATATCAAGCGAGATAAGCATGTTATCTCACCTGATACAATTTGATCCGAAAAATGGGTCTATCTAACTGCATCAAATTATATATAAATACATATAATTTGATGAAGATTTTCAAAGAAAATTTTAGTAAATATTATTGAGATCACTTATTTCATTCATATTAAATCTAATGCTTAATGTTTAGAACAATTTTTGCTAATAAACTTGGAAGTAGGTGACAAAATAAAACATTACAAAAATTTGTCGGAACAACTTTTTCTAGGTTAGAGTTTTTATCTTTCTTCTAAAATAACTGAATTAACTACCCGACCAAAAAAGATGTTATATAATCATATATCACCATATATAAACCCATATATACGTCCATATCTAATTTGATCCGAATATTGGAATATATAATTATATCAAGCGAGATAAGCATGTTATCTCACCTGATACAATTTGATCCGAAAAATGGGTCTATCTAACTGCATCAAATTATATATAAATACATATAATTTGATGAAGATTTTCAAAGAAAATTTTAGTAAATATTGTTGAGATCACTTATTTCTTTCATATTAAATACTAATGCTTAATGTTTAGAAAAATTTTTGCTAATAAACTTGAAAATTGCTTACAAAATAAAACAATACAAATTAAAAATTTGTCGGAACAACTTTTTCTAGGTTAGAGTTTTGGTCTTTCTTACAAAATTAACTTTCACAATTAATTTTTTTTTTCACGGAAAAATAAATGAACTTAAGCCCAAATTAGTTTGGTAGTAAAGTGAGGTGAAATGAGGTATCGTAAAGTAGTACTACTTCCAAACTAAGTATTTGTGTATACTATCACTAGTTGAAAGTAAACAGCTGACACGATACTTTACGATACTACCAGACTAATGGAGCCTTTAAACCATATTAATTTCAAAATATGTTTTTATTTTTAAATTTAAAGTAAAAATATTTATTTCGGCCTTTAATTCCACAATGAAAAAAATTTTTTTTCCCTTATTTATTTTTTTAACACTTAAATGCATGATCTCTTCTATTTTAACCATTTTTTTATATATGATTTCTAAAGGCGTGTACTTTTCTAGAAAAATACCAAAAAAAATTATTTTTAAAAAAGGTGATTTTTATTGAAAAATATGTTTTTTTGCAAAATAGCTAAATTGTTTAATTGATTATTTTAGCGTATATGAAAAAAAAACAAAAAAAAATTGTCAAAATTTATTGTCGCCAAAATGAATTTTATTGCGAGAATATCACTTTAAATATTTAAACAAATATTTTTGAATATTACACTTTTTGTAAAAAAAAACGCGTTTTAGATTTTTCACAAATATACAGAGCAAAACCAAGATTTTTACTCTAACTGTTTTAAAATTCTGCGCTAAACTATAGGAAGACAATGTACAGAAGCGGCCTCCAATGCCCAAAAATGTAGTTTTGTGCATCAAGTGGGTTTTTTTATTCAAAAACCGGTATGTTGCCAAATGGCTACACCACGCATTTAAGGGTTAAAATTATTTTTAGTTAAATAAAGAGTATTTTGCCAACTATTTGAAAAATATACGTTAAATTCAATTATAAACATTTATTTATGTATATGTCAAAGTGCAAAATTCAAAACCAGATCCACAATTTCGGAGTTTTTTTTAATTTTTATAGTGCAATTAAACTTTATAAAATTTTGTATTATTAGAAATCATGTCAGATAAATTTATACATGAAATTAATACAATTTTATATTAACTTTGTTATATATTTTGATATAAGATTGTTTAGAGAAGCTGATACGCCATTATATATAATTATGTATAGACTATATTTACAGATCTCTTAATATCTCTTAATATATAACGTCATATCAAACATATTTATAAAACCAAAGTGTTAATATAAATGTATATGGTCATATAAAGCCACACATATAAACATTTATAATTATATCAAATCATATAAAATTATATGAAAACTTTTTTAGTCGGGTATTTTATTTAAATTATTTTCAAAACAATCAATGTTTTTAATTTAAATAAAGCTTCCAAAATTTTAATATACTTGCTAAAACTTCTGTAAAATAATAAAAAAAATCCCGGGAAATCCCGCACAAAATTCCCGGGATTGCGGGATTGAAAAAAGGGCGGGATTCCTGGGAATACCGTCCCGGGAATACCGTCCCGGGAATACCGTCCCGGGAATACCGTCCCGGGAATACCGTCCCGGTTATTCCTGGGACATAAACCCTAATTTTAACCCATTTCAATTTCGTATATAAACATTAGTTGGCTGCTAACCAGACTGGTGTTGGGTATTATATAGTCGGCACGCCCGACTTTTTATTCGTTTTTTTTTTTTTTTAAATATGTCTACGGGTTTCCTAGGAAAATAATTTGTTGGAATCAAAGGGTAAGTTTTATAGTCAGAACTAAGATCGACTTTTGTATTAAATATTTCTAAAATAAAAAATGTTATTTGAAAACTTCTTACTTAAGAAATATTCAAGAAACAAATCGATCTTAGTTCAGATTATAAAACTGGCTCTAATTCGAAAATTGATTCGAAAATGGAAAAGCATTTTTAACAGGAAAATATAGCAGAATCTTTTTTGCTGAGATAAATATCTTAGATATAATAGTTTTTTTAAGGAATAATTAGTTAATATGTAACGAAATGATGAAATTTCAATATGCTGTAGAAACAAAAATGCTCAGATGAACATCCCACAGTTTTTGAACACCTCGGTAATTTAAGTGGTCAAAATATGCGGTTAGAATGGGTTCGTCAGAGGTGTAAGAAAATATGAGACAGGTTAATCTTAGATTTATTTTCTCTATCAAATATCCAAATTTCATACTATTCTGGGCGTATAACATTTCCTGCACGAGGTTTTCGTGAGAAAAATGGATGAATTTTTCACAGTTTTCTATAAAAACTTGGAGCCATAATAGGGTCTTTGCCCACCCCAGAAAAATGGTATAGGTACGCCTATGCATATACGTTTATATATAATTTAATATGACACTATACATAATAATATAAAACTATATGTGGAGTAGACCACCCATGAAATGTATGGGCTTTTCAAAAATGTTTTTTTTGTTTGCTCCACCGGCAGTTTCCGGTAGACTGGGTGCAAAAAATAATATATGTGTAAAAATTGGATTTTTCCGTGGCACACAGGCCAGTCAGTTTGAACTTTTGACCCTAAAAATGAACTAAAAACACTTCCAAGATTTTTTGCGCTATAACTTCTAAATTTGACGTTTTTCGCAAAAATACTATATAAGTGTTGTAATGCAGAATAAAAGGACAACACTTTCTTCGTACTAAGTTTTGGCATAAGTGTTACTTATCGTGGTGTTTTAAGTTAATAAAGTAAAAATTTGTGTTAAGAATTTATTTTAAACGGCCCTCGTTAAAATTTGGACAGAGCCAGTGAGGATCGGTTTTAATTTTTTTGTAGTGCAAGATATGTTCTTTTTATAAACCAATTACATTTTGAACATATATCTGTTATTCCACGAAAGAGAGCAAAATCGTGAAGTTGAAATTTCACTTTTTTCACGATTTCGTTAATAATTAATCTGCGATGAAAGGAATATAAATTTTTTTAATTTATACCATTAGTAATCTCATGTTACTTAATTTATCAAAAAAATTACGCACTTTATGTTTTAATTTTAAGTAAAAATTGACTAAAACTGAAAAAGATTGATTTTTTTAATACCTAAAAATTAAGCAGTCTGTGATTAATCTTAAATTGAAAACTCAGATAAAACCATTGAAATATGTAACACATATATTTTCTAATCAATTTCAACAAAGTTTTAGATAATTGAATTGCAAATTCCTGAAAAAGACGATTTTAAAATATGTATGTTCAAAAAAGTACTATAAAAGATCATTTTAAATTTAATTGATTTTATTTCAAAACTTACGGTTCATTTTGTGTATGAAAACCCTACAAATATATTTATATTTTCAAACATTTTGATTGGTTGAAAATAAATTAACTAATCAGAATGCTCCAAAAATAAACCAAGTCAAAGCCTACTGCCATCCAAAATTTTAAATGAACAAAAATATACATTTTGAATACTTAGATAGTAAGGGCGATAAAATTTGTGTTTCAAATTACATTATCGGTAAATGTTGATGCAAAGTTGTGATTTTTTTTGATAAAATGAATTTAGTGGAATTTGAGTTTACCTCATGTGTTTAGAGTTTGCAAATCCGATTAAGGGATTTTGCTATATTTTCAAAATAAGAAAATAAGTGAAGTTTTCACTTGAATTGCAATTAGATCCTAGATCCTTTACCTAATCAAAATAAGTTGGTATATGTGCAAAAGCCCAAAGTCTATGCTTTTAAAACATATTTAGAATTATTCGTGGTTTAGTCAGATATATGAATAAATAAGAAATTTTAACGAAAAAACTGACTTTTTGGTAAAAATTAATTTTGCGAATATTTCAAAAACTAGAGCTAATTTTAAAATTTGGTGTTCACATTCGTGATATTCATACTAAAATCTATCAGAATTGATAATTCGCATGCCCGATGCATTTTTAGTGTTGTGCTGTGTAATAAACCTACAAAACATTTCATAAAATATTTTTATTGAATTGGGGTAGCTCAAAATATTTATCAAAATTTGGCCCAGAGCACCGTGAAAAATGTACTAAATTTGCAAAATTCTAAACTATATTCACTCATCGATGAATTGAAATTCAATATTGTTTCCACCATATTGAATTTCTGAGAAAACGCGGAAAATCGCGAGTTTCAAAAAAGTCTGAAACACGTGTTCACTTCAATCGTCTATAGATTATCATATGTAAGTTTGGCACTTCAGTCACAAATATCTCCGTACAAAAGAGTCAAAAATTTGTTTTTTATAGAATATCCTTGAAAATAGGATATGCCAGGATATGCTTGAATATGTTATATATACCGCTGGACCCGCCTATAAAAAACGTTTCATATTGATACCCATATTGAGTATTTTGTCTTCAGCTAAGATGCAAATTTCTTACAAAAACTAAAAAAAATACATTTTTTAACCTCTCTGCTGCGTAAGACGTATATATACGTCCTGCTAATATAAGTGCAACGGTTGTATTTTTTATATTTCTTAGAAGAGTTGTGCTATCATTTTGTTTGTCCGTACCTGAAAACCTGAAATATCTACATATTTTCTAACTTTTCATTTTCCGCACTATAAATATGATTATCAGCACAATTTCGACGGAGCAAGCGAAGTTTTTTAAACTTGACTACGCAGTAGAGTGGTTAAAAATGGTCCAGCTCGTGAGATCTCATTGCTAGATCCTAAATTTTTTGGGAATCATCTTATAACAAACCAAGGTTTATTTTGAGGGGGCATTGTTTTTTTTACTTTTTTTCGTGGGTCGGTCTAGTGTACAACATATAATAAATCGGTACTTCAGCCCGATTTTGGTATCTCTTTCGTGGAATAACAGATATATGTTCCAAATGTAATTGGTTTATAAAAACAACATATCTTGCTCTACAAAAAAATTAAAACCGATCCTCACTGGCTCTGTCCAAATTTTAACGAGGGCCGTTTAAAATGAATTCTTAACACAAATTTTTACTTTATCCGCTTAAAACACCACGATAAGTAACACTTAGGCCAAAACTTAGTACGAAGAAAGTGTTGTCCTTTTATTCTGCATAACAACACTTATATAGTATTTTTGCGAAAAACGTCAAATTTAGAAGTTATAGCGCAACAAATCTTTGAAGTGTTTTTAGTTAATTTTTGGGTCAAAAGTTCAAACTTACTGGCCTGTATGAGCCCGAGAGATCCAATTTTTGTGCACGTATTATTTTTTATGTCCAATCTATCGGAAACTGCCGGTGGAGCAAACAAAAAAATACTTTTTGAAATTTGGGTGGTCTAATGTGGAGCCATATAAGAAATATTTCATAATTTGTGTTAGATATGATTATATATTGACGAATAAGAACCCATATATAACTTAATATGGTTCCATATCTACAATATTTCATGATTTCTTTAATATATAACAATATAACGTCCCAGCAAAAATAGTTCTGCCAAAGAAGCAATAAAAACATCACTACTATGGCAAAGCCATCACTTCTTTTCTAATGGTTTCATCGATGAATTTAACGTTGGCGTGTCATAGGACGGAAGCATTCAAATATAGCTACTTACCATTACTCATGCTTTTTATTCTAAAGAAGCAATCCAGATGCTATGTTTAGATATTCTCTAGTATGCGTGAAAAATATGCATAAATTTTGTAGTATTTAAGCTGTTATGAAAATTTAATTCATAAGAATGCATTAAAATAATTTTTTAAAAAGTCCATTGTAGTAAGATACCGATTTTTGCCCCTCACAGATTTAATAAAAAATTATTGTCGTTATTTTTAGTTTTTTATTTAAAAAATTAAATAGTTAAAAAAGATATTACACTTCAAAAGATAATAAAATAAATTATAAGGTTTTCAAGAAGTAAATTGTTAAATTACAAACAAACAAATGTACTTCAATACATAAGCTCGGTTGATGAATTTCACACATACATTGCTTTTACGAATATGAAATGAAGATAAACTTAAAAAATATTCATTTTGAGATTTATTAATAAGAAGAAAAATGTTTTCGTTTTGAATTTTAAAAAAGTAAAAAAAATTATCATTTCAAATTCAGAAATTATGAATTGTAGTAGATTTTATATTTTTTGAATCTTATTTTTTATATTCTCTGAATTTTAACTGATGATTTCTGAATTACAATTGATGTATTCTGAAAATCAATTGATATTTCCCGAATTACAAGTGCTGTTTTTCTGAACTTCAAATGACGTTTTCGAAATTTCTAATGCAAATTCTGAATATCATTCTAATTTTTTTAATTTAAAAAAAAAATTAATTTCAATTGATATTTTCTGAATTACAGTTGCAAAAGATGCAAACTAAATATAAATTGTCAAAAGGTTTTGAGAATTATTTGAAACAAAAATAAATTTCAAAAAAAACTTGTCAAACTGAAAAAATTGTAAAACTGTACAAGTGGATCTCGCATAAAAGTTTTCACAAAAGTATAAAAAAAAGATTTCATAAAAAATTAAAACATTTTTCTATAAAAATTTTTGATTTGAATGATTAGAAAATATTTTGTACTATGGTTTGAAAAACTATAGAAATATAAAAACGTATGCTTCAGAAGCAATTAAAAGGGTGATTTTTTAAGATTATCATAGGTTTATATCCAAATCACTACATTTGGAACATGAACGCATGAATACTTTCGGAAGTTCCTTTGAATAACTTCCAAAAAGCACTTAAAGCATACTAACTGAAACTAAGGAAGCAATGAAAGAAGTTATAACCAAAGAATGAATACCACTTTTTTTTGCTGGCGTTCTTTATAAAATCATCTATAATTATATATCATCCCACATAAGCAATTATTTCAAAGTGATTTTATATAAAAATATATAAGGTCCATATAAAACCGTATTATATGTGGTTATATGTTAACAATGATTTTGAACTAGTTTTAGATTTAGTAATTATTATAATTGAAATGTTCGTGAGTCACGTTATTCACACGTGATCGTGAGTAATAATTACTATACTCAAGTGATTCGTGCGTGAGTCTGAGAATATATAATTCGTACTTGATTCGTGCGTGAGCGTGAATAAGAATATATAACCCGTGCATGATTCGTGTGTGAGTTTTTTTTTTGCATCTTATATCGTAAGATGATAATTTTTACTATTTTGTAATATTTTACTATTTTTATACTATTTTTCTTATATCTTGGTTGTATAACATAATCCTATTAACTTTTTTTTTTTTTTTTTTTTTTTTAAAGAGAAGCAACACTCAGGAAATTCTTCCTATTAATTAACGTGTTGCTTCCTTTGGAAAGGGGATAGAGAAGAAGTGAAAGGTGGTGAAAGATGAAGGGCTTCAAATATGGCAACACTGTAATTGCGCGAGATATTGAATTTTAGAACAGTTGTTGCGCGCCATCTGACGGTGAGTTGGCGAACTTTGTTGAAGCTTTTTATTTTAGTTCATAGCCCTGTTATATTATTTTACTTCGGTGGGGTTAAGAGCTATGGGAACACCGAAGGAGGACGCTGCGATATGTATGAGGGATAGAAAAAACTCATACATATTACTATTTTTCATAAATTGATGTTGCCTTGATTGGGGCTCGAACCCACAACCTCACGTGTAACAGTCCAACGCGCTAACCATTACACCACAGCGCCCAGTCTTGTTAACTTTATTTTAAAATTACTAAAAATAAAGAAAATTTTTTTCATGTTTAATGCACTGTCATGGTAAATCTGGATAAAAGTAATGGAAGATTTATCGAAATTATAGGATCTCCAGCAGACCTTTGGGTTGATCATTATATTTGGAAATTAATTACACATACAATTACACAATTACATGTAGTTGTAATTGAAAAAAATTCAATTACAATTACATATTATTTGTAATTGTAATTAAAAAAAAAAGTAATTTGTAATTGAAGATTTTCAATTATACATTACATACAATTGTAATTGAAAAAATGTCAATTACAATTACATTTTTTCGGAAAAGAAATAATGACAAAAAGCGTGAGGGGTCAGCCCAACATGACGTATTCTTTTTATACTTATCCACGCCTATCCAACCTATCCCAGTCAGTTTTTTCTACAAAATTTTAACAATAAACACTTTAATTCTAAATGTAATTGAAATTTGTATTTGAAATCACTTTCAATTACAATTACTTGTAATTGAAAATTTTCAATTACAGTTACATGAAATGTAATTGAGTTTTTTTAAATTTCAATTACATTTATTTGCAATTGTAATTGAAATCCCCCAGGTCTGATCTCCAGATATTGCATATTGTCTGATCTCCAGATATTGTATATTGTTAGATGTGGTGATATATAATATGATCAAAAGTATAAGGTCAATATTTAGATATAATTGTATCAAACTATGTCCACTTTTATAATATTTTATATAATTTTATACAAAAAGATATAATTTGATGTAATTGGATGAGGACAAAATTCGGATACAATTGTATCGAATTGCATAAAATTGTATCAAATTGTATACAATTGTATACAATTCGATACAATAAGATGTTCTCATTTTTCGGATATAATTATATCTAATTACATAAAAGATTATATATAATTAAATATAACTTCATATGGCTCCATATCATTTTTTTACTTGGGTTGTATTTAATCTAAATTCCCAGCAAAACCTTGGTAATAGGTTGGACCTTGTTCATGCATTGCCTGGCAATGGGTACCCCTTTACCCTTGGTTTTACTTGGAAACCTAGAGTAATACGTTACTAATATTGTGATACATCAATACTTATGTGGGAGGTATGAAATAATTAGGTATGAAATTATTAGTTGTATATCACTACTTATTTCGAGGTTTTAAAATAATATATTACTGATATTGTGTTATAGAATAACTTATTAATAAGGGCAAAAATAATAAGTTAATGGTATTGCATTATATAACTACTTATTATGCGAAAGTACGATTTAATAAAAATTTATAATCTAATTGCATTGCTCGGATCTGTGACTTTTAATTAAAGTCATTATTGGTAACGTCTTATTTTATTCCCTATATGTAACCAAAGAAATATGTACTAATGTGAAACGACTTATTTCACTCCATACAAGTATGTACTTATTTTAGCTAACTAGTGAATTTAATATTACAAGCAGTGTTGCCACAAACAAAAATTTTTTGTAACCAAAATATTAAAAAAAAAGTTACCAAATGAGAAAAAAATAACTAAAATTTAAAGTTTTTTAGTTTTTATTTAAATATATTAAGGTTTTTCACAAGGGGTGTGTTATTTGTTGTATCGTTGTATCTTCCTAACAAAAAACAGAGTTGTTAAAATTTAAATTGAAAAAATACAAGATTTGATGAGTGTGCTCTAACAGATAGAAAATCCCATAGAAAATCGTTGTTAAACTCAAATAAAAACTTTAACAACTCTGTTTTTTGTTTTAATTAAATTATTAACAAAATTTGTATTTTAGAGTTAACAAAAAACAAAACAAAAATAAAATTCTTTTACATATTAAATACTTACTACGGTGGGTCTCATACTGTAGGTTTAACTTTAACTTAAATCTCTATATATAAAAGAATAACGTGACTGACTGACTGACTGACTCACTCAACATCGCCCAGCCCAAACCGCTGAAGCTAGGAAGTTGAAATTTGTTATGTAGGTTCCTCTTTCGGGGTAGACGTCCACTAAGACGGGATTTTTGGAAATTCCTACCGGAACGGGCAAAAAGGGGGAAAGTGTCCCCCTTGACGGCCTGCCAAAACCCCTTTGGCTAGAAAGCTGAAATTTAAGATATGTGTTCCTTGGAGTAGGGGCTAACTTTTCTGGAAAGTACTTTCTAGAATTTTGGACAGGGACGTTGTAAAAATGGGGGGAAAAAGGCCCCCCTTGACGGCCTGCCCAAACCGCTGGAGGTAGGAAGTTGAAATTTGGTATAAAGGTTCCTCCACTATCGTAGACATCCACCAAGACGGGATTTTTGGAAATTTTTACAGGGACGGGCAAAAAGGGGAAAAAGTCTCCCCCTTGACGGCCTGCTCAAACTGCTGGAGCTATGAAGTTGAAATTTGGTATGTAGGTTCCTCGACCGGTGTAGACGTCCGTTGAGACGGCATTTTTGGAAATTCTTATCGGGAGGGGCAAAAAGGGGACAAAAAAAGTACCTTTTTCCAAAAAAGTACCTTTTCCCAAAAAAAGTACCTTTTCCCAAAAAAAGTACATTTTCCCAAAAAAAGTACCTACCATTTTCCCAAAAAAGTACCTTTTTCCAAAAAAAGTACCTTTTTCAAAAAAAAGTACCTTTTTCCAAAAAAAGTACCTTTTTCCAAAAAAAGTACCTTTTTCCAAAAAAAGTACCTTTTTCCAAAAAAAGTACCTTTTTCCAAAAAAAGTACCTTTTTCCAAAAAAAGTACCTTTTTCCAAAAAAAAGGTACCTTTTTCCAAAAAAAGTACCTTATTCCAAAAAAAGTACCTCTTTCCAAAAAAAGTACCTTTTTCCAAAAAAAGTACCTTTTTCCAAAAAAAGTACCTTTTTCCAAAAAAGTACCTTTTTCCAAAAAAAGTACCTTTTTCCAAAAAAAGTACCTTTTTCCAAAAAAACTACCTTTTTCCAAAAAAAGTACCTTTTTCCAAAAAAAGTACCTTTTTCCAAAAAAAGTACCTTTTTCCAAAAAAAAGTACCTTTTTCCAAAAAAAGTACCTTATTCCAAAAAAAGTACCTTTTTCCCAAAAAAGTACCTTTTTCCAAAAAAAGTACCCTTTTCCAAAAAAAAAGTACCTTTTTCCAAAAAAAGTACCTTTTTTCAAAAAAAGTACCTTTTTCCAAAAAAAGTACCTTTTTCCAAAAAAAGTACCTTTTTCCAAAAAAAAGTACCTTTTTCCAAAAAAGTACCTTTTTCCAAAAAAAGTACCTTTTTCCAAAAAAAGTATCTTTTTCCAAAAAAAGTACCTTTTTCCAAAAAAAATTCCTTTTTCCAAAAAATGTACCTTTTTCCAAAAAAAGTACCTTTTTTAAAAAAAGTACCTTTTTCCAAAAAATGTACCTTTTTCTAAAAAAATGTACCTTTTTAAAAAAAAGTACCGTTTCCCAAAAAACATACATTTTTCCAAAAAAATAACTTTTTCAAAAAAAGTAAATTTTCCAAAAAAAGTACCTTTCCCAAAAAAAGTACCTTTTTCTAAAAAAATGTTCCTTTTCCCAAAAAACATACATTTTTTCAAAAAAATACCTTTTTCAAAAAAAAGTACCTTTTCTAAAAAAAAGTACCTTTTCCCCAAAAAAAAAGTACCAAAAGAAGTACCTTTTCCAAAAAAGTACCTTTTTCCAAAAAACATACATTTTTCCAAAAAAAAACACCTTTTTAAAAAAAAATACCTTTTCCAAAAAAAGTACAAATAAAGCACTTTGTAAAAACAAAGTATCTTTTTCCAAAAAATTTCGTTTTTCCAAAAAGTACCATTTAAAATAGTATATAATTTCAAAAAAACTACTTTTTTTCCTCCCCCCACGGATATCTCCACTAAAACAAGGTTTCTTGATATTCGGCATAGACGTGCGCTAAGACGGGATTTTTGGAAATTCCAACCGGAACGGGCAAAAAGGGGAAAAGTCTCCCCATAAACAGTCTCACAAATTGGAAAAGTGCCTGCCCAAACCACTGGAGGTAAGAAGTTGAAATTTGGTATAAAGGTTCCTCCACTGTAGTAGACATCGACTAAGTTTGTATTTTTGGAATTCCCTACAGGATATCCCAAAAGGAAACTCGGTATGTGAGTTCCTCCTTCTGTGTAGGCGTCCGCTTAGACGGAATTTTTGAAATTCCTATCGGGAGGGGAAATAGGGTAAAAGTCTCCTCCTCACGGCTTGCCCAATCCCTTTTGGCCAACCTAAAATTTTAAATATGTATTCCTTGGAGTAGGACTAACTCACCGGCAACGTAATTTTTCTATTTTGGAACAGGAACATAGTAAAAATGGTGGTTGAAAGGGAAAAATGTCCCCACTAACGGCCTGCCCAAACCGCTTAGGCAATGCAGTTGAAATTTGGTATGAATGTTCCTCATCCATCGCAGATAGCCGCGAAGATGGAATTTTTGTAAATTCCTAAAGGGAGGGGCAAAAAGAAGAAAAGCCTCACCTTGGAGGCCGGTAAAAACCCCTTCGGCTAGAAACCTGAAGCTTAAAATGTGGGTCCCTGGAGTGAGGGCTAACTTATTAGAAAGATACTTTTTTGAATTTTGGACAGGGTCGTTATAAAATGGGGGCTCAAAAAGGGAAAGTTGCCCCTTAACGACCTGTCCAAACTGCTGGAACTAGGAAGCCGAAATTCGGTACTTAAGTTCCTCTCAGCCTGCTCAAACTGCTGGAACTAGGAAGCTGGAATTCCCTGTCGATGGATTTTCGGAAATTCCTACCGAGAGGGGCACAAATAGTAAAAGTTGGCTAGAAACCTGAAATGTAAAACATATGTTACTTGGAGTATGTGCTCACTTACCGAGAAGGTGCTTTTTGGACAGGGACATTGCAAAAATGGGGATTAATGAAGCGAAAAGTGCCGCTTAAAGGCCTGCCCAAACCGCTGGAGGTAGGAAGTTGAAATTTGGTATTAAAGTTCCTCCTCTATTGTAGACATCCGCTAAGATGAGATTTTTGGAAATTTCTACAGGTAGGGTCAAAAACAGGAAAAGTCTCCCCCTTAACGGCCTGGCCAAACTGCTGGAACAAGGGATCTTAAATTCGGTATTTGGGTTCCTTCTCCAACGTTGACGTCCCCTAAGATGGTATTTTTGTAAATTCATACCGGGAGAGGTAAAAAGGGAAAAAACTTCCCCCTTGACGGCCTGGCCAAACTGCTGGATATAGAGACCTAAAATTATGTATGTAGTAGGTTCCTCCTCCAACGCAGACGTCCTCTAAGACGGAATTTTTGAAAATTCCTACCGGGAGGGGTAAAAACGGAATAATTCTCCCCCTTGATGGCCTAACCGAACCCTTCGGCTAGAAACCTGTAATATATAATATGTTTTCCTTGGAGTATGGGCTAACTTATCGACAAGGCATTTCTAGGACTTTGGACAGGAACGTGGTAAAAATGGTGGTTCAAAAGGGGAAAATTGCCCCCCCCCCCCTTAACGTCTGCGTCTTTAGCTAGAAACCTAAAACTTAAAGAACAAGTGTATATGAAACACTAAAATTAAGAAACTAAATAGGAAACGAGTGGGATTGAAACACTACACAAGTGGAATGAAATGGATATAAACGTTGAACGAGTGGAATTGAAATTATAGACATTGCAAATGGATTGGAAGAGGGAATTACCTGTTCAAACACTATCAACGGAATATGAAACTTATGTAGCATTGAAACATACTCTCCAAAAAGTTAAACAAATTTTCTGAAAGAGAAAAAACCTTAGAAAAGGAATGGAACTTATGTATTCCGATATTTAAACTTCATGTAACGAAGCACCGATGGAAGAAACCGACGCAGTAAATTTTCCAACTGAATTTGTGAATTTACTTGAATTGCCAGGTCTACCTTTACATAAACTGGAATTAAAAAAAAAACTTTAAGACACGCTAACAACGTAGCTTTGCCCGCTATTTTTAATATTATAAAATGCTTTTCAACCCTGCTTTACGTTATTTATTTTCATTCAAAACACAAATGAACAAAACTACTTACGGGTCTATCTACCTAAGTTCGCACTTTACCAAATTATCTTGACATACACACGTATATTGCAAATTATTATGGATTCATTACTAACAATCCACTCTCATGAGCAAAAGTGATCAAATATTTATTTATTTTAAACCCATTGTTGTGCAGAATTATTTATTTGTGGTGGCTGGGTGAAGGCTTTAAATAAAAAAACGAATTTAATAAAAATTGTGGGGGGCGCAGCCCCCCGGGGGGAGGGCGTAGCCCTCCCCCCCTTAACCTTTAAGGCACGCTAACAACGTAGCGGGCTGCGCCCGCTAGTATTAAATAAATAAATAAATTGTATACGAAACAACAATAACGGTGGGTCTCATACTGTAGGTTTAACTTTAACTTAACTAAACAAAATAAAATGTCAAAAAAATGTACACAAAACAACAACAAATTTTTGGGTTAACTATTAACCTAAGTTTAAACCTGTAGTATGAGACCCACCGTAACTGTTTGGGTTAACTATTCGTTAACTCTAAAACCTTCAGTATGAGACCTACCGTTAATAACTAAAAAACTTAAAGTAAATTTCATTCCAAATAGAGATCAACAAATTAGTTTGAGGTCAAATTCGTCATATTCTATGACCCAGTGTCTTCAAATGCAAAAAATTATATGATATGAAATGTCAAAATGATATTAATTGCAAAGTGGTGGAGAACACTTGACCATTTCATGGCTAAGAAATATCATAGATTTTTCTTCGAAAAACACAAAATTTTATAAAACATTAAATAATTAAACTCATTCCCATTCTTGTGTACTAAATTTTCTGTTATTTTTTTTTATTACAAAATTAAAATGAAAAGTGACATTTGATGGCAGGCATCATTGCAAGATCCGCTTGCATGTCAGCGATATCATGATATTACAATAAAATTGATTGTCTTCACTTGAGACGAAATAATTTTAACAATTGCTTGCTATCATTTTATTGCATGTCAAGACACTAGATAAGGTTAAAACATCTCTTTGGCAGACCACACATGGTGGGAATGATTTTGGTTTTTGCACAATTTTTGATTGCATTATATTATTATTAATATTTTTAAAATCAAGGTTATTTCCAAACTTTGTTTTTAATAAAATAAGTTGTGAAAATTTCCTTTCGGCTTCAGCTAAACTATGTGGCAATGTCAGTGAATTTTGATCAAAATAAATTATTTATTCAAAACATTTTTTATCCATTCCATTTTTGTATTTGGATTCTTCATCCAAAAATTCAACTAAATCCATGATATTGTTTAATTCTGTAATGTTCGCAAATCTTAATGATTTCCATTGGGTTAAAATTTTTTCTTCATTACCACTTGTTAAGTTTGAGAAAGATGACAATAAAGGCTTCAAAGTTATTTCTAAATTATTTAAAACTTGATTTGGTGTAATTATGGCAAGATGTTTTAAATCTTTTCTCGAAAATTCAAAGCATTTTGAGATTTTTTTAAATTTCTATATAAAAAGAATGTATATTTTTTTTAATTTCATATAATTCATATAATTTCATATTTCATATTTTTTAATTTGGTCAAGTTACTTTCATTCAAACATAGTTCAGCTTTACTGCCAATAAAAATATTTTCTACATTTAATTAATTACATCAATTAATTTCATCAAATAAATTAAGCGTTTTTAATGAAATTAAACTTTTAACGTAATTACTTTTGGTAAAATTGCTCAAAACTAATTTAAAATTTACTTTCAATTGCCCATAAACATGTGGAAGGCGCATTTTTCCGATTTAAATTCTTTATTTAAGTTATTTATTATATTAATAATTTATGAGAGGAATAAAAAACAAGCTCTACACTGCAATAATCTTGAAATTCTCTAAATTCAAGAATACTTATTCAAGCATAAGCAGAACATAAATCAAAAAACAGAAAAAAAATTTATATTTTTAATGGCCAAAAAAGTTACCAAAATGAAAAAAGTTCACATCTCCACATTGGAAAAAAAACCAATTTTGGTTAAAAATAACCACTGATTACAAGTAACAACTTATTTCAGTACTTCCTGCGTAATCACTTATTTTGGCCTATACCGGTATGACTTAGGCAACCATTTACCTCCAATGACACCCCCATGTTAAAATAATGTGTTATGCGACCAAAGTGTAAGTAGTTAAAATTTTTGGTTTCTTATTCCATTTCCCTATAACTGGTAATAGATGGTTTTGCTGGGTTGTTCTATCTTTTAAAATAAAAAACATGCTCTGGCTACTTTTTGGTTGGTCTAGTGACCAATATATGTGAGAGCATCGGTTTTTCCCTTATTGGGTTTCAAGGTAATTTGTTCAGTATTTAAAAGTTTCTTTTTTAAGAGGTTCCAAGTAATTGTATTAGCAACAATTTTTCGAGTATTTTTGAAACACACGGTATTTGTGAAATTGGGCGGTAGCCTTCGATCGAGGTTTTATCTTTATTATTCTTGGGAATAGCAATTATTGTAGAAACCTTCCATTGCTGCGGTATAATACCAGTAGTTAAAATCGACTTAAATAACTGACGTGGTAGTTGCGTTATTTATCAAGGAATTTTGTGTTGAATTTAGCTGATAGTTTATTATAGTATTTAGGCCCTGTGCGAGGTGGCTAAATTTATTCCAAACTACGTACAAATTGACAAAAGAGTTTAAAATTTCTTTGAAAATTGCTTTAAGAAATTTTCTAATTTCAAAGAAACTTGTAAACCTGAATTTAGTTCAGAATTAGTTTAGCCAGTTCGCACCCATCCTTATTCTGTTCTTGTTGTATTTAAACGATTCGTTAACCCATTTCATACCAAGCATGGATTCTATGGGAATTTTTTGACAAAACTGGGTAGACGGATAGGCCGGTTTCGTAATAAGCAATTTTTGTAATTTTTATGGCTAAGTCGCGCCTTCTGGTGGTGCTAAAGTAATGAAAATTAAAACTCTATACGTATTTAAATAGTTAATATTTTGTCAAAAATTGAATTTTTTATTATGATAATACAAATTTCTGTGAAAAAATTGCAAGAAATTTAAATTATTATTTTTGCAATAGTTTTAAGAACTTTTTTAAAAATTGGTATTTTTAAACGTTTCTTAAAAATTGCTATCTGGCAACACTGGTTGCACAGATTTGTATGCGTCTTTGGCAGTTGAGAGAATATAGAACATTTTTAATATAACAAATAAAAACGATTTCATTTTCTACATACTAACGATCTTATAAATATGAATAAACCTTAATAAGATCAGTCAATTTATTTTTGAAAGTGCGAACTAAACTCAAAAATTTTCTTCCCTTGAATATTTTTTTACATGTTTTTATCGAAATCAACATATTACTTTTATTACGCAGCTCTTCTTTATATTTTTAAATATTTTTTGAAAAAGTGCTTCGATGACAAGGTAAAAATGATTTTTTCCAAAACGTTATATGGCAACCCTGGAAGTCGAATTTTTGTAATTTTTTAAATATCGTTTATAGTAAAGGCCTCAAAGTATCACATTCTTTCTACGCTATTGTGATATCGTCTTCCTATCAAAAGTTATAGGCTCTTAAAAGTGGGTGTGACTTTAAAGTCACATTGGTAAAATATCCCAGCAATAATATGTGTAAGTCATTCAAAACAAACAACTTTTAAATTGATTACAATGGAGCGATAAGTGCTCTTTTTCTGCTTCGAATGTATGTGCTTTAAAACAACTTTCAATATAATGCTGTTTTTTTCTTTGTAAATGCATTTGTTTGTAAATTACGAATTTGTTAGAGATTCCATTTTTTATCTCTAAAAAAACAAAATAGTTAATTTTATTAACGTACTTTGTTATTTTACGATTATTTACATATTTTTTAATTATTCGTACATATTTTAAAAAATACTTCAATTACAGTTCCCATTGAAAAAGGGAAGGAAATAAAGAATTGGATCCCATTGAACCTCCTGGACTATGACCCAAATATGAATTTTTCTTTTCACTAAATGCAAATATATAAAAGTTAACAATTAAAATGTATTGTTAAGGCTCTATGAAGTCGCTCGCGTGCTTTTGCACCGTGCACCAAAGAAATATGTTAATAAAATTTGTTGCAATGTTAACATATTTTATCGTTTAAAAATACCAATCAAGAGGTTCGTTAACAGAGGTTGGTCCCTTACCTTTGCTTATACATTAAAAGTTCTATAAATGTCACCTGCTTTAAATGTCGATTTGCTTTAATTGCGATTACACCTTAAAAGTCGTAAAATCAAGCTAAATAAATAATTCTATAGTGACAAAAAATATATTATTTCTTCAACTTAAACATAGATTTAAAAAAATAACTGCCGTCAACTTTAAAATGTACATTAAAGTTCCAAATTTTAATTAAAGTTAAAATTTTGCTAAATGAAATTCTTCAACATAAGAATTTAACTAATCACGATTGCAAATTATAGCGTTGGAACTTAATGCATCGTTTAAAGGAAAAGTTGATTTTAAGCTAACGATGGTTGACTTGCAAAATTCAAATGACGACATGGTATTCGCCTTCGAAATATGTCTGGGGAAAAACTGTCCTCCAACTGTTCTCCGATTCTTTAATGAATTTAAAGCTAAAATTTCAATTATAGATATGCGGATTCAGCAAATTTATAATAATGGCCTTATTACTGTAGAGTTGTAAAATCAAAAAATAGTTTCCTAGTACGCTTTAAAATTCTAAAAATTCCTTGAGTAATGTTTTTAAAAAAAATAATCAATCAGAGGGTTACATATAACTTTTAGGCCCAGCTTTTAGGATGTAGATTATCTTTAAACTTAGTTTAACGCAGTTTATAACTGGAATACTGCTTCTAAAATCTATTTTATTTTTCGTTTTCGGTTTAACTAAACCAAGTTTAACTGACATCCCAAAAATTCGGTCTTAATGTATTAATATTATTTAATTCAATATCCTAGCTTTTTCGAATTTAACGACTGAAGTAAACATGTTACAAACTTATTTAAAAAAATGTTGAACAAAAATTAAAAAAAAAAATTGGTTTTGTCTGATTTTAACTTAATCGAATTGATTCAAAAGCAAAAGAAGTGTTTCCTTAATATTGCCCTAAAAATAATAATAAATTGAATAGGTTCAGAAATGGGCTCTGTAAAAGCTAAACATTAAAATTGCCTCTAAAATATGCTATTTCAGACATTATAAAAAGCACATTTAAATCACTTTCAAAAATGTATTATCAGGCATGTCACAGACTTCAATTTCACTTGAAAGTGAAATTGAAAACGCAAATTGCTTCTCCAGAAGAAAATGGTATTTTTGCATATTTAAACCAAATATAACAGATAAACATAATTAATTATAAGTCAAGAATGCTGTTTTTAATAATTTCACTTAAAAAAGTTTTTGTTAGAGAGCACATTTAAGGTTTTAACACATATTTCGCATAAAATTAATATGATTTCGATGTACAATTTCGTAACGTTTTACTTTTGCTTCTTCAGGTTTTTTGCGTTTTCGTAAATTCTGAAATGTTAAAAAAAGACTTTTTGTGGTAAATTCTTGTTCCAACTGCTAAATTTTGATATAAGTTGCCATTTGTAGTTCAAAAAGAGCAGATCGCCGATCAAAATTTAAAATTTTAATTTTTTAGAAAAAATTACGTTTTGCTCATCAATAAGAAAATTATTGAATTTACCAACAAAAAGCGTTTTAAATGTAAATTTTTTTAAGTGAAATAGTTAACGAAACTTTAGGGAATACATACCAAGCACTATTGAAAAGCTTTTATGAGTTTAAGCTGCTCAAATAACAATTCCACTTTGGTTTTTGAAAGTGGAATGAAAACGATATTTTTTTCGTTCTACGTTTTGTGGAGAAACTTTTAACGTTTTAAGTACCACTATTAAGCCTGTAGCATACTCGATACTTACCAGAACGTTTCATTTTCAATACGAAATTATCCGTAGTACCCTAAACTGCAAATTCAGAAGAAACAAAATTGTTTTCGATCACTTTAGGAAAAAATTGCGGAAGTGAAATTGCGAAATCAAATCAATTCCGTAAAAAACCTGTGACATGCCTGTATATTATATATTATAAAGAATATTTCTAAATCACTCTAAAAATGCAAACAAAATGTACTCGTATTGATGTGATGAAAATGTGTATCTAAAAACCATACTTTTATTAACATCATGTAATAACTTTTAAATTACTAACAAAATGCTTAAATTGAACTACTGACAACATGGGACATCACGTGTAAAATAAATCAGTGTTAAAGCTAAATTGTAACTACTTCACAATCAGTTGATGCTATTCGGAGTGCTTTTAAAATAACTTTTTTGTAATGGAATTTTTTGCTGGGATGGGTCAAAATTATCATTACTTGATTGTTGTGACCACGTATCACCAAAGGCGTTTGAAATATCATATGAATCTGGTAATCTGGTTGTTATTTTCAATATGCCGAATGTAGTTGAAGCTATTGACACAGTTAAGTTATCGTATGTCGTTCTGAATTTTTGTAATTGGTGTGTTCGGATTTATTTCACTTGTAAATGCATAAAAGGGTTTCTTTTGGCTATTTTGGTTTTTAATTTGAAAGTGTAGGTAGGGACATTAATTCACTATTCCACCAGTGTGTCCATTTTTTATTTTTATGGTTTTTGTTGTGTGGTATTGTGAGGAACAAAGTCGTCCCCTCGTTTTGTGCACACTATTATATTATATGTACTAGATTTAATATATATTTTAAGTTAAAACTATTTAAATATAATCTAAATATTCTAGCTAAAGCTAATTAGACATCGCCTGAAGTTACGCCCGTCGTGTTGTGTTTATGTTAAATATGGATGAACGTACTGTATTGTTCGAAACCTAAGCAACTTCTCCGAATAAAGTAATGAAAGTCTTATATATTCTTTTTAAATTGATTTATACAAAATAATACTTTTAATTTTTATTATGTTATGTGCCTACATTCTAATAATAACAAGAAAAATTTAATTCCATTTCCTTGCCAGTAAAAAAAAAACACAAAAACGAAATTGACTCCATATATTATTGTTCGAAACTTAAGCAACTATTTTGTTGTTGTATTTTTTTGCAACAAATAAACAAAAACTTTGAAACATTTATTTAATTCCCGTTTAGTTTGACAAACAAAATTTAAATTTTTTTAGTTTTTGTAGATTTAGAATCAATTACTTAGCTACACGTTACATAATCGATTTTTAAGCTCAAAATTCTTGAACTATTTAATAAGGGCCAATCGCATGCATTAACAAATCAATAATTTCGCTACTAATTAAAAAGTACAAAGCTACTGGAATAGTAGAGAAAGCCAATACCAGAGGGCAACCTCGAAAAACTTCACATCGAACAGATTCTAAAGATGTTGTGAGTGAGCTTAATCTCAATCCCAGCAGAAATTACTGCTTGCTTGGAAGCGGTTTTGTCAGGGAAAGTTGAGCAGTGAAGCGATTGCATTATTAATGATATCATGCCTGATTTTTGTTCGAGATAGCTCGCGTGAAAGCACTTGTTTCGAGATCCGAAAAGGCATGAATTCACCGCTTTTAATTGGTGCTCCTGTTTTTCTTTTAAAATGTCGATAATTCATGCCTACTCGGAAGTGTAATATGCACTTTTCAACTATTTAAAATCATGCCTTCTCAAAAGCACAATATTCCTGCATATTTTTCCGTGAAGAGAAAATTCCTCTTATTTTCAGTAAAACCTCTTATTTACACTAAAATAACCTTTTCTCCGCATTTTAAAAAATTTTGATAAAAGAACCGCAAAAATATTTAAGCAATCAAAATGTATTGCTCATTTCATGCCTTTTTGAAAAGAGCAGCAAAAAGCGATGAAAACAATTAATCAATTTAGGCCTTTCATTAGTGATGTTTACGAAGCTATACATTTTTAGAAGCGGTAAAAGTAGCAGTAAGGAAGCAGTAATCGTTTTTACTGCTTCCACATTTTTGCTGGGTATCTATAGTGCAACCTTATAATAAGGGACAGTAACGTTCGCATGTATTCGCATATATTTAATAAATGTATATGTCCATATATGAACATATACTTAGGTGTTACCTCATTTTTCGGATCCATACAAATATGTTCATATATGGACATTTTTCATTTGACATTTTAATTTTTATTGTTTAATAAAGCTATTTAAAATTTCCTATTTATCCGTTCAGATCTCTCAGGATACTCTTTCTTTGGAAGACCTATTGAAGCTGCAGTTGGCTTAGTTTTAATTGCCAAAATAAATTCAGCTTTTAGCCAGAGTTCATATATGGACATTTTTCATTTGACATTTTAATTTTTATTGTTTAATAAAGCTATTTAAAATTTCCTATTTATCCGTTCAGATCTCTCAGGATACTCTTTCTTTGGAAGACCTATTGAAGCTGCAGTTGGCTTAGTTTTAATTGCCAAAATAAATTCAGCGTTTAGCCAGAGTTCGTTTTGCATCTGAAATATGTTTATCTTCCTATGAGAACTCTCCCATCTAACTGAGATATTCTTACAAAAAATTCGCACTTTCTCCTTCCCATAAGCCGATTCCTCATTCAAAACATTGACGCATTCAGCTTTACCAACAATACAATTGTAAACAGTAGTATTCTTCTCCTCTTTCTATTGCTCATCTAACCAAATTTCCGCAAGTTCGCTATTTTGCAAGCGGAGGCTACCAAAAGTGATATTTCTCAAAAAACGCAAAAAATGGAAACATTAAATTGACAAGTTAAACTCAAAATTCTTCATTTAACACGTTTCTGATTGTTTAAACAGCCAAATTCGGCCAACTTTTTAAAAGCTTATCCAAAGTTCATTTTTCAGAAACTTGAATTAAAAGTTATGTCAGAAGTATGAGTTTTTTTGCCAAAAATTTTTTTTTTAATAAAATCTTTCTCTTGAACCATTAAGCACTTACTATCACTTTTGTTTTCAATATTTAGTTTAAATTTATGTTTTTTTTAACTATTTAAAGAAATTTAAAAATTCGACCAAATTGCACTCCCAATAAGCACATAGGTTTTAAAAATTCAAGTGCTTTAAATTTAGCTTGAAGTAAAGTATATTTCAAATTCTAGCACTTGTTTATTTAACAAAAATATTTCAAACTTGAATTTTTGTTTCCCTTTTGCTGGAGTATGCTATTGAAATAAAATGTAATAAAAGTTGAATTCAAGCCTTGAAACTGGAAAACAGGCCTGGAATTGAACTTGATTTCAACTTGAATTCCAGTGAAAATGTTTATAGGGCTGTGTATACTGCGTTCAACACTTTGCTCACAAACAATGACTTTGACCACTTGCTAAGCAGTCGTTGTTAATTTTTGAAAAACAAAACTTGCCGTTATTTGCTTTGATGTGTTCTTAATTGAATACCAACAAAAAACTTTATTATTGTGCGAAAAATGACTTTTTGCCACAAAAATGGGTCAAATTACCTGATTAAAGACCCATAGCTATTTTACCGTTTCTGTCTAAAGTCTTCGAAAGGCTGATGCACAATCAAATGATTACCTTCTTAGATAATAATAATGATTTGCTTTCATCTCGTCAATCCGGGTTTCGAAAGAAACACAGCTGCATAACAGCGCTAGTTGATGTTGCGGAGGAGATAAGAAGAGAAGTTGATGATCGTAAAGTCACTTTTTTAATTCTATTAGATCATTCGAAAGCTTTCGATACTGTTGACCACGGCATCTTATGATACAAATTACAAAATATGTTCAATTTTTCTTCAACTGCAGCACGTCTTTTGTCATCATATCTTAGTAACAGATATCAGTATGTTGAAACCTCAACCGGAAAATCTGTGCCACTAGCTGTTACAAGAGGCGTTCCGCAAGGATCTACATTAGGCCCGCTCTTGTTCTCATTATACTCTAATGATCTCCCGAATATTTTAACATACTGTATATGCTGACGATGTTCAACTTTACATTAGTTGTAATGAAACCTTGCTTGATCAGTGTGTAAGAACTTCGAATTTGGAGCTTGATCGCATTCATGTGTGGGCAACGGCTAATGGTCTGGGGATTAACCCTAAAAAATCTAAGTGTCTTATACAAAACCGATTAGCGAAGAAAATAATTATTCCCAACATTTCAATAAATAATCAACGTATTGAAATTGTAAGTACCGCTAAGAATCTAGGAATCTTTTTTAATAATACCCTTACCTAGTCTGATCATATTAAATATGCATGTGGTCAAACTTTCTCCATGATAAGAACACTGTGGCGAACCCAACACTGTACACCATTAAAAATTAGAATACTGCTTGCTAAAACCTACCTTATACCGATTTTGTTGTACGGGTGTGAACTGTTTGCCAGTTGTGACTCAATAAGTGAAAGCAAATTAAACATCGTTTTCAATAATATCGTTCTCTATGTTTATAGTTTAAAAATACGTGCACGAGTTTCTATGTTTTGAAAAATATTATATGGCCTTAGTTTCAACGATTTGCTGAAAACTCGAATTTTGACTTTTCTACATAAAATCATTTATTTACATCAGCCTGTACATATAAATATATAAGCCTTATGTCAACTTGGCAATTCTATGTAAATGCCATCCATCTCTGGAACTCAATTCCATATTGTTATCAGACCTTAAATAACGCACTGCGGTTCAAAAAAACCATCATTACCTATTTTTCAAACCAATTTGATTAAATTAAATTTATTTTGTATTATGTTTATAATTTTTTGTTTGTTAAATTGTTAATTTTTAATATGTATGTCAAAAAAAAAATCCTTTTTTTTTTTTTTTTTTTTTGATTTATGCCTTTGCTATTATAAATATAGTGTCATATGCATGATAACTTCTTGAACTTATAAATGACTTAGAAATCGAATTTTTCATACAAAATTCAATTTATAAACGTGGTATAAAGTTTTGAGATGGTTATGCATGGGTACTATAGTTTATACATGTTTGATATTTATTTATATATATATATATTAGGCCGGGTCGATTTGTGGGGAGGCAAAAAAATCGAAGGTACCATACCTCTAAAACGAATTCTACTACCCCCCAACTGTTGACTTTTGTCCCGTAGGGTCAAGTTTTGAAAAATCACACTTTGACCCATTTAGAGTGCCCCAATCGAGTCCAAATGTATGACCGACCCCCACTAACTTTGGAGGGCCGATCCACCCATGCCAGTGGCACACCCCCTGGAACTCCCATGGGGGTTCCCCATACAAACATTTTAAAAAATCACCATTTTTGGCACTTTATTTTATTATTTTTTATTTATTTTATTTATTTTTTTTATTTTATT
This sequence comes from Leucophora obtusa, assembly GCA_949987735.1. NCBI lineage: Eukaryota > Metazoa > Arthropoda > Insecta > Diptera > Anthomyiidae > Leucophora > Leucophora obtusa. The sequence goes on along the minus strand of OX465299.1, from coordinate 104,873,763 downwards.
TATTTTTTCTCCTTAGAAATTTATTTAGTCAGAACATATGTAAATGAAAAAATTAATTTAACTTAGTAATAGAAAAGAAAAAATAAAAAATTACTGTTTGAAGTCTTTTTTGCTTTCAAGTCTGGGCAATTTCGCACGGCTCTCTAATGTCGTCGCCATAACAGCTTCTACATTTTCCGGTATAACTCGTTTGGAAACGCTAGCTAGCAATTGAACGTGTCGTTCTGTTTCTTGTATGTGTGATGGAATTTTTGGATCATTAAACGGTGGATCATCTTGATTTAAATATTCTTTCAAAGTATCGTATGGAATGCTTCGCGTGAATGGTGGTTCAAATACGTCATTTATGTCATTCATATTGATAATTTCCGTGTAACTTGTGCAATAAAAGTTTATATCTGGTTTTTTATAAGCTCTAAGTCCCGTTGGGTCGTCAACATCGGTTCGATAGCGTAGAATTATCTTGATAGCACAGTCGCGCTTTTCTTTGCTATCATCAAACAACATTGATAACAAGATATTTTCCGAATGCGCATAATATGAATTATCTGTAATTACTTTATTGACAATTTTGCGTAAACGAGGTTCTAGAAATCTTGACCAACTAATGAATTTGAAAAATAATCTACTACCGTACACGACAGAGCTGTAATACTTGATATTGAAGTACATTGGCACATAACATGTAATTATAAATTCAACCAGTATTCTTAAATTTGCATCTGGATTTTCCGTTGTCACATATAATCGTAATAGTCTAGCGGCCTTGGTGAGCCACCGAGAATGTACAATTTTCCCTGGTTTGATGTTTGCCAGATCCACTGAAACCACGCCGCTAGAAATTGCATGGGCCATGTCGTATAAGTACTTGGAATCGGTGGAAAATTCAATTTTTTCTGGAGCAGGGGGCATATTTTTCAACTCAATTTTCTGAAAGCCGTCCACCACCTGAAAATATATAAAAATAAAACAATTAAAAACGGTTGAAACTTATAATAAACGAGTGATAGCAATAACTTACCGGAAGAGTTTCACAAGTTTCGATTTGACGGCTCAATTTTCCGGTTGCCGATCTTGGTCCAGTGCTGGTTGATTTATCCAAAGCTTCAAACAAATGCCGAAACGGAAGTTCGTTGAAGTGTAGAAGGCAAACGAACCAATGCAATGGTCTTTTTAACAGCAATTCGAATCGTCGTATAATTCCACCGTTTGGGCCAGTGTTTGTTGGCTCACCGTCAGTGCATATGCCAATTAATGCATCCAGTGATATATTTTTATCGTTGAAAAAATCATTTAATTTGGTTGTTTTGTATTCAGCGGTTTCATGTTCCAGTCTTACGTAACCAATCAATTCAGAATTCGGTTCTCTCAAAATAACAAGATGAGGTTCTTTTACCATTCTAGTATGATACTTCTCATCAATTGTATCTCTCGTTAAAGTATCATCTTTTCTGCCATCGAATGAAAATGCTAACAAATTGGTATCATATAACCGTTTGCGAAGCACTTCTTGTCTGCATTTCTCTTTTTCTCGGCGAACTTTCGATTTATCCATGATGAGAGGTTTGCCATGGATATCTTTCATTTTAAAATCTTGGAAAAGAGCTATTCCCATTGCTGATGCTACTCTATCAGGCACGCCAAATCTGTCACATACCAAGGCAAAGTTAAAACAATCGTATCTCTGTGTGTATTGTGAACTTGTGCTTATATCCAAATCTTCTTTAACCGGTGGCGGTGCGTATGTTGAATCATCGGGATCTTGGTATGTTGGCATTGATGACATAGACGTTGCTCCTTGCTCTTCAATTTCCATCGCAAATCCATCCATTGTTAGACTTCTCTGATTATGTTGACCGTGCATAAACTCTTTGAGGCGTTCGGGAACCAAACCGCATCCACATGGAGCTGCCTTCAAATCGCATTTACATGTTCCAATGAAAAAAATTGTTTCCAGAGATTTTACATACTCTGTAAATTGTTGGGGTTTGTTTCTTCTCTTGATTTGCTCTTGATATTTGTCAAGCAATCTATTCAATTTATTACATACACTTTTTTTCAGCATTATTTCCATACCAAGTTTTTCCCAAATTCCAATCAACTTATCTTGTACTTGAATAGTGAATGCTTTATAGGACAACTTTTTTTGTTCGCTCAAGTAAAAATAATATCTCAAGATATCCAGATGGGTTGGTAAATTAAGATCAGTCAAATCAGTAGACACACCAAAAACAGTAACATCATGCCTGGGTATATGACTCATTGGGTTTTCGATAGTTGTTGATGTTGTTATTGCTTCATCTTGCGGTGTAGAGGATGGTGGATTCATTGTAAACTTCTTGATTTGGAATGATTTTTTTTTAAATATTTTTTTATCTCAAATTAGCACTTCACACTTCGAGTTCTTCACAACGGCTTAATGCATTCACAAAAACTTTTGCGTTATATATGGTCTAGGAGACGAGGTAATAAGAATGAAATGGTAATTTCAATTCTACCTGTAACCGATTTTGTTGTCAAAACTGCCCATAAAGTACTTACATGTAAATTAAACGTTAATCTGACTACAAATTCTGTTAAGCAAGTGCGCCTTTTATTACTTCTGGAAAATCCTTTATGATAATTTTATGCTCAATTCTACCTGTAACCGATTTTGTTGTCAAAACTGCCCATAAAGTACTTACATGTAAATTAAACGTTAATCTGACCACAAATTCTGTTAAGCAAGTGCGCCTTTTATTACTTCTGGAAAATCCTTTATGATAATTTTATGCTCAATTCTACCTGTAACCGATTTAGCTTAAGTAAGTTTACGACATGCAGCTGTGTCTTGTGGTGGCTTAAAAAACCCACACGACCTATTTTACGACCTGCAACAGAACGACACGTTCAATTGCTAGCTAGCGTTTCCAAACGAGTTATACCGGAAAATGTAGAAAAAAGACTTCAAACAGTAATTTTTTTTATTTTCTTTTCTATTACTAAGTTAAATTAATTTTTTCATTTACATATGTTCTGACTAAATAAATTTCTAAAGAGAAAAAATAAATAAAATAATAAAAATAAATAAAATAAATAAAAAATAATAAAATAAACTGCCAAAAATGGTGATTTTTTAAAATGTTTGTATGGGGAACCCCCCAGGGGAGTTCCAGGGGGTGTGCCACTGGCATGGGTGGATCGGCCCTCCAAAGTTAGTGGGGGTCGGTCATACATTTGGACTCGATTGGGGCACTCTAAATGGGTCAAAGTGGGATTTTTCAAAACTTGACCCTACGGGACAAAAGTCAACAGTTGGGTAGTAGAATTCGTTTTAGAGGTATGGTTCCTTCGGCAAAGTTTCTTATTTTGATCCCTAGAATACGATTTTCACTGAGCCATGGGCGATTATTAAATCGACCAGTGGTATGCAGGTACTTGATTTTTTGTACCACTGGCAATTTCTGACTGGGGCGTTTCAATATTCATAAAATGTACCACATTATTAATTAACAACTATTAAATAATTGTAAAAGGCTTTATTCTATAAAAAAAGTTAGTTACATAACATAAAATTTTTATAAATAAAGGAAAAAAAAATCCCAGATCCCGAAATATCCCGAAATCCCGTAAAATCCCGTAGTCCGAAAATCCCGCAATCCCGGGATCGGGATTTTCAAAATCCCGAATTCCGGGATTTTTAAATATCAATCCCGATTGTCGATGCTCCAAGATGACAAGGGAGCTATGCCAGCAAAGGTAAAAGAGAGATCAATGTGAGTGAAAGTTGATCGGGTTGAAAAGTGTGTTGGCGAGTCACCGTTAAATAAAATCATATTTGCTTCATTTAGAAGGTCTTCGATTATGTAGCCTCTTGGTGACGTATTTGGTGAATCCCATAGAGTAGAGTGGGCATTGAAATCAGAAAGTGATAATAATTTATGATCTGAAATCGAACTAAATTAATAGTACACAGAAAGAATTTACAAAATTCTAATTAAATTTTTAAACACCTTTCTCATACCAAATTTGTAAATACAAAAAAAAAACTTTTTAGAAAGGCACCAACAAAGAAATTTGTAAAAATTTTTTTGTAACCTTGAATATTTATTTTTAAACAATTTTTATATGAAAGATAGCAATTTACAAACGAGTTACAACTATTTCAAACAAAAAAGTTGTTGGGAATAAAATTTCAATTTAAAAGAAAATGTGATTGCTTTTACAAATTTCCATTGTTGGTGCCTACTGTTTTTTCTGTGTACGTTGAAGGTCATTTGTAAATAAGGAAGATACGATTGTTGATGGTAACGGGTATGATGGATTTAGGTAAAGACATATAATTTTTAATTTAAATACGATGAAGACATTTGCTGTAATTGAAAAACTTTTGGAAGTTAATAGGAAGTTAAATTTTAAGTTATTCTTAATAAATAAGGCTGTACCGCCTCTACTGCTACTAAACAGCATCCGTTAGTGTTTGAAAGACACGAATAATATCCATTGAGGCGTATTGCATTATTAGCGTGGTGTGTTTCTTGCAATTCAATAATATCGGGAGAGCTTTCACGCATTAAGAGTTGAAGCTGATGTACGTTGTTGTATAATCCGTCTAAGTTCCACTGTAGAATTTTAATTGTCAGAATATTTAAACAAATTTAATAACATAGGGTAGATGTTATTTTAGTGTTCCGTGTTTTCGATGGGTGAGTCAATTTCATTCCTTCTGTTTAAATTTTTTTTTTTTTTTTTTGGTTTTGGTTGTTTGGGTTTTCTTGATTTTTCAAAAAAAAAATCGCTAAACAAAAAATAGAAAAGCGTCAAACTAGCGCCTTTTTATAAAAAGTATTAACCGAAAATAATGTGAGTTTTGTGATACAAAAGCGCTAAAAACAGCGCGATCAGATGCAACTAAATTAATTGTAAAGGACATTCTACAATGCTGAAATAAGCAAAAAAAAATTGTGAAAATTAGTAAATTAAGAACATCACAGAAAAACAATTACATTTCAAAAATTTCTGAAAACAGCAGAAATACTATATATTTTCGCTATTTTAAGCCTACTAATATTCAGCAAAAATTTCTAATGATTTTAGCAGGATAGAATGTTATTTGCATTCAACTAAAATTTATTTAAATATAACTAACATTTTTGCAGATTTAACAGATCTTGTTTTATCATCCCAGTCGAACATTTTTCCGAAATGGAAGCGATTAATTACACAGAAAAAAAGTTTTTACGTTTTTTGTGGCAACATTAATCAGGCACCCTGTATTTAAAAACGGTTTCAAACGATTACAAAGGATTTTTGTATCTTATTTATTTGAATATATATGAAAAGATATTAGGGGGTTTCATATAAACTCGTATTCTACTCATAAATGGTGTAAACCTGGTATGTTTATGAGTTTAATGTCAAACTCTGCAGTACAACCTTCTATTACCAGGTAAAGGGAAATGTAAAAAGAAACCAAAAATTGTAACTACCCTACGGGTAATTTTAACAAACTGTCACCGAACTGGCCCCTTTATATGAAATAGACTGGTCACTTTTACATGGCGTTGTCATAGGAGTGGGACATGTAATGTGACCAGTCTATTTCATATGAAGGGGCCAGTTCGGTGACAGTTTGTTAAAATTTCCCGTAGGGTACTTACACTTTGGTCGCATAACACATTATTTTAACATGGAGGTGTCATTGGGGGTAAATGGTTGCCTAAATCGTACCGGTATAGGATAAAATAAGTGATAACGAAATAAGTTGTTACTTGTAATATTAAATTGACTAGTTAGCTAAAATAAGTACATACTTTTATAGAGAGAAGTAAGTCATTACACATTAGTACATATTTCATTGGTTACAAATAGAGAATAAAATAAGACGTTACCAGTAATGACTTTGTTTAAAAGTACACCGATCCGAGCAATGTATTTACCCAGCAAAATATTGGTAATGACACCTCATTACTATCTGCATTACCAAAAATGATATATCATTACCTTTTGCATTATTTTCTAATATAAAATAATGACTTCCAAATAACGGCCTATTGTATTCATTGTTTCTAAATATAAAATAATGACTTACTCGTAATAGTTTAAATAAATACTTTTTACACAGTTAAATTTTATACATTTTCATTTTTTATATGTAAATATGTTTTATTTTTAAATTTTTATGACGAGTCCTAAAATTACATACTAGAGAAAACTTGAATTTTTCTGAATGTATTTCCTCATGCTAATAGTATTTGCTTAACTCCTTATTTTTAAGAATCAAGTAAGCAATCGGATAACCACTTATAATTCAACTTTTTGTAAGCATGTGTGTAACCACTTATTATTCAGAATCTCATAACTACTTATTTCTCATTTTTTCGTAAGGGAGCGGGTAAGCGTGACTACTTATAAAAACGACCACGCCAAACAAAAATAATGAGCTTAGACGCCAAAAAATAAGTTGTGCGGAGCTATGAATATCTATTATATAACCACTTATTTGGTAATGAAAGATTTTGCTGGGTAGATTGTAAATTTTTATTAAATCGTACTTTCACATAATAAGTAATTATATTACGCAATACCAATAACTTATTATTTTTACCCTTATTAATAAGTTATTATAAAACTGAATATTGGTAATATATTATGTTAAAGGCTCCAAATAAGTAGTGATATATCTCCATATCGGTAACTCATTATTTCATGCCTCCCACATAAATATTGATGTATCACAATATTAGTAACGTATTACTTTAGGTTTCTAAGTAAAACAAAAGGGTAAACGGGTACCCATTGCCAGGCAAAGCGTGAAAAAGGTCAAACCCATTATCAAGGTTTTGCTGGGTCCATACATACAAAATATGGTTTGTATTTATACAAGATGTACAAGGAATTTACGAGTTTATATAAAAACCCCTATTATTTTTTATATAAGGGAGAACGAAACTGCAGTTTCGTTTATTAAAATATTATTTTAAAAATAATATGCAGTCGAAATATAGAATTTTCGAGCGATTAGCTTAAAAATAGTTTTGATAAAATCACCCAGGTAGAAATTATGTGTGGTAACAAAAAAGAAGCACTGGCAAAGCACAAGCAGACCTCGGTCTTACAAAAAGAAGTACTGGCAAACCACTAAATTTGGACGCTTTACCAAGGCTTGAAAAGGGTGACTTCCCAGCGCTTGTATTCCTAAAACATTTAGTTTTTGAAAAAGAAGCTCCAAAAAGGATTGGATATTTAAATAATTTTTGACTCACAATCAGTGTTGCCAAGTGTAGGGATTTTCCCTTTTCGTAGGGATTTTTTGCAAAAATTTCATCTGTAGGGAAAAAGGGACAGATTTTGTTTTTTCAGTCATACTGTAGGGATTTTTTAAATTTAAAAATTTTGCTATTACAATTTATAATTACACTCATAGAAATAAATCTGCAAAAAATAGCAGAAAAAGTTACTAAAAATTAGTTAAAAATTATGCTGCAGAAAAAACTGCTAAAATTAGCAGATTTGTTTACTAAATACTAGGAAAATGAATATAAAAAATAAAACTGTTAAATTTAAAGAATTTTAGTTATATTTAGGCTAACTTTTAGTTAATTTAAAATAGCAAATTGTACTGAAAATCTGCAGAAAATTTTTCTCACGAAAACCTCCGTCAGGAAATATTATACTCTCAGAATAGTATGAAATTTGGATAATTGATAAAGAAAATAAATCTAAGATTAACCTGTCTCATACTTACTTTCACCTCTGACGAACCCATTCTAACCCCATATTTTGACCACTTAAATTACCGAGGTGTTCAAAAACTGTGGGATGTTCATCTTAGCATTTTGGTTTCTACAACATATTGAAATTTCATTAAAATAGTAGTGTCTAGTTTGCAGTAACTCCCTTGTTATATATTACTAATTATTCCTTAAAAAACTGTAATATCTAAGATATTTATCTCACCAAAAAATATTTGTTTATTGAATGGACTCTTTTGTCCTTCAATGAATTTGTGTTGGGTTTTTTATCGAGGCAGTATCACCAAGATAAAATTTGGAGCAACTCAAGCACTTGAACTTGGTTGCAGCGGAGATAAAGTGGAAAGAAGTTTAAACACTAACGAGTTGTGAATTTCTGACCATTTTATTGATAAATTTTCTTTCTTAAATACTAAATTATTGCTAAGTTTACAATTTGTATTTTTCTTTTATTCTATAGTGTGTTATTGCTAAGTTTACAATTTATTATTGGTGCATTGACCAGTGTGGTTCATTGGACTATTGCGACAATTTTATTTGTTTACATAAAGTTTTTTATGCAAGTGTGTGTGTGTGTGTTATTGGGCCAAATAAATAAATTTTTGAGTCAGCGTAAATATAAAAAAAATAAAGAAAACAAGCGATGTGAATGTATGAACATGCTCCCCGCCGTTGAGCTATGCTCGACAAATTACTTTGTATTGATATTTGATATTTTCAATGGTTTGAATGTTCCTGACCTAGTCACTAGATGATATAAGTAATAATAAAAAAAAATACTAATGTTTTTTTTGTTTTAATTTTATTTCTTTGTTGTTCAAGCTACTGTTACTGTAAATTCTGATGACGCTGCATGCTGGCAAATTGCTGCTGGTGAGGTTTGTTGACCTATTTTTCTTCTTCGACCTTGTAGCTTCTGGTAGATTGTCGCAATGATGACTCCGATTGTAAGAAGAAGGGCGGCGTAAGCTACTGCTGCATGGTGTCTTTTTATGTGAGTCAGTTGTTGGGGTAGATTAGTGAGTACCTGTTGGTGTAATTCTTGTTGGATATCCGATATATTTTTTATATGGTCTATGTACCTTTTGAGGTGAATACTGCTGACTTCTTCTTCGGTTGGGTAATTAATTTCACTCATGTTGGCAGTAGCAGTATATGATGTGTATAGGGATGTTGAATAGATTTCGTGTCCCTGAATGAACATAGCTTTGTATTTAAGTGTGCAGTCTGGGCTTATTTTTATTAGTCCAGTGCCCTGTAGACTGAGTCGAATGTGTTCTTCGCTGCACACGGCGGTTATAGGGGTTGAGTGCGGCATGGTGTACATCCATTGATTGTTGTGGTTCAATTGAATGAGTGATGTGGTTTCTTCAAACGGAGTTACGTTGCAGTTGGTACTAGTGACATTGTTCAGCAACGAAATTTCACATAGGCATTTGGCTGCATCTGAATTGAATTTAGACTGCATGCTTGAGCACAAGACTTCATCTTCTGTTAATGGTGTGCAAGATGCCCATTGCTGTTCAGTCAACGTATAATATTCATCTTGGTGAGCGTTTATGGCGATGATTTGACTGCATGGCTGGATAGCTGTCATCGTGTTGTGGAGAAGAGCTGGTATCGGGTGCAGTTTAAAAAGTTCCAACGTCTCTGGATCACATAGAGGAATTGTTATATGGAAAATTATGTGATTGTTTGCGATTCCTCCCTTCACATTCATGATTTTATAGAGCTGAAGCAGATTGTCCTGATTGACTGGTAGTTGTAGTGCTGAGGGTAAGTTGTTTCTCACTTGTATCAGCTCGGCTTGAAGTTGTGATGGTGACAGCAGTAATGGGCTGATCTTGCCATGTTGAGAGTCAGACAATGCCGTGATTATTGCTGTTTGAGTTCGGTGTAGTCTTGCTGACATCAATGACAATTGTGTAGCTAGTAGAACAAAACTTTGTATTAACTTAAGTTCATGTTTTTGTTGTTCGTTGTCGCGTAACCTGGAGTCAATTCTGTTTACTTGCTCGTCGAGGTTGTCGAATTTGCTCTGGATCTGAGTTTCATCTTGCTTAAAGATGTTGAGGGTTGAGTCTATGAATGAGGTCTGGTTTTTTAACAGTTGCATTAGATAAGTTTCATCTTCCTTGATCTGTTCGATGGTGTTCGACATTTGTTCAGCATAGGTTGAATCCAGTACCCCAAACAATGAGTTGGCAACATTTCCCACGATATCTACTGCACCACGTTTATTTCTTTTGTTCCTGAGTAAAGTGTTTCCATCTTTAAGATCTGAGAAGCCAAATTTGAGACTTTGGAGAACGTTTATACATGTTGTTTTTTGAGATACGAGGGTACATAGATGCTGTAGGGATGCCGTGCCATTTGTGAAGGTCTGCATTTCTCGCCAGTACGGTTGTAATTCATAATATGTTATGATTTTCCATTCTGACCGTGAAATTCGTGTTGTGCCGATGCCTTCAAAATGTATGCCAATGTTTGGTTGGAACTTAGTTATTTCTATTTTATTCGCGTTGCAGATTAGTGGAAGAGCTAGTAATGCAACGAACATGGTCATCATTACGCCGGAGGTGACTGTCTTTCGTTTTTTCCTGCTTGGACTCTCGTCTTGTGAAGTTAGCGAAGCTTGTTCCTCTTCCTCATCTGTGTCAACTGGCTGCGACGTGGTTAGTTGTTCCTCGCTAGTGGTATCTTGTTTGAGTCTCTGCAGTGGTGCCAGATAGTGGATGGCTCGTTTGAGCACACCGGAGGCTGTTTTTACATCTGCAACTCTAACTATGTTGTCTTTTCCTCTGTATGTCTTTATGACACGCCCTAGTGGCCACTGCATTACTGGAGCATTATCTTCTTTGATGATGACAATGGATCCTGGTTCAAGATTTTTCGACTGCTCTTGCCATTTGTTGCGATACTGTAATTCATTTAGATAGTCTCGGGACCATCTGCTCCAGAAATGATGCTTAAGTTGGGAGACCAGTTTCCATCTAGTGGCCAGGCTCGATGCCGCTGGCCTTGCTTGTGCGTCAACTTGGGCCGTGAGTGGTTCACCGATCAGAAAATGTCCCGGGGTCAGCGCGCCTATGTCATTTGGATCGTTTGACATTGGAGAGATGGGCCTTGAATTCAGTATTGCCTCGATTTCTACGATTAATGTTTCAAGTTCCTCATAAGTTAGGGAAGCATTTGCTGCGCTTCTTACCAGAAGATGCTTGGCTGATTTGACAGCCGCTTCCCAGAGGCCACCAAAGTGTGGTGCTCTTGGCGGGATGAAATTGAACTGGATACCCTTGTTGTTGCAGGCGTTTGTAATGGCTTCTTGCGCAGCCGGGGTGTGTATGACCTCTGACAGCTCTGGTAACTTATTTTTCGCTCCAACAAAATTTGTTGCGTTATCACAATATATTTTTTGGCAGTGGCCTCGTCGTCCAATGAATCTTTTGAGGGCACCTATGAAGGCCTCCGTTGTGAGGTCGCTCACTAATTCTAGGTGCACAGCCTTTGTCGCGAAGCAGCAAAAGACTGCAATGTAGGCCTTATGTGGCCTTTTTCCCCGCAGCTTGTAGTGGACTGTTAGAGGGCCACAGTAGTCAACTCCGGTATTAATGAACGGTCGTGCTGGTGTTACCCGTGTTGAAGGCAGGTTTCCCATGACTTGGTTGAGCAGTACTGGCTTAGCTCTGCTACATCTTATGCAACGGTGAACAGTATTTCGAGCCATGATTTTTCCTTTCAGTGGCCAGAATCGCTGTCGTACGATTCCCAGCAGAGTTTGCGCTCCACAATGCTTATTCTCCTGATGGACCATTTCAAAGATGAGTTTTGAAATTGGATCATTGTAGGGAATTAATAATTGATGTTTTGAGTCGAATGGCAACGATGATTTTTCAAGACGACCTCCAACGCGTAGTAAGCCGAAGTTGTCCAGGAATGGTGATAAGTTGCGTAAATTGCTTGTTCCGCGCAATTCTTGATATTTTTTTAGCTGGTCAATCTCTTCCTTGAAGTCCGAATCTTGCATCCCCCTGACTATGTACATCAGGGCAGTGTCTAGTTCGATTGTGGTAAGTGCCTGCTGAGTCTGTTGATTGATGTCCTTGCGCCTGCATCGATTATTGAAACGCAGCATATAAGCGATAATGCGTTGTAGACGGGCAAATGAGTTGTTGTGTCTTATTAGATACATAAAGTCAGATGCAGCTACTGAAGTGACAAGAGCCTCAGGCGCCTTACGTTTTCTTTCTAGTTCCGTTGGGATTGCCAGTTGTGAATTGTATGTGGGTGGCCACATCGACTCGTTTCCGTGTAAAAACAGAGGGCCACAGAACCAAAGTGCACAATCTTTTAGAACGGCTGGTGAAATCCCGCGAGATAAAACATCGGCTGGATTACTTTTTGAGCCAACATGACGCCATTGATCTGCTTGGGTTGACTCTTGAATGATTGCCAGTCTGTTTGCCACAAATGTATGAAAGGCGGCAGATGATGAATTAATCCAGGCCAGAACGATTTCCGAGTCGGTCCAGAACCAGACAGGACATGATAATTGAAGATCAGTTTTGATTCTTGATGCAAGCTGAGCTCCAAGTACTGCTGCGCAGAGTTCCAACCTTGGTATAGTTTGTCGCTTAAGAGGAGCGACCCGAGATTTTGCGCAAAGAATTCGAGTCATGGTGGTTCCATCCTTGAATGTGGATTGGATGTATGCCACTGCGCCGTATGCTTTTTCTGATGCATCGGTGAAGATGTGTAGTTGCATCGACTGGGGCACCTTTCCCTTACCAATGTGCCGCGATACCCGAAGAGTTTTTAACGCGTTCAGGTCGTTTCTGAATGTAGCCCATTTAGTGTGTAACGATTCTGGCAGCGACTGATCCCAGTCAAACTTTAATTCCCATAACTCTTGTATAAATATTTTCGCTGTTATTATGACTGGTGCTAATAACCCCAACGGATCAAAAAGCCTTGCTAGATCGGATGTGACCGATCGTTTAGTGATTCTCCGAACCGAGTCAATGTTGACCTTTACGCAGAAGGTGTCATCCTTTGGGAGCCATGTGAGGCCTAACGTCTTGATCGAATCCACCTTTGAGCTTTCAAAATCTAAATTGACTTCCTGATCTCCTTTCGAAATGTACTGCAACAATTGTGGGTTATTGGCACACCATTTGCGTAGGTTAAAGCCATTCTCCTTCATGATTTGTATGAGTTGCTGTTGTAGTGTTAACGCTGTCACCAGGCTATCGGATCCACCCAGGCCATCATCAACGTAGAAGTTTTCTTGGAGAAACTGCGACGCGAGCGGGTACCGTATCGTGTTTGCCTTGGCCACCTGCTGCAGGCATTTTGTTGCTAAGTATGGTGCCGCTCTGGTGCCGTACGTAACTGTGTTTAGTTGATAGTAAGTTATGGGTTGCGAGGGTTCCTTTCGCCATATTATTAATTGAAGGTGACGATCCTTAGGCGAGACGAGTATTTGTCGGTACATCTTCTCGATGTCAGTTGTGAATACATATTTGGGCAACCTGAACCGTAGAAGTATGGAGAACAAGTCACTTTGAATAGTTGGACCTGTGTACATTAGGTCATTCAGTGAGTGTCCCGATGAAGTTTTTGCTGAAGCATCAAATACGACCCGAAGCTTTGTGGTTGAGCTTTCCGGTCGTTGCACGCAGTGATGTGGAATGAAATAGTTTGGAGAGCGAATCGCTTCTGCTGGTATCTTTGTCATGTGTCCCAGCTTTTCGTATTCTTCCATGAAATTAGCATATTGAGCCTTTAATTCCGGGGTTTTCTGCAATCGCCGTTCCAGAGAAAAGAAGCGATTGATTGCGATTCCGTGTGAGTCACCTAAAGCTTCAGGACTTTGATGGAAAGGAATCTGCACCACAAATCGATTTTGATGATCCTTTATGGTGTGTTGTTCGAAGTGATTTTCGCATTGTTTATCTTCGATGGACATTGGTTTACTGGATGTTTTGATCTCTTCTAGTTCCCAAAGTCGGGCGATGGACGCATCAAGTGATTCATCAGCGGTGCATATTCCGCACGTCAGATTGTTGGGTTGTTCCTCCTGTATTTTTCCAGAAACTATCCATCCGAATACAGTGTTCTGCAGTGTTGGAAGCTGATTTGCCAATTTTATTTGTCCGATCGCTAGCAAGTCGTGATAGTGTTCTGCGCCCAGCAGAATGTCGATTCTATCGGGGCGGTTGAAAGCTGGATCAGCGAGTGCCACATTTTTGGGTAGTGGCCATTTGTCAGTATTGATGAACTGTGATGGTTGTGGTGCCAATATACGTGGCAGAACAAAGGCCTCAAGTCGCGTCGAATACTTGTTAATTCGGGATTTGAGTCCTACATTTACTCGGTGCCTTGTCTTTGTATTTGTTGAACCGATTCCATTGATGCTTATATTCGAAATCTGTCTGGAAATGCCGAGACATTTTACTAGACGTTCCGTGATGAAATTGACTTGTGATCCGGAGTCGAGTAAAGCACGGCATTCCACTTCTGTTCCATTTGCTTGTATTTTCACAACTGCTGTGCTGAGTATCACGTACGAACTTGCTTGTTGATTATTAGATGCTGCTAATGAGGTAGCTTCTATGTCGTTGGTCGCCTGAGATGATGACGTTGAAGATGAAGGCCCTGCGCCCCCCGCTGTTTTAGTTGATGCGGCTGATGATACCTTTTGATTGTCCTTTTTGTTTGAGGACTCTTGCTTGTTGTCCAAATGCAACAGTGTGTTGTGTTTTTTATTGCACTTCATGCAACATCGTGAAGTGCATTGTTTTGCTGAATGTCCCGTACGTAAGCAGTTCACACAACGTTTTTGCCTTTGTGTGTAGTTAAGTCGCTCCGAGGGTTTTAATTTCAAAAAGGTCTGGCACTGAAATAGTTTGTGAGTGCCATCGTTGCATAGCGTGCATGCCACATTGCCTTGGTGTGTTGAAGCTACTGAAGCGCACGACTTGGCTGACCCTTTTTCCTTCTGCCCCATGGCTTCCATTGATTGAAACCGGGTCTCTAGAAATTCTAGGAATTGGCTCACATGCTGCAATTCCTTTGGATTTTCTATTGTTTTTTCATATTGCGAGTGAAGACCCCGTTCTAGCTTTTTTATGAGAAGATGAAGCAGCATTGGACTCCATGAAGAAGTGTCCACCCCTATATTGTTGAGGGCATGCAGACACTCCTGAGTGACATCATGTAGCTGTTTTATGGAGGCTGCTGACGTCCCAGATGACGGCTGATCGATTAGTTTCTGCATTAGTGTTGATACTAGTACACGCTTATTGTTGTACCGGTCTTGTAATGCTTTCCAGGCTGTCTCATAATTATCAGCGGTGGCGGAAAGATGGCTGATGAGTTTTTCAGCTTCACCGGTTACGTTCGCCTTGAGATACCATATTTTCTGCACAGCGGGAATGTTTTGGTTGACTACCAGCTGTGAAAAAAGATCAGCGAACGCAGGCCATTTCAAATAATCCCCTTCAAATTTCGGAATTGTAATTTTGGGAAGCGGCAACGCGTTCGTTTGTGCACACTCTGCCCTGTATTGTGCTGTAGGTACTGTTGTATGTTTGAAGTTTTGTATCACCATTTTTTCTAGATCCGTGTACGAGTCCATGTCATATCCTTCTTCGAGTGGGTTGACACAGTTTTCCCAAATTGAGAAATGTAGCTCCTGGATCTGTTCCCATAGCTTCTCTTTCAATTTCATGTTTGTTGCTGTTGGGTCCGTTGTGATTACCCGTTTTAGAGACGATATCATAACGTTTTGTCTTCTAATGGATAAGGTAATTTGCGACGCTCTTGCGGATGGAGTAGGTGTTGGGAAAGCCATATCCTGCTGTTGAATTTGTGGAGGCTGATGATGAGCTTGTGTCCTTGCCGTTGTTATAGTTGACTTAGCGGCGGCCAGTTCTTGATGTTGATACTCTGCTTCTGGATTGGTTGGACCTTTTTGCTGGTTAACCGGTGTTTGCATCATTGCCGACTCAAATTCCTGCCTGTATTTTTCCACGAGCGCCGCTATGTCAGTGTAGTAATTACTGACAAAATAATCGTGGTTTAATGGTGGATTTTCAAGACAACGTATTTTGTTGTCAGTTATCTCGAAATCCGCCCATGCGCTATTCAACCTCCTGAGGCGTTCCTTATAGTACTCTAGGGTCTTCCTGGGCTGGGAGTCCTTCTTATAATTTTTTATGATTCCCTGTATGATATCACCCGTTTCGCGTTGGGATTGAGCCAATACGTCCATACTGATTTTTTCTTCTGCCATCTTACAATGCACTGATGATCCGTTTCAAATATTAATTTTGAAATCGAATCGTTGTACGGGATGAGCAATTGGTGTTAAATCAGGATTTTGCCCGGATCTCAATTTGCCGTGTTTGTAGATGTTGTGCTACTGGTCACAGATTGAATTGTGTGATAACTGCGGGTAGCCTTGCGCTACTG
Source organism: Leucophora obtusa (assembly GCA_949987735.1). Lineage (NCBI taxonomy): Eukaryota > Metazoa > Arthropoda > Insecta > Diptera > Anthomyiidae > Leucophora > Leucophora obtusa. Next base: position 104,857,555 of record OX465299.1, on the reverse strand, counting down.
CTTACAGCTTAAATTGTGTGATAACTGCGGGTAGCCTTGCGCTACTGCTTACAGCTTAAGATCCCTGGAACTTGATGAAGTTGGGAATATTTGTTGATTTGTTGAAAATCCCAAAGACTGAAACCCGACCTGGTACAGTACAAGCGTGTCTAATTGGATAATGGTTGCATATGATATGACCAAAATGTTTACAGAAATGTTTTTCTAGAACTGATGATATTCTGGTCACCAATGTTTGTAGGCAACAATGTTTTGAAGGCTGTTGAATCACGGGGTAAATTTGTGTTGAAAATCTCCACTGAAGATAGATCTCGTCGGGGTCACCAAATGTTTATTGAATGGACTCTTTTGTCCTTCAATGAATTTGTGTTGGGTTTTTTATCGAGGCAGTATCACCAAGATAAAATTTGGAGCAACTCAAGCACTTGAACTTGGTTGCAGCGGAGATAAAGTGGAAAGAAGTTTAAACACTAACGAGTTGTGAATTTCTGACCATTTTATTGATAAATTTTCTTTCTTAAATACTAAATTATTGCTAAGTTTACAATTTGTATTTTTCTTTTATTCTATAGTGTGTTATTGCTAAGTTTACAATTTATTATTGGTGCATTGACCAGTGTGGTTCATTGGACTATTGCGACAATTTTATTTGTTTACATAAAGTTTTTTATGCAAGTGTGTGTGTGTGTGTTATTGGGCCAAATAAATAAATTTTTGAGTCAGCGTAAATATAAAAAAAATAAAGAAAACAAGCGATGTGAATGTATGAACAATATTCTTCTATATTTTCCTATTAAAAATGCTTTTCCATTTTCGAATCAAATGCCTTCATTCAAATGCCTTCCTTAAAAAACTGTAATATCTAAGATATTTATCTCACCAAAAAATATTCTTCTATATTTTCCTATTAAAAATGCTTTTCCATTTTCGAATCAAATGCCTTCAGTTGCTTATTGAATACCTCTGTGATTCAAATAATTTTTCTTAAACAAAACCCCTTACAGCCAGTTTTATAATCAGAACTAAGATCGATTTGTTTCTAAAAATTTTTAAGTAAGAAGTTTTCAAATAACATTTTTTATTTAACAAATATTTAATACAAAAATCGATCTTAGTTCTGACTATAAAACTGACCCTTTGATTCCAACAAATTATCTTCCTAGGAAACCAGCAGACATATTAAAAAAAATAATATTGTGATACCTTTTGCCATCAAAATCATAGATGCAAGAATTATAGGTAAAATTTTTAAAATTCTGGGGTGGCCAAAAAGCAGTCTAGGGTGGGCTTTGCCTGTACTAATTTATAATAAAATTAAATATAATTTAGTGCTAAAAAGCAAATTTTTTGCATTTATTAAAAAAGTAGGTCTAAACAAGGACCGATTTTAACCAAAATCAATAGACTTCGTCCTTGGCCGACATAGGTCTGTGTACCAAATTTCATCAAAATATCTTAATATTTGCGACCTGTAGAGTGTGCACAAGAATGCATGGACAGACAGACGGACGGACAGACAGACGGACATCGATAAATCGAAACAAAAAGTGATTTTAGGTCGATCGGTATACTAAAAGGTGGGTCTATATTTCATATCTGATGTTTTTTGGTGTCACAAACATCAGCACAAACTTATTATACCCTCTCCACGTAGTGGTGTAGGGTATAAAAATGTGTAGGGAAAATGTACGGAATATTTTTTGTTTGTAGGAAAAAAATCTCCTGGCAACACTGCTCACAGTACAATAACTCCAAGAATCATCTATTTTTACAGTAATTTAAATTTCTTCAGTGATGAGGGCTCATAATTTGGTGGCGCGGAAAACACTTGGTTTTTGTGCTTCTTGGTGCTATCTCAATATAATGCAAAGCATTAGATAGATCGGTGTTATCATTTGGGTGTCAGGAGAGCACTTTAATTTTTTTATTTGAGCGTTGGCAAAGCATTTAATTTTTATGTTTATGGGTGCTTTCCCAGGGCTTTGTAAAGCATTGGCACGACCGTTGAACGGTATTATCATTTGGGCGTTGGGAAAGCGCTATTAAAAAGCACTCATACCACCCATTTCGGTGTTTTACCAATGCTGGCCCCTTTGTAATTTTCTGCCTGGGCATGTTTTAAAAAACGGCTAACCGACTAATAATAGCCGGTTTTCGGTTTATTCGAATTTAGAAATTACTCGAAACCGGTCGGTTTTTGAAATTAAAAAAAGGTTAACCGGTTTGCGGTTACGGGTTTGAACACTCTAGACCCGGTCCTGTGTTTATTTTTGTTTTTTAAATAAAAGTAAGTAAAAAATATTTCAAAATATTTGTAACATCAACAAATATTGGACCAGAACCCAGCTTTTGGTATATCGATCCAATCAAAATCACATTTTGATTAAATTTAACGATATCCATCTGTCCGTCCTTATCTCTATCTGTCCATTTTTTCTTGTGCGCAGTCTACGGGTCGCAAATATGAAGATATTGTTATCAAAATTGGTACACCGACTTATATTGGCCCAACGACGATGCCTATTGATTTTGGTTAATGTTGGTCCAGGAACAATAATATTGGTTTAGACCTAGTGCATTTTAAGTCTCTCATTAAAATTTTGGATACTGGCATTAGTTGACTTTCAGGGTAGTATGTAGTCGGTATGTACGAGTTTAGCTTTTTTAATACGTAGTTTTTTTTGTGAAGTTTGGTACAATCATTTGTAGATAACAAAGGACCATTCTTTAGTTTATTATAGTCATCTTCCAAGTACTACTCTGTTTATTTATTACGAAAATGTCTTAACAACCAAAATTGACAATAACTTTATTAACACAACAGGACAGATTTTCGTTATTTTATATAAACATAAATTTAATTAAAATACACATTTAATTACTAATTACCTTGTTGCTGCTTGCTACAGCAGCAACAAGGGCTGCTCCTCTTCCTGAGCCATCTTCTGAAAGCATTAGATCAAATTGTTTTTTCGAATCCACTAATTTCTTCATTGTTGCTCTCATATAAGCGTCAAATTTGGGATGAAATCTGTAGACAGAACCATCAATGCCCACCACCACTTTTGGTTCATTGATTTTATTTATTAAACCACTGATTCCAACTGCCACTAAGTTAGCAGCACGTTGTGCTACACATTCACAAATGTAATGCAATTTTTGGCAATCTTCCACGGACGCTTTCTCAATGCCAAATAATCCTTTTAATATGTTACGTGCTTTTTTATATTCAGGAAATGTGTCTGCCTCGATATCTGAAATCATGCTTGTCTCAAAGCAGCCTTCTTCATTTGTTAATTTTTTTATAAATTCCTGTTTGTTTTGTGACAGTACAAATATTAAATTCCTTTCGATGGAATCAATTAAGATTAATCGGACCAATTCACCTAAATACATGCCTGGCAGAAATAAACAAACAAAAGTAGAATTAAGTTCTGTGTACTTTGGCCAAAAGCACTTAAATTGACTTAAAAAAGCTTCCTAGATTTTTGTAGTTAGTAAAACTATTGAAAATGCTTATTTCTCACGCCTCTGCTGAGAAACTGAAAAATTGGTTTTGAGTTTGCCAAAATTTAAGTTTCAGAATTATTCGAAAACTATCAGAGATATTAAAAAATAGATATTCCATAAAAATATTTCTGGTTATCGTACCTTTCAGTTAAAGTTGTTTGCACGAAGCGTTTTCGTACGACATTTCGACACTTTATAACTAAAATATATGAGACTCGTTTGACAAAATAACTTATTTCATTTGTATTGCGAGTATTATGCGCCATAAATTATTATTTAAAAAAGAAGTCAGTTTAATTTTTTTATGGTTTCTACAAAATTTCTCAGCCAATCAGAGTTATTTAACATAAAAAATGGGTCATTTCGACACCATGCTCTCAAACAGGTTAATTTTAATTTTTTTTTATACCTGTGATTAAGCCATACCTGGGCCTAGGTTAGCATAATCCAAGAGATAGAAAAATTTATATCTAAATATTTGTGGATCCTAGAAATGAAACCAAAGTATAAAATGTTACAATTTTTGAAAAAACTATTTTATTTTTTAACGATTTTCATAATTTATCTCATTTTAACCCTACAATGGTCTGGGGAATTTGCAATTACTTAAATATTTTCCAATATTTTATTTTTTACCAAAAATAACAATTTAAAAATTTTGATTTAAGAAAATAACGACCTAGTCTAGTGAGCACACATTTTGAAGCTTATGGAGGTATCTTTTAAATGCTATTTAAATCTTGAAAATATATTCATTACTTCAAAAGTTATGATTTTTGCCAAGAAAAAAAATCAAAAGGCCCCACTGTTTGACGACTGAAGACGAATACTGGTGTTAAATCTGCATTATTTGACTCGGCATAATGTAATAAATTTTTATAAATTAATAAAGGTAAAACCCCTTTTATTATAAACTAAAAATCAAGGTTGGTTACCGAAACGAATAACGGTAATGGTAACGGTATTGAATTTCATTTGTTTCGGTAACGGTAAAGGTAACTGTATTTAATTCTGTTTCGGTAACATATACCGTTATTGAAACAGCAATACCGGTACGTACTGGTATTATAAATTATGTTAAAAACATATAAAAACAAGTAAAAACTTAATATATATTTGATTTTACGTGTTAAAGATACAGATTATAAGCTTTAAATTCAATGCTGGTAATTCTAATAACTAAAATTATTATCCATAAATTTTTTTGTAGAAAAAAAACTGATGGTTTTTACAAAAATGTCAAAAAATTTGCATTTTTATATAAATTAATAAATACCGGTAAAATACCGGTAACAATAAATAAAAATAACGGTATCGCTAACGATAACGCGTATTTGGAAACAATTTTAGAGGTATGGTAACAGTAAAGGTATTTAATTTGAAACGGTATTTTAGCGATAACGGTATCCAACCTTGCTAAAAATTAGTTAAAAATGATGATGCAGAAAAAACTGCTGAAATTAACAAAATATAACTGTTATATTTACAGAATTTGACTTATGTTTAAGTTAACTTTTAGTTAATTGAAAATGACAAATAGTACTGTAAAATCTACACAAATTTTTGCTGAAAAATTGTATACTGCTGTTTTCAAAAGGCTCGATTTTTATTTGTATTTAAAAAAAATTACAAAAAAACTTCGAAAATTTAAAATTTTGTTTGTGATTTTTTAAGCTACTAATTATTTATGAACTTTTTTTTTGTTGATTTTAGCAGGTTAACTGAAATATAACTAAAAGTCCGTATGTTTAACAGTTTTATTTTTGCTGTTCCTATCTTGCTAATTAATAGCAAAAATAATCTGATCATTTTGGCAGTTTTTACAGACTTTTTTGTATTAGAGTAGTTTTGTTTGAAATTGCCTTTGACAATTTTGCCGAAACATAGCTAACAGTTTTCTCTAAAAACAAGTCAAAGTTAATCAAATTGTAATAATTAGACTAAGGATTTCGTAGATATTTAGCACTGAAAAATAACGAAAATTCTCGTAGTTTCCCGATGAAAAAGTAAAAATAATTTCCCAGGAATTTTTCGCGATTAGAAACTGTAGACTGGACCGACCCTTTTGGGCAAGTTTGGGTTCCCGCGGTAACGTGTGGAACAGATAACACGGGAACAGACTTAATGTAAACTACTTCGCTGTGGTATTACTAAGAAACGTATCGCGTTAATTTTACTGCAATAAATTTTCAAGTGTAGGGATAATAAACTTTTGCACAAAATATTTACTAATATTTCCCCTAATACCGTGATAAGATTTTCAAAATATTAGGGGCCCGTATAATAGCGAACATTTAAGTAAATTCTAATACTTATATGAAAATTTTCGGAGATTTTAAAGTATTTTGAGCATTATCTACGTTTGAGATACTACTCATCATTGCTTAAATAGTTCACTTAAGTGTTCACTATAAAACTGGCCATAAGTCAATTATCTTATGAAACCAAAATATGGTTTATTACCATTGTATTTATAGGATGTGTACCTACCGGAAATCATTTTTTCAAATAGTTGAGTACCAGAATTCAAGGAATTTCTATCAATTACTTTATCATAATCTGTACGAATAAAATCCAATATGCCACTATCACCAAATGCGCCCCACTCACAATTTATAACGACATGTTTGTTTTTTATCTTATACTCGGGCTCCAATAACTCAACTTCTTCGACACGTTCGACATAACAAGCATTGCAGCCGGTACCAACTATGACACCAATACGACACTCTGGATTACGATGAGCACAAGACATTAACGTTCCAGTTGTATCATTTAAAAGAGCCATTACATGAATTTCTAAGTCACCTCGACGTGCAATGGCCTCCTTCAGCAAGCGACCAACATCTTCCTGTTCCACACCGGCACACTGAAATCCTTTGGTCCACCTTACTAGTAAGGCTTTTGTTAATCCCAATTGAACACAAGGAAATGAAAATGTAAATCCCAGTGGCAAAAGTTCATTACCAACTTTGTGTTCTTCCACAAAGGTTGCCAAACATTGAGCAATATGATCAAATAATTCTATGCCCGGTCCTAACATTATATCCTTTGGCACTGCATAAATCATAGACTCAACGTCGGCTTCGTGAGCTCCTTTTAAAGTTACCAATAGAACACGAAAGTTGGTGCCACCCAAATCTAAGGCTAAGTATCTGCCCACTTCATCTCCCGTGGGTAAATCTTGAACATAGGTCACATAACACTTTGCATCCGCTTGACTATGTGTTGACTTTGCTAAGCCTTTTCGTATGTCATTGCAAAAGCGTTTATAAACTTCCTGTAATTGAGAATCGCTATAAACCAATGGTTTAAGGAAATCCTTTAGACGTTCGTCGTGCATTGTGTAAGATGATAATGTTCTTTTTAATTTAAATTAATTGATTGAATGTGAATATGCTGATGACAACCCTCCTGTTACACTATCAATTTGCAACTAATATAAAACAAGTTAATAACTATAGTAATTAGTTTTTCAATCAAATATTGCACTTAAGTTTAAATTTGTTGTTTTTTCGTTGCCGTTTCGTTAAACATTGATCGCTATTTTAGAGTAGTGGAATTGGTAAGACTTAACATTTTCGCAAAACTATTCGCGCTGCCTTTATAAAGAAAGTAAACCTTTAACATCGAAATGGCATAGTTACGTAGTACGATTTGACTTTGATAAGAATTTATTTTCGTATTGTGTATTTTTTAAACATTTATGTTTTTATAACTTTGCGTTTTTTATTATTGTAGGTTTTTATCAAAAAAAGTTAAGTTTTCTTCATACGTTTCTTATTCTATATTAAACTCAGAAAATATGTTAGTGGAAAATTTGTTTTCAATTTCATCAATTTGCTATTTTTATACTAATTGTTAGTACAAATATATACTTCAGTGAGAGCAGTAAACATTTTTGCTATTCTCATTTTACAAATTACTAAATTTCTAAATAATTTTTGTTGCTGCTTTCAAAAAACAATTTACATATTTTTGAAAACCGTGTTGGTAAAATTTGCAATATATTCTGCGAAATTAAAAAAGGGGTATTAAAGAAATTTTGTGTTTTATACGAGTAATAATTAAAACTTTTACTTACATATTTTAAATTAAACAAATGCTCGTCTTTACAAAACAATCGACATTGACAGTTACTTTCATCAGAAATACATAGGAAACTATCATTTCAGAAATATAATGAAACATGTCAAAATTTTGCATTAAAAGAAAAGCTTTATCATATTTGTCAAGTTTTACATAGGACAAACAACTATTTAGTTTTTCATGACATTTATGATGCTTTTTATAAACATGATGGAGGTTTTCTTCGCGTGATACTAATATTTAGTAAATTTTAGCAAAAAAACTTTAAATTACAGTTTTACAGTAATTACAATAATTTTTTGTAATAATTTAATTTTACTACAAATTTGTTGAAATTAGCAGAAAATACCGCAGGTTTCAAAATAGTTAAAGTTTCCGTAATGACAGCAAAATTTTCAGTAGCCATTACAGACTTTTTTTATTGAGTGTAGGAAGCAGTACCAACTGTATGATTTAGATAATACCAAAAAACTATACAAAATTATTAAGATAATTTTAAATACAAATTGGTTTTGAAGTATCTCTACGATTATTCAAATTGAACACAGATTAAACCAAGATAATTTGGGGTATACACTAAAATAAGAACTGCAAAAATAAAATTGTTCAATTTACAGAGTTTTAGTCATATAGGGTTTTCCAATAAGGACTTGACAACTTTTTTTTTTAAATAACGTACGTCGCGTCAAATGGTCCATCAGCTTCAATTCTTGAGTCAGCTTGATCCTGTATGGGTGAAAACCAAGATCTTTACGCAAAATTCGCCATAAAGTGGTCTTGGCGATGCCCAGTTCTTGAGAACGCCGCGGAATCGACTGATTTGGATCGTTTGCTACGGACGCCTGAACGGCAGCGATATTTTCGTCAGTTCGACCTAACCGTTGTCTCACTTTTTGCACTAACCTTGTTATTGCTCGTCTACTAGGGCGAGAATAACGACCGAAAATTGGAGTTAACGCTCTTAAAGTTGCGGTCACCGACTCCGAATTTCGGTAGTACAGTTTTGCATACGTGGTTCGTTCGTGTACTTTACCATGATGAAAATGTTGAGTTTACTGTGAAAAAAGGAAAGTAACAGTTAGATGATCAGTGAAATAGTGCGTTCACAAATTAAATTCAAAGTTGTCAAGTACCTATTGGAAAACCCTTTATTTAAGTTAACTTTTAGTAGTTGAAAATTACAGGTTATACTATTAAATCTGCATAAAATTTTGCTAAATATTACTAGACTAAAACTAGCAAAAAAAAAATGTTATTTCTAAAAAAATAGTTTTTTTAAGCTAAATTTAGTTGAAATCAAATAGTCTATCCTGCTGAAATCAGCATAAATATTTGCAAAAAAATTCTAAACTGCTCCTATCTTACTCTTATGTAGCAAAGATATTCTGCTAATTTCAGCAGTTTTTTCTGCAAGGTAGTTTTTAAAAAAAATTTTAGTAGTTTTAACTGGTTTTTTTTACAAACTTTTTTCTATTAGTGTAGAAACTAGCGTTTTCATCTAATAGAAAAAAGTATGTAAGGATTTTTGGCTGAATCTATTAAAACAGTAACATGGTGCACTATTAAGATAATCAAAAATACAAATTTGTGTTGAAGTATAAGATTAGGGAAATTGAAAACAGATTAGATCAACATATTGTTTGGCAGAAAAATAAAAGTGGTTTTCACATGTCTCACACTAATAGAAAAAGTCAGTTGTAATTTTTGCTAAAACTGCTAAAAATAAGTTAAAACGAGTAAAAAGGTTAAAGTCGGGCATGCCGACTATACAATACCCTACACCAGTCTGGTGTATTGTTTGGATCCGAAATTCGAATGGGTTAAAATGGGGCTTGTGTCAAAATTTTCTATAATGTGAGTCAGCGCACCAAATTTCATTAAAATATCTTAATATTTGCGACCTGCAGTTTGTAACCAAGCCAATTTTGGGGGGACCCTTATATGGGCACTAGTTCTAAACATGGACCGATATTCACAAAAATCAATAGGCTTCGTCCTTGGGCCAACATAGGTCTATTTCATCAAAATATCTTAATATTTGCGACCTGCAGCGTATAAATAATATAATTTTGGTGGGACCCTTATATGGGCACTAGGTCTAAACATGGACGGACAGACGGACATCGTTAAATCGAAATAAAAAAAATTCTGAACCGATCGGTATACTATAAGGTGGGTCTACGACCAATATTTTTTGGTGTTACAAACATCAGCACAAACTTATAATACCCTGACCACATAGTGGTGTAGGGTATAATGACCACATAGTGGTGTAGGGTATAAAAAATATAAGAAATACGCGAATTTTTAATTTTTTTATTAATTTATTCTTTTATTAAAACATGAAAACAAATAATTCTTTCATAATTATAAATGGGCATTTAGGCATTGAATAATGCCAATTGAAAAAAATTTCAATTAATTGACACATTAAATACACATTTATTTATTATTTATTAATTTTCAATTCATTTGCTCCTTTTTTACCTTTTTCCAGTCCACTAGTAATCTGCAAATGTTTTGTTGATTTCAGAAAATTTTAGAAAAATTTTTGTAGATTTAACAGTTTTTTTTTTGCTATTTTCATTTTACTATTATTTAGCAATTTTTTTTGCTGATTTCAGCAAGTTAAATTGTTATTTGCAATTAACAAAAATTTAGCCCAAATATTACTAAAATTCTGTAAATTTAACAGTTTTTTTTGCTGTTTTCATTTTATTAATATTTAGCAAACTGATTCTGCTAATATTAGCAGTTTTTTCTGCAGCATCATTTTTAACTAATTTTTAGTAACTTTTTCTGCTATTTTTACGGACTTATTTGTATGAGTGTAGTTTTTCTGAACTTACATTATTTTTCTGATCCGGCTTACATACTATAAGAAAACTTATACAAAGTAAATATTTCTGGCATTCAGTGAGAAAGGATATCAATTTATGGACTACAAATTCTATTAATTCTCAGAAATCGGAGAATTTTGCTAAAATCGATTTTTTCGAATCGAGTTACGCGGTAAGCCCCCTGATATGTTTAACTTTTACATAAACGTGTTTAAGAATCGTACTGTAAACGCCGCATTAGGTGATTTGGTTGTTCATTCAGACAGTTTGGAAACTTCGGACCAGGTTCTTAAAAGGTTAAGGGATAATTTTACTTCTGTGAGAAATCAGGTCATTCATCATGGAAGTAATATTCGTTCTTTTGTTCCGAAAGATGTTTTTAATTGCGATTACTTTTTTGAAAAAGCCATTAAATTCAATGGTTTAGAAGCTCCCTATGATGGTCCTTTTAAAGTTATTGAAAGGAAATGTAATACTTTTAGTGTACAATGTGATAATATAATTAAAATCTTATCACTTGATTTACTTAAACCTGGGTACACTAATAACACAAGTCAATTACCCTGTCTATCTCACAAATGCAACACAACTTTTCTTATTGTTTTTTTTTTTTTTTGTGTTACTGGTGGGGGCCTCATGTAGTGCCACACTGAATTTACTGTACTATTACTGTGTTTGAATGTTCATCAAGTTTTAACGTATTGTATTTTCTTGTATTTTTAATTTGACTATATAAATATTTTTAATTTTGTGTCTTAATCAAGGAAGTTGGAATTTTATATTCTCTTCAATTAGCCAACTTCAAACTTGCAGTGGAATAACTTTTTATTTTTATAAAAACTTAATTTGTTTTATATTTTAGTTAATGTATACTCAAAAAATAAGTTAGTAGAAAAATTAGTATAACGTCTTGTATATCAAGTTTACAATTTTTTGCTGAAATTCCTTGGACGACAACCAGATAGACAAGATGTAGATGTCGCATCTTGTCTGGATGTAGTACAGACAACGGAAATGATAATTAAAAAAACAACTCTAGACAATTTCTATATTTAAATGTTCAGCAAATAAATTAACTAAAGTAAAATTTTTCTACAAATTTTTTGAGTTTTTTTCAGTCTACTAATATTCAGCAAAAAGTTTAGTGATTTTAGCAAGGATTGTTTTTATTTGCAATCGACTAAGTGTTAGCAAAACTTTTGCTGAGATTACTATTTTTTTTTGGTAAAAATCAGCTCCACTTTAGCCGAAATTACCAACTTTTTTGCAAGTACGCTCCTGACTAAAAATTTGCTGACACAGAAACATCTTTTGCTGACTTTACATAATTTTTTTTTTGAGTGTACTTATAAATAATATAATTACATCACTCCAATTGGAGCTTCTAGCAACTGAGAGTGTTCTTACGTTCCATGTTCCGATTCTTGTCCTTATTCGATAGCCAATTGGTTGTGCCGTTAAATCAATTTGTGTTAATCTTTGTGTTATTTGTGTTGTTTCGTTAATCCGTTAATTTTAAGATGTGCGATTGATTGGACCACAGCATCCGATCCTAGTGTTGGGGCTGCCAACAACCTCTAGGCAGGCAAATTTAAGTCAATTGAGTTTCAGTCACAGTTATTTTGGCCTAATTACCTGAGAAGCATTGATATTCATGCCATTCAGGTTACTTATTGACCGCCTTCTCACTTTAGCTGCCGACAAACGGGAGTTTGGACGGCATTTCCAAGAGATACGTGGTTTAAAAAAAAACCAGATGTAGTGAGCTGCTTAGGTTATTCATTAAAGGAATCGCTTCTTAGGAATAGCAGACAGAAAGCGTTCCGCACCTATGTGCACCTATATGAAAAAACTTTATCCCCCAAAAAAAACTTATTATGAAATAGCAAAAAGTTTATATTTTTGTGTGTTTTTGAAAGAAAATAGATGTTTTTCTCAATGCCAGAAACTTGGCAGACAAAAAAATCAAAAATCCGTGTTACAAATTTTATGTTTATTTTTTAACTTTTATTGTTGAAATTAACTACAAAGTCGAAAAATAGTCGAAAGTTCCAAGAATTTAGTGTTTTATTAAGAAAAATGAAAAATTTTCTCGGCAAACGCGCCGAAGTATAGGACGAACAAAAAAAAAAACCCGCCTCAAAAGCGTAACATATGTTTTCTAACAGCACAAGCGTATTATAAATAGGATAGCTAAGGCGCGGATTTAAGGCGAATTGACAGACAATAGGAATAGCCGCGAAAACGTAAACATCTGGTCACCTCAAATGTTGAATGCATAAGAATGAAGCAAAAAACACAACACACTCTTAAAGGGTGAACACACCAAAATTGCGACACTTTGAAAAACTTATAACTTAAAAAAATTTATATATTTTGAAATTCAAATACCCTTAGTGGGCCATGACCTAAGTTTCATGTATGAGAAATTTCATTCGAATTTGACTTTTAGTTTCGTCAAAAATGATCAAAGAGTTAGATACGAGGCAAATTATTTTGCACGAATATATAAAAAATCCGGTTCTCAGTGCGCGTAAAATTGCGGAAAATGTAAAAGTGCAACACTCGACAGTTTCCAGGGTTTTAAATAGCTACAGAGCAGAGCTTCGAAAAACTTAATTCAATTTAAGCTTAATTCACGAAAAATTAAATTCAGATTTTAAAAATATTCATGTACCATTCCCTTAAACCATTCGTAAAGAATTCATTCATAAGCTTCATTCCCAAAGCTTTAATATGAATTGAATGAATTCCTAACTTGAATCATTCAAATCGCATGTTCCTTCACCATTTTACTAATTGAATGAAGAAATTTTATTACCATTCACTTAGTGCAGTGTAAGTTGAAACTAACATATAATCAAAACCAAAGCATACAAGCTGTAACAACCTGTAACAATTATTTAACTTGGGTTGATTTATATAGTTAATGTATGTATGAAAGATAATTAAGTGTTAATGAAGTTTGTGTTGTGTGATTACTTTAAAGTCAAAATCATTCAATTAAGGTGACCATAATACAAATTTAAATAAAAAGAACTCACGAATATTTACGTTAATATAAAATGGTTAAAATATGATAATATGAGAATTTGATTTAAAAAAAATATAAAATATTTAGATTAACAGGAAATTAATTAAAATTGAAACAAAATAAAAAAAAAACCACACGCGTATTTATAAATTATTAAAATTTATACACCATTTCGAATTTTTTTTTTTCTTTTTTTTATTAGCTGGTCACTTTAATATTTTGGCTGTTAATATTTTTATTTTATTAGCCGGTTTTGATATTAATGAAAAACAAATTTTGTTTCGGAACGGTATATATAAAATTGGATTTCAACGCTGCAGTATATGTCTACTTACAACCGCTGATTATAATTTAAGATGGGAATTTCAAAACAAATTTCCGTAATCGCTTCTCTTATAGACGTGCAAACCCCGATGAAGATAAATTTTGGGAATGCATTTAAAGATGTACTCTCTTAACGATAAATTTGCTTAATCCAATCTTGTTGTATAAAAATTTAATGGTAGGTTGACGGTAATAGATATGGAGCAAAATAGTGTAACTTTTTCTTTTATCTTTTATCCTTTTTCCAATTAAATTAATGAAAACTAAATCCCCATGTCTTAATAATTTCCTGTATCCAAGAAACAACCACCACACAATTCCAATTAGTCTAAAATTTCCAAAATTCTTTCCTTTTATTCTTTGGCGTTTGTTAAATTATAATTTTTAAATTTATTGTTGTTTAGCCTCCCAACAATTCGAACAATCTTTAGCAAACTTTTTAAAATGAAAATATTTTGACAAGCAAATGCACAAAACCAATATTTAAATTCTATCAAAATGAAAATGTTACCCTGATCGAATTCAAAATAATTTTAGAATAAAATTCAAATGTTGATGAGTACTAATTTGTTATCCTCACAAAAAAATGTTAGTACAGTCAATAACAAACATATATGAACTCATAGCTACTGAAATAAAAATTATTCCACAGCAAATCATCGCCATCACAAACCCTACGGGGAATGAGGAGTCAATTGCCCTCCAAGGACCTATCCCGTGACCGGTCAACCGGCATATTACTAAATTAGTACAAATATTAACCAAAGAGAATGAATTAATTTTCTAAAAATTTTCTGATTCGTTACTTTCACTGTTGCTTTTAAAAAACTTGACAGATACCGAAATAAAAAATAAAATTCGCGGCATATTTTTTAAAATATTTTTTTTATTTATTTTACTCTTTTATTTATTTTGAACTTTATTTTTTTACGATAAATTTTTGCTAAAAAATTTTAAGTTTTGTATTTTCAACGTTTTTTAATGTTAAAGCTGTTTTAGTTTGAATAATTGGTATTTCATTTAATTTTCTTTTTAACTTAACGGCAATTTTTTAAATTTTTATTTATATATTATCAGAGTTTTTGAGGTAATTTTCCAATTTTTAATTGATTTTTTAATTTAATTATGGCCAAGGCAAAAAACGAGTCAACTGCCATTAAAGGACCTATTCCGTGACCGGTCAATCGGGGGCATACTGAAGGCACTTCCACTATATTTGTGTGTGTGTAAGTGTTGTTTTCTTTTCTATTTTTTTCTTTTCCATTTTTTTTATTTGCTTGTAGTGTTTTTTTTTTCTTTTTCTTTTTTATTTGAACATAAACGAAAAATATATAACTTTACCATCAGCCACCCATCACGCATAAGCAACATTAGCTCAGACGGTAGAGCGTTTGCCTTACAAGCAGGGGGTTGTGTTAACGAGCCCTACTTCGACGCCAAGTAGATTATTTTTAATTCTTAACTTTTTATTAGTCTATTTGAAAAGCTATTTTTAGACACACCACCTTATGTGGCACAAGGTGTCTAAACTGTGGCAATTGGTCATTTCCAATGACAACGCCATGTTAAAGTGACGTGTCTCTTTCAAACAAAAAGACCGATCAACGACCGGTCTCCGACCCCTTGGGACCTATCCTGCGTGTCTTCTGGGACCGGCCCCTTTCCCCGTAGGGAAAGCATACGATACTATTTATTTCTGTTAGATGAATTTTAAACGTTTTTCATTGTATTATGCTAATATTTCAGCAATTACATGCAAATTTAAATTTTTCATTTGATTAAGTGAATGAAAACAAGTCATTTTTCATTCACCTTTTTATTAAATGAATTCAAGTAAATTGGGTTTCATTCAGTTAGAATTCAATCAAAATAGAATGAATTCATATAATTTAAAGCTATAGGGAATTAAGCTATTGAATTAATTCCATAAGAATGCTATTAAGGAATGAAATTTAACCCAAATTTCATTAATTTTTAGAAAGTGAATGAAAGAATTAAGCCTTTTAAACCTTTGCTACAGAGAAGGACTGACAATTGCTAGAAAGCCTGGTAGCGGAGGTGAGCAAGACCAAAGTTATATAAACAGTGCTCGGAAGGTCTTCAGGGCATTTTCCCAAGATCTGAAGATTTTGTCACATTTGTTGTTCACTGAGAAGTTTTAAAGCTCAAACAGCACCAGATCGAGACGCAAAGCAGAAAGTTACGGCGAAATCCAGCAGCCGCAAGTTGTACGAATCCCAAATCACGAAATATGAATGCATTGCCATGCGCGACGAAACCTACTGCTTTCAAAATTTCAAATATATTGCTGGCCAATATTTTTATACTGCTGCAAGTCGTAAAGATGCTCCTGAATGCTGTAAATGGAAATTAAGTCCAAGTTTCCAAAAAAATACATGGTTTGGCAAGCCATTGGCTCCTGTGGTCGTAATAGCAGCCCTTTCATCACATCTGGAACAATGAACGCTCAAATTTATCGGGAGGAGTGCCTTAAAAGGCGTCTTCTGCAATTTATTAAGAGTCACTACACTAAACTACTGTTCTGGGCCAGGTCCGCCCAGCTGCCACTATGCCAAGGACACATTGCAGTGGTACAATGCAAATAAAATCGATTTTGTACCTCGCGACTGCAGTCCACCCAATAGCCCAGAGCTACGCCATATTGAGGAATATTGGTCAATAGTGAAGGGAATATTGAAGAAGACAAGTGAACTGGTAAAATATATTGCAGAATCAAAAGGTTGCAGAATCAAGTGGTTGTCGGCGTCGCGAAAAGTCGATGATGCACACGTGCAAAAGATGATGGCGCGTGTGCGACGAAAAGTCCGATCAGTTGCATATGGAACAAATAATAACTAATATTTTAATATTTCTATTACCTATAAACTTCAAAGTATTCGAATAAAAAAAAATTTATTTCAAAGCATCTAGTTTTTTTCTGGTATTTGTTTGTAAGTGTCGCAGTTTTGGTGTGTTCACCCATTATTTAACTCTTAATTCAGCTACGCAGAGAAACATTATGTTTATCAGGCTTTAATCGTCTAAGCTATAACTCCAATTTAAAATAGATCCCTGAAGTGTTTAACTAAAAGTTAACAACCAAGCAAAATTTTATTTTCCAAAGAATCGGTTGTAAAATAGCTTATTTTCTTTTGTAACGCGTTCTACTCTCGCTTCCAACACCGATCATTTTTGTTTGAAATTATCCCAAAAGCAACCGCTTCTGTAGCTCCTAAGGGAAACCGTTTCACCTAGAATCAGTTCTGGAACTAGTTATAGAAGTGATTTTCCCGTCAGTTGTACCTTAAATTTAAGTTCTGTGGAACGAGTTCCATGGAATCACTTCCAGTGGAGCCAACTGCAGAATTGGTGTGGTTGGCAACCGATTGTAAAAAAATTTCCTTCAAAGTTCAACAGATCGAAACTTTCTTATCAATATCATAAAAATATTTGTAAATTATTGTTGATGGTCAGTTCCTATGGCCGTTAGTATTGTAGTAAAATTCAAAGAAAATAAAATAAAGAAATTATTTTTATAACACGAAATTTATTTAACCTTGAAATTGTGCAATATCAGACCTAAATTATATTAGATGACAAATAAAAACAAATTATTATATTAAGGAAAAACAAAATAGAAAAGTAACAAACAAATATTTTTTGATGCATTAGTTAAACAAATCTTTTTAAGACCACATTTAATCTATACCGTTAAGAACTACTAACTTATGTGCTATTTAAGTTTTTTGCAACTTGTAATTTATTGTGTTAGTTGTTGGATAGCTTTTGTTTTTGTTGTTATTACGATATTCCGTGTAACTTTAATTTTATTATTGTGATTGCTGATTAAAAACAAAAATAAACGAATAGCAAAATTGCCATGTAAAAGTCTTATCAGGTAATTTAGAGGATTTTAATACCTTAATGATATTTTACAATAAATGTGAAAATAAAGTTATGAAAGCACTAACTTTGTCGATCATAAAATGATTATAATTTTTTAGTTTCTTTACACTGCACAAAAGTAAAATGTGCCCGAAACCAAATTTTTTTCGAGTTTTGTAAAAATTTCGATATTAAACGAAAGATTATAATATAAGTAAAATAATCATCTAATTTTTTATCAATTTTTTTTATTTGTAATTTGATGAATGATACATTAAAGTTGCAACATTTCCAATTTAAAGATGCGTTCACAATGATGGAGCACTCCAATCTATAGCAAACTTATGGTGTTTTCTTTTCTGTAAAAAAATGTTGCCTTGTTAAAGTGTAAAATTTTAAAAATGTTACCCTCACCCCAATAAAATGCTACATTTTTCCAATCAGAATAGAACGATAAAATCACTTATTTGCATTTTTCAAAACACATGTGTATGTATATATTGTTGTTTCATGTATATGCAATATTGTTTACGCTAGCTACTACTATATGATAGCCTAGTGGTTGTGATGCTTGCCTTTCGCTCGGGATGGCCAGTTTCAAATCCCAGCCAAGGTGTATTAATTTTTATATACTACTCTCTTTTTCTTTTTTCAATTTAAAAGTTTTCCTCCATATTAAAAAAAAATTGTATAATTTTTTTTATTTATTGGTAGCGTAAAGACTAGTAAATACTAAATAAAACAGAGCAAATTATTAAAAAACTAAATAAAATTTTATAAAAAAAAAAAATTTATAAAAAAAATAAAATTTTATAAAAAAAATAAAATTTTATATAAAAAAAAAAATAAAATTAAAAAAAATGTTGTGGTCCAACCGGGGTTTGAACCTGCGACCTTCTGCATCAGAAGCCAGGATAGTACCCCCCTAGGCCACCAAGTTGCGAGTTTGCTAGCAAACAACATTGCAGTATATACACATAACTTTGATGAAAAGAAAAAAACAGGGCAACGCTCTACCCCGTAAAATTTTTGAGGGCGGAAAATGTTGCACTTTATTAGACAACATTTTTAGAAAAGAACATGATGCCCTCTAGAAGATTACCCTTAATTTAGAAAAGAACACAAAAAAGCCAATTCAAAAGCAAAGTGAAAAAAAATGCAACATTTTTGTCAGAAAAGAAAACACCATTATGGTGTTTTCTTTTCTGTAAAAAAATGTTGCCTTGTTAAAGTGTAAAATTTTAAAAATGTTACCCTCACCCCAATAAAATGCTACATTTTTTCAATCAGAATAGAACGATAAAATCACTTATTTGCATTTTTCAAAACACATGTGTATGTATATATTGTTGTTTCATTTATATGCAATATTGTTTACGCTAGCTACTACTATATGATAGCCTAGATGCTTGCCTTTCGCTCGGGATGGCCAGGTTCAAATCCCAGCCAAGGTGAATTAATTTTTATATACTACTCTCTTTTTCTTTTTTCAATTTAGAAGTTTTCCTCCATATTAAAAAAAATTGTACAATTTTTTTATTTATTGGTAGCGTAAAAACTAGTAAATACTAAATAAAACAGAGCAAATTATTAAAAAACTAAATAAAATATTATAAAAAAAAAATTATAAAAAACCAAATTTATAAAAAAAAAATTTATAAAAAAAATAAAATTTTATAAAAAAAAAAAAATTTATAAAAAAAAATAAAATTTTATATAAAAAAAATATATCCAACCGGGGTTTGAACCTGCGACCTGCTGCAACAGAAGCCAGGATAGTACCCCTAGGCCACCAAGTTGCGAGTTTGCTGGCAAACAACATTGCAGTATATACACATAACTTTGATGAAAAGAAAAAAAACAGGGCAACGCTCTACCCCGTAAATTTTTTGAGGGCGGAAAATGTTGCACTTTTGCACTTTATTAGACAACATTTTTAGAAAAGAACACGATGCCCTCTCAGAATATTACCCTTAATTTAGAAAAGAATACAAAAAGCCAATTCAAAAGCAAAGTGCAAAAAAATGCAACATTTTTGTCAGAAAAGAAAACACCATTAGTTCTTTTCTCTTTCTTACTAATACATTTTTGTATTTCGTTATCTTTTTTTATTCTACTCCACAGTAAAAGTTGTTTGACTCTGGAGTATGCATTTGTTGCGATCTAGAGTTAAGATTGATCTGTTTACTATTTAACATGGCAAATATACATACCTTAAAAACTCATCACTAATTTGCTCACATCTCTTATTGTCAAACTAGAAAAAAAAATATTAAAAAACGTAAACAAACTATTTATGTTTGGAATTTTATAATAAAATAAAAAAATTATTTTAAAATTTAGGCAGTGGAAATAAAGCCTAGAAATTCGCGAAACAAAATGTAAGTATTTAAGTGTCAAATATTTTTTTTGAAGTAACTCTACTCTGCATTGTGAACATTTAACACTTTAATCTGTGCTGCAGATTAGAGTCGCTCTACCCTTGTGAAAGCACCTTAAGTTTTTGAATTAATAAAATTTATTTTGAGACTATGAAAACAAAGTAGGATATGATCATCTTTTTGAATTTAGTTTTTTATAAAATCGTTTATATACGAAAATCAGTTTTGCTGTTAATCATTACAAGCACACTCAAAAAAGTTTCACAGTTACTACATGACAGTTGGTTGTGTTGTAATCAGTAATTGTTGTTTTTAACTACAATATAATTACAATTGTTTTTCTATGTAAAAATGCAAAACAACTAATATGACAATTATTTAAGAAAACAACTAACTAAAGGTACTGTAACTTCGTAACAGTTGTTTAAAGCAGTTATTTTTAATATCAAAATAACCCTTGAGAAAAACGTTTAAGTCCACATAATGTAATCGATTTCGTATACTTCACATTGTGTGTACTTACGGTATGGGAAACTTGCGTGGGACAATTGTCTATAAAACTTAAAATATTTGAAAATTTCCAAAAAATTGTCTAACTTACATGCCACTATACTTGTGTGTACTTACGAAGTACACACAAGTATAGTATGGGGAAATAACTGCAAAAACAGTATTTTTACAGTAAACAGTTATTTTTGTTACTTACCCTTGTAAAAAAGTTTAGATCTGATCAGATCTGTTTAAATCTAAGTAGATATGATTGAATCTAATTAGATCCGGTGCCAGATCTAATTACATGTGATCAGATATGGCATACGTGATACACTTTATGGCCAGATCTGATCAGATCTATTGTCAGATCTGTTCATATCTGCATTGATCTGGAAAATTGGGTGATTTTCATGTCCAGATATGAGCAGTTCGATCTGGTTCCAGATTTTATCCATTTAATCTGGCACTAAAATAAAAATTTACAAACATGTTTTGTTTGTAGAATTACTCGCTAAGAAGGTCGAATTACGGGTATAACTTCTTTAATTTTAGTTTGAAGTCAAAATCAAATTGGATCTGATTATAAATTAATTATAAATTTGTCCCCAATTTTGAAATCTAATTAGATCTGGTACAATCAGATCTTTTTTACACGGATACTTAAGAAATAAAAAATTTCGTTGATTTTTTTGTTTGTTTAATTCTTGTGTATTTGTTATTATTGATATATTTTTAATTTGAGTAGCTGAGATGCAAAACTCGTTCGTTACACATTAAATAAATTTTGGGAAGAATCAAAAAACCTGTTGCGGCTAATTAAATTAACTAAATTAGTTGAATGCTTTTCATTCTTAAATGTTATGACATTCTTGATTAAAAACTCAACAAAAAAATCGAAATATCTTCTCACAAAGTGCCAAAAGAACTGTCAGAATCAATTGTCATCTGGTTTTTTTATTTTTGTAACGAACGAGTTTTGCATCTCAGCTACTTATTTGTAAATAAAAATCTGAAAGTTATATTGTATCTCCAAAGCATTAAAAGGCAATAACTGGAGAACCGTCTGGAAGTTTTACATTTCAAGTACGATGAAGTAATTACAAATTTTTTATAATCAAAAGCAAAAAATTTGTTTTTTTTCAATAAAAATATACTTTTATAACATAAAAAAATTAACTGTAAAAAAGAAGTAGTGTTTACCTATTTCGTCAATTCGTTTAAAGTTTTTGTAGTAAAAATTTGTGGGGTTTTAGGACATTGTTAGTTATTTTTCATTTACATTTTTAGTTCTTTTAAATGTAAATAACTTTATCGACTGTTTAACTCGAGGTCCTATATTTAATAAATGCCAACTTAAAAAAGCTAACTTCTCAGGAGAGCTAAAAAACTATGTATTTCGCTTATTATTGAAAAATAAACAAAGTAAGTACCTTCCATAAGATGGTAAATATTCTTACTAATTTATACACTCAAAATCGTTTGTTAACTGAAAATGTAATTTAAAATAAATGAAAAATCACTTGAAAATCGGTCTACTAACTTTTCATTTAAATCAAAAGAATTTTTTATTTATTTTTAAATGTTAATAAATTAACTACAAAATCATTAAAAATTAATGATTTTTCATTTATTTCGTTATTTTAACTTTCAAAAAATTAACTTCAAAATCAGCAAGAATAAATGATATTTAGTTTATTTCGTTTTAAAAGGGTTTATTTTTTTAACAAAGCATTTTAAATGAAAATATTAGTGGTATTCATCCAACTGGAGTTATACCCTCGTAAACCGTGTATTTTTGTAATCGCGTATATTTATTACTTTAACTGTTTATTTGAATGAACGCACATTTTAAAACTATTGACATTTCAATTTTGCATTTAGCCACTCCTTCGATCTTTTCATAAATTAAACATAGAATTTTTTTAAATTTGTATTATTTAGGCCCATTAACTTTTCTCGAGAAGTTAACTTTACCTTAACCATGGGTAACTAACCAATACTAAATATTTATCCCTATGAAAATTTAACCATAATAACTTATCAATATTTTAACACTGGGTAGTTAACCTTAGTATGAAATGTCAGAATAAAAACAAAAAGAAAAACAAAAATTAATAACAAAATATTTTTTTTTCAATACGGGAAAATTAAAAGTTTTTCTCGCGGTTTTTTGTGTGTTTCTGGTCGTAAAAAAAATACACTTGACCACGTCGTTTTTTTTTTAAGATTCGCGGTCGCTAAATGCTATAAAATGATTGTGTCTTTTTGCATACTACGAGAGGTGATTTAATTAAATCCATTTGGTAAGTCTATAAAATAAAAGTGGATTATTGGAACTATTAATAAGTATTTCGTGCTAATCGAGACAACCGCGGAAAGATTCGCGCATAAAAAAAAAAAATAGTGGAAATTTTGTGATAGATTATTAAATTAAGGCAATTTATGTGATCAGCACATCAAAGTGAGTAGAAAAATAATCGCTGTGCATGATTTTGTATCTTTTTGTAATTGCGAGTCAAAACTGTGGGTTGTCTAGGGGTTCCTCACATACTTTTAAAATATTTAAAACATGATTGGTTCACATTTCATAAATTCGGGAGTGATTTCTATGCGCTTTTTTATATTTAGGAATTAAATTCAGTAGTCTTGTACTTCATTCGGTAGTCTTGAGCTTTGATACATGATTCATTACACCCTACACCACTATGTGGTCAGGGTATTATAAGTTTGTGCTGATGTTTGTAACACCAAAAAATATTGATTCTAGACCCACCTTATAGTATACCGATCGGCTCAGAATTTTTTTTATTTCGATTTAACGATGTCCGTCCGTCCGTCGTCTGTCTGTCCATGTATTCTTGTGCGCACTCTACAGGTCGCAAATGTTAACATATTTTGATGAAATTTGGTACACCGACTTATGTCGGCCCAAGGACGACGCCTATTAATTTTGGTTGAAATCGGTCCATGTTTAGACCTAGTGCCCATATAAGGGTCCCCCCAAAATTGGCTTGGTTACACGCTGCAGGTCGCAAATATTAAGATATTTTAATGAAATTTGGTTTGCTGACTCACATGGTCCCGAGAACAAAGCCAATAAATTCTAGATAGAATTGGTCCATATTTGGACCTATCGCCCATATGGGCTATATTTTCGATTTTCTCTTTTATAATTTTATAGAAAATTTTGACACAAGTACCATTTTAACCCATTCGAATTTCGGATCCAAACATTAGTTGGCTCTTAACCAGACTAATTAGTTTAATGTAGACTAATTTCTTTCTTGTTACGAATTATGGCTCCAAAATGTAAGGATGAAATTTACGTTGCGTTTTAATGTCTAATGGAGCCATAATTCGTTACAAGAAAGAAATTAGTCTACATAAAATCAAATGAATTTTACTAATTTTGATAAAACTCATATATAAATTTTTTATAGGGAATAACATTATCTACCTGGACAGATTCTTTTAAAAATGTGTATACATTTTTCTGAATTTCAATTGATTTTTTCTGAATTTTAATTGATATTTTCTGAATTTCAAATGATATTTTCTGAAAATCAATTGATATTTTCTGAATTTCAAATGATATTTTCTGAATTTCAATTGATATTTTCTGAATTCTAAATGACGATTTCTGAATTTCAATTGATATTTTCTGAATTTCAATTGATATTTTCTGAATTTCAATTTATGTTTTCTGAATATCAATTGATATTTTCTGAATTTCAAATGATATTTTCTGAATTTCAAATGATATTTTCTGAATTTCATTTGACATTTTCTGAATTTCAAATGATCTTTTCTGAATTTCAATTGATATTTTCTAAGTTTCAAATGATATTTTCTGAATTTCAATTGATATTTTCTGAATTTCAAATGACGATTTCTGAATTTCAATTGACACTTTCTGAATTTCAAATGACGATTTCTAAATTTCAATTGATATGTTCTGAATTTCAATTGATATTTTCTGAATTTTAATTGATGTTTTTATTTTCTGAATTTCAAATGATATTTTCTGAATTTCAATTGATGTTTTCTGAATATCAATTGATATTTTCTGAATTTCAAATGATATTTTCTGAATTTCAAATGATATTTTCTGAATTTTATTTGACATTTTCTGAATTTCAAATGATCTTTTCTGTAATTCAATTGATATTTTCTAAGTTTCAAATGATATTTTCTGAATTTCAATTGATATTTTCTGAATTTCAATTGATATTTTCTGAATTTCAAATGACGATTTCTGAATTTCAATTGACATTTTCTGAATTTCAAATGACGATTTCTAAATTTCAATTGATATGTTCTGAATTTCAATTGATATTTTCTGAATTTCAATTGATATTTTCTATTTTCTGAATTTCAAATGATATTTTCTGAATTTCAATTGATATTTTCTGAATTTCAATTGATATTTTCTGAATTTCAATTGATATTTTCTGAATTTCAAATGATATTTTCAGAATTTCAATTGATATTTTCTGAATTTCAAATGATATTTTTTGAATTTCAAATGGAAATTCTGAATTTCAATTGATCTTTTCTGAATTTCAAATGGAAATTCCGAATTTCAATTGATATTTTCTGAATTTCAAATGGAAATTCTGAATTTCAATTGATATTTTCTGAATTGCAGTTGCAAAAGGTGTAGTGATAGTATACACAACTACTTATTTTGGAAGTAGATTTGACGTAAGAAAATCTATTGAAAATAGATTTCTACTTTACGATACCTCATTTCACCTCACTTTACTACCAAACTAATTTGGGTTTACGAGAGGTCTGTTAACACTATAACACATACCTGTTTTTAATAAAAAAACCCACTTAATGCACAAAACTGCATTTTTGGGCATTAGTGGCCTCTTCTGTACATAGTGTTCCTATAGTTTAAACAGTTAGAGTAAAAGTCTTGGTTTTGCTCTGTAATATTCTGTGTAATATTCAAATATATTTGTTTAAATATTTAAAGTGGAATTCTCGCAATAAAATTCATTTTGGCGACAATAAATGTATAAATTATAGTTTATAGATTTTTTTTTGATTTTTTTATACACGTTAAAATAATCACAATTTAGCTATTTGGCAAAAAACCATATTTTTTAATAAAAATCTCCTTTTTTTTAAATAATTTTTTTTTGGTATTTTTCTTGATATGTACCCGCCTTTAGAAATCATATATAAAAAAATGGTTAAAATCGAAGAGATCATGCATTTAAGGGTTAAATTTGTAGTAATTTCCCAATAAGCATTTGGAAGAAATATCTTCCCAAAGATATAGCGGCAATATCTTCCATTTCTCATTTAGAAGACAATCAAGTAGTTTTGTTTTTAATATCTTATATTTATCAAATAGAAGATATATCGATGACATTGGAAGAAAAATGTCAAAAGTGAAAATTGAAAATGTTGATTTTAAAATTTAATTTTCAGACATTATTTATAAGAAAAACAAAATCATAAACTTAAACTAAAAAATTAGCAAAATTTGTGCAACAATATTTGCAGCTAAATCGCAAATATAAGGGTAAGTAACAATGGATTATTACTTAAAAGTTTTGGTAATAAGAACGAAAGTTTCTTTTTTTTCAGAAAATCTTCATCAGAAAATCTAAATCAGAACCATATGGTCGGCAGCTCCAATCCACATCCCACGGAGGCGAATGTAGAAACTGATAAAGTGGACAATTTTTTATACGAGGTATTATGAGGTAGAAATTATGTTATTTAAGTTTCATAGTTTTAAATAAAAAGATTAACAAATACAAACATATGTACTTATAAAAACGTGTTTTTATCTTCTGGGTGGTAACCTCGCGATATCTTCTTTTTAACTTCTAGATGATAAATAGGCGATATTTGGCAATACTTTTTATATCTTCTAGATGATAACATAGCAATATCTCCCATTTGACTTCCAGAAGAATTGCTTGGAAGTATTGCATTCGGGACACGTTTTCTACCAAATAAGGTATCTTCCGCAATACGAAAATGATTGTTGCCGCAATACAATTTTTCTTCCAAGCAATACGTTTTAGGAATCGGATTCGTATTGCCATGTTTACTGGGTTGTAGTGGAATTTTCTAAAAAGCTAAACATTTTTGGGTGGCGTAATTTAAAATGAGGAGAAGGAAAATCTTAATAAATCAAAAAACCTTAGATTCAAAGTTATTCGGATTTTCTTAATGGCTTAATTTTGTAAATTACCTGCGTTCATCACATCACCTACACTTCACTTCACTCACCTAACGCGGGAAATAAAAAATGTTATTTTATAAATCCCTACGTATTCGTGATTGATTTGACGTTATCACTTGAATTGTCAAATACTTACATTTAAGAGTTGCCATCTTTCTGCAAAATTAGACAAATTTTAACCGTTTTTTGTTGGTATTCCCAGCAAAATATTGGTAATGACACCTCATTACTATCTGCATTACCAAAAATGATATATCATTACCTTCTGCATTATTTTATAATATAAAATAATGACTTCCTAATAACGGCCTATTGTATTCATTGTTTCTAAATATAAAGTAATGACTTACTCGTAATAGTTTAAATAAGTACTTTTTACACAGTTAAATTTTATACATTTTTATTTATTATATGTAAATATGTTTTATGTTTAAATTTTTATGACGAGTCCTAAAATTACACGCTAGAGAAAACTTAAATTTTTCTGAATGTATTTCCTTAAGCTAATAGTATTTCCTTATTTTTTTGAATCAAGTAAGCAATCGGATAACCACTTATAATTCAACTTTTTATAAGTATGTGTGTAACCACTTATTATTTAAAATCTCATAACTACTTATTTCTCATTTTTTCGTAAACGAGCGGGTAAGCGTGACTACTTATAAAAACGACCACGTCAAACAAAAATAATGAGTTTAGACGCCAAAAAATAAGTTGTGCGGAGCTATGAATTTCTATTATATAACCACTTATTTGGTAATGAAAGATTTTGCTGGGTTCATATAATTTATTGTTGGTATCTCTTAAAATAGAATAAAAATCTAAACAAAAAAGAAAAAAAATACAAAATTCGTTTGAATGTGCACAATATCTTAAAAAAATGGTAGAAAAAATTAATAAAAAACTCAATCAGCGGTTAACATTCTGCAAACCAATTTAATGATGCTAAAATTTCTTTTTCGGGATATTTTTTTGCAAACTAAGCATTAAACTTTGGTTTATGAAATTGGTATTATAGTCCCTAGATTGTGAATTTTAAAAAACCACACTTAAAAAATTTTAATTTATATTGACAAAATTTTTCTATTATTACACAATCTTCCCAGTAGTGCTGGTAAAAATACTCGATATTTTCAGAGTTACATTTTTGACAGAGCAAATATATAAAAATGTGACTCAGCTAAAATATTTACCACAAAAATGTGACTCCGCTAAAATATTTATCACAAAACTCTGCCAGGAAACTTTTTTGCAATCGGTAGCCAACCATACCAATTTCTCAACTGGTTCCACTGCAACCGATTCCATGGAACTGGTTCCGGAACCAGTTCTACTTTGTAGCTATAGAAGTGGTTGCTGTTGGGACAATTATCGATGTTAGAATTGACAGTAGAAGGGGTTGTAAAGGAAAAGTAGCTATTCTATAACCGATTCTTTGGTAGAGAAAATTTTCCTGGGTACTTTATTCAAAGAATCGATTTGATTTTTCTTATAATCAAACGAATTGATTCAATTTTAAAAAACTAATTTAACGAATAACGGTTGCCTTCAATCAGTGTTGCCAATTTAGCATATTTAAAGCTAGATTTAGCATTTTTTTAAATCATTTAGCATGAAAATAATGTATCTAGCATAAGCATTTTTATCAGCATTTTTCCAAAAAAAATTTAGCATATTTTTAACATTTTTTACAGTTTTATTTTATGTTTTTTAGAATATTTTGCATTAATTTGAATTTTTGCTATTAAAATATTATTGATGTTGTTTTCGATATAAAAACGCTACAAACAGTATTAAATCAACCTTTTTCCAGGGTTCTCGTATAACAATTGTACTGGAATTTTTATAGTTTTATAATAACATGTTAAAAGTGGTACTTTTAATTAAGTATTTTGTTTAACTATTTTAATTAAATTTTACATTTCCATTGTATTGTTTATTATATTTTTTCTACCTTATATAGTTAAATTAACACCAAATTTTATTATTTCCAATATATTGAAATATAAGCATTAAAAATCAATATTACCAGTTTCAAAATCACAGTTTATTCTAACCCTCATGAATAATCTTTACGCTAACCCTCGTTTTTGAATAATTATCTCCTATTTTTCAATTTAAGTTTAAATGTAACCGAATATGAAAGAGATATTTTCTTTACTTTTAGAGTAAGTACTAGGAACTATTTTTATACGTACACTTTAACTACACTATGCTAGTCGCAAATATTAACACGCTGGGCACTCTATTGGCAAAGCTAATTCGAGTACGCTGAATTCAATGGTGATATCAGTTTTTCAAAGTTAGCGCTCGTATTGGCGATATTCGCAATTTTTGATAAAAAAATAATTTAAAGAATAGAGTTTAAAATAGAATTAATAGAATTACAAAATGTTGATAAGGTTCATTTTTAATCTCTGCAATTTTTAATGATTTTTTAAGGTTTGGGTCATAGAGGGTAATGTGGATAGCGTTTGTGATAAATAGCGTTTTCCTATCTTTTAAGAATTTTAGTGAATTTTGATTTTTTTCCCTATAACACCCGTAAACTTTTTCATTTGACAATACCAAAAATCTTACAATGTAAACCAACACCACAAAAAGTAATAAACCTGACCGTGAAAATTATTTGTTTAAAGAATTTCATGAAGATAAGCCCAAAGATGCAGAAATTTGAAAACGGGAAACAGAGCAGAGGTAAATTAAGGCAGAATGGGAAATTTATATTATCCGCCAAAGTATTCCACATTACCTCCTATTTTAGAAATAAAACATGGGTACTTTTTCTTAATCACATGTAACTTTTTGAGATAAAATATTTTCAATGATACAGTAGGGAAATCAAATACATAGTAAACTTATTTTAAAGATTTTTGATTTTTTTTTTTTTAAATAATCAACTTTTGAATTTGTATTTTATATAATTTTAGTTAATAAAATGAACTGAATTCATAATCATAAATGACTTATTTCCAGTTTAATTGTAAAAAGTTACTAAAATACTTTTTTTTTTAACAAATTGCAAAATTTTTTTTATAAAATTTCTTTAGCATATTTTTTCTAGCATATTTTTTCGTTTTTAGCATTTTTATCAAAAAAATCTAGCATTTTCCCTAAATAAGTTTTGACAACACTGCCTTCAATCGCGAATCAAATCAATAAACAATTAAATTCATTCAAAATTGAATCAGTATCAACCCAGGAAAATTTTTTACAATCGGTTGCCAACCAAGCTAGTTCTAACTGATTCCACTGCAACCGATTACATGGAACTGGTTCCGGAACCAGTTAGAATTGACAGTAGAAGGGACTGTGAAGGAAAAGTAGCTATTTTACAACCGATTCCTTAGAACAGAAAATTTTCCTGGGAATTTATATAAATCATATCTCACTTTATTCAATCCAAATCATTGATTTAAAGTGGTTATGATTCAGAAATTGTAACAAATTTTATGCGAGTTGATTCAAAACAGAATTGCTTTCAAGCTCTGATAAAATATACCGTGAAATTATAAAATTAAACACAAATCAACAACGTAAACAATTATGTTTTTACTTTATGTGTAATTTTCCAATTTCTTGGGAGGTTTTATTGAATTTCAAGATACTATGTTAGGCGGACGTAGACCACACTAAAAATATGTAGGGTCATATGCATAATCACTTTTTAAATTTGTAAATGTCTTATAAAACAAATTTTTCATACAAAATATATTTTATAATTTTTTTCATAATATTTTTGTGTTTTCAATTTTTTATGCATAACACAGCTCTACGAAATATGACAATATTTATAAGTTGCACAACTTTGCAGTGGTTTTAGGATAATTAGTGTGTCCTTATTTCGAATCTGGAACCAGTTTCTTCAAATTGATTCTAGGTTTTGCACAATTCGCGATTAAAATTTTTTAATTTTTCAGCCGATTTTTTCAATAAAAAATTTATAATTTAGAAACTATAGCTTCGGAAAGAAAACGCTTTACACAGTTTAAGTTTAATGCTGTGCCCTATTTCTCATACTTAAGTGTGTATCAATATCTCAATAAATTTTCTAAATATAGTCGCTAAAACTCAAAATTTCAAAATTTTTTAAGGGTTTTTTTTTTAAATTGGAGTATAAGACGAAGTCCGATTTTAAATGTCAAAGCCAATTTGGAAAGAAAAAGGTCCAGAATTTATATATATGTCATATATTGCTTTAACAAATTATGTGCAGTTTTAGAGCCTTTTGTAATTAAATTTAGACTTAAAATGATCAAAAAAATATTTTACTGTACTAAAAATCTACTGAACTATTACAGAATTTTTTTTTTCCGAAAACATCAGATTTCATTCACTATTGGTTCTTTTGCAAAATTATTACGATTTTCAAAGTTTATATTTAAATAATGCCTTCGGACTCCTTCTACAATTATTTTTCGACGAACTCATTTTGAATGTGTACGAAAATATTGTGATTTAAATATAAATTTTACAAATCGCAATAATATCGGAAAAAAATCAATAGTGAATGAAATCTGATGTTTTTAGAAAAAAAAATTCTGTAATAGTAAAGTAGATTTTTAGTATAGTAAAATATTTTTTTATTCATTTTAAGTCTAAGTTTAATTACAAAAGTCTCTAAAACTGCACATAATTTGTTAAAGCAGTATGACATATATATAAATTTTGGACGTTTTGCTTTCCAAATTGGCTTTGATATTTAAAATCGGACTTCGTCTTATACTTAATTTTGTTTTTAAAAAAAACCTTAACATTTTTTGAAATTTTGATTTTCAGCGACTATATTTAGAAAAGTTATTGAGATATTGATACACACTTAAGTTTTATAAATAGGGCACGGAATTAAGCTTAAACTGTGTAAAGCTTTTTCTTTCCGAAGCTATAGTTACTAAATTATAAATTTTTTATTGACAAAATCGGCTGAAAAATTTAATTTGGACAAACTGGTTGCAGATTCGAAATCAGCACCCCCTAGTTATACTAAAACCACTGCACTAACATTCACCTTTTTTTTTGTAGAGCAGTGTAATCACTTTATTATTTAAATTCAAATTCGAACATAAACATTACTTCAAATTCTATAAAAAAAATAAAAAAATTTTTCAGCAAACGAGTTACTCGATTAATTGATTAAAATTACTCGATTTATTCGTTATCCGAAATCGGCCATTTGAAATTAATCGCACAAGTTTTTAAAAGAAATATAGGGTGTTTTTTTAAGCCCGATAGAACTTGAAATTGTAAAAAATAACACAAAAAATTAAATTGTAATCAAAATTTTTTTTTTATTGGAAAGATCAATACGTGACATTAACATTTGAAAATGATTTCGGGCATATGGGCACCGCGGCTGTTCTTGACGAAGCGCATTCTGGACGTCCAATTTTGGGCCACTTTTTCGAGCACTGCTGGCCGTATGTCACGAATAACACGAACAATGCTGTCCTCCAAGGCATCAATTGTTGCTGGTTTATCAGCATAAACCAGTGACTTCACGTAGCCCCACAGGAAATAATCGAGAGGTGTCAAATCGCACGACCTTGGAGGCCAATTGACAGGTCCATTTCTCGAAATCAACTTATCGCCAAATTTTGATTTCAATAAGTCGATGGTTGCGTTCGCCGTATGGCACGTAGCGCCATCCTGTTGAAACCACATCTCCTCCGGATCAATGTCATCCATATTTTCAAACAAAAAATCATTGATCATGGTGCCATTGACCGTAACGCGAGCTCCGGCCTCATTTTTGAAGAAATAAGGTCCGATGATGCCACCAGCGTGAAAACCGCACCAAACGGTGCATTTTTCTGGATGTAATGGAGTCTGTAGGGTCTCTTGTGGATTGGTCTCACTCCATATGCGGCAATTTTGCTTATTAACAAACCCGTTAAGCCAAAAATGCGCCTCATCGCTGAACACAATTTTGCGTCTATAAGTTGCGCGAATCGACGACTGATTTTCAAAGTAAATTTGGATAATTTCGTAGCGTTGTTCAAGCGTGAGTCTATTCATGATGATTTGTCAGAGTATACTGAAACAAATAAAAAAAAATGTTTCATCAAAATTTAATTTTTTGTGTTACTTTTTACAATTTAAAGTTCTATCTAGCTTAAAAAAACACCCTTTACATCAATTAATCCAGTAACGCTTAACCGATTGAATAATCTACTTAATACCTATACCATCAGAAATGTTAAACTTTACGATCCTTGTTATAGATTTGACGTATGTGTTTCGGGGTAGCCACATCGGAAAGCATAAAAGGCACTCCTCACTTGATCGTTTGTTTTTGTTTTTAAGGAAATGTATCAAACATAAAACAAGCTGCGAGACAATCGTTTTTACAGTAATTCTCTAACCCTGTGTTAATAGATTGTGCCTGCAAACAGAAAATGGGCGAGTTTTAAGGAATGATTTCGATAAATTTTATGCTTGAATTATTATAAATATGGCGCAATCTATCAGTAGCAGAATAAAAAAATAAAATTCTTTTTATCATTAAAAATGCGCCAAAAAATTTTAGTTTCCTATTTGCAGCCACATTTTATATATATTTTTTCACTAATTGAGAGACTTGCATACTCTTTATTTTCTAAACTCTGGTTTTGTTACATTTTTACAATATAAAATAAACTTCAT
This sequence comes from Leucophora obtusa, assembly GCA_949987735.1. Classification (NCBI taxonomy): domain Eukaryota; kingdom Metazoa; phylum Arthropoda; class Insecta; order Diptera; family Anthomyiidae; genus Leucophora; species Leucophora obtusa. The sequence continues at coordinate 104,824,147 of OX465299.1, read as the reverse complement.
ACTTCTTTTATTTTCAGTTTCTGCTACAGATGCTTTTAGTTTTGTTGATGAAATGCGTCAAGCTGCCCAACATGCTCAAAATCTTAGCAATTTTGTTTATGAACCAACTTCCGGCTTATATTATGATCAAAAATCGGGATATTACTATAATGCGGTATTTAAAAATAAATACAAAGGAAATTGTTTCTCTTTATTTTTTTCATTATGTTTTTTCAGGAATATGGTCTCTATTATGATGGCAATACTGGTTGTTATTATAATTATAATCAAGAAAAAAATTGTTATGAATTCCATTCACAAGTTCAAGTACAACCGACGGCAACAAAGGTAACAGACAAAATTTTGTTAAAGCGAATTATTATCAGATTTAAAGCCGATAGTAATCTGGGTTTCTTAATAATCAAATAAACATCAGAAAAACATAGAGAATATTGTGAATCTGAAAATTTTTTGCTTTTATGTTTTCAGTTTTCATTTTTCTCGATTTTGATTAATCTTACTTTAACAATTATGCATTATTTAACAATATATTTCATCCATTTCATATTATGTATATTATGTACATACATACAGTGGTGGCCACGAATTTAACACAATTCAAGCTTTTTCTAATTTTATTGTTGTTGCCTTTATTTTTAAAGATTAAACTAGTGGCTAAATTCGCCACGAAAGGCAAGGTGATGGTTCAGAAAATTGTACAGAATTTTAACGTAATGTTTGTTTTTTCATTTTGTCACTTGTTTTAAGTGGGCGTGTCTTTTGACGAAAAATAAGCGATATCAACCTATTATCAAATTACATAGTAAAATTTAGGCAGTACTGATCGGTTCTGTACAAAATGTATATTTTTGAAAATCCTATAAAATTTCCTTAAGTCTTGCATTATTTTTATCTACAAATAGTCGCCAGACTTAAAATTGCAGCACTTTAAACATTACCAAATTTTTCTTTGTTGTTAGCGATTTTTAATAAAGTTAACAGCACTGAAATTTTAAATTGAATATTTTTATGCTTTTCTTACCACAATATAACAAATCAGTCAAGATTTTTGTTACGTTATAGTAAAAACCATTTCATGTTCAATATTCAGTGTTGTTAACTTTCTTTTAAAATCGCAAAAAACAAAGAAAAATTGGTCATGTTTAAAGTGATGCAATTTTAAGTCTGGTGACTATTTGTAGATAAAAATAATGCAAGACTTAAGAAAATTTTATAGGATTTTCAAAATTATACAGTTTGTACAGAACCGATCACTACTGCCTAAATTTTACTATGTAATTTGATAAAAGGTTGATATCGCTAATTTTTCATTAAAAGCCACTCCCACTTAAAACAAGTGACAAAATGACAAAATTTTAATCTTTAAAAATAAAGGCAATAACAATAAAATTAGAAAAAACTTGAATTGTGTTAAATTCGTGGCCACCACTGTATGTTATTGTGTTTATTACTTTTATTAACATTTAGTAAAATACACAAAAAAAAAATGTTTGGCAATAAATTGGTAAATAGCTCTATCCACGGCTCTATCCAAGTTTTTGTGAAGCCTTCTATAATAAAAAAAAAACTTCGGATAGACCAAGTCGCAAAAAATAAAACTACAAAACGAGTTATGTACCAGCTTATTTTACAAAAAACTGTAGAATTTAACATTTATATGTCACAGGAATGTCCCCGAACTTAAGCTTGGAAATAGTTGTAGAACTAGTTCGAAAATCCCAATTTAAGCACGACAAATGAGGAGCGAAACTGGTACTCACCAGTTTAATCGGAAATCTTACTAGTTTTACTACAACTGAAAACTTTTGATTATGTGCAAAAAGCAGTGAATTTTTCTAGAAAAATATCTGTAAAAAATTTTGTTAAATATACCAAAAATTAGTTAAAAATGATGTTGCAGAAAAAACTGCTAAAATTATCAGATTATTTTTGATATATATTAGTAAGATAGGTACAACAAAAATAAATCTGTTAAATATAAAAATTTTCCTAAATAATTAGTAGCCTAACAAATCACAAAAAAAAAAAAATCGAATTTTTTCCCGATTTTTTTAATGCAAATAAAAATCGAGACTTGAAACCAGTTTACGGTTTTTTAGCAAATATTTCTGCTGATTTTAGCAAGATATAGCAGTCTTGCATTCAACTAAATTTAGCTTAACCCTTTGACACGGGAATTTTAATGGCTAGGAATTTTCCGCCCAAACTTCGTGAAAATGTAGATATATGCCCAAGAAATATTGTTTATTACTTTTATGGCTTTGCACCGCCCCCTAGCGGAGAAATTTGGAATCAAAGTTCAAAAATTAATATGCTGCAAACTCCGAGCGGGTTAAAATTTTTTTAAAATTTTATTTTTATATTTTTCCTATTACTAATCTCTACATAAAATCTTTTGAATTTTGTTCATCACACAATTTTTGAGACTAAACTTTAGCCTTTTTTTAACTTTTAAATTTTAACACATTTTCAGCAGCGTTGATGATCACAAGACAAAACGCACTCTACTGCTCTTATGTTGTTTTGAAATTTCACAGCCTGCATAAAATTTTAATAAGAACAAAATAACGAACCGATAACAGTAAATGAATAGCGCTTTTGTTAAAATTCAAATCAGTGACGAGTTGATGAAGTCGACGTATATTATAATGTACGCCGCTCGCCAAAGGGTTAAAAATAAAAAAAATTTTGTAGATATAACAGTTTGTTTGTGCTACCCAGCAAAACCACACATTACCAAATAATGTGTAAAGTAATTTGTAGCCATAGGGGCCGATGCATTACTTTACACCTTACTTCACTGATGAATTTTACAGGCGATGAGCCCCAAAGTAATGTATGGGGAGGAAGTGATAAAATAATTGGTTACCTATGTGGTTACGAGAATGGGAATTGAATGAGAATTTATTTAAAAAAAATTATTAGAAATATTTATTTATTAAATATATAAACGTGGTCACGCTTGAATTCTAACCTGGGATCCCTTTTTTTGTTAGCCAAGAACTCTAATGCATTAAACACATAGACGACTGCAGCTACACGACTACACGACTACAAATGCTGCTGGCTGCAATTGTAGTCGTGTAGTCAGCTACATAATTTTTTTGAAAACGACAGCAACATGTAAACAGATAATCCTAAATATTTGACGTTTTGATAAATATTAATCTTTTTTGGTTTGTGCTTCTAAAATAATGGCTGAGGAATATTTTGTTAATTTTGTAAGATCCATTTTTTTTACAAAACATCACAATAAAATTATTTCAAAATAGAAATTAATGAAACCTTCAAACAATTGTAAAATATAAACAGCTGTTTCTTCAGTGTTCCCAAAACGGTGATTTTCTAGTCAGAACTAGCGATTTTATTTCGCCTCTAGTGGGAAAAATTGTCCTGTTTTACATATTTTGTTATATTGTCAACACTATTTTTGTTTTGTAGCCAACAAAAATAGAAATTATCCTAAGTTGACTACAGCGGCAAAAGTAGTCGTGTAGCCGTGTAGCTGTGTTGGTGTCAAAATAATCGTTTTCATATAAACGTGTGTATTTTATTTTTGACAGGCTGTAGTCGTGTAGCTGCAGTCGTCTATGTGTTTAATGCTTAACATCTGAGCTATTGACACATAAAACATTTGATTGCTTAAAAAGTAAATGAATTGTTGTGCTTCATATATTCTTTCGTAATGGCGAAAAATATACACCTTACACCCATGTTTACAAAAAAACACAAAGTAATGTGTCTTAAAATAGATTTTCAAAAATGTTTTAATCATTACTTTCCGTTTATAAATCACGCATTACGTAATCATTAATTGGTAAGTCATTACTTTTTGTTTCGAAATAATGCAGAAGGTCACGAGCTATCATTACAAGATAATGCGTGAGTATATTGCACTGATTAACAAAGTTTTGTTGGGTATTTTTAGTTTAAGTTTAAGTTTATTTAATTTTTGACACAAATAAGACTTTAAGTCTCTTAACAGTATCTCAGACATTATAAATTTTATGTAAGATATATTATTTTTAAAAGCTAAGCAAAAAAAAATAAATACAAACTTTAATATGGTAATTATAAATTAAATTAAAAAGCAATTTTAATATAAAATTAGAAAAAAAAAGAAAAACATAAAATAAATTATAATAAAAATTAAACAATCAAACACACGGGGATCGGATTTAAGATTATGGGGTAAACTATTCCAAAGATTTATAGCACTGACAAAAAACATTCTAGAGGAGGAGAGATATGTGTAATCAGGTGGAATTATATTGCACGTGCGTGCAGAATTTCCAATTGTCAATTTGTTGTATAAATAGTCCGGTTGTCGTGTGTAAAATATTTTGTGTAAAAAAATAACGTTTCGAATATTTAAGTATGATGTTAAACTACATCCCAAAATTTGCAAAGAATATTGAGATATTCGATCGTATTCCCATACACGTTAGCTCCATAGGTAATAAAGGGTACAATTAGGGTTTTAACTAATTTTAATTTTATATCACAGGGTACATATGGTGATGAATACCAAAGCTTTCTTAGCACGCTATATATCTTCATTATAGTGTAGTCGATATGGTGTTTACAGTTAAGAAGGGAGTTGACCATAAATCCCAGATTTTTAACTACACTAACATATTTGACTTGTTCAGTTACCATATAAATGTCCGGAAGAGCGATTAAACTGTCATCCTTGTAAATCGCAACTGCTTGTGTTTTTGAAGCGTTTATAAACAGATAATTTTCATGTGACCATCTGCAAATTTCTTGTAAGTCTTTATTTAAACGATATACCAGATCTTCACGGAGTCCTGATGGGCGAGATAAATAAATTTGTGCATCATCAGCATAAAGATGAACCAAAGAACTTTTACAGCAATAAACTATGTCATTGATAAAAAGACAAAATAATATTGGTCTAAGAATCGAACCTTGTGGCACACCAGAAAAAACTGGTCTCATATTCGAAAATGCGTTGTTTGAGTTAACTCGTTGATAACGTTCAGAAAGATATGATTTCAGAAGATTACATGCAAATTGCTAAAGCCGTAATATTTTTCAAGTTTTAATATTAAAACATCATGGTTGACAGTATCGAACGCCTTAGAAAAATTAAGACAAGACTAGTTACGTCACCCCTGTCATATGCCGGACGGATGTCCTCCATAGCAGTGTTGCAGCTTCTCCCAGCACGATAACCAGATTGATGTTCGGAAAGAAGTTTATTGATAGTAAGATGTTCCATAATTTGTGAAGAAAGAATTCGCTCAAAAACTTTAGATAAAGTAGGTAAAGTGCTGATTGGACGGAAATCACCAGGAGCAGAAGGTACATTCTTTTTAGCAACTGAAAGCAACAGAAAAAAGCACTAAATTGGTGCTTTTTCAAAATTTATTTAGCGCGTTTTGCGCTTTTTTAAATTTACCGTTTTTATAGCACTATCAAGAAATATGTCAGCAGTTGCTTTTATATCCATAACGATACATTAAAATATTAAGGAAAAGTTTTATGTTAAATGCCAAATAGTGCTTTTGGCGCTAAATGTAGTGGTTTTGATGTACCACATGCAAAAAGGTTCCATTTTGCACGTATCACTTTTAGCACAAATTTAGCAAAATCCTAGTTATATAAAAAATTTTGGGGCCAGTTTTTTATAGTCAGAACTAGGAACGAATTTTTTCTAAAGTTTATTTATTTAAGACAAAAATCGTTTTTTCTTCTGACTATAAAACAAGACCCTAAATTTTTAAAAATCGAATAATTTTGAATAATTACGACATGAAACTTTTCATAACATTTTATCAAAAATTCCATTAATTCAATGAAAAGTTTTAAATAGAAATTTACGCGTTTTCACCCTTTTTTGTAACTTTTTTGCGCTTTTTGCTATGAAAAAGTTGGCATCTCTGTTAAAGATGTTCGTAAGTCAAACAACTCACCAGATAATTCATCAATACGTTGCATTATTTTTTCTTTAATAGCTTTATATGTATTAGTGAGGGAATCCACTATGAGCTCTCTTTGTTTCTCCAATTTCTCATCCAACAATTGCATCCAATTAGTAGGAAAAGGGGGTTCACTCTCAGTACGTGGAATTTTAGATGAATTTTGTTGAAGGAGAGGGGAAGTTTGTTTTCGAGCGTTCTTATTAGCAACAGACATTGTGTAAAGATGATACAAATGACAAAAACAAATACACCAAATTGATCAACAAGAAGACTAATTGCAATAAACTTCCACAACAACAAAAAATAAAAACCTAAAGCAATACTTTATATTGTTTATGTTTTTTTTTACCGCCTGTTTTTTTTGAGTACTCAATACTAAAACGGTAATACTCAATACTTTTAAAGATGCAATTTTCCGTAGAAATGAGTATTTTTCGTATGAAAATACAACTCTAAAAATACTACTTTAAAAATACAACTCTGGAAATACAACTCTATTTGTGAAGCAAAGAAATTTGTAATGAATTTTTGGGAAAAATTATTTAATTAATTTATTTAGAATGTTTTAAATTTATTAAAATGTAAGTAACAATAGTTATTTAACACGTGTATGTGAATTGTTATTATTTTTCTTTACAATAAAGAAAAATAATAATCGTAACATTTTTATTTTTAAATTCAAAAAAACCGTTAAAAGTATTGAGTAGTATCGAGTACTCAATTGAAAAGTATTGAGTAGTATTGAGTACTCAAAAAGTATCGAAATTTCACAACTCTATAATTTAACAAAAGACAAACAATTAGTTTATGTTTAATTATTAATTAAAAAGCGAAAAGTGAGAAGCATTAAAAAAACACGTCTACTCTCTGCACATAACTTTACTTTCTAATATTTAGCAAAATTATCTGTAGAATTTACAGTACAATGTGTCATTTTCAATTAACTAAAAGTTAACTTAAATATAACTAAAATCTGTAATTTTAACAGTTTTATTTTTGCTGTACTTATTTTACTAGTATTTAGCAAAAAAATCTGCTAATTTCAGCAGTTTTTTCTGCAACCTGTATTTACCCCCCTTATGGGAGTAAATATGTATATTTACTAAATGGTATTTCAAATATTTTGTTTTAAGCTTTCTATTCACAATGAAACATATTAATATTTATTTGGAAACCCAAATTACATGATTAAAGCCAGATTCACAATGCTGAAGTACTCAACTCTGCATAGTGGATTTTGTTCCCTTTTTCGCACTTACATATTTTTTTTATCATGACATCTCTAGTTTGGTACACTCCACTCTGCAGAGTGGAGTACTCCATCATTGTGAATGTGGCTTAATTACCAATATAAAATAAATTAAAATTTCAAAACTCATATTCTAATTAAAGCTAGTAGTAAGGTAATCTTTTTAAACAGTCCCAACATAGATCCTATTAAACTAGTATAAAACTGGTTTAGAATGATTGTTTTGTGGAATAGATTTTTATTTACCTAAGTTCTAATCCAAAAACTAGTATCTTTTGGAAGAAGTTCGACCATTTTCTACTGGGGAGCTTTTTTCCCAATTTATTTGTCAAACATTTTTTTGTGTGCATGTAAATATATTTTATTTGAATTGTTACGCTAAAATTTTAAATTTGTTTTAGGATTCCAGCAACGATGATGACAACATCTTTGAGAATTACGTAAATAATTCACTTTTAAATCGTTTTTCAAAACTTTATATAGACCGAATGCGTAAAAATGCATTAGGTAAGAGTTAAAGACCAGAATGTTCGATGAAAACGCGGATTTCTTTTCTACTGTTGCAGGAGGACGTTAATGATGATGTTGATGATGTCATATTCGATGAATTTGGTGTGGTAACTGATCGAGAAAAACTTAAACGGCTGCGTGATGAAAAAGAGCAACAAAAAGAGGAGAAAGATCGAAAGTATAAGAAGAAATCAGCCAAAGATAAAGACAAGGAAAAGAAACGCAAAAAGAAGTCAAAAACCCATAAACTTAAGCGTACTAAAAGACATGGCAGATCAAATAGCGGGGAATCTGATTGCGAGGACAGGATGGACTTAAATCGTAGAAAATGCAACGATATTGAGGATGGAGAACTTTCTACTTCGAGTTCCAGTAGCAGTAGTGAGAGTAAAAGTGGATCGGAAGATGAAAAACGCAAGGTTCCTGTATTTAAAAGTGCTGGGCGTTTTCAAGGTATATTTTTGTGTTTGCTTTTATTTCTAGAAAAGAAATTCGCGTTAGTCATTTTTTTGTCTAAGGTAAATTTTTACTACATTGTTTGTATTTTCTTTTAAGATATTGCTAAGAAATATCCTCCTTCCTTACGCCTTGTTGTACAAGAAACCAATTTGGATGATCTTAAAGTTGGCAGCCTCAGTTTGATTACCTTTAAGGGAGGTAGTCTAGGGCGTGAGGGTAATCACGATGTTATTATACCAGATGTTAATGTTTCAAAGGTATTTTTTCCAGATAACTTTAATATTTTTAGTTTTAAATCAAAATTCTATGCAAAAGTTTAAAGTTTTATTGTAGAATTGTTTAAAGAGAAGACGCGAATAAGAGCATATAGATTAGCTAGCGCTTACATGCAAATTATCGATATTAAAAGTAGTGCATCTATAGAAAAAAAAATTTCTACTTTTTATATTTTATTTGGATAGAGCATACTTCTATATACGCTCCGAAAATTTCAATAAAGAATTGGAATAATTCCAATTCCCAAATTTTCTTTTTTTGTAAAGTATGTTGTAATAGACAAAAGTCTGTAAAGAATTTAGTTAAAACTACTAAAAATTAGTTAAAAATGATGATGATGATGCAAAAATAAAACTGTTAATTATACAGAATTGTAGTTATATTTGAATTAAATTTTTGTCAATAGAAAATAACAAATTAACCGCTAAACTCAGGAAAAAATTTTGGTAGACTAAAAATCCATAAAAAAATAAAAATGTTCTGTTTTTTTTCGTTTTTTTTTGAAATGCAAATAAAAATTGAGCCTTTTGAAAACAGCAGTTTACAATCTTCTGCAGATTTTACAGTACAATTTGTTATTTTCAATTAACTGAAAGTTAAATTAAATAAAACTAAAATTCTGTAAATTTAACGGTTTTATTTTTGCCGTTCTTATTTTACTAGTACGACTATTTAGCAAAAAAATCTGCTAATTTCAGAATTTTTTCTGCAGTCATTTTTAATTATTTTTAGTTGCTTTTTTTTGCTTTTTTACAGATTTATTTCTATGAAAGTATAACATTTTCTGCTTGGATTTTGATTAACTTGTTTTTTATTAGAGATCTTAGATCGTATAAAACGGCAGACATCCAAATATATAAGAATTGCACTCAGTCTTTAAAACCAAGGTTCGTAATGCACGCACATGTGCGCACATGTGCAAAAATTTATGTGCAGACAAAAGATGCACATGCACATTTGCAAATTTTTGTTTATACTTTGCACTTGCACATGTGCATGTGCGAATTTGACTTTATATTTCGCACATGCACATGTTCATGTGCGAAAATATTTTGCACTTCGCACATCAAGATGTGCAAGTGCAGATACTATTCGCAGATGTGCATCAAAATGCACATCTCCATGTGCGATGTGCGAATACAAATTCGCACATGCACATGTACGAGTGCAAGTCCATATGCACGTGCATTAAAAAAACAGCTAACATTAGAAAAAAATCGCTAATATTGTCGAAAATCGCCAATATATAATAAAATTAAAGTAATTAAAAAAAAATGCAAAAATGGATACAAAATCGCCAAAATTGAAAAAAATCGCCGAAATTAAAAAAGAACTGTCAAAATTTTCAAAAAATCGCCAAAATTGAAAAAAATCGTCAAAATTTGAAAAAATTTCCAAAATTGGAAAAATTTAATTTAAAAAAATTGCCGAAATTAAAAAAATCGTTAAAAATTCGCCAAAATGGAAAGAAATCGTCAAAGTTTGAAAAAATTTTCAAAATTTGAAAAAAACACTAAAATTGGAAAAAAAAGTCAAAATTTAAAAAATTGTGAAAAATTTGACAAAATCTTCAAAAAATTTTTAATTTAATAATCGCCAAAATTGAAAAAAAAAAATCGTCAAAATTTGAAGAATTTCCAAAATTGGAAAAAAGCCCAAAAATTGGGGAAAAAATTGTCAAAATTTGAAAAATCGTCAAAAATTTCCAATACCCCGATACCGAAACTAAATTTTGACTTGCATTAATAGATTTTAAAACCGCGTTTTTCTCGAAAACTAAGCCTCGTAGAGAGAAAAGGGCTTTTATTTGGAATATCTCCCGTATCTCGGAAACTAAATGAGTTAGATGAAAACGGACAACGGTTTTGGAACACGGAAGTCTTAGTGAGCCATCTGTGAAAAAATAAGTGCGAAAATACTTAAATAAAATTTAAATCGTCCATATCTCGAAAACTAGAAGAGCTAGAGGATAACTGACTGCACCAAAGTTCAAAACTCGGCACGAATACCCCTATAGCGGAACTAGATTTTGACTTGCATTGCTAGATTTTAAAATCGCGTTTTTCTCGAAAACTAATCCTCGTAGGGAGAAAAGGGCTTTTATTTGGAATATCCCATGTATCTTAAAAACTAAATGAGTTAGATAAAAACGGACAACGGTTTTGGAACACGGAAGTCATAGTGAGTCATCTGTGAAAAAATAAGTGCGAAAATCGCTTAACCCTCATCGGTCCCTCGAGAAATACATCTAATCGGTCCCATTGTATGCGCGCGCATATATTTTTAATTGTAAAAAAGCTAAACAAAATTAACAACCATTTATGTTTTGTGATTTTTTTATGTTTATTATATTGTTTACTATCATATTAATACATTTGAACTTCATAAAGGTAGATTTAGAATGAAATTAAAATTAGAATTTTACATATATTAGAAAAAAAATTGAATTTTTAACTTTTGTCAATTATTTGTACATTTTTCGCATAAATTGAAATTATGTTCAGCACAAATGAAATTTCTACACTTTTCACAGCGTGTAGCAAAAAGATTTTTGTTATTTTTATATGTGCAGATGTAGTACTTGGTAAATGGCGAATCTCCCGAATTCTTTGAATAACACTGGAAGCATCATTACTTTGAGGTTGTTTTTTACGTTTAGTGATCTGTTTTTCAACGAGATTCAATCCAAGCTCCTCGATAAAAAGGCGACGACGAATATTATGGTTCGTTTTAGAATTTTTCCAACTCGGGAACAATGCAATGAACGTCACGAATGCATTCAACGCACTAACATCAAGCATGTTACAAAATACTGCAATTGGCCACCGATTGACTTTTCGTTTGCATGTGTACGTAGCCACCATTTGATCCATAGTATCAACTCCACTCTTGGTTTTGTTGTAGTCTTCAATGATGTTAGGTTTCTTCTGTTCACTATTCTCATTTATGCTGACAACATTGTGGTATGTACTGAGCAATGTCACAAATCGGTACCGGCGAGGAACATATGACAACATAACTGCTTGCAATTTATGTTCATATACAACTTCTGTATGATAAATTGGCTTTTGACGCATATCGAGTAGAACCTAAGGAATTTCAGTCCTATTTTTCCTTATTGTTCCCAAATTAGTCATGCGATTCTTATGCAAATCTTCTGCCAATTCATACGAAGTGAAAAAGTTGTCACACGTTACATTTCTGTCAGAAAGTCCTTCCACCAAATCCAAAACAACACGCCGTCCGAGATTGCGTTCAGGAGTGGCATTACGATTCCGACCAACATAAATTTTTGTGTTGTGTGCATACCAGCTTTTTGAGTCGCATAGCACCCAAATTTTGATGCCATATTTCGCCGGCTTGGATGGAATATACTGACGAAACGGACATCGTCCACGATACGGAACTAACTGTTCATCTACGGTAATGTTTTTTCGTGGTGTGTATACAGCTTTCAAATTATGATTCCATTTATCGTATACATTTCGAATCGGGGCCAATTTGTCACGAACAGAAGTACTTGTAGATGCAGTGTTGGCCATACGTTGTTCGCGGTCTTTAAATCGAATGCAACCATGGATACGCTTGAACATTTTCAAAGACATTGTTGCTCTAAATATTGGCCGACCATTTTCTTCATTCCACAGTTTAGTGACACATTCACCGTATGACCGATACACACCAGAAAGCAGCAACAATCCAAAGTATGCGTGCAGAGTGTCCAAATCAATGTTTTCCCATTCGTCTTTGTGCTTTCGCACACCATATAAATTCGTCATATTCAAAAAAATATCCTCAACCGGTCCAAGGAACATGTGAAATGCAGACGAAACATCAACTATATTAGCAGCTGCTAATGCTTTTGGACCTGAATTATAACAAAAATGAAACATATAATGAACATGAACCCATAACAAAGAGGGTAGGTTTTTACCTGAAGTGAAATTTTCTGCACGTCGAAATGAATTTCTTTGATTTATTTCAAATGGTTGCAATGAATATTCAATTTTATTATTTTTTGAAAAATATTTATTTTCAGGATTTGTTGCATTTTCTTCTGCTAAATTTTGCTCAAGTGGCTCAATGTCGTCTTCATCCGAATGCACGCTAACTTCAATTTAATCATTCTCCTCGTCTGATAATGCAAAATCATCGTCACTATTGCACGGAGATTCGCCCGCTTCGCTTTCCAAATCAAAATCCATTTCTAGTTGATCTCGCTGCCTTCTTTCACGTAAAACTATCCATTTTTTATCAAATACTTCGAAACCATAGCTGTTAAGTAATGATTACTAATCATAATAATTAGTAATTAGATTACTTTCTTTAAAAAAAACCAAAGTAATTTCTATAGTTTTACCATGAAAACTTATCCAAAATCTTTTTTCAAATTTCAAATAACATTTCAGAACATTTCAATCACGCAAAAATTCTACTAAGGCACTCTTAATTCATGCCGAATATTTTTGAAAATAATCAAAAAGAATCAAAAGTAGTCTTTGAAAGTAGTCGCATTATTTTTTGATTACTTTTGATTCTTTTTGATTTGATATTTATGGTAATCTCAAGTAATCTTGATTACTTTTAGATTATTTGTGATCATAATCAATTAGTAATCAGAAATTGTTTAATAGAGAATTATATAATCAATACAATTCTTTTCAAAATGTAATATAATTGATTAGTAATCGTAATCGACAAAATCTTCAAAAAATTTTTAATTTAATAATCGCCAAAATTGAAAAAAAAAATCGTCGAATCGAAACACAACCAAAATTCAAATAAATGCGCAAACAAACTTCACTTATGTGTGTTCCAGAACAAACTGAATTTCATGAAACGAAAGTTACGAAACGGTCCCTGTTGGCGCACATACACAGGGACCGATTCGTAACTATAACTGCACAGGCAAATACAGTAAGGGTACAAATTCAAAAACGGATTTTTTTTGGTTGTTCAGGCAAAATAATTCTACTTTGCAAAATACAAGGTCATTCCGCTGAACCGTTTTTATTTTATTCAAGGTTAAAGATCAAAATTGTATGCGTGCGCATACAGGGGACCGATGAGGGTAAAATAAGATTTTAATCGTCCATATCTCGAAAACTAGAAGAGCTAGAGGAAAACTGACTGCACCAAAGTTCAAAACTCACCACCAATACCCCGATAGCGAAACTAGATTTTGACTTGCATTGCTAGATTTTAAAATCGCGTTTTTCTCGAACACTAAGCCTCGTAAAGAGAAAAGGGCTTTTATTTGGAATATCCCCCGTATTTCGAAAACTAAATGAGTTAGATGAAAACGGAGCTGTTTTGGAACACGGAAGTCATAGTGAGTCATTTGTGGAAAAATAAGTGCGAAAATCGCTTTAATAAATTTTTAATCGTCTATATCTCAAAAACTAGAAGAGCTAGAGGAAAACTGACTTCACCAAAGTTCGAAACTCACCACCAATACCCCGATAGCGAAACTAGATTTTGACTTGCATAGCTAGATTTTCAAATAGCGTTTTTCTCGAAAACTGAGCCTCGTAGAGAGAAAAGGGCTTTTATTTGGAATATCCCCCGTTTCGCGAAAACTACGGTTTTGGAACAAGGAAAAATAAATTCGAGAAACAAATTTTGGAAATTTCGTTTTTTAATACCTGGACGATTTTTTCAATTTTGTCGATTTTCACAAATTTTTACGAGTTTTTCAGTTCTGGCAATTTTTGCAATTTTTTCCAATTTTTGGCGACTTTTTGAAATTTTGGTATTTTTTCAAAATTTTTCAATTTTGGCAATTTTGCAAAATTTTCCGATTTTTTCCAATTTTTGACGACTTTTTGAATTTTTGACGAGTTTGGTAATTTTTTCAAATATTGACAATTTTTTCAAAATTTTTACGTTATTTCGCAATTTTGGCAATTTTGTCTAATTGTTGGTATTAGGAAAATAGGCTATGGGGAGGAGGAAAGAGGGAGTAGTGTTTGTGAATATTTCATTTGAATTTCTCTACATTGTAAGTAACAGGGAAGACTTCTGCGGGGAGTTTATTCCACATACAGCTGGTGCGACTGAAACGAATTCTCTCTTTAATGCGTTGTGCGATCCACTGGACAATCGACTACAAACGGATGTGCTCTACTTGATAGGCGAGTATTACGATTAAAAACTCGGGCTCTGGGGATAAGTTCACTTATCTCAGCAGAACACTTCCCATGGTAATATCGATAGAACAGAGTCACACAACCCACATTCCGACGATGCTCCAATGAGTCAATAGAGCTGGATACTCTACTGTCATTGATAAGCGCCGATGCCCTCCCTTGCACACGGTCCAGAAGCTCCAAAATAGACTTCGAAGCTCCTGCTCATATATGGGAGTGAAGTACTTCTTGCACCGACGTAGAAAACCTAGACACTTGAATGCTTCTTTCGACACTTGGAAAACATGCTTATTCCAACGGACGTCACATTGAATCTTCATGCCCAGAACATCAAGAGTATCCGATTCCTCAATATCGATATCACCCATATTTACAGATGGCACTGTTGACCCCACAGCCCTATGGGTCAACATACAACATTGGGTCTTGCGTGCATTAAAGTCGACCTTATTCACACGACCCCACTCTGAGATTGTAGAAAGGTCACGATTGAGTGTGTCGTTCATAATTTGCCTTTTGCCCCCAATCTCCTCAAGGCTTGGCCTACTTTTGAAGGAAAATGAATGACAAATGTTGCTGTCATCTGCAAAAGAGTAGATAGGGTTGAAAGTTTGACCAAGAAGGTCGTTGAGAAAGATAAGAAATAGGAAGGAGAAAGAAATATTTACAATTTTTTCAAGCTATGACGATTTTTTCAACATTTTTTCAAAATTTTTCAATTCCCAAGTAAAAAAAATGATATGGAGCCATATGAAGTTATATTTAATTATATATAATATTTTATGTAACTAGATATAATTATATCCGAAAAATGAGAACGTCTTATTGTATCATATTGTATCGAATTGTATACAATTGTATATAATTTCGTACAATTTGATACAATTTTATGCAATTCGATACAATTGTATCCGAATTTTGTCCTCATCCAATTACATCAAATTATATCTTTTTGTATAAAATTATATAAAATGTTATAAAAGTGGACATGGTTTGATACAATTATATCTAAATATTGACCTTATATTTTTTATCATATTATATATGACCATATCTAACAATATAAAAAATTATTTTTTTAAATAAAAAAATATATACAATATCTGGAGATCAGACCTGAGGGATTTCAGTTACAATTATTGTAATTTGTAATTGAAAATTTTCAATTACAATTACAAATAAATGTATTTGAAATTAAAAAAAAAATCAATTACATTTCATGTAACTGTAATTGAAAATTTTCAATTACAAATTACAAGTAATTTGTAATTGAATATTTTCAAGAAATTACAAGTAATTTGTAATTGAAAATTTTCAAGCACGAACCACTTGAGTATAGTAATTATTACTCACGATCACGTGTGAATAACGTGACTCACGAACATTTCTAGTCACGCGCCAATCCCTAGTAATTATTAAATCTAAAACTAGTAGTATCGGTCAAAGTAGTTCGGCCAAAAAGTGACATTTAGTCGATTTTCTGTTATTTGAAAGCATTGTGGAGAAATTTTCATACTGCTAAATTGTTTGTTTATTGGATTTAATTCGATTTTCAGTGTCAAATTTAAGGAAAACTCCGTAGTTTAGCTGTAAAGCTAACTGTTCGGCCGCCGCACTTTTATCAATTTGGCCGAACTTTCGGTGGCCGAACAGTGAATTTGTTGCTTAACCTCGGAACTTTCCTTAAGTTTGACCCTCAAAATGCATTCTAATCGGACCAACAAATATTGTTTCATAAGCAAAATTTGTCCATAAGGCTTGAAAATACCAAATACCGACAAAATATATTTTCCAGCTGAACTGTTCCGTCGGACACTAAAAACTAGTTCAAAGTCATTGTTAACATGGAACCACATATAATATAATACGGTTTTATATGGACCTTGTATATTTTTATATAAAATCACTTTGAAAAAATTGCTTATGTGGGATGATATATAATTACAGATGATTTTATAAAGAACGTTACATTGTTATATATTAAAGAAATCATGAAATATTGTATGTATGGAACCATATTGTATATTGTATATATGGGTTCATTTTCGTCAATATATAATCATAACTAACACAAATTATAAAATATTTCTTATATGGCTCCACATATAGTTTTATATTATTATGTATAGCGCCATACTAAATTATATATAAACGCATATGTAATTATATCTTTTATATGTTAATTTATGTACTTATATATAGCACATACAATTATATGTAGGCCAGTATGTAATAATATAAAATAACATATGTCTCCATATTAAAACCTTTGAGGAAAAAATATCTAATATATGACTATATAAAAGTATATATGCTTGAATTTAAAAGCATATGTGGCCATATGTAACTATAAGTTAATATATGCAATTAGATAAAATAATATATGATTATATCAGAACTTTTTTACTCGGGTTTTGGCAATTTTTAAAAATTTTCCGATTTTTTCCAATTTTTGACGACTTTTTGAAATTTTGACGATTTTGGTAATTTTTTCAAATATTGACAATTTTTTCAAAATTTTTACGATATTTCGCAATATTGGCGATTTTGTCTAATTTTTGACGATTTTTTTTTAAATTTTGACTATTTGGCCAATTTTTTCAAATATTGACGATTTTTTCAAGTTATGACGATTTTTTCAAAATTTTTACAAAATTTTTAAATTTTTCAAATTTTTCAATTTTTTCCAATTTTTGACGACTTTTTGAAATTTTGACGATTTTATTACTTTTTTTAAATTTTGTCGATTTTTTCAAAATTTTTACTATATTTTGCAATTTGGCGATTTTGTATAATTTTTGACGATTTTTTTAATTTTGGGCAATTTTTTCAAATATTGACGATTTTTTCAAGTTATGAAGATTTTTTCAAAATTTTTACAAAATTTTTCAATTTTTCAAAATTTTCGACTTTTTACAATTTTTGACGACTTTTTAAAATTTTGACGATTTTGGTACTTTTTTCAAATTTTGTCGATTTTTTCAAAATTTTTACGATATTTTGCAATTTTGGGGATTTTGTATAAATTTGACGATTTTTTTTAATTTTGGGCAATCTTTTCAAATATTGACGATTTTTTCAAGTTATGACGATTTTTTCAAAATTTTTCAATTTTGACGAATAGTATTCCATCTTGATGTGCGAAGTACAAAATATTTTCGCACATGCACATGTGCAAAGTATAAAGTCAAGTGCGAAGTATAAACAAAAATTTGCACATGTGCAAGTGCAAGATGTGCGAAAATGTGCGCACATGTGCGTGCAAATACGAACCCTGTTTAAAACAAAATCCAATGACGATTCCTCGATTAATGGCAAAGGCAAGTCATATGGAACAGGTACTGATGGCTTTATATAAGTTTTAAAAGTAATAAATGTAAATATATAAAAAATAAGTAACAAATACAAAATAAATTAAAAAATATAGAAAATAATAGCATTTTTACCAGACAACAGAAAAGTTTAAAATTTAAAATTCTTTATTGATACAACTCTACAAGTATTTTTTTGAAAAAAATACTTCATAACTTTTAAATAAAACTCTATGATATTTTTTAAAATTCAATCAAGAGTTTTAAAGATAAGATTCTCTATTGAATAGTATTTTGAATTTTATGGAGTTTTATTTTCCTATAAAAAAATATATATAAATGTATTTAAAATTGGTAAAATTTTAAATTTGTGATAAAGATTAGCATGTAGTAACAAAATTTTATATTAAGAGTAGTTCTGAAAATTTTGTTCCCTTCATACAATAATATCACGACATGCTTTTACACATTTAGCCATTATTTTTGAATTTTTTAAGTGAGGTTTTTTAAAATTTATAATCAAGAGACCATAATACCTTATACCAAAGTTTGGTAATTAGTTTGCAAAAAATTCGCAAAAAAAAATCTTGAAAAAAGATTTAATCGCTGATTAACCCTTTCGACCCCAACTTTAAATGGCTGGGAATTTTTCGACCAAACTTCTTGTAAGTGTAGATCTATGCCAAAGAAATATTTTTTTTATTACTTTTATGGCTTTGCAGCACCCCCTTACTGATATATTTTGAATTAAAGTTCAAAAATTAATATGCTGCCGGTCCCGAACGGGTTAAGATTTTTCAAAAATTTTAATTTTTTCTATTACTAAACTCTACATAAAAATTTTTGATTTTTTGAATTTTATTCATCACACAATTTTTGAGACTAATTTAAACAAAAATTTTATTTTTCCTTAAATTTTGCTATTTGAAAAAATGTGTGTTGACACTATGAAAAATAGCTCGCAAATGAACACTATTAAAGATTGCTATATGAAATTATACACAGGTATTCTAGAACTTCAATGCTACTGAGTAAAAAAAATTGTTAGAAAAAAAAATTAATATAACGGGAGTTATAGGCACAAAACAACGAAGTTGCTTGTAGGCAACTTTGGGGTCGAAAGGGTTAAGTTTTCAAATTAATCTCTTGTACCATAAAGCCTTTTTTCGCGTTCCACTATAATTTTGCAATTTTTTAAGTGCGGTGTTTTTAAATTTATAATACCAACTATAATAATAATTCATTTCTTATCAAAAAGCTTGGTGGTTAGTTTGCAAAAAAATTCCCGAAAAAATTTTTACAAAAAGGAAAATGTTTGTATCAATATATTCGTTTGCAGAATGTAAATCGGTGACTAATCTTTTTAATAAATATTTTTCACCATAAAGAAATTTTGTTGTAAATATTTGCATGTTTTAAATATTGCAAAGTTTTATATATAATCTGAGACTACTTGATTACAGTTTACTATAATAGAAAAGAAATATAATTATTGCTTTATAATTATTAAGAGAAATGCATGAAGATAATTTTGTATGAAGTGTCCTATTTCTATGTCCATAGCTGTAATTGTAACCAAGCATTTTAAGCCTTCTCATATAAACTTGTATTCTACCCGTAAACTGTGTAAACCTGCAGCGTATAAACAATGTAATTTTGGTAGGACCCTTATATGGGCACTAGGTCTAAACATGGACCGATGTTCACCAAAATCAATAGGCTTCGTCCTTGGGCTGATATAGGTCGGTATACCAAATTTTATCAAAATATCTTAATATTTGTGACCTGCAGCGTATAAACAATATAATTTTGGTAGGACCCTTATATTGGCACTAGGTCTAGAAAATCGGAAATATAGCCCATATGGGCGATAGGTCCAAATCAGAGATCAGCAATGAGTAATAAAAAGTGAGTAGAGTTGAATCATGATTCATGATTTATTGTACTTATACGCATTTATACGTATTGAAATGTTGTCGAAACTCATACTTACTCTTAAGTTTAATGTATTCATCGTACTCATACCTAACAACATTTATGACCAATGTTGCCATTTATGACCAATGTTGCATTGTGAAAACGTGTAAAAAGGGTAAAAATTTACCAAAAATGGGGTAAAAAAGCACGATAATAATTTTTTGAAATATTTAAGTCAAGAATTTAAAAACACATTTTAGCTTTGTAAAATCGTATAAAAAGGGTTCAAAAAATAACCAAAAAAGGGGTAAAAAAGCACCAAACTAATATTTCAAAATTTTGAAGTTTAAATATTTAAATCTGAAAAAGCACTGTAAATACCCGCTTTTTTTAAACGGGTATTTGTAAAAAATCACCGGGTACGGGAAGGAAAAAAGCACCAAAAACTACCCGAAAAGCACTGAAATGGCAACACTGTTTATGACGTTGCTGATTTAGACTCTGCTTCACTCAATGTGTATGCACGATTCAAAATCAGTATGACTCGAATACGAACATTAAAATACTATGCATGTCAGGGATGATAAATAGAATCTATATAGTAAACACATACATCAGGGATGATAAAGTTAGTACTATACTACTTTTTGTGGTACTATTGGAACCTCAAAAGTACTATGGTACTCCTCTGACTCATTTAGTACTATTTTTACATTTTTAAATTTTTTGCGCTTTTTTAATTTTCAGAGGCATTATTGTGTTTATAGCGAACACATCAAATATCAGAGTTTTAATAAAAAATACTTATATTGAAAATATTTAAAATATTAAATGTTACTATTGAAAACTCAAGTTAAACACATAAAAAATGTTCTGTCGCATTTTTTATTAAAATACGTATGTATGTATACAAAACAATATATTAAAAATTAGGAGAATTATGAAATCTAGAAATTTTGTATTTTTTGAAATGAGCGAAATGTGTTTCCCCATCAGAGCTCCTAAAGAATTCACTCATTCGATTTTCATTTCTGAATGATTAAATACCTAAAGCCTATTTCGAAGAATCAAATGAATTCTTAATGCACCTAATGCAATCATTAAATTAATTTGATTGTCAATCAATTTGTTCATTCGAAAATATTCTTATGACATTAAAAGGTGGAATAGACCTGTAAATAACTTTAAAATAATATTCGCTTTAAATCAAAGTCGAATACGATATTCAGGGACTTTAAATTCTGAACCCTCAACTCACAGAAATAAACTTGTATAAATATCAGAAAAAGCTACTAAAAATTAAGCAAAAATGGCTTTAGAAAAGAAACTGCTGAGATTAGCAGATTTTTTTTTTTCACATATTTTATATATTTTTATATATTTTTTATATTTAAAATAACAAATTATGCTATAAAATCTGCAGAAAATATTAATATTAGTAGAATAAAAATAGCAAAAATAAACTGTTATATCTACAAATATTTGTTTCTTTTAGGTTAAATTTAGTTGAATGAAAATAGCAGTCTATCCCGCTAAAATCAACGGAAATGGTTGCTAAAAATAGTAAACTGCTTATTTCAGAAGACTAGATTTTTATTCCTATTAAAATAAAAAATTGGATAAAAGCTTTCTAGATTTTAAATTCTTCCTGATTTTTAGTCTACTAATTATTATTTATTACTAATTTTAGCAGGTTAAGTTGTTATTTTCTGTTAACTAAAATTTAAATTTATTCAAATATAACTAAAATTTTGTATATGTATTTAACAGTTTGGTTTTTGCTGTTCTTATCTTACTAATATTTTACAAAAGTAAAATAATTTTTTTATGCAACGTAATTTTGAACTCAATTTTTACGTTTTTCTATTGCTGTATGAGTTAGATATAACAGAACTCTTTATTTTTATGAGTTTTTATTTGTTAATTTATAATGATAAAAAAATTTAAATGAAAAAAATTTTGGTACTAAAGAGGTCGAAAAGTACTATTTTTTAAGCTGGTTAGTACTATTTTAAAAATCCCATTTATCATCCCTGATATAGATGTGTTTACTATATATGTATGTGTTTACTATACATGTGTTTATATATGGACGAGTTGAATGAACTGAATGATTTAAGTCAATAGTGAGTATTATAAGTATTTTTCTAAAATTATTAAATATAATGAATAGATTGGATCAGTCAAACAGATTTGCGGTGGTATGAGTATGATGACGACGTTGGATTCATATTTATTGCAACTTAAGATTATAAATCAACTTCATTGTGAGTATGAATACGTCAGAGTGGTTGAATGTCAATGATTTCTACTCACTTATACTTTAAATTTCATGAGTGACTCTGAATAGCAAAAAATCGATTCATTGCTGATCTCTGGTCCAAATATGGACCGATCCTATCTAGAATAGAATAGTCTTTGTCCTTGGGACCATGTGAGTAAGCGAACCAAATTTCATTGAAATATCTTCGTATTTGCGACCTGCAGCGTGTAAACAAGTCAATTTTCGGGGGACCTTTATATGGGCACTAGGTCTAAACATGAACCGATTTTAACCAAAATCAATAGGCTCCGTTCTTGGGCCGACATAGGTCGGTGTACCAAATTTCATCAAAATACCTTAATATTTGCGACCTGTAGAGTGCACACAAAAAATGCTTTTAATTTGGTGTTAACAGAGTTATTTGGACAACTTTCACCAAATTCCGCAAGAAACAACACATTGTTTTGA
The DNA here is from genome assembly GCA_949987735.1 of Leucophora obtusa. Taxonomy (NCBI): domain Eukaryota; kingdom Metazoa; phylum Arthropoda; class Insecta; order Diptera; family Anthomyiidae; genus Leucophora; species Leucophora obtusa. The sequence continues at coordinate 104,801,597 of OX465299.1, read as the reverse complement.
TATACATACTTCCAGGAAAAATCGAAAAATTTCACCTTTGACCTTGGTAAAGAAAGGGTTAACGTTGTCGAAGTTTAACAAAATTTTCGGAAAACAATCTCCTGTGTCAGAATTAAAAGAAATCGGAAGTGATTTTCTTACAGCTTTCTAAAAACACGAAAATTAATACAATTATCTAAATTATTGTCCAATTTTTAAATTTAAAACTCCGTCACTATTAAGTTAAAAGAGGGATATATGTATTTTCCAGTGGAATTACCCCTCCATTCATAAATGCTTTGTAAAGTTATAGCAGGTTTACAAAACGTAATTTTCATACATAATTTGTTCAATAAACCTCCTATAATTTTACAAAGCGTTTATGAATTTAGAGGTTATTCTCTAAGGTGTATATAATAAACTCCTATGCGTTGACCACTTTTTTTTATATTTTGTTGAACAAAATTTTGAAAAACTCAAAACTAAAGATTTGCAAATTTATAAAAAAAATCCCATGTTTGGCCATACGTGGGACTAGGTTATCATAACCCAAGAGAGACAACAATTTATATCTGAATATTTGTGGATCTTAGAAATGAAACTTGAGTACAACATTAAAAAGATATTTTATTTTCTACGATTTTCATAATTTATCTCATTTTAACCCTACAATGGTCTGAGGAAATTGCAATTACTAAAATATTTTCAACCGATTTTGAAATTTTATACATTACCACAACGGTAATTCAGTCTAGATTATGATTCTATTTACATTTTTTTTAAAATACGTTTACTAAAGAGCCAGTATTTTGAAAGAAAACCAAAAAGGTGATTTTTTCGCTGGGCTTAATTAATTTTTTGCATTGTGTATTTTTATACCCAATGGCACATTTCTAGTGGGGGGGGGGGGGCCTTAAGTCGCAAGTTGAAAAATAAGGTCCACCCTAAGGTACAGTTGTGGCCACGAATTTAACCCTTTCACGACCGAACATAAACTGCTGAAAAATTTGTATTTTTTTTTGCGGATTCGTGATAATCGACCCAACATTTCTAAACAAAAGTGTCGTCAAAAATATTTTTTTTTCAACTCCTTCATCGAAAAAATCTATGGGACATATATATCCCATTGGTCGTCAACGGTAAAAATTTGTGAACAACTAACTTACTTTGCTCGTAGCGAGTATAGTGTATTTTGTTTTAGTTTTTGCAGAAGTGGTTTTGTTGTTGTTGTAAATTTTTACACAGAGTGTAGATTATTACTTTTTTTGTTTTTCTTATCATGCGAAGTAGTTTGCATATCGCGTTTTGTGCTTAAAGTCGAGTGTTCTAACGTTTTTTCAAAATAATTTTTATCATTTGGAAAAATCGATTAACAAGTGAAAGAAGAAACCACGTATAATAAAACTGCGTACTCAGTTTTTCATGATCACCTCAGTAGTCCTTACAAAAGGACTTTAAATTGTCAACGCCTGGTTTTTGGCAAACCCTTTTTATACCCTACACCACTATGTGGTCAGGGTATTATAAGTTTGTGCTGATGTTTGTAACACCAAAAAATATTGGTCGTAGACCCACCTTATAGTATACCGATCGGTTCAGAATTTTTTTTTTTATTTCGATTTAACGATGTCCGTCTGTCCGTCCGTCTGTCTGTCTGTCCATGCAATCTTGTGCGCACTCTACAGGTCGCAGCTATTAAGATATTTTGATGAAATTTGGTACGCAGACCTATGTTGGCCCAAGGACGAACAAGTTTGATTTTTTTGAACATCGGTCCATGTTTAGACCTAGTGCCCATATAAGGGTCCTTCCAAAATTATATTGTTTATACGCTGCAGGTCGTAAATATTAAGATATTTTGACGAAATTTGGTACACAGACTTATGTTAGCCCAATAATTGATTTTGGTGAACATCGGTCCATGTTTAGACCTAGTGCCCATATAAGGGTCCTACCAAAATTATACTGTTTATACGCTGCAGGTCGTAAATATTAAGATATTTTGATGAAATTTGGTACACAGCCCTACATTGGCCCAGTAACGCAGCCTATTGATTTTGGTGAACATCGGTCCATGTTTAGACCTAGTGCCCATATAAGGGTCCTACCAAAATTATACTGTTTATACGCTGCAGGTCGTAAATATTAAGATATTTTGATGAAATTTGGTACACAGACCTACATTGGCCCAATAACGCAGCCTATTGATTTTGGTGAACATCGGTCCATGTTTAGACCTAGTGCCCATATAAGGTCCTACCAAAATTATAATGTTTATACGCTGCAAGTCGCAAATATTAAGATATTTTGATAAAATTTGGTACACAGACCTATATTGGCCCAATAACGCAGCCTATTGATTTTGGTGAACATTGGTCTATGTTTAGACCTAGTGCCCATATAAGGGTCCCCCCAAAATTATATTGTTTATACGCTGCAGGTCGCAAATATTAAGATATTTTGATGAAATTTGGTACATAGACCTATGTTGGCCCAAGGACGAAGCCTATTGATTTTGGTGAACATCGGTCCATGTTTAGAACTAGTGCCCATATAAGGGTCCCCCCAAAATTGGCTTGGTTACAAACTGCAGGTCGCAAATATTAAGATATTTTAATGAAATTTGGTGCGCTGACTCACATTATATAAAATTTTGACATAAGCCCCATTTTAACCCATTCGAATTTCGGATCCAAACAATACACCAGAGTGGTGTAGGGTATTGCATAGTCGGCATGCCCGACTTTAACCTTTTTACTCGTTTAAAGATATTTTATACATTCCATGCTGCTGATTGTGTAATTTTTTGTCAAAATTTACATTATCACTGAACTGGGGAGATTATCCTTTCTTATTTGATGCCCATTTTGGAGGGAAGTGAGAAAAAATTATATTGCCATTTTAGTATGCATTATTATTTCGAAGTCCTTTAAAAAGGACATCTGACGTAATGGGTATATGTATATATTAGGGTTTGGGATTTCCCGGACTTTTTTATTTCCCGGGAAACGGGAATAAAAAAATTTGATTCCCGGGAATCCCGGGAAATATTTTTGAACAAAATTGTTAATGAAAACCAACTATATAAGTAATTTTTGTTAAAAAAAACACTACTTCAGTACAAATTCAGTCTGTGTAGTGAGAATTCAAAGTAAAAATATCAGAATGTTAAACATTTGATTTCATATAAATTACTCGCAGCACTGCCAAATGAATTGCATGATTCCAGCAGAAAGCACCCACAACTGGATTGTCGGAAACAAACCGTTTCATCACATTTGGCCCATTAGATATGGTGGCCGCAATGTTATTTTCCAAAGACAAATAAAACTCTTCTAGGCTTATTTCTACAATTCTTCTTATTTCATCAGCATTACATCTTCCTGATATATAAACCAACCCCAGATTACAAAATGAATTATTTCCGTTTATACATATGTTCAAATATCTCTTTTGTGATATTCTTGTCCATTCATCTAAGATTTTAGTAAATCTCCTATTGTTGGAAATAGTGCTCGATATTTCTTTTTTCATGATATCTTTTAGATGATTGTAAAATTTTTTGGCAATGCCAGGTTTTTATTATAAAAACTTTCTCGAATAAACGAAGATCTAGTTATGTTGCGGATTGACATTCCGTCGACTGCGGCTAATTTGGATACCATTTCAGGAAATGTTTGCCCTACCACATAACGTTCAATGCCTATTCAGCTTACACTTTTTTCTTCGGGTACTTTGCTAATTTTAGCTGGAACCTTATTCTTGTTGTTGTTTTCTTTAAGAGAAGTTGCATGACCATCAATTGTTTTTTTGTGAACCAAATTTAAAGGTCGGATAACCAAATTTAGATACCTCCGTTAACCATTAGTCTTTTAGGGCAAATATTGCACTGCGCTGCATTGTCCTTTTTTGTGAAGTATTTCCATACTCCTGACATTTTATTTTTTAATGTAAAAGAATATATTAGTTTGAAAGCAGGTATATTAAAATCAAGTAAGCTTACTTGAAAATATCACATTTATTAATGAAAACGTTACTTATAAAATTATAAGGGCCAATAATTTAGTATAAAGGAGTATTTTAAATTTAAAGTTTTTAATCATACGGTTTTGTTCATTTTGTGTATGAAAACCTTACAAAAATATTTATATTTTCAAACATTTTGATTTGTTGAAAATAAATTAACCAATCCGAATGCTCCAAAAATAAACCAACCCACCCAATATTTTAACTACAGTCAACTTTAACTAAAATATACATTTGAAAAATTTTGATAGAAAGGGCGATTATTTGTAAGAAACAAAACTTTTTTTTCATATTTCTTTTAAGCATTTTACCAAGTTTTTAGGTTTTTCTACTTAAATTTTGAATAAGTTATGCGAAAAATCTTTATTAGTTGAAATGCTCCTAATTACTTTGCAAAGATTTGTTTGTGTGTCAAATAAATTGGTTCCCTTTTAAAAGATTTTAATAATGATATTTTTGTTTTGGTATTTAAAATGTTTTTTATGAATAAAATTAAAAAATCCTATTCTAAACAAAAGCAATTTAAAAAATTTAATATTTTTAAAATTTCCCGTTTTCCCGGGAAAAATATATTATTTTCCCAGGAATTCCCGGCAAACTTTTTCCGGGATTTCCCGCCCGGGAATTCCCGAACCCCAAACCCTAGTATATATAGATTCCTTTCGTTCCTATAAGGAGCATAGGTCCTCGACGTGGTGGGTATGCAGTTCATCTATAAATGATGTCTACCTTCACATAGAATAAAAGAACTAATCAGCGTCGATTTTATGCAGCGGATGAAGTTGTGGATTTGCTTAACGCATGTGAAAATGAAGAAACCCACCAATTAATATCACCAGTATACTTTGTGCCTCTTGTATCAAATATTATGGTTCCGCCACGATTTGAAGAAATTCGGATATCACAAACAATGTTCGGCAAACAAGCAGTCACGATCCATCATTGATCGAGCATATAAAATTCAACCAACTTTAAACAATTGCAATTCGTCATTTGGTTGAGCTATGAGTGAAACCAAACGAAAGTCAATCGATATATCTTCACCTAAATTGCAAAAGGGCGTAACAACACTTTTGTTGCATTAAATTAAAGGATATATTCATTCTCTTGACTATAGACTTTTTCTGTATATAAGTTTAAATTTTTGTAGGGACATGTATTTAGTCTAGTGCATCATAATCAATCAAAAACACGATTTCGAATTTTTTTGTTGTTACGCCCTTCTGCATTTTAGGGGACGATATGTATACTTAAAACAAATATCTTAGTCTTTTTATTTTTGTTCGAATGAATAGTTCATTTAATTTTATTAATTTTTTGTTTAATTTACTGAAAAAAAACAAAACTATGAAACTTCTTCTTTGTTTACCTTTGACGACCAATGGGACACTGAATTTGCGCCCTGTAAGCAAGAAAACAAAACTATTCCTACTGTTCTGGTATTTCTGAAAACAGGAGGCACAGGTCCATGCTATATCAAAATTTTGGCCTTGCAAAACCAATAACATCTGAATAAATGACATCCAAAAAAGATGAACAAAAAAAAGTTATTTTTCAGATTTTGGGGTCAATTAATTAGGCGCTAAGAACACATAAGGCCAATTATTTGGTAAAATCTGAAAGCAAAAACTCTCCTCTATTAATGAAAGTCAGTTTAAAAAAAATCGGTTGGAATATGTGGAAAATATAACAAAAAATAAAAATGGGACATATATCAACCATTGGTCGTGAAAGGGTTAAGTCAATTCAAGTTTTTTCTAATTTTATTGTTGTTGCCTTTATTTTTAAAGATCAAAATAGTGGCTAAATTCGCCACGAAAGGCAAGAAGATGGTTCAGAAAATTGTACAAAATTTTAACGTAATGTTTGTTTTTTCATTTTGTCACTTGTTTTAAGTGGGCGTGGCTTTTAACGAAAAATACGAAAAATTAGCAACATCAACCTTTTATCAAATTACAGTAGTGGACTAAAGTGGATACATTAATTCAACATTTTTTGAAATTTGTTATAATTTTTATTTTATTATAGAAACTTAAATGATTTTTTTTAAAGCATAAACTTAAAACATTCTTCTTCAATAAAAACATAAATAGAGTAGACTATATCATTAAGAAGTTAATGAAAAAAATAATTGTAAATTGTGACCGCTTTTATCCAGTATTGTTCATATTTGAAATTTTCGGCAAGTTCTTTCTTTAATATTTTGTCGCAAGTCCTTTGTTTTTTAAAACAGATCTTATGCGAGAAGGAATGCTTTCCACGAGATTTTTAATAGTTTGAGTTGGAATATTAGCCCATTCCACGGAAACTCCTGACCAAAGATCATCTAAGTTGGTCGGTGCTCGTTCACATTGGGAGAGTCTACTTTTGACAATTGCCCACCAATTCTCAATGGGATTCAAATCGGGGCTCTGACCTGGCCACTTCAAAAACTGGAAAAACTACACTTTGATATTACAAATTGAACAAAAGTTATTAATACAGATTTAAAAATATTCAAATATGTATCCACTTTAGTCCACTACTGTACATAGTAAAATTTAGGCAGTACTGATCGGTTCTGTACAAACTGTATATTTTTGGAAATCCAAAAAATTTCCTTAAGTCTTGCATTATTTTTATCTACAAATAGTCGCCAGACTTAAAAGTGAAGCACTTTAAATATGACCAAATTTTTCTTTGTTTTTAGCGATATTTAATAAAATTAACAGCACTGAAATTTATACATCGTTGATCTCTTGTAGTGTACCACAGTTATGGCGAATTTCATTCAAATCGGAGATGGTAAATCCGAATGGTGTGTTGAGTTGATGTGTTTTCACCCAATATTCTTTTCCCTGTACTCCAATAGGAGTTAAAGGAAATCATATATGTACAGTTGTGGCCAAGCATTTAAGTCAATTCAAGTTTTTTTCTAATTTTATTGTTGTTACCTTTGTTTTTAAAGATCAAAATAGTGGCTAAATTCGCCAAAAAAGCAAGGAGATGGTTCAGAAAATTGTACAGAATTTTAACGTAATGTTTGTTTTTTCATTTTGTCACTTGTTTTAAGTGGGCGTGGCTTTTAACGAAAAATTAGCCATATCTTATCAAATTACATAGTAAAATTTAGGCAGTACTGATCGGTTCCATACAAACTGTATATTTTTGGAAATCCTATAAAGTTTCCCTAAGTCTTGCATTATTTTTATCTACAAATAGTCGCCAGACTTAAAAGTGCAGCACTTTAAACGTGACCAAATTTTTCTTTGTTTTTAGCGATTTTTAATAAAGTTAACAGCACTGAAATTTTAAAGTGAATAGTTTTATGCTTTTCTTACCACAATATAGCAAATCAGTCAAGATTTTTTTTACGTTATAGTAAAAAGCATTTCATGTTAAAATTTCAGTGTTGTTCACTTTATTTTAAAATCGCTAAAAACAAAGAAAAATTTGGTCATGTTTAAAGTGCAGCACTTTTAAGTCTGGTGACTATTTGTAGATAAAGATAATGCAAGACTTAAGGAAATTTTATAGGATTTCCAAAAATATACAGTTTGTACAGAACCGATCAGTACTGCCTAAATTTTACTATGTACTTTGATAAGAGGTTTATATCGCTAATTTTTCGTTAAAAGCCACGCCCACTTAAAACAAGTGACAAAATGAAAAAACAAACATTACGTTAAAATTCTGTACAATTTTCTGAACCATTTCCTTGCCTTTCGTGGCGATTTTAGCCACTATTTTGATCTTTAAAAATAAAGGCAACAACAATAAAATTATAAAAAAAACTTGAATTGACTTAAATGCTTGGCCACAACTGTATATATACAGTAGGGTTATGACTTTTTTTTTTTTTTTTTTTTTTTTTTTTTTTTTTTTTTTTTTTGCAAATATCAAATTTTACATGACCTAGCCACAAAGGCCATAAAAAATATTAAGAAACTCAATCTTACTTTTTCGCTGCTGTCAAAAAAGTTCCCGCGCCAAAAGGGTTGAAATTTGGTCTATATGGTTTTAGTTTAACTAAAATATTTCTCCGAAGTTTTAAACGAATGAGACTCAAACGATGCTTATTAAAAGCTTTTTCGGGTAAAAATTAAGAAACCTTTTTGGAGGGACTTTTGGATGCATTATCGTTTACAATAATTTTTGTAATAATTCGTTATAAAAATTAAACAAAATCCCCGAGCAAAAATTATTTTTAGAACTTGCATTGTGTGCGGAGTTTTCTATCGAAATGACCCGTAAACACGATTTTTATTATTAATTTAGTATTGCCTATTACGTGGTGATAGGTAAAATTTTTGTTAAAAATGGGTCATAACCCTAATATACAGTGCTGTGCAATATAATAGGCACATTAAAAACTTTTCTCGGTGCCTTTATTTTTAAAGATCATAATAGTGGATGAATTCACCCCAAAATGCGAGGAGATTGTTCAGAAAATGGTGCAGAATTTTAACGTGACGTCTGTTTTTTATTTTGTCACTTGTTTTAACCCTTCTTCGCATGATTTTTTTCTTTTTTTGTGAAAAAAAATCACTGTAATATATTGGTGACAAGTTTAATCCTGCTAATTGATAACGAAGCTTACTTTAATTTTTTGACTGATGTGCTCCAATTGAAACAATAGTCATGTAAATTGTTGCTAGCAACAAAAAAATTACAAATAACGTGGTTGTGGCATTTTTTTTCTTTAATAAATTTTATGATGGAAATTTCCATCATTATGCAAAGAAGGGTTAAGTAGGCGTGGCTTTTAATGAAAATTAAGCGATATCGACCTTCTATCAAATTACATAGTAAAATTTAACGAGTACTGATCAGTTCTGTAAAAACTGTATATTTTTGAAATTCCTATACTATTTCCTTAAGTCTTGTATTATTTTTTTCTACAAATGGTCGCCAGACTTAACATGACAGTGCCTTAAACATGACTAAAATATTCTTTGTTTTTAGCGATTTTAAATAAAGTTAACAACACTGAAATTTAAACACGGAATGCTCTATACTATAACGTAAAAAAAAACTTGACTGATTTGTTATACCGCGGTAAGTATAGAATAAGGCCATTTACTTTAAAGTTTCAGTGTTGTTAACTCTATTTTAAAATCGCTGAAAACAAAGAAAAATCTGGTAATTTTTAAGACGCTGTCATTTTAAGTTTGGAGACCATTTGTGGATAAAGATAATGCAAGATTTATTTGTATTCCAAAATAGAGTTTATTAAATACATTTGGAATTTTCTGAAATACATTTAGAGAATTTTGAAATACAAATTGAATTATTTGAAATGCATTTTAAAATACAGATTTAAAATTTTTAAATACAAGTGAATAATTTTGAAATGTATTTGGACAATTTTAAAATACAAATAGAATTTTCTTAAATACAAATAAAATATATTAAAATATATTTGTAATATTTTGAAATACGTTTATATAATTTTGAAATACATTTTGAAAGTTTTAAAATACATTTTGGACAATTTTGAAATGAAATTGGACAAATATCAATGTTTTTTAGACAATTTTAAACAATATTTGGACAATTTTGAATGATTTTTGGACAATTTTAAAACATTTTTGGACAATATTTTTTGGTGTTACTAACATCAGCACCAACTAATTATACCCGCTCCACGTAAGGTGTAGGGCATAAAAACCTCAAAAAATGTTATTAAAAGTTCAATTTTTTGTATGAAAGCGGTTCATCCAGAAGAGCCTTCTTTTTTAATGCAAAAATTAATAAAAGAAGATTTTAAAAAAATTCGAAAGGCTCAAAAATTAATCTTTTTTGAACCTTTTTTCAATTGTTCATAAAATATTCAACTTTGTTTACATTTCTGAACCATCTTTTGGATTTAATAATTTGGCTTAAATTTTTGTGTCTTTTATGGTTCATTTGAGAAGGCTCATATTTTCGTCCAAAATATGAGCAGTTTTTGACAAAATTTTAAAAATTCGGAAAAATGTGTTTTATTTGAGGAAGTTTTGACTCATAGAATAAAACTCCTCAAACAAATATCCAAATTTTGCTGGCTGGGTGATTAAAACCAGGGTAAGGAATGTCCCACACTTGTGACCATATGTGGGTACATTCGGCCAAACACTAACGGCACATCACATATGAAATGTAAATTTGATGTTGGCACATTTACATTTGAAATGTGAATGGGCTGGCAGTATCAGCACATTCACATCTGAAATGTAAATGTGAATGTGCTGGCAGTATCAGCACATTCACATCTGAAATGTAAATGTTCTGGAGATATGAGCACATTTACATCTGAAATGTGAATGTGCTGAAGCTACCCTACGGGGAATGAGGAGTCAATTGCCCTCCAAGGACCTATCCCGTGACCGGTCAACCGAAGGCATATTATTAAATTAGTACAAATATGAACCAAAGAGAATGAATTAATTTTCTAAGTATTTTCTGATTCGTTACTTTCACTGTTGCTTTTAAAAAACTTGACCAATACCGAAATAAAAACTAAAATTCGCGGCATATTTTTTAAAATATTTTTTTTATTTATTTTACTCTTTTATTTATTTTGAACTTTATTTTTTTTTTACGATTTGCTTATTTTAGCTCTTATTTTAAATTTTTATAATTTTTTGCTAAAAAACAATTGGTATTTCATTTAATTTTCTTTTTAACTTAAGGGGAATTTTAAAAATTTTTATTTATATTATCAGAGTTTTTGAGGTAATTTTCTAATTTTTAATTGGTTTTTTAATTTAATTATGGCCAACGTAAAAAACGAGTCAACTGGACCTATCCCGTGACTGGTCAATCGGGGGCATATTGAAGGCACTTCCACTATATTTGTGTGTGTGTTAGTGTTGTTTTCTTTTCTATTTTTTTCTTTTCCATTTTTTTTTATTTGCTTGTAGTGTTTGTTTTTTCTTTTTCTTTTTTATTTGAGCAGAAACGAAAAATATATAACTCTACCATCAGCCAGCCATCACGTATAAGCAACATTAGCTCAGACGGTAGAGCGTTTGCCTTTGCCTTTGTGTTTCGAGCCCTACTTCGACGCCAAGTATATTATTTTTAATTCTTAATTTTTTATTAGTTTATTTGAGAAGCTATTTTTAGACACACCTATCACAAGGTGTCTAAACTGTGGCAATTGGTCATTTCCAATGACAACGCCATGTTAAAGTGATATGTCTCTTTCAAAGACCGATCAACGACCGGTCTCCGCCCCTTTGGGACCTATCCTGCGTGTCATCTGGGACCGGTCCCTTTCCCCGTAGGGTATCAGCACATTTACATCTGCTGGTGGAATTGGCATATTTTACATGGAAATGTGTATTTGCTGTGGTATTTCCACAATTCATATGAAAAAATGTAAATTTTCATTAAAAAGTATAATTTTTTACAAAAATCACCTTTTTAAATAAAAAAAACCATTTGAAAAACATACATTTTTTTTTTTGAAAAAAGTACTGTGTTTTTAAAAAAAAGTACCATTTTTCAAAAAAAGTAATATTTAAAAAAAAGTACTATTTCTCAAAAAAGTACTATTTAAAAAAGTGTTATTTTCCAACAAAAAAACGTTAAATTAGGGTTGATCTGGTCACTGTATATACCCAGTAGCAAATGGTCGAACTAGATCTAAAAACTACTGCTTTTTTGACTAGTAATTACAGAACTAGTTCTCACAATAATCATTTTGAACCAGTTGTGTACTAGTTAAATACGATTTATATAGATACTAGGGGTTTTTATATAAACTCCTTTATTCCTTGTAAACCTTGTATAAATACACAAATTTTTTATTTATGAAGTTGACATTAAACTCATAAACATTACACCGTTTACGAGTAGAATACCAGTTTATATGAAAACATCTACTGTAAAAAAATACCTAAATTAAAATATGAGATTTGAAATTTTTTTTTGCATTTATATTTAATACAAAAATCAGAGTTTGCAAATAAACACATACAATTTTTTATTGTGAATTAAATTGAGGTGTAAATCAACTGCTACAATACTGGTGCCAAAGAGTCACTCCATAACTAGTATAGTAAATTTCTTAAAAGTATCAGGATAGATTCCTGTTTTCCTTCCTAAAAAATAATCTTTAATAATTTGTGTACCTAATAGTTTCATTGAAACTATGCAGAGACTGTTTCCAAAAATTTATTTAAATACTAGTTTTGAAATACTAGTTTTGTTACATTTGCTTTTTAATAATACATTCTGAGTTTGCAAATAAACACTAAAATATTTTATTGTCATTACCAGGGCAAGTCTAAAATGGCGCAAAAAAAGTTGAAATTTGTAAAATAGTAAAATTGGCACAAAAAACGCAAAAATTAAAATTTATTAAATATTAAAAAAATATCTTTTTTTTGTAAATTTTTTCTAAAAATTATTTACAAAGATTGAGTTTTTACTGAATTTTATAGCATTTTTTTAATGAAAAGTCTAATGGGTCGATTATCGATAGCAACCGAACCTTAGTGGCGTTGCCAGTTGCCAAAAAGATATTACGTATGGCAACTGGCAACTGATAGCTGTCAATTTCAGTTGTCAAATAGTGATTATACTGGCAACTGCGAAGTTTTGGTTGCTGTTGTTGTTTAGAGCTAAAAAAAAGCGGGAACATTGAAATGTAAGTATATTTTATTATTAAATTATTTGTTATAAATATTTTAAATAATTTTTTTTTGTACTAGTAGAATTGAAAATGGTTAAAATTACAACAAGACAACAATTTGAGTTGTTGATCCAACAAATGGAAATGTACCCGCATATTGCTCGTGGTGTCCGGGCTTTCGGAGACACAAAATCAAGCACTGAGGAGGTGTGGAAAGAAATTGCCGAAAAACTCAACAGCCATGCCCCACCAAAGCGTACAGCAGAGGAATGGCAGAGGGTTTGGATCCATTTTAAGGCTAAATTAAAGAAGAAACTGGCCCAAAATAAAAAAATCTAATCACCACCGGTGGCGGACCCTCACAAGAAGTAAGTTTGTCTCCGTTAGAGCAGGCTGCAGCGGACCTGTTGCAAATGCAACTATCAGTGAATCCACCAGGTAACTTATTTGGCGTGGATTTCACAGAAATTTGGCAGGAACAACAGGATTCAGAACATCAAGATGCTGAGCAGCAAAAAAAAATAAATGGCCCACAACAGCCAGAAGATGATCAGCAGAAAGAGTTAAAGAGGCCAAAACAAGTGGATAATATGCAGCAGCCACCAAAGAAAAAAAATAAACCCGAAGACAGAAAGTTCACTTTACTTGAAGAGCAAACTGGCACACAAAGTGAACTTTTAATAACAATGAAAAAGATTGAGAAAAATCTTTACAAGAAAAATCAGATTCTCAAGGAGATAAAGGATTTAAAAAGAAAAAAATACGAAGTTTTAAAAGAAATTAAAGAAATAAAGAAAAAGAAATTTGATGCTCTAATGGAAGAACTAATATTAAATAGGAAAATTAAAGAAAAAAAATTAAAAATTTTAGAAAAGAAGCTTGAGAAGTTCAAAGATTAGTTTGTGATATCTATATACTCGTACATATATGTACCAGTACATACATATACTAGGGTGAACCTTCGAATGTGACCCGTCCTTCCTTTGGAAAAGTTCGTTTGGGTACAAATATACATCATGAAAAAAATTAAGATGATCATGTAATGGAAGCATGTGCCGCATCGCCCCTGAAATTTGAAATACGATTTACATGGGGAAAAAATTACTTTTTGTTTTTCAAATACTGGCGCTTAAATAACTGTTTTACCAAAAAACGTTAATAAAATCGTAATCTTGACTGAATTATCTTTCTAGCAAGGCATAAAAATCCAAAATCGTTTGGAAAATATTTAAATGGCAATTCGCCCAAGCCATTGTAGGGTTAAAATGGCATAAATTAAGAAAATCGTAAAAAACTTAAATATTTTTTTCAAAAACTTACAATGTTATACTCTACTTTCATTTACTAAGGGCGAGTAACTTATCTCCAACATAACCATGGTTAAACCTTAACCACAGATATTTCCATATAAATTTGACATTCATAACTATGGTTAAGCACTAAACTCAGTTTATTCTGAGATAAGTTAACAGGTCTAAGTCCTATAAATATTCAGATATAATTTTTTGTCTCTATTAGATTATGATAACCTAGTCCCAGGTGTGGCCAAAGATGGGATTTTTTTTGGAAAATTTACAAAACTAATTTTGAATTTTTTAAAATTTTGTTAAACAAAATATAAAAAAAGTAGTCAGTGCATAGAATTTTTTTAATACACCCCAGAGAATAATTCTACAAAAAATTACACATATCCCTCTTTTAACTTAGTAGTGACGGCGTTTTAAATTTGTATATTTTAGAGAAAAGTATAATTTTGGCCAATAATTTAGATAATATTATTAATTTTTGTTTTTTTAGCTAGCTGTAACAAAATCACTTCCATTTTTTTTTTAAATTCAGATAAGGGCGATTGTTTTCTGAAAATTTTGTGAAACTTCGACAACGTTAACCCTTTCTTTACCACGGTCAAAGGTGAAATTTTTGATTTTTCCTGAATAACAAAACATTATTACTATATATAATATTATTACTATATATAATATTTGCTATCAACGGAGTTTTTGTACAACTTTCATCAAACTCCGCAAGAAACTACACAATGCTTTGATATACTTTCAGGAAAAATTACAAAAATTTCACTTTTGACCTTGGTAAAGAAAGGGTTAACGTTGTCGAAGATTCACAAAATTTTCAGAAAACAATCGCCCTTATCTGAATTTAAAAAAAAAATGGAAGTGATTTTGTTACAGCTAGCTAAAAAAACAAAAATTAATAATATTATCTAAATTATTGGCCAAAATTATACTTTTCTCTAAAATATACAAATTTAAAACGCCGTCACTACTAAGTTAAAAGAGGGATATGTGTAATTTTTTGTAGAATTATTCTCTGAGGTGTATTAAAAAAATTCTATGCACTGACAACTTTTTTTTATATTTTGTTTAACAAAATTTTAAAAAATTCAAAATTAGTTTTGTAAATTTTCCAAAAAAAATCCCATCTTTGGGCACACCTGGGACTAGGTTATCATAATCTAATAGAGACAAAAAATTATATCTGAATATTTATAGGACTTAGTAAATGAACGTAGAGTATAACATTGTAAGTTTTTGAAAAAAATATTTAAGTTTTTTACGATTTTCTTAATTTATGCCATTTTAACCCTACAATGGTTTGGGCGAATTGCCATTTAAATATTTTCCAAACGATTTTGGATTTTTATGCCTTGCTAGAAAGATAATTCAGTCAAGATTACGATTTTATTAACGTTTTTTGGTAAAACAGTTATTTAAGCGCCAGTATTTGAAAAACAAAAAGTAATTTTTTCCCCATGTAAATCGTATTTCAAATTTCAGGGGCGATGCGGCACATGCTTCCATTACATGATCATCTTAATTTTTTTCATGATGTATATTTGTACCCAAACGAACTTTTCCAAAGGAGGGGGGGGGGGGGGGGGCTTAAAGTCAATGTTGAAAAATAAGGTTCACTCTAATACACACTAATAGAAAATAGTCTGTAAAAAATTTAGTTGAAACTACTAAAAATTAGTTAAAAATGACGTTGCAGAAAAAACTGCTGATAGCAGGTTATTTCTGCTATATATTAATTAGCAAGATAGGTATTGCAAAAATAAAACTATTAAATATACAAAATTTTTGTTATATTTCAGCTAAATTTGTGTCAATAGAAAATAACCTGCTAAAATTCGTAAAAAATGTTCCTAAATAATTAGTAGGCTAAAAATTCACAAAAAATTTTATCTTTTCTGTAATGTAATTTTTAACTAATTTTCAGTAGCTTTTTCTGTTATTTTTACAAGGTTTATTTCTATGAGTGTAGATTTATTTTATTTTTTTTTAGATTTAAGAATATTTTTAAGCAGTGAACCTGAAATGAAACAAATCTGTGAATTAAATAATAAGTTTTAGAAAAGTACACTCATAAAAATAAATCTGTGAATTAGCAGATTCTTTTTGCTCAATTTAGCAGATTTTTTTGTTAAATACTAGTAAAATAAGAACAGCAAAAAATAATTACAGTTATATTTAATTCAACTTACTGTACTGTAAAATCTACAGAAATTTTGATAAATATTAGTAGACTAAAAATAGCAAAAACAAACTGTTATATCTACAAATTTTTTTTATTTTTAATCTAAATTTAGTTTAATGCAAAAAGCAGTCTATCCTGCTAAAATCAGCAAAAATATTTGATAAAAAATAGTAAACTGCTGACTTCAAAAAGCTAGATTTTTATTTGTACTAAAAAAAACTTGAAAATCTTTTTATGATTTTTTAGCCTTCTATTTAGCAAATTTTTTTTCTGATTTTAGCAGGTTGAATTATAAATTATTTTCTATTAACACAAATTTAACTCAAATATAACTAAAATTCTGTAGTTTTAACAGATTTATTTTTTGCTGTTCCTATCTTACTAATATGTAGCAAAACAGTTTTTTCTGCAAAGTTATTTTTAAGCAGTTTTAACTTAATTTTTTACAGACACTTTTTCTATTAGTGTATTCTAGGTTAAGCAACAAGTAAATGTAATTTACTTTAATTTTTAATAACTTACGCCTTTTTTTCTTTTTATGTTAAAATGAATGTGATTTAATTTTTTTTTATAACTTAAGGATTTTTTTATTTTTAAAAATGATAAAATGAATAATAAAATAAAAACAACTATGTGAATAAAATATATTTCAAGTTTATTCATTTAAACATTGCATAATTCTGTGTCTTATATCTGTGGCCAAAATATTATCTACATTTTCATTTAAGCTAACGACTGCAGTATTCCGGGGAACTGTTGAATCTTCTTCCCAATTAGCTTTATAATACCGACCAATATTGTATAACGCGCAACATGCATTTACAATAGAAACAGCCATATCGGGCTTATAGTGCAGGCCACGTTCAGAAGAAAGGCATCTAAATATAGACTTTAAAACACCGTTTGTTCGCTCAATCACATTCGGGGCTTTAGCATGAATTGTATTATATTTTCCTTCTGGCGATTGAGGTTCAGCTGAACGATAAGGAGTCATAAGTTGAGGTTCCAAAGGAAATCCGGCATCACCTAAATTCTTTAATAAATTTTATTGACTTTTTAAATTTTAAATGTAATACAACCTAGCAGCCATGTGTTTTGTCCGAAATCTGCAGCAACCTCTTGTTTTAATGGGCTGTTGTTCCATATGAAGGCATCATGAGTAGATCCAGGATGCCTGGCGTCAACATACCTTATTTGCATTTGGTAATCGCACATCTACAAAGAAGTCATCTTTATAAAAATAAATAACTATTAAACAACTTACCAACAAAACATTCAAACTAAAGTATCCTTTCCTGTTTATGTATAAGTGACGAATGTCTTCCTTCGGTCCCATGATATGTACATGTGTCCCATCTATACAACCAACAACCCCAGGAAACTTCGTCTTCGAATAAAAAAAGTTTTTATTTTTGGCTTTTTCTTCTTCTGACATTTTCGAAACTATCCACACTTTACAAAGCTTTTCTTCGATTAATTGGACGACTTCTTTTAAAACTACCGACAACGTAGGTTGAGCCATGCCCAGATTAAAGTCGTTGCCGTGAGATTTTTGGAAACTTCCTTCAGCAAAAAATCTTAAAGCTGCGCAAACTTTTAACAGCGGAGGTATTGCTGTTACCCGATGACTTTGTTTAAAGTCATTATTTAAGGCTTCCACTAAATATACCACTGCATCTTTTGGAAGCCGAAAATAAGCTTTGAAACTAGAACAAGTAAAACTGTTAATTGAAAATTATTTTAAACATCAAAATTTACTCACAGTACAGGCGGTAATTCTAGAGGATTAGAGTTGTCCCGCAAGTGGCGTCTAATAGATGCCACGTTTAAGAACTCCTCATCGTCATCAAAAAATAGTTCCACTGAACTCAACATATTTAATTTGATTAAATTTTACACAAATTGGCTTTTTTAATTTAGTTAATTTATTAACTTTTATTATTTTTTTACACAAATTGACTTTTATCTCTCTTTTTCTTATTTGTTTACATTTATTTTGAGTTGCTGATGTGTCAAAATAATATTATCGATAACTTTTTGGCAACTGGCAAAAGTTGCCATACCTAATTCCAATTTTCATTTCAGTTGCGTTGCCAGTTGACAACGCAACTACAGTTTGGTTGCTATCGATAATCGACCCATAAAAAAAAAAATAGACAAAATGATTTTTTTTGGCAAGGATTTGTAAAAATTGCATTTTCACAAAATAAGTAAAAAAATGGCATTTAATGGCAAATGCCAAAAAAAAACTTGCCCTGGTCATTACAAATCATAAACACAAAATATTTTAAATTTCAATGAATATAATTATCTCAGTAAGAGGAAACTATCGGTCTAATCTGCGTTTTATCAAAGGAAAACCTTTGTTTTTATCTATATAATTCAGGTAGCAACCAACTGGTATAGTACTATTTCCAAAGAGTCACTTCGGAACTGGTTCCGCGAGTGTCATATTAGTACCAGTTTCGGTCCCTATTTTTCATCCTTAATTTGTAATTTCCAATCTAGTTCTACAACTAGTACCAAAGTGGCAGTTTGGCGACAATTGCCCCCATCCCTATGACATCTCCATGTTAAATTCTACAGTTGTTTGTATGGAGAGGCGGTAGAACTCGTACTAGTTGCCTGGTTCAAATAAACTAGTACATAACTGGTTCTAAACTAGTATTTTTTCCTGGGTAGGTTTAAGGGTATATTGACCCGTAGGGCCTAAATTTTGTCCGTTTAGCCCTATCTCGCTTAGTTTTTAAAATATAGCCAATGTACCAAATTAACGTCCTTTTGTTGCTATCTAGCTCAGTTTGGAAGATATTGGCAATTTTAAAATCTAGCTAAGATATGCCTAATCTGGTCATTGTATATGAGTTTTAGGGGTATATTAATACCCAAAGGGCCAAAATTTTATCCGTTTTGGTCTATGACCAGATCAGGCATAACTTAGCTACATTTAAAAATTGCCGATATCTTCTAAACTAAGCTAGATAGCAAAAAAATTACGTTAATTTGGTACATTGGCTGTATCTTAAAAACTAAGCGAGATAGGGCTAAACGGAAAAAATTTTGGCCTTTTGGTTATCAATATACCCCTAAAACTTATATACAATGACCAGATTAGGCCTAACTTAGCTAGATTTTAAAATTGCGAATATCTTCTAAACTAAGCTAGATAGAAACAAAATGATGTTAATTTGGTACTTTGGCTATATCTTAAAAGCAAGATAGAGCAAAACGGACAAAATTTTGGCCCTTTGGGTATTAATATACCCCTAAAACTTATATACAATGACCAGATCAGGCCTACCTTAGCTACATTTGAAAATTGCCAATATCTTCTAATATAAGATAGATAGCAAAAAAAGGGCGTTAATTTGGTACTTTGGCTTATCTTAGCTAAACGAGATAGAGCATAGAGTACTTCTTTGAAAATATTGCCCTTTTTTACTTTTTTTTAATTTACTCTTTTTAAAAATGGTAAATTTTTTGTACATTTGTACATTGTACATTTTTGAAAATTTGTATTTTTGGTAAATGAATGTTCTTTAGTTTGACTCTAGATCATAAATTAATATCACTTTCTGTTTAAATTATTTTCAAATTAAAGAAAGATGATACAATTTTTACAAGTAAATTACAAAGAATAAAAATTTTTGAAAGAATTCGATAAGACCAGCAAGACATAGAATCAGCTGAGATATCTTAAGAATTAAGGTTCAAAGCAAAAAAGAGTAATAATAACAAAGGATAAAAATAGCATTGTTATATTTGATATTAGTCTAAGTTGAGTTGTTGATTCGATTTGCTGTCAACTGTCACATAATTAGACAATTATTAATTACTAACCCATTCAAGGCGAAAGGCACTGATGATTGTTTTGTAGCGAAAGCCGAAAATACGTATTCTGTCTTGTTGGTCTTTACGAATTCTTTCAAAAAATTTTATTCTTTGTAATTTACTTGTAAAAATTGTATCATCTTTCTTTAAATCGAAAATAATTTAAACAGAACGTGATATTAATTTATGATCTAGAGTCAAACTAAAGAACATTCATTTACCAAAATAAGAGATCAACTAAACATTCCCCTCATTCATCTTAAAAACACATTGACACGGTGTAAATATAATTTAAATAACATACATAACGGTTCGTTGTAATTCAAATAATCTGTGGTTATCATACACAGAGTTGAATAGAATCAGCTGAGATATCTTAAGAATTAAGGTTCAAAGCAAAAAAGAGTAATAATAACAAAGGATAAAAATAACATTGTTAGATTTCGTTGATATTAGTCTAAGTTGCGTTGTTGATAATAAATTCGATTTGCTTTCAACTGTCACATAAGTAGACAATTATTAATTATTAACCTATCAAGGCGAAAGGCACTGATGATGTCTTTGTAGCGAAAGCCGAAAATACGTATTCCGTCTTGCTGGTCTTATCGAATTCTTTCAAAAATTTTTATTCTTTATAATTTACTTGTAAAAATTGTATCATCTTTCTTTAATTTGCAAATAGTTTAATAAGATCAACTAAACATTCCCCTCATTCAATTTGTACTTTTTTTGAAATTTAAAGATTTTTGAAAATAATACTTGGTTTGAAAAATAGTACTTTTTTTTGAAAAATAATACTTTTTTGAAAAATAGTACTTTTTTTGAAAAACAGTACTTTTTTGGAAAAATTGTACTTTTTTAAAAAAACTTACTTTTTTGAATACTAGTACTTTTGGCGTAAAATAGTACTTTTTTTTTTTTTAAATTGCACTTTTTTTAAATTTGTATTTTTTTTTTAAATAAATTTTTTTTTAAAACATTAGATTTTTTCTTTTTTTGAAAAATGTAATTTTTTTTTTGAAAAAACATAGGCCCTTACTATAAAAGAGTATTTTAAATTTAAGGTCGACTTTTATTTTAAACATACGGTTTTGTTCATTTTGGTATGAAAACCCTACAAAAGTATTTATATTTTCAAACAATTTGATTGGTTGAAAATAAATTAACCAATCAGAATGCTACGTTTGGAAAATATTGATAGTAAGGCTGATAGTTAAAAAAAAAAAAAATGTAGGTACTTTTTTTTTGAAAAATTACACTTTTTTCATATGAATGTGGAAATACCATGGCAAATACACATTTCCTTGTCAAATGTGCTAATGCCACCAGCACATGTAAATGTGCTGATAGGTCCAGCTAATACTTTCAGCACATGCACATTTCAGATGTAAATGTGCTGATACCTCCAGCACATTCACATTTCAGATGTTAATGTGCTGATACATTCAGCACATTTACATTTGAAATGTGAAATGTGCCAATGCCATCAGCACATTCACATGTAAACGTAAATGTGCCGTTTAGTTAATACACATAAACATTTTAAATTTACATGTGTGGCACATATATGTATGTGAATTTACTTTTTTTTTGCCTTTATTCATAATAATTATATACAGTATTTATGAAATAATTAGTAGAAAGTTCATAAAGATGAACATAGGGCACCAACGTATTTTTTCCAGACTACACGGTCATTGGCAAGGGCTTTCACTTGGTTCCAAGTTTTATTAGTTTTTGGCATTCTCTTAGGATTGTGCGTTGCCAGGTGTTACTAGGGCGACCGCGTCTACGATAGCCTTGAGGATTCCATTCTAAGGCTGATCTAGCAATATCACTTCTTGGCCTGCGAAGTATGTGGCCTATCCATTTACGCAACTGGTTTCATATTTGAGATCGATAGCAGCTGTTCATTTGTCACCCAATTTGGCCAGAAAATTTTGTTAATTTGTCTGAGACATCGGTTGATAAAGATTTGAATCTTAGCCCTTGTTTATGTATTACGAAAATACTCTAAACGAAAGCAAAGTAACGAAAATTTGTTTTTGTTTCCCATGTATTTTTGACGAAAGTAATTGTCATTTCCTTTCGTTTAGACTATTTTCGTAATACATAAACAGGCCCTTATTTGTTTGTTCCTGGGTTGTGCTCCAGGTTGTTCCCCAGGTTGTGCAACCGTAAAGTAAGACAGATATTACACTGCTATTGAAAACGCGGATTTTCGTTCTCTTGGATATATTGTTCGATCTCCATACTTTATACAGGCTATGAAATGCGACTCTGGCTTTGTTTATCCTGTTCTCAATATCCTTTCCCGATCCTCCATCTTTGGTTAGAATACTTCCGAGGTAACAGAAAGATTCCACATCTTCGATGACATCTCCATTGAGTATTAGGGGGGGATGTGATGGTTGAGCCAATACGTAACAGTTTGGTGTTTTTATGTTTATTTTTAAACCATTTGAATTTAATTACCCTGATGAAAACATTTGCATATAAAACGAGTAAAAAGGTTAAAGTCGGGCATGCCGACTATACAATACCCTACACCTGTCTGGTGTATTGTTTGGATCCGAAATTCGAATGGGTTAAAATGGGGCTTGTGTCAAAATTTTGTATAATGTGAATCAGCGCACCAAATTTCATTAAAATATCTTAATATTTGCGACCTGCAGTTTGTAACCAAGCCAATTTTGGGGGGACCCTTATATGGGCACTAGTTCTAAACATGGACCGATGTTCGCCAGGTCTATGTACCAAATTTCATCAAAATATCTTAATATTTGCGACCTGCAGCGTATAAACAATATAATTTTGGTGGGACCCTTATATGGTCACTAGGTCTAAACATGGACCGATGTTCACCAAAATCAATAGGCTGCGTTATTGGGCCAACATAGGTCTGTGTACCAAATTTCATCAAAATATCTTAATATTTGCGACCTGCAGCGTATAAACAGTATAATTTTGGTAGGACCCTTATATGGGCACTAGGTCTAAACATGGACCGATGTTCGCCAAAATCAATAGGCTGCGTTATTGGGCCAATATAGGTCTGTGTACCAAATTTCATCAAAATATCTTAATATTTACGACCTGCAGCGTATAAACAGTATAATTTTGGTAGGACCCTTATATGGGCACTAGGTCTAAACATGGACCGATGTTCACCAAAATCAATAGGCTGCGTTATTGGGCCAATATAGGTGTGTGTACCAAATTTCATCAAAATATCTTAATATTTACGACCTGCAGCGTATAAAGAGTATAATTTTGGTAGGGCCCTTATATGGGCACTAGGTCTAAACATGGACCAATATTCACCAAAATCAATAGGCTACGTTATTGGGCTAACATAGGTCTGTGTACCAAATTTCGTCAAAATATCTTAATATTTACGACCTGCAGCGTATAAACAATATAATTTT
This sequence comes from Leucophora obtusa, assembly GCA_949987735.1. Lineage (NCBI taxonomy): Eukaryota > Metazoa > Arthropoda > Insecta > Diptera > Anthomyiidae > Leucophora > Leucophora obtusa. The sequence goes on along the minus strand of OX465299.1, from coordinate 104,778,236 downwards.
GATAGGACCCTTATATGGGCACTAGGTCTAAACATGGACCGATGTTCACCAAAATTAAACTTGTTCGTCCTTGGGTCAACATAGGTCTGCGTACCAAATTTCATCAAAATATCTTAATATTTGCGACCTGTAGAGTGCGCACAAGATTGCATGGACAGACAGACGGACGGACGGACGAACAGACGGACATCGTTAAATCGAAATAAAAAAAAATTCTGAACCGATCGGTATACTATAAGGTGGGTCTACGACCAATATTTTTTGGTGTTACAAACATCAGCACAAACTTATAATACCCTGACCACATAGTGGTGTAGGGTATAATTAAGTAAAATAATTTAATGTTAGGTAAAGTCTATCTGACTTTGAATAATACCAAAATCCCATTTGGCACCCACCATTGTCCTCTGTCCACCAATTTTATTTATTTATTAAATTAAGTCTATGGAATATAATTTCCTTACAGACTAGAAGTTACACTTAAAAATAAATTATATCTAGCATATTTTTAAAAATATATATATTTTCACTAAAATCTATATTAACATTAAATCTATCAGATTTCATACTCGCTACCCTATTAAATTCCCTTAATGCCCTAGCAACAAGTTCATTCAATGAATAATTTGCTCTATGAACTGTTACCACGTATTCATTCATTGGCCTTCAGACACGAATTTTTGCTCTTTTGATATCAAAAACTGTTTGATACTATCGATTTTCTGAAATAAAAATTACATAAGTAATAAAATTCCGTTGGTATTCTAGAATCGGCTCTTATCCCTAAAATATATCGGTCATTTCATAGCTTTAGTATTTTGAGTTTGAGAGCGTCCCTGAGTAAGTTGATTTTTAAGACCTGATGCATTGCCAAGTTTAAAATCGGTTTTTATGAACGTTTTTTCTTTAAGCGTTTAAGCATACTCCAATTATCTCATCCGTGACCAACCTAAAGCTAAACAACAAAAGCAGCTTTTCTGTTTCAATAAAATATTCCCTGAACCACTAACAAATAACCCCGAAATAAATTTTTACAAATGGCAAGGTTTCTTCCGCAGATGGATCCAATACTTATTAACAGGGCAAGGATTTTCATGCAAATGCACGTTTGTAGTCATTAATCCAAAAATGATTTTGACCAAATAATTTTCCGAATCAAAGAATTTGCAATAAAATGGCATCGATTTGATGTTGCATATTTTTGCATATTTTATTATAAATTCATATTTTTGCATATTTTGCTTTTAAGTGCATATTTTTTTTGCATATTTTATGATTTTTAGTGCATATTTTTGCATATTTTTCATTAACTTGCATATTTTCTTCATAGTTGAAAAAAAAAAATTAAAATTAAGATTTAATGAAAATAAAGAAAAAGAAGAATTTGCAAATCTTAACGCAGCACTTAACTAGAAGGAAAACATCAAGTTGTCATTTACTTAGACATTTATGTTGGATTTAATTTTTAACCCAACGCTCCCGAGTAATATGATTTAAAAAATCGGTAAATTTAAAGTTGTAGACACCACATATTTATTATTGATATATGGCCTTTGGTTAAACCACCAATCCCTACAAAGTGCATTTTTTGGTTTAAAGCGTTTATTTTTGGATTATTAGTGCATATTTTTGGATTTTTAGTGCATATTTGCATTTAAACGCATATTACAGTGCATATTTTGAATTTTTACTGCATATTTTAAGCGCATATTTTCGATTTTTAACTGCATGAAAGTCGCTGCCCTGGTTATTAATATCATCTATACTTTTCAGATTTAAATTATTTCAATCTATAATTATGGATCTTCTACACTACTGATCTAATCTGAAAAAAATGTTCACAAGAACGGAGGAGAAAGATCTAGGCTTTTAGAAAATTAGTATTGTAGCCACCCTGTTTTATCACACGGTGTGCTACAGGGTGTCAAAGTTGACCATCTTGGGTATGCAAAAGCTTTATTGTCGTACAACTTTTACAAATGTGAACCAATTTTGCTGATTTTAGACTTTTTGTAATCTAGGTTATAAGATAAATAAAAAACGTGCGTCAAGTATAGGGTTTGCGATTCGGGAATTCCCGGGAAATCCCGGGAAAAGTGTGTCGGGAATTCCCGGGAAAATAATATATTTTTCCCGGGAAAACGGGAAATTTAAAAAATATTAAATTTTTTAAAAATTTAAAAAATATTAAATTTTTTAAATTGTTTTTGTTTGGAACAAGATTTTTTAATTTTAGTCATAGAAAACATTTTAAATACCAAAACAAAAATGTCATTGGTAAAATCTTTTAAAAGGGAATCAATTTATTTGACACACAAAAAAAATCTGCCAAGTAATTAGGAGTATTTCAATTAATAAAGATTTTTCGCATAACTTATTTAAGTAGTAAAACCTAAAAACTTGGTAAAATGTTTAAAAGAAATATGAAGAAAAAGTTTTGTTTCTTACAAATAATCGCCCTTAGTATCTAAATTTTTCAAATGTATATTTTAATTAAAGTCGACTTTAGTTAAAATATTGGGTGGCAGTATACTTGGTTTATTTTTGGAGCATTCTGATTAGTTAATTTATTTTCAACCAATCAAAATGTTTGAAAATATAAATATTTTTGTAAGGTTTTAATACACAAAATGAACAAAACCGTATGATTAAAAATAAAGTCGACTCTAAATTTAAAATACTCCGTTATATTAAGGGCCAATAATTTTATAAGTAACGTTTTCATTAATAAATGTGATATTTTCAAGTAAGTTTACTTTATTTTAATACACCTGCTTTCAAATTAATATATTCTTTTATATTAAAGAATAAAATGTCAGGAGTATGGAAATACTTCACAAAAAAAGGACAATGCAGCGCAGTGCAATATTTGCCATAAAAGACCAATGTTTAACGGAGGTATCTAAATTTGGTTATCCGACATCAAAATTTGGTTCACAAAAAAAAAAAAAAAATTGATGGTAATGCAACTTCTCTTCAAGAAAACAACAACAAGAATAACGTTCCAGTTAAAATTAGCAAAATACCCGAAGAAAAAAGGGTAAGCTGAATAGGCATTGAACGTTTTATGGTAGGGCAAACATTTCCTGAAATGGTATCCAAATTAGCCGCAGTTGTCGGAATGTCAATCCGCACCATAACTAGATCTTCGTTTTTTCGAGAAAGTTTTTATAATAAAAACCTGGCACTGCCGAAAAATGAAACCGATGTAAAGAACATTATATTAAATTACTACAATCATGTAAAGGATATCATGATAAAAGAAATATCGAGAAATATTTCTAACAATAGGAGATTTACTATAATCTTAGACGAATGGACAAGAATATCTCAAAAGAGATATTTGAACATATGTATAAACGGAAATAAAAAATTTTATAACCTGGGGTTGGTTTTTATATCAGGAAGATGTAATGCTGATGAAATAAGAAGAATTGTAGAAATAAGACTAGAAGAGTTTATTTGTCTTTGGAAAATAACATTGTGGCCACCAATCTAATGGGCCATATGTGATGAAACGGTTTGTTTCCGACAGTCCAGTAGTGGGTGCTTTCTGCTGGAATCATGCAATTCATTTGGCAGTGCTTAGAGTAATTTATGTGAAATCAAATGTTCAACATTCTGATATTTTTACTTTGAATTCTCACTACACAGACTGAATTTGTACTGAAATAGTGTTTTTTTTTAACAAAAATTACTTATATAATTACAATTTTGTTCTAAAATATTTCCCAGGATTCCCGGGAATCAAATTTTTTTATTCCCGTTTCCCGGGAAATAAAAAGTCCGGGAAATCCCAAACCCTAGTCAAGTACCATAGTAGCTCTTATGGTTTAAGAAATATTTAACTTTAAATTTCAAAATCTTCATTTTTTACCTTGACTCTTTTTGGTTTTCTCTCAATTAGTTTTTCATTATCAGAACGACATGTTTGAAATTTTGTTATATCATTATCATGACCCTTTTAAATTACAGAATAAAAACTATTTTGAATTATCTCAAGCCGTTTAGTAGTGATAGTTTTTTAAAGTCAAAACTTTTAAGCCTGTCCTGAAAATGGCATTTTTTGCAAAAATGGGGGTTATTTCATTCACTTTTATATCCAAGTTTTTAAAAGCTTTTTAACATTTTTGGACATTTTCTAAAAGATTGAGCTTCAGAAATGCTTAATAATCCAATTCAGAACATTTTTAAGCATGCACCCTACGCCCAGCATTGGTCGAAAATTATGAATTTTTGATAAAAATTTAATGTTTTTGAATATGGCAAAAAAAGTCACGCCACTTAGATCAATTTTTTTTAATTTTGAACAATAAACAAACATGCTCCGAAGGATTCGCCCCTTAAATTCCCGCCGCCCGTTCAAGAACATCGACAGGGGAGCAAATTTTGTGGAAAAGGTTATATTTTCAAAAGCATTTTTTTATTTGTAAAAAAAATATATATGAAAATTACATATTTTTGTAAAATTTGATTTTTTTAAAATTAAATGCTAAACAATTATCATACACTAAAACAAATCGTTTCGTTACTGTTAATATTTATTTTTACATAAGAAGTTAAATTTCTATGTAATATTTTGAAATAAAATGGATTGTAATTTTTATTGGTTTTTTACCGGGGTGTTAAATATTTGAAATAGTTTTTAAATTTTTTTTATATATTAACAAATGAGACTTATTTATCTATTCAACGATATATAAAATGTTTATATAATTTATTCCATCGAGTCAAACTAGTGCACTCAAAACCGACATCTCAGGTCAAAATTTAATATTTGATAATTTTTTTCATGTTTAGTAGCCTGGCCCTTATTTGTAACGTTGTTCCGAATCCCGCTCCCCGAAACTTATTTTGTGAGGTTACTAGAAAAACTATTCCAGAAAAAATTTCAGCTCAATCGAAGAATGTTTAATCTATGCCTGGGCCTTCAAAGTTTTGAATGCGATTTACAAGGGGGGAAAATAGCTTTTTTGAATATACTGGCTCTCAAATAAATGTAATTCTAGAAAATGTTAATAGAATCGTAATCTAAACTGAATTACTTTTCCTATAATGTGTAAAAATCAAAAAGCGGTTGGAAAATATTGAAGTAATTGTAATTCGCCCAGACCATTGTAGTGTTAAGATGGGATATATTATGAAAATCGCAAAAAAGAAAATATTTTTTTCAAAGACTTAAAATGTTATACTCTAGTTTCATTTCTGAGATCTCTAAGTAGTTAGTTAGTTAGTTGACTTTTATTTATAAAATAATAAAGTCATTAAAGGCATTGACATTATGTCGTCAGCCATTATAATTACATTTCATTTACAATAATTAAAATTTTAAGTACTAAGTATCGTATTCTGTAAGCAAAATTTGCCTATATCTTAAAGCATTCCCAGCAAAATATTGGTAATGACACCTCATTACTATCTGCATTACCAAAAATGATACATCATTACCTTTTGCATTATTTTATAATATAAAATAATGACTTACTCGTAATAGTTTAAATAAGTAGTTTTTACACAGTTAAATTTTATACATTTTTATTTATTATATGTAAATATGTTTTATGTTTAAATTTTTATGACGAGTCCTAAAATTACACACTAGAGAAAACTTAAATTTTTCTGAATGTACTTCCTTAAGCTAATAGTATTTGTGTAACTCCTTATTTTTAAGAATCAAGTAAGCAATCGGATAACCACTTATAATTCAACTTTTTGTAAGCATGCGTGTAACCACTTATTATTCAAAATCTCATAACTACTTATTTCTCATTTTTTCGTAAGCGAGCGGGTAAGCGTGACTACTTATAAAAACGACCACGCCAAACAAAAATAATGAGTTTAGACGCCAAAAAATAAGTTGTGCGGAGCTATGAATTTCTATTATATAACCACTTATTTGGTAATGAAAGATTTTGCTGGGTTTATTATAAAAGCTGCTAAATTTCTCCAATTACATTGCTCATTCATACCGTTCAATAGATTTATTAGCTCATATTCATTAATGTAGTTTTTCCCGATATATCTAACCCGGAATTCCCTGAGTATCGGACATCTCTAAGTATTCAGATACAATTTTTTGTCTCTCTTGAATTATTCTAACCTAGTCCCAGGTATGGCCAAATATCGGATATTTTTTTTGTAAATTTACCATGCTCTAATTTAGAACTTTTTAAAATTTTGTTAAAAAAATACAAAAAAGGGGTCAACGCATGCGTTTTTTTTAATACACCTAAAAGAATAATCCTACTGAAAATTACACATATCCCTCATTTAACTTAGTAGTGACGGCGTTTTAAATTTGAAAAGTTTAGAGAAAAGTGTGATTTTCGCTAATAATTTGGGTAATAGCATTAATTTTTGTTTTTTTTAGCTAGCTCTAATAAAATCTCTTAAAATTTTTTACTAATTCAGTTAAAGGATATTGTTTTCTGAAAATTTTGTGAAACTTCGACATCGTTAACCCTTTCTATACCAAGGTCAAAAGTGAAATTTTCGATATTTCCTTAAAGTATATCCAAACATAGTGTTGTTTCTTTCGGAATTTTAAATAAAAATTAAAAACCATCACTTTGACAACACTCACAGTACGGAGAAAATGTTTTTGCCTCTTCTTGTATTAACAAAGAAGAAGGGTAAAAATAAAATTTGTATTTAATTTATACCGATGGTATGAAACACAAAAACAAAAAACTTTCATAATATTTCTATTGTTGGTTATGCTTTGCAGACGACTTCGAAAACATATTTTATTGTTTGCTCCATTCCAATTTTGTTAAAGTAGCAGACTACATTTAATATGCGTTTTTGATGCTTCAAATTGCACTGCACTACTGCCCCCACTTTCTAAAGAAAACTGATGAAGGGGACCTGAAAAATCCCCGAAACGATCGCCTTTTCATTCCTGAAAGTCGCAGCAAAATCTCAGTAATGGGTGCTCATTACTAATATCTAAATAATAAGCAGTAGAATTAGGGTCTACTGCTTATAATTCGGTGTCAAAACTAATTATTTTTGTTCGACAAGGTCGTTTTTGTAAGTAGTTGTCCATATTCGCTGCATGAAAAAACGCACAAAATTTGTGCACAAGCTTACCCGCTGCATTACAAAAGTATATAAAATAAGTAGTTACCAAAATAAGTAGTTATTCATGTGCTTATACGCAGTTAAAAAATAAGTTGTTACAAGTTGTTAAATAATACGACTTACTTATATACTTACTAGTGGTTAAAAAATAAGTAGTTACCAAATTCACATTATCTTTATAAATAAATAAGTAGTCGCGAGTAAGCTAGACTGCTTACAAAAACGGATTCGCCTTACAAAAATAAATAGTACTGACGCCGAATTATAAGTAGTAAAAAATTTTAGTTTCATTATATAACCACTTATTTGGTAATGAAAGATTTTGCTGGGGTGTAGAGGTTTTTGAAAGCAAAAACTCTGAAGTATTTGTCAGGAGAGTATCCTGATGAAGAAAAATAGCAGTTTTTGGGAAAAAAGTACTTATTTTGTTAACTCATAATAAGGCAACTGGCCTCGAACTGAATTAATAAATTTCTAATTAATCATTATACCCTACACCACTACGTGGTCAGGGTATTATAAGTTTGTGCTGATGTTTGTAACACCAAAAAATATTGGTCCTAGACCCACCTTATAGTATACCGATCGGCTCAGAATTTTTTTTTATTTCGATTTAACGATGTCCGTCTGTCCGTCCGTCCGTCTGTTGATGCATTCTTGTGCGCACTCTGCAGGTCGCAAATATAAAGATATTTGGATGAAATTTGGTACACCCACTTATGTCGGCCCAAGGACGACGCCTATTGATTTTGGTGAACATCGGTCCATGTTTAGACCTAGTCCCCATATAAGGGTCCTACTAAAATTATATTGTTTATACGCTGCAGGTCGCAAATATCAAGATATTTTGATGAAATATGGTACACAGACTTATGTCGGCCCAAGGACGAAGCCTATTAATTTTGGTGAACATCGGTCCATGTTTAGACCTAGTGGTCCTACTAAAATTATATGGTTTATACGCTGCAGGTCGCAAATATTAAGATATTTTGATGAAATTCGGTACACAGACCTATGTTGGCCCAAGGTCGAAGCCTATTGATTTTGGTGAACATCGGTCCATGTTTAGACCTAGTGCCCACATAAGGGTCCTACTAAAATTATATATACACTGCAGGTCGCAAATATTAAGATATTTTGATGAAATTTGGTACACCGACTTATGTCGGCCCAAGGACGAAGCCTGTTAATTTAGGTGAACATCGGTCCATGTTTAGACCTAGTGCCCATATAAGGGTCCTACTAAAATTATATGGTTTATACGCTGCAGGTCGCAAATATTACGATATTTTGATGAAATTTGGTTGACCGACCTATATCAGCCCAAGGACGAAGCCTATTGATTTTGGTTAACACCGGTCCATGTTTAGACCTAGTGCCCATATCAGATCGCAAATATTAAGATATTTTAATGAAATTTGGTTCGCTGACTCACATTATAGAAAATTTTGACACAAGTCCCATTTTAACCCATTCGAATTTCAGATCCAAACATTAGTTGGCTTTTAACCAGACTGGTGTAGGGTATTGTATAGTCGGCATGCCAGACTTTAACCTTTTTACTCGTTTTATATATCGTTGAATAGATAAATAAGTCTTATTTGTTAATATATAAAAGAATATTAAGAACTATTTGAAATATTAAACACCCCGGTAAAAAAAAAATTACAATCCGTTTTATTTCAAAATATTACATAGAAATTTAAGTTTTTATGTTAAAATAACTATTAACAGTAACGAAACGATTTTTTTAGTGTATGACAATTGTTTGGCATTTAATTTAAAAAAATCAAATTTTACAAAAGTGAGTAATTTTCATATATTTTTTTTTACAATTAAAAAAAAGGCTTTTGAAAATATGACCTTTTCTACAAAATTTTATACCCTGTGGATGTTCTTGAGCGGACGGCGGGAAATTTAGGGGCAAATCCTTTGGAGCATGTTTTTTATGGTTCAAAATTAAAAAAATTGATCTAAGTGATGTGACTTTTTTTTTGCCACATTTAAAAACATTAAATTTTGATCAAAAATTCATAATTTTCGACCAATGCTGGGCGTAGGGTGCATGCTGAAAAATGTTCTGAATAGGACTATTAAGCATTTCTGAAGTTCAGTCTTTTAGAAAATGTTCAAAAATGTTAAAAAGCTTTTAAAAACTTGGATATAAAAGTGAGTAATTTGCAAAAAAAATGCCATTTTCAGGACACGCTTAAAAGATTTGTCTTTAAAAAACTATCACTGCTAAACGGATTAAGATAATTCAAAATAGTTTTCATTCTGAAATTTAGAAAGGTCATGACAATGAAACAACAAAATTTCAAACATGATGTTCTGATAATGAAAAACTTATTGGGAGTAAACCAAAAAAAGTTAAATATTTTTTAAACTATAAGAGCTACTATGGTACTTGAAGCATGGTTTTTATTTATGTTATAACCTAGATTACAAAAAGTCTAAAATCGGCAAAATCGGTTCACATTTGTAAAAGTGGTACGACAATAAAGCTTTTGCATACCCGAGATGGTCAACTTTTACACCCTGTGATAAAACAGGGTGGCTACAATACTAATTTCGTAAAAGCCTAGATCTTTCTCTTCAGTTCTTGTGAACATTTTTTTCCGATTGGTAGTTTAGAAGATCCATAATTATTACCATTTGTGCGATGTTGACAGCGTTTTCGCGATGAATGGAAGAAACTCCACAATTTATAATTTTATTTTGTTATGAAAGAATTACTTATTTTGTTGTGACGGTATGACTAATTTGGTATTACCTTGTACACGGATGAGATCACTGGAGTATGCTTAAATCCTTGAAGAGAAATTTATACATTTTTTAAAAAAAAGTTCATAGAAACCGATTTTTCAACTTGGCAACACATCAGGTCTTAAAAATCGACTTACTCAGAGATGCTTTCAAACCGAAAATACTAAAGCTATGGAATGACCCATATATTTTCCGGATAAAAGTCAAATCTAAAATACCAACTGAATTTTATTATATTAATTTTTTGATCTGAAAAGAGCAGAAAATCGTGTTTGAAGGCCAATGAATGGACACATGGTAACAAAATTGGTAGACAGTGGACAAGGGTGGATGCGAAATTGGATTTTTGGTGTAATTCAAAACCAGATAGATTTTAGCTCACATCAAATTATTTTATTAAATTTATTACTCAAGTGTTTTTAATTTTATAGTTATGCAACACTAGTAAGTATAAAAATGGCAATTTAGATTAGATCTACGTTACAGAAATTTATTTTTTTTGTACAAATATATCGCACTTGATCAACAAGAGGGTATTAACTCAAAATTTTAAAATTTTAAGTAGAGGTGAAAAACTGTTTGTGGTTACATTTCAAGAGAATTTGAAAATCCAAATACATCATAGTAAGCCAATTATTGCAAAAAAATCTATTTTTTGAGTTAATAACATTTTTCTGATACTTTTTGTTGATATAAAGGTAGTCACTACACTATCACGAAAATGTTCTCAAATATGGTTTTCGAGATGAAACAGTAATCGGAATACGTTGAAATTTTTACAGTAGGTAGATATCGATGTTGTTAGTTGATTTCTTGCAAAAAGTGAAATTTTTAAAATTTTGAGTTAATACCCACTTGTTGATCAAGTGCGATATGTGTTTTAGATTTTCATTTTAGTTATAATAAAGTCTTTTATAGGTCTAAATTATTTAGATCCTCACATACATATGTATCTGATGTTTTGTAAGTGCGTCTATAATGTAGTACGAACTGTGAATTTCGTCATTGTGTTTACTTACATAATTTTCTAAAGGCTAAAGATGTATATTTTTCTTAATTTTTTTTTTAATTCTTCATTGCAGTTTCATTTAAAATTTACTTACGACACTAAGAAGTGTTTATATAAATGTGTCGATTTGGGTTCTCGCAATGGTACCATCCTAAATGGTACACGCATGTCTGCCTCAAAAACTGAAAGTGATTCATACGATATAGTACATGGAAGTATCTTACAAATTGCTCAAACTAAACTTTTGTGTCACATACACGAAGGCAACAGTACTTGTGGCCTCTGTGAACCGGGTCTATTAATAGAAACTCAGCAACGTGAAGCAGCGGTAGGATCTACAGTCGTACTTTCGCACAAAGAACAATTAAAGAAAATTCAAAAGAAATATGGTTTGGAAAATGAAAGTAAATACGATTATAATAAGCATTTGTACAACATCAGTAATTTGTAATAAACATATAAATTAATTTACAGAATTTGTTGATTCTAAACAAAATACTGGAGGTGCAGTAGGAGGAGGATTAGTAACAGCGAATAGTAGTGCTAGTAATAGTGGCAGTTATCAAGATCGAGCTGCTACCAGACGTTTAAAAGTTGGTAGTAGTACAGATAAGGAGAAAACACACATGGCATCTGTTGATACGTAAGTTTTTTTTTTATTAAAATACAATTAATCATCACAAACCATCTTGTGCATTACGGATTTATTGTATTTTCTTTACTCTTTTTTAGTGCTATATCTAGTGATAATAAAGGTTTTAGAATGCTTTCGAAACTGGGCTGGAATAAAGGTGAAGCTTTAGGTAAAACTCAAGGCAGTGGTGGTCTTTTGGAACCGGTACGTTTTAATTTTGGTTTTAGTAGTCGTATGTTATTATTGTATAATTTTTTGTCTCTACAGATTAATGTGGAATCAAACACTGGCCATAAGGGTTTGGGCTGTGATGACCCTACTGCTGGTTTAATAATGACTTTAGCGGAAAAAAGGAAATTAGAATTAATTAAAAAAACTAAAGAACGTTATCAAAAAGCTGATATTTTTAGTATTAGTGATGATAGCAATTAAATAAATTTAAATGTATTGAAATTTGCATTTCGCTTTACCTAATTATTCGTGTCCGACCAAACATTTTAGCAAAGAAAAAAAAAACCATAATCGGTCAGTATTTTAAACATTAAGGGCAAATTTTGCTAATGGAGCGGCTAAATGCAATTTTTAATGTTAAATGTAGGAAGAAGGCGAAGTCAATCAACATTTCAAATGTTTGGCTGCCGAACGTTGGTAGAAAATAGTATGGCGGCCAAACATTTAGCTTCACACCAATTAATTTTTCCCGTGTTTTTTGGTATACTAGGGAAAACTATTTACACAATTGAAAAATATATAACCCTTACCAAAAACTCGTTATTTTAAGTTATGTGTGCTCCTTTACTTGTTTTGTGTAAAGTTCAGTAAAATGAGAGTAAGCACAAAATCCTAAATGACAAAATTGCCCAAAAGTACGGGAACGCACAAAATCACTTTTCTAGCCCAAAACTTAGTTAAAAGAAATAAAGTAAAATGGTATTATTTGTTTATAATTACACCAGCTGTCCCTTTTATAATTTTCCGAAGTTAATAGTAAAAAGAGACACACAAATATACCATTTTGAGCGCTCTCATTTGCCCAATTTTCGAGTACGGGAACACTTTTTGGTAAGAATGGTTTCCGCGGTAACATAAAGGAACATACCTTTTATGTGCTAATTCAGCAGAAAAATTAAAAGACAAATTTCTTTTATTAATTGCCTGACACTGCTAAAGAAAGAAAGAAACTTTTTAAATATTACAATTAAGAATGGCTTATACCCATAAAATAAAATTTAATTTTTAACGAATTTTCTAAGTTCTAAACTAAATTCTATATTTCAAATGTAATTTAATTTCTACACTAAAAAAAAAAGTCAGTAAAGTCAGCAAAAAATGTTGCTGTGTCAGCAAATTTTTAGTCAGGAGCAAAAAAGTTGGTAATTTAAGCAAAAGGTTTGCTGAAAATCAGCGAACTGATTTTTACCAAAAAAATAGTAATCTTCAGCAAAAGTTTTGCTAACACTTAGTCGACTGCAAATGAAAAAAATCCTTGCTAAAATCACTAAACTTTTTGCTGAATATTAGTAGACTGAAAAAAACTCAAAAAACTTGTAGCGAAAATTTACTTTAGTTAATTTAAATATAGGATATGTGTAGAGTTGTTTTTCTTTTTTTGTCATTTCCGTTTCCAGACAAGCTGCGACATCTACATCTAGTCTATCTGGTTGTCGTCCACGCTATGAATGCGGTTACAGGACAATTTTTGTAGCAAAATAAATTAGTAAAACATTAGTTCAAAATTAATTTAGTGCTAAAAAAAAATATAACTAAAATTTTTGCTGAAAACGGAATTTCAGCAAAAAAAAATTGCTGAAAACTAGTACACTTGATATACAAGACGTTTTACTAATTTTTCTACTAACTTATTTTTTTGAGTGTATGTGATTTCAATTTTTAAAAATTTTAGTTTTTTTTGTCAATATTTAAAATTGTTTGCCAACCGTTTCCGATATGGAGTAAGTATGTTCTTTTACACATTTTTTGCCAAGCATAGACTCCGTGGGAATTTTCAGGTTCCAATACTAAATGAAAGTAAAATTCCAGAGGATTTTGCAAAGTTAGCTCGGTTTTTTATTTTATGGCCTCTTGAAATATCTGTGTGGCGGAAAACCCCAAAAATATTGTTCATTTTTAGAGTTAGGAACTCTCTGGCGTCCACGAATAAGTTAAATTAAATCTGTTCCTTTCGGTTCTTTTATTTTATTCGGAATTATCAAGCAAACCATTGCCATAATGTAATCTTATACTGATAGAAAAAATCCTGTAAAATTAGCAAACAAAAAAGATACTCAAAATTAGTTAAAAGGGGCACTGCAAAGAAAGCTTTTGAAATTAGTAAATCGGTTTTGCTAAATATTAGTGAGATAAAAACAGTAAAAATGAAACTGTTAAGTGTACGAAATTTTAGTAATGTTTGAGCTAAATTTTGTTTAAGCGAATTGCAAATTTAACTTGCTAATATCGGCAAAGAAATGTTGATGAATATTAGTAGAAATCGTTATATATTCAAAAGTTGATTTATCTTTAAATTTAATTGAGTTGAATATAAATAACGGTCTCTCCTGCTACAAGAAACAGAAATATTTGCTAGAAAATAGTAGACTGTTTTTTGCAGTGTAGATTTTTATTCGCATTAAGAAATTAAAAAAAATAAAAAACTTAAAATTGTTTTTGATGTTTTAGTCGGCACTACGAAATTAGCCCCAACGAAATAACCCCCAAACCTTAAAACGAAAAAAGCCCAAAAAAATGGCAAAAATTTAGTTTGGAGATTGTTTCATTTATTTTGGGGATTGTTTCGTATATTATTTTTGGGGGTTTTCATTTTTTTGGGGGTTATTTCATTTTTCTAATTTCTAAAATTTTTAAAAATATGTTTCTGTCAAACGGATTTTAGTAAATATTTCTACAATTTAAACCGTTCAGATTTACAAATATTGCTACCTGAAATCATAACATTATTTATCTATATAACAATTAGTTTTAATTGACGGTAACTTTGCGGTTGTGCCGATGGGTTGTTTTTCAACAGCTGCTATTGTTCAACATGGAATATATGGATAGTGTACGTAAAGTGAAGTTTGTTGTAGTGCTTCTTTAGATCATAGATTACATAGATATCTTACTCTTTGACATTCGCTGTCAGTGCACGTATCTCATGAGAATGTGTTAGACATACGTGGTATACCTATACAAAAAAATTTCAATGTATGTGTAAAAATTTGTTTGTTGACAAAAGAAGAAGAAGAGTAAGATATCTATGTAATCTATGCTTTAGATATCGAAAGTTTTAAATTAAAGAAAAGAGTGCCGCAGGGTTTTTATTTTTTTATTCATATTTCATAATTTGGTATAAAAAATCGCGGCTATTTTTAATTTTAAGTACTGAAAATACAGATTTTAAGCTATAAATTTAATACTGGTAGTTTTAATAAGTAAAATTATTATCCATAAATTTTTTGTAAAAAAAACACTCAAGATTATAAAATAAAAAAATTGTAATTTTTATATAAAATAATAAATACCGGTAAAATACCGGTAACTACCCATAAAAATAACGGTAACGGTAACGATAACGGTATTTAGAAATTTTTTTAGAGGTATCGATAACGGTATTCAATTTGAAACGGTATTTTAGCGATAACGATATTATAACGATAACGGTAACCAACCTTGACAGTTTGTTAAAATTTCCCGTAGGGTAGGTTTAAAATGTGTTTACTCCCAAAATATGTTCGATTCCCGATGAGTTAATTCAGTATAATTGTTGGTTAGAGTCAAAGTTGTATCTTATGCACCATCTGCAAAAAAATAGGTTTGACTTCTAATCTTCGGTGTTTGAAGTGATAAAATTTTAACTACATCTCAAAAGTTTTAATCTTGAGAATATATTAATAAGTAAAAAATTATGTGGTAGTATACGGTGGTTTTTATAATAACGGTTTATTTTAAAAATTCTTAAAAATAAATCTCATTCGCCGGTAATGGGTAAGCAAACAAAAAAAATGTCGTCCATAAGATATTTTTACTATCTTTCCAATGGTATATATATATATATATATATATATATATATATATATATATATATATATATATATATATATATATACCATTCGAAAGATAATAAAAATATCTTATGGCCCACATTTTTTTTTGTTTGCTTACCCATTACCAGCGAATGAGATTTATGTTTAAGAATTTTTAAAATAAACCGTTTTTATAAAAACCACCGTATACTACCACATAATTTTTTACTTATTAATATATTCTCAAGATTAAAAACTTTTGAGATGTAGTTCAAATTTTATCACTTCAAACACCGAAGATATTAGAAGTCAAACCTATTTTTTTTGCAGAGGGTGCATAAGATACAACTTTGACTCTAACCAACAATTATACTGAATTAACTCATCGGGAATCGAACATATTTTGGGGAGTAAACACATTTTAAACCTACCCTACGGGAAATTTTAACAAACTGTCACCGAACTGGCCCCTTTATATGAAATAGACTAGTCACTTTTACATGGCGTTGTCATAGGAGGGGGAAATTGACCCCTTGTGACATGTCACAAGACAAATCCCAGGACAGGTCCATGAACTTTGTTTTTTATGAGAGTTCAGTAACCTGTCCTAGGATTTGTCTTGTGACATGTCACTAGGGGTCAATTTCCCCCTCCTATGACAACGCCATGTAAAAGTGACCAGTCTATTTCATATAAAGGGGCCAGTTCGGTGACAGTTTGTTAAAATTTCCCGTAGGGTATTGTCGGTATTGAGATTTTTCATTTGTCAAAAGTTAGCCATACTTTGAAAGAAAAAAAATCTCACGATTTTGACCTCTAATATCTTCGGTGTTTGAAGTGATAAAAACTTGATCTATATATCAAATGATATATCGTCTAGATAACATACTTATAAGCACAATTTTTGTTCTTATATGTATAGGTTTTCTATGGAATAAAAACATTAAAAAAACAAAAAAAATTAAAATTCCTACGCCGAATCATAATGGGTCAACAAAAAATGCTATCCTAAAGCTATTTTTATTACCTTTCCAATGGTGTACATATTGTTCCAACCCTATCATAAATGAAGAAAATATAGTTAAGTTCATTTTTAAACTTTAAACCGGGCCCCCAAAAGAGTTATATCAGTAGTAAAAATTTAGAATCAATCGGTGAGGTGCCTCTAAAGTAGGGTTTGGGGTTCGGGAATTCCCGGGAAATCCCGGGAAAAGTTTGACTGGTATTCCCGGGAAAATAATATGTTTTTCCCGGGAATACGGGAAATTTTAAATATATTAAATGTTTTAAATTGTTTTTGTTTCGAATAGGATTTTTTTAATTTTAGTCATAAAAAAAATTTTAAATACCAAAACAAAAATTTCATTGTTAAAATCTTTTAAAAGGGAATACATTTATTTGACACACAAATAAAATCTCTACCAAATAATTAGGAGCATTTCAACTAATAAAGATTTTTCGCATAACTTATTCAAAATTTAATTAGTAAAACCTAAAAACTTGGTAAAATGTTTAAAAGAAATATGAAAAAATAGCTTTGTTTCTTACAAATAATCGCCCTTACTATCTAAATTTTTCAAATGTATAATTTAGGTAAATTCGACTTTAGTTAAAATATTGGGTGGCAGTATACCTTGGCTTGGTTTATTTTTGGAGCATTCTGATTGGTTAATTTATTTTCAACCAATCGAAATATCTGAAAATATAAATATTTTTGTAACAAATGAACAAAACCGTTTGATTAGAAATAAAGTCGACTTTAAATTTAAAATACTCCTTTATATTAAGGGTCAATAATTTTATAAGTAACGTTTTCATTAATAAATGTGAAAAGAAAAGACTAATGGTTAACGGTGGTATCTAAATTTAGTTATCCGACGTCTAAATTTGGTTCACAAAAAAAAAAATTGATGGTGATGCAACTTCTCTTGAAGAAAACAACAACAAGAATAACGTTTCAGCTAAAATTAGCAAAGTACCCGAAGAAAAAAGTGTAAGCTGAATAGGCATTAAAGGTTTTATGGTAGGGCAAACATTTCCTGAAATGGTATCCAAATTAGCCGCAGTCAATCCGCACCATAACTAGATCTTCGTTTATTCTAGAAAGTTTTTATAATAAAAACCTGGCATTGCAAAAAAATGAAACCGATGTAAAGAACATTATATTAAATTACTACAATCATGTAAAAGATATCATGATAAAAGAAATATCGAGCAATATTTCTAACAATAGGAGATTTACTATAATCTTAGATGAATGGACAAGAATATCACAAAAGAGATATTTGAACATATGTATAAACGGAAATAATTAATTTTATAACCTGGGGTTGGTTTATATATCAGGAAGATGTAATGCTGATGAAATAAGAAGAATTGTAGAAATAAGACTAGAAGAGTTTTATTTGTCTTTGGAAAATAACATTGTGGCCACCATATCTAATGGTCCAAATGTGATGAAACGGGTTGTTTCCGACAGTCCAGTAGTAGGTGATTTCTGCTGGAATCATGCAATTCATTTGGCAGTGCTGCGATTAATTTATGTGAAATCAAATGTTCAATATTCTGATATTTTTTACTTTGAATTCTCACTACACAGACTGCATTTGTACTGAAATAGAGTTTTTTTTTAATAAAAATTACTTATATAGGTGGTTTTCATTAACAATTTTGTTCAAAAATCAAATCAAATTTTTTCATTCCCGTTTCCCGGGAAATAAAAAAGTCCGGGAAATCCCAAACCCTACTCTAAAGCCAACATATTCAATCGAATCAAAATTTAATCAACACAAATAGGAACAAATCTTATCTCATTTTATTCAATGTCCAATCATTGATTTAAAGGCATTATAAATTATTCAGTAATTTATAAAATGAATCCAATTTTATGCATATAAATTCAAAAAAAGAATTATCTCTTTCAAGGTCTGGGTGTGTATGTATGTATATTTTCTTATTCAGTAACAACAACAACACACAGTTAATATATTTTTTCATGTTAATATGGAAAATTCCAGAGGTGCTTTTACATTTTCATTCATAACTTTTAAACGTCTAGACCAAATATGCCCATTTCCAATACCAAACTGCTTAAGAAATTGGAAAAAAAATTTTGACTAAAAATTAACATCCTTGCACAACTATTTTGAGCGTGATCGTGATTTCAACAGACAGACAGACGGACACGGCTATATCGGTTTTGCTTAGGGCCTGCGGTCAAGACCGGTTAACCGGGTAGACCGTAAACCGGTCTACCCGGGTAGACCGGGTAGACCGTAAGACCGGTTGTGAAAACCGGTCTGACCGGGTAGACCGGGTAGACCGAAGACCGGGTAGACCGAAAAACCGGTAGACCGGTCAGACCTGTTTAGTGAAATCAAATTTTAGCTAACTCTGCTCGATTTTAAAATTGCAAATATCTCATAAACTACTAATGCTAGAACGAAAAGGACGTTTATTTGGTTTTTCGCCTATAACTCGAAAACTAAGCGAGGTAGAGCAAAATGGTTAAAATTTTTGCCCTCTGGGTGTTAGAGGCGAAAAACCAAATAAACGTCCTTTTCGTTCTAGCATTATTAGTTTATGAGATATTTGCAATTTTAAAATCTAGCAGAGTTAGCTAAAATTTGATTTCACTAAAAAAGTTTTATGGGTGTATTAACACCCAAAAGCCAAAAATTTTAACCATTTTGCTCTATCACGCTTAGTTTTCGAGTTAGAGGCGAAAAACCAAATAAACGTCCTTTTCGTTCTAGCATTAGTAGTTTATGAGATATTTGCAATTTTAAAATCTAGCAGAGTTAGCTAAAATTTGATTTCACTAAAAAGGTTTTATGGGTGTATTAACACCCAAAGGCAAAAATTTTAACCATTTTGCTCTATCTCGCTTAGTTTTCGAGATATTAAAAAGATTCCGCGGCAGTTTCATCCCTATAAACATTTTCACTGGAATTCAAGTTGAAATCAAGTTCAATTCCAGCCCTGTTTTCCAGTTTCAAGGCTTGAATTCAACTTTTATTACATTTTATTTCAATAGCATACTCCAGCAAAAGGGAAACAAAAATTCAAGTTTGAAATATTTTTGTTAAATAAACAAGTGCTAGAATTTGAAATATACTTTACTTCAAGCAAAATTTAAAGCACTTGAATTTTTAAAAGCTATGTGCTTATTGGGATGTGACTGTATATAAAATGCAGCACTTTCTGAATTCTAGTGTAACTTTTGAAATATTTTCGTTCCACGACCTACTCAGATGTCTATAATTCTTTGTCCAATTTATATACAGATAACTGGTTTACGTGTTTAACCTATTTGGAGCTACGGTGTAATAACGCCGTGCAACTACCGGAAAAAGTGTCATTGTCATATAAATGTATAGAAATCGAAGTAGTTTCTGAATTCTATTGTGATTTTCGGCACATTTTTGTTCCATGACCTACACAAAAGGCTATAATTGGGGATAAAATTCACGTCCAGATAATTTCTGTAAAGTTTAGACCTTTTTGGAGTTATCGTATAAAAACGCCGTACTAGTATCCCATAAAGACCGTGGCATTTTTATAGAAATGTATAGAAATCACTGCACTTTCTGGAGTCTAGTTCGATTTGCGGAACATTTTTGTTCCACGACCTAAAAATACTCGCTACTATTGTTGGTCGAATTTACATCCAGATAATTTGTGTAAATTTTTAACTCATTTGGAGTCACTGTGTAAAAACGCCGTACTACTACCCGAAAAAGAACGTGGCTGTTTCATGTAAATGTATGGAAAATGCGGTACTTTCTGAATTCTATAGTAATTTTTAGAATATTTTTGTTCCACAAAGTAGACAGATATCTCTAAATATTGATCGAATTTACCTTCCTATAATTTTTGCAAAGTTTCAACACATTTGGAACTACGGTGTGAAAACGCCGTATTACTACCCGAAAAAGACCGTAGCATTTTCACATAAATATATGGGAAATGAATTACTTTCTGAATTCTATTACGATTTTGGGAACATTTTTGTTCCACGATCCGCCCAGATGTCTATAATTCTTGGTCCAATTTATGTTGACTTGTTTTCTGTAAAGTTTCAGCCCGTTTGAAGCTACGATCTAAAAACGCCGTACTACTACCCGAAAAAGACCGTGGCATTTTCATATAAATACATGGGAAATGCAGCACTTTCTGAATTCTATTACGATTTTCGGAACATTTTTGTTCCACGATCCGCCCAGATGTCTATAATTCTTGGTCTAATTTATGTTGACTTGTTTTCTGTAAAGTTTCAGCCCGTTTGAAGCTACGATCTAAAAACGCCGTACTACTACCCGAAAAAGACCGTGGCATTTTCATATAAATACATGGGAAATGCAGCACTTTCTGAATTCTATTATGATTTTCGGAACATTTTTGTTCCACGATCTACACAGATGTTCATAATTCTTGGTCCAATTTATGTCTAGATATTTCCTGTAAAGTTTCAGCCTATTTGAAGTGACGATGTAAAAACGCCGTACTACTACCCGAAAAAGACCGTGGCATTTTCATATAAATACATGGGAAATGCAGCACTTTCTGAATTCTATTACGATTTTCGGAACATTTTTGTTCCACGATGCGCCCAGATGTCTATAATTCTTGGTCCAATTTATGTTGACTTGTTTTCTGTAAAGTTTCAGCCCGTTTAAAGCTACCAAGTAAAAACGCCGTACTACTACCCGACAAAGACCGTGACAGTTTCATATAAATGTATGGGAAATGCAGCACTTTCTGAATTCTATTACGATTTTCGGAACATTTTTGTTCCACGATCTACACAGATGTTCATAATTCTTGGTCCAATTTATGTCTAGATATTTCCTGTAAAGTTTCAGTCCATTTGAAGGTACGATGTAAAAACGCCGTACTACTACCCGAAAAAGACCGTGGCATTTTTATATAAATACATGGGAAATGCAGCACTTTCTGAATTCTATTACGATTTTCGGAACATTTTTGTTCCACGATCTACACAGATGTTCATAATTCTTGGTCCAATTTATGTCTAGATATTTCCTGTAAAGTTTCAGCCCATTTGAAGGTACGATGTAAAAACGCCGTACTACTACCCGAAAAAGACCGTGGCATTTTCATATAAATACATGGGAAATGCAGCACTTTCTGAATTCTATTACGATTTTCGGAACATTTTTGTTCCACGATGCGCCCAGATGTCTATAATTCTTGGTCCAATTTATGTTGACTTGTTTTTTGTAAAGTTTCAGCCCGTTTAAAGCTACGATGTAAAAACGCCGTACTACTACCCGAAAAAGACCGTGACAGTTTCATATAAATGTATGGGAAATGCAGCACTTTCTGAATTCTATTATGATTTTCGGAACATTTTTGTTCCACGATCTAAACAGATATCTATAATTCTTGGTCCAATTTATGTCTAGATATTTCCTGTAAAGTTTCAGCCCATTTGAAGCTACGATGTAAAAACGCCGTACTACTACCCGAAAAAGACCGTGGCATTTTCATATAAATACATGGGAAATGCAGCACTTTCTGAATTCTATTACGATTTTCGGAACATTTTTGTTCCACGATGCTCCCAGATGTCTATAATTCTTGGTCCAATTTATGTTGACTTGTTTTCTGTAAAGTTTCAGCCCGTTTAAAGCTACCAAGTAAAAACGCCGTACTACTACCCGAAAAAGACCGTGACAGTTTCATATAAATGTATGGGAAATGCAGCACTTTCTGAATTCTATTACGATTTTCGGAACATTTTTGTTCCACGATCTACACAGATGTTCATAATTCTTGGTCCAATTTATGTCTAGATATTTCCTGTAAAGTTTCAGTCCATTTGAAGGTACGATGTAAAAACGCCGTACTACTACCCGAAAAAGACCGTGGCATTTTTATATAAATACATGGGAAATGCAGCACTTTCTGAATTCTATTACGATTTTCGGAACATTTTTGTTCCACGATCTACACAGATGTTCATAATTCTTGGTCCAATTTATGTCTAGATATTTCCTGTAAAGTTTCAGCCCATTTGAAGGTACGATGTAAAAACGCCGTACTACTACCCGAAAAAGACCGTGGCATTTTCATATAAATACATGGGAAATGCAGCACTTTCTGAATTCTATTACGATTTTCGGAACATTTTTGTTCCACGATGCGCCCAGATGTCTATAATTCTTGGTCCAATTTATGTTGACTTGTTTTTTGTAAAGTTTCAGCCCGTTTAAAGCTACGATGTAAAAACGCCGTACTACTACCCGAAAAAGACCGTGACAGTTTCGTATTAATGTATGGGAAATGCAGCACTTTCTGAATTCTATTATGATTTTCGGAACATTTTTGTTCCACGATCTAAACAGATATCTATAATTCTTGGTCCAATTTATGTCTAGATATTTCCTGTAAAGTTTCAGCCCATTTGAAGGTACGATGTAAAAACGCCGTACTACTACCCGAAAAAGACCGTGGCATTTTCATATAAATACATGGGAAATGCAGCACTTTCTGAATTCTATTACGATTTTCGGAACATTTTTGTTCCACGATGCGCCCAGATGTCTATAATTCTTGGTCCAATTTATGTTGACTTGTTTTCTGTAAAGTTTCAGCCCGTTTAAAGCTACGAAGTAAAAACGCCGTACTACTACCCGAAAAAGACCGTGACAGTTTCATATAAATGTATGGGAAATGCAGCACTTTCTGAATTCTATTACGATTTTCGCAACATTTTTGTTCCACGATCTACACAGATGTTCATAATTCTTGGTCCAATTTATGTCTAGATATTTCCTGTAAAGTTTCAGTCCATTTGAAGGTACGATGTAAAAACGCCGTACTACTACCCGAAAAAGACCGTGGCATTTTTATATAAATACATGGGAAATGCAGCACTTTCTGAATTCTATTACGATTTTCGGAACATTTTTGTTCCACGATCTACACAGATGTTCATAATTCTTGGTCCAATTTATGTCTAGATATTTCCTGTAAAGTTTCAGCCCATTTGAAGGTACGATGTAAAAACGCCGTACTACTACCCGAAAAAGACCGTGGCATTTTCATGTAAATATATGGGAAATGCAGCACTTTCTGCATTCTATTACGATTTTCGGAACATTTTTGTTCCACGATGCGCCCAGATGTCTATAATTCTTGGTCCAATTTATGTTGACTTGTTTTCTGTAAAGTTTCAGCCCGTTTAAAGCTACGAAGTAAAAACGCCGTACTACTACCCGAAAAAGACCGTGACAGTTTCATATAAATGTATGGGAAATGCAGCACTTTCTGAATTCTATTACGATTTTCGGAACATTTTTGTTCCACGATCTACACAGATGTTCATAATTCTTGGTCCAATTTATGTCTAGATATTTCCTGTAAAGTTTCAGTCCATTTGAAGGTACGATGTAAAAACGCCGTACTACTACCCGAAAAAGACCGTGGCTTTTTTATATAAATACATGGGAAATGCAGCACTTTCTGAATTCTATTACGATTTTCGGAACATTTTTGTTCCACGATCTACACAGATGTTCATAATTCTTGGTCTAATTTATGTCTAGATATTTCCTGTAAAGTTTCAGTCCATTTGAAGGTACGATGTAAAAACGCCGTACTACTACCCGAAAAAGACCGTGGCATTTTCATGTAAATATATGGGAAATGCAGCACTTTCTGCATTCTATTACGATTTTCGGAACATTTTTGTTCCACGATGCGCCCAGATGTCTATAATTCTTGGTCCAATTTATGTTGACTTGTTTTCTGTAAAGTTTCAGCCCTTTTAAAGCTACGAAGTAAAAACGCCGTACTACTACCCGAAAAAGACCGTGACAGTTTCATATAAATGTATGGGAAATGCAGCACTTTCTGAATTCTATTACGATTTTCGGAACATTTTTGTTCCACGATCTACACAGATGTTCATAATTCTTGGTCCAATTTATGTCTAGATATTTCCTGTAAAGTTTCAGTCCATTTGAAGGTACGATGTAAAAACGCCGTACTACTACCCGAAAAAGACCGTGGCATTTTCATGTAAATATATGGGAAATGCAGCACTTTCTGCATTCTATTACGATTTTCGGAACATTTTTGTTCCACGATGCGCCCAGATGTCTATAATTCTTGGTCCAATTTATGTTGACTTGTTTTCTGTAAAGTTTCAGCCCGTTTAAAGCTACGATGTAAAAACGCCGTACTACTACCCGAAAAAGACCGTGACAGTTTCATATAAATGTATGGGAAATGCAGCACTTTCTGAATTCTATTATGATTTTCGGAACATTTTTGTTCCACGATCTAAACAGATATCTATAATTCTTGGTCCAATTTATGTCTAGATATTTCCTGTAAAGTTTCAGCCCATTTGAAGCTACGATGTAAAAACGCCGTACTACTACCCGAAAAAGACCGTGGTATTTTTATATGAATATACAACTTATAGTAGAGTTTTTTGTAGTACCATAGAAAAACTATCATATAAAAATGTACTTTTTCTGAAAAAAGGACTTAAAAAAAAACATTTTATAAAAAAAAAAAATTTTAGGAAAAAGTACTTTTTTCAAAAAAAAAAAAAAAAAAGAAGTACTTTTTATGCAAAAAGTACTTTTTTATGCAAAAAGTACTTTTTTATGCAATAAGCACTTTTTTTTTGAAAATGTACTTTTTTTTGGAAAAAAAATTTTTTTTTTCAAAAATAGTACTTTTTCGTAAAAAAAAATTTTTTTTTCCGAAAAACTTTTTTTTCCAAAAAAGTATTTTTTTTGTAAAAAAGTAGTATTTTTTTTTAAAAATATATTTTTTTTTTGTAAAAAAGTATTGTTTTCGAAAAAATGTACATTTTTATGTAAAAGTTACTTTCTTCTATGGCTTTTACGGGTAGACCGGTCTGACCGGTCTACCCGGGTTTTCTACCCGGTCAGACCGAAGACCGGGTAGACCGGGTAGACCGTAAGACCGGTTTTGAGACCGGGTAGACCGGGTAGACCGAAAACCGGGTAATGGGGGGCTCTAGTTTTGCTATTGATAACGATCAAGAATATATATTTTTTTATGTCCCAGATTTTTTTTTCGATGAGTTACAAACGGAATAACAAAATGATATATACCCTCCTGCACAGTGGGATGGAGGGTATAATAAATATTTTTTATTAAATTTTTTGAAAAACATTGTCATTTTCAACGTATTTTGTTGCGTTTTAAATTTGCCAACTCATTTGGGGGGGGCTCTAGCCCCCAAGCCCCCCTAGCTACGGGCCTGGCTCCAATTAATAATATCCTCTTCTCCTCTAGATTCTGTACTGGAAGCGTGCCGTCCTAGGTAGCTTCTACATCCCGGAAGATCCTGCAACATCCTAGAAGGTCCTTGCAATTATCCTTGGAGGTCCTTACAAATATCCTGGAAGGTCCTTGCAATTATCCTTGAAGGTCCTCACGAATATCCTGGAAGGTTCTTACGAATATCCCGGAAGGTCCTTACGGATATCCTGAGAGGTTCTTTTGCAACAGAGGAAACGTGCCGTCCCCGGTCGTTGTCCTCCTTAAATCGAAGTTCAACAGAGGAATCATGCCGTCCCCGGTCGTTGTCCTCACCCAGACGTAACTCAACAGAGGAAACGTGCCGTCCACGTATCCAGCAATTCCAACACGTTTTTCTTTTCATCCGACATGTCGTCATAATCATTTTCTTCGAAGTCACATCAAAAATGACAACAATCTTGACCAATAAATGATATGCACATATAGGCTTGCCAGAGGAAAAAGCTTGATTTTTCTTGACATTAAAAAAAGGCTTGATTTTTCTTGACAATTTAAAATTCAGTTAAGTTAGCTAAAAAAATTCCAAAATTTACTTGAAAATTTAAATGATATTAATTAATACAGATTTTCTACATTCTTTGTAACACATTTTTTAAAGAAATGGGACCATATGTTGTCAATAGACAGAGCTTTGAAGAATTAATTCCTTTTATAATGAATTCACTACCAATCGCTTTCAATTTTCTCTAGAATTGAATAAATTCCTTTTCTTAAGTAACTCACTGAATTCGTTCAACTGCATGCGTTCATCAAACAACAAAATCAAAGAATTAATTCCATTGCAATAGTTCTTTTTATTTTTATTAATGAATTAATTCCTTACTGAATTAATTCACCACTGAATTTGTTCACTTTAATTTTCGTTCAGTGAATTAAAAAAAATAAAATTACGTTCAGTAAATTAAAAAAAAATACGTTCACTGAATTAAAAAAAAAATTACGTTCACTGAATTACAAAAAAATACGTTCACTGAGTTAAAAATAAAAATTACGATAACTGGACTCAAATGGGCAAAAGTGCAAAAATGCAATTTGTTGTAATATTTTAGTATTGCAATAAAAGTTTTTAGTAGTTTTTAGTAGAAAAGACATAATAAAACCTAGTTTTAATTGAAAAGTAGATTTCCCAAAAAAAAGAAAGTTTTGTTGGCGTCCAATAACTTAAGTATTCTACACGTCCATTAACTTTTGGGGCGTAGCCGGGGGGCCTCAGGGAGGGGGGAGCGGACCTCCTACTTTTTTTTTCTTTTTTGAGGAGTGCAGTTTAGCCTAAAAATGTATTTTCGCGATATTTTGAGAAGATGATCAGCTACGATTTCGGGGTTTGCATTTTTTTGACTTTAAAACGAGTATAAATGAAACCTCGAAAGCCGATTTTAGCTACATTTTCATCACACCTATCGACCCTTCAAGAAAGCTGTGTGGGAGCAACAACATATTTAAATAACTTGTAGAGTTCTTAGTATTGTAAAAAAGGAAAAATGAAAGCATAAGTTTGAAAAATTAATAGTTATATTTTAACCCCTCAATTCATAAATGCTTTGTAAAGTTATAGCAGGTTTACAAAACGTCATTTTCATACAAAATTTGTTCAATAAACCTCCTATAATTTTACAAAGCGTTTATGAATTTAGTTGTAAGTTTTTATTTTTAATAGTAAAAGGCTTTATTTTTTAATCATGTAGGTTGAGAAAGTGCATCGGGTTTCTCTAACACTTAATATATAATTTGTTAATTTTTACTAGCAAACGCTGTAAAACTGCTTAGTTACAAATTTTATTTGTAAATAAATGTTTTCTTCTACTGAACGGCAGAAAACAGGCTTTGAATTCAGTGAACGTATTTTTTTTTTTAATTCAGTGAACGTATTTTTTTTAATTCAGTGAACGTATTTTTTTTAATTCACTGAACGAAAATGAAATTGAACGAATTCAGTGGGGAATTAATTCAACCAGGAATTAATTCACTTTTTTCCGTTCGATTTATAAAATTGAACGCGTTTACCAGTGAATTAATTTATTTGATTTAATAAAAAGAACTATAGCAATTGAATTAATTCGTAACAAAATAAATCGAACGAAAACAAATATGAATATCAATATATGGTGCTTAGTGAATTAATTCATCGAATTTTTAATTCAGAATTGAAAAATTGAATTAAGGAATTAACTCATCAAAGATCTGTTAATAGATATATTTTGGAAATTCTTCAAAAACTTCCCGAAGGCTGCAGTAATATGCATACAACATATTAGTATTAATTGAATTTGATATTTTTAAAATAAATGGCAGCTTTGCTTAATTTGCTAAAAAACTGATTTTTCTCCAAAATCATATCTTTTTTATAAGTATTTTACACCATTTTGTAAAAATTGTTTAGCTTCTAACTCAAACGTTTCCTTTTCATTCAAAGAAAGACTTTTTATGCTTTACTACCATGGAAAAAGTCATTTATCCGTAAAAATTAGTCATGGTATATTTAAAAACAATTGGTTAATTTTTCTTATTAATTAGACGGAAAAATTTCTAAAACTCCGATTTAACTTGACAAATGACATTTTTTCTTTATTCTTGACACGCGTTGAAAAAGCTTGGCAATCAAGCCAAATCAAGACCGTCTGGCAACCCTATGCACATATCAAATTCGTACGTCAAGCGATCACAAAATCTAAAATTTTTAATTTTGCTTCAATCATCATCATTCACTGTGACACACAGTGTTGCCAAGTTGGGGGGTTTCCCCCTAGATTTGGGGGGTTTTCAACGGCTTAGGGGGATTTTAGGGTGTAAATTTGTTAGGGGGAAATTTGGGGGGTAAGAAAATCATTTTAGGGGCAGTTTTGCCTTAAAAACCAATTAAATTTTAGAGTTCGATGATTGGTTTTGCCAAATTGTTGATAGTTTTTACATATTTTTGAAGTTGAAAAATTTTAGACTGTGACTAGGAAAGCAAAGAAAACTAGCTAAAATACAGCGAAGTTTTTTATTTTAAAAACAAAAAATCCATTATTTGCATTTACTAAAATTAATTTGAAAAACTTAGAAAATTGCTGAATTTTGTGAAAATTTATTTTAGTGGGACCTTTTTTAGTGGTAGAGCAAATTTGGGGGGTTTTTTGGACAACTTAGGGGGATTTGTAAAAAAAGACTTGGCAACACTGGTGACACATCTAAACACATTTTCACTAACACCACAACAATGCTTGTTCTGCATTTTGACCGTGTATACTTCTCTTAACCTAGTGTCTTCAAATGCAATAAAAAATTCCATAAAATTTAAGAATTGCACACAAAGCAAAAACAAAACTGTTTTCGTTCCCAGCAAAACTTTATATTACCGGGTAATAACTTTGGTAAGAATAATAAGGGTAAGCCACCTCTTACTTTTCTATTACCAAAGCTATTATTTTAACAAGGGCATGTCCATCGAGGTAACTTCTTACCTACCCGAGTAAAACGGGTCATGAATTATTTTATATTTTTTAATACAATTATGTCCCGTTACATATTGCTTTGTATGGCACTCTATATAATAAGACATAATTTCCGTCTTTCGAACAAATTTTATATGACCCAATATCTAAATATATCTTTTTACATATGTTGTCATATTTAATCACATCTCGCCCGTGAAATTTAAATTGTAAGACCAAATATAGCCCATTTTCATGTTTGATTTAAATTTAGTTTAATATTTCATCGAAAACAATTACAATCCATTTTTAATAGGAAAATATTTTTTTACAAAAACGAATTTTGATAAAAAGTTCAAGTGATTTAAAAAATAATAACATGAAAACGAAAATCCGGCAAAATATATTTGTATAGAATCTGAGTGAGATTATCTGACAGTTACCCATACATTATCGACGTTGAAAATATTATGTTAAAAGAGTTAATACCACTGTTCAAGTTGTAAAATGGTACTAACGTGAAAACCATATGGTTGTGTTTGGATGAGCCCCCTGACTACTACTCCACCGATGAAAGTGCCAATTTGGCTCATTGGGAAAAGTTTATGGCGTTTTTTTTTTAATTTCGGACAATTCGTCAATTTTTGATCATTTTCAGCCCATTTAAGTCGCTTTTCCTGTATTCAAAATTTCTTGTGTTATCTTTATACGGCTCACAATTACTATTTCCACCATTAGAACGCACATTTCAACTGAGAAAATCAAAATTTTTAGCCTATTTTCATGATTTTTGCCCATTTTTCATCGATTTTCCCCATTTTTGTGCTGTTTTTATGCGCTTTTTTGTAGTTCTTGCGCAAACTTATCGACATAATTCTTACCGTTTTTCCTTTTTACAATATATTATGCAATATTATTGCCATTTCAAGCAACTCAACACACTTTTTAAATACAAAAACCATCGTTTTTTACGCTTTTTCGGTAATGTGCGTGGACAATTAAAAGGAAAAAAGGAAAGTGTACTTTTTTAATTATTTGGGTTTTTTCCGTTGGCTGCCTGCATGATTTTTTTACACAAATTTTTTTTACACAAACGCACACGAATCAGGTATATAGCCACCCTTAAAAGATGCGCCAATTCATAAGTACCTTTCAGTAAAATATTGAAACTTACGTAGTATTTATAGATGTTCATTGATCGATTTTTGTCATTCAACAAGTGTCTCCGAACGCGTAAAGTACGATTTTTTTAAAGTGACGAAAAAGTAATAAAAGTATAAATAAAGTTTCCAGTTTGAAGTGATTAATTTTTACGGTAAAAAATGGATGAATGCCTGAAAAACTTCAATCATTACTGTTATATGTGCGGAAAGTGGACCATTATGTCGTCTAAGAAAAAAATTACTGATGAAATTGTCGAGCAGTACTTCAATATTCCAGTGATTCGTAATGTTAACTGGGTGCCTAAAATAGCTTGTTCATCGTGTGTAGCACGTTTGTATGATTGGCGAACAGGTCGACGGGAAAGCATGCCATATGGAATACCGATGATTTGGTCAGAGCCAGCCATCACGAAAAAAACATGTGCTACGTATGTAAAAATAATGTTGTGGGTATGAACAGAAGAAAGGCGATGGAATATATTTACCAAAGTGTTCCGTCAGCTCAAACCACTCTTCCCCATTCTCCGCCAGTGCCAATCCCGAGAAAACCGAGTCCAACTGAAGAATACATCCCACCATCTTTTTTTTCGGAGCCAGAATCGAATTTTTCTTTATATCAGCCATCAAATATTACGCCACCATGCAAATACATTGAAGTTACACAACAGCACTTGAATATAATGTCAAGAAAACTGAAGTTGTCACAAAATAAAACCATAATTCTTGCTCAACATCTTAAAGCTGTGAACATCCTGTCACCAGAAGTTAAAGTGTTCGGTTCGCGTGGTCGACAGCATAAATTTCTACCGTTTTTTACTCGCAACGAGAACAATTCATTTACGTACTGTAATGATATCGATGGTTTGATGTCGGCCATGAATTACACGTACAATGCGGACCAATGGCGGTTGTTCATCGATGGATCGAAGAGCAGTCTCAAGGCTGTGCTGCTGTATTTCGATAATACAAAAAACTCTGTGCCAATTGCGCTTACCGTGAAAACAAAGGAAACGTATGATTCCATGAAACTAATCTTGGATTCTGTGAAATACCATGAACATTGTTGGAAAATATGCGCTGATTTGAAAGTGGTTGCACTTATCTGTGGCCTTCAAACTGGTTACACTAAAAATATGTGCTACTTGTGTACGTGGGATTCGCGATATACACCACAGTATCAAAAACGAGATTGGTTACCGAGAACAAATCGTCTAATCGGGCAGCAGAACGTTATCCACGAGGAGTTGGTGCCGATGGATAAGGTATTGCTGCCACCATTGCACATTAAACTTGGGTTAATGAAGAATTTCATCAAAGCGTTACTGGTGCGTGTAAATAGATTGGCTTTTGGACGATTGGAGTACATTTTTCCACGCTTGAGTGAAGCGAAAATTAAAGAAGGTAAATAAATATTTGGAATTCTTTTTCCGCCAAACAAAGATGAAGTATTCTTGAAAGTTTTTATATAAAATCATATATTTATTTCAGGTGTGTTGAATGGCCCAGACATTCGCAAACTGATGAAGGATGAAAACTTCAACAATGTCCTTCAAGATGAGGAACTCATCGCTTGGGATAGCCTGAAAGCAGTGATCGAAAAAGTTCTCGGCATTCATCGAGTGGACAATTGGCGTGCCATTGTTGATGATATGCTGCAATCTTTCGAAAACATCAGTGTTCGAATGTAGTTGAAAGTGCATTTCATGCATCACCACCAGGATCACTTCGAGCGTCAGTTGCCGCCTGAATCAGACGAGCATGGGGAACGTTTCCACCAGGTATCAGCACAGTTGGAACACTGGTATAGTGGAAAAAATTAGATTCACTTTTGGCAGATCTTTGCTGGAATTTGTTAATGGAATTGGAGGATAACGAGTGATATTCCATTGCTTATTTCTCTATTTCAATTGCCAATTTAAAATGAATTACATTAGTACGGAGAAACACGCATTTCCATTAATTTTTATACCGAAAAAATGTATTCAACCACAAAAAATTTATTTAAATCAATAAAAAACCCGAAAATCATCCGAAAAAGCGTAAAAAACGATCGTTTTTGTATTTAAAAAGTGTGTTGAGTTGCTTGAAATGGCAATAATATTGCATAATATATTGTAAAAAGGAAAAACGGTAAGAATTATGTCGATAAGTTTGCGCAAGAACTACAAAAAAGCGCATAAAAACAGCACAAAAATGGGGAAAATTGATGAAAAATGGGCAAAAATCGTGAAAATAGGAGAAAAATTTTGATTTTCTCAGTTGAAATGTGCGTTCTAATGGTGGAAATAGTAATTGTGAGCCGTATAAAGATAACACAAGAAATTTTGAATACAGGAAAAGCGACTTAAATGGGCTTAAATGGGCTGAAAATGGTCAAAAATTGACGAATTGACCGAAATTAAAAAAAACGCCATAAATTTTTTTCAATGAGCCAAATTGGCACTTTCACCGGTGGAGTAGTAGTCAGGGGGCTCATCTAAACACAACCATATGGTTTTCACGTTAGTACCAAAAATTTCGTGTTAAAAACTTGAACAGTATACTTAACGCAGTCAGACTTTGTATGGGATTTCGTACCACATATGTATGTCTAACGACAAAACAAGCCTATTGATTTAAAAGAGAAACATTTTCCCTATATAATCTATGATATATTCTTGTTGCAAATGAAATCCTAATATCTTAAGTAGTAAATTTAAATTGAAATTTATTTTCATTTAAAATGTTATAAATTTACAACGAAACAACAGATTCTTTTATTTTTAGATTGAATATTGGGTCATATTAGTAAAAGCTAGCCAATTCTCCGAAGTAATTATTTTGGTTTAGGAATAACGTAGCACCAAATTTATCCATAGGCTTGAAGGATACCGTGAAATATAAATGAAAATATAAACCAAAATAATTGTCTACCCGTAAGCAGACTAAAACTGTGTAATAATAACTTAAAAACCTAATAAATAATTACCCTATTAGTGAAATCTAGCTTTTTATTCATACGATAAATTATTTACAAATTTAAAACATTTTTAAACGATTATGTCATGACATTTAATTTTATTAAAAACTGTTTCATGTCAAATTTGTTATCATAATTTTTATGTATTTTTCTCGTTTTAAAATGAATAGCCCAAAAATTAAAGCTTCATTTGAACTTTTCTCACTTTCAAATTGAAAATCTCACATTTAGTGAAAAATCCAGTAATGATTTATGCAGAATTATTCGAAGTATTATTTTATTTAGAATTATTTATTTTATGGATTATTCTTGAACTATACTATAGCTCGCATAAATCCTCCTTAATGTGTAGTACTTTTTATGTATGCAGTTTCACATAAAGTTTCGCAAACTTACTAGATTTGCTTACACGATACACGAAACCTTACGTGAATCCCCCATTGTTTTTCAGTACAATATTTAAAACTGAAATTGGAAAATTTTTTACCAAATTGTACCTAATTTCATCAAATTTTTAATATTAAGATATTATTTAATACAATAATGTCTGGTCAACATTCGGATTAAATTGTATATAATTTAATGTAATTAAATTCAATTTGATCCACGTAGATACAATTGTATTCACCATTTTTCGGATTAAATTGTATCTGATTACTTATTTTATTATAGCAAATTAGATATGTCACCATATTATCGTTTTTAATCGGGTAGTACTATGTTATTCTGAACTTACATGTTACGCTTACCTATTAGATTTAGGTTACAAAAAACCTTAAACTAATACGTTTTCTTTCTTAAAATTTCATCTTGTTTCATATTGACTATTAAATTAAAAATTACATAATTTTAACAAAAAATTTTGGAAATTTTTTTTAAATTTTGGTTATAAAAATAAGCATTTTGAAATGAAGGGGGTAAGCTCTTACTGTTCTATTACTAGACATATTATTTTAACAAGGGCATGTCCATCGATGTACCTCCGTACCTACCCAGTGTAGAAAATCATTACCTGATATGTGGTTATGTAACTACATACCTGGTAATGGTAACTAGTTACTTTTATTATTACATTTCTTATTACCTTTATATGGCGATGAGTTACACACCAGCATACGAAAAATCAAAAAATATGTCGTTACCTATGTGCTTACCAGTATTGACAAAAATAATGATTCTAAAAATAGATTTTGAAAAAAATAAGTTCAATAAAAAAAATATTTTTTTTATTTTTGTCGTTTATTTAACCTTCTTTTTCAATTTTTAACTTCACAATTTTCTTGAGCGTAAGGTTTGTTTTTTATATATAAAAAATTCTTTATTTTCGATATTTCGCTACTCCATTGTGTAGCATCTTCAGGAAATAACAATTAAATTAATAAATTAACAAATTATAAACAATTTGAAAGTTTGAAAAAATTTGAAAAGCATTTGTCAAATATAAATTGTATGTATACATTTATACCAGCAAACAAATTTTTTGGTATAAAAGTATAATGAACAAAAATATTAATAATTCACAATAAAAAATGTATTAATATAATGTGTTATAAATTAATGTAATGTGTGCTATTTCTTTTGTATTAAATATCTATAATTCTGAGCTACATTTTCAGTATCTGCCTTAAAGTTAATTCTATTTGTTGTGAGTGTATTAATTATCTGTAACATTTCTCATATATAACGACGTTTATAATTATGTTCTGTGTTTAAAACTGATACTTTTTCAAAGTCAGGATAGTGATTCAAATTTGAACAATGGGAAGATAATGCTGTCTTTTGTGAATTAATATTACTATATTTCTGATCTGATCTATGTCCAGCTATTCTAGTTCTCAATTTATTCTTCGTTGTACCTATATATACCTTATCACAATTCTCTCCGTCATTTCCATTACATGGTATTTTATATACTATATTTGACATGTCCAATTTCTTTATCCTATCCTTTGTCTTACTGTATAATTTATTTACTGTATTGTATGATTTAAAAGCTATTTTATATCTATTAGTATCGATTATCTTTGATTTCTGCAAACGTTCTGATATTCCCGGTACATATACCATAGACTTGTAAATTTTCTGTTCAATTAAATAATCTAAAAAAAATTACGGTGCTAAATGAAAGGATGAGAATTGCAGATAAATGGCTAAAGTGGGATAGAAATAACACTTTAATGTGCGGAAATGAAGATGGCAGAGTGGTTTTAGAAAAATTTTATAAAGATGCAGTTGAAACTATAGATTTAAATTATGCTAACATATTAGCCAAAATAAACAACCAATAGCAAGAAGTCATCTGTCGAGAAAATATTAGAAAAACTAGAAATAAGATTAAACCTGTAAAGGGCATTAATAATAATAATAATAGAGAAAATTTTGTTAAAATAAAAATTGTATCGTATAATATTCATGGTTTAGAGAACAAAGTGCTTTTCCAAAAATTCTTTGAATATATTAAGGGTTTTGAGATTTTTCTACTAATAGAAACACACATATGTAAGGAAAACTTCATGCGGTTTGAAAAATTTTTTAAGGGTTATAATATATATTGGAAAGCGGCAACGAGATGTAATCAACGCGGTAGAGCAAGTGGTGGATGTCTGTATGTCATCAAGAAAGATTTGTTAAAGATGGGCTTAAATCATAACTTTAAAAGAACAGCAAATATGGATGTTATTGACTTATAGTTTAAAAATAACATTATAAATATTATACCACTTTATATAAGAGGTAGCAATTGGAAAATTGAATTTAAGGAAGTTGAAGAATATTTTATGGAAAATGATATGGCAATGCCGATTTTAATAGGCGATTTAAATGCTAGAGTTGGTGAATTGCAACAAACTATTGAAGACTATTACGCGTCTCAATCAATGATAGCAAATCAAAGGCATTCGAAAGACAAAAAAGTAAATGCTGAAGGTCGTCAATATTTCGAATTTTGTAACAACAATGGACTCATTGTTTTGAATGGCTTGACAATGGGGGACAGAGAGGGAAACTTTACTTTTATTGGAGGTAATGGTAACTCAGTAATTGATCTTTGTACCGTATCGCAGGAAGTCATAGGCTTCGTACAAGACATGGAAGTAGAAAAGCAAATCTGGTCAGATCACATGCCCATAGTATTGTCACTCAAAATCCCGACTGTACTTGGCAAACAAATAGAAAAACAAAGCGTTCCAAAATTGTTATGGAAAGAA
The DNA here is from genome assembly GCA_949987735.1 of Leucophora obtusa. Classification (NCBI taxonomy): domain Eukaryota; kingdom Metazoa; phylum Arthropoda; class Insecta; order Diptera; family Anthomyiidae; genus Leucophora; species Leucophora obtusa. The sequence continues at coordinate 104,741,649 of OX465299.1, read as the reverse complement.
GCAAACAAAGAGTCATATGCTCAAAAACTTACTGTTAATTTATTAGAAAAGAAACAATCAAAGAACAATTTAGACTTAAATGATCTTGCAGATGTTATATCGTTATCAGTTAATAAAAAACATGTACCAAAGGCAGTAACGTCACCACAAAATAAGTGGTACAATAATCCATGTAATGCTGCAAGAAAAAAATCATTTTATTGGCTGCATAGGTACCATAGGACACGGAAGCTAGAGCATAAAAATAAATATTTAAAAGCAAATCGAAATTATAAGAACGTGTGTGAAAAGAGTAGACAAAACTACTACAAAGAACTGGAAGATAGAATAAGCAGGGTAAATGATAGTAAATCATGGTGGAAATTAGTAAAAGAAATTAAAAATCATGAATCCGTATGTAGTTCCAACATTCCACCAAATAAATTTAAGCAATACTTTGAAGTATTATTAAACCCTCAACAATCAGCAAATGATGTTTCTTATGCAGCAAACTTAATAAAAAATGAAGAACTTGATAAACCTATAACAGTATATGAAATACGGGTAATGTTGTCCAAAGTCAAATCAAATAAAGCGCCTGGACTGGATGGTATACCTTATGAATTTTACGCAAATGCAACTATGGAGTTTTTAGAGGAATTGGCAAACGTTTACAACAAAATATACAATGGTAGCAAGGTAGAAAAATCTTTTGAGACTAGTATAATATTCCCAATTTTCAAAAAGGGTGACAAAAATTTACCTGAGAATTACAGAGGCATCTCATTCATGAACTGTGCAGCTAAAATCATGATGGGTATCTTAAATGCGAGACTATCGGCATGGGTGGAAGAAAACAATATACTGACAGAATACCAGGCTGGATTTCGGAAAAATTATTCTACTGCAGATAATATTTATAATCTAACTTCAATAGTACATTTAAAACTAAAAAACAGGAAAAAAGTATATGCTTTTTTCGTAGATTTTAAAGCAGCGTTCGACAGGGTCCCAAGAAAGCTGTTAATGTATAAGTTACGCAATATTGGAATATCTTCTAAGCTCGTAAATTTTATTGAAAATTTATATGAGAACACTACAGCAGTAGTGTGGACAGGAGAAACATTTTCTGATAATTTCACTACGCACTCGGGAGTTAAGCAAGGGTGTTTAATGTCGCCTTTGATGTTCGCTCTCTATTTAAATGATCTCCACGATTGGCTTGGAGGTGGCTTATTTGTAGATGAAATAAATATAAGATTACTTCTATATGCAGATGATATAGTTATACTAGCAGACGATGTGCATATTCTGCAACAAATGATAAACCGATTGGAATTATATTGTGAAACCTGGAACATGGAAGTAAACCTTAGCAAATCTGCCAAAACCTTAGCAAATCTGCCATCATGGTATTCAGAAAAGGAGGAAAGTTGTCCAAAAGAGAGAAATGGACATATAAGGGAAACGAAATCGTAATGGTATCTGAGTATTGCTACCTAGGAGTCTTACTCACGCCAAAGTTGAGTTTTAAAAGACATTTGCAAATAAGAAATAACTCTGCAAAAAACAGCATAATGGCAACATGGAATACTTTTTTCTGTAAAAATAATATATCTCTGGAAGCAAAATGGAAGATGTTCCAAGCTGTATGCAGGTCCATTCAAGGCTATGCTGCTCAAGTTTGGGGTTGCTCGCTATTTGAAGAGGTAGACAAGTTGCAGTTATTTTTTATTAAAAAAATCTTTAAGTTACCGGACTTCACACCCACTTACTGTATAATGCTGGAAACAGGTCTAGATAATGGTCATTTATATACACTTGACTTGCATTTAAGGTATTTACATAAAGCGCTTTTTGAATACAGTAGCAACCGACTTCCAAACAAATTATCCATTAAAGTTCTGCGACAAAACGTATATTGGGCTAAGAACATAAATGAATTGGGAAGACACTATGGGCTAGAGTGGAATATGTCAAACTTAAATAATAATATTTATTATACTTATTTTACAAACCTCTTAAGTCAAATCAAAAGCACAAATCATCAAAAGATGTGGAGAAAATCACTGCAGAGCACCACTAGAATATATAAGTTGCTTGATCACAACATTGGTCAGAACTATTTTAGAGAAACATACGGAAGATACAAGATAATGTGGATATTCAAAGCTAGATGCGGCCTTATTGAACTAAATATTAATTTTAGCAGAGATAACTCTAACAGTATATGTACATTGTGTAACCTTAGTGAAGAGGAAACTATTCAGCATTTCTTGGGAAAATGCTCCGTTTTAAAAGAATATAGAATTCGATTTTTTGGAAAAATACTTTTACGTGAAAATGAAGTAATAAATGTTTTAAATGGTGTGGAAGATGAAAGTTGGAGTAAATTAGTTACATACGTTATTAATGCCCTATCATATAGAAAACATATTCTAAATGAATTTCGTTAAATATATTTACAATATTTTGGAAGCCATATTTTTATGTATTATTAATTATTTTATTTTTTGCATTTTATTTTATTTGTATTGATAATAATCTAATGAAGAATGAATTAATTTAAACCAAACCTCCGACAGACGACTAATGTCATTGTCGTAAGTTCAACATTTCAATATATTAGAAACAAAAACAGTTTATACTTATATTTTATTTTTATAATTTGAAATAAAGAACAATTATCTACAATTATCTATCTATCTATCTATCTATCTATCTATCTATCTATCTATCTATCTATCTATCTATCTATCTTTTTTTTTTTTTTTTTTGTTGGACGTAGTGATAGCGCGCTATCATCTAGTGGCCCTACGAAATCCTCCCCCAAGCCAGCCCGGTACCACGGTAGCATTTCATCAGGTTGGTTGGTTTCACGTGCCTATCACGTTCCCCTTCCGGTGTTTCCTACGTCCCCTATTTAGGGGTTCGGAACCCTTCGACACCTTTCCACCATTATGCGACTCATATACACGTCGCATCTTCGCCATGCCTCCTCGGATGCCAACATTACATCCACTATATTCTCAGCGGTCAGTGTGACTCCCAGCTCCTCGTATAAATTTCGCCTCTGATGGTTCCATCTTGAACAATAGAACACGTTATGTTCGGCACTATCATCATCTGCACCGCATCCTTCGCAGTTCCCCGATTCCCTTAACTTAAATCGGTATAGATAACTGTTGAAGCTGCCATGACCAGTCATGACCTGAGTCATATAGTAGTTCACTTGACCGTGTTTTCTGCTCATCCACTTTTGAATATTCGGTATGAGTTTAAAGGTCCATCTTCCATTTTCATCCATTTCCCAGCGTTGTTGCCATTTTATCATTAGCGATTTCCTAGCGTCCTGCTTAATTTGGGATATTATATTCCGTCCACTCATTGTGCCATTATGCTCTGGTGCTATTGCCCTTATCGAGCTCCATATTTCACACCTTTCCAGTACAAGGAGATCTATTGGAGGTATACCTGCCAGTACAAGTGCGGCACTTGTAGAAACAGTCCTGTACGCAGATATCACCCGCAGAGCACTTATCCTCTGAGGTTTCTGCAACATGTTAACTATGTTATTCCTGCCCATCTCCGAAGCGAAGACCGGGGCTGCATACAGTAATTGCGCGTGTACTACGCTATTTATCAGCCTTCTGTTTGACTCCTTTGGGCCCCTAATATTCGGCATTATTCGGACCAAAGTCCTAGCAGTTCTTAACGCCTTATCGCTGACAATGTCCATGTGCGCATTAAACCTAAGTTTTTTATCAAGTTGCACTCCCAGGTAACGAAGACTTGGCCCATACTCTACCAAGCTATTTTGTAATTTTATCTCCGGCATTTTGTATGATCTTCGATCCGTGATCAATATGGCCTCCGTTTTAGAAGCAGCTAGTTCCAGTCCATGTTTTCTTAGCCATCTGTCACATCTGCCGAGACTATCGTTGGCCAGGATCTCGATTAACTCCGGTGAAGGTTGTGATATAACCAGTGCAATGTCATCAGCGTAACCTATCAATTTTGCACCGTTTTGCAGTTCCATGTTCAGTAGTCCATCATACATAATGTTCCAAAGAAAGGGTCCTAAAACCGATCCCTGTGGTACACCAGCCGTAACTTTGTACTCCTTCATCCCATTATCAGTTTCGTATAGCAGTGTTCGCTCACTTAGATACTCCACTATCATATTATATAGAAATGGATCCATTCCCCTTACCTTAAGCGCGTCCAGGACTGCGCTCCATTTTACAGTATTGAATGCATTTTTAACATCCAATGTTACAATCGCACAGAATTCCAGCTGATTCTTAGCCAATGCTGCAATTTTGACAACTTCGTTAATTGCGTCGACCGTGCCTTTGCCCCTTCGGAAACCATATTGTTGTGTAGATAATCCACCTTTACTGTCAATCTCATCCTCCATGCGCCTCAGTAGCAAGCCTTCAAATAGTTTACCTATCGTATCCAACATGCACAGTGGTCTGTATGAGCCCGGCATGTCCAGTGGTTTATCGCCCTTACGTAGCAGCACAAGCTTTTGCTTTTTCCAGCTATCAGGAAAAACAGCTGCTTCCACACATTTGTTGAAAGTCGTCAAAAGAAATTCGGGCCATAACTCACCCGTAAGTCTCAATACCTCGTTTGGTATTCCATCTGGACCAGGACTCTTTCCTGTTTTCAATTTCCTACATGCTCCGACTAGCTCTTCCTGACTAAAAGGTACAAAATTTCCATCAGTATACATTTTCCGCACACCGGTTCCTCTATCTCTCTCGATTGGAAATAGAGTTCTAACTATCTCGTTCGCCCATATGGGTTCCTTAATCCCAGGTACTGGTTTATGACCACCAATTTTCCCCATGACTATCTTATAGGGTTTTCCCCATGGGTCCAAGTCGACTTCCTCGCATAGTTCCTTCCATCGTTCACGTTTGCTAGATTTAATAGCCAATCTCAAAATTTTACGTACTCGTTTGTACTCGTTCGCCAGCAACTGATCTGAGTGATTTCGAGTTGCTGCTCTTCGGGCGGAAAGACATTTGCTTCTAAGCTCTCCTATCTCGGCGGTCCACCAAAAAACTGATCGTTTACCTTGATACTTTCTGGTCCTTGGCATGCTCACGTTACAGAACTTGGTCAGATTGTCCATGGTATAACTTACTAGTTCCTCGATACCTGGAATATCCCCGTTCATATCCCGTCTATTCCTTGTCTCTGTCAGACAATTGGTAAATTTATCTACATCAAGTTTCCTTACGTTCCATCTTGGCAGGTTTGCTTCATTTCGCATCGAACTGTAGCCTCCGGTGATAGTGTATGTTATGTACTGATGATCGCTTAGTGTGAGGTCCTCAAGTACTCTCCAATCCATGGTGTCATTGTAGAGACCAGGTGTTCCAAAAGTTATATCAATAATACTCTTGCTTTTACCTCTTCTAAAAGTTGCACTGTCTCCATCATTGTACGTGATAAACCCGAGCGATGCGATTAGTTCACTGACGAGCTTACCCCTTCTGTCAATGCATCCCGAGTTCCATTCCGGGGATTTTCCATTAAAGTCTCCGCCAATTAAGACCCTTCCTTTGGCTGTTCTGATACTCACATTTAGTGCGTTCAGTCTTTCAGCAAACGACCCAATATCCTGGTTAGGTGTAAAGTAGCAACTGTACATTCTAATGCCATTTGACGTAATGTATACAAATCCATCATTCTCCTCGCAAACTTCGTCAATTGATATGTTCCTATTGCATATCATTATCGCAGCGCGGTTGGTCCTATCCTGGTACCATAACAATGTATCCTGCTTTCCATATGGCTCACTAATAATGGCGATATCGATATTGCACTCAGCTATCTTTTGCATTAGCAAATCCTGAGCCTGTCTTCCATGGCCTAGATTTATCTGGATAAATTTAGTCATGTTGATGTTTAACTTTCCGTCTATTCAATACACATAGATTGCTGCCTATGTAGTGATCTATGTTCTGTAGTCCAGCTTCATGGCATAGTATACATCTCCTTTGCTCAGTGCAATCTTTGGACATATGTCCTGTTCTGCATCCTTGCGATCCTTCCCAGAGCATTCTCTGGCTAGATGTCCCTGATCGAGGCACTTGTAGCACCGTTTTGGTTGTATCTTCGCCCTTAGTCTGCACATGACCCAACAAATTTTCATCCTCCCAACTTCCAGTAGTTTTGTAGCGAGGTGTACCGGTAGTTGTACTAAGGCTTGTTTAGTCCCACCATATGACTCCCTTACGTTTAGAATTTTGAACACAGTTGGTTCCAAAACCATTGTGGTGTTCATTAGCGCCTTTACTAATTCACCCTCTTCGGTGGATTCATCCATGTCACTGACAGCAATCACGGTATTCCTCATCACAGAGCGAATCTCCACACCTTCCCCCAAGGAGTCACCTATCGCACTCTTCAGCTTGTCGGCGTGACCTTCACCCTTTTTAAGCTTGACTAGAATCTCTCCGTTTCTAGTCCTCCTAATTCCCATGACGTCTATACCGATCTCATTGGGATTTATCCTATCCTTCATTTGTCTTAACACATCCGCATACGTTTCAGAATTTCCGGTTTTGATTGTAATGGCCTCTCCCTGGTCGCGTATTTGCCGTTTCCTATTTTTTGGTGCACTTTTCCCCTTCATCTTCACCTTACGATTCTTCACAGTCTCCCATTCACCCTGGGCAACCGTTGGAGTTACATTCGCACTACAATGTTCTATGTTCTCCCCGATTCTTGCATCCTTTACTCTTGCAATTGCAGGAGTTCCATCTGTACTGCACTGTTCCATATTTCGCCCGAGGGTTCTCTCAGTTGGCCTTGCCTTCTTCCGCACTCTCGCCTGTATTGGTGTCGCTGTTGGGGATGCCGGCGGAGATGCCGAGGGTAGTCTCTTAGTCCCCGAGTCCTTGGGTCTCTCGGTAGTACAATCATCCACCATGTTGACCTGAACGGATTTACACTCCTTATCCGCTACCGTTCCCCGATTAGCATGCAAGAGTGGGTTAAAACCAATTGCATCCCTGTACTCTCTCAATTGCTGGTAGAGGGCCATAGCACATGCGATATTGTCGCGTATCGGTTTATGTATATTCCTGGCGACCGTAACAATGGAGTTCACCGCACTCAGTTTGTTGCCGAGTTCGATGAAAGCCTTTTCCTCATCCCGTTTCAGTGCACTAAGGTGTGCGATTTCCTCCTCCTCTTGAGGCCTAGCAGTCGCCTGGCCTTTACCATGTTTTCCCAAGCTACTCGTAGCACCGTCTCCTTGTTGCAATCTAGATCTCCCAATAACATTCCCCAGTATTGTGGGGGTTGTTGTGGGTGGGGGCGATCTCCCAATAATATGACTCCTGCCAAACGGGTGAACATTAACCGGCTCTGTTACCTCCTCGTTCTGGGTGCCATTGTTTTGATTGTTGTTTCGGTTGTTGTTTCGGTTGTTGTTTTGGTTGTTGTTTTGGTTGTGGTTGTTGGTATTGTAATTCATCTCCATATCTTCACTGGGTCTCAACTTAAAGCCGCTATCTCCGAATGATGTGTAGTCACGTTTAGATTCCATGGTTGTCTTTGCAAGCAGTGAGGCCATGCGGGGGTTGGCATAATGATCCTTATGAGACCTTATGTCGGTGCCGAATCCGTGCTAATCAGGAACATTCATCTGAACCTACACCACCAACTTAATGGCGACAAACATCGAACGTACTTTAAGACTCGCTACGTTTTAACGAGACGGAGGCAGCTGTGGTATTAGCCTAGAAGCCATTTCAGTGGAATTTCACTTCCACCTACTGAAGTTCTAGAATACCACAGCTGTCAGCCCGGGGTGCGTCAATTCCAAATCGTCATCCAGTTATGCCATAATCAAGACCGTACTGGGCTAGGTCCTAATGCCTTTCAGCAGAATCAGCTCGGGGGTTTGTCGGTAACCAAATCCATTCTTCCAGAAATGCCATAATCAAGACCGTACTGGGCTTGGTCTTAATGCCTCTCGGCGGGTAGTGACTGGGGAAACCACGGAGACGTCACGCTCCTAACTAGACCTCTCTTGAGGCTACCCCTGTGGTAGGATACCTAGTTTAGGGCGGTATCCACTCGCCCTGCCACAGGACTTCTTCGAGCAGAAGTACCATTTTAGTACGCTCTCCATACCTGCCTCAACTAGGGTCCGCGGGGTCGTTACTCCCGTTATCCTCGCCTGAGGATACCCTTGCGGGTTCTATCTATCTATCTATCTATCTATCTATCTATCTATCTATCTATCTATCTATCTATCTATCTATCTATCTATCTATCTATCTATCTATCTATCTATCTATCTATCTATCTATCTATCTATCTATCTATCTATCTATCTATCTATCTATCTATCTATCTATCTATCTATCTATCTATCTATCTATCTATCTATCTATCTATCTATCTATCTATCTATCTATCTATCTATCTATCTATCTATCTATCTATCTATCTATCTATCTATCTATCTATCTATCTATCTATCTATCTATCTATCTATCTATCTATCTATCTATCTATCTATCTATCTATCTATCTATCTATCTATCTATCTATCTATCTATCTATCTATCTATCTATCTATCTATCTATCTATCTATCTATCTATCTATCTATCTATCTATCTATCTATCTATCTATCTATCTATCTATCTATCTATCTATCTATCTATCTATCTATCTATCTATCTATCTATCTATCTATCTATCTATCTATCTATCTATCTATCTATCTATCTATCTATCTATCTATCTATCTATCTATCTATCTATCTATCTATCTATCTATCTATCTATCTATCTATCTATCTATCTATCTATCTATCTATCTATCTATCTATCTATCTATCTATCTATCTATCTATCTATCTATCTATCTATCTATCTATCTATCTATCTATCTATCTATCTATCTATCTATCTATCTATCTATCTATCTATCTATCTATCTATCTATCTATCTATCTATCTATCTATCTATCTATCTATCTATCTATCTATCTATCTATCTATCTATCTATCTATCTATCTATCTATCTATCTATCTATCTATCTATCTATCTATCTATCTATCTATCTATCTATCTATCTATCTATCTATCTATCTATCTATCTATCTATCTATCTAAATTCCCTGTGTTATTATTCTTTCTAAATTTATATTGATTTATTAATGAACAAATTAATCCTATCGGAAAATCATTATCCCTTAATAAATCCTTAAATATTTCCTCATTCTTTCTATGAAATTCTCTGTCACTAATAGTCAATACTTTTTCTATCAAATTCTTTGCAGTGTTAATAATGATTTTCCTATTATGTTTTGAATAAAAATTAATAATTCTACCTGACGCTATTGGTTTCTGATACCAATCCATTATCAAATTATTACCTCTTCTTATTACCAAAGTATCTAAATAAGGAAGTTTAGAATCACGTTCCTTTTCCATGGTAAACTTAATATCCGGACTAAATTCATTTAATGCTATTAACATATTATATATTGAATTTTCAGAAATGACACAAAACAGATCATCAACATATTTAGTCATTATTTTTGGCCTAACATCAAGTTTTTTAATACAAGTGTCCAATAATTCTTCCATAACTATATCAGCCACAATTGGAGAAGCAGGGGATCCCATTGGGAGTCCTTTCTGTTGTAAATATATTTTCTCACTGTATTGAAAGTATCTATTATCCTCTATACAAAATTTCAAAATACGTAAAATCAAGCCTTTTTCAATAGTTGTATATTCCTCAATAACATTCCATTTTTCCTTCATAATATGCATCGCCAAATCAACAGGAATACTTGGAAATAAAGAAACTACATCAAAAGAAACTAATTTTTCATCATTTCGTATTTGTTTGTTGAATAATCTATTCCTAAATTCAAGTGAGTTCTTTACATTGTATTTAGATTGTTCTGTAATCTTCTTTAAAATGTTAGTAATGTATTTACAGAGTTCATAAGATGGAGAATTAATAAAAGAACAAATTGGTCTCAATGGAAATTCCTCTTTATGCATTTTAGGTAGTCCATATAATCTAGGTGCGGTAGCAATATTAGTCTTAAGTTTAATTTTCTCTGTATTTTTAATAATTTTCTTTTCAAAAAGTTCATCAACTAAATTATTATTAATCTTCTGTAATCTACTCGTTGGATCCCTATTTTGTAAATTATATTTTATTATAAATAAATCCCTATTCTTTTTTAAGAAAATATCTGCTTCCTTTACTTTATCCAAAATGTATCTATCTCTATTTGTGAGGCCATTCTATTCAAATGGCTATTAACTACATTTGTCAATCTATTTCTAGCTATTTCCTGTTCCTCTTTATCCGGTATTGTCTGTATACAATCCTCTGCATCAGTTATCATATTCAACTTCGGAAAATCTTCTCTTCTAATTGGTAATGCATGTTTGTGTCCTAATGAAAGTATCCACTGTACGTCTGTCGGAATATAATAAACCATTTCTTATTAAATCTAATTCCTAACCCTTTCCTTTGTATTTCCCTTAAACATTCAAATTTCCTTTTATGAACTCTTCTTACCTTTTCATTAAATGATATTGCTATTATCTCTTGATATCCTAAAAATTCTCTCATTTCAGTTTCAGTTAAATATCCCTCGAAATTACTTTTTATCAATTCTATCTCCCTTTGAAAATGTTGCAGTAATTGGTGTTTTTCTTGTAATGTTAATCTTAAAATTTTGTTGTGTAAATCTTGTATATAATTATCAATATTTCTCTGAATTGCCAAAAGTCCTTCCATCTTAAAAATATTTGATACATTCTTTATATAATATGAGATGAATTTTGGAATAATTCCCGCATTTCTGCAACGTATCAAGAAAGTTATTGTAGATTTTACCTTAATAATTTTATCCCTTATTGTCTTGTAGTGTCTTTATTTCCAAGTATTCCTGTTGATTTGGCGATGAATATTATGAAGGAAAAATGGAATGTTGTTGAGGAATATACAACTATTTAAAAGGCTTGTTTTTACGTATTTTGAAATTTTGTATAGAGGATAATGGATGCTTTCAATACAGTGAGAAAATATATTTACAACAGAAAGGACTCCCAATGGGATCCCCTGCTTCTCCAATTGTGGCTGATATAGTTATGGAAGAATTATTGGACACTTGTATTAAAAAACTTGATGTTAGGCCAAAAATAATGACTAATTATGTGGATGATCTGTTTTGTGTCATTTCTGAAAATGCAATTGATAATATGTTAATAGCATGAAATGAATTTAGTCCTGATATTAAGTTTACAATGGAAAAGGAACGTGATTCTAAACTTCCTTATTTAGATACTTTGGTAATAAGAAGAGGTAATAATTTGATAATGGATTGGTATCAGAAACCAATAGCGTCAGGTAGAATTATTAATTTTTGTTCAAAACATAATAGGAAAATCATTATTAACACTGCAAAGAATTTGATAGAAAAAGTACTGACTATTAGTGACAGAGAATTTCATAGAAAGAATGAGGAAATAATTAAGGATTTATTAAGGGATAATGATTTTCCGATAGGATTAATTTGTTCATTAATAAATCAATATAAATTTAGAAAGAATAATAACACAGGGAATTTAATTGAACAGAAAATTTACAAGTCTATGGTCTATGTACCGGGAATATAAGAACGTTTGGAGAAATCAAAGATAATCGATACTAATAGATATAAAATAGCTTTTAAATCATACAATACAGTAAATAAATTATACAGTAAGACAAAGGATAGGATAAAGAAATTGGACATGTCAAATATAGTATATAAAATACCATGTAATGGAAATGACGGAGAGAATTGTGATAAGGTATATATAGGTACAACGAAGAATAAATTGAGAACTAGAATAGCTGGACATAGATCAGATCAGAAATATAGGCATATTAATTCACAAAAGACAGCATTATCTTCCCATTGTTCAAATTTGAATCACTATCCTGACTTTGAAAAAGTGTCAGTTTTAAACACACAACATAATTATAAACGTCGTTATATATTAGAAATGTTACAGATAATTAATACACTCACAACAAATAGAATTAACTTTAAGGCAGATACTGAAAATGTAGCTCAGAATTATAGATATTTAATGCAAAAGAAATATCACACATTGCATTAATTTATAACACATTATATTAATACATTTTTTATTGTTAATTATTAATATTTTTGTTTATTATACTTTTATACCAAAAAAATTGTTTGCTGGTATAAATGTATACATACAATTTATATTTGACAAATGCTTTTCAAATTTTTTCAAACTTTGAAATTGTTTATATTTGTTAATTTATTAATTTAATTGTTATTTCCTGAAGATGCTACAAAATGGAGTAGCGAAATATCCAAAATAAAGAATTTTTATATATAAAAAACAAACCTTACGCTCAAGAAAATTGTGAAGTTAAAAATATTTTTTTATTGTAAGATTTTTATTTAATAAAATTTTCTCGTGGTGGCTCGAACCTGGGACTCGAGATTGTCAGTCTATAGCTCTACCATCTGAGCTATCTCGACATTAGGGTCGACCAAGCTTGTATGGACGAAAACAAATTTTGAGTTTTTGAGAGGGCTACCCCCTGAAAATATTTATTTGGGTGTAAAACTACGTCCCTCAAAAAATTAGGATAATCTGATATCGGGAAGACGTGCCGTATCGGCCCTGAAGTTTTGGCATACGGATTACAAGGGGAAAATATGACTTTTTGTGCATTTTCTCGAAAACATTAATATTTTAAAACTAATTCGAAAAAACATTAAAGAATCGTGTTTTGGAGTGAATTCTCTTTGTAATAAAAAAATAAAAGCTTAAATCGGTTAAAAAACAGGCGAGTTATTACAATTTCCCCAGGCAACAGATGTGTCGCAGACCACTTAATCAATAAATTCGCGTCCAAATTTTAAAATTTATTGAAATAATATAAAACAGAAATATTTTTGTATTCTATAAGTTTCAAAAAATTCAGATAAGAAGTATTTTTCCTATTGTCTTTTGCTAAATCATTTTAAATTAGTACCAAAAAGGTCAGACTTCGTAAACACTGTTTTCAAATCTACAATTATAAATTTTTTTTAAAAAAATTTTAAAAAATCAACGATTGGACTATAGGGTTTTATTAAGAACATATTAGAGATTAAAAAGTACAAAAATTGTAGGAGTTGCTTTTTAAATTTGGCTGGGGCAGAGATCTTATTTAAACGGATTTCGAGAAAACAGAGATTTTTGGCATTTATTTAGCATTTAGGCAAGTTCTTCTTTTTTGTTCTTTTAATTCCACATGGTTTTGGCCAGAATATAATATAACAATACAAGATTAAATACTTCAATCCTGAAAATTAGGGCGAAATATAAATACATTAAATTGCCCTTGTGTAATGTCAGAGGTCAAATTTTAGGAGATTTAAATTTTTTTTAAACATATTAACATAACAGATATATTTGAGCGGATATTGATGAAATTTTTTGATATTATTTTTCTAGGTCTAAAAATAATATTCTTAGTTTAATTTCATAAAAGTAGTGCTTAAGTGCTATTGGGGCCTATATGCCTCACTGAAGCAATACTAGTCTGTTTTCATCATAGGGCCGAAGAAGCCCCAAGGGCACTTGAGGGTTAATTTTCTAAAATTAAATTAAGAATATTGTTTTTAGATCTATAAAAATAAGTTTTTAATATCCGCTCAGCAATAACTGTTAGATTAATGTGTTTAAAAAAAATTAAAATCTCCTAAAATTTGACCTCTGACCTTACACAGAATTTAATGTATTTATATTTTGCCCTAATTATCAGGATTGAAGTATTTAGTCTTGTGTTGTTATATTCTGGCCAAAATTATTTGGATTTAAAGAAGAAAAAAGAAAAACTTCCATAATAGCTAAATAAATGCCAAAAATCGCAGTTTTCTCGAAATCCGCTGAAATAAAATCTCTGCCCCAGCCAAATGAAAAAGGAATTCCTACTGCGGTGGGATTTTTTATTTTTTTTTTATTTTTTTTTTAGTTTTAACATTTATTTGATTTAAATCTTTTAATTTATAGTATGGGTCTGCATATTGTCATAACAAATTTTGTACATAATAATAGGTGTGTTTGGGTACTTTTCCAGTAAAGTCCAGTAAAAATTACTCAGTAACAAATTTACAGAGAGTAAGGCAAAATTCACTCTCAAAAAGAAAAATATCTAAAAATGTACGCAAACAGAAAAATTGTAAGAATTAGTAAAATACTGCTGCCAACTTCTTCCCTAAAAATATCGCTAAATCAAACTAAATAATCACTAGAAAATATCTAAATTATAAAAAAAATTAAATAGCGATAAATCCCTAAATTGCACGAACTTTTTAAGTTCTGTTGAAAAATTTCACAAAAATAGCTATATTTTTCAAACTTCTTAATACTTTCTTAAAAAATTATTGATACATCGCCAAATTTTTCGAACTTTTTTGTTTTCCATAAAAATTTACCGATAAATCGCTGAATAATAATGATTCAAAAATTCTGTCAAGGAAATAAATGTAAAAAAATGCTAAGAAAATGTGAAGACTGTCTTAAAAAGAAAAATCGCTAGTTTTCCCGCTAATAGCTAAATTATATTTTATCCCGCTAAACGAGTTGAAGTATCGCTAGATTTGCCTAGAAAATAGATAAATTGGCAACAGTTATTAAAATAGCTGATTGCGAAATAAACCTATTCAAATTATTGGATTAATAAATAAAACCTAATAAAATGATCACTTACTTACTCCTTCCATCGTAAATAAGCTTATATTTAAATATTTTTTATTTTTACAAAAAATTATTTCGAAATTAATTAGACAAATGTTTTAGTTCTTCAATCATATGTTTTAAATCATATGTTTTTTTTCTTACAAATTCTTACTAGCAAAAATTCATCCAGTAAAAACTTGTAAGTTCTCTGGTATTGAACTGTCACTTTACCCTCTATTTTTCCTCTCTCCTTACTGAGTAATTGTGTAAACAAACACCTTCCAGTAAAAACTTGTACAAATTTGTACGAATTTGTACAAATTTTCGGGTACACAAACACACTTAATTTTAAAATTAATTACAATAGATATATGAACAAAACAAAGTTAATTATAAATAAAAATAAAAACATTAAAAAATAGAGAAAAATAGAGAAAACATTAAAAAATAGAGAAAAACAAAATTAACAATTTAACAATAAATAATATAAATATTATAAATTAAATAAATAAAATAATATAATATAATTAGAAGTTATTATGACAAAGGTTAAGTTAATGTGAAAAATGTTTAGTTATTTCGTTTTTGAATATTATTGCATTGCTGTTTGTTTGAATTCTGTTTGGGAGTTTATTCCAAGGATTTGATGGCATAAGCATTAAGTTTATTAAACTCTTACTACCTTTTATACTCCCAACCCTAACTCATATTTTTAATCATATTGTTACCACATCCAGATTTCCTAACTGTTGGAAGATCGCTAATATAATACCTGTTGGTAAGAAAAATCAACCTAAGTCACCGGAAGATTATAGACCTATAAGCATTCTTCCAGCAATATCTAAATCATTCGAACGTCTTCTCTCGAACCAAATTGTTGAACACTTGGTATCCAATGACCTTCTTACTGAGGTCCAATCTGGTTATCGACCTGGTATGAGCTGTAGCATAGCATTACTAAAAGTTTTGGAAGATATTCGTCCGTCGTTTGATTTAGGTTATATCACGATCGTTGTTCTTATCGATTTTTCGAAAGCGTTTGATACAGTCAAACATGATGTCCTACTGATGAAGCTTTCAAAGTACTTTGGATTTAGCGATTGTGCCTCTAAACTTATTGGGTCTTATCTATCTGACCGATATCAGAGAGTTATTTCTAAAAATAAATTTTCTTCCGTGAAGACTATTTACTCTGGTGTACCACAGGGCTCAATTCTTGGCCCAATACTCTTTAGTTTATTTATCAATGATATTGTACACTGCTGCACTAGTGCAAAAGTTTATCTTTATGCTGATGATGCACAAATATATTTATCTCCCCCTATCGGATTGATTGAGGACTTAGTATGTCGTCTAAGTGAAGATTTACAGGAAATATGTCGATGGTCTTTGGACAATAACCTTTTAATTAATGCCTCGAAAACTCAAGCTCTTGCTATACAAATTGGTGGCTGTAATAATATTTTACCTAATATTGTGATGCAAAATCTGGTTGTGAAATATGTCAATGTTGTAAAAAATCTTGAATTTGTACTTAATTCTGATCTTAACTACAAGGATCACATTAATTATACAGTAATGAGAATGTACAACGTTCTTCGTAGGCTATGGCATTCTTCTTCATATATTTCGAGTGAAATTAAACTTAAACTTGTAAGGACATTAATTGTACCCATAATTACGTACGGCGCTATTGTATATAGTAATCTTGATGCGACATCATTAAATAAATTACAAATGACTATAAATAATTGTGCCAGATATGTTTACAACAAACGAAAATATGACAGAATATCTCAGTACTCCATAAATATTTTGGGAAGCAGCTTACAAACGTCCGTAATTTAACATTTTTGCACAAAGTTAGTTATTCGCCGGAACCAGAGTATTTATTTGAAAACTTAACTATCGGCCAATCTAGTCGCACAGGCAATCTGGTTATGCCTTGTTATAACTATTTATCGTCACCGGCGTAGCTAGACCATTTTTCTAGGAGGGGGGGCTATAGCCTCGTCTTATAAAAATTTTGTTTTTTTTTTATTTATCAAAAAAAGTATCTAAAGTTAAAAGTTAAAGTTTTAAATTTTTGGTTCCTCTGTTTCGTTTACGATCATCTGTACGATCGCCAGATAGCTATTCGGACAAGTTACGCTTACAGCTTTACCCAATAATCACTACAGAAATTTAAGTGAAATCAAAGTTAAGGCTTACATTTTGTTTGAATTGCACTTTGTTTTATGACTTACACCAGCAATACAAATATACTGATAGAAACACATCTGTACAACTAGCATAAAAAGCTGCTAAAAATTTGTTAAAAATGGCCCTGCAGAAAAAACTGCCGACTGTAGCAGAATCTGTTAACTAAATTTTAGTGAGATAAAAACAGAAAAAATAAAACTGTTAAATATAAAAAATTTCAGCTATATTTGGGTGATATTTTGGTTCGTTTTAAATGACAACTTACCCTTCTCATATCAGCAAAAAAAATATCTGAATATTAGTAGAAAACACACAGAAAGGGACAACTATTACCCAGCAAAAAAAGTCATTACAAAAAAGTTATTTTAAAAGCACTCCGAATAGCATCAACTGATTGTGAAGTAGTTACAATTTAGCTCTAACACTGATTTATTTTACACGTGATGTCCCATGTTGTCTGTAGTTCAATTTCAGCATTTTGTTAGTAATTTAAAAGTGATTACATGATGTTAATAAAAGTATGGTTTTTAGGTATACTTTTTCATCACATCAATACGAGTACATTTTGTTTGCATTTTTAGAGTGATTTAGAAGTACTATTTATAATATATAATATAATACATTTTTAAAAGTGATTTAAATGTGCTTTTATAATGTCTGAAATAGCATATTTTAGAGGAAGCTTTAATGTTTAGCCTTTACAGAGTCCATTTCTGAACCTATTGTGTAACAAAAGCTTCAATTTATTATTATTTGTAGAGCAATATTAAGGAAACACTTCTTTTGCATCTGAATCAATTCGATTAAGTCAAAATCAGACAAAAACAATTTTTTTTTATTTTTGTTCAACAGTTTTTTTTTAAATAAGTTTGTAACATGTTTACTTCAGTCTTTAAATTCGAAAAAGATACGATATTGAATTAAATAAGATAAGATTAAAGCCAGATTCACAATGATGGAGTACTCCACTCTGCAGAATGGAGTGTACTAAAATAGAGATAGCATGATACAAAAAATATGTAAGTGCGAAAAAGAAAGCAACAAAATCCACTCTGCAGAGTGGAGTACTCCATCATTGTGAATCTGGCTTAATACATTAAAACCGAGTTTTTGGGATGTCAGTTAAACTTGGTTTAGTTAAACCGGAAACGAAAAATAGAATAGATTTTAGAAGCAATATTCCAGTTATAAACTGCGTTAAACTAAGTTTAAAGATAATCTACATCCTAAAAGCTGTCCCTAAAAGTTATATTTAACCCTCTGATTAATCTTTTTAAAAACATTACTCAAGGAATTTTCAGAATATTAAAGCGTACTAGGAAACTATTTTTTCATTTTACAACTCTACAGTAATAAGGCCGTCATTATAAATTTGCTGAAGCCGCAGATCTATGATTGAAATTTTAGCTTTAAATTCATTAAAAAATCTGAGAACCGCTGGAGGACAGTTTTTCCCCAGACATATTTCGAAGGCGAATACCATTTCGTCATTTGAATTTTGCAAGTCAACAATCATTAGTTTAAAATCAACATTTTCATTAAATGATGCATTAAGTTCCAATGCTATAATTTGCAATCGTGATTAGTTAAATTCTTATGTTGAAGAAGTTCATTTAGCAAAACTTTAACTTTAATTAAAATTTGGAACTTTAATGGACATTTTAAAGTTGACGGCAGTTATTTTGAAAATCTATTTTTGAGTTGAAGAAATAATATATTTTTTGTCACTATAGAATTATTTATTCAGCTTGATTTTACGACTTTTAAGGTGTAATAGCAATTAAAACATATCGACATTTAAAGCAGGTGACATTTATAGAACTTTTAATGTATAAGCAAAGGTAAGCGACCAACCTCTGTTAACGAACCTCTTGGTTGGTCTGTTTTAAACGATAAAATATGTTAACATTGCAACAAATTTTATTAACATATTTCTTTGGTGCACGGTGCAAAAGCACGCGAGCGACTTCATAGAGCCTTAACAATTCATTTTAATTGTTAACTTTTATATATTTGCATTTATTGAAAAGAAGAATTCATATTTGGGTCATAGTCCAGGAGATTCAATGGAATCCAATTCTTTATTTCCTTCCCTTTTTCAATGGGAACTGTAATTGATGTATTTTTTAAAATATGTACGAATAATTAAAAAATATTATAATATTAACTATTTTTTTTTAAGAGATAAAAAATGGAATCTCTAATAAATTCGTAATTTACAAACAAATACATTTACAAAGAAAAAAACAACAATATATATACATTTTTGAAAGTTGTTTTAAAGCACATACATACGAAACAGAAAAAGAGCACTTATCGCTCCATTGTAACCAATTTAATATTTTTGCTGGGTACTTCTATAAATTTTTTGTTTTATTTAAGTTAAATTTAGTTAAATGCATATAATATTCTATTTTGCTGAAATTAGCGGAAATTTTTGCTGAAAAATTGTTGAATATTAATTTCAGATTGGGAAATTTTCAATTTATTTTACAAAATAAATTATGGTGGTGTTTCTAGATGATGTTTCGCTCCACACGAACGAGAATACAATAACAAAATACATGCAATACAAAAACAAAATACATGTAGTCACTCATTCGTGTGACAACGAACGTCTTCTAGAAACCCCATGTATGTATATTAAGGGCAAAATTCTCAAAAAAAAACTTAAAAATTAGTTTTTAGTTAAGTTATTATTAGAAATAGGTACCAGAGATACAAGCCGGTCCATTCTGTCGGCTGGAGGCGGCTAATGGCTAAAATGGTCGGCGGCGATTGATTTTTAGAGTTGAGCCGTAAACGCACCGGCGGCGGCTGGCTTAAAAAAATAGTGTCGACTGGCGGCGGCTAACCGGCTAACGTCGGCTAAAAGGTACATTTTCCAAGAATTTCAACAGATACATACACGCAAAAAAAGCAACTGCAAAAATATCGAAGTCAGCTTTGTAATTTTTTTTAGGTACACTTAAAATAATACGTCAGTAAAAAAATCTGTCAAACTGGTTTCAAATCGATTTGACTAATTTTAACAAATTTTTAGCTGAAACACTGATTTAAGCAAAGACTTTAGTAATTTTCATTTAACACTATACTAAAAATCCGCAGTACTTTAACTAATTTTGAGTGTTAATTTTCAAAATTATTTAAAACTAATTCGTTAAATTTTATAAAATTTATTGTTAAAATATAATATTTTCATGTTACTATTATTACCCGTTAGATGATGCCACCAATGTATCCGAAGTTTTAAAGATGGCGCCATTTCTTTCCGTCCCGATTAAAATGGCCCATATCTCGAAAAATAAGAGAGATAGAGCAAAATTTATGAAAATTTCGACTACCTCTAACTATGTAATACCCCAGAGAAAGGGGCTACTTCTATCAAAAAATGGACTTTGGTGGGGCCTTGGCCCTCGGAAATTTTAAATAAAAATTGTCCACTTCATAAAATGGCCCTATCTCGAAAACTAAGTGAGATGAAGCAAAGCGGACAAAGTGTTTGCTCCATTGGAGTGCCTTATATGCCCTCACATGATATTGATTAGCCCCGGGGAGAGTCCCGAAACCCTAAATTTGAATAAATTCTACGACTCAGTATAATTGCAGATAAAACTAAAGTTTTACAATTTTTTTACTTAAATTGATTTGTTAAATTTAACAAAAAAAGTGTTAAAATCAACAAATTTTATTTTAAGCCAAAAATAGGAATACATTTTGTTAAAGTAACAAATTTTTCGGTTCAGCCAACAGACTTTTTATTTTAAGTGTATTTTTCCGAATTTATAAAAATTGAGTTTATATTTCACAATGTCTATAAAATTATACATACATTTGTTAAATTTTACACAATTTATTGTTAAAATATAAGATTTTCAACTCTCTGCCATCAGTATATCCGATGTTTTAAAGATATCCCTATTTCTTTCCCTCCCGGTTTTTTAAAATGGTACATATCTACTAAACTAAGAGAAGTAGACCAAAATGAAAATGAAATACGACTATTCCTAGCTCTACCTCACCCGGAGCTTTGAAAAATTAAGAGAATAAGCACAATACAAATGGAAAAGGAATCTTAAATCGTGACGGAAAAAAAGTGAACAAAATAGCAACGGAAACGGAATCTCACTTTTACAACACAGAACACATAGAAAGTCAAGTTGGTTATATTTTATATTTTTCTTCTTGCCACATTCCAACGTATTGTTGTTTTACATTAGTTATAATAAAAGGCTGTGAAAGTGTTATTGCTGTTTTTTATATATTTTATAAATGTATAAAGTTAAATGCTTTGATATTACTAATGCAGGTGCATGACGAAATCAACCATGTAATCGTACTATACTTGTACTGTGATTGAAATTGTGTGAAAATCTGGCAACATTAGTAAAATAATCTGAGAGTAAAAACAGGAGAATAAGAAATTCCGTTGAGAAAATAAAATAAGTTTTATCTCTCACGGAAATCGTTGCACGATTTTAATTGTCAAATTGTATTGAAAAAAACGGGGACCTTTGCATTGTGCTTATACTCTAATTCTTTAATTCAGTTTTTGAATTCTGAATTTAAAATTCAATGAAGTAATTCACAAGAGGCTATATATTGAATGGAATTAATTCATATTTGTTTTCGTTCGATTTATTTTGTTACGAATTAATTAACAGAGCTTTTAAGAGTTAATTCGTTAATTCTGGGCTTCGTTAAAAAAGAAACTAAGGTAACAAAAAAGTCGCCAACGATGTCAAAGATTTCCGAGAAAAGTGGTATTTAGCAGCTCGAAAGGTATTTAATAATACCATAAAAACGTTGATGGAAAGGCATCAGAAAAATTAAAAAAATTTTATAAAATAAAAATAATAAAAATTTGTATATACTACCTCTGTTCCGAAAAAAAGTTAACATTTCTATTGATTTTTTTTTTTTTTTGTTAACATTTTACTAAGGAAATTGTTTTTATTCAAATAAAAGAAAATAAATTAAAATAACAGTTCATGTGCCACTATTGTGGTAGAAAAAATAATATTGTATTGTAATAAAATTAATGAACAATATTTTGACGAGCTGTTGCTAATGTCTCTTCGCTGCATTTAATAGAAACCAGTAAAAGACCATCTCGGCGAATTTTGTAATTATTACCATCTTAGTTAATCATTATAGATTCTAAACATGTTTGTAATGTCAAAAATATTTTTTATAATTTATCTGAATTCTGTTAATTTTTTCACACAAAATCAAGGAATTATTTTAATTCTAATTTTCAACTTTGACATCGAATTAAAAATAAATTTAAAAAAAAAAAATTGGTAAGCTATCTATAAATTCAGAATCACTGATATGTCCTAAAAACTATCTAAAAAAAAAAAGTTTTTTTAAAAAACCTCCATAATCCCAGCAAAAATATAGAAATGTTAACCTCATTTCGGAACGGAGGTAGTAGTTTTATAATAATCTTAAAAATTACGGTTATAAAATAGCTTTTATTTTTAAAATTGCATGACTGTTTCATCAGTTTTTTTGGACTATGTGATGGGAATTTTTTTCAAACGCAGTCCTTATAATGCGGAAACCTGTAGAATTGTAGTATCAAGAAAACCGCCTGGTTGTGCTACCGCCAGTTTGATGCAAAACATTTTAAAAATCAACGATATCTAAAAACAAGAAAATTCAACTTTTCAAATAATTATGTATATTTAAAAAAATTTTATAAATTAAAAAAAAAAAATAAATATTTTTGCATTTTTCTACCGGCTTTAGCCGATTATTGTCGGCGGCTGAATCGGCTTGGCAAAGGTGTCGGCTGGCGGCGGCTAACCGGCTGAAGTCGGCTGGCTTGTATCTCTGATAGGGACTTTATGCAAATAAATTTTTGCAATAAAATGGCATCGAATTGGTAATATGTATTTAGCTAGAAGTGCATATTTTTTCATATTTTGCTATAAGTGCATATTTTAATACATATTGAAGCTTAACATGTTTTATTGCATATTATGCCAATAAATGCATATTTTTGCATATTTTGCTAAAAATAGATGTTACAAATCGTACTTTTGATTCTATCAAAATCTTAGTTTTTTTTTGGACAATTTACCTTTAAAATAATTTTTTCCTTAAATTTATAAACATTTTTTGGATATTTTAATTTACGGAAATATAACTTTTTGACGATGATATTTAAACTACTTTTAAGATAATAATACTATAGCCTACTTAACAAAAATAATATTGAAAACGCTGAAATAAATAATAAATTCATGTTTAAAAACTTTGTAATAAAAACTTTCCGATTTTTAATTTATACTTTATGTATATAAAACACGATTTTTACAACATTTCTTGCCCTGGTCATTACCAATGGCCTTGCAACTCTCTCAATATTTTTTATTTGAAAAAATATTATGCGGCTTGGAACAGGAACTAACTCCGACTGGTTAATCAGAGATGGAAAAGGCTCACATAATCGGGCTCTTATACCAAAAAATGTTAGATCGCTCTTACAAATTTAAAAATGTAAGTAACTAAAAAAAAGCTTCCTCTTTGGCTCGTTAAAAAAAATTAAAATTAAATATTTATATATTAGCAAATATTAGCACAAATTGCAAAAAAAAAACATTTGGTAAAAGCGAAATATTTGCAACAATATATTCGTTTGCAGAATGTCGATCGCTGATTACATCTTTTAATTAATTTTCTGTACCATAAAGCCTTTTTCGAATTCCGCCGTTATTTTGCAACTTTTTAAGTGCGGTTCTTTTGAATATATAACCTAGGGATTTAATTTTTGTACCATAAAATATTTTTTTCAAATTCCGCTATTATTTTGCAATTCTTTACGTGCGTTTTTTTTATTTATAATCTAGGGGCTATAATACACATTTCATACAACAAAGTTTGGTGGCTAGTTGCAAAAAAAATCGCGAAAAATAAAATCTGCAAAAAGGAAAATTTTTGCATCAATATATTTGTTTGCAGAATCTAAATCGCTGATAATTAATTTTTTGTACCACAAAGTCATTTTTTCGCGTTCCGCTTTTATTCTGCAATTTTTTAAGTACGTTTCTTTTTATTTTATAATCTAGGGACTATAATACACATTTCATACAACAAAGTTTGGTGGCTAGTTGCAAAAAAAAATCGCGAAAAATAAAATTTGTAAAAAGGAAAAATTTTTTCATCAATATATTTGTTTGCAGAATGTAAATCGCTGAATAAGTTTTTTAATTAATTTTTTGTACCATAAAGCCTTTTTTCGCTTTACGCGATTATTTTACAATTTTTTAAGTGTGGTTTTTTTAAATTTACAATTTAGGGTCCATAGTACCAATTTTATACACAAAAGTTTGGTGCTTAGTGCAAAAAAAAAAAAAAAAATATATCGCGAAAAAATATTTGCAAAAAGGAAAATTTTTGCGTCATTGTGTTCATTTGCAGATTGTTAATCGCTGATTGAGTTTTTTAATTATTTTTTTCTACCATTTTTAAGTGCGGTTTTTTAAATTTATAATCTACCCATTTCATAAAACAAAGTTTGGTGGTTAGTTGCAAAAAAAGAAAATTTTGGCATCGTTTGCAGAATGTAAATCTTTTAATTAATTTTTTGAACCCCAAAGCCTTTTTTCGCATTCCGATATTATTTTGCAATTTTTTACGTATGGTTTTTTAAAATTCATAATCTAGGGCTATAATACTGTTGGAATAGTATAATTCCATAGTATAGTTCCATTCTTGATTTTTATAACTAAATTATTATTTTCCATCCCTGGTTACAATCGATGTTTTGAGTCATACAAAGAGCGCACATAATGACCCTGCAAACATTTAAAAGATACCTTCCAAGAATATATTAAAGCGATATCTTCTATTTGTCATTTGAATGAAAATAATCAAGTAGTATTTACTTTGAAATTGTCTTCCTTTTATCACTTGGAAGATAATTCTGCGATATTTGGAAAAAAATAATTCAAAAATTTTATCTTTTATCATAACTTTTTATGACAATATTGCGGCAATATCACCTTTCTATCATTTGGAAGATAAAGCAAATTTGTTTGAAATCTTTTATCAATTTGGAAAAAATTAAAACTAAATTTGTACAAAAACAATCAAAAGATATATAGGAAATAAACTCGTGAAAAGTTAAGATTAATTGCGCGGGAAAAATTGGCGAAGATGAAATCAAGATAATTTATAAGTTGGTCAATGGATTAAATATGGCTGATAATAATAGTTGTCTCAAAAAAGGCTGTACTTTAACCAACGATGATGAGCGAATGGTAAGTTGTTGGCTTTGTCATGGTATGTGTCATTTCAAATGTACTGGAATGTCTGGTCTAGTTGCTGAAGCTGTTAATAAAATCAAAGGCTTACACTGGTGCTGTAATGGATGTCAAAAAATCGGTGTTGAATACTATCGTTTTTTTCAAAGCCAAAAAGATACTTTTTTAAACATTCAAAATAAAGTATCTTTGCTTTCGAATGAAATATCTGCATATGATAAACTTTTCGATCAATTTAAACAATTAAGTAACCTTAGTTCTCCTCAGCAATCATCTCCGAAACGTCGAAAATCGTCTAGAAAAAATAAAGATAATCCTGCACAAAGCCCTGGCAGTTCTGGTTCTAATATAAATGAATCTGGAAATAAACCGTCGGGAACTGTAAATGTTCTTCCTCCTCGTACTGTTTCTAACTCTCTCATTCTAGCCAATGTTAATGCTGTTGAAATAAATACTGCTTCTCCCCTTCCACATACTTCTATTGGTTTACATACCGATCTTCCGATTACTGAAAATATTACCCCTCGTTCTACCGATATGGCACCTAATCGATATAATCAAGCGATAATTCCGAATAAACAACCTAATCCATCTGTAACTTTTGATCTTGGTAATAACTCAGTTGTTCATAGACAATTACGTATTGTGCCTCCTAAAAAATCAATATTTATTTCCCGATTGGATTCTGAAACATCTGTTGAAGACATCGACTTTTATATTAAAACAGAACTTAATTTTAATGCCGATATTTCAACACGTAAATTTATTTATTCTCAACCAAGGGATATTGTATCATTTAAAATAACTGTCCCGTTCAATCTTTTTGATAAAATTGTTGATCCTAGTTTTTGGCCTGATAATATTTTAGTTCGTGAATTTGAGAACAAACGGTTTAACAATGCTGTTCAACTTCCTTCACGTACGCCATCAAATATGCCAAATAATCGAAAAAACTAAATTTTGACTCGGATAATCAGCTGTGCTTAACCTATCAAAATGTAAATGGAATAAAATCTAAACTGTCTAAATTATTTATAGAAAGTTTTGATTTTGAACAACACGTAATTATATTTACTGAAACCTGGTTAAATGACAAAATTTTTAACACGGAGATACTATGTAACGCATTTCAAATTTATAGACTCGATAGAGTAACTGTAACTACTGGCGGCGGTGTTATGATTGCTGTTTCCAGCATTCTTCCATCTGAAGAAATTGTATATTCTTCTTCTCAAAAAATTGAATTTATAGCAGTCCAAATAAAACTGAAGTGTAAAAATATTTTTATAACTTGTTCATATATTCCTCCAAAATCTGATAGATCAATATATGATGAACATTTGAAGTCTATAAAATCAGTCGTTTTAAGAGCAAAACCTGAAGATTCAATTTTTGTTTTTGGTGATTTTAATTAACCATTAGTATCTTGGACATTTTTATCGGATTCCTTCTATTATGCCCCAATTAAATCAAATGACTGGATTGATGAATTTTTAGAACTTTTATCGGAATTATGCCTTTTTCAAATAAATAATTTTTACAACGAAACTGGAAGACTGCTTGATTTGGTGTTTGTAAATGAGCCTGCAGACTGCTCTTTAAAACGTACATATCCGATTACAAAACCTAAGGACCGTTATCATCCTACTATTGAAGTAAGCTGTAATTTACCATTGCTGTCTAATCGCAAAATAAAAGACAACGTGAAAACTTTCTGTTTTAAACGTGCTAATTATAATGATTTAAATTTTCTTCTATTTAATACAAACTGGCTACAATTGTTATCTGTTTCCAATGGCAATCCAAATACTATTGATGCAATGGTCGACACTTTTTATGCAACAATTTTGAATTATATGGAAGAATGTATACCAAAATACTCTGTACGTAAACACTCTGGCCCTCCGTGGAGCTCTAAACAATTATCGAGGTTAAAAAATTTAAAAAACAAACGATATAAAGATTATAAGAAATCTGGTTCACTTGGTGATTATGGTAAATATTCTATTGCACGTGCTGAATATAATTTACTCAATATGAATTTATATAATGACTACCTTAACAACGTGAAACTAAATTTTAAACGTGATCCGAAAACTTTTTATAAATTTGTAAATTCAAAGAGGAAATCCAGTGGATATCCAGCTGTCTTAAAATATTTAACAAAATAATCTACCGATGATTTTGTTATAAGTGACATGTTTGCCGACTTCTTTGCCACTACTTACTCTGATGCTCTCTACGTTGATTCTAATAATTATCCAATTCCTCTGACTGAACAACAATCTATATCTTTTTCACTTCTTACTACATCAGATATTGAAAAATGTCTTAAAAGCCTTAAATCTTCGTTTTCTCATGGACCTGATGGCGTACCCAGCTGCGTACTAACTAATTGTTATCATGCCTTGGCTACTCCTTTATGTATCATGTTTAATATATCCATCAAATATGGGTACTTTCCTAAACATTGGAAGGATTCCTATATTATACCCTTATTTAAATCTGGTTATAAGTCAGTTGTAACAAATTACAGAGGAATCGCTAAACTGAGTACAATACCTAAATTGTTTGAGAAATGCCTAACAGAACAACTATGTCATAAAATCTCTTCCATACTGTCTCCGTTTCAACACGGTTTCCGCAAAGGTTGCTCTACCACTACAAATCTATTACATCTTACAACTGTAGTTAACCGGGGATTTACTAATGGTCAACATACTGATGCTATATACACAGACTTTAGCAAAGCCTTTGATAAAGTTAATCATAATCTCCTTATTAAAAAGTTTTATTTAATGGGATTTACCAAAAACTGTCTGAACTGGATTAAATCATACCTGAACAGCAGAAAACAACGTGTTTTATTCAACAATGCAGTATCTAAGAATATTACTGTTAGCTCCGGAGTACCCCAAGGTAGCCACCTTGGACCAATTTTGTTTTCTCTTTTTAATAATGACCTACCGTTAGCGATAAAATATTCAAATGTCTTAATGTATGCTGATGATGTGAAAATCTTTCATAGCTTTGATAATTTTGCTGATCACACATGTCTTCAAGAGGATTTGGATAGCTTCCATGAATGGTGTTGTTTAAATTTAATGGAGTTAAACCTGAAGATTTTCTAGAAAGTTTTGTGATCCTAATTACTACTCTTTGGGTGGCTACAAGTTGGAGTTAGAAGACACAATTCATGATCTTGGTGTTCTTTTCGATGCCAAATTTACTTTTATACAACATATTACTTTGACTGTAAATAAAGCTCGTGGCGTACTTTCTTTCATTAAACGGTGGGCCAAAGAATTCGTCGAACCGAATGTCACAAGGCAACTCTATACTGCCCTTGTGAGGCCAATTTTAGAATATGGTTCCATTATCTGGGATCCTCAACAAAATGTTCGTGTGCAATTGATTGAATCCGTCCAAAAACAATTTCTGCTCTTCTGTTTGCGGAGCTTTTATTTGGGGCCTGCGGCCGAACTTCCATCCTATTCGACCAGACTGGCTCGCATCAACTTACCTTGGAAAGCCGAAGAAAAATGATGAATGTTACCTTTCTATTCAAGCTGATTAATGGTGATGTATGCTCTGAATTTCTTGTCAGTAACCTGGTGTTTAATGTCCCTCAACGTCCAACGAGATATTACAATCCGCTTTATACTCCGTTTTTCCGTCAAAACTATGCTGACGCGGATCCTATTATAAGAATGTGCACCGATTTTAATGAATTTTATAATTATATTGATTTTTCAAATAACGTGAATTGCATAAAACGTACTATCATTTTAATTCTAAACACTTAGTTCGCTTATAATATTTTCTAAAATTATGTAAGTCTTAATATTATTGTCTGTAAGGATTAATTCCATAGACTAAATTAAATTAAATAAATAAATAAAAAATGTATGCAGATATTGTTTTTCAGGCTTAAATTTAAAAGTGAAAAAATTAAATAGTTTTTTTATTGTACCGGGAGTTTATTTAGCGATATCCCTTTTATCTTCCATATGAGTTATTGCTTTCATATTGCCTGGAAGTATTGTTTTAGTGTAACAGTTGTTTCCGACGGAGGAAACTTCCGGAATACGAAATTGATATTTCCGGCAATAAATGTTTTCTTCCTGGTGATATGTTCTGAGAATCTTCTTCGTATTGCCATGTTTGCTGGGTGATATTGGTTTGAGTATGTTCCTGTTCCAAGGCACATAATAGAACAAATGCTTTCTCAGTGATAGAGAGTCCCCCAATCTTTTATATTATGTATACTCTTTGTCATTACTGACGATTTACTTTCATAAGAAAGTTGAGTCAGAAATGGATAAGCATTTTTAATTCAAGTAAAAATGAAATGTTTAAAAAAAATCTGGGAATGATTTACCTAATCACATTAAAATCGATCGCAGTGTTTTGTTATTTAAAGTGGCAGTTACTAATCATTTTAATAATTAAATATTATGTTTGAACTAGAATGTGTTATTTTTACTTTTTATTTTAATTTAATTTTTGTTTTGTTCAATTCGAATTTTATTTCTTTGATTATTTTATTTGAAGCCGATTTATATTTATATATTGTTAATAAGTTATTATTGCAATTAAAATTGTATTAATTATAAATTTAATTATGTTAATGTAC
Source organism: Leucophora obtusa (assembly GCA_949987735.1). Lineage (NCBI taxonomy): Eukaryota > Metazoa > Arthropoda > Insecta > Diptera > Anthomyiidae > Leucophora > Leucophora obtusa. The sequence continues at coordinate 104,711,788 of OX465299.1, read as the reverse complement.
AATTGTTCGATGTGTTTTAAGAGACTTTAAGTCTTATTTGCACTAAAAAAAATAAAATAAAATAAATAAAAATTCAGTAAATAAATAAATACATTTTTTACTAAGGTTAGTATCGTGCTAAAGACACTTTAGTATCTTAAAGTGTTAAATAATTATTTGTTTTTCAAACTATTACCAAATAAATAAAGGTGTAATTCCGATTTAAAAAATTTTCTGTGCTTCTAAAGCCTTCAATTTGTTTTTTATGGCTCAAAATTTCAAAATTGGATATTTATTGTATTAAGATTCAACTTAAAAAAAAGAGAATAAAAAAATTCAAAAATTCATATATTTAAAACAAAAAACGCCCTCTTGAAAATTTCAGGATGTTTCAAGATCAGTTAGAGGTTTTATTTCAAAAAAGTTCGGTAAAATGAGAGTAAGCACAAAATCCTCTTACAAAATTACCCAATAGTATGACAAAATTACCCCATAGCAAAAAACCACTTTTCTAGCCCAAAAACTTATTTCAAAGAATAATGTTAAACAGTGATGGGACTTGAAAAATTTTGTTTTGTGCCAAGTGTGTGACTAAAATGTGCCAAATGGGCCTTTATTGTGCCAAAACTCAATTTTCACTTAGAAACCGTGTTTTTAACTTTCATTTTGTAAATGCATTCTTATGGAATTATTTTGAATTCTTATGGAATTAATTATTTATTTATATATGTATATGCTGTTCCATACACAAGACTAAGAGTCTCATATTACAGTATAGAACTGAGTCTGTGGAAAAATAAAAATCGTTAAAATTAGAAATTTTTAACTTATAAACTAATTACAATTGATAAATAAAAACCGTTAATATTAAAAATTTTTAACTTAAAAACTAATTACAATTGATCAAAAAAACAAAAAGAAAATATATGTAACATATGTATTAATTAATTAAACAATCATATTGAAAACTATTAAGAGCATCAAACTAATTAATTACCTAGCATTTTATAATATAATCAGTGTGTGAAAAAATGAATAATGTTTTCCTTAAACTGTTGTGCGTTACATATTAGTTGAGTGTCATGAGGAAGTGAGTTCCAGAGAGGAATGGCATGAATATAGAACTGCCATTTGGACATTAGGCTATTGTGTTCGATTGATATTAGCCTTTTGCCTCTGCTAGAGAAGTTTGAGAAATTTAGTTTTTCAAATAGATGTTTAGGCTGCCGCGTATAAATAATTTTATGTAGAAATAATAAGATGCGCGTTTTTAGCAAATCATCAAAGCTAATGCCGTATAGTTTAATAGCAAACAATGATATTCTCGCACGTCTTTTCAATCCAAAAACATAGCGGGCAATATTGTTGAAGACAACTTTCAATTTACCACTACTTATTTCATCACAGCTAGCTAAGAGTTCACAACCATAAAGCAAAATCGGAACTAAGTACGTCTTAGCAAGTAACATTCTTATTTTAATTGGTGTACAATGTTGAGTTTTCCAAAGTGATCTTATCATCGAAAAGGTACGACCACAAGCGTTATTAATATGATTTGACCATGTGAGTGAGTTATTGAAATAAATATCAAGATTCTTGGCAGATTTTACAATTTCTATTTGCTGATTGTTAATATAGATTTTTGGTGTTAAATTGATTTTGGATAACCGCTTTTTAATAACAATGCATTTGGATTTTTTAGGGTTAATACTAAGACCATTTGCGGTTGCCCATAATTCAATATAATTTAATTCCTGATTTAGAGTGTTAACACACTGTTCAAACGAGGCTTCATTACAACTGATATACAGTTGGACATCATCTGCATACATCCTAATCTTGCAGTCTTTAAGTATGAGCGGGATATCATTTGAGTACAACGAAAACAAAAGTGGACCAACAATAGAACCTTGCGGAACACCTCTTGTCACGGGCAGTGGTTGTGATTTTCTGCCAGTTGCTTCGACAAACTGATAACGGTCGTTGAGATATGTTGACAGAAGACGTGTTGCAGTTGATGAGAAATTAAACATATTTTCCAATTTGTAACATAACATATTGTGGTCTACGGCATCAAACGCTTTTAAATGATCCAAAAGAACCAAAAATGAAATATTTTCATTATCTACCTCTTCCCGTATCTCTTCCGCGACGTCTACTAGAGCTGTTATCCATCTGTTTTTCTTTCGAAATCCAGACTGACGATCAGTTAACAAGTTATTATTATCCAAGAATGTGATAATTTGGTTGTGTATAAGCTTTTCGAAAACTTTAGAAAGGAATGGTAATATAGATATTGGCCTATAATCAGTGCTGGATTTAGGTATAGGAATGATTTTAGCAGTTTTCCACTTGGTTGGAAAGCAACTTGTCGTGAGTATCTTGTTAAAAAAGAATGTGATTAATGGAAGCAACTGTGGTAAAAGAATTTTAATAAATTTAGGATGAATCCCATCCACTCCAACAGCATTAGACTTTGTCGACAAGCAAAAGAAGAACCTTTTTTCATATTCATGATTTGGGCAATTGTTGTAATAGTTAGGGTCAGAATTTATCATCGGGATATTCACAAATTGTTCGTTAATAGTGTCAACATCAAGGTAGCAAGGTTATTGGTTGGCAGCTTTGCCGATCCCAATTTCCCGAATCGTCTGCCATGTTTTCTTGGATCCTATCGCTGTCGAAAACTTTTCAGCGTAGAAATCAGATTTTGCCTTTTTAATCATTTTGTTGGTTTCTCTTCTAGCTATTTGATATTCCTCATCGAGATGAGTGGTTTTAAACCTTTTCCATCGAAAATAAGCAAGGTCCCTTTGTTTAATTGAATTTTTTATTCGTGCAGAAAACCAAGGTTTTTGCTTTTGGCCAAGGGTTTTAGTTATCAAGGGGACAGTAAGATTAAACAAGTTGTTCAAATTGTGCTCAAGAAATAAAAGCTGATCGTCTACTGAAATAAAGTAATATAAATTGTACCAATCAATTTAAAAAAATTCTTCCTCCAAAGTTACATAGTCGATGTTTTTAAAATCACGATAAGTAACCACCTGAGCTGGTATTTTTAACTGATAATTATATGCCATGAAAATTAGGTCGTGTCGCGAAAAACATGCCGCTGAAATTTGATCGTAAAGTAGTACGTTCGATTCATTACTAACAAAAAACAAATCCAATAGTGTATTATTGGTTGCAGTGTAATGCGTAGGTATGCTAGTGTTAGGCGAATTTAGGCCAAGTGCAATCATATTTTCGAAAAGACTACGATCAACCAAAATGTTTGAGTTAAAATCACCCGTTATTATAACGTCATCATATTATATTTGAATGAATAAAAATTTTCTTTCAATTAAAAGGTGAATGATAAATTAAATTCATCCGATACTTATTAAAGATTTGGAAATGCAGCCAATGAATGAATTCTTTAGGAATGGTTGCACGGAATGGTATACATATAAACATTTTCTAAAACTGAATTAATTTTTTTATGAATTAAACTTAAATTAATTCTTTCGAAGCTCTGAGATAAATTTATAGCATTTGAATTTTTAAAATTCAAATGCTATAAATACGGATTAAGCACCGTAAGTTGTTCAGTTTTCACGTGAAAAAACTGTTATACTCCATATAAAAAAAATTATTATTCACGACAATGAGTTTCACGTGAAAATTGTGCAAACTTAGTTTTCACGCAAATTTAATGTACAAGACTATTATTTTTCTGGTGAAAAAGCGACATTTTGTGTTAATTGTGATTGTGGCTTTATTATAAAATTAAAATACTGTTAATTTTTTTTAACTTAAATTGCAATTTAAAGCATTTAAAGTCTGAGGGAAATTTTTTCACGTGAAAAACAACTTACGCTGCTTTATTCGCTAATATCTTCGATGCCATTTTTTAGTTTCGCTTTATTCGAAAAAGTATTTTAATACCAGTAAATGCTTAGAAACTAAAAATTAAAGAATTGTTATTTTTTAAATTCATTTTTTTCTATTAAATTTTGTAGATAACCAAAATGTGCCAAAATAGTATCGGTTGTGCCATTGTACCAATCAATCTTAGATTGTGCCAAAAATCCCATCACTGATGTGAAAATACGTATAATTTCAGTTTGCAAATCGGCACAAATAGACATATTTATTCGCATTTAAAAGTTGTTTTTGATTTTATTCAATTAATTTTAACAAAAAACCAAGTTTCTTTTGCTTATTTCTTTATTTAATTACAATTTTTAATTTAATTTCACAATTGTTTTTTGTTTATATTTGCATCAGCTGTTTTACCAAAGTTTACCCGAAGAAAAAGTCTGGGTAAATTTTGGTAAAAAGAGAAGCACTAATACACTCTCATTAGCGCTCTCATTTACCCAATTCTCGAGTACGGCAACGCTTTTGGGTAAATTTCGGTAACTTTGGGAACGTACGGGAACACACTGATAGTTTTCGAGATATTCAAAAAATAACCTCGTAACAAAACAAAAAATTAGAAAAATTATGACATTTTTGAAATTTTAAATATTGCATAACCTTTGAAAAAAAAATTGTAATTTTTTTCCTTTGGCAAAACTTCGTTATATGTGACCTTCTCCGAGAAAAGGGACCTAGTGTGTGAAAATGAAGTTTTGAGAAGAACGCATTTAAAGTTTTATAACGCATTATCACTTTGAACACACCTTCAGTTGGGAGATGCGATTTGGTATGGTTAATCTAAATCATTTCATCTCAACTCATTTCATCTTATTCTCAGTGGCGGTTCCAGCTTTCGATTTGGGGGGGAGGGAGGAATTTTAAAATTTTGTTTATTACTCATACGTCACGCAAAATTCATAGGGTTGCTATATCAGTCGAAATATTTATAATTAACCACCTTTTAACCCATTTATGCCCACTAATTGTTCTACCGAGAATTTTGTGACTACCTTTGTGTGAAAAAAATACATGTTACATTTTTCAAAATTCGAAATTGGGTTTAGACAGAAATTGAGTAATTTTTCGGAAGTAACGAATACCTTTTGTAATTGTTTTAGAACAAATTATTATGGGCGAAAACTAAGAATTAATTTTTTATAAAATTTGACTTAAGTAATCAAATTTTAAACAAAATTACTTATATAAGTAGCATTTAAGACAAAAATCGTTTTTAGTTCTGATTATCAAAATATTCCTTTTACTGAATGGGATAAATAAATTATGGTTTTATTTTTTAAATAGGTAGTAATATTACTAATGAAAGCTTTTCATCTCTCACCACCTTTTATCTGTCCTCTAACTTCTTTCTATTAATTAATGTAACAAATTTCTTGAGTTTTTCTTCTCTTTAAAAAAATAAAAAAAATTTAAAAGTACACAGAAAAAACAGTAGGCACCAACAATATATATATATATTTGTTCCTTTTACTCTTGCAAGGAGCATAGGGCCGCCAACAATGGGAATTTGTAAAAGCAATCACATTTTCTTTTAAATTGAAATTTTATTTCCAACAATTTTTTTGTTTGAAATATTTGTAACTCGTATGTAAATTGTTATCTTTCATATAAAAATTGTTTAAAAATAAAAATTCAAAGTTACAAAAATAAAAAGAAATTTTTTTTGGATTTACAAATTTCTTTGTATTTACAAATTTGGTATGAGAAAGGTGTTTAGAAATTTAATTGGAATTTTGTAAATTCTTTCTGTGTAAGCATATCTGAAGAAAAACCTAAAATTTATTCTGAAGCTTCAGCACTGCACTACACCTGCATGATATTAATGAATTTTTGCATTAAGCCAATGAAGTTTCACTGGAACTCGACCTTTGAAACTTTTCATTGAATTAAATGTTGTGACAAATATCATTTTAATTATTAAAAGTTTTATGCACGCAATCAAAAAGTTTCATTTAATCGGGATTCATAAAATATATAAATTAAAAAAATATTTCATTTACTTTGTGAATAAAACTTCATTGGCTTACTGCAAAATTTCAAAAAAAAACTTGTCTAGTAAAATTCCCTCTGTGTATTTTTCTTAGTATATATATTGGGAGAGTATTTGCCGAATAGTATCTGATAACGTATGAAACTTTAAGATTGTAGGGATTTACTTTTATGAAAATTATTTCGGATTCTCAGGACTGTTTCATAATGAAATCTCTTACAATTTCTTTAAAAAATTGTAAGATTCTAACAGCAATTTATTACGATAACTTTAAGATTTTGAGAAATTCATCCCTAACATTTAAAAGACTCTTTTATGGAAATATTACTCGAATAGTGAGGACTCTTCCGTAGAAAACCAGTTAGATTTCCAGGATATTTATTTTACAGAACTACACCTTTTGCAATTGTAATTCAGAAAATATCAATTGAAATTCAGAAAATATCAATTGAAATTCAGAATTTCCATTTGAAATTCAGAAAACATCAATTGAAATTCAGATTTTCCATTTGAAATTCAGAAAATATCAATTGAAATTCAGAAAATATCATTTTAAATTAAGAAAATATCAATTGAAATTCAGAAAATATCATTTGAAATTCAGAAAATATCATTTGAAATTCAGAAAATATCAATTATTATTCAGAAAACATCAAATGAAATTCAGAAAATATCAATTGAAATTCAGAAAATATCAATTGAAATGTAGAAATCGTCATTTGAAATTCAGAAAATATCAATTGAAATTCAGAAACCGTCATTTGAAATTCAGAAAATATCAATTGAAATTTAGAAAATATCATTTGAAATTCAGAAAATGTCAATTGAAATTCAGAAAATATCATTTGAAATTCAGAAAATATCATTTGAAATTCAGAAAATATCAATTGAAATTCAGAAAACATCAATTGAAATTCAGAAAATATCAATTGAAATTCAGAAATCGTCATTTGAAATTCAGAAAATATCAATAGAATTTCAATTGACATTTTCTGAATTTCAATTGATGTTTTCTGAATATCAATTGATATTTTCTGAATTTCAAATGACATTTTCTGAATTTCAAATGATATTTTCTGAATTTCAAATGATATTTTCTGAATTTCAATTGACATTTTCTGAATTTCAAATGATTATTTCTGAATTTCAATTGATATTTTCTGAATTTCAAATGACGGTTTCTGAATTTCAATTGATATTTTCTGAATTTCAAATGACGATTTCTGAATTTCAATTGATATTTTCTGAATTTCAATTGATATTTTCTGAATTTCATTTGATGTTTTCTGAATAATAATTGATATTTTCTGAATTTCAAATGATATTTTCTGATTTTCAAATGATATTTTCTGAATTTCAATTGATATTTTCTTAATTTCAAATGATATTTTCTGAATTTCAATTGATATTTTCTGAATTTCAAATGGAAAATCTGAATTTCAATTGATGTTTTCTGAATTTCAAATGGAACGTCTGAATTTCAATTGATGTTTTCTGAATTTCAAATGGAAATTCTGAATTTCAATTGATATTTTCTGAATTTCAAATGGAAATTCTGAATTTCAATTGATATTTTCTGAATTACAGTTGCAAAAGGTGTAGTTTAATTCTGGAAAATTAAAATAGATATTCCTATATAGAAATCCTCTATGAATTTCAACATTTAAAAAAAATTTAAAAATTTCCGAGGGTCCAAGGCCCCGCCAAGGTCCATTTTTGGATACAGATAACCCCTTTGGCTGAGGTATTGCATTGTTAGGGGTAGTCGAAATTTTCATCAATATTACTCTATCTCTCTTATATAGTTTAAAAAATCGGGAGGAAAGAAATGGCGCGATCTACCAGGTAATAACAGAAACATGAAAATATTATATTTTAACAATAAATTTTGTAAAATTTAACGAATGGGGTCTTAAAAATTTGCTATAAATAGTTTTGAAAATTAACACTCAAAACTACCCAGGAAAATTTTCTGTTCCAAAGAATCGGTTGTAGAATAGCTACTTTTCATTCACAACCCCTTCTACTGTCGATTCTAACACCGATTCTTTTTGTTTGAAATTGTCCCAAAAGCAACCCCTTCTATAGCTCCAAAGTGGAACCGGTTGCTCTAGAATCAGTTCTGGAACTAGTTCTGGAACTGATTCTACGTCACCCACACCTTCCATATAGGATCCCAGGAACTGGTTCCGGAACCAGTTCCATGGAATCGGTTGCAGTGGAACCAGTTGTAGAATGGGTGTGGTTAGCTACCGATTGTAAAAAATTTTCCTGGGTAGTTAAAGTACTGAGGATTTTTAGTATAGTGTTAAATGAAGATAACCAAAATCTTTGCTTAAATAAGTGTTTCAAATAAAAATTTGTTAAAAATTAGTGAAATCGATTTGAAACCGGTTTGACAGATTTTTCTACTGACGTATTATTTTAAGTGTACAAATACATTATTATACTCAAATGAAAACTTAATCTCCGTAGATTTCAAAACCATAAATAATTTTTAACATTTTATTTTTAAATTTTACTTCATTGCGTTTTTAGCGAAAATATAGTTAAAATGTTGGTTTTCAATTTTTGTTTAAAAATAAAAATAGTTTTTTCGACCTTTTTAATTAATAAATTGGAAATTTTTTAATTCTAGTTCGAGGCCAATTTCCTTATTATGAATTAACATAATAAGTCCTTTTTTTAGCAAAAACTCTGTGAAGTATTTGTCAGGAGAATATCCTGATGAAGACAGATAGCAGTTTTTGGAAAAAGTGCTTATTAGTTATATTAATTCATAATAAGGAAATTGACCGCGAACTAGAATTAATAAATTTCCTATTTGAAAATATAGTTTATTTAAATTTCTTGTGCGTAGAAAATCCTCAGATCTCAATCAAATTCTCATTTAAAAAATTTATGTAAATTAATGTTATTTTAATTTGACTCAAGATCATAAATTAATATCACTTTCTGTTTAAATTATTTTCAAATCAAAGAAAGATGATACAATTTTTACAAGTAAATTACAAAGAATAAAAATTATTGAAAAAATTCGATAAAATTGTATCATCTTTCTTTGATTTGAAAATAATTTAAACAGAAAGTGATATTAATTTATGATCTTGAGTCAAACTAAAATAACATTAATTTACTTAAATAACAGATCAACTAAAAACATTTCCCCCATTCATCTTAAAAAATTTATTATCATATTTTGAGGTTTTAATATACACTCGACAGTTTTAAAAGAGAAACAATTGTAGAGTCTGCGGAGTAAGAAAAAAATTGATTTGCAAAAACGTTTCCTCAATAATTTTTTAAAAATTTGTTATTTTAAGCTCAGTAAGTTGTTTCGATTTTTCATATAAGCAAAATGTTTTTCACGGTAAGTGTTATGTGTGAAAATACTTTATCATTTGGTTTTCAGCAAATTTAGTATTATTTATTGGTGAAAAATTAACGTTTTGTGTTTGTTGTAACAACATCTTTTCTATAAAATACAAAATGTTTTTATTCACAATTTAAATAACCATTTGAGGCCTTTAGAGTTCAAGTTCGGGTGAATTTTTTTCATGGGAAAAGGGGAAAAAATTCCACCGTAAGTTGTTTGAGTTTTACGTGAAAAAACTGTTATACTCCATATAAAAAAACTAATTTTTCGCGACAATGAGTTTCACGTGAAAATCGTGTAGACTTTGTTTTCACGCAAATTTAGTATACAAGACTATTAATTTTCTTGTGAAAAAGTGACATTTTGTGTATATTGTGATTGTGTCTTTCTAATAAAATAAAAAAATTGCATATCTTCAGAATTTAAATTACGATTTGAGGCCTTTAAAGTTTGAGTGTAATTTTTCCACGTGAAAAACAACTTACGGTGTTTTACTGTAAAAATGTAGTTTTTAAAGCTTTTGACCTAAATATAGATTCTTTGATTTTTACTATTATATATTTTTATATAAAAAAAATGTTCTTACGAAAAACAGTATCAAAATTGATTTTTAATTAAATTTAATTCTTAAAAAAATATTTTTATAGCTTGACAAACTTTTCATAAAAAGAGTTCTCAAACGAAAAATATCCCAAATGTTCTTTAGGAAAATTTACATAAACGTATTCATTTGTAGTTTTTTTTCTAAATGAAAGATTGCCAGAAATAAAAATTTACTTAAGTATTTGGTAATTTGTGTATTTTTTTCTCGTAATTGATTAAATATTTTGTGATTTTTTCAGAATCTAAAACGTTTGAGTATAGGGGTGATTTTTTTGTTAAATTGCCTTAGCACAGTTTTCCACTTTGAAAAAACTTTAGTTTCTATATTGCTTTCTGTTTTAATTTTTTCCTCTTTCTCTCTTTTCTTTTGTCTTTTCCCTTCTTCTTTCCCCTTTTTTTCTTTCCCTTTTTTCTTTTCTTTTTTCTCTTTTCTTTCCCTTTTTTTTTCGTTTTCGATTTCGGTTTGGTGGGGGGAAATTTCCCATTGATAAGCCACATGATTTCAAAAACTGATTTTATGTGCTCATTGTATTACCTAATACCGCAATAAATTTCGGATCTAGCGTAAAAGCTACTTTTTACAACAGAGGTCGGCAACACCTTTGCCAGTGGGTATCGATCCCCCTTTGTCTCGCTCAATCGGCTTTCTTTTTATTTGTTAGCGAACTCGGGCACAAGCAAAATAACACATTTTGCTTGTGTAAAAAAAGAGCGTAAAATAAGGAGAAATTCCAACTATTATACAGGGGAATTGCGGGGAAATTATATGCTTTTAAGGGGAACGAGATAATTTCCTAATGCGTCATAATTTAATTTACTGTTTTCACTGTTAGCGTTTTAGGCCGAAAATCACAAAATTTAACATGAAAAGCGATAGGAATCGAAAAAAACGTAATGTAGTGTCTACAAATGAAATAAAATACGCAATAAAATTCTGAAATAATTTGGTGGCTCCACCACACACTAGGTTTAATATTTTTTTTTAACAATTAACTTCAAAATCAATTGCAGAGAATTATTTTACGTTGAGTGTATATAATTCATACACAAAAAATTCCTGTAGGGAAAATGATGAAAACATACTTATTAAAAATTTGTTCATTAAAATTCGTGGATTTTATCAAGTTTTGTATAAATTGTGTACTTCATTGTGTTAATGATGTTGTGTTAGAAGTTGACAACACTCATTTCAAAGAAGAATAATGAAATAGGAAATTTTACGTCATCACATTTTTCTCCTCACAGTACTCACAGCATCTTTTGTGTGCGCAAACTGTTTTCACCCGGTTTTTATTTGCTCGCCCGAGTTCGCTAAAAATATAAGAGAGTCATAGGAAGGATCGTCTCTCTCTATTGTATACTCTTTGGTTGAATACAAATAATGAACTCTGCCACTACAATAAACAGAAATATTTGCTGCAAAATAGTAGACTGCTTTCTGCAGTGTAGATTTTATTCGCATTAAGAAAATCAAAAAAAAAAATTTTTAATTCTATGTGATGGTTTAGTCGACTAATTTCCAATAAATTTTTTGCTGATTTTAGAAAGGTAAATTGTCATTTTCGATTAACTAAAATATAGCTGAAATTTTGTAAATTTAACCGATTTTTTCTTGCTGTTTGTATCTTTCTAATGTTTAGCAAACAGATTCTGTTGGATGCAGCTATTTTTTTTAGCAAAAATTTTTGTATGAACAAGTGAAAAAATTTCTCGAATGAACGAGAGAACTAGAAAAACAGACTAGTTCAAAAATAAAATTGATTGAAATGAACTGTAAACTGTAATGCCAAATTCTAGTAATTTTTATTCCGATTGTTTGTTTACGCAAAATGTTTTATTTTGTGTGAAAATTTCCGGGTGTCCTCACATTTTTACTCACTATTTCTATTTTTTTACGATAGATTAACAGTCAGGCGATGCCCCTTACTTATATAGGGTTGTTCAACAGGGACGCTACAAAAGTAGAAAGACAGGGACAGCAAACAACGTCATATTTCTTGTCGCTCTTTTGACATTTCTCTTCAGTAAGGGTTGCCATTTCATGATGGAAATATATACGAGCCAACAACGAGTCGAAATTATTAAAATTTACTACCGAAATTCCGAGTCAGTGGCCTCAACGTTAAGAGCGCTACGTCCAATTTATGGTCGTCATAATCGTCCTAGCAGATCAACAATTGAGCGTGGGGCTACGTCAAATCTATGGTCTACGCCAACAAGCCAGCGACGATTGATGAACTTCGTACGAATATCGAACGTGAAATTGCAGCAGTATCGGCCGATTTATGCTTGAAAACCGTGGAAAATTGGGTTCAGCGTCTGGACTTCTGCAAGCGTGCCCGTGGTGGCCACGCAAAAGAGATCGATTTCCATACATAATGGCATCGAACGTACTTTCACAGGAATAAAGAATTTCATTGATATCCAAAACCGTTTTTGTTTTATTTAAACTTTTTTACTTTTGTAGCGCTCTTATTGAAAAACCCTATACTAGTGCATTGTGGTAGAACAATGGCCTTGCAACTCTCTCAATACTTTTTATTTGAAAAAATATTATGCGGCTTGGAACAGGAACGAACTCCGACTGGTTAATCAGGGATGGAAAAGGCTCACTTAATCGGGTTCTTATACCAAAAAATGTTCGATCGCTCTTACATATATAAAAATGTAAATAACTAAAAAATAGCTTCCTCTTTGGCTTGTTAAAAAAAATTAAAATTATATATTTAGATGTTAGCAGATATTAGCAAAAATTGCGAAAAAAAACATTTTCAAAAAGCGGAATTTTTGCAACAATATATTCGTTTGCAGAATGTCGACGCTGATTACCTCTTTTAATTAATTTTCTGTACCATAAAGCCAAATTCCGCCGTTATTTTGCAACTTTTTAAGTGCGGTTTTTTTAAATATATAACCTAGGGAATAAATTTTTGTACCATAAAGTCTTTTTTCAAATTCCGCTATTATTTTGCAATTCTTTACGTGCGTTTTTTTATTTATAATCTAGGGGCTATAATACACATTTCATACAACAAAGTTTGGTGGCTAGTTGCAAAAAAAATTGGGAAAAATAAAATTTGCAAAAAGGAAAAATTTTTTCATCAATATATTTTTTTGCAGAATGTAAATCGCTGATTAAGTTTTTTAATTAATTTTTTGTACCATAAAGCCTTTTTTCGCTTTCCGCGATTATTTTGCAATTTTTTAAGCGTGGTTTTTTAAATTTATAATCTAGGGTCTATAGTACCAATTTTATACACAAAAGTTTGGTGCTTAGTTTGAAAAAAAAAAAAAATAAATCGCGAAAAAAATATTTGCAAAAAGGAAAATTTTTGCGTCATTGTATTCATTTGCAGATTGTTAATCGCTGATTGAGTTTTTTTAATTATTTTTTTCTACCACAAAGTCTTTTTTCGCGTTCCTCTATTATTTTGCAATTTTTTAAGTGCGGTTTGTTAAATTTATAATCTACGGAATATAATGCCCAAATTCAAAAATATTATCTTTTGTCATAACTTTTTATGACAATACTGCGGCAATATCACCTTTGTATCATTTGGAAGATAAAGCAAATTTGTTTGAAATCTTTTTATCAATTTGGAAAAAATTAAATTTGTACAAAAACAATCAAAAGATATATAGGAAATAAACTCGTGAAAAGTAAAGATTAATTGCGCGGGAAAAATCGGCTAAGATGAAATCAAGATAATTTATAAATTGGTCAATGGATTATGTATGCAGATATTGTTTTTTAGGATTAAATTTAATAATGAAAAAATTAAATCGTTTTTTTTTATTGTACCGGGAGTTTATTTAGCGATATCCCTTTTATCTTCCATATGAGTTATTGCCTGGAAGTATTGTTTTAGTGTAACAGTTGTTTCCGACGGAGAAAACTTCCGGAATACGAAATTGATATTGCCGGCAATAAATGTTTTCTTCCTGGCGATATGTTAGGAGAATCTTCTTCGTATTGCCATTTTCGCTGGGTGATATTGGTTTGAGTATGTTCCTGTTCCAAGGCACATAATAGAACAATTGCTTTCTCAGTGATAGAGAGTCCCCCAATCTCTTTATTATGTATACTCTTTGGTTAGAATTAGGAAAATAGAATAGATTTCGACAATTTTTAATATCAAACTGCTAATAACAAACAATATGAATAAAAAGCAACTGATAGTGCGTCTTTGTGACGAGAACGTGAATAAAATAGATACATGTTTCAAGAGGCCATCAAATTAAAAACCGAGCTAGATTTGCAAAACACTTTGAGGGTTTTGTTTTAGCAACAGTGTACTTTAATTTCGCGTTTGAAACATTGATTCTGATCGCGATGATCATTTTGCAGAAACTTCTAAAACCGCAGAATATAGTTTTGTTAAATATACTGCAAGAAGCTTCTTGGGAAAATCCGAATTTATAAATGTATTTAATTTGCAGTCACTTCCAGAATAAATTTCTTGTTTCTCCTAAAGTAAGCTTTTTCATGGAAAGTTAATAATTTTAATTTCAAAAAAATTATGAAAATCCAACATTATAATGCTTAACTTAGGGTGGAAAAAAATTGTAAAATGTCGAATTCCATTCCGTTAAACTTTACCTGGATACAAATAACAATGGAATGGAAAGTAATATTTAATTTCAAATGAGCATGAGCCTGAATGAGCATATTCCATCTTCGATTTCAGCGAGTTTTACTCCATTTTTACGTTTTTCTGTCAATGGCAATTATTTTTTTTTTAATTTATTCATTATCAATGGTAATGAAATTTAAAATCATTGTCATTAATCAATGAAATTAAATTTTAGAATCATTACTATTAATTAAAAAAATGGTAATGAAAATAATTTCATTACAATTGATATCAATCAATGGTAATGAAATCATCAATTAATTAGCCCACCTAATTAATTAGTCCCATGTATGTGTTTGTGGTGTAATGGGTGAAGAGTTGGCCTAGTATGCCGGATTCCCGAGTTCCAATCCCGGAAAAGACAAAAATTTAGATGGTTTTTAATTAAAATAAAATATTTATATGGGTGAAATCAAAAAATTTGATAAAAACAATGGGTCATGTGAATAAAACTTAGCAATTACTTTGAAGTAATTACTTTGGGCTTAGGAATGTCTTTTAACTCCAAATTTACCAATTGGCTGGTAGAATAGCATGAAATGTAAACGAAAATTAAAAAATTAAATTTCTAGTCTACTCCCAAGCAGACTAGATTTACGAAGTAATTGCTGTATTCCCCCCTATTAGTAATATCTATTTTTTATTCATATGAGCCCATGTAACCAGCTAATTTCTAATGCATGGATTACATTTGAGTTACATATTTCGATATATATGTACATATCAGCGCATTGTCACCCGTTTTACAAAATTTATAACAATCTTTCCAATTTTTGGTTAATACATAAAATTTGTGACCAATTTTAAAGGCCAAATGTAAACCCCGTAACCAGTAACTCATAAGGTTTTTTAACTTTAATAGCTTATATTTTAATAACCAATGAAGCTAAACACTAGCTGTAAGAATTTTTATGAAGAGAAAAAGTAACGCTTTCAATAAAAATTAATACATTCCACAAACTTTTTCCTATATCTATGCTAACACGACTTCAACTTTGTAACGATTTTTCGTCATAATTTTTGATAAAAATGCATACACACGAATTTTGGAGTTATCTATTAATTATATAGCGAAAAGTATAATGTTATTTATACTCAAATGATCGTTGGACTTTAAATAATCATCTAGTATAAAAGACTTGAAGTTTTTCTGCAGCATGTAACATTCTCGAGATAAAAAAGATTTGAAAAAATGTTGTAAACTCCGTTCCTAATTTTTACACCAAACTATTTAACGAGTAAGAAAAACAATGGCATATTTGGATTCACCTTGTAGGCATCATACGATTTTGTTTCCAAACTCCGTTACTGTAAACTCCGTAACCAAAATTGTTTGTATCAGATTGCATTCCAAAAAAATGTAGGTAAATGTTTAAAATATTTTGAAATAAAAAGTATTTTAAAATAATATGATTATTAACAGAGGTGATTCAACTAATATTTATGCGCAAAAAAATGATTCAACTAATAATTTTGCGTCAAATAATAAAAAGTTATCAGTTTTTTACCCTAAACTGCTGGAGCGAAAAACGATTGATTTTGCATTTCATTGGTTTGGAATCGATATTTAAAGCCATTACTGACATTAGTTTGCAAATTTAATTTTTTTCACACAATTTAAGAATTTTTTGATCGCGAAATGTTACGTTTTTAATATATTATTTTGTAATTTCGCAACGCTGATTGGATTTAAAAAAATTTTATATTTTTGAAAAGCATTTAAAAGGCCCTAAAAAAAATTTAGCGGAATTTGATAAACACAAATTGTATATTATTAAAAAGCATGTTGAAAACCCAAATACGAAAAACTAATAAATTGGAGATAATTCGTACGCAATTTTTTTGTTATTTATATCTTTTGCTTGTGGAAATGTAAACTCCGTTACCACAAAAAAATTAAAATTGTGAAAAAAAGTTATTGCGACAACTTGTAGAAGAGATTTTTTGCAATTAGGTTTATAATGACTAAACTCACTGATTCCATTAAGAAAAAACCGATGATTTGCAAATTTAATGTGTTTATAACTTTTGAAGAAGGTTTATTCTTCTTCTTAACCTCAAATCTACTAAATTAGAATTAATAAAAATACATATTAATGACAATATTAGCTGTGTTCGGGTACTCAACATTGGGATCCCGCGGGATCCCAATTTTACCAAAAAGCGTTTTCTTACTACACAATTGGGTAAATGAGAGCTGTCATGAGAGAGTAATATTCTTGTTCTTCTTGCACGAGAAAGCCCAGACTTTTTTTTCGTGTAAATTTGGGTAAATTGTTTTAATCAGCTGTTATATAATCAGTTGGGTGCAACTAGTTCAATTGAACTCTTCACTGATTTGAACCAAAGACCTAGTTCACAACTAATAGCTCTTTTAGTTCAATCGATCATTTCATTCATTCAGAAAATATGTTTATCATTTACAAAAATTAGTATAATAGTTGCAAAAGCCTATCGGTGATTTTACAACTCCATAAAATTACCGACAATTTTGTGAAGACGCTTGTTTAAATGTGTTAAAGAGTTAAATATGTAAATAAATCGAAGCTTTTGTTTAATATTACAATATTTTCCAAATTGAATACACTATGTATTCCTTTTCGTAAATAGAAATGCCTAAAAAGGAAATTTTTATTAAATTTTTGATTTAAAAAGGGGTTTAACTAGAAAAGCTATCTAGATTTTTACAACAAATCGAACAAGAACTAGAAAGAGCGCTCACCAAAACGAACTATAATGCACAAATCTATTGACATTTGCTTTTCGGGCTTCAAATGTGGTTTTTCGCGTTCGTTTACTTTTGTGCATTTTTGTTATTTCGGGAGAGTATTTCTTGTTAACTCTCATTTTACCGAACTTTACCCAAAAAGTAAAGAAACAGAGCTATTAATTGTATTTGGTCTATACGACGCGTTTGAAAAAACAACACTACTATAAAAAATAAAAATGCCCTGTTGGCTGTCCGTCTAAAATATACACAAATTGCCTGCACTTGTACGTACAGACCATACGTCAATGTGGTAATATTTGTGAGAAGGTGACACGGAGGAAATAAGAAGATAAATAGAGAAAATCTGAAGTAGAATGTTTGTATATGTCTGTTTGATCACTTCTGAAATTATTCATATAGAGACAATCTGACAATAAAAATATAAACAATAATACAATTTAATGGAAGATCACTGATGAAGCCTGTCCATGAAAAGGCAGAAACTAGATCTAGTCTGATTTGCAAATTTAATGTGTTTATAACTTTTGAGGAAGGTTCATTATTCGTCTTAACCTCAAACCTACTAAATTAGAATTAATAAAAATACATATTAATGACAATATTAATTGTATTTGGTCTATACGACGCGTTTGAAAAAACAACACTTTACAACGAAATATTAACACTTTTTGCTTCTCACAAATTTGGCCCAAAAACTTATCACATTTTTTGATTTTACCCATACACACAAAAAAACTAAAGGTAACATTGCCTAAAATTGTAGGGTGATATGACCTATTTTCTAAGACAACATAGAGTTTCCTATGTTTTACGGCAATATTACAATAAAAAATAGGTAATTTCTATTTGACTTTTATGTTCGAAAAATCAACTATAACTTTGTTAAATTAACTAAGCAAAATAGGTATATCACCCATTTTAATATAGGCAAAATAGTGGTAATATAACTTCGATATTAGGCATTTTTTTATTGCAAACAACACCATAATAATAAAAAATTCTGTTTTATTAAATAAAAATTTTTTTATAAAAAATAGATAAAAATACATCTACATTTCAAAAAGAATTAAATTACGTAAATTACAGATAATTATATTATATAAAAGTCATTAGAACCTGAGAATTTTCTATAAATAAAAGTCGTCAGAATTTTAAGGGGTTTCTAGAGAAAAAATTACTCAAAAACTGATTGAAAATCTGAAGGTTTTCTTATGGCAAAAAGTCCTGAGAATTTGGAGGTTTTTCTATAGGAAAAACACCTCAGAGATTGAGGGGTTATCGGTACACTTAGAAAATTTATTATGTTTTTATGCATTGGAGATACAAAATACTCAAAAAATTTTGACGGTTACTACATGACAGTTGTTTGTGTAGTAATCAGTAGTTGTTGTTTTTAACAGTAATTACAGTCGTTTTTCTATAGAAAAATGCAAAATGACTGTTATGACAGTTATTTAAGAAAACAACTAACGAAAAGTACTGTAATTTCGTAACAGTTGTTTAAATCAGTTATTTTTAATATCGTAATAAACAACTAACATAACAGTAATTTTACAGTAAACTGTTTTTGGTAGTTATTTAAAACATAAAAAACTTCGTTGAATTTTTGTTTATTTTAAAAACTCTTGTTTGTTTATATATGTTATTATTAATATATTCCTAGTTGGCAAATAAAAATCAGAAACTTTTATTGTATCTCCAATGCATAAAAGCATAATAATTGGAGAACGGTTTGGAATTTTTACTTCAAATTTAAAACAGGCTGAAGTAAATACACATATTTTTGTAATCGAAAGAAAACAATTTTTTTTTTATTAAAATATACTTTTATAACATTAAAAGAATTAACTGTAAAAAAACAGTAGTTTTTACCCATTTTGTCAGTTGTTTTAAAATTTTTGTAGTGAAAATTTGTCTATTAATTTTACGACATTGCTAGTTATTTTTAATCATGGATGGTAACCGAAACGATGCGGTTATCGGTAAGGGTAACGCTATTTTAGCTTATTTCGGTAACGGTATTTTAAGAGTAACGCTATTTCATTTATTTCGGTATCGGTATTTTAAGGATAACGCTTTTTTAGTTACTTCGATAACGGTATTTTGATTATTTCGGTAACGGTATTTTAAGAATAACGGTAGGCAGTTATTTCGATGCATCCCGCAATTTTTTTTTCAAAAACAAACGAGATTAAAAGCAAAACCAATTTACCAACTTAAAGTACGAAAAATACTCAATACCCACGTGCAACTACCAATTCAACAGTTAGAAATAACAAAAATTTTAGTTATTTTAAAGATAAATAACTTTTTTGCATTTTTAACTGCATATACCTTTGTTTTAACTGTCATTTTCAGTAGATTCTACCGACCAACTTTTTTGAGTGTATCAGTAATACAAAATATAAACTATACAAAAATTAAAAACCTTTTTTATTTTTAAAATAACTATGAAAATACTGTTTTGTAGTTGTTTCATATAATAATAAAAATAGCTGCTTTAAACAACTGCAATTACAATTATGAACTATAACTACTGATAACTATACAAACAACTGTATTGTAGTGACTGTCAAACTTTTTTGAGTGTAGTAGAAAGTACACAGAATATGAGTGCTTTTCAAAAGGAAAATGTACTCAGCATCTTAAGGGTTTTTTTTTAAACTCTTCAGGATCTAAGAGTTTTTCTGTAGTAAAAGGGTCATGGATTCGGTTGGTTTTCTATCAGAAAAAGTCTACAGATTCTAAGTGTTGGTTTCACTGAAAGTTCTTAAGGAAAAGTTCTGAGAATCAGAGGGTTTTCTAATTCTGAGGCTTCTTCTGCATATTCTGAAAGTTTTTCTGTAGAAACGATCGTCAATATCTAAAGAAATCCCCATAATCTAAGAGTTCTTCTATGGGAAAAATTGGTTGGAATATATGGGATTTTTGCGTAAAAAAGTCCTCAAAACCTAAAGGTTTTTCTACTGAAAAAAAACCTCAGAATCTTTTGGCTTTTCATCTTTCCCTCAGGCACTAAGAAATTTCTTGATACGAAGGACTGTTTGTATGTTTCTTTTCAAAGAAAAACTCAAGAAGTCTTGTGATAAAACCCCCACAAAATTTTGAGTACTTACCTACTGCTTTAAAAAAGCAAGATTTTGTAAAATTTTGTTTGCGAAACTATTTCAGAATTCGTAAAAAATGCCATCATAATCTAATGGTTTTTCTAGATACTGAGCCCCAAAAATCTAACGACTTTAAGTTTAAAAATAACTGTTATTTGATTGTTATCTTAAATATTTCTTAAGTAATTTCGTTTGAGATCGATCTTAATTCTAATAATAAAACTGATCCTAAATATTAAATTTTAAGTAAAATGCCTCAAAAAATTTGTTAAATTGTAAAAAAATAGTTAATAGTTTCATAATCATTCTTTAAAAATAAGCACATCGTAAACAAATTTAGAGAATTATGTCTTGAAAAAAATATAGAATCTGTCAAGTTTCCTGAACAAAAAAATTCTTTCTTCAAAAAAAAAAAAAAAATCCAAAAATCTACACAAAATCTCAAAATATAGCCCCCCTTGTATCCGCGCCTGCATATATGTAATTTTATTGTTAACATATCAACTTTCTATGCAAAAATTTGAACTTTTATCATGGATGGTAATCGAAACGAATGCGGATATCGTTAGGGTAACGATATTTTATGTTATTTCGGTAACGGTATTTTAAGGGTAACGTTATTTCATTTATTTCGGTATCGGTATTTTAAGGATAACGGTATTTTAAGGTTAACGGTATTTCAGTTATACGGTAACGGTCTTTTAAGGGTAACGGTAGTCAGTTATTTCGATGCATCCCCCAATTTTTTTTACAAAAAACAAACGAGTTTAAAAACAGAACCACCCAGTGTAGAAACGGTACATAATGACATCCCAAGTAAAAAAAAATGATATGGAGCCATATGAAGTTATATTTAATTATATATAATCTTTTATGTAATTAGATACAATTATATCCGAAAAATGAGAACATCTTATTGTATCTTATTGTATCGAATTGTATACAATTGTATACAATTTGGTACAATTTGATACAATTTTATGCTATTCGATACAATTGTATTCGAATTTTGTCCCCATCCAATTACATCAAATTATACCTTTTTATATAAAATTATATAAAATGTTATAAAGGTGGACATAGTTTGATACAATTATATCTAAAAATTGACCTTATACTTTAGATCATATTATATATGACCACATCTAACAATATACAAAAATTATTTTTTTAAATAAAAAAGATATGCAATATCTGGAGATCAGACCTGGGGGATTTCAATTACAATTGCAAATAAATGTAATTGAAATTAAAAAAAACTCAATTACATTTCATGTAACTGTAATTGAACATTTTCAATTACAAGTAATTGTAATTGAAAGTGATTTCAATTACAAATTTCAATTACATTTAGAATTAAATTGTTTTTTGTTAAAATTTTGTAGAAAAAACTGACTGGGATAGGTTGGATAGGCGTGGATAAGTATAAAAAGAATACGTCATGTTGGGCTGACCCCTCACTTGTGCTTTTTCTCATTATTTCTTTTCCGAAAAAATTTAATTGTAATTTACATTTTTTCAATTACAATTATATGTATAATGTATAATTGAAAATTTTCAATTACAAATTACTTGTAATTATTTTTTTTTAATTACAATTACATGTAATTGTGTAATTGCATGTGTAATTAATTTCCAAATATAATGATTAACCCAAAGGTCTGCTGGAGATCCTATAATTTCGATAAATCTTCCATTACTTTTATCCAGATTTACCATGACAGTGCATTAAACGTGAACAAAATTTTCTTTATTTTTAGTAATTTTAAAATAAAGTTAACAAGACTGAAATTTTGAAGTTAATAGGATTATGTTATACAACCAAGATATAAGAAAAATAGTAAAAAAGTAGTAAAATATTACAAAATAGTAAAAATTACTAAAAATATATGATGCAAAAAATAAACTCACACACGAATCATGCACAGGTTATATATTCTTATTCCCGCTCACGCACGAACCAAGTGCGAATTATATATTCTCAGACTCACGCACGAATCACTTGAGTATAGTAATTATTACTCACGACCACGTGTGAATAACGTGACTCACATTTCTAGTCACGCGCCAATCCCTAGTAATTACTAAATCTAAAACTAGTTCAAAATCATTGTTAACATATAACCACATATAATATAATACGGTTTTATATAAAATCACTTTGAAATAATTGCTTATGTGGGATGATATATAATTATAGATGATGTTATAAAGAACGTTATATTGTTATATATTAAAGAAATCATGAAATATTGTAGATATGGAACCATATTAAGTTATATATGGGTTCTTATTCGTCCATATATAATCATATCTAACACAAATTATGAAATATTTCTTATATGGCTCCACATATAGTATTATATTATTATGTATAGTGTCCTATTAAATTATATATAAACGTATACGTAATTATATCTGTAATATGTTACTTTATGAACTTATATATAGCACATGCAATTATATGTAGGCCAGTATGTAATAATATAAAATCACATATGTCTCCATATTAAAACCTTTGAGGAAAAAATATCTAACATATGACTATATAAAAGTATATCTGCTTGAATTTAAAAGCATATGTGGACATATGTAACTATAACTTACTATATGCAATTACATAAAATAATATATGGTTATATCAAAACTTTTTTACTCGGGATATCATTTTTTTTTGGACTACCAGTAATGACACCCACTTACCTTCTGCATTATTTTAAAACATATAATAATGAGTTACTGATAATTACTTATTTTTATCATTATTTCAAATAGAAAATAATTTTTTAGATTTTTTTGAAAATTTTTTGAAATCTATTTTTAGACTCAATATTTTTTAAACACTGGTAAGGATATATGTAACCACATATTTTTTGATTTTTTGTATGTTGGCGAGTAAGCTTACTTGTGTGCAGCAGGTCAATTATGTTTTTATCTATTAAATATTACATGTCGATATAGCTCAGATGGTAGAGCTGTTGACTGGCAATCTGTAGACCCAGGTTCGATTCCCGCACCAGAAAATTTTATTAAAAAAAAAAAATACAATAAAAAATATTTTTTTTATATAATTAATTTTTTTGAAAATCTATTTTTAGACTCATTATTTTTGTCAGTACTGGTAAGCACATAGGTAACGATATATTTTTTGATTTTTCGTAAGCTGGTGTGTAACGACAACTCATTATTTTTAGCTACATCGCCATATAAAGGTAATAAGAAATGTAATAACAAAAGTAAGTAGTTACCATTACCAAGTTGTGACGTCGCAAATTACCACTCTAATTTGGCTACTTACATACGTACATTTTAGTGCAGTGGGAACACACTATATCAATAATATCTATTTGTACGCAGTGTGAATGCAATATGGGTACTGCCTATATTTGCCTATACGGGTTAGTATGTATGTTGTTTACATACTGCATACATGTTAGTTCGTGTGTATATCAAAGTACACACTATTGTTTATTATTTAATATATTTGTTTTTTGCATTGCTTTTTAGCCTAATACAATTCTCAGTTGGTTGGTTTTTTAATACGAATAAGCAGTTTAAGTTGCTACACACAAGGGGTGGTCAAAAGCTAACTGCCATAGCCCGATACTTTGCCAGTAACGAGCTAATTTTTGGAAAGACGATAGACTTCGGTTGGTTGTCTCATAAATAATTTCACAGCCTTCGCGGTCTGTTCTAATATCACAGCCTTCGCGGTCTGTTCTAATATCACAGCCTTCGCGGTCTGTTCTAATATCACAGCCTTCGCGGTCTGTTCTAATATCACAGCCTTCGCGGTCTGTTCTAATATCACAGCCTTCGCGGTCTGTTCTATTGATCACCACTGCCTAGGTGATCGGGATTATATGCGACTCCACCGCAGAGGAGGTCGCCAACCCGAGGATACCTATACCCGAGTCTGAAGACGACTACCTGCCGAGCACATAACCGAGTCGGAAGACGACTACCTGCCGACACCCAACCGAGTCGAACGACGATTACCTGCCGAGCATAACCGAGTCGGATTACGACTACCTGAACCTGAAGCCGAAGTTCGTATTGTCGACGGATAATTCTCCGAACCGAATAAACCCGAGTGAATCAACAAGGTGTTGCCATTTGTGAAATGTATTGTATTTGAATTTAATTAATTAATAAAGATAATATTATAAACATTGAAAAGGAAAAATCGATTGTGTTTTTACTTAAGGTTTACGGGTCCTCAAGTAGACCCTGGACGCGACTGGACTACCTCAGCCGACGACAAAACCCTGTTATAAATGGCGCCCGAGCAGGGACCCAATTCAAAATCGGAAAGCGGAAAAACCGACACCACCGCCAGCGAGGATGAATTGAGTCAAAAACACAATGGCAACCCAATGGAACCTTTATCTACCAGTCACACTCTGACGACTGACACACTCGGTTGGATCTACATGCTCAAAAAGGAACAGGTAATAGAGCATTGCCGAAAATGCGGAATACAAACTGTCGGTTTCACCGTCGAACACCTGCGCAAACAGTTTATCGAGCATATTCGTGCAAAACGATTAAGAGCCTCTTCGGAGAATTTACTACATGATCTAGAAGATGAAGTGAAATTTGCCGAAAAACTCGTAATCTCCGAGGAAGGATTTAGTTTCCCCGTCCCCACTATTGATGCTTTCAAGCCGAAGCAATTAGCAGCCAATAGCCGAACCGAAACTTCGGATGCAGAAATCATGAACACTGTTCATAGATGGGATTTGAAATTTACGGGCGACACCGACATTATAGAGTTTCTCGAAAGATTTGAAGAGCTGGCCGAATGCTATAACATTCCTCTGAATCGCTTACTCCCAGCGCTACCCGGAGTATTGAATGGGAATGCACTTAGGTGGTATCGCGTAAAACGAACCGAAATTACCACATGGGCCACTTTTAAACACGAAGCTGAAAAATTCTTCTTGCCGAAGAGGTATCTCACCCACCTCGAACAAACGTTCTATAACCGGAAACAGAACAATCGTGAGCGGTCTAAGGATTACATACTCAGTATGCTCACGCTAGCCCGGCAACACCCACAGCTTCGGACAATGAACCACCTGGATAGAATTTACGACGGTCTGCGTACTGAATATAAACACTATGTAAGGCGCCACGATTTCTCCAATTTATACGAATTAATAACGATGACCGACGAGTATGAGGCGTTAAAGCGCGAGGAACGACCACAAACTTCTCACATGTTAACCGACGCTAATTATACCCGAGACAACGGATGCTGGAGGTGTAAGGTAGTAGGCCATACGCGATGGCAATGTAAAAACCCGGCAAAACTTTTCTGTTCATATTGTGGTCGCGATGGCACGCTGACCCGATCTTGCAGCTGCCGAAAGTCCCTACAAACCGCTGTCACCACCAACTCGGGTCATGGGCGTTATTATATACCCGTCAGAATCCATGGGTATGAAGTTCAAGCTCTCATTGACACCGGAGCTTCGCGAACTTGTATTGGTGAAACTATCCGACAATACCTAAAGGAAATGCAATTGACTCCAACGAGCAGTCACGGCACGGTCCAGTTGGCAGATCAATCTCTCGCATCGTACCTTGAGATATTCCCTGTTGAAATTTGCTATAAGGACAAGGTCATACCGGTGTTAGCATCAGTTATTTCCAGTCTTGCCGAACCTATCATAGTGGGGATGGACTTCCTTGACAGTCTGAACCTTGAGCTGCGTCTAGACGGAGATGTTTTGCCGAGGCCGAGACAGCTAGGAAAGTTGCCGAGGGAACATCTCAATTTTATTACCCACCGGCATTTCTTATCGGCTGAGGAAAACGACATACTTGCAGCCCTTTTAGAGGAGCACAAGCGAAAATTTAGTCAAGTACGAGGGTTGTGTACCACCACAAAACATGAAGTTCGTCAACGACACAAAAACCCAATTAAACAACGTTACATGCCTAGAAACCCAGCCATGATGGCAGTGATTAACGCGGAGATTGACAAACTACTGGAGGAAGACCGAATTGAAGCATCACGAAGTCCGTACAGCTCACCAATAGTTCTAGCGCGGAAGAAAGATGGTGGGTGGCGAATGTGTATCGATTATCGACAGCTCAATGCCGCGAGCGAGCCCGACGCATACCCGCTACCGCATATAAATGCCATATTGGATCAGTTAAAAGATGCGAAATTTATTTCTTCTCTGGACCTAAAGAACGGGTATTGGCAAATACCGTTGGAAGACAACTCTAAGCCATACACTGCATTTACTGTTCCCGGGCGTGGATTATTTCAGTGGAAAGTTATGCCATTCGGCCTTCATGCAGCTCCGGCGACTTTCCAAAGGGCCCTCGATCGCATCATCGGCTCCGACCTCCATCCACTAGTCTTCGTCTATCTGGATGATATTATCGTGCTAGGCAGATCATTCGACGAACACTTGCGGATCTTGGACATCGTTTTTAAGCGATTACAGGCGGCTCAGATGTTGATAAATTTTGGTAAATGCGACTTTGTTCGCACAAGCATTCGCTATCTGGGGCATATCGTAACGCCTGAAGGTATTCGTACTGATCCCGACAAGGTTGAAGCCATACAGAACTTACCTGTCCCAACGAATTTGAAGGAATTAAGACGAGTGCTGGGTGTAGCATCGTGGTACCGGCTGTTTGTGCCAAATTTTTCAAGCCTAGTTGCGCCAATGAATTTGCTTTTAAAGAAGACAGTCAGGTGGCATTGGGGCCCAGAGCAAGAAGAAGCATTCGTGAAACTGAAGGATACTTTAACGCAGGCACCCGTACTCGGTTGTCCAGACTTCGAACATCCATTTTTCTTACAAACCGATGCCAGTCAGTCGGGCCTTGGCGCTGTCCTTTTCCAAAGACACTCTGAAACCGAGTCAGTAATAGCATACGCAAGCCGAACTCTTTCCAACCTTGAAAGGAAATACTCAACTACCGAACAAGAATGTCTCGCCATTTTATGGGGAATAAGGAAAATGAGGCCCTATTTAGAAGGCTACAAATTCACGGTAATAACCGACCACCACTCGCTTAAATGGTTACACTCCCTTCAAAATCCCTCTGGTCGGTTGGCGCGCTGGGCATTAGAGCTACAACAATATGATTTCAATATTGAATATCGGAAAGGCAGTCTGAATGTCGTGGCTGATGCATTGTCTCGTGCCCCTCTTCCAATAACCGAAGAGGATGCCTTAATGGCCGTCTCTACACTCGATTGGTACCACCGCATGATAACTCTTGCCACGAATGAAAGGGAAAAATGTCCCGATTACCAAGTAATAGACAACCAGCTTTTCAGACATATTTCACGAAAATCGGCAGTCGATTTAAAACCCGAGTGGAAATTATGTGTCTCGACTGAACATCGTGCGAAAATTTTACACGAAAATCATGATATCCCGTCGGCTGGTCATTTCGGAATATACAAAACAATACGGAGAATACAAGAACAGTATTACTTCGCTCCTGCGAAACCTGTGCGAGGACAAAACCCGAACAGCGGACATCTGCTGGTCTAATGAACACGATGCAGTGCACGAGTCCATGGGAAATCGTCGCCGCAGATTTTGTTGGGCCACTACCACGATCTACGAAAGGCAACACCACGCTATTGGTTATAATCGACGTCTTTAGTAAGTGGGTAGAACTCGTTCCAACCCGACAAGCTCTGGCAAAGGACGTTGTAAAAGCTCTGAAAGAGAGAGTCGTATTCCGCTACGGTTGCCCGAAAGTATTTCTCTCTGATAATGGAGCACAGTTCACAAGCAACCTGGTAAAGAACTTCTTGGCTGAAAATGGGATAAATCATCGGACAACTGCGCCATACTCCCCTCATGAAAATCCGACCGAAAGAGTAAATAGAGTCGTAAAAACTATGATCGCACAACAAACGGGCTCCGACCACCGCCATTGGGATCAACGACTTCCCGAAATTGCATTTGCTATAAACACGGCAATTAATGAATGAATCGTCACGATTCGCTCCCGCAGAGGTAGTCTTCGGAAGGCATGTAGTAGGTCCCAATCAAACACGACTACAAATGCATTGCCCGGATGAAAAGATATTGGAGAGAAACATGACAAAATTATGGGGAATAGTAGCGGCTAATAAATGTGAAGCCTCCAAAAGGCAAGCAAAATATTATAACTTGCACAGGAGAGCCTGGAAACCGGCCATCGGAGCATATGTGTGGAAAAAAGAACGACAACTATCATCGGCAGCCGAAAAATTTGCTCAAAAATTAGGAGATAAATACTCAGGGCCATACACAGTCACTCGTCACCTTGCTCCAAATATAATAGAATTGAATAACCCAAGTGGGAAAATAATAAGGGCGAACATCCAAGATGTAAAACCGTACAACCACCGATGAATCTGGGAAAAGAAAAAGGAAAAGGAAATTCAAAAATAACAACAATTATAACCATTATTAACTAAGTATAATACGAACATATATCGACAACCATGGAGTTATGCCACGTTTCGTTTTAGAGGAAAAGGAAAAAAAAGGGGAAAAAGAAATTCAGGAATAACAACAATTATAACCATTATTAACTAAGTATAACATATATCGACAACCATGGAGTTTTGCCACGTTTCATTTTAGAGGGAAAGGAAAAAAAAGGGAATGACAAAAATTACAATTTGGTGTTGTAGTTAAGCAACAGCAGAAGTTGAAAGAGAAAGTCAAAGAAGAGAAGGCAAAGAAACCAAGTAAACAAATATCCCGTTATTCCTATGTATAATAGCTTAAGAATAATATAGATCATTTTAGTCTGGTTGTAGCACGTGGAGTGAAAAGCACTTTTAGAATATAACACTTCAAAAATGGAATCCATCATGAACCGTAAGCGAACCAAGCCGATGAATCCTGCGGGACACGTGGCACCTGCCAACATTAAAAAGCCCGAGCCGTATCAGCCGCCATTTGAGGCCCGTCCCCGTGTCGTGTCGAACGAGTTAGTACGACCAGCCATTGGGCAGAGTATGTCTCCACCGCTGGCATACATTGGTCAATCGGCAGTACGGAAGGTTCGCATAGCACGTGCTCCAAACTCACCGCCTATGGCTCCCACGCTATCAGACATACCGAGCACCCCATCGGCAATGATCCCGCCGCCTAAAACTTCGCCGGCACCTTCTGAAGCGGCCACCACCATCGATAAAACCCAACCAACGCCATCTACTTCGTCACAGCAGTCACGGATGAAACCACTAATGCGAGCTGCGCCACAATCTCCTGAGATGCCAGTAGTTGTCAACGAACCGCCAATACCATCGGGACCTGAGCCAACCGCACACGCGATTGAAGAATCTCCTGATTCAACCGGGACCACCAGCCAGGACCACCCAAAGAGCCGAAACCAACGCCCAATACTTCGGAGACTCAACCACCGAACCCGATACCACGAAACACCTGAATACCAGGCAGCTCTTCGATGGACTTAGGGTGAGACATCCTGCAGCACATGTACGCCACCGCCAATACGTTGTCCGACGACCGAACCTACCACCGGTCAAGGTAACGATAATGAGCCAAACTTTGGCACGCCTACGCTGCCTCGGTTACGAGAAGGTCGTTAAAATAGGCTAACAATCCACTTGGAGTGCACTATTTGATTAGTTAAGTTATATTCTACCTATTTTGTAATGCGATTATCTGTTTTTTTTTTATATTTTTATGTTGTAGAAACTGTAGAACAGTATTTATGTTATTAATAAAGGAGGAAAATAAAGTTTTTTTTTAAGGGCTGAGCCTTTCATTCTCCCCCCCCCCCATGATCGGTGCAATTTTGATGTCATCATTTGGGTTTGCAAGTTGAAGCGTTTGACAATGCTGAATTACTTGGGGCTTCTTTTGTAGACATCTTTGCTTCTAAATATATGATGAAGTTCGGCTGCATTTCTGTGTTTGATGAAATTGGTGACAGGTGACCGTGAGGCATTTCCAGCAGTTAACCAAAATTAGATTTACGTTGTTTGCATCAGGGTCAGCTGGGGTCATTAATGGAATACCAATTACAAAATGTTCAGTGGTCAATGGGTCATTAGTATCGTTGCTTGCAGGACTTAAGAGTCTAGAGTTTATACAGGTTACTATTTGGGTCAAAATTCTTAACAGTTCCTCAAAAGTGAATTTCATTTTCGTAGTCATTTTTCTAAATTGGATCTTGAAGAATTCCCCACCTGATTTACGCAATTGTTTCATTTGAGTGGTGGCAGGAGGATTAAATTTCCAATCAGGAATTTGATGACTATTATACGGGTAGCTGGATACTTGAGTTTGAAGAGACTTTATAAATTCTAAACGTGTAATTTTGAGAATTTTTGCAGGCCTAACGAAGTTTTTTCCATTGTTGAAAATGTGTACAGCTGGACTTTTAGATTAGTTATGATTGTATTTTTTGCACTAAACGCAAGCTTTGAATTCGTTTACTAAATTTTTGAATTGGTTAATTAGTCTGGCAACTACTAAGTCGTGAGGGAGAAAATTTGGGTGGCGCTCATTCCACGTATGAGCTGATGATTGAATGAGATGCACAGAAGCATAAATGATGGCTAATCGGTCTATTAACGAATTGTAAGTCCAATGACTGCTACTAGGTGAGATTACGATTTTTTAATTTTAAAGTTGAAAATTATCTTTTTTGATAAAATTGATGAGGCGAGATGTGACCGATTTAGCTTCGTTGTAATTTCTGATTATAAAATTCTAAGATGGGTCGTGTTTGCGGTTGCGTTTCTAGAAATTTTAGAATTACATGCGATAATATATATGCACGCGATAATGATAGAACGCGTTATTCCAAATGATTTTGTGTAGATTGCTGATTTTAAATTCTTAGCTAGTTGAAGCTGAGTATTGCTAAGAATAGGGGTACAATTCGTTGTAAACTTCTCAGTTGAAATTTTAAATTCTATAATAGGGCCGACTCCAGTTTTTGGAAATAATATCTTATGATATTTTGTCTGAGTCGGGTCAAAAAGTATTGGGCGATATTTTTTTGTTATATCGGTGCTAATTTTAAAACGAAAGAATCTCCACTTCATTATTTGGAGCGCTAAGTCCTGTTGAAGTATGGGTCCTGGTTGCAAAATGTCATTTAAACTTCTTCCTTTTGAAGAATGACCAGAGGCGTTGTAAACTACTAAAAGTATTTTGATTAGCCTGTTGGTTTTTATTACTGCGTGATGCGGCAGGTTATAATTTGTAGTTTTATTGATATCCAAGGGAGAAACTTTTTCCATGATTTTTAAGATAGCCTGTTGTGCTTTAGTGCCAGGTTTCCTATTGAGCCTTCTTTTTATTCTTAAGAATTGGGCCATTGTAATTTTTCTGAAATTACGTATACTTTTTATATTCTTTAAGGGTAGGGTAACTGTATACCTTTCTGAGTTGATTTTGCGAGTTGTTAATTCAAAATTATCTGACCCCAAAGTTTGATTTGGGGTTTCCTCCACCTCCAAAAAGCGTGCGAGGATTTCATGTTCTGGCTGAGTCTTTTTAAGTGATCTCCCCACAATCAAGCCAATTGCTGTATTTTGTGTCAAAAGAGATCCACTCGATATTTTATTTTGAGCCTTTTGAAAAATACGTCCCCCCGCAATCAAGCCGAATGCTGTGTTTTGCGTCAAAATCTTATTTCGAGCCTTTGGAAAAATTCTTCCCCTCGCAATCAAGCCAAATGCTGTGTTTTGCGTCAAAAGGGATTCAAATGCATTTTTGTTTTGAATTTGTTTAAAAATGTGTCCCCCCACAATCAAGCCACGTGCTGTATTTTGTGTCAAAAGGGATTGTGTCCGTTGAAGAATTGGTCCTCCCACAATCAAGCCAAGTGCTGTGTTTTGTGTCAAAAAGGATTCAACAGACCACATTGGATTTTCAAGGCAATGGAGCTGCAAGGTTTTGGGCAAATTAGAAGAGGGGGTCTCTAAGACTGGCGCGCAATCTTCTAATTTGGAACTAGGGGGTAACCTTGAGCGTTGGATATTCAAATTATTTCCTGTAAGTTTTTCATGTTTGTTTTGACTCAAGCAGTTAATTTGAAATAAATTTTGTTTCCTTTGAAACTGGGTTTTCAACTCTTCTATTTTCTTGGGTACAGGGTCGATGATGGCTCTTTCCTGTAATCTTTTGACTCTAGCTTCTTTTTTTTGTTTGGTAGTGAACAGTAAAGTTTTTTGCTCCTTTTTGGACTGAGAAGGCTCTTTTCTCTCTTGTGGCGTCACGTTTGTGGTATTTTGAATTTTTAAATTCGATTTTACATTCGTTGTGGACTGTATATTTGAAGGGAAGACCGCGGCATTTGTGATTAGATGTGTTGTACCACGTTCCTGAACTAGGGTTGTAGACTGGGATTCCGATCCTATATGCACCAAGGTATCGGGTCGTTGATAATTAAGTCTACAGTTGCATTTATTTTCAAAATTTTTGACGCTATGGTTGACAGAGAGGCAATTGTGACATGAATTTGTGACTCTTTTATTGTTATTTCTTCCATTAACAATCTTTTCTAAATGTTTGGGGCCGAATTGCAGGGTATGGGACTCATCGCAGAGTAAGCAAATTGAATTCGTGCAATTCTGGCAACTATTATTCGATTTTGAACTATGTTTTTGAGACCTGTTTTTCAATTGTGTCGTTTTTGTTTGCAATGAATGGACCCGTTTCTTCCCACTGGAAAAATATCGATTTTCTGATTGATGCAGGGGTATTGACGATTGGGTTACACTACAAAATTCATTTTCTGTTTCGTTTACAGATTTTTTGATTTTGTTCAACGTATGAATTTCAGCTTTAATAGACACAGAACAATTTTTGTAGACTATAAAACTCTTTTTATATAATTCCCGAAGCTTTGTTTTATCAATTGGCTGTTCATCTGGTCCCCGCTTTCTATCCCTGCATTCCTCATAAGTTTATTTTAACCTGTTTCCAAATTAAGCCAAGCTCATCGAGTCGATTTTCCAGATTAAGAAGATTTGTTTGGGCTTCTAATTTAGAATGATGGCGTTCGAAATTTAAGAGGTCATTTGTACAATTTACAAAGTTTTGGAGGGTCATTTTGAATTGGATGAGCTAAAAAGCGGAATCAAATGAAGATTTGATGACTTTGGGTTAAAAAGAGTCAGTTAACTTTCCAATGAAGGGTAATTTTTATTCCAAAAAATTCCCAGAAAGTTTGGAGAAATTAACTGAATTTGTGTCTAAAAAGTCTTTGCTAGCGATGGAGCAAATTTTCGTAATGAATGGAGCAAATTATTTATCGAAAAATTTCACCCGTTTGTGAAATTATGTTTCCCCAGAAATTTGAAAAAAATTCCACAGATGGCAACTCTATTGCATTTTTAATGCAGCAACAAAAATTTATTATAAAGGGTCGTTAACAAAAACCAAAGTAAATGTTGAAAAATTTGCAGTTACTTTAAAGTTGAGTAGCCAAATTTTGCATTTGCCCTTTATTTTTTATTTTCTGCGTATAATTATTTGTTTTTGTACTTACTCAATGTGTGTCTCTTGAGTATACTTAGCTGCTGGTCATTTACGTTGTCCTCTGCTGTCCTTTTTAATGTCGCTGCTACTGCACTTGTTGACTGCTGCTTGTTGAGTTAATGATAATTAAGATGATCACTTTTACTATTCGGTATTTTTGGAATTTTTATACCGTTGGTTTTATTCACGATTTTTGGAACTTCTTTTTTATTTTAGGGTCAAATCAATGTCACAATTTTCACAAATGTTTTATGTTCCTTTTTTCAGGTCACAATTTTTTCGACACTTTTATCAAAATTATTTTTAATTTTTGGTTTCAGGGTTTTTTACAATTTTTTCACAAAAGTTTTTGTTACAGAATTTAAGTTTTTTTTTTACAGTTTTAGGGCCACAATTTTAGTTTAAGTCACAAAATTTTAACTAAATTTTTTTTAAATTATTTTATTACACAAAATTTTAGATATTCGTTTCAAAAATACTTTTGGAGTCACAGTTTTTTACCAAAATGAATTATAATTTTCGAGTCACTAAATTTTGCAAATTTTGTTTAAAATAATTTTTTGCTTTTGTGTGTCACATAGTTTTTATTTTAACTTTAAAATAATTTAACTTTTTAAGTCACAATTTCTTTTTTGGTTTTTATAGTCACACGTACATATTAATACATTAAGCAATTTTTAAAGTTTATCACACAAATTACACTTCACTTTTATCCGGCTCGAAGGACCATTATGTTTGGCGACAAACCTTTAAAAATTGTTATTGGGTCCAAATAGAAACAACACTATATTTTAGTTTTAATATTTAATGGTTTTTGTATATTATGTTTTAATTGTTAGTAGTTAGTTTTATTTTACACAATGTTTTTGTATTTGTTTGTATGGCTGAGTTCCAAAACGTCATTTGCAATGCAACTGAACAAAGTCATGCATTCGTAAACGCAATTGATGCGCATATAAAAAGCAAACTGTGCATCATAAATGTTGTTGATGCTTTGTTGACATGTTTTTATTACAAAGTAAGCAACAAACTTGTTTGCTTTGTATCGAAACAGTAGTAAAACCGCAAACACTGCAATGTATTTTGACGTTTAGGAACTCACCCTATGTTTGGTTGTTTTTTCAATGGTTCACCTTATGTTTGTCTTTATGTTATGTATTGTTCACCGATCGAAACTAGAGTTTAATTTGCCTGTTTCTTCTTTACCGATGGAAGCTAGAGTGGTTGTTAGTTAATTTGTTTTGAGTATTGATGCTTAAGAATGCATCAATACGCATTCTTTCTAACAACAATAACAATATGTAAAAACCAATTCAGCAATACTGTTGATTACACTGCGGCTCATTAGTTTAGGGGTACACTAATGGGCATTAGTTTAGGGGCATCTCTAAACAATGGGTACTGCCTATATTTGCCTATACGGGTTAGTATGTATGTTGTTTACATACTGCATACATGTTAGTTCGTGTGTATATCAAAGTACACACTATTGTTTATTATTTAATATATTTGTTTTTTGCATTGCTTTTTAGCCTAATACAATTCTCAGTTGGTTGGTTTTTTAATACGAATAAGTAGTTTAAGTTGCTACACACAAGGGGTGGTCAAAAGCTAACTGCCATAGCCCGATACTTTGCCAGTAACGAGCTAATTTTTGGAAAGACGATAGACTTCGGTTGGTTGTCTCATAAATAATTTCACAGCCTTCGCGGTCTGTTCTAATATCACAGCCTTCGCGGTCTGTTCTAATATCACAGCCTTCGCGGTCTGTTCTAATATCACAGCCTTCGCGGTCTGTTCTAATATCACAGCCTTCGCGGTCTGTTCTAATATCACAGCCTTCGCGGTCTGTTCTAATATCACAGCCTTCGCGGTCTGTTCTATTGATCACCACTGCCTAGGTGATCGGGATTATATGCGACTCCACCGCAGAGGAGGTCGCCAACCCGAGGATACCTATACCCGAGTCTGAAGACGACTACCTGCCGAGCACATAACCGAATCGGAAGACGACTACCTGCCGAGTATAACCGAGTCGGATTACGACTACTTGAACCTGAAGCCGAAGTTCGTATTGCCGACGGATAATTCTCCGAACCGAATAAACCCGAGTGAATCAACAAGGTGTTGCCATTTGTGAAATGTATTGTATTTGAATTTAATTAATTAATAAAGATAATATTTTAAGCATTGAAAAGGAAAAATCGATTGTGTTTTTACTTAAGGTTTACGGGTCCTCAAGTAGACCCTGGACGTGACTGGACTACCTCAGCCGACGACAAAACCTTGTTATAAAGTATGTAGTTACATAACCACATATCTGGTAATGATTTTCTACACTGGGATGTCGATATAGCTCAGATGGTAGAGCTGTTGACTGGCAATCTGTAGACCCAGGTTCGATTCCCGCACCAGCAAATTTTATTAAAAAAAAAAATACAATAAAAAATATTTTTTTTTATATAATTTATTTTTTAGAAAATCTATTTTTAGACTCATTATTTTTGTCAGTACTGGTAAGCGTAAGTAAGGTACCGATATATTTTTTGATTTTTCGTATGCTGGTGTGTAACGACAACTCATTATTTTTCGCGACATCGCCATATAAAGGTAATAAGAAATGTAATAACAAAAGTAACTAGTTACCATTACCAAGTATGTAGTTACATAACCACATATCTGGTAATGATTTTCTACACTGGGCAATTTATCAACTTAATGTACAAAAAAAAATACTCAATAACCACGTGAAATTAGCAAAACCAGAAAATTAAAAATAATGGTAACGGTATTTTGGGGATAACAATATTTCATTTGTTTCGGTAACGGTATTTTAATGGTATTGATATATCATTTATTTCGGTATAGGTTTTTTAAGGATAACGGTATTTCAGTTATTTCGGTAATGGTATTTTCAGGATAACGGTGTTCCGGGTATTTCGGTAATTGTATTTTAGGGGTAACGGTAGTCAGTTGAAAGGGTTTTGAATCGATAACGGTATTTTAGCGGTATTGCCTGCCAACCCTGACTTTTATTGAAAAAATGGCTCTAGCCCCTCCGCACACCCACTTTTACCCAAAAGTGTTTAGTATGCACTTTTGGCGTTTCTGGTAATATAAAATTGATTTTGATCGCTTTTGATCCATGTAAGTTATGCTCCAATTAAGGCTAAAATTTTCGTTAAAAACATACCCTAATTTAAAAATTATAAAGAAAACTATTGTTTAATAACGTAGAATAAAAAAATTTATACCCGCTAACAACTTATTAATTGGATAATTAAATAAAATTTACCCGAAGTTAATATCTCTGAAAACAAAAACAATATGAACATTTCAACTGTGGAAAAATCTAAAAAATTTATAACTTTACAAAAAAATATGAAAAGGGTATTTTGGATCACCCTGTTCACTGTGAAATGGTAAAAATTAACCTTGATTTTTTGGCTCCGTAGGTTCCAAGGCGTCTATGTTGAAATGAGCTAATTGGTTTTAAAATCGGTTACAAAAAAAAAATGATTTTTGGCCGCCTTCTCTAAATATGTACCATTGTGCGACGGTGGAAACTTCCGCAATACGAAATTGATATTTCCGATAATAAATATTTTCTTCCAGGCGATGTGATCAGAGAATTTCCTTCGTATTACCATGATTGCTGGATATACATATGTTTTTTCTTCCAACTCATTGCGGCAACGAAAATTTTTAACTATTACATCATACTAATAATTTAAAAAGTTAGCAGTTTAACTGATTTTCTTCATAATTGTTTTTAGGAAAAAATATATTAAAACACTTTTGTGGAAATGTCATACCATTTTTTGCTGTTTTTTTCGTGCCAACTTGCCAGCCAATTTTGACTTTTTTTGTGCCATTTTCAACTTCCCCTGGTAATTACTTTTTACACTTACCATAATATACTGTATATAGAAGTAAATATGTAAACATTGTGGATGTGAATTTAAACTTTATTTAAGCCTCTTAAGATTCTTGTATTTCCATTTAATTTTATTTTATTTGATTTACAGTTATTATAAATACTACAATTTATTGTTAAACATTTAAGGGGTTTTGTTATGTGTAAATATTTATTTAGCTCTATATAAATTGACTAATTTCTAACAATAAAAATTTAATTTATTTTTGATAAGTTTTTTTTAAATAACTTTATATTGGGGGTGATGGCTTGCATATGTATACATTAGGGCGCTAATTCGTTCGGAATTGTATTTTTCATAATATCAAAGAGTTCTTTCAAAAAATTATTGAAGTTTCGCTTAAATTAAGTAAAAAAATTTTTAATAAATTGTAGTTTTTTAAAAAATTTTATAAAAAATTTTACTTTAAAAACGGAAAGTCTCAAAAAATCAAAGAGTCTTCCAAAATCAAAGTGAGTCGCTTAACTACCCAGCAAAATATTGGTAATGACAACCCATTACCGTCTTCATTACCAATAATGATATAAAATTACCTTCTGCATTATTTTATAATTTAAAATAATGACTTCCTAATAACGGCAGATTGTAGTCATTGTTTTTAAATATAAAATAATGACTTATTCGTAATAGTTAAAATAATAACTTCTTACACAGTTATATTTTATATATTTTTTATTTATTATATGTAAATACCTACACAGAGAGAATTTTACTGGACGAATTTTAATGAAATTTTTCAGTAAACTAATGAAAAATTTCTAAATGTGATGAAAAAGCTTCATGCATTTTATGAATCTACATTTAATGGAACTTTTTCATTGAGGGTATGAAAGTTTTAATAAATGAAATTTTTTAAAAAATTTTATGAAAAATTCCATTAATTCAATGAAAAGTTTCAATGGACGAGTTCCAGTGCAACTTCGTTATTATTATGCAAAAACTCATTAATATCATGCAGATAATTCTCTCAGTGTATGTTTTGTGTTTAAATTTATATGATGAGTCCTTAAATTACAAACTAGAAAAAAAGTTAATTTTTCTGAGTGTATTTCCTCAAGCTAATAATATTTGTGTAACTCCTTATTTTTAAGAATCAAGTACGCAATTGGATAACCACTTATAATTCAACTTTTCGAAAGCATGTGTGTAACAACTTATTATTCAAAATCTCATAACTACTTAATTTTAATTTTTTCGTAAGCGAGCGGTTAAGCGCTTTTCGCAAACGCTGGCAAAGCGTCCCTAATGAGTGTTCTGCCAGTCATTTATTTTTAATACCGTGGTTACCCAGTGGTATGCCAGTGCTTGATTTTTTCTACCACTGGCGATTTCTGACTGGGTACTTATGAAAACGACCACGCCAAACAAAAATAATGACTTTAGACGCCAAAAAATAAGTTGTGCGGAGTTATGAATTACTAT
Organism: Leucophora obtusa; assembly: GCA_949987735.1. NCBI lineage: Eukaryota > Metazoa > Arthropoda > Insecta > Diptera > Anthomyiidae > Leucophora > Leucophora obtusa. The sequence continues at coordinate 104,672,582 of OX465299.1, read as the reverse complement.
TATATAACCAATTGTTTGGTAATGAAAGATTTTGCTGGGTTGTACTAAAGTCAAATTATAATTCGTTCTTGTTCTTTTTGCAGATATACAGTTGTGGCCAAGCATTTAAGTCAATTCAAGTTTTTTTCTAATTTTATTGTTGTTGCCTTTATTTTTAAAGATCAAATTAGTGGCTAAATTCGCCACGAAAGGCAAGGAGATGGTTCAGAAAATTGTACAGAATTTTAACGTAATGTTTGTTTTGTCATTTTGTCACTTGTTTTAAGCGTGCGTGGCTTTTAACGAAAAATTAGCGATATAAACCTCTTATCAAATTACATAGTAAAATTTAGGCAGTTCTGATCGGTTCCATACAAACTGTATATTTTTGGAAATCCTATAAAATTTCCCTACCCTCTGTTTGGAAATGCCAAATGATACTAAAATCACTTTTTAGGATCACTTTTAGAGCAATTATGCTTTGGAAGCAACACTTAGGTGATTTTTTGGATGTTGTTCAGAAGTAATTCTAAAAAAGCTGTAAAAATATACTAACGAATAATTTGGAAGCAATGAAAGAAGTGATTTTTTGAAGTTGATCAGAATGACTTTTAAAAAAGCAGTAAAAATATACTAACGGATACTTGTGAAGCAGTGAAAGAAGTAGTTTGTAAAGCATTTCTTCCAATTTTTTTTGCTGGGTAGTTAAAAGTTTTATTTTCGTTATATAACCACTTATGTGGTAATGAGAAATTTTGCTGGGTAGCGTTTGTTTTTTAATTTTGCTACCCGTTTTAAGTAGGCGCGGATCTAAGCAAAGTGAAATCCTATATAATTTCCTTAAATAAAGTTTTCTTAAAAAATAGTCGCTCAAATTCAAAAATTAAAATTTTAATGGTTTTTTTTAAAAAAATTTTTAAATATAAGAAGAAAATCATTGTTTAGCACTTAATTACAGTAACTCATCAAATTTTAATCTCTGATTTTACTCTAAACATTGCTTAAATTTAATTAAAGAAATTTCTGTGATTAAGACCTTAAACATAGATTTTCTACCCTACAAATCATGTTAGTATTAACATTTTTTTCTAATGTTGGTAACTTTTTAAAATGCTTTATGTAGACTAATTAATTTGTAAATAAACACCGTACAACATCTTTATGTGCCATCTAAATAATTCTAATTCTCTAAAAATACCAATTAGAATTAAGAAAATATTTGGGGAATATTTTAATAATATGACATAATATTGGATTCTGTACTAATAGTTTGTTAGAATCGGTCATAATTTTGATCTTTATTTAGCACAAATAAACCATGATTTGTGGAAGGAAAATTTGACCAAAAAATGTGTTTAAGGTTTCTCACAATAATTTTTTGAATTCTGCCGTTTTTAATAACAAATAATTTAAATTTTCGAATTTTCTGTAAAAATATGAGATATATAAAGATATAAGACATACTTCACGTGCTCCTGCAAGATCTTAAATTGTAGTTAATGAGTATAGTTTTTTATTAAATTTTTTCTAATTTTGCTTATTTATTGAACCAATTTTTACTATTTAATAAAATTTAACCATAAAACTTAATCTACCACATTCTATTAAAAATTGTTGAAATGTCGGACAGAGTCAGTTAACAGAGGTTAAGATTTATGCATACTGCTAAGATTCTATAGTAGTTGTTTAGACCAGTTATAAGCACACTTAAATATTTCCTGCAGTAGAATTTTTAAGTACGCCATATTTTTTTTCCTCCGAGGAATATTTTTGGATTCATATATTTTATTTTCCACAAAATTCGAAATTTCTAATTTTTTCAATTAACACAAAATTTCACAGACATGACTCTTCAGAAGATTTTTGCTTTGTACACAAAATTGTTGGAAGATATCCTAAAAATAGAATCAAGAAAATCAAGCGTTTAGTTTCGCGGTTTGTACAAATTTACTGCTTTAGGAAATATCACTGTATGTGTATATTAAATTTAATCCAGATATATTTACCTAAACGAATAACAAATAATATAGAGGCATAGCTATTTACTTTTCCTTTGAACATAGTTTCCTAATAAATTCTGACTTTAAAATTTGTATTGAATGTATCGAAAACATCAAAAATCATCTTGTCCTTCATAAATATTTCTTAATAACACCTTCCTGGACTAAAAACAAATTTATAATTATACACACTTACCCAATGAAAAAAATTAAGATATGCATGTAGCATGCAAAAAGACACTTCCTATTTGAAGCATTTAGCGATTGATGATTTTTAAAACAACAATTTGGTCATCTATTTTATAATTTTATGACCCCGTATCATGCGAAAAATTCAATAAAAAACTCTTATTTCGCGAGTTTCCAAACTTGTTTAATTTTCTTTTATTTCTTACTCGTATTGTCAAATGAAAATATCTAAAATTAACAAATCATTGATTAAATTTTTATAAGTTACCGATATTATTTTAAGCAAGTTTAAGGGCTAATCAATGATTTCTATATCAATGATTAAAGTAAACTAAGCATTGGAGATAAGATACCAGCCCGAAATCCGATTCTAATTATCAAAGCCAATTTGGAAAGAAAAGAGTCCAAAATTTATACATATGGCATATTGCATAAACAAATTATATGCACTTTTAGAGCCTTTTCTAATTAAATTAAGAATTAAAAAAATATACAGTAGCCGCTCGGTTATATGAATATCCAGTTATGTAAACTTCCAGAATAGTGAACAACAAAATTTAAACACAGGAGGTTCTAAAGAGTGAACACAGCCTTTCTCTATTATGTGAACAGCTTTCACGGGAAGAGATTCAGACGTGGAATCAAGACATTGGTAGCGAAGATATAGATAGCGAAGTTGAAGATGATGATCAAGAGCAGTGCATCGTAACAACAGCTGAAATTAGCACAACGGAGGTAATCCGTTATTGCTTGGAGTGAAAATAATATATCTGATATTAATGATATTTTGGCATTGCGAAAATGCAGGGACAAGGCACTACAGAAATCCCTTGAAGCAAAAAAAGTACAAAAAAATATAACCGGCTACTTTCATGAACATTAATTATTAAAAAACTTATTAAAAATAAAAACTTAATGTAATAAAAATCATTTGAATTACTTATTTTATATTCTCTCGATTATGTGAACTTCTCCATTTAGTGAACAGGCTCTGTTTGAATTAGTTCATATAACCGAGCGACTACTGTATATATATATTTTACTATACTAACCCCTCAATTCATAAATGTTTTGTAAAGTTATAGCAGGTTTACAAAACGTCACTTTCATACAAAATTTGTTCAATAAACCTCCTATAATTTTACAAAGCGTTTATGAATTTAGATGTAAAAATCTAATGTGCTATCACTGAATTATTTTTTTCCAAAAACATCAGATTTCATTCACTATTGATATTGTTGCGAAATTATTGTGATTTTCAAAGTCTATATTTAAATCATGCATTTGGACTCTTTTTACAATTATTTCTCGACGAATTCATTTTGAATGAGTATGAAAATATTGTGATTTAAATATAAACTTTGAAAATCGCAATAACTTAGCAAAAAAATCAATAGTGAATGATATCTGGTGTTTTTACGCCCAGAAAAAAGATTGGTTGGAATTCGAACAAAACCATTAAAATGATTTTCCAGGAATTTATTTTATTTGGAGTTACGTATAATTGAGTACTACACCAAATATATTTACCTAGGTATTAAATAGAGGGAAAATGAACTAAAAAACAGTCCTTTTTATCAAATTATTGGTATCTCCAATCAATTATAAATTTAATACAATTTTAAAATTTTTGTTTTATTTTTATGGTGGGGATCATACATGGGAATTTTTCATTACCATTGAATTTTCATTACCATTAGTTCATACTAATGGCAATGAAAAAAATTCCATTACCATTTAATGGTAATGAAATATTTTTCATTAGAAAAATCATTACTAACCCAGTGTAGAAAATCATTACCAGATATATGGTTATGTAACTACATACTTGGTAATGGTAACTAGTTACTTTTGTTATTACATTTCTTATTACCTTTATATGGCGATGTCGCGAAAAATAAAAAAATATATCGTTACCTATATGCTTACCAGTACTGACAAAAATAATGAGTCTAAAAATAGATTTTCTAAAAAATAAATTATATAAAAAAAAATATTTTTTATTGTATTTTTTTTTTTTTTTAATAAAATTTGCTGGTGCGGGAATCGAACCTGGGTCTACAGATTGCCAGTCAACAGCTCTACCATCTGAGCTATATCGACATGTAATATTTAATAGATAAAAACACAATTGACCTGCTGCACACAAGTAAGCTTACTCGCCAACATACAAAAAATCAAAAAAAAAAGTGGTTACATATATCCTTACCAGTGTTTAAAAAATATTGAGTCTAAAAATAGATTTCAAAAAATTTTCAAAAAAATCTAAAAAATTATTTTCTATTTGAAATAATGATAAAAATAAGTAATTATCGGTAACTCTTTATTATATGTTTTAAAATAATACAGAAGGTAAGTGGGTGTCATTACTGGTAGTCCAAAAAATAATGATATGTCATTACCGTTTCTACACTGGGAATGGTAATGAAATTACACTAATGTATAAAAAAACTAATTACAATTGTTTAAAAACGATTTGTTTACAAAAAATTCAGAAAAATGAAAATGAACAACTGGTTTGACCAGGGAAGTTATAAAACATAATTTATTAAGGAGGATCCATTTAATTCCGTTGAACTTTACCTGAATACAAATAACAACGGAATGGAAAGTAATATTTCATTTCAAATGAGCATGAGCCTGAATGAGCATATTCCATCTTCGATTTCAGCTAGTTTTACTCCATTTTTACGTTTTTCTGTCAATGGCATTTATTTTTTTTAATTTATTCATTATCAATGGTAATGAAATTTAAAATCATTGTCATTAATCAATGAAATTAAATTTTAGAATCATTACCATTAATTAAAAAAATGGTAATGAAAATAATTTCATTACAATTGATATCAATGTAATGGTAATGAAATCATCAATTAATTAGTCCACCTAATTAATTAGTCCCATGTATGGTGGGGATACTATTCTGGTTTTTGGTTTAAAATCTGTAAAAAATCATATAATACCCTGGGGTGCACTGTTGGACAGAATTAGGGTTTCCAATACCGAATCGGTATTGAGAAATCGGTATTTCGGTATTGAAAATTTTCCAGTACCGAATTTTCGGTATTCATACACATATCCTTATTTAGCGCGTAAACGTAGATATAGCACATCTCAGAATTTCAATATTGTGTACGAAAATTATTGATTCCAACCACGCTTCATCTTCTCTCTTGTGTTTCATTCAAAGCTTGAAAAAGATAATTCTTTTTTGAATTAATACGAATAAAAATTTATTAATTTTATGAATCAGCGAATATTTTAAAATTTTAAATCGATGATTTGATATTGAACAAAGTGAGATAATGATTTGGTATAATTTACAGCGATTCAATTTTGATTCGACTGAATAATTTGTTTTAAGAGATACATAACTCGCGAAGTAAAAATCAGCTCAGAGCTTTGAAGAATTGATTCAAAATAATTATTTTCAAAGATCATAAAAAAAACTGAGTTATAAATTCGCAAATCAAAAAATATAAAGATAATTCGCACGAATTATTTTTATATTTTTGTGATTTGCAAAGGCATATTATTGTCTAAAATTAATTCGCAAATCAAAAGAGCATTTTTAAATCCTGAATAAAAACAAAAAACTATAATTCGCGAGCATCAAGAAAATCAACATAATCAAAAATAATTTTTAACTCTACTACTTTCTTGAGCTTAAGGTTTGGTTTTTATTTATAAAAAGTTTTTTATTTTCGATATTTCGCTACTCCAATGTGTAGCATCTTCAGGAAATAACAATTAAATGAACAAATTATAAACAATTTTAAAGTTTGAAAAAATAGATCAGATCAGAAATATAGACATATTAATTCACAAAAGACAGCATTATCTTCTCATTGTTCAAGTTTAAATCACTATCCTGACTTTGAAAATGTATCAGTTTTTAATACAGAACATCCCAGGAAAATTTTCTGTTCCAAAGAATCGGTTGTACAATAGCTACTTTTCATTCACAACCCCTTCTACTGTCGATTCTAACACCGATTCTTTTTGTTTGAAATTGTCCCAAAAGCAACCCCTTCTATGGCTCCAAAGTGGAACCGGTTGCTCTAGAATCAGTTCTGGAACTGGTTCTGGAACTGATTCTACGTCACCCACACCTTCCATATAGGATCCCAGGAACTGCTTCCGGAACCAGTTCCATGGAATCGGTTGCAGTGGAACCAGTTGTAGAATGGGTGTGGTTGGCTACCGATTGTAAAAAATTTTCCTGGGATAATTATAAACGTCGTTATATATTAGAAATGTTACAGATAATTAATACACCAACAACAAATAGAATTAACTTTAAGGCAGATATTGAAAATGTAGCTCAGAATTATAGATATTTAATACAAAAGAAATAGCACACATTACATCCCAGGAAAATTTTCTGTTCCAAAGAATCGGTTGTGCAATAGCTACTTTTCATTCACAACCCCTTCTACTGTCGATTCGAACACCGATTCTTTTTATTTGAAATTGTCCCAAAAGCAACCCCTTCTAAGGCTCCAAAGTGGAACCGGTTGCTCTAGAATCAGTTCTGGAACTAGTTCTGGAACTGATTCTATGTCAACCATACCTTCCATATAGGATCCCAGGAACTGGTTCCGGAACCTGTTCCATGGAATCGGTTGCAGTGGAACCAGTTGTAGAATGGGTGTGGTTGGCTACCGATTGTAAAAAATTTTCCTGGGATATAACACATTATATTAATAAATTTTTTGTTTTTTTTTTTTTATTGTTAATTATTGTTATTTTTGTTTGTTATACTTTTAAACCAAAAACTTTGTTTGCTGGTATAAATGTATACATACAATTTATATTTGACAAATGCTTTTAAAATTTTTTCAAACTTTAAAATTTGGAGTAGCGAAATTTCGAAAATAAAAAACTTTTTATAAATAAAAACCAAACCTTAAGCTCAAGAAAATAGTAGAGTTAAAAATTGAAAAAGAAGGTTAAATAAACGAAAAGAATTCAAAAATAATTTTTTTATTATTCTTTTTTAGAAAATTTAGAAAGAAAATTTGGACAACTTTGACAATTCCAATTACCAATACTGGGAAATCGTAGACACAAAAGTGAACAAATGTTTTTTAGACTTATTTTTTAATCTTTTGACTCTCTCTTAAGACAATTTTTAGGAAAAACATTCTTTTTATGTTTGAATTAATTAGTCTTAATTATATATAATGGATATAACCTTTGCAAAAGTTATATGGATATAACGTTTGCAAAAGTTATACTATTTATACACTCAGAAAAGTTCTGCAGTTACTACATGGCAGTTATTTGTGTAGTAATACGGTTGCAGTTATTTTAACTACAACTGCAGTTAATTTATTTAGATCAAAATTTTTTAATGTTTTTGACAGTTATTTTTTTAAACAAACTTCAAAAACTACTACATTGTAGTAACATTTATTTTATGCAGTTATTTTGAATTTTGTTACAAATACATACTTCAATTTTCAAGTGTGTATGTGTACGAAGTAAAGAAGAATGTGTGTACGAAGTATTTGTATAGAAATTTCTAGTGAAAGAATATGAGAAGAACATGTTTTCTCTTGTCTTAGTCATAAAACAACGCTAAAGAGTGAAGACGCGTAATAAGGAAAAGGTTTTATATTTTATTGAATTATTAAAATAATAAGGTAAGTTTTATAACATAAAATATAAATTTATTTACCGGAATATTAAAATGTGTTGTATTTATTTTCTTTTAGTTCTTTTATATTTTCATCCCTTTCTACCTGCAGAAAAAAGGAACCCAAACAATATTTCATCCCTCACAGATGGACATCTAGAACAATATAGTGAACAACAAAACTAATATTAAATGTAAATTTTGATTTCTCAATTTTAAATTTATTATGGAATAAAATTTAGTTAAGTGTATTTACATAAATTTGTTTTTATTAAATTAATCATTTTTAAAATAATTTTTGTTTATATTATTTTAACTATATTTGCAGTTATTTGTACCGTTTTACAATAATTTTCATGTAGTATGTTGTTTAATTGCATTTGTAGTTGTTTTTACTACATTTGTCAGCTGATTTTTAACAGTTAAAAATAACCTCACAATGCAGTTGATTTAAATGCAAATGTAGTCTACACCTTTTTAACTGCAAATGTAGTAATTTTAACTGTCATTTGCAGTTAATTTTACATACATAATTCCCTGAGTGTAAGTAATCATAATCACATTTTTAATTAATTAATTTTAGTTTTTGCGTTGTCCAAATTTCTAGTAGAGTAAAAATGCAATATATTCATATTTATTAATGTTTGCATCTTTAAAATATAAAATTTGTAAAGAATTGCAAACACAAAAACAGAATTATTGTCAAATTTGTTAAAATTTCTCTGGAAAAAGACATAAAATATTAAAATAAAAAAAAAATTGTATGCTATACCGAAATCGTTATCGTTCTAAAATCGGTATTTCGAATTTGTTAAATGGCTTGAATTTCGACAATTTCGGTATTACCGAAATCGGTACTGGAAAACCTAGGCGGAATATACATACAAACATATATTAAAAATATTTTTTTCTTTGCTAAAATGTTTGCACATTTTTCATAAATATTATTCATTTTCGGAATGAAATCGCTGTATAAGTTTTCCCAGCAAAAAATAGGCAATACATTGCATTAAGAATATATGCTTTAATACATTACAAAGAAGTTGTACACCTTGCGTGCTGCATTACTTTTCATGTATGGAGAGGCGATTGCAATACAATCAAATGCATAAGGTATGATCTGAAGGTTGCGTAGCAAGATATGAAAGAGAATTCAATCTATAATACATTACAGATAATATAAGAAGAAATGAATACTTCTTTTTGCATTATTTTCAACATTATCGTACTATAAAAAATCTTTGGGTACATTAAATAAAAATTATTATCTTATTCTTCAAATTTTCTCTTGTAATCGTATAGAATTTGTATAAGATAATTAAGAAACAAAAAAAAATTCTGCAACAATTTCAAACGGGAAGAAAAAGTTTAAAAAAATGTTGTGTTTCCTCCGATTTTTATAACAGAAAAAATATAAATTTCCAACTAATTTAAGGTCCAAGTGTAGAAAATCATTACCAGATATGTGGTTATGTAACGACATACTTGGTAATGGTAACTAGTTACTTTTGTTATTACATTTCTTATTACCTTTATATGGCGATGTCGCGAAAAATAATGAGTTATGGTTACACACCAGCATAGGAAAAATCAAAAAATATATCGTTACCTATGTGCTTACCAGTACTCACAAAAATAATGAGTCTAAAAATAGATTTTCAAAAAAATTAATTATATAAAAAAAAATATTTTTTATTGTATTTTTTTTTTAATAAAATTTGCTGGTGCGGGAATCGAACCTGGGTCAATAGCTCTACCATCTGAGCTATATCGACATGTAATGTTTGATAGATAAAAACATAATTGACCTGCCGCACACAAGTATGCTTATTCGCCAACATACAAAAAATTAAAAAATATGTGGTTAAGTATACGCTTACCAGTGTTTAAAAAATATTGAGTCTAAAAATAGATTTCAAAAAATTTTCAAAAAAATCTATAAAATTATTTTCTATATGAAATAATGATAAAAATAAGTCATTATCAGTAACTCATTATTATATGGTTTAAAATAATGCAGAAGGTAAGTGGATGTCATTAATGGTAGTCCAAAAAATAATGATATGTCATTACCGTTTCTATACTGGGGTATTAAGGGTTTAAAAAAGTTAAAAAACGGTGTATTAAACAAATTTTGGCAAAGGTACAATTTATCGGGCGTTCCTAAAAAAATACGACCTCCTCTGCAATTAAAAAAAGGAAGGGCGCCGCACAGTGCTTCGTCCCCATATAGCAACACGCAGATAAAAGATGTGGTGACAGTATGATCACAGCTACCAAAATATGGTCACTGCTGCCATACATGGTTGTTGCAATCAAATTACTAATGTATTAATCATACTTTAGAAATGATATGGTCGCCTATAATCATTTATAGTTAAAATCTCTCTTTTTTTTCGGTTATCATATTATTTCTCTCGTCTACAATCATGTATTATCTGGACAATCATATTTCTCTCTTTGAATTGCAATCATATTATTATCTGAGTTGAGAGAGGTCAGATTCACAATCATTGGTATAGTTTCGACAACCATGAAATGATCAGTATATTTTTTTAAGAGCTTCATCTATCAGTTAGCGTCAGTCTTGTTTAAGATTTTGTGAAAAGAAGTTGAAAGAAGCACTAAAATAAATAATATAATATATATGTATGTATTAAAAAAAATACTTATAAAATAGAAACATATCTTATTGGAATTGATTTTAATAGCGACATTGTTTTTGGAAGAAAGAACTCGTTCTACCCACGAAGTCTAGGGAGATATAGATTGTCGAGTAATAAATGTTTAGTACTATAAATTAAGTGATAAAAGTAATTAATTTTTTTAATTTTTTGTACTGACATAGCCAAAAGAATTTTCGAGAGCGTCTATAATAAGAAGTGTGATAAATTTTAGTTTTGTTCGAAAAGAAAATTGAAAAAAGTGCAAATTTAAAAAAAAAATTTAAGTGCACGACAAAATAATCATAATATTTTCGTACTGATCAAATTAGGTTCCTGATGATCATAATATGATCCCAAATGATAACAAAATTTTCTCCATTACCATAATATGATCATGAGGAATATATTATGATCATTAGGAATATAATGTGATCATTGAGAAAATGTTATGATCATTTCGGATACATTGTAAAATTGTATTTGTAACAATATTTTTCTACGCGCTGTTATCAGATGTTTCCATAATTTATTTTTAGTTTTATATTAGTGTTAAATAAAGTTAATTTAAATTATTTAAGTTTGTAAATTAGTCACTGAATAAATAAATGTACTATTTTGAATAAAACAAATCGTGCACAGCTTTTTCACTCACCTTCAAGAGAATGCTGGGAAAAAAAAAACTATAGGGATCATAGTATGATATACAGGACAATAATATGATAATATTGGGATCCATTTGGAATCATAATGTAGTAATTAAGGGATAATGTTATGATAGAAAAAGGTATTTCATAATATGATTGTCGCAAGCATAAACCCAAAAATATATGACGCTCTTCGAATATGGTCATCCCAACCATGTTTTTTCTTTGCGTGAAATCGGCAAAATTAGAGGAGTTATCGTAGAAGAATGAAATTCGGTGTGCTGGTTCAGAACATGTAAATTAAGAAAAATTCGAAGTTTCAGCAAAATCGGTGGAAGGACATGACTACCTCCCATACATCCTTAATCTAAAATTTTTAATTTTAGATACAATTATAAACAGAATTCAGCGAAAATTGGTTACTGCCGGTTAAATTATGTCCTTTAACTCAGTGGTTAATTTTGTTTCATTCGGGGTAAGGACATGACTACCTCCCATATATCGTTTTTCTAAAAAACAATATTCTGGCTTAATTTATGATCAGAATGCACTAAAAGCTGAAAATAGTTTGTAAAGTAATACTTTTTAGCTCTTTGGAAAATTTTGTTTCATTCGGTGTAAGGACATGACTACCTCCCATATATCCTCTTTCTCATTAATTATCAATTTTAAGGGCGCCACAGACGAGCAGTATTATTGTTCACATTTTACAAGTTAAGTTTTTATTGTGCAATATTATTTTAGCAAAACCTTGAATATGACACACACATGGTCAAAAATATTGGGAACTTGCTAAAATTTAGTGAAAACAATTTTTGACAAAATAATCAATTTTCATAAAATGTCCTGGAAAAGAGTTGCTCCCTACACAAAACCCGAGTCACCATTTTTTCAATTTATTATTTTTCTTTAATAATAACTATTATGTTACAAAAATAGCTTTTGACATTTCCAAATTATGTATTTTAAAAATAATTTGACAAATAAATAATAAGAAGCCGTTTTTTCATTTCTGTTAAATTTATGGGCATTTAGGTTCTAGGTTAATGATATCCAGCGAAACCAAAATTCCGTATCTGAATAATTTTAAGTACCCAGGAAAAATTTTTACAATCGGTAGCCAACCACACCCATTCTACAACTGGTTCCACTGCAACCGATTCCATGGAACTGGTTCCGGAACCAGTTCCTGGGATCCTATATGGAAGGTGTGGGTGACGTAGAATCAGTTCCAGAACTAGTTCCCGAACTGATTCTAGAGCAACCGGTTCCACTTTGGAGCAATAGAAGGGGTTGCTTTTGGGACAATTTCAAACAAAAAGAATCGGTGTTAGAATCGACAGTAGAAGGGGTTGTGAATGAAAAGTAGCTATTGTACAACCGATTCTTTGGAACAGAAAATTTTCCTGGGTATATATCATGAACAAGTTAAATAAAAAACTACCCAGGAAAATTTTTTACAATCGGTAGCCAACTACACCCATTCTACAACTGGTTCCACTGCAACCGATTCTGTGGAACTGGTTCCGGAACCAGTTGCTGGGATCCTACATGGAAGGTGTGGGTGACGTAGAATCAGTTCCAGAACTAGTTCCAGAACTGATTCTAGAGCAACCGGTTCCACTTTGGAGCCATAGAAGGGGTTGCTTTTGGGACAATTTCAAACAAAAAGAATCGGTGTTAGAATCGACAGTAGAAGGGGTTGTGAATGAAAAGTAGCTATTGTACAACCGATTCTTTGGAACAGAAAATTTTCCTGGGTAGTGTTTACAAAAATTTCGAATTTTGTGAATTTTCAATTGATATGCTATTTTCTTTTTCAAAAATGGGTCATTTTCGGCTGGAATTCAGCAAGGGTTTTTTAATAAAAAGTTTTCTAAGAAAAAAATTAAATTCTTCAATTTTGAACTTACTAGATGAAAACTTGGCAATTTTATGTAGATATATATGTATGTATGTACACACATACATATATATCTACATAAAATTGAAAAATTGGGATATGTAGAAAAAGTTAAAATTTTTAAATTTGCGGTTCAAAATTTTAATTTTTTTTTACAGAAAATTATACATCCTAATGGACTATCAAATCATAAAAAAAATCACTTGTTTTTTTATATCTTTATTAAATTTCTCTAAACTTTATAAAATTTTAGGTTTTCCGCAAAAATTAAAAATTTTTTTTTAAGTTTCTTGACCCTAGTAAAAATGATTTTTATATATTCATATATGATTTTTATACAATCAATTCTGATTTTATACAATTATAACTTGTCAAGTATTGTGAAACATATATTTTTATATGATTATATCAAAAGATATTTAATTATATAAAATTATATTAACCAGATCCACCATTTTTCGGATCAGATAATATATTTTTTATATAATTATGTTAACCCATACATGATTAGATCCGGAAAATGGTGGATCTGGTTAATATAATTTTATATAATTAAATATCTTTTGATATAATCATATAAAAATATATGTTTCACAATACTCGACAAGTTATAATTGTATAAAATCATAAATGATTATATAAAAATCATATCTGATTATATAAAAATCATTTTTACTAGGGGAATTTTTTTTTACTTTTACACCACATAAAACCGAAGCTTGTGTTTTAATTATCAAGTTCTTTTTTTTTTTAAACGTTATTGTTTTAATTTTTGGTGATACCTTAAAATTTAGCTCTTTCTAACTTTGTTAAAACTCAGGTAAAAGGGTTTGGAAAATGTATAAAATTTTTAAATTTGCGGTTAAAAAAAACAATTTTTTTTCAAATTCTATTAAAGAGATTCAAGGTGTCCTAAAATAATAAATAAAAAAAACATGTTTTTCCATATTTTTTTTTACTCTACTAAACTTAAGCAACTTAAGGGATTTCCAGTCAAAAAATGTCTTAAGTTTTCGATGCCACCAAATATTATTCTATAAAAAATTTTCACTTAAAATAATTTTTGTTTATTGCGAATATAGAAAGCAACAAAACCAACGTGTTTCAAAGAATTATCTTTAAATATTAATTTTTGACAATTTTTTTTCTAAAGCATAAAAAATAAATAATTTCAAAACAAACAATTAAATAAAAAAATAAATATAAAAGTGATTGAAAGCTTTAGATGTATTTTTGTGAAATACATTTTGGCATAAATAAAGAAAATTTTTATGCGAAAGTCCAATAATTTAACCTCAAAGAATTCCTAAAAAATTTTATTCACAGTATACACTCAGATAAAAAAGTTTGTAAAAAAATTTGTAAACAGTTTTCAATCGCACTATACTATTTTTATACTGATTTTTAGTACAATTTCTTTTTTTAGTAATCATTTTTGCTATTCTCTTATTACAAATTACGGATTTTTTTACTAATTCTCGCTGCTGATTTTAGCAAAACATTTTACTAATTTTTCAAAACCGAGTGCTAAATTTAGCAAAAAAATATACTAATTTAAAAACATTTCTTTTTGATTTTTTACAATTCTTGTTTATTTGTTACTATTGATATATTCTTAGTTTAGAAATAACACCCAGAAAATTTGATTGCATCTCCAATGCATAAAACGTCAATAACTGGAGACCCGTTTGCAATTTTGACTCCAAATTTCAAGTACGATGAAGTAATTATACGCTTGTTACAATCGAAAGAAAAAAAAATTTTTTTTTAGATTTTACAGTTTTTTTATTTTTTAGTACAATTTTTTGCTAATTTCAGCAGATTGATTTTAAATTACAGTTTACAACAATTTACTGAAATTTAGTAGCTGCAACTAATTATTTATACTAATTTCATTGTACTAAAATTATGGTATTTAGTAAGTTTTTTAACTGATTTTAGGAAATCAATTTTTATTTATTTATTTGAGTCTATGGAAAGTACAGAATTCCTCACAGACTAGAAACTTAAAACTAGAAATAAATTAAATCTAACATGTTACCAAATGTATGCAAACTATCACTAAAATCTAATTTAACATGTGAGAGTTTATTTCCTTCTTTTAAAGCCTCAAGAGTAGAAATTCTATTAAATTCATTTAAAGCCCGAATAATAGGCATATTCAAAGCATAATTAGTTCTATGAAGCGGTACAAAAAAAAAACATCATTATGACGTAAACGCATATCAGGGACTTTAAAATTTATAAAATCAAGCAAATTCGGACTATCAACCAGACCACAAATCAGTTTGTAAAGGAACATAATCAACAAATGAGCTCTTCTATTTTCAAGGGTTTCCAATTGAATAAAACTACACTTCACAACATAAGTGGGTTGAGGTTCAATGAATTGAATAGAATTAAAAGCAAATTTTATAAACTTTGTTTGAACTCTTTCAAGTCTAGAACAATGAACTCTAAAAAGAGGACTCCAAACTATACTGCCATACTCCATTTTGGACCTAACTAAAGATGTGTAAAGTAACTTTAGAGTAAACAAATCAGAAAAATCCCGAGAGTTCCTCTTAATAAAAGCTAGCAACGAATACGCCTTCGGAACAATAGAATCTATATGATTAATAAATGTAAATTGAGAATCAAAGATAATTCCTAAGTCAGTTAGTTACTTTATCAACCACATTCAAAGACACATCATTTATTGAATACGAGTTAAAAACAGGGGTTCTAGATTTATAGAAACAAACATAATTGCATTTGGGAATATTGATTTCCAAAAAATTTTGAAAACACCAATTTACAATAGCATCTAAATCCTTCTGTAAATGAAAAAAATCTAATTGTGAGCTAACCCGCAAAAATATTTTCAGATCATCGGCATAAAGCAAAACTTCTGACCAATTCACTACCGATGTTATATCATTAATAAACAATATAAACAATAAAGGGCTTAAAATACTACCCTGGGAAACTCCAGAGAGAGCTGGATAGGAATACGATTTAACCGAATCAACAGAAACATAACAAATTCTATTTAATAAATATGACCTAATCGAATCCAAAAAAGTGGAATGAAAACCTAACAATTCAAGCTTTTGTACAAGAATCCTATGTGATACTCTGTCAAATGCCTTAGACAGATCAGTATAGATTGTATCTATCTG
This sequence comes from Leucophora obtusa, assembly GCA_949987735.1. Lineage (NCBI taxonomy): Eukaryota > Metazoa > Arthropoda > Insecta > Diptera > Anthomyiidae > Leucophora > Leucophora obtusa. The sequence goes on along the minus strand of OX465299.1, from coordinate 104,656,399 downwards.
AAAACCACGTTCAATGTTCGATAAACAATACTGAGAAAATGTCACTAAATTAGTAACCGTAGAATTTTGAATTGCATTTTACATAAATTTTACTAAAATTTAGTAGCGGCTACTAATTTTTTCTACTAATTTTATTGTACTACAGATCAGCAGACATGTGTTGCTAAAATTAGCAAAAAATACCCCTGGCCTCAAAACAGTTAAATTTCCCGTAATAACAGCAAAATTTTCAGTAGCCATTACAGACTTTTTTGGTTGAGTGTAGTATTCTTCGAATCCTAGTTTTTGTTAATATTTTTTTACGATAAAACTATTTTGTTATAAACTTATTTATAAAGAAAAAACATTTTATACAAAAAAGAATTACAATTTCGGTTGGACCCACTGAATATATAAATTCGGTTGGGACTACCAAATGATTGTATATTGTTCTAGCTTAGTAGATACAACTGAATATTTCGATCTTCGTACCAAATTTAATTAGAAGCTACAACCGAATAATGTGATAGTTCATGTAACTACCAAAATTCGTTTGACAACAAATTTGGTTGCCACAACGAATCTATTCTCTGTGTGTACTTGTAATCGTAAGCAAATTTTACTTCATACTTAAATGGATGTAGAGGATGGATGAGAAAATTGCCTTTCATTTGAGTACCCACACTTACAATACATAAGTATATGTTACTACGCGTGCCGGTTTTTAACAGATAATAGAAAAAATATCAATTTTATAGGGTGTCACGTATTTTCAAAAAGATTGCCCAATAAGGTGCACCTTAGATAGGGTGACAATTTGTACTGTTTTGATCAGTACCTACATGTACTGATTTTTGGTCTAGTGTACTGATGAGAAAGTAGTGTACTGATTTGTACTGGTTTTTTTAAATTTGTCTTTAAGATTTAAAATATTATATTAAATTTTTTAATAATAAAAATCAAAATAAATTGAATACCCATTAAATCGAATTAAATTTTTGTCTGAAGTTAGTTAATTAAGTTTTTAATCAAATTAAGTGAATTTTTCAATTGAACACGCTCAACTGAAATAATGATTTAAGAACGAATTCAATTGTAGTTCTTTTTATCAAATCAAATGAATTAATTCACTGACTAATGAGTTTATTTTATATAAATCGAAAAAAGAATTCCTGCAATTTATAAACTATTTAGTGTGAACGGAAAATTTCACTCAACCGTACAGTGATTTAAAAAATATTTTTCCGTTGGGTGATTTAAAAAAATCCTTCCCTTCAGTGATTTGAATGGGTTTTTTTACGGTTCAATAATTTAAAATAAAATTTTGAACGTTCTGTTAATAAAAAAAAAAAATTAGTTGCGACAATAGAAAATTAATTGATACACATTTAATTGGCTCTGACAACAGAATTTCAATTGTCCTAACAATAAAATCTTAATGTTTTTATGTTGAAATTTCGAAAGGAAAAGTGCCTAGAATCAAAGGGTTTTTCGATAGAAAAAGTTCACAAAACCTTAAAATTGTCTATCAAACATTTTTAGTGGGAAAAAGTAGCCAGAATGTGAATCTTTTTCTATGGCAGAAATCAATCAGAAGTTACCAAAGACAATACAGTTTTTTTCTGACGGCCGAATTTGTAGCCAATCGATTGGTTTGTTGTGCTAATTGAATATGTCGTTTGTGTCTACAGAAAATTGGTTTACAAAATGTTTTTTGTTTCCGAGAACTGAAATTCGCTGGCCTAAATAAAAATTGGCCTAAGTTGAAAAATTTTGTTTCAGCAACCCGAACCATTCAATTGGCACAAATTGTAAAAGAAAAAAATTAAACTTTTTGTAATGTAAATACTCTAGAAAAAAATTCTATTTTTATACTTTATTTCGATGGATGCCACTGTATACTCCGAAAAATTAAATAACAAAATAAAACCAAAAAAGAATTTATTTAAGTGCAAATTTGTTTAAGTCCGAATTTATTTGCATTTACAGTTACAAAATTATTTTTTTAAGAATTTGAATAAAAAACGCATATTTTTGTTAACTTCATTTGATTTACTGTTTTTTTATGTTTTAAGACTATTTTATATTCCAAAAGTAATTTTTTATTTGCTTTTTACATACACAAGTAAAAAAAAAATGATATGGAGCAATATGAAGTTATATTTAATTATATATAATCTTTTATGTAATTAGATATAATTACATCCGAAAAATGAGAACATCTTATTGTATCGAATTGTATACAATTGTATACACTTTGGTACAATTTGATACAATTTTATGCAATTCGATACAATTGTATCCGAATTTTGTCCTCATCCAATTACATCAAATTATATCTTTTTGTATAAAATTATATAAAATGTTATAAAAGTGGACATAGTTTGATACAAGTATATCTAAATATTGACCTTATACTTTTGATCATATTATATATGACCACATCTAACAATATACAAAAATTATTTTTTTAAATAAAAAAGATATGCAATATCTGGAGATCAGACCTGGGGGATTTCAATTACAATTGCAAATAAATGTAATTGAAATTAAAAAAACTCAATTACATTTTATGTAACTGTAATTGAAAATTTTCAATTACAAGTAATTGAAATAGTAAAAATTACTAAAAATATATGATGCAAAAAATAAACTCACACACGAATCATGCACGGGTTATACAGCTATGGACATATAATTGGCACAAATTTAAATTGCGCATAAATTTAAGTATTTTCCAACTAAATATATTTTAAAATGCAAGTTTTGTCTCTTCTGATTACTGTTGAAAAAAATGTTTGTCTTAATAGTGCTCAAATGTTCCGTTATGTTTTGCTTATTATTTACCGTTATCATTTTTGCGTTAACAATGCTGATTTAAAGTGGACATATAAATGGCATAATTTACTTAAAATAGGCAGTAGTCGTGTAGATTTAATTCAAAGCAATAAATATTTTTCGTAGTTCAAAAATAAATATAAAAAGTTAAAAAATTTTTAAAATGGGATCAGGAAAACGTACCACAGGTGAGGAAAGGCGGATCATATGGAAAATGTATGAAGATGGAAAAAAAGTAGCGGAAATTTCTGAGATAATGCATATTTATCGCAAAAAAGTCTACAATGCAATTAATTCTTGTGTTGAGGATCCCGATATACTGACTAAGGGTAAAGTTCGGAAGCCAAGGCCACAAAAACAGATGAGCGTACGGATGCAGCTATAGTACAAGTGGTGAAAATAGATCCATTCAAGTCATCAAGGCAGATATCATCGGATATTAATGAAAATTTTAACATGGAAATATCAAGCAGACTTGTCAGAAGAAGACTAAACGAGGCAAATTTGTTTGAGCGCATTTCCAGAAAAAAGCCCCTACTCTCAAAAAAAAATATTTCAAAACGACTAACCTTCGCCAGAACCCATAAGGAAAATCCCATTAGTTTTTGGAAAAACGTGTTATGGAGTGACGAAATAAAAATTAACAGGATAGGACCAGATGGCAGAATCTTTGTTCGTCTTCCTGAAGGCCAAGAGTTTAATCCTCGGTTCACTCAGAAGACGGTAAAACATGGAGGTGGCAGTATTATGGTTTGGGGTGCATTTTCTTGGCATGGCGTAGGTCCGCTTATAAAAATCAATGGAAAAATGGACAAGTTTCAGTATTAAGATATTTTAAAAAACCATGTGGAGCCATATGCCTTCAACTCCATGCTAATAAAATGGAAATTCATGCAAGATAATGACCCCAAAAACTCCTCCAAACTAGTAACAAAAATGGTTTTCTGCGGAGAAGATTGATGTTTTGGATTGGCCAGCCCAGAGCCCTGACTTAAATCCAATATAGAACCTGTGGAATGAAGTCAAGGTTGAAATCGCCAAGAAAAATTACAAAAATATGGACGAACTCTGGTATGCCGCAAAGGAAGCTTGGTACGCCATCCCCAAAACAAAATGCCAAAAACTAGTGGAAAGTATGGGTCGCAGGTGCGAAGCTGTCATCAGAAATAAAGGCCACAGCACTAAATATTAACGGTAGAATATTTGTACATACCAAAAATTTAACAAATGCAATATTAAAACCATTTCTTCTCTTTTTTTAAGATTGTGACATTTATGTGTCCAGCTCATTTCAATGGGTTTTTTTTTAAAATGATAAGTTTTTATTTACATTAATGAATTTCAATTAAAGTTTATAGCAATATTAAATGTGCATAATAAACATTTGGAAAAAACAAAAACTTGTTGGTTGTTAATAGTATTTGCAATATAGTAGCATAAGAAAGAATTCATGGTAAAATGTGCCATTCATATGTCCATAGCTGTATATTCTTATTCACGCTCACGCACGAATCAAGTACGAATTATATATTCTCAGACTCACGCACGAATCACTTGAGTATAGTAATTATTACTCACGATCACGTGTGAATAACGTGACTTACGAACATTTCTAGTCATGCGCCAATCCCTAGTAATTACTAAATCTAAAACTAGTTCAAAATCATTGTTAACATAGAAACACATATAATATAATACGGTTTTATATGGACCTTATATATTTTTATATAAAATCACTTTGATATAATTGCTTATGTGGGATGATATATAATTATAGATGATTTTATAAAGAACGTTATATTGTTATATATTAAAGAAATTATGAAATATTGTAGATATGGAACCATATTAAGTTATATATGAGTTCTTATTCGTCAATATATAATCATATCTAACACAAATTAAAAGTATTTCTTATATGGCTCCACATATAGTTTTATATTATTATGTGTAGTGTCATACTAAATTATATATAAACGTATATGTAATTATATCTGTAATATATTACTTTATGTACTTATATATAGCACATGCAATTATATGTTGGCCAGTATGTAATAATATAAAATCACATATGTCTCCATATTAAAACCTTTGTGGAAAAAATATCTAACATATGACTATATAAAAGTATATCTGCTTGAATTTAAAAGCATATGTGGCCATATGTAACTATAAGTTACTATTTGCAATTACATAAAATAATAACACAGTACAACAGCCAATCTGGGGGGTGATGGTACTAGGTCAGTATAGTAAAACCCTCAAAGGGTTTGGCGTTCGTATGTGTCATTTTTTTTTTATGACCTTTTAAATTTTTTCCTTATCTTGATGTTTTTTCGCTTAGTTGTAACATTTTGGCAAAAACGTAGTTTAACATAACTCGAGAACCACTTGTCCGATTTTGATGAAACAAATTTAGAAAAATTTAGAATTACAATTTCTTTAATCCGTTCATATAACGTTTTTCTTTATAATCAACAGTTTTGCCGGTAAAAATAAATTTGTGGAGAAAAAAAAATATTTTTTTGCCTAAAAATTAAAATTTTTTTTTTTTTAATTCATAAAAAATCCAAAACGGAAAAAAGGATCAAGTGTTATTAATTTCATGTAAAGTCACATAACCTATAAACTAAATTTAACGCGTTCTGCTTTTATTTACAATTAAGTGAAGGTATCCCATTTTGACAAGAATATTGATATTTGTTTTTATTCAAAAAAGTGTCATTTATCGCCTTTTTCATAAATTTTCCCCAATAACTCCAGACTTCTGGCCATAAACTACTAAAAAAAATTAAGTAAACATTTTTATAATTTTTTATTTTTATTTTTATTTTATTTATTTATTTTTATTTATTTTAATAAATATTGCCTAGACTTTTTCGGTGGTGGTTGTTCAGGACTAGTGGCATCGCATTCATCGCTATCATCAGTTTCTGAACCACACATAATGTCAATGTGTGACTCCACTGTTGGCCCTTCTGCATCTCCTGAAAATTTTTTATCATCAAGATCATCCTTGTCTTGCCACACTAACTTACTCCACCAGCAAATATCCGCAATTATTGCACTCGGCGACTTTTTGCCTCTATATCTGTAAGTTTTTGTTTTATTAAAATGAGTTTGAAAAAATAAAAAATCAGTATTACCTCATTTCAAATGGCATAGCAACTTGATGATAGCGTTCACCTTGGTCCTATGCAGTAAAACCGCCTTCAAGCTGAGTTTTGAACTGTCAATAAATAATCTCCAGTCATCTGCTTCATATTTTATTTCCATTGCGTCCATCAATTTTCCTACATCCGGGCAATATGCAGAAGTTTTTTCATCATTCACAAGGAATAAACTTTGGAGTGTTGCCTGACGACTTCGATAAGCTGTGACTTTCACACCGGGTGCCAACAAATTGTTTGATTTCAAAATGGAAGCCAGCTCTTCCGATTTATGCTGTGTTAATTCCAACTTGGCAACAATTGAATCAAGCTTATTTTGATCTATTAAAATTGGCTCATTGAATACTGATGGCTCATATGGGGAATCATCACGTGCATGATATGTCGGAGCAGTCGTAGAAGAGAAAATATCTGGGCTAGAAGCTTTTGGCACAGGAATGTGGTCCGAATGAGGCAATGGTGTTGCGGCACTTGCAACACCAACGTAATTATACGATTTTCTTATCCTTTTTGCGGCTCCTTTATTCGCACATGCATAGCAATTCAATGGATTGTGACCTTCGCCAGGATTAGTAAAAGTCATTGGGATACCGAATGGCATACTTTCACGTCTTCTATTTTTCCAATCCATTAGACGGTTGTAGCAGCTTTTACACACTATATTTGGTACCCAATTTTCGTTCACTATAACATTTTGGTTGAAGTACATCTCGTATGTTTGAACAAAATCAGTACTGAAATTTCCCCTTTTTTTATGTGTTGAGACATATTGACCACAGCAGTAGCAAAAGCTATTTATATCTGGCTTGCACAGTTCCATATTCTGTTCTCTTTTGTTCACTTTTAAAAAACTGGAGAAAAATCAATTTTACTGTTCGCGTTCGTCGGCACTTGTTGAATGACAAAAATCACAGAACCAGTGTGAGAAAGAGAAGTAGTATAATGACAATGCATGTTTTATGTGAACATTACAGAACCAGTGTTGCCACATCAATATTTCTCTTTTAGTACAGTAGAAAAATATGAGAGAGTTCGGCTTGTGAGTGTCAATGTTTTCTCCAAATAATGTTGTGCATATCTGGAGCAAATTTTTGAAATTCATACATTTACCTAATTGTGAATAAATGAGAAACGCGTGCATCGATTTTCATGATCTATGCCTTTTTTTGCTCATGAGTTATGTGACTTTACGCGAAAGTAATTAGTTTTGGCACTTTTTTCCATTTTGGATTTTTTATGAATTTTTAAAAAAAAATATTTAAATTTTTAGGCAAAAAATACTTATTTCCCTTCATACATTCATTTTTAACTTCGAAAGTGTTGCACATATAGGAAAACGGTATAGAAACAGATTAGAGAAATTGTAATTCTTAATTTTTCTAAATTTGTTTCATCAAAATCGGACAAGTGGTTCTCGAGTTATGTTAAACTACGTTTTTGCCAAAATGTTACAACTAAGCGAAAAAACATCAAGATAAGGAAAAAATTTAAAAGGTCATAAAAAAAAATGACACATACGAACGCCAAACCCTTTGAGGGTTTTACTATACTGACCTAGTACCATCACCCTGACTTGGAATTTCTCACCCCCCAGACAATAATCCCAAAAATGTTCCATAGTGTAATATAATCATAATATCAAAACTTTTTTACTCGGGTAATATTTTTCTTAAAATTTATTTTATGTTTCACTAATATTATTTATAAAGTGTAAAAATAATATAGGCGAAAGATAAAAAAGTTAAAAAATTAAATAAAAATATTAAAATATTATATAAGACAAAGACAAATTACGAATGGCCCCAATTATTAACAAAACCTAGGTAAATACTTGAAGATTTCTAAGTAAATATCTGAATCCTTGCATTTAAATATTTCAAGATTAAATATTATATTATTTACTTACATGCTTATTCACAAAAAACCTTTTGTTTGAATGATTTTTGTTGTTGTTTTGCATGTTAATTTGTTTTATTAAGCTCTAATAAAATTCTGAACTTTTTTGTGAATACAATCCTTAGAATTTAGGTAAATAATAGAATAGTTTTAAGTATTTAAAAGTTCTAAATATAAATATTTTTTCAATTAAATACAAAAAATATATGTACTTAAAGTTTTCAAGCATAATTATAAAATATTTTTATTTGAAAAGTTAAATTACATACATATATGAATTTTCAAGTAAATTTTATTTGAAGGAAATTATTTTCCAATATTAATACATACATATATACACTCAAAAAAGTCAGTAATGGTACTGAAAACTTTGCTTTTATTACGGGAAATTTAACTGTTTTGAGCCCAGCGGTATTTTTTTGCTAATTTTAGCAACACATGTATGCTGATCTGTAGTACAACAAAATTAGTAGCCGCTACTAAATTTTAGCAAAATTGTTGTAAACTGCAATTCAAAATCGATTTGCTAAAATCAGTTAAATAAAACCTACTAAATATCAATAATTTTAGTACAATGAAATTAGTATAAATAATTAGTTGCAGTTACTAAATTTCAGTAAATTTTTGTAAACTGTAATTTAAAATCAATCTGCTGAAATTAGCAAAAAAGTGTACTAAAAAATAAAAAAAAAACTCTAAAATCTAAAAAAAAAAAATTAAAAAAAACTTTTTTTGTTTCGATTGTAACAAGCGTATAATTACTTCATCGTACTTGAAATTTGGAGTCAAAATTGCAAACGGTTCTCCAGTTATTACCTTTTTATTCATTGGAGATACAATAAAATTTTCTGAATGTTATTTCCAAACTAAGAATATATCAATAGTAACAAATATTAACTAAACAAGAATTGTAAAAAATCAAAAACAATTTTTTTAAATTAGTATATTTTTCTGCTAAATTTAGCATTCGGTTTTGAAAAATTAGTAAAATGTTTTGCTGAAATCAGCAGCGAGAATTAGTAAAAAAATCCGTAATTTGTAATAAGAGAATAGCAAAAATGATTACTAAAAAAAATTGTACTAAAAATCGGTATAAAAATAGTAAAGTTCGTTTGGAAACTATTTACAAATCTTTTTTATTAACTTTTTTATCTGAGTGTACATGTTCAAGTATTTTCAGCAAACATGTTCATTAAAAAAAATATTTTTTAGCGTTAGTATTAAAAAAATGGAAAATTTAGACCAAATATTTTATTAAATAAAATGTCTTTAAGTATTTTTTTTATTTGAAAAAAATTTAACATAAAATTTTTATTTAAAAAAAAGAAGAAAAATAAACCAAATATTTTCAATTTAAAAAAAATTCTTGCATATCTTCATATTTGAACAAAATTTTATATTTTCAAGGAAATACAAAAAATATTTTTACTTGAAATCTTCAAGTATAAATTTTCTAATTTTTTTTTAAATACTTGTACTCAAAAATATATACATATAACGAGTAAAAAGGTTAAAGTCGGGCATGCCGACTATACAATACCCTACACCAGTCTGGTGTATTGTTTGGATCCGAAATTCGAATGGGTTAAAATGGGGCTTATGTCAAAATTTTCTATAATGTGAGTCAGCGCACCAAATTTCATTAAAATATCTTAATATTTGCGACCTGCAGTTTGTAACAAAGCCAATTTTGGGGGGACCCTTATATGGGCACTAGTTCTAAACATGGACCGATGTTCACCAAAATCAATAGGCTTCGTCCTTGGGCCAACATAGGTCTATGTACCAAATTTCATCAAAATATCTTAATATTTGCGACCTGCAGCGTATAAACAATATAATTTTGGGGGGACCCTTATATGGGCACTAGTTCTAAACATGGACCGATGTTCCCAAAAATCAATAGGCTTCGTCCTTGGGCCAACATAGGTCTATGTACCAAATGTCATCAAAATATCTTAATATTAATACCTGCAGCGTATAAACAGTATAATTTTGGTAGGACCCTTATATGGGCACTAGGTCTAAACATAGACCGATGTTCACCAAAATCAATAGGCTGCGTTATTGGGCCAATATAGGTCTGTGTACCAAATTTCATCAAAATATCTTAATATTTGCGACTTGCAGCGTATAAACATTATAATTTTGGTAGGACCCTTATATGGGCACTAGGTCTAAACATGGACCGATGTTCACCAAAATCAATAGGCTGCGTTATTGGGGCAATATAGGTCTGTGTACCAAATTTCATCAAAATATCTTAATATTTACGACCTGCAGCGTATAAACAGTATAATTTTGGTAGGACCCTTATATGGGCACTAGGTCTAAACATGGACCGATGTTCACCAAAATCAATAGGCTGCGTTATTGGGCTAACATAGGTCTGTGTACCAAATTTCGTCAAAATATCTTAATATTTACGACCTGCAGCGTATAAACAATATAATTTTGGTAGGACCCTTATATGGGCACTAGGTCTAAACATGGACCGATGTTCAAAAAAATCAAACTTGTTCGTCCTTGGGCCAACATAGGTCTGCGTACCAAATTTCATCGAAATATCTTAATAGCTGCGACCTGTAGAGTGCGCACAAGATTGCATGGACAGACAGACAGACGGACGGACGGACGGACGGACATCGTTAAATCGAAATAAAAAAAAATTCTGAACCGATCGGTATACTATAAGGTGGGTCTACGACCAATATTTTTTGGTGTTACAAACATCAGCACAAACTTATAATACCCTGACCACATAGTGGTGTAGGGTATAAATATCAAAAATATGCATGCAGACTTTTTTAATATTTTTTCGGCAATTATTCTACTATTTTCAACTCTATTTTTAAAAACACATTCGCTTACACCTTACATTCTTTGTAATGTCTAGGTAAGGTGTTCTTTGTCAACTTATTTATAAGGTGTACGTAATGCATTCACTGTTAACTTACATATAAGGTACAAAATAAACTTTTTATGTACAAAGAAAATAAACAAAAACATGTAACACATTAAAGTTGACTAACATGTATGCGACACAATAGCTCAGTGGAAGAGGGTTCGACTATCATCCCGAGGGTTTCGGGATCGCGGTCGGATTTCATTGCATTGCTTGTCTACTTACATATAAGGCATTATAGATTGTCTTCTTTGTAATCTCGGGGCAAGGGCTTGAGACATTGCCAAATAAATTTTTTGTAATGCAGCAGGGAATGCATTACATATTACATTATTTGTAAGCGAAGAGCATTGCCTTGCTTTTTCATTATTCGCGTGTAAATGTAATCCAGAAAACAGTCAAGCAAGAATGCATGGAGCATTGTTGTGATAAATGCTATATATTATACATTCTTTTGGAAGGTCAGTTTTTGCTGGGTTCTAATTATATTTTTGCACCATAAAACCTTTTTCGCATTCCGCCAGTAATTTGCAATTTTTTAAGTGCAGATTTTTAAAATTCATAACCTACACTGAGAGAATTATCATCACTTCAGTAATGAATTTCTTCATAGTTTCAATGAAAATTGTCACTGGAACTCAACCATTGTAGCTTTTCGTAGAATCTATGAAACAGGTTTCATTAAAGTCAATGTTTATAAAAAGTTCATAAAATTAATAAAACTATTCATAAAATGAATAGCCCACTCCTCCAATGAATAAATCATTCAGCCAATGAAGAGCTTAATAAAATGTATAAATCAATTTCATTTATTATTATTTATTATAGACGGTTGTTGTCGGTGCTAAGCGGGAGTGGATAAATAAAAAGTATTTAGCAAATGCAAAACGCGTAGTAAATTGTACCATATTGCACTAATGTACAAAATATATCTAATGAAAGAATTCATAAAATTAAAAAGTTTTATAGAATTTTGTAATAACCTTAATTCATTTAATGAAATTCCTTATTAACGTTTCGAAAAAATTAATAAGGGTTTTCACAAGGTGTGTGCTATTTGTTGTATCGTTGTATCGTCCTAACAAAAAACAGAGTTGTTAAAAATTATATTGAAAAAATACAGCATTTGAGAATAGCACGATACAACATTTTTACGTATGTTTAGTATCCTATGTTTGAGTGTACTAAAAGATAGAAAACTGAATACAAAATCGTTGTTAAACTCAAATAAAATTTTTAACAACTCTGTTTTTTGTTAGGACGATACAACGATACAACATATAACACACCCCTTATGAACAACTTAAATATCATTTATGAACAAATTTCATAGTCCAAAATTAATAATTAAAAATTAATAAAAAAAAAATGAAAAATAAATGAAAATTATAAGATAATTCTGTCAGTATGAAAATTAATGCACATCACTAAACCTCGGCCTTATGGTTATATAAAACTATTGTATTTGAGAAAAGTTTTGGTATCCATATTGCCCTATTTATAACATATTCTTTCCACCACATTGAATTTCTGATAAAACGCGAAAAATCGCGAATATCAAAAAAATCTGAAATACGTGTTCACTTAAATCGTCTACAGATTATGATATGTAAGTTTGACATTTCAATAACAAACATCTCCGCACAAAAGAGTCTAAAATTTGTTTTTTTATAGAATATCCTTGAAAATAGGACATGTCAGGATATGCTTGAACATGCTATATATACCGATGGACGCGCCTCTAAAAAACCTTTCATATGATACCCATATTGAGTATGTTATCTTTAGCTAAGATGCAAATTTCTTACAAAAACTAAAAAAAATACCTTTTTTAAAAATGGTCCAGCTTGTGAATTCTCATTTCTAGACCCGCAATATTTTGGGAATCATCATAAAACAAACCAAGGTTTATTTTGAGTGGGGCACTTTTTTTACTTTCGTGAGTCGGTCTAATATACATATGTATTATATACATATGTATGTATTAGACCGTACCTCAAAAAAAAAAAAGTTCGCCGTACTCCCTCCAATATGAAGTATTTTTGGAAGGTGATTTCAAAAAAAAATTTTTTTTTTGCCGAACGTAGGGGTTGCCTTTTTTAATTTTTCGTTATAGCTTTGGCATTTAAAGTCGGATTTTAAAGTGTGATATATCGATTTTTTTTGCCTCGAGGAGACCAGTGTTTTGCTATATAGTAAAAATCCAATTAAAAAAATTAAAAAGGCGACCTCTACGGACGGCAACCAATATATATAAAAAAATTCTACTGGGTTTATCGAAAAACTTCCTTAGCAAAAGTTTAATGATTTTTTGCGAGCTTTAGTTTTCTGACATTAGGGTGGTACATTTGGGTGGTAGCAACTGACATCTGGTGGGTAACTACTAGAAGGGGATACTTGAGGTCAAAATGCCCTTAGAGCAAAACACTGGTCTCCTCGAGAGAAAAACATCGATGTATCACACTTTAAGATCCGACTGCATATGCCAAAGATATAAGGAAAAATGTTTTTTGAAACCTCCTTGCAAAAATACTTCATATTGGAGGGTGTACGGCGCACTTTTTGCCTGTAAGGTGGTACGCTCTAATATGTATGTATATAAAGAACATTTTCATCAAATTTATAAAGATCTAATTTATGAAATTTAATGAATTTTTTAATGAAATTATGAAATTTTATGAAGGAAAAGTTATGAAAATTTTCATAATATTAAATAAATATTATACACATAATAAATTCATTAATTCTAGGAAAAAAATTCTATGAAATTATAGCATTAATATCATGAAAAAATTGGAAAAAAAAATTGCAAAAGTAAAAATTTTTACATTCTTTTGCAGAACATAAATTGCTGATTAGGTTTCTTAATTATTTTTTTGTATCATAAAGGCTTTTTTCGAATTCCGCCATTATTTTGCAATTTTTTGAGTGCGTTTTTTATAAATTTGTGACCTTAAGCCTATAATTCCCATATCTTATGCCGAAGTTTGGTGGTTAGTATGCAAAAAATTCCGCGAAAAAAAATTTTACAAAAAGGAAAATCTAATTTTTGTTTGCAGAAATATGGTTAATAAATTGGAAAATTAAAAAAAATAAAATATTTTGTAAAAAGAATTATGAGAAAATTTCGTAGACTTCTGGATTGAAAGAAGTTTAGATGTTTCGATGATAAAAAGGAAATAAAAAGCTCCATAATCGGAGAAATAAATTAAAAAGTGACAGAAAATTGGACAAAAATGGAAAACAAATTGTAATAAAATTCAGGGGTATGGCATCACCAAAAAAATAAGTTATAACAAAATCGTTATCACTAGATGGCACTTTGCTCAAAAAAATTGACAATTTTCTTTTTTTATTTAAATTTAAATTATTAAATAAAGGCTACACTCAAAAAAGTTTGACAGTTACTACATGATAGTTGTTTGTGTAGTAATTAGTAGTTGTTGTTTTTAACAGTAATTACAGTTGTTTTTCTATAGAAAAAGGCAAAACAACTTTTATGACGGTTATTTAAGAAAACAACTAACGAAAAGTAATTTCGTAACAGTTGTTTAAATCCGTTATTTTTAATATCATAATAAACAATTACCAAATCAGTATTTTTACAGTAATCAGTTATTTTGGTAGTTGTTTAAAAAATAAAAAATTTCGTTAAATTTTTTTAAATTTTAAAAATTCTTGTTTAGTTTATATTTGTTATTATTGATATATTTCTACCCCTCAATTCATAAATGCTTTGTAAACTTATAGCAGGTTTACAAAACGTCATTTTCATACAAAATTTGTTCATTAAACCTTCTATAATTTTACAAAGCGTTTATGAATTTAGGGACTAGTTTGCAAATAAAAATCAGAAACTTGTATTGTATCTTCAATGCATAAAAGCATAATAACTGGAGAACGGTTTGGAATTTTTACTTCGAATTTTAAATAGGCTGAAGTAATAACACAAATTTTTGTAATCGAAAGAAAAATACTATTTTTATTTATTAAAATATACTTTTATAAACAAAAAGAATTGACTGTAAAAAACAGTAGTTTTTACCGATTTTGTCAGTTGTTTTGATATTTTTGTAGTAAAAATTTATTACCCGGCTAAAAATCTACATATATGGATCATACAGGTTTAATGTATATTCGCGCATGACCATAAACACGAATGCTTTTCCATACATGGATACATAAATCTCCATACATGCATCCACATATGTGCACACATGTGCATTAACGAAAATTGAGGTAATATCTACATGTATGTACATTTATGAACATACATGAAGATGCATTAACATGTATGACCATACATGCAGATATTACCTCAAATTTCGTTAATGCACAAGTATGGACATATATGTATGCATGTATGGAGACTTATGCATCCATGTATGGAAGAGCATGCAAGTTTATGATAATTCACGAACATACATTACACCTGTATGGATCCATATATGTCGATTTTTCCCTGGGCAGTTAATTTTACGACATTGGTAGTTATTTTTATAGCATCTGTTAGTTATTTTTCAACAGTTAAAAATAACAAAAGTTTTAGTTATTTTAAAGGTAAATACCTTTGTCGCCTTTTTAACTGCATAAAGCTTTGTTTTAACTGTCATTTTCAGTAGATTCTACCGACAAACTTTTGTGAGTGTACAAATAAGTTTCATAATGAAATTACTCCCAAATGAAAAAATTAATATTCTGCAATAAAATAATTTCCAAATCACAAAATAATAAAACACTTTTTAATTAATTTATTTAAATTATATATGTATGTACGGTAATTCCACAGATTTTATTGTAATTTCTCGACGTGCTGCCTGACAATATCATTTAAAATTGGGATCTCTGCTAAATTCTATAATGAACTTTTAAAGCCTTCCTTGTGGCCTGTAAATGTAAGGGTGCGACCATTCCAGCTTTATCAAAAGCCTTTAGTTTTAAAATAATTATAAATATTAGTTTTATATTTAATCATAGTCTGTAAGGAAATTATGTTCCATAGACTGAATAAAGAAAATGAAAAAATGAAAATGAATAATTTTGACGCCTGAAATTGACTTTCAATTGCGTTTTGCCGAGCCTTTTCGTCTGAAATGAAAATTTCGCTGTTTTTAGTCATTAATATGAAAATGAAAATCACGCGATTTTTTTTAACCAAATCAAATTTTAGCCTACGGCACCTTTTTCGACTAGAACCTAATGTAGCAAAATCATTGAATTATAAGAACTCTTACGCCACATTCACAATGATGGAGTACTCCACTCTGCAGAGTGGAGTGAACTTAAATAGACATGTCTTGATACAAAAAATATATATGTATGTACGCAAAAAAAGGAAAAAAATCAACTCTGTAGTGTCGAGTACTCCAGCATTGTGAATCTGGCTTTACTGTTATCTTATTGGCAGTGTTGCCACTTTTTGAATAATTATTCAAAAACGGGACTGTTTGCACATTTGCTGGATAATTTTTGAATAATGACATTTTTGTGTAGTTTTTATGTAATTTCACTTTTTACAGAAATTTCCTTACACTCCTTCCTAGAGCTTCTTAACTCATTTTAAACACACTGTCCTTTTTTCAATCTACACTAATAGAAAAAAATCCGTAAAAAATGTAGTTAAAACCAATAAAAATTAGTTAAAAATTATGCTGCAGAAAAAAATTGCTAAATTAGCAGATTATTTTTGCTATATATTAGTAATATAGGAACAGAAAAAACAAAACTGTTAAATATACAGAATTTTAGTTATATTTGACCTAAATTTTTGTAAATGGAGAAAACAAATTAACCTGCTAAAATCAGCAAAAAAAAATTGCTAAATAATTAGTAGCCTAAAAAAGCACCAAAAAATTTTAAATTTTCGAAGTTTTTTTTCGATTTTTTTTTTAAATGAAAATAAAAATCGAGGATTTCGAAAACAGCAGTTTACAATTTTTTAGCAAAAAATTTAGCTTAAAAATAGCAAAAATTTTGTAGATTTAACAGTTTATTTTTGCTATTTTTAGTCTACAAATATTTAGCAAAATTTTCTGCAGATTTTACAGTACAATTTGCTATTTTCAATTAACTAAAAGTTATCCAAAATATAACTAAAATTATGTAAATTTAACAGTTTTAATTTTGCTGTTCTCATTTTACTAGTATTTAGTAAAAAATCTGCTAATTTTAGAAGTTTTTTCTGCAGCAACTGATTTTTAGTAACTTTTTCTGCTATTTTTACAGTTTTATTTTTATGAGTGTAGTATATTTTACTGGATAAACATCATTCAGTGATTTGACAACCATAAAATAGTTTGGAAACCAGGAAACCACTTTTCTACCATTTGTCTCGATGAAGCAAAGTCCGAATAATACTTATAATGCCAAGCTTAGGCTTGAACGGTGTTTTCTCCATTTAAATAGAATGTTGAATCAACACACGAAAATGCTTTGAATCCATTGTTTTCAAAATCGCAAAAGTAGCGTCACTAAATCAGCTGTAACTTGTTCACTAATGAACGAATTCCCAGGAAAAAAAATTGGAAGATAAGCTTTACAAACTACTTCCTTCACTGCTTCACAAGGATTCGTTAGTGTATTTTTACTGCTTTTTTAGAAGTTATTCTGAACAACTTAAAAAAATCACTTTTTTCATTGCTTCCAATGTATAACCGTTGGTATATTTTTACAGCTTTTTTAGAATTAATTCTTAAAAACATCAAAAAAATCACTTAAGTATTGCTTCTAAAGAGTAATTGCTCTAAAAGGGATCGTAAAAATTGATTTTAGTATCATTTGGCATTTACAAACAGACGGTCGCGGGATCGATTCCCGGCGGGCCAATACTTTTTTTAATTCTATTAATTTTTTTTAATATTTATAATTAATTTTTTTTTAAATTTTTAAAAATATGCATATATAAAAAAATGGTGAGAAACCGCTTTTTATGCACCTGTGAAAATAGTACTGAGAACAATATTGAATTGGAGTGCACCTTTTACACTTTTTAATAAGTACTTTTATTGAAGAGAATAAGGAACAATATCTCGCAGTAACAAAGTGATGTTTTTATGCCAGTCAATCTTCATATCAAAGAATAGCTCAGCGGTAGAGCGCTAGACCAGCAATCGTAAGGTCGCAAGTTCGATACCGGGTGGCGGCAATAAAAAAAAATTTTAAAATAAAAAACATATAATTTTTTTTAACTTTTAATTGGTGAAAAAGACTTCCTTTGCACTCGTTCAAAAAGTACTGAAAAAATTTTGAAGTGGGAGTACTCCTCTCCTATGACAACTCAATGTTAAAATCATTAGTGTTTATGTTAAAAAAGAAGTACATCTAGATCATCAATTGTAGTGCTTTTTCTACTGCTTCAGCATTTCTTTTTTGGTGGGATTGTCATTAAATTTTGACAGGTATCATCTGAAGGTTGGTAGGTCCAAAAAATCATATGGATTTTTCATTAGTGGCGTCACCTATGTATCATCCTACGGACCGATTCAGCCGATGTGTTATGGAATTCCAGATTACTCTATAATGTAATTTATGCTAAGTCATCACCTGATCTTTCCAACAAAGATTCGGTCACCTCCTTCTTCCTGGCTTTAGCGTCGTTGACCATACTGGCAGACTTTGGCTGTAGATCTTTCGGAGAACTTTTATCTCAAACGCTACTTGTACTGGTTATACTGTTTAAAAATAAAAAAGTACACTCAGGAAATTACGCAGGTAAAATTAACTGCTTTTGCAAGCTGTTATTTATAACTTGGTCGTTAGCTGCAGAACAGCGTTAATCAAATATCTGTGTGAAGCAAAAATTTTAAATAAAATTTGCATATTTTGCTATGAGTTGATGTTTTTACATATTTTGCTATAAATGCATATGCATTTTAATGCATATTTTCATTTATTTTGTTATTGGGTGTATAACTAAAAAATGCGGGATTCATAAAGGATGGCGTATCTTTTGCACATGGTTTGTGTCTTTAATAATCTATATGGCATTTTGGAGGGTAAAAATCTGTCACTTATTTTCACTTAGTCATTGAAAGAAATAGTGTAAACAACAAAAAAGCGAAATTCGACATTTGCGGGAAGTTCTGCTTTACTTTTTCAATTTGAAAAAAAGTGCCGCAGAAGCACATCGATTGCTCACTGAAGCTTATCCTGTTCCCTCAATTTCAAGGTGCGAGAGTTGGTTTGTTCTGTTCAGAAATGGTGATTTTGACACGGAAGAAGACACTTCTGTCTAGAGTTGCCAAATAAATATTTATTAAAAAATAAATTTTTGACCTTTTTTGATGCAATTTTATTCAAAATTAAAAAAAATTTGAATAAAGATTTGTCCATAAAAATACACAAAATTAAAATTTTTGAAATATCTTTAACTGTCAAGGATTAATATCTTAAAATAATATCAACTTTGGTTGCCAAAATTTCTACTAGAGGGCGCTATTAGCCAAAAGCAATTACAAATATTTCTTAATGAACCATTGGCCTACATATCTGCCAAAAATGTCCAGCGGATCTATGCGGTGTCCTTAATGAGTTGAGAATGAAATGAAAATACATCGATATTTGGGTTGAATGATTTTATGTAAAATTTACCACAAATTTCTAGTTTGTGATGAATTATTTTCATAAATTTGTTCAACACTAAACCCAATTAAGAAGAAATTAAAAACATTGTTTTATTTTTAATATGTGTTTAAGGATCCGTATGTTGTTAACTTTTGGGAAAATGTTTTTCAAACTTCATGTGAAAAAATATTTTTTTCTTGAGTGGCAAGACTTTTTGAAAGAGTAAAATTTTAATTAGTTATGTTTCTGATGGTTTCAAATGGCACAGCTCTCGGTAAGCCTGTGGGATTCGGCCGGCAAAACTTAAGCCCACAATAAGTTTGGTTGTGACCGTGTGAAATTTGACAGTAATCCAACCAGCCGATAAGAAATGGTAAATTGTTCACAAAATATTTTGATTCTGCCGCATTGTGTGCAGGAGAGTTGGTCTAATGACCGCATATTTTATTTGGAAATTATATATAAAAAAATGCTCTAAACTTTTTGTATAATTTAATACGGTTTTGGATAATTTTTGACAAACAGATGTGTAATTTTGTGTTTTACTGGTGGCAACATGGCTTATTGGGGTTATTTCTTAGCACTAAAAAATTTAGTTTTAATAAACACCAAAAAATGGAATAACTCAAAAATTAAAAAGAGTTTGAAGTTTATTTCATTGGGATTTTTTTAATAATGTAATAATTTAAAAATTCTAAGGTGAAATAAACCCCCAGAAATAAAAAGAACCTTCAAATATTGTTACATAAATCTGTAACGACATATTTAAAAGAAAACTTTTTCCAAATTTTAAGAATTTTCGAAGAAAAAAGGACTTTCAAATGAAAAACAAACTTAAGCTGGCACGCGAGAAACTTTTACAAAACAAAATTTTCTGATTCTGGCACTCAGCGAAAAAAGTCTTGCCACCCCTGATCTAGGGACTATAATACCGAATATCTCATATCAAAATTTGGTAGTTAGTTTTCAAAAAAAAATTCGCGAAAAAATTTTATGAAAAGAAAAATTTTTGCATCAATGTATTCGTTTGCAGAATGTAAAGTGCTGATTAGGTTTTTTAATTAATTTTTGTACCATAAAGTCTTTTTTCGCGTTCCGCGATTATTTTGCAAATTCTTAAGCGCGGTTTTTTTAAATTCACAATCTAGGGACAATAATACCTATATCCTATACCAAACTTCTCTGGTTAGATTGCAAAAACAAAAAAAAATCGGGAAAAATTTTTACAAAAAGGAATAGTTTTGCATCAAACCAGCAAAAACATGGTAATGACAGGATTACGGATTACTACGGATAACTAAGTAATGATATGTAATTACCTTTTGCATTACTTTAAAATACAAAATAATGACTTACTATTTCACAATGTAGGGTAACTACTTATTTCCTAACTTCTGAGTAACCACTTATTCTATCTTTGTGAGTAACTACTGACTCTTTCACTATGGGTAGCTCGTTATTTCCACTTCTTTTGTAAGCGAGAGGGTACTGACCACCCATGAATTTTTGGACATCGCGAACAAAAGTAACGTTGCGAGTAAATAGCGTGGTAAGTAGTGAACCCCTTTGTGTGCTACTTACTAGCTTAATTACTCGGTAATGTCTGTTTTTTCTGGGAATATATATAGCAGAATGTTAATCGCTGATTAAGTTTAAAAATTTTTGAGTGCGGTTTTTTAAAATTCATAAATTTTGGACTATGATAAACATATCTTATGCCAAAGTTTGGTGGTTGGTATGGGAAAAATTTCGCGAAAAAAAAAATTTAAAAAAGGAAAATTTTTTAATTATTAACCCAAATAACCCTTTCACTACCGACTTTTTGTTTGCGGATGTATCGTTATTTTGACTGCAGATTCTTATTAAGAGTCCTCAAATTAGAAAAAAATATGTAACATATTTTGCCCCCTCCCCCTCCTACCCATCAAAAATAACATTAGAAAATCGATTTTTTCAAACTTCTGAGCCCCGTTTTATCCCTTAAACATTCGAGTAGCCAAAAATCCTATGGTTGGTTTTCTTCTCGTCATAAAACGAGGCTTTGTGCCTCAATTATATATCTTTATTAGTTTAGAAGAAACACCAAAACCCCCTTTTAACGGAGATTATGATATATTCAAAAAATTAGACATCATTAACAAATATCGCGACCATATTGCCATGTTGAACTCCTTATACATATAATGATTTTTATTTGAAGTCCAAGATCCTAATAAACTTATTTGTAAAAAGTACAAGGTTTTTTGCACTATTAAATTTTATATATTCTTTTAAAGATGTGTACACTAGAGTGTCCCTTAAAAATAGATTTGTCATTACATCCCCCAGTTTTATTGGAAATGGTCCCAAATGGAAGAAATCGATTTTTTTTTTTGGAAAACGTTAACCCGTGCCGAAAGTTGGACGAAAATGGCCCCTTTTGGAAAAAAGTGTATTACTATTAAAAATTCACAAAATTCTAAATTTCGGAAAAAATTATTTTTTATTCCATTTATTCATTTAATATAGTGAAAATGATTCACACATGGAATTTTGACTTCATCGGATATCATTAACCCACTTTAGCCTGAAATCCAAAATGACAAACGAATTTGATAAAAATGCAAAAACGTGTTTTTTTAAAATTAATTTTAAAATTTTTTTTTAAAATGCCTAATTTGGAGATGTCGATTGCTATTTGTACCACATAATAGTTGATATTAAAGAAAAAAAAATAAATTGGAAAAATGATAATTCGAGTTTGTGTTTGGAGCGACTGCTTTTCAGGACATTTTACAAAAATTGCTCATTTTGTCAAAAATTTTAAAAATTTTAATGTTTTCATCAAATTTTACACGGTTTTCGGAAAAACAGCACTCAAATTTGGTTAGATTATAATTATCTTTTCATTTCTTTAAAAAAAAATTTAACCCTTAGTAGCCTGGGGTCAGAAAAGAACCATATGGGGTTAATTTTTATACTTTTGGCCAAAAACGCCCCACTAGGAAATTTACAGAATAGCACCTTTCATAATTCTCGGAAAAATATCACTTTGAATCAATAAAAAAAAAATTTTCACTTGATAACAATAATTATTTTGAGTAACTTGATCCATATAGGATTAATGTTCTCACTTTTCAAAAAAAAAGACCCACTAGGAAATTTTTTCACTTGATAACAATAATTATTTTGAGTAACTTGATCCATATAGGATTAATGTTCTCACTTTTCAAAAAAAAAGACCCACTAGGAAATTTACAGAATAACACTATTATTCTGTAAATTTCCTAGTGGGGCGTTTTTGGCCAAAAGTATTAAAATTAACCCCATATGCTGATGGTTTCAAATGGCACAGCTCTCGGTAAGCCTGTGGGATTCGGCCGGCAAAACTTAAGCCCACAATAAGTTTGGTTGTGACCGTGTGAAATTTGACAGTAATCCAACCAGCCGATAAGAAATGGTAAATTGTTCACAAAATATTTTGATTCTGCCGCATTGTGTGCAGGAGAGTTGGTCTAATGACCGCATATTTTATTTGGAAATTATATATAAAAAAATGCTCTAAACTTTTTGTATAATTTAATACGGTTTTGGATAATTTTTGACAAACAGATGTGTAATTTTGTGTTTTACTTGTGGCAACATGGCTTATTGGGGTTATTTCTTAGCACTAAAAAATTTAGTTTTAATAAACACCAAAAAATGGAATAACTCAAAAATTAAAAAGAGTTTGAAGTTTATTTCATTGGGATTTTTTTAATAATGTAATAATTTAAAAATTCTAAGGTGAAATAAACCCCCAGAAATAAAAAGAACCTTCAAATATTGTTACATAAATCTGTAACGACATATTTAAAAGAAAACTTTTTCCAAATTTTAAGAATTTTCGAAGAAAAAAGGACTTTCAAATGAAAAACAAACTTAAGCTGGCACGCGAGAAACTTTTACAAAACAAAATTTTCTGATTCTGGCACTCAGCGAAAAAAGTCTTGCCACCCATGATCTAGGGACTATAATACCGAATATCTCATATCAAAATTTGGTAGTTAGTTTTCAAAAAAAAATTCGCGAAAAAATTTTATGAAAAGAAAAATTTTTGCATCAATGTATTCGTTTGCAGAATGTAAAGTGCTGATTAGGTTTTTTAATTAATTTTTGTACCATAAAGTCTTTTTTCGCGTTCCGCGATTATTTTGCAAATTCTTAAGCGCGGTTTTTTTAAATTCACAATCTAGGGACAATAATACCTATATCCTATACCAAACTTCTCTGGTTAGATTGCAAAAACAAAAAAAAATCGGGAAAAATTTTTACAAAAAGGAATAGTTTTGCATCAAACCAGCAAAAACATGGTAATGACAGGATTACGGATTACTACGGATAACTAAGTAATGATATGTAATTACCTTTTGCATTACTTTAAAATACAAAATAATGACTTACTATTTCACAATGTAGGGTAACCACTTATTTCCTAACTTCTGAGTAACCACTTATTCTATCTTTGTGAGTAACTACTGACTCTTTCACTATGGGTAGCTCGTTATTTCCACTTCTTTTGTAAGCGAGAGGGTACTGACCACCCATGAATTTTTGGACATCGCGAACAAAAGTAACGTTGCGAGTAAATAGCGTGGTAAGTAGTGAACCCCTTTGTGTGCTACTTACTAGCTTAATTATTCGGTAATGTCTGTTTTTTCTGGGAATATATATAGCAGAATGTTAATCGCTGATTAAGTTTAAAAATTTTTGAGTGCGGTTTTTTAAAATTCATAAATTTTGGACTATGATAAACATATCTTATGCCAAAGTTTGGTGGTTGGTATGGGAAAAATTTCGCGAAAAAAAAATTTAAAAAAGGAAAATTTTTTAATTATTAACCCAAATAACCCTTTCACTACCGACTTTTTGTTTGCGGATGTATCGTTATTTTGACTGCAGATTCTTATTAAGAGTCCTCAAATTAGAAAAAAATATGTAACATATTTTGCCCCCTCCCCCTCCTACCCATCAAAAATGACATTAGAAAATCGATTTTTTCAAACTTCTGAGCCCCGTTTTATCCCTTAAACATTCGAGTAGCCAAAAATCCTATGGTTGGTTTTCTTCTCGTCATAAAACGAGGCTTTGTGCCTCAATTATATATCTTTATTAGTTTAGAAGAAACACCAAAACCCCCTTTTAACGGAGATTATGATATATTCAAAAAATTAAACATCATTAACAAATATCGCGACCATATTGCCATGTTGAACTCCTTATACATATAATGATTTTTATTTGAAGTCCAAGATCCTAATAAACTTATTTGTAAAAAGTACAAGGTTTTTTGCACTATTAAATTTTATATATTCTTTTAAAGATGTGTACACTAGAGTGTCCCTTAAAAATAGATTTGTCATTACATCCCCCAGTTTTATTGGAAATGGTCCCAAATGGAAGAAATCGATTTTTTTTTTTGGAAAACGTTAACCCGTGCCGAAAGTTGGACGAAAATGGCCCCTTTTGGAAAAAAGTGTATTACTATTAAAAATTCACAAAATTCTAAATTTCGGAAAAAATTATTTTTTATTCCATTTATTCATTTAATATAGTGAAAATGATTCACACATGGAATTTTGACTTCATCGGATATCATTAACCCACTTTAGCCTGAAATCCAAAATGACCCACGAATTTGATAAAAATGCAAAAACGTGTTTTTTTAAAATTAATTTTAAAATTTTTTTTTAAAATGCCTAATTTGGAGATGTCGATTGCTATTTGTACCACATAATAGTTGATATTAAAGAAAAAAAAATAAATTGGAAAAATGATAATTCGACTTATTTGTAAAAAGTACAAGGTTTTTTGCACTATTAAATTTTATATATTCTTTTAAAGATGTGTACACTAGAGTGTCCCTTAAAAATAGATTTGTCATTACATCCCCCAGTTTTATTGGAAATGGTCCCAAATGGAAGAAATCGATTTTTTTTTTTGGAAAACGTTAACCCGTGCCGAAAGTTGGACGAAAATGGCCCCTTTTGGAAAAAAGTGTATTACTATT
Organism: Leucophora obtusa; assembly: GCA_949987735.1. NCBI lineage: Eukaryota > Metazoa > Arthropoda > Insecta > Diptera > Anthomyiidae > Leucophora > Leucophora obtusa. Next base: position 104,631,018 of record OX465299.1, on the reverse strand, counting down.
AAAAATTCACAAAATTCTAAATTTCGGAAAAAATTATTTTTTATTCCATTTATTCATTTAATATAGTGAAAATGATTCACACATGGAATTTTGACTTCATCGGATATCATTAACCCACTTTAGCCTGAAATCCAAAATGACAAACGAATTTGATAAAAATGCAAAAACGTGTTTTTTTAAAATTAATTTTAAAATTTTTTTTTAAAATGCCTAATTTGGAGATGTCGATTGCTATTTGTACCACATAATAGTTGATATTAAAGAAAAAAAAATAAATTGGAAAAATGATAATTCGAGTTTGTGTTTGGAGCGACTGCTTTTCAGGACATTTTACAAAAATTGCTCATTTTGTCAAAAATTTTAAAAATTTTAATGTTTTCATCAAATTTTACACGGTTTTCGGAAAAACAGCACTCAAATTTGGTTAGATTATAATTATCTTTTCATTTCTTTAAAAAAAAATTTAACCCTTAGTAGCCTGGGGTCAGAAAAGAACCATATGGGGTTAATTTTTATACTTTTGGCCAAAAACGCCCCACTAGGAAATTTACAGAATAGCACCTTTCATAATTCTCGGAAAAATATCACTTTGAATCAATAAAAAAAAAATTTTCACTTGATAACAATAATTATTTTGAGTAACTTGATCCATATAGGATTAATGTTCTCACTTTTCAAAAAAAAAGACCCACTAGGAAATTTTTTCACTTGATAACAATAATTATTTTGAGTAACTTGATCCATATAGGATTAATGTTCTCACTTTTCAAAAAAAAAGACCCACTAGGAAATTTACAGAATAACACTATTATTCTGTAAATTTCCTAGTGGGGCGTTTTTGGCCAAAAGTATTAAAATTAACCCCATATGCTGATGGTTTCAAATGGCACAGCTCTCGGTAAGCCTGTGGGATTCGGCCGGCAAAACTTAAGCCCACAATAAGTTTGGTTGTGACCGTGTGAAATTTGACAGTAATCCAACCAGCCGATAAGAAATGGTAAATTGTTCACAAAATATTTTGATTCTGCCGCATTGTGTGCAGGAGAGTTGGTCTAATGACCGCATATTTTATTTGGAAATTATATATAAAAAAATGCTCTAAACTTTTTGTATAATTTAATACGGTTTTGGATAATTTTTGACAAACAGATGTGTAATTTTGTGTTTTACTGGTGGCAACATGGCTTATTGGGGTTATTTCTTAGCACTAAAAAATTTAGTTTTAATAAACACCAAAAAATGGAATAACTCAAAAATTAAAAAGAGTTTGAAGTTTATTTCATTGGGATTTTTTTAATAATGTAATAATTTAAAAATTCTAAGGTGAAATAAACCCCCAGAAATAAAAAGAACCTTCAAATATTGTTACATAAATCTGTAACGACATATTTAAAAGAAAACTTTTTCCAAATTTTAAGAATTTTCGAAGAAAAAAGGACTTTCAAATGAAAAACAAACTTAAGCTGGCACGCGAGAAACTTTTACAAAACAAAATTTTCTGATTCTGGCACTCAGCGAAAAAAGTCTTGCCACCCCTGATCTAGGGACTATAATACCGAATATCTCATATCAAAATTTGGTAGTTAGTTTTCAAAAAAAAATTCGCGAAAAAATTTTATGAAAAGAAAAATTTTTGCATCAATGTATTCGTTTGCAGAATGTAAAGTGCTGATTAGGTTTTTTAATTAATTTTTGTACCATAAAGTCTTTTTTCGCGTTCCGCGATTATTTTGCAAATTCTTAAGCGCGGTTTTTTTAAATTCACAATCTAGGGACAATAATACCTATATCCTATACCAAACTTCTCTGGTTAGATTGCAAAAACAAAAAAAAATCGGGAAAAATTTTTACAAAAAGGAATAGTTTTGCATCAAACCAGCAAAAACATGGTAATGACAGGATTACGGATTACTACGGATAACTAAGTAATGATATGTAATTACCTTTTGCATTACTTTAAAATACAAAATAATGACTTACTATTTCACAATGTAGGGTAACCACTTATTTCCTAACTTCTGAGTAACCACTTATTCTATCTTTGTGAGTAACTACTGACTCTTTCACTATGGGTAGCTCGTTATTTCCACTTCTTTTGTAAGCGAGAGGGTACTGACCACCCATGAATTTTTGGACATCGCGAACAAAAGTAACGTTGCGAGTAAATAGCGTGGTAAGTAGTGAACCCCTTTGTGTGCTACTTACTAGCTTAATTACTCGGTAATGTCTGTTTTTTCTGGGAATATATATAGCAGAATGTTAATCGCTGATTAAGTTTAAAAATTTTTGAGTGCGGTTTTTTAAAATTCATAAATTTTGGACTATGATAAACATATCTTATGCCAAAGTTTGGTGGTTGGTATGGGAAAAATTTCGCGAAAAAAAAAATTTAAAAAAGGAAAATTTTTTAATTATTAACCCAAATAACCCTTTCACTACCGACTTTTTGTTTGCGGATGTATCGTTATTTTGACTGCAGATTCTTATTAAGAGTCCTCAAATTAGAAAAAAATATGTAACATATTTTGCCCCCTCCCCCTCCTACCCATCAAAAATGACATTAGAAAATCGATTTTTTCAAACTTCTGAGCCCCGTTTTATCCCTTAAACATTCGAGTAGCCAAAAATCCTATGGTTGGTTTTCTTCTCGTCATAAAACGAGGCTTTGTGCCTCAATTATATATCTTTATTAGTTTAGAAGAAACACCAAAACCCCCTTTTAACGGAGATTATGATATATTCAAAAAATTAAACATCATTAACAAATATCGCGACCATATTGCCATGTTGAACTCCTTATACATATAATGATTTTTATTTGAAGTCCAAGATCCTAATAAACTTATTTGTAAAAAGTACAAGGTTTTTTGCACTATTAAATTTTATATATTCTTTTAAAGATGTGTACACTAGAGTGTCCCTTAAAAATAGATTTGTCATTACATCCCCCAGTTTTATTGGAAATGGTCCCAAATGGAAGAAATCGATTTTTTTTTTTGGAAAACGTTAACCCGTGCCGAAAGTTGGACGAAAATGGCCCCTTTTGGAAAAAAGTGTATTACTATTAAAAATTCACAAAATTCTAAATTTCGGAAAAAATTATTTTTTATTCCATTTATTCATTTAATATAGTGAAAATGATTCACACATGGAATTTTGACTTCATCGGATATCATTAACCCACTTTAGCCTGAAATCCAAAATGACCCACGAATTTGATAAAAATGCAAAAACGTGTTTTTTTAAAATTAATTTTAAAATTTTTTTTTAAAATGCCTAATTTGGAGATGTCGATTGCTATTTGTACCACATAATAGTTGATATTAAAGAAAAAAAAATAAATTGGAAAAATGATAATTCGAGTTTGTGTTTGGAGCGACTGCTTTTCAGGACATTTTACAAAAATTGCTCATTTTGTCAAAAATTTTAAAAATTTTAATGTTTTCATCAAATTTTACACGGTTTTCGGAAAAACAGCACTCAAATTTGGTTAGATTATAATTATCTTTTCATTTCTTTAAAAAAAAATTTAACCCTTAGTAGCCTGGGGTCAGAAAAGAACCATATGGGGTTAATTTTTATACTTTTGGCCAAAAACGCCCCACTAGGAAATTTACAGAATAGCACCTTTCATAATTCTCGGAAAAATATCACTTTGAATCAATAAAAAAAAAATTTTCACTTGATAACAATAATTATTTTGAGTAACTTGATCCATATAGGATTAATGTTCTCACTTTTCAAAAAAAAAGACCCACTAGGAAATTTTTTCACTTGATAACAATAATTATTTTGAGTAACTTGATCCATATAGGATTAATGTTCTCACTTTTCAAAAAAAAAGACCCACCAGGAAATTTACAGAATAACACTATTATTCTGTAAATTTCCTAGTGGGGCGTTTTTGGCCAAAAGTATTAAAATTAACCCCATATGCATCACGTTACATAAAATAATTATTTTTATCCAGTTGAGATTTTTTTCTATCAATTTAATGGCTTTACAATCTCGTAGTTATAGTCAATATTAAGTCCAATGGGTCTTTTCTGACCCCAGGCCACTAAGGGTTAAATTTTTTTTAAAGAAATGAAAAGATAATTATAATCTAACCAAATTTGAGTGCTGCTTTTCCGAAAACCGTGTAAAATTTGATGAAAACATTAAAATTTTTAAAATTTTTGACAAAATGAGCAATTTTTGTAAAATGTCCTAAAAAGGAGTCGCTCCAAACACAAACTCGAATTATCATTTTTCCAATTTATTTTTTTTCTTTAATATCAACTATTATGTGGTACAGATAGCAATCGACATCTCCAAATTAGGCATTTTAAAAAATCTTTAAAATTAATTTAAAAAAAACACGTTTTTGCATTTTTATCAAATTCGTGGGTCATTTTGGATTCCAGGCTAAAATGGGTTAATGATATCCGATGAAGTCAAAATTCCATGTAAGAATCATTTTCACTATATTAAATGAATAAATGGAATAAAAAATATTTTTTTTTCGAAATTTCGAATTTTGGGAATTTTTAATATTAATACACTTTTTTCCAAAAGGGGCCATATTCGTCCAACTTTCGGCACGGGTTAACGTTTTCCAAAAAAAAAAAAAATCGATTTCTTCCATTTGGGACCATTTCCAATAAAACTGGGGGGTGTAATGAACGAAAATCGACAAATCGCTATTTTAAGGGACAGTCTAGTGTACACTGTAGTGTACAAGGGTAGTGAAAGAGTTAAGGCAAAAATACGTATTCTGTCTTGCTGGCCTTATCGAATTCTTAAAAAAAAAATTAATTCTTTGCAATTTACTTCTGAAAATTGTAAACTTTTTCTTTTCTATTAATTTATGAAAAGAAAGATGATATAAGTTTTGGTTATAAAAATAAGCTTTTTGTAACGAAGGGGGTAAGCTCTTACTTTTCTATTACTAGACCTATTAATTTAACAAGGGCATGTCCATCGATGTAACTCCTTACCTAGTAACATGTTATTCTGAACTTACAGGTAAGGAGTTTTGAAAAACATTTTGTTTGAATTTTAATTTTTTAAACCGGATATAAATTTTAAATTCACGGGTTTTTAGAAAAAAATTTAATTTCTAAAATTTGCTAGAAAAACGGATTATTTATACCAATAAAATATCCAAACGTATGAATTTGGTATTTAAAGTAATGCAGGAGTAAGGTTTAAGGGCCCAGCGGTTTGATATATTACCAGGTAATATTCATAGTAGTACCCATTGCTGGGTCTTTTATAGTAAGGGCCAAAATTGTTGTAAAAAAATAAAAAACGTTTTCAATAATATGTGAACATTTATGAACATTCATATATCGCCATATACCTTCAGATTTCGGACCCGAACCCATATATAAACAGGAAAAACATGGAAATGACTGGTCATTACCATACGGATTACCAAGTAATGATAGGTCATTACCTTTTGCATTACTTTAAAATACATAATAATGACTTACTGAAAATAAATTATAGAAGTACTTATATATTCTAGCAAAGTAATATTATATTTATTAAATTTTTTCGAACATGTTTCCAACTGAATAGAAGCCTGTGTAAGTAGTGAGACACTTTGTGTGCTACTTACTAACTTAATTACTCGGTAATGTCTGTTTTTGCTGGGTATTACCATATATGACTATATATGAACATTTGCACCCGGGATATTATATATATGGACTTATATATGAATTAATGTATGAAGATATATGGAATATATGAACAAATATATGAACGAGTATATGCAATATATTATCATACTTACCCGTGTATAAAAGATCAGATCTGACCAGATCTCAGTAGATCTGATTGCGCCAGATTTAATCAGATATCAAAATTGGCGACAAATTTGAGATCTAATTAGATCTGATCAGATCTAGGCAGAGCCGGCGCACTATATATAATCAGATCTAATTTGATTTTGACTTTAAACTAAAATTAAAAAACTTATACCTACCCTATTAAAAATGGTTATAATATAATCGTATATAATTTGATATAATCATATCTAATCAAGTGTGGTTAATGTGATATCATATAAAATTGTATGTAATTTCATCAGTTTAAAGAAAATTATACAACTTCCCAGCAAAAACAGACATTACCGAGTAATTAAGGGAGTAAGTAGCACACAAAGGGTTTCACTACTTACCAGGCTATTTACTCGCAACATTACTTTTGTTCGCGATGTCCAAAAATTCATGGGTGGTCATTACCCTCTCGCTTACAAAAAAAGTGCGAATAATGAGTTAGCCCTAGTGAACGAATAAGTAGTTACTCACAAAGAGAGAATAAGTGGTTACTCAGAAGTTAGGAAATAAGTGGTTACCCTACATTGTCATATTGGCAAATAAAACTTTTTACCTTGGAAAATTTCCTATTTAGTTTAAAACAAATTTATAAATAAAATATTAATATAAAAAAAACTTAATCAGTACTTATTTAATCAATTACCAGTAACTGATTACTTCGCACGAATATATAAGTACTTCTATAACTTATTATCGGTATGTCATTATTTTGTATTTTAAAGTAATGCAAAAGGTAATGACCTATAATTACTTGGTAATTCGTATGGTAATGACCTGTCATTACCATGTTTTTGCTGGGTTAGATCTAACAACATTGGGTAATTTCCCCTATAAAATTTTATATAGTTATATATGGCCTACAATTTATATATACTTATATACAATTTAATAGGGAAATTGATCCAACGTTATTAAATCTAAGTTGTATAAACCTATTTATGTTGATTCAATTATATACAATAATATATGATATCACATTAACCACACCTGATTAGATATAATTGTATCAAATTACATAACATTTTATTAAAACTTTTTTATTAGGGTATGAACTGATGTTATTATCGAGTAATTCTTCAAACAAAATTTGTTTATACATTTTTATTTTGGTGTCAGCTTAAATGGATAAGATCTGGTATCAGATCTGGCCATAAAGTCTTTCACATATACCATATCTGATCATATATGATCTGATCTGGCATCAGATCTAAATAAATTCAATAATATCTAATTAGATCTGAACAGATCTGAGCAGATCTAATCCTTTTTACACGGGTATATGGTATCATACATTACCATGTCAGCTTTTTATCTGAATGTATTTACCCATATATGCTTCCTTACATGTTCATATATAATCTTACATGAACCACATATGCTCATACATGAAACCTCATATGACAGTATGTGAACATATATGTACATGTGGCAACACAGCTTTTGGTACCAAGTACCTTGCTAGTACCAAGTACTCGGTTGTTACTACCATATTAATGTTTTCAGCAACACTAATAAAAACAACCACCTTTTGAGTTTATTAATTTTTTCTCTCTTACACGGGTATATGGTATCATACATTACCATGTCAGCTTTTTCTCTGAATGTATTTACCCATATATGCTTCCTTACATGTTCATATATAATCTTACATGAACCACATATGCTCATACATGAAACCTCATATGACAGTATGTGAACATATACATGTGGCAACACAGCTTTTGGTACCAAGTACCTTGCTAGTACCAAGTACTCGGTTGTTACTACCATATTAATGTTTTCAGCAACACTAATAAAAACAACCACCTTTTGAGTTTATTAATTTTTTCTCTCTCACCCTGCTGCCGAAGCTAAATTAGCGATTTACGTCGATGCGTCTGATACTGCTGTTAAAACGTCAATGGCAATTTATAACCACTGGGATTTTATTCGAAAAAATTTACGGACAAGCAACGAAAATATTCTACATATGACCGAGAGCTAGCAGCGATGTACCAAGCTGTCTGTCACTTTAGGTATATGATTGAAGCCCGATCTTGTTACATCGTCGCCGACTATCGCCCGCTTATTTTAGAATTTAAACAAAAACTCGAAAAAGCGTCGCCGCGCAGAATACGTCAACTTGATTTCATCAGCCAATTCACCTCTAACATTCGTCATACCCCTGGTTTGGCAAATGCAACAGCTGATGAACTTTCTCGCATTGAAACAATCAACACCGCTGTGGACTACTCCCATATAGCAGCTGTTCAACGAAGCGATGAAGAACTGCAACAAATACTTCAAGGCTCAGGTACGAAAATTATTTCGCTTAAACTAAAATATTTTTCAATACCAGGTTGCACCGATCAACTGATTTGTAACACTACGACGTCAAGTGTGCGTCCTTACATTCCGAAGGATTTTCGTCAACTAATCCTTTCAAATCCTTTGTCACATCCAGGTGTCAGAGCAACCACCAAGCTAGTTATCCACAGATTTTGCAGGCCCGGATTCCGAAAAGATACCGCTGTTTTTGTCCGGAATTGCCTTGCAAAGGTCTAAAATTCAACGACACACCCGATCTTCACCCGTCAAATACGATCCACCAAAAGAGCGCTTTGCGCATATAAACATCGATATAGTTGGTCCGTTTCCATTATACGAAGGACAACGTTACTGTTTTACGATAATGGACCGGTTTACGCGGTGGCCGGAAGCCATTCCTATTCATACTTGCGAATTTTTCATTGGCATTGAAATTTAATTGACATAACTTGATCTCAATGCCAAACAATTTCATTACCAATGACATTTTTTTCAATTGGCATTGATTGAAACAATGGTAATGAAATGTTCACGTAATGGTAATGAAATGTACATATAATTGAAGAAAAAAGCATTGTATACAAAAAATATTGTTTTATAAAAAGGACATTAAGGCACGAATGTAAAATTTCTGAACTATAAACACTATAAATATTCGCTATTTTATCAACTTTTATCAAGTATACTGCTGTTCACTCTTCTTTTAACACTGGTTAGTCTAGATGGATCAGCCTCTAGTAATGTAAACTTGACAAAATAGCAAATATAATATAAAAAACACGCGAATTTTAAAATTTTTTTCTTAATTTGTTCTTTTATCGAAACATGAAAACAAATGCCTTTTTCATCAATTATAATTGGACATTTAGGCATTGCACAATGTCAATTGGAAAAAATTTCATTGGCATTGATCAATTGTAATGCCAAAAATTTTTATTGGCATTGGATAATTGTAATGCCAATTAAATCATCAATTAATTGGTCCATTCAATTAACTAGTCCCAAGTATGTTCCCATTCCTGACATGACAGCTGATACGATAGTTAAAGCCCTTTTGTCACAGTGGATTGCTAGATTTGGCGTTCCGGCACGAATAACATCTGATCGTGGTCGTCAATTTGAATCGCTAATTTTTGGAGAATTGGTTAACAATTGCTGCAACGCATTTACGTACCACCCCTTACCATCCACAGTCGAATGGTATTATTGAGACGTGGCACCGAACGTTTAAAGCTGCAATTTTGTGTCACAATCCAGCAAAATGGGTACATCATTTGGCAACAATTTTACTTGGATTACGAGTTGCCTTTAAACCTGACATAAACGCATCGCCAGCGGTTTTGAGAAGTTTTCATCAATCAAAGATTTCAAATGACACCAGTAACTTCGTTTCAGAGTGTCGAACGACAATGCAAAGGCTCACTCCAACTGATACAGTTCATCATTAATCGCCTCAAACATTCATCTCGAAGAATCTGCAAACATCTTCACACGTTTTTGTCCGCAAAGACTTAATTCGACCATCGCTTACACACCCGTATGATGCTCCATACATAGTGATTCTACAAATTTACAAATACCTGATATTGCTACAAAATTACCTGATAATTTAACTAATCAACAAATTCCTGAAGAAGCTGATCTCAACTCTACTAGTAATGCATCAAGGGTTCCCAGTTCTTCTGTCAGATTTTCACCTGAAGTACTACAACCCAAAACCACTTCAAGTGGTAGATGGGTGACGATTCCTCTAAGGTTCAGGTGAGCCCGCTCCGACGGGGTGTAATGTGGCATCACACTTTTTGGTACCAAGAACCTTGTTAGTACCAAGTACTCGGTTGTTGCTAACATATTAATGTTTTCAGCCACACTAATAAAAACAACCTCCTTTTGAGTTTATTAATTTTTTTCTCTCGCGTATTCAACACGTCCTAAAATCAATTCTTTAATTTGTTTAATTTGAAAATAAAATTGAATTCCTTTTTATTAATTAAATAAAATAAAAACTTTATTAAATTAAATATAAAATCAAACGGATCAGTAAGAGAGTAGTGACATGTCTCTGAACCTTTATTAACAGGTCTTTCACCTGGGAAATTCTTTTTGTAGAAAGTTAACTCTTTTAAATTTTTTCCAGCAAATTAGCCACTTGATATTTTCTTTTTTAGTTAGGAAAAAATTTAGGGAATTTTATTTTTAAGATGCCTAAATCTTGGGTGATTTTCAAATAGTTCAAACCAGTGTTGCCAAGTCTTTTTTTACAAATCCCCCTAAATAGTCAAAAAACTCCATAAATTTGCTCTACGACTAAAAACGTCCCCCTAAAATAAATTTTACAAATATCCAACAATTTTCTAAGTTTTTGTTTCAAATTATTTTTAATAAATGCAAATAATTGATTCTTTTGTTGTTAAAATATTAGAAAGATTTGATTTATAATTTCAATTCGTTGTAATGGCAGGAAGTTTCCGCATCGACTTCTGCAACATACGGGGACTGAGGGCGAATTTCTTCTCCGTATTTGCTCACATTCGTTTTCATCGGCCGGATGTTTTCGCCTTATGTGAGACCCAGGTATGTGGGGATGCTGATCCACAGGATTTCTATATACCTGGTTATCAACTCCTATCCCTTTTTATATTTCACCGGGGCCTTGCTATGTACATTCGCAATGATGTTGTGTACCAGTATCAGCAACATTTAAACTGTACTGATACGGAATTTAACTCACTTTGGGTTAAATTTAAAATCAGGACACACATATTGCATTTCGGGTTCTTATACAGAAGCCCAAACATGGAGAGGACGAATACCCTTAATGGCTTCGACGTCCTTTCTGATACTATTTCTAAAATTTTGGAGAGTTGCCCGAGTAGTGAAATCGTTGTTGCTGGCGATTTCAATATTCACAACTCTGCCTGGCTTCGCCATTCCAGCCATACAACTCCCGAGGGCCTTTATGTTGAGCTTTTTGCCGCGCATAACCACCTAGCGCAATTAGTGAATGAACCAACGCACATTCCGTGCGTTGAAGGTGAACACCAGAATACTCTTGACCTTTTCCTTACTTCACATCCAGACAAATATGAAGTAAGAACACTTGCACCTCTCGGCAATTCGGATCATTGTACCATTTCCGCATCTTTTTCGTTCTCCGTCCTTCGAAACGTTTCGACAACAGCTGCGAAACGTTCAGTTTTTATTTACGAAAAAGCACGTTGGGATGAGCTCAACGATTTTTTCCGGCATTTTAATTGGAAACTCTGTTTCCTTGACGACAACGTAGATGCCGCGGCGAAAATGGTTGAACAGGTTATATTGCTTGGAATGAAATCTTTCATTCCTTCGAAGCAAATTTCGGTTAAACCAAAAGATAAATGTTGGTTTAATCAGCCTTGCAGGAACGCAGTCAGATCCAGAGAGTTAGCGTTCAATAATTGGCGGGATAATAAGAACGCCAATACTGATCTGCTTCGCAAATGGGCGAGATATGAGTGTTCCAAAGTACTTAGTCGTGAAAAGTTTCTTTACGAGCAACGTCTTCGTACTAAAGTTCTTTCTGCTCCACGGGGTAGTAAGAGCTTTTGGTCATTCGTTAAAAGAGTAAAGGATAATGCTAGTTCAACTATCCCAACTCTTATAAAGGATGACCAAATATTCACTGAACCGATTGATAAAGCTAACCTTTTAGCTGAGATGTTTGCAGGTAATTCATTCCTGCCGGAAAGCGATCAACCACTGCCCGAGCTTGAAAGAGTGTCGAGTACTATGCCTAAGATATTCTTTCGAGCTCGAGCAGTCAAAAGGGTTCTTGCTGACCTCAACGTAAATAAGTCATCGGGGCCAGATGGTATACCAGCACTGGTACTGAAACAGTGTTCTTCGACGCTAGCTCGTCCATTGGCAAGCCTTTTTAGTGCTTCGTATTGTGCGGGAGTTTTCCCCTCGTGCTGGAAGGTTGCCAATGTCCAGCCAATCCCTAAAAAGGGTGCGGCTAACAACCCTGAAAATTACCGCCCGATCGCAATATGCTCTGCGCTCTCAAAGGCGATGGAGAGTATGGTTAATTACCATCTTGTGAATTATTTAGAGTCAAACTCACTTCTTAATGACCGACAGTATGGCTTCGGCAGACGTCGTTCTACGGGAGACCTGTTAGCGTTCCTCTCGGAGCGTTGGAGTCGGTCCATCCACCGTTTTGGTGAGAGCAAAGTGGTTGTTCTGGATATTTCAAAGGCCTTTGATCGTGTATGGCACGGGGCGCTTATTTCGAAGCTTATTGCGTTTGGTGTAGGTAATGACTTCGCTCGTTTTATTTCGAGCTTTCTCAGAGATCGCACTATTCGTGTTGTTATAGATGGGGTCTCATCCGACGAGTTTCAGCTGAATTCAGGCGTACCGCAGGGTTCTGTTCTTTCTCCTTCCCTATTTCTTATCTTTTTCAATGATCTTCTTGGTCGAACTTTCAACCCTATCTACTCTTTCGCAGATGACAGCAACATTTGTCATTCATTTTCCTTCGATCGTAGGCCAAGCCCTGAGGAGATTGGGGGCAAAAGGCAGATTATGAATGACACACTCAATCGTGACCTTTCTACAATCTCTGAGTGGGGTCGTGCGAATAAGGTCGACTTTAATGCACGCAAGACCCAATGTTGTATGTTGACCCATAGGGCTGTGAGGTCAACACTGTCATCTGTACATATGGGTGATATTAATATTGAGGAATCGGATACTCTTGATGTTCTGGGCATGAAAATTCAGTGTGATGTCCGTTGGAATAAACATGTTTTTCAAGTGTCGAAGGAAGCATTAAAGTGTCTAGGTTTTTTACGTCGGTGCAAGAAGTACTTCACTCCATCCGATTTACTCACTATTTATACCACCTATATCCGACCGAAGATGGAATACAACTCCCATATATGGGCAGGAGCTTCGAAGTCTATTTTGGAGCTTCTGGACCGTGTGCAAAGGAGGGCGTCGGCGCTTATCAATGACAATAGGGTATCCAGCTCTATTGACTCATTGGAGCATCGTGGATCGCACGACGCATTATTCAGTCGCACTAGCCGTATGTGGAATAAATTCCCCGCAGAGGTCTTCCCTGTTACTTACAATGTTGAGAAATTTAAATCAAATATTCACAAACACTACTCCCTCTTTCCTCCTCCTCATAACCTATTTTTCTAATACCAACACAACGCACTGCGTTAATAGGGGGCATCCCCTGAGTGTTGGTCCATCAAAAAAAAAAATAAAAAACTTTGTTATTTTTAGCTGGTTTTCTTTGCTATCCTAGTCGCAGTCTAAAATTTTCCCATTAAAAATGTGTAGGCTAAAAAAAAAATAAAAATTTATGTAAAAAATTATCAACAATTTGACAAAACCAATCATCGGACTCTAAAATTTAATTTTTTTTCAAGACAAAACTACCCCTAAAATGATTTTCTTACCCCCAAATTTTCTCTTAAAAATTGGTCCACCCTAAACTTCCCCCTAAGCGGTTGGAAACCCCCTAAATCTAGGGGGGAAACCCCTAACTTGCCAACACTGGTTCAAACCATAAAAATTGGCACCCTAGTATACATATAAGCTCATGTATTTAAAAATATTATATAAATGATCTTTGGAAGAGATTCAGTTATAATTAATAAGAACATAAAATGTAAAAACAACTGCTACATTAATATTATTTTTTTTATTAATTATCTTAAAAGTCTTTAATGACAATCTCCAGAATATTTGATATCAATATAAAATCCAGTTGAACATGAATCTTTACGCATTTCACACCATGAATTATAGGTTCGATTATTGACACCACAAATTTTACCTTCTTCATATCGTAGATGCTGTAAAAATTAATATAGATGTAAAATGTGTTATCGTAATAAAATTTTACATATTTAAACTTACTGATGGACGTCTTTTCCGTGAACATTTGTAACGACATGAAATGCATCTAGGTGTGTGTGTCAACAAGTCAATAAGACAAACATGTTTTGAGCCACAATTAATGTCATCACAAGACACTTCATCTTCTGAAAATATTGATAAAATTACAAAAATATCTATTAATTTAAACAGCATTCAAAATAGTGCTTATATTTTTATAACACAAGTATAATAGGTACCCAGCAAAATTTTCTGTTCTAAAGAATTGGTGGCTGTGTAAAATAGATCAGATCTGGCCAGATCTCAGTAGATCTTACGAGATCTAATTAGATCTCAAAATTGGGGACAAATTTGAAATATAATTAGATCTGATGAGATTTAGGTATATCTGGCAAGATCTTAGAAGATCTTACCAGATCTAATTTGATCTCAAAATTGAGGAATAATTTGAGATCTAATTAGATCTATTAAGATCTAGGCATATCTGGCGCAATTGTGCAGATCACTTTAGATTTGAACAAATTTGTCACTAGATCTGATCAGATCTTGCCATAAGGTATTATCATATATGCCATATCTGATCATATTTTATGAGATCTGGTACAGGATCTAATTAGATTTATTCATATCTCTTTAGATCCAAAAAGATCTGATCAGATCTAAACTTTTTTACACGGGTTGTTAAATATCTACATTTCCTTTATAACGCTTTCTACTGTTAATTCTAACACTGATGATTTTTGTTTGAAATTGTCCCAAAAGCAACCGCTTCTATAGCCACGGAAGCGGAATCCGAGCTTCGAAAGGCTTAATTCAATTTAAGCTTAAATCACGTAAATTTTAATTCAGATTTTAAAGATGTTCATATATCATTCCGTTAAACCATTCGTAAAGAATTTATTCATACTATATTTTCTGAGGGTTCATATTTTCTACCAAAAAAAAGAGTGTTTTCAAAAAAACAATAATCATTTCTATGAGCCATTTAAGAATCTTATTTATGAGCGCTCCGAAATTGCTGGCTGGGTAAGCTTCATTTTCAAAGCTTTAATAAGAATTGAATGAATTCCCAACTTGAATCATTCAAATCGCTTGTTCATTTAACATTTTGCTAATTGAATGAAGAAATTTTATTATTATTCACGTAGTGCAGTGTAGTTTGAGACTAACACATTATCAAAAAGAAAGCACTCAAGCTACTACAAATCATACAAAACTATTTTAAATATTTTCATTTGTAGTATGCTAATATTTTAGCATATACATAATTGCAATTTCATTTGACTAGATGAATGAAAATATAATATTTTCATTCATCTTTTTACTAAATGAATTCAGGTAAATTTCGTTTCATTCAATTCGAAATCGATCAAAATAAAATCAATACATATAATTTAAAGCTTTTGGGAATTAAGCTATCGAATTAATTCAATATGAATGCTAATAAAGAATGAAATTTAATCCAAATTTTATTAATTTTTAAAAAGTGAATTAAAGAATTTATTCCTTTAAAACTTTGAGTGGAACCGATTGTCAGAGAATGAGTTCTGCAACTACTCCATTTTCAGTTTTATTTGAGAGTTTTCTAAAAATGTTTCAAAATTATCCAAAAATGTTTTAAAATTGTCCAAAAACATTTTAAAATTGTCCAAAAATATTTTAAAATTGCTCAAATATATTTTAAAATTGTCTAAAAATGTTTCAAAACTGTCAAAAATTTTTCAAAATTATCTAAAAAAGTTTTAAATTTTTCCAAAAATGTTTTATAATAGAAAATTAGGAGGTTACGTGCCTTAACTTCTTCTTACAAAACCTATTACCGGGTGATAATAGAAGGTTTTATTGAGATTTGGATATTCGGCAACTTTTCCCACAGAACTCTATCACATATCCGAATTTCATTAAGATCGGAAGGAACCCATCGAGAAAGTTTAATCGTTAGTTGTGTATTTTTTTAAATTTGAATGTTTGGTTTCCAAATTTTTCGTGTCGAAAGCTTTTAAAATTTTAGGTCATTCTTCTTTAAAAAGGATTTTTTTTATTCAAGAGTTGTAATAAATAGGGCCAGTTTCATAGTCCGAAAAAATATTGATTTATTCTTAAATATTTTACGTAAGAAATTTAGTTTTTCTTAAAAATTTCTTAATAAAAAATTTCCAAAGATGCTATTTCTGACTATAAAACTGCTCGTTAGGCCCTTCTTCTATATTAAACCTATTAGATTAGGAAACATTATTTTATTCGAAAAACTCTTTGACACTGGAGCATTTTTTATTTTCTCGTTTTGATGTGAAAGTCGTAGGATTTGGAGTAATTTTTCTTATAAAAGAATCACAGACACTGCATAAAATTTTGGAAGTTATGGCATATTAATATTATCAAATTGTGAAAAAAAATTTTCGTATCAGAAAATCTATTGTGTTTCCTAGAAAAATATTATTTAATTTTTAAATGATTTTTACACGTATTAAGGTGCGTTTACAACAATAGAGTACTCCAATCTGTAGCAAATATAGTTTTTCTCTCTTTCATATTAACACATTTTTTTATTTGACTATCTCTTTTTATTCCACTCCAGAGTAAAACTTGTTTGACTCTGGAGTACAGATTTGCTGCACTCTACAGCTAACATTGCTCTGTTAAGTGTTTAACATGACAAATATACCTAAAAAACGAGTAAAAAGGTTAAAGTCGCGCATGCCGACTATATAATATTCTACACCAGACTGACTTAAAGCCAACTAATGTTTAGATCCGAAATTTGAATGGGTTAAAACGGACTTGTGTCAAAATTTTCTATAAAATCATAAAAGAAGAGAAAATCGAAAATATATATATAGGCGATAAGTCCAAATATGGACCGATCCTATCTAGAATCAATAGGCTTTTTCTTTGGGACCATGTAAGTCAGCGAACCAAATTTCATTGAAATATCTTCGTATTTGCGACCTGCAGCGTGTAACCAAGCCAATTTTGTGGGGACCCTTATATGAGCTCTAGGTCTATGGATCGATTTTAACCAAATTCAATAGGCTTCGTCCTTGCGCCGACGTAAGTCTGTGTACCAAATTTCATGGAAATATCGTCGTATTTGCGACCTGCAGCGTGTAAAAAAGAAAATTTTGGGGTGTGCCCTTATATGGTCTAAACATAGACCGATTTCAACCAAAATCAATAGGCATCGTAAGTCGGTGTACCAAATTTCGTCAAAATATCTTAATATTGCGATCTGTAGAGTGCGCACAAGAATGCATGGACAGACAGACGGACGGACAGACGGACATCATTAAATCGAAATAAAAAAAATTCTGAGCTGATCGGTAACACCAATATTTTTTGGTGTTACAAACATCAGCACAAACTTATAATACCCTCTCCATGTAGTGGTGTAGGGTATAAAAAACACATCACTAATTTGTTCACATCTCTAATTTTCAACAAATTAAAACAATTTTTTTTAAATAAATAAAATAAAACGAAATTTTTTTAATAAACTATATAAAAGGTGTTAAAAAAAATTAAATACGAAAATAAATACCGGCGGTGGAATATACTATGCGAAAATATAATGTAAGTATTGAAGTGTCATCCATTTTTGAAGTAACTCTACTCTGTGTTTTGAACAGTTAAGGCGCGTTTACAATGAAAGAGTGACTCTACTCTGCATCACAGAATAAAATGTTAACTGTTCACAGTGCAGAGTAGAGCTACATCAAAAAATATTTGACACTTTAATACTTATATTTTGTTTCGCGAATTTCTAGGCCTTATTTCGAGTACCCAATTTTTAAAGTAATTTTTTATGTGCTAATTCATAAAAAAAAATGTATTTGGTATTTGAAGCTTGCTATAGTTAAAGTAGATATTTCGCTTAATAAAGAGTTATTAGAAATCTTGATTCATAATCGTATTTTAACTATAAATTAATTTTTCGATTTGATACTGGCAACACTATTGTTTATTTTCTCTCTTCTCCCAAATAAGTCGTAAGTGATTTACAAATTTAGTAAACGATTAACTCGGTAATCGGAAGTGAAAATGTATTTCCTTATATTAGAGAACTAATTATGTGCTAAGATAAATTTAAAAGCCATTAAAAATATTTTTTTTTATTTATAAAGCAAATCAATTGAAATGTGTGTAAACAAGTAATTTTTTAGAACATATTATTCGAAGCATACAAAAGTAAAAGAATTTCGAATAATGTTTTGACAGACTGTACATCACTATTGTTTCGTTTTTCCTTTTAATTTAATTTTTACATTTTTTTGGAAATTTTAAAACGAAAATGGTCATTGGCTACGCAATTGTTGTGGTTTTTTTCAGTTTGATGGATGCAAGTTGTTGGAAGCCACACATTCTAGGTATGGGATGGCTTTAATAAATCATTTCATGCCTGAAAATGAAATAATAAAAGATAGCAAAATACGAAAATGTGTTAGTGTGAAAGAGAAAAGAACTGAATTTGCTACAGATTGGAGTACTCCATCATTGTAAACGTACCTTTAACATTTCAATCTGTGCTACAGAGTAGAGTCACTCTATCATTGTAAACGTGCCTTTAAGTTTGCGATTTTAGAGATATTTTCTACACTCACAATATTTTATCCTTAAGCACCGTAAGTTGTTTCGATTTCACGTGAAAAACTGTTATACTCCATATAAAAAAAATGATTTTTCACGATAACGTGTTTCACGTGCAATTTATGTACAATTTGTTTTTACGCAAATTTATTGTACAAGACTATTATTTTTCTTGGGAAAAAGTGACATTTTGTATTTATTGTGATTGTTTCTTTGTTATAAAATAAAAAAATTGTTAATTTTTATAAATTAAATTGCAATTTGAGGCCTTTAAAATTCGAGTGAAATTTTTTCACATGAAAAACAACTTACGGTGTTTTAAAAACAACATAAAATACATATTAAATTAATTGAAAACACAATAAAAAAGGACTACTGATTTTTCATTATATTCAAAACATTTTGCTATTTATTTTCAAACATTGTTTAAACAATCCATAAAAGAAATAAAAATAATTGAAAAGTCTATTAAAACAATCATCAATTTTTAACTGACAAAACGTAAAAAAACGATTTGTGGTTTGTTTTTTCATATTTGAAAGTTTTTGTTTTGTTTAATTTTCAAAACACTACACAACACGCACAAACGTTCATATTTTTATTGGCTATGTTTGTGTGTATGAGTAAAGAATTTCTTGTAATTTGAATTGAAAAAACAAACTATTTTAACAAAAAATAAAACCGAAAATATTTGAATTTTTTGTTTTAAAACAGAAAACAACGAAATTATTTAAATTATTTTTCCTAAAAATAGAAAACTAAATATAGAATATTTGACAGAAAATAACAACTCCTACAGACGATACATATTTTTTCTGGTTTGTTGTTTATTGATTGCGAAAAAGTTAAACAATATGTTTCAATGTACTTTAATTGATTCTTCAATTGAAAACAAACTTTAAATAAACCTCAATCGGTTATGGAAAATATATTGTGAGTGTATTAAAAGTAGCTCGGATTCTGTACTGCGATTTCTTAATTTATTTATGACAAAATTCGATAGTTAACGAGAAAAATTGTTAAATATAGAAAAATATATCGTTACACTATTTAACTTATTACAATATTAAATTTTTCCAAGTTTATGTTAACAGTTTTTTGTTAACTCTTACATTTTCAAAACAAAATTACAGAATAATTTCACTCAACTGACAGTTGTCTTAAGTTAGAAGTTATATTGGTAAAATCGTTAACGAAGATAGAGGACCACACTAATGAATCAGATTTTTACTGACAAAAAACTAACTGAATATTCAAAAAATGTCGAAATAGGTTTAAACAGATTTTCCGGTACTTTTTGGAACAACTTGGCAAACCTATGCTAAAACATGTAATAAAACTTCTACTTCTACACTCACAATATATTTTCCATAACCGATTGAGGTTTATTTAAAAAGTAATAGGTAAAGTTTGTTTTCAATTGAAGAATCAATTAAAATGCATTGAAACATATTGTTTAACTTTTTTTATCAACCAATAAAAAACAAACCAGAAAAAATATGTATCGTCTGTATGAGTTGTTATTTTCAAATATTCTATTTTTAGATTTATATTTTTAAAAAAATAATTTAAATAATTTCGTTGTTTTCTGTTTTAAAACAAAAAATTCAAATATTTTCGGTTTTCTTTTTTGTTAAAATAGTTTGTTTATATACAAAATTATTTCAATTCAAATTACAAGAAATTCTTTACTCATACACATAAACATAGCCAATAAAAATATAAACGTGTCTGTTGTGTATGGTGTTGTTTGTAGTGTTTTGAAAATTAAACAAAAAAAAATACTTTCAAATATGAAAATACAAACCACAAAATCGTTTTTTTACGTTTTGTCAGTTAAAAATTAATGATTGTTTTAATAGACTTTTCAATTATTTTTATTTCTTTTAACAATGTTTGAAAATAAATAGCAAAATTGTTTGAATATAATGAAAATTTGTGTTTTCAATTAATTTAATATATATTTTAGGTTGTTTTTAACGATAAAATAATGTGAATGTAGTTAATAAAATATCTATAGATATGACTACCGTATAAGATATAAAAAATGTTCAGCCTCCCCCCCCCCCCCCCCCCCATTGAGCGAATTCTGGATCCTGACCTGTAGCCATATCCCATTTGATATAGGTAGACATTTAATCTTATCCAAGTTCATCTCAAAGTTGGGGTATCAAATAATATCCAATAATATAAAATTGAGATCCTGATAGATCCCAAAATATCCTATAGGATTAATTTACATCCAATTAGATACAAATGGATAGGCTAATTTTGGCAGATCGAATTGGATAATTTGAGATCAAAATTTATCCTATAATATATTTGGAATTATTTAAATTTTAATAAAATTTTAAAAATAACACAAAAAATTAAAAAAAATATTTATTTCATAAAAAAAAACTCCGTCGGCAGGATTTCTGGAGCTATATTCGGCCACTTAACTCACTCAGCCACACACTGCTATACAAAATGACTGACTATATGAGTTCGTGTCATTGCGTTATATATCAAGGGTGGGCACCGATTTGTCAGCGACGGCCATATTGTGGTTTTTCATAAATTATAAAGGGCGGCACCATACAATAAAAGAAAGAAAGCTACGAATCTTTAAGTAAAATGAAAGCGGAAGGAACTTTTTTTTTTTGTAAAACAAAAACGGTTTTCAAATCCATCTATTCCAAAACTGGTTCCATAAGAACTCATTGCAAACTCAACTTTTTTCAAATTCTGTTTTGGTATTTTTTAATTACATATTTTGAGTGGAATTAAACAATATTGGAACACTTTTTTATAGATTTTGCATTGATCTGCGGTGTTGCGGAATCGGTCAACGAAAATTTGAAAACTCAAGTTATAAAAGACTGAATATTATTCCGCCAACAAAAACATGTATAACGAGTAAAAAGGTTAAAGTGGGGCATGCCGACTATATAATACCCTACACCACTCTGACTTAAAGCTAACTAATGTTTGGGTCCGAAATTTGAATGGGTTAAAACGGAAGAGAAAATCCCAAATGTAGCCCATATAGGCGATAGGTCCAAATATGGACCAATCCTATCTAGAATCAATATCCTTTTTCCTTGGGACCATGTAAGTCAGCGAACCAAATTTCATTGAAATATCTTCGTATTTGCGACCTGCAGCGTGTAAAAAAGACAATTTTGGGGGGTAGCTTTATATGGGCACTAGGTCTAAACATGGACCGAATTCAACCACAATCAATAGGCTCCGTTCTTGGGCCGACATAGGTCTGTGTACAAAATTCCATTGAAATATCTTCGTATTTGCGACCTGCAGCGTGTAAAAAAAATTCTGATCCGATCGGTATACTATAAGGTTGGTCTAGGACCAATATTTTTTGGTGTTACAAACATCAGCACAAACTTATAATACCCTCTCCACGTAGCGGTACACCGACTTATGTCGGCCCAAGGACGACGCCTATTGATTTTGGTTGAAATCGGTCCATGTTTAGACCTAGTGCCCATATTAGGGTCCTCCCAAAATTATATTGTTTATACGCTGCCAGTCGCAAATATTAAGATATTTTGATGAAATTTGGTACACAGACCTATGTTGGCCCAAGGACGAAGCCTTTTCATTTTGGTTAACACCGGTCGATGTTTAGAGCTAGTGCCCATATAAGGGTCCCCCCAAAATTGGCTTGGTTACACGCTGCAGGTCGCAAATATTAAGATGTTTTAATGAAATTTGGTGCGCTGACTCACATTATAGAACATTTTGACACAAGCCCCATTTTAAACCCTTCGAATTTCGGATCGAAACATTAGTTGGCTCTTAACCAGACTGGTGTAGGGTATTGTATAGTCGGCATGCCCGACTTTAACCTTTTTACTCGTTTGACTTTGTCGTTGATATGACATACATTAGTGGAGTATTATCGAAAAAATTTATTTTTTCTAAACAAAAATGTTGAAATTCTTTTAAGAGACTGTTTTTTTTTAAAGATTTCTACATTTTCTCTCTATCTTAAAAAAGTCATAATTTTTTGACAAAATGTTTAGTAGGAAAGATCTAAAAATTTGTCCTAAAATCCATATAAACTCATGTTTTCCATTTCCTCAATAAATAAAAGGAGTTTTTTTCTAATTTTTTAGATTTTCTCTCCCCTTGATAAAACATTTTGCGATTTAAAAATGCGGTTTTTAGAAGTATTCGAAAACCGGTTTTTCAAATAGGTCGAATACTTGACAACTCTAACATAACCTGTTTAAATTTTTTTATAGTACAATCGGTTTACCGTAGATTTGCTTTAAATACTTAACCTTCCTATACCCGTGCTATATCATGCCAATCTCTCTAAAGGGCTGATTCTGAGCCCAGATGAGATTGATTATGAGGCATCAGAGATTCAATCGAGTTTGACTTCTGCTTACTTTGCGAGCTGTCCTCAAAGGACCAGGAAGGTGAAAAGGGACGTTCCTTGGTGGAACGATGGTCTGGATAAGCTCAAAAGGAGGCCAGGAGACTATTCAACAGAGCCAAGGAAACAGGTGACTGGGTCACCTACAAGACGGCTCTAACTGAATATAATAGGGAATTACGTAGATCCAAAAGGTCCACGTGGCGCAGCTACTGTGAGAAGATTTCAGATCTTCCGGAAGCTGCGCGACTTCAGAAGGCCCTTTCACAGGATCACTCTCAGGAGACCCGACGGTTCCTACACTGGATCTCCTGAGGAAACCTGTGACCTATTGTTAGACACGCACTTCCCAGGTTGCGTAGCCTCCCGCAGGTCTGTGGCGATTCAAAGAATCCCAAACCTGACGGGGAGGTATATACGCCTAACTGGTGCCGTCTTTCGAGAGGACAGGGTGAAATGGGCGATAAATTAATTTTCGTCCTTTAAGTCGCCGGGCCCCGACGGGATCTATCCATGTCTGATGCAGAGGGGGGTGGATATAATAGCCCCACAACTGGTTAGAATATTTAGATCCAGTCTTTTGCTGGGTCATGTTCCGACGAATTGGAGGGGGGTTAAAGTGGTCTTTATTCCGAAGGCGGGGGGGGGGGAGGAAATCCGAACGCTGCCTAAGTCGTATAGACCAGTTTGCCTCAGCTCTTTTCTTCTTAAGACAATGGAGGAAGTTCTGGACCACCATTTTAGGGACACGTACCTCAGGCGTTAGCCGATACACGAGCTTCAGTTCGTGTATCAATGGGGTAAGTCTACCGAAAGTGCTGTCCATCATGTTGTCACGTTAATAGAGAAGGCACTGGAGGCAAAGAATATTGCCCTCTGTGCCTTTATTGATATACAGGGCGCTTTTGACAACACGTCCTACGATACGATTGGGCTGTCTATGTTGAGAAGGGGCATATCTCCAATGATTGTAAATTGGACATTGGAGATGCTCAACTCTAGGGAAATCACGTTCTTTACCGATGGGAAAGTACCCCTCCGTCTTTCCGGCGGAGATTTTCGCCATCTGCGTATATGTGAGAGAGTGCCTGCGGACATGCGCGGTTAGATCCCGCATCTACATTCTTTCTGACAGCCAATCTGCGCTAAGGACACTAGGAGCTTACGGGGTATCATCTGGTCTAGTCATGGAGTGTATGGGAATTCAAAACGAACTCGGTAGGAACAACTCCCTTACACTGGGATGGATTCCTGGTCATGAAGGGCATGAGGGTAACGAAAGGGCTGATTGTCTAGCCAATTGTGGAGCCCGTCGACCATTAATCGGCCCGGAACCATTCTTTGGGATACCTAGGGGGTACGTTAGGGAAAAACTCAGTCAATGGAGAGAGACTGAGTTTGCTAAGCATTGGGAAACTTCTACTGGCCAAAGGCAGGCCAAAAGATTTATTTCCTTGTCCAGCGGAGTATCAAGGCGACTATTGTCACTCGACAGGGGTAACCTTAGGACCCTGACGGGATACTTTGTGAGGTCGTGCTAATTTTGTAACCGATACTGTAATTGTGTTGCTTTCAGTAAATTTAAATAAAATTTTTTTTTAAATAACTTTAGTTTGTATGGAAAAATATTTCAAAATTTTCAATAAGAAAATTCATAAATTATTGGGACTTTCAGAGAAACGGTTTTCAATTCTTTAATTTTAAAGTTTGATTTTGAATACTCCATATTATTGTTAATAATTGGATTAATTGAGATTGTTTTGGTGGTAAGAAATTTAAAAATTAGTATTATATCACGGAAAATAATATGGTCAAATTTTGTAAAGGTTCCTGAGGTTAACTTGAAGGCTTTAGTCCACTGTTACCCCAATTGTTTGGAAAATATTCGTCCTGCCTACAAATTGGTTTGTGAAATTATAAGGCATATTAACTCGTTTGCAAGCTGGAAAGTTTCTATCCACATTTTCCATAAATTCAAACAGGAGGCATTTATCAAAATCTTATTCCAGTCGATTCAGTTTGTTACCGTATTTATATATTTAAAGGCCAATAATATCGCAAAGAGTTCGATAACTGGACTCAGGTGTAGTAATACTTCTGTATCAAAGTTATTGAGGTTTATTGAGATCTTAAATCCGTATTACCCGATTATTGAGAACATCGATAATATACGAAGTCACAGGTAAATACCTGACTGCAATTAGGGCAATGACAACGTATTGAATACACAATACCGAGAAAAATTATAATCTATAGTGAGCATCACTGTGGGCTTTAACAAGAAGAGCTCAGATTTCGGTTTCAAATCGATAAAATTTTCGATTGGAAATTTATATAGGTTATCATACATTTTTTTTTGGGTTTTTTTTTATAATTCACTTTAAACAAGTAAACATTACCCATTCATAAACCTTGAATTCACATTACAATTTTTGAAAGTGTAAACTTTATGAACCCTTAAAGATTTTGAATAATTTTAAATTGATAAATCTTAAAGAAGAATCATCAATAAATTGTACTACCAAAAATCATCGCAGTTCCTGCAGACATCAGGCCTGGGTCAGCGTTGGAATTAATGAATGGTAAGTTGGAAAGATTTGTTTTGTAAACCTCTATTATCCTTTTATAATGAGTTTACGAATTAACTTTTCTATTTGTATCAATATATAACACTTTAAAACTTAAAAAAAAAAAATATATATATAAAATTTTTTTTTATATTGAAAACTGTTATAAAAGTATAACAGATTTGATTTCGGTTATGACAGTTTAAGGTAATGAAACCAGTTAAAATTATTAGATGTTGAACGTAATTTTTTTAATTTAAATTATTCAATCTTAAAGATTTTATTTTTTTTATTTATCCCATTTACACTAACAATTAACTTATTTCTATACATAATTTCGTTAACAATATTTTTTTTCATTTTTAAATTAAGTCCAATAAAATGGGCATTTGGTTTTTTTTTTTTTTTTATTTGAATCTATAGTTCTTCCACAATGATTTATAATTTTTTTTTATTTTGTTTCAATAAAGGTTGTATTTATTTTTTTTAAATGAATTGCTAAATGTTTAAATTAATTCCACGAAAAATTTAGACATACGCGGTTAGGTTAGTATATGGGCTATCAAGAAATAGATTGAAAAGATAGCAGGTAGGGTGGGTAGAGAATAGGGAGGGGATATACCATCTAACACCTCTCCTACTAAACTTCATCCTTCTTTTCTTTCTCCTTAATTTTATTTTCGTCTATTTTGTTTTCTCTCTCTTTTATTTCTTTGGTTTTGATACATTCGATATCGGGGAATGCTACCTGTAATTTTATTTCTTTGTGACTGGCTTTTGTCTGTTTTAAGAGAGACAAGATCCCCCCCATTTTCCTTGAGCACAGCTAGACAAAAAGGTAGCGTGGTCTCTCTTAAGATAGGGTAGTGAAATAATTCAGCCGTTACAACTTAACTGGTCACTGTGGGCTCAGGTACCAGCTTCACAAACAGGGCCGGTCAGACACTGATGTTTGCAGGTTTTGTGAGCTGCAAAGTGAGACATCGGAGCATATTCTCTGCGAATGTCCGAGGCTGTGTGACAGGAGACTCGGATTTCTGGGTGACTGTTTCGTGTCACCTTCGAACGTTTGGGGAAATTCTCCTAACGGGATTATTGGCTTTATTGGTAGCCTAAGTATCTAATTCCGTAAAACACTTGGGTGAAGTGAAGGGAACTTTCAATGTAAATTGTTTTTGTAACAAAAACAATTTATATAGAAATAACGCAACACTTCACCGAAGTGTTTTACAAAATTACCCCCTGAATCTCTAGGGAATTCTAGGCAGCACAAAAGATCTATATTGGTCGCGGTGCGTAGTGCCTTCGTATCTAATCTAATCTATACCCGTGCTAATTTTTGTAACACCTATACCCGCGCGCGGTCTCACAGACCAAAGGTTTTAAAACCTGTTTCTTCATAGTTTTTCCTAACACAGCCTATATATATATATATTCGTTCCTTTTACTCCTACAAGGAGCATAGGGCCTATATAGATAATATTATTTTTTAAACTTAAAGATATGTATAATCAAAAAAATTATACCATGCAATAACTTTATTTTCAGTAATTTTTATCGACTTTCAGTCTTTTACAAAACAGCCTTAAATATATTTGAAAAAAAGTGTTTTCTCGGTCTCACAGACCAACGCGCGGGTATAGGAAGGTTAACGCTTATAGGCATGAGACAAAATACCGCTAATTTCGTTACACAGAGTAGAGATGGGCACGTGAGCAGAATTTTGCGTGATTCACGTGAATGTTCGTGAGTGAGTGTGCGTGAGTAAAATTTTTGTGTGAGTGAGTCTGCGTGAGTCGAATTTTAGCGACTCACGCTTTTTTTTTGGCTTTTTATACATATTTTTAGTAATTGTTTTAGGCGACTTTATATAAATATTTGGGTATTTTTCATACAAAATAAATGGCAAAATTTCATACTCGACTAGGGATTCTCGGGAAACGGGATTGAAAATCAAAAGGTTTTTTGCTAAGATTTTTTGATTTTGATTTGTTTTATTAATATAGAAAGCTTTTAAGTCGTATTTTATAAAGAATGATAATTTTAACCCTCTAACCGGCCTACGCTTTTTTCAATGAAATTTAAACCATGTATTCCTCACGAAAAATTACTCTTAACAATAAGTTATTCTACAACATTTCTTTTCGTCGCCTACTTTAGGCGATGTGGGCCAAAATAGGTTAGTTGTGAATCTCGAAAACTAGTGAATAAAAATTACTAGATTTAGGCATAATTTATTCCTCTTACCAAGATGTAATTACAATAAGAGGATATAGCGATTTTCGTTATTCGAAAAATGCGAGATTGAACGAAAACGCACCACAACTTCAATATATATTATTCAAACTTATAATCTTTGCTATTTATAACAAATATATTCCTGCACTTAATATAATACGTTAGTAGAAAAATCTGTCAAACTATTTACTAGCTGAATTACTTTTGTTCGCGAAGTCCCATAATTCATGGGTGGTCATTACATTAAGGATAAACTTTTCAGGCCTATTTTGGCAAAAAGGTCAAAATTTCCATCTTGGGAATGCAATGGTGTACTTAAATGCTTCTGTTTCAGCAAGATTGTCGTTACACAACTTTTGATACCATTTTTGCGAAAAACTTCATAACCCTGTTTATGCCAAAATAGATTATAATCGGCATTTTCAATCTCTGGTACACTCAAAATAATATGTCTGTTGGCTGAACAGAAAAATTTGTTACTTTAACAAAATTTATTTCTGCTTTTTGGCATTAAATAAAATTTGTCGATTTTAACCTATATTTTTGTTAAATTTAACAAATCTAAATTTAAGTAAAAAATTAGTAAAACTATTTTTATTTGTAATTATACTGATCGCAAAATTTTTTTTGATTATAGGGTCTTGGGACCTTCCCCGGACCTGTTCCATACCATCTAAAGCTATGTAGGGATATTCCAAAGGAGCAAACATTTTGTCCGTTTTATTCCATATCGCTTATTTTTCGAGATATGGGCCATTTTATGAAATGTAAAATTTTTATTAAAAATTTCTGAGATAAAATTCTCACGGGGCTATAACGTAGAACGGGGTAGCCGATATTTTCGTCAAATTTGCTCTATCTCTTTTGGTTTTCGAGATATGGGCCATTTAAAAAAATCTGGAGGGAAAGAAATAGCGCCATCTTTAAAACTTCAGATAAATTGGTGGTGCCATCTACCGGGTAGTAACAGAAACATGAAATTATATTTTAATAGTAAATTGTGTAAAATTTAACGAATACGTTCTTAAAAATTAGATATAGTATGTATATATTTTTGAAAATTAACACTCAAAATTAATTAAACTACTGAGGATTTTTAGTATTGTGTTAAATGAAGATAACTAAAATCTTTGTTTAAATCAGTGTTTCAACCAAAAATTTGTTAAAAATTAGTCAAATCGATTTGAAACCCGTTTGACAGATTTTTCTACTAACGTATTATATTAAGTGCAGGAATATATTTGTTATAAATAGCAAAGATTATAAGTTTGAATAATATATGTATATTGAAGTTGTGTGCTTTTTCGTTCAATTTCGCATTTTTCGAAAAACGAAAATCGCTATATCCTCTTATTGTAATTACATCTTGGTAAGAGGAATAAATTATGCCTAAATCTAATAATTTTTATGCACTAGTTTTCGAGATTCACACCTAACCTATTTTGGCCCACATCGCCTAAAGTAGGGTACGAAAAGAAATGTTGTAGAATAACTTATTGTTAGGAGTAATTTTTCGTGAGGAATACATGGTTTAAATTTCATTGAAAAAAGCGTAGGCCGGTTAGAGGGTTAAAATTATCATTATTTATAAAATACGACTTAAACGCTTTCTATATTAATAAAACAAATCAAAATCAAAAAATCTTAGCAAAAAACTGATACCTTTTGATTTTCAATCCCGTTTCCCGAGAATTCCTAGTCGAGTATGAAATTTTGCCATTTATTTTGTATTAAAAATACCCAAATATTTATATAAAGTCGCCTAAAACCATTACTGAAAATATGAATAAAAAGCCAAAGAAAAAGCGTGAGTCGCTAAAATTCGACTCACGCACACTCACTCACACTCACTCACGAATACTCAGTTTTTTCTGATTACACAGTGCAGCACTAAATTCTTGAACCAATTGAGACCCCCAAAATCTGAAAGCTTATGATGTTAGAAGAAAAACCCTAGCTGGGTTTTAAATTATTAGCTAAGGTTTTTGTTTTTAATTCATTTTTGAAGTTTTCGACTGGGAGGAGGATTTTAGTACATTTTTCGAAGAACATGTACTGATTCTTAAGTCTATATCTCGTGAACTATTGCTTTTCTCTCTTCAGCAAATTTTTACCTCTTAATTAGATCTAAAAATTTGGCTTTGAGATAAAATCAAAAAAACAACAACATCTTACTCAAAACAGCAAAACTGTCAAAAACCGTAAAATTTCGTCATATTTTTCTATGGAACTATATTTTCTATGAACTATCTTTTTGTCATATATTGTCTGGTCGAGTTCGTATTTACAATTTTGTTTCCAACATAAAAAGAAACTTTAAATTTTTTTTCCTATATTTTCTGTATTATCAAAAAAGTTAACAAATAAAAATAAATAAATTTTCGAGAAATAAATTATTATAAATTACAGCGTACTTTAGGAGAAATTAGAAGACCTTGCAAAATAATCATCGCGATCAGCTTGTTGCTAAAACAAAATCCTCGAAGGGTTTTGCAAATATAGCTCGGATTTTAATTTGATATCCTATTGAAATTTTAATCACGTTCACGTAACAAAGACGCACTATCAGTTGCTTATTTTTATTCAAATTGTTTGTTATAACCAGTTTTGTGTTAAAAATTGTCGAAATCGGTTTAGAAATTGTGAGTAAAAATGTTAGGACACCCGGAAATTTCCATTCAAAATTACACATTTTGTACAAACAAACAATCAGAATAAAAATGACTAGAACTGGGCATTATAGTTCACAGTTAATTTTAATCAATTTTATTTGAGCTAGTGTGTTCTTTTAGTTCACTCGTTGTTACGATTTTTTTTTTATTTCTATTTTATATTTTAAATTTGGCGATTATTTCTTTCCGTATTGGTTGCTCTAATATTTCTATAAATAGGGCTTCAACAAGATATTTTTCAATATAAAACAATCTTCTTTTTGAAAGAATTTTACAACCATAATTTATTATATTATTTGGAAACTAATACACAATGGGATAAGTAATTGAAATTTGGCATAATAGGTATAGGCAACTATCCCTTATTTATTTATATCATGAGATTAATTAATTATTTTGTAAACTTGTGATTTGAATATATATTTACATACGTTCGTGTGTGTGGTATATTGTTACATGCTGCGCTCTAAAATATCATCTCACTTTTATTGCCTTATGAGTACACTCTAATAAAAATCTGTTGAAATTTAGCCTATTTATAGTAGGTAACTTTTTACCTACTATAATATCCGTAAAATTACTGAATGTGTATAAATTTGAATTCGTACACACATTGTGTGTAATATACATACGCACAATGTATGTAAACATACATAAAAAGTATGTATAAAATTTTCAGATTCAAATATTTAGAAATGTAAATTTACCATTAATGTGCCTATAAAAACACTTTAACTAGTAAATGTAAGCACAAAATGCTTGAAAACGCACACTAAAGTGCTTGAAAATACAAATAATGTACGCATTTTATGCATAAAATGCTTGTAATTAAACAGTCTTAAAGTTTTATTTTTATATCAAAAACATTTAAAAACTAATGCTTTTTATCTCGCTATATTATAGTAAAATTTATACAATTAATAACGTAATTATTATAAGGGAACATACAAATCAGTTAACATATTAGTTGAATGCTGAAATTTTTTCCTTTAAAGTATGTATTTTTTGAATATTGTTCATGCTTTTCTTTAAACCTCTTACTGTTGGCGGATAATTTTTATAAAAAAATCTAAATAAAGACTCCATCATTTAGATCGGATACAAAATTTAGATCGTATATAAAATCTTGAATACAAAATGTAAATTAATAACTTCATTTTACTGGTCCACTTTGTCCGAGCCCATGACTTTTTTCTCTACATTCAAAATAAGTTAATGCAAAAATAATATAAAACAAATACAACAACACATACCGACATGACGCACAAGAATAATTTTCTAATGAAAAATTGTTAAATTTACAGCAGTATCGGATCTTTCCTATGACACGCACGTGTTAAATTCATTGATGGAAATGCCAAATTTTGAACTACTAACAGCTCCAGAAAAAACACAACTCAAAAATAAAAGTAGTTCAAATTTGGCATTTCCATCAATGAATTTAACATGTGCGTGTCATAGGAAAGATCCGATACTGCTGTAAATTTAACAATTTTTCAGTATAAAACTATGCTTGTGCGTCATGTCGCTATGTGTTGTTGTATTTGTTTTATTTTATTTTTGTATATTATTTTATTGGATGTTGATAAAATAGTCATTCTTTTTGAAGTACTCCTTAATATTTTTGCTGGGAGGTTGCGTGTATTACCTTCGTGTAATTCGATTTCCACAAATATGTAGGATTTTTCGAATAGGTCAAGTTCTAAAACGAAAAAATATATAATTAGATTTGATTTTTGATAGAATATTTTGCGCAGGCTTCTACTAAGACTTCTTAAAATATTTTTGTCTGCTAAATATTTGTGGCATAACACCATGATACAAACACTGGTGCAAAAATCTGTAAAAAATTACTCTTCACGGAATCAAAAAGGTGGAACTAGAAAATTTTTGATTCCATATATCGTCGGCTTGCCTTGAAGTAGTGCTATATGTTTTTTATCCGGTTTTCAGGGGAACGAAAAAACTGATTTATATCACCCGTTTAACATATTTTATTGACATCATATGCCTTAATCATGATTTTAGTAAATGAGGTCGTGAATGGCCTTTATCTGGCCATGTGACAGTAATGTTACAAACCCTAATATTGACTCAATTTCTCTATTATGGTTAAATTATGGCAAATTGGTTAGTCTAACGTACATATCTGACACGAACTGTGCATCATATAAAGCTTATGCTATAGAGCAAAACAGCCTATTATTTATTAAAAATAAATCGAAAATTAAAATTTTTCTTTTTTTAAGATTATATTTTAGATTTTATTTTAGTTTTTAATTTTTTTAATCTTAAAAATTCAATTCGCAATACCCACGAATAATTTACTATTTTTGGTTTGGGCATAGTTTAGAGAAAAACAAAAAATTAAAAAAATAAAATAAAAAAAATACATGTCTTCAAAAAGTTTCGTTAAAAAATTTGCAGCGGCTCGATTTTGGTTGATAAAGATAAATAAGTTTTTTTGCTCTCCTGAAAACCTGTTTAAAAACACATAGCACTACTTGCAGGCAAGCCGACGATATGTTTTCCAAGTTTTTCCATCATTCGCCATATGCATGAGTAAATGGCGATTGAATAATAAAAGACCCGCTATTTTAGGAATTTTCGATAGTCACAACAACTAACTGAATTTTGTGAAACAAAATTAGGCTCAATTTTACGATTAGACCACTTTTCAAGTGATAAGGAAAATAAAATTCATAGTTCTGAGTATAATTTAAAGAGAGCAAAATTTTTCAACTATGAATTTTATTTTTTTGATCACTTGAAAACTAAAAAAGTTTCACAAAAACCAAATACCATTTTTGAAATCCAAAAGTTTAAATTGCATAAAATTTAGCTTAATTTTGTTTCGATAAATTCGAAATAATTCGTTGTAGATTTTTAGAGTCTCAAAATAGTTAATTTTTGAATTTTAAAACGCGATTTGTTCAAAAATGGTACGTGATGGAAAAATTTTAAAAAGTGGTTTGGAGTTACTGGATGAATTTAATGTGCACCAGTGAAATTGACAAAAATCAGTTTATTATAGGTTTGACCCATATGTCAAAAATGGGAAGAAACAATAAAGAAGGTTTACATTTCTTTCTTTTTGTGTGCAAAATTGGCAGTTGGACAAATTTGGTACTATATATCTCAGATGTGATACGAGACATCAAGCAACGGGTTTCGGAATCCGAAAGAGGATATTTATGCCCCTTAAATTTTGTATTTAATAACGTTATTTTCTTCGTAACAATTATAAATGTTTGTGGCAATCCATTCCTAAATCAATTTTATCAACATATTTTTCAATGGGTCCAGCCAATAATAAGCTGACGGTATATTTATACCTCCCTACACAGGTATGGACCATTAATGCCTAAAATGTTTCATTTCTCACAAAATTGTGGTTAAATGAAAACGCTTACCTAAAATGTTTTAAACAACATGGAGGTGTCTTCATTAAAGCGGGTAGATAATGCTGCCAATATTCTTTGTTAAGGGCATCTAAAATTTTTCGCATTTTTGTACTTTTGAAAAATCGCAGTAGTTTTTCTTCTGAAGACTTAAAATTGGTAATAAATGTGGAAGATTTCGTGTTCATTAAAATGCGGAAATGATCTTGAAGATATTCCTTTTCAAACATAACCGGCCATTCTGATTTTATAGACGGAATTGGGTTCATATTGTTAAAAAGCATTCTCTGACTAGTAAAACAACAGTTCCACTAAATTTTCGTAATTAATTTTTTTTTTTAAATTGAGCGATGATTATGTACCGGGGTGAGTATTATTTGTAGGCAAACAATTCGTGCAGAGTTTTTTTGAAACAACGGAGTACGTCTTCTACATTTTACGGGAACGTCTGGATTTAGCTCAACGTCTCGGAGTCCTGTTAAGGAAATGGATTTGATTCCTCATTGTTTTTAAAAGCAGAATATTTGACTTGACATTATTTCACACTGACTGTCTTTCTCCAGAAAAAGATACGGGTCTGAATACTGCCATGGATATGTTTGGTGAAATATCGCGTAATTCATCTACTATTAAGTGAGCAAATACGTTAAGAAGTCTGTGGTAATTGGAAAAAAGGAATAGGAAAATTTGTCTTACGTTTTCCTTTATGCAAGTACAAATGCTTTTCGTAAACGTCTAAACACAATATAAATTTACCACAAGCACTGCTCAAAGCGTTATTTTTAATATTAAAGTTATATTTTTTTGTGTGCTTATATTTTTTTATTTTTTCACAAATAATTAATAATGACAACTGTTTTTTACTTTAAAGTGTTCGCACATTTACGCACATTATGTCTATATATTTTTTTTAGGCACAAAATTCTAATTGTACACACAAAGTGTGTAATTATAAATACAAAATGCTTATAAATATATTTTATGTTCATTTTTGTAGACAATAATGTGTATTTCAAAATTTTACACATTTGGTGTCTAAATCTAGGCATTTTGTGTTATATTACACAAAACTTTACATATTCAATAGTAGCGAATTTACAAGCATTTTTTAGAGTGTAGGGTTTATATCCGTCCCGGGAATTCCCGGGAATCCCGCCCTTTTTTCAATTTCGCAATCCCGGGAATTTTGTGCGGGATTTCCCGGGATATTTTTTATTCTTTTTCAGAAGTTTTAGCTATTAATATTGCAATTTTTGAAGCGAAATAAATTTTAATTTAAAGCATTGATTTGAAATTAATTTAAATAAGAAATATTTGGTATTAAAAAATGCGATTTAAAATTTAATAAACTGAATTAGTATAAAAAAACATATTATTTAGGCCAAATTGATTTTTGATGTAAGTTGGATTTGGTTAAGTTAAACCGAAAACAAATACTCGAACTTCAGAAAAAATTTGTTTCTTTAAAATGGTGATCTTTGTTCAAATAAAGCAATATATTCAACACTTCAACATCCGTATCTCAGTTCCAAATACCTCCAAAAACACCAGCCATTTAAAAGTTAGGAATATTTTCGTATTTTCAATTGAGTATTTTTAGGTTTTTTCACTTCAAATAAGTTTATTTAAATTTCTACTGCTATTCCTTTATTTCAATTGTATTTTTTAAATATTATGCAGATTCTTTTTCAAATTAATTTGGATTTCTTTATAAGTTAATTTAAAATACAACTATCCAAATTAAATAGTTTCTTTTTAAATAGTTGCGGATAAAAAATTTCTATTCAAAAGATACCAATTAAAGTTAAGGAACTATTTAATGAATGTTTTTCGTTCAATTTTAGATCAAATATTATCACATTTTCCTTTAAATTATTTTGAAATTAAAAGAGAGATGATAAAATTTTTGCAAGTAAATTAGATACATATAATAAAAATTTTAAAAATTCGATAAGGCCAGCAGGATAGAATACGTATTTCTGGATCCTGCTACAAACTTATCCTTAATATTCTATGCTTTTATGGATGATGAACTATTTATTGAATTGAAACAAATAAGCAAATTGAAACCACTCAATTACTCTAACATCAACGAAATTCTTACAATGTTATTTTTATCCAGCTGCTTGGAATTTAACTCTGATCGACAACTTATGAAGCACAGACGACAACGAACCGTTAATTTTAAATGCATATTCTAATTATTTTTTAACCTACAGCATAAATCCATGTTGATAGTAAACAATTAGGCATATGTATTAAATTATATTTTTCACTATATCTTGTGTGTTAAGATGAATAAAATATTATTTAATGATATTCTATGTAGTGTCGATTTTTATAAAAATCTTTAAGAGAATTTGCGTAATAATTTGTGTGAAGAATACTCACTTTTAAACTTTTTTATAAAATAATTCTATACGAATACTTCTGAAAATCTGCACAGAAACGAAATCTTTAGAAATACAAATTTTTGGATTCCATATTTAAGGAATACTTAAGCAAAAATCTATCTTAGTTACTATAAAACTTGCCCGACACAAGTTTGCACCCATTAACAATTACAATATATCCTGAAAGAAGGGAAGAAATTAAAATACCCGTGTCTTTCACTTTTTCTATATTAATTCGTTTAACCGTTCCAACCGCGAATTAATATTTAGTTAATATATTTAATTTTAAAATTAAGACCGCCTTCCATATAAATATATTACCTAAATAGTAATTCGCGATTTAAACTATATCGGATAACATATGTCGGATTTATTTATTTTGTAACGAACGGGAATTCCCGGGATCCCGGGAATTCCCGTTCGTCCGGGGAAATGAAAAAGTCCGGGAAAAGAAAAACCCTACTTATGAGGTAATAAAATTTGTCTTTGTTTTACTGATAAACATTTACACGATTTCAATAATTTTAAAATGTTTGCAAAATTGTTGTAATTTTTTTTTGGTATATTATTTACCACTTGATTTGCAAATGAAAGGTTCTTGTAAATTTTCGTCATCTATTTAAGATCAATTACACGTAATAAGTGGTACAGTAAACTACAATATTAAAAGTGTTATTAGTTCAAATAAAATAAAGTTTTTATGTGGAAAAATTAAAAATTAAATTAAAAAAATTAAAAATTAAAGTCATTCAACACATTTTTTTTCTTAAGTGCAATCCTAATTTGGTGACAAGTTTCCAGGCTTTTATCAATCCAAATTGAAATACGTCTGGACACCAAGAGTTATCGAGGTAAGAATTGATTCTGTTTGTTCCAAATTTTCCATGTTTTAAAACTGGGGTTTCCTTAGGAGAAACTTGGGTCCAATAGTGTGCTATTACGTCATAATTTAAATCTAAATCAAATATTACCTAGTAAATCGTTGGTCTGATATCTTGGCCGTAATTTAATTTCCCCGGATGCCTTGTGAGGAACATTAAACTGAGAACGAGAGTATATATTTGACTCCACGGAACCGACATAATAGTAATTTTCATGGATGCTCTATTCCCCACGCAGTCGTGGACTGAGCCCACGTATCTAGCTCAGGATATAACCTACGGATTTGGTAACGCACATTATAAGTTACACCTCTGAATATTCATCCGGAGAATACACTGGAAATTGTCTACATCATTTTTTTTCCAACG
Source organism: Leucophora obtusa (assembly GCA_949987735.1). Lineage (NCBI taxonomy): Eukaryota > Metazoa > Arthropoda > Insecta > Diptera > Anthomyiidae > Leucophora > Leucophora obtusa. The sequence goes on along the minus strand of OX465299.1, from coordinate 104,593,496 downwards.
TTTTGATTCTGTTAATTAGGAGTCATATTTCTATAATTATACGTTAAATAGTAATTTTTGATTTTAAAAGTTGAGCCCTAATCTAATACATAACTTTTCGATTTTTGAACAAACGTGAATAGTGAAATCTAAAAATTCAGAAAGTTGAATTAAACAATTCATTTAAGTTTATAAATTTAATTATACTAACATTTGTCAATGATTTATCTACATCCACGGGACTAAATTCTTTTGGAGAAAATTGTGATTTTTACCATTATGTAAAGATTAGAGATTGAACTTTTTTTCGAATCAACCCGTGTTGAAGGCTTAAATTGTTTATTTTGATCTGCGAGCCAATTTAATGATTCAACAAACCTAAAGTATTCCAATTATTTTAAAATAATTTAATAAGTAAATCGGTTTCTATTTCAATATTGAAATTATTGCACATATAAATTTGTTAAAAAAAGTGATTGTCCTTTTTATGTTTGTCATTTTTGTGAGTGTATACAGAGTGTAATTTATAGCTGTGTTTGTGCGGCAAGCTATCAATGTTGGCTTATGTCATTCCCATATAAATTTGACATTAGCCAACGTTTAGTGTTAACTCTCAAAGTTTCTAATGTCAAATTTATATGGGAATGGCATAAGCCAACGTTGATAGCTTGCCGCACAAACACAGCTTATGTTTGTGTAACAATAACAAGCTTTAAGAAAAAAAAAGTTTTATTATACTTTAAAATATTCCTTGAAATATTTCAAAATATTTATTTATTTTGAAATAATTTCAAATGAATTTTGAAAATAAGTAGTGCAAAATATCTTAATAAGACTTTAAATATCATTTAATTAATATTTTGAATATCAACGAAATTTTATTTTGTTAATACAGAATCATGTTACAAAAACGTTAAAATTAGCTATTTCTGTAACACAGTGTATTGTAGTATCTGCATATTATGCTTTGTAGTCATTATTAACCAAATCGTAAAGTTTTTTTATTTAGATCAACATACACACGCTGGGCCCATCAATTGGAACATCGGGAATTTATGTTTCCCGATGTTCCACTTTCTTTCAAGATATGATTTGTAAGTAATTAATGATCTACTAAATATTATATTCTTTTATTGCTCTCTTAATCATTATCATGTTTTAAGTCAGTCCGATTTCATTTAGTCCCCCCCCCCCCCTTTTACTTGTATTCCAAATAAGGTTTAAGGGCGGATTATGGGACCGTAAACGTATATGTGATGTAACTGTACCGTGCCGTAGCTAAAAAGTACACTTATAGATTATCGTAAACGACATTACTATTTAGCATCTATTTCATGTGGTTTTATATTTTATTCAAAATTTTTCCATTTATTTGTTAATTTTTATTCCTTATTTGTTGTTTGAATCATTTTTCTTTATTCATTTCATATTTTTTCCGACTAAAATCAGTCAGCTATTTCGATGCCGGATAGAAAATTCTGATTTCAACAGAATGATCCGGCAATTTCGTTTACATTTACGTGTTAGTAACCATTGGTATACATTTCTTCTTGTGATTTCGAAACAGCTGATTCGTTACAGATACGTTTACGGTTGGCTAACTCAGCCTTTAGTTTTGTTATTTCTTTTTATTAGTTTAGCATTATGAAGCGTTCCTTGAGTAATGTTCTCATAATCAGTGTGTTCGTTTACTCGAATTTCTTACTACTTTTACTACAATTGGAAAGTTTTGTTTACTTTTTGTATTGAATTTTTCCAGCTGTAGTAAAACTAGTAACTTGTAGTAAGTAAACGAACACGCCTAATAATAAGGTTTATTATTCTCTTCTTTTAATTATGTTAATTAATAAATCTCTCATTGAAAAATTTGTATTTAAAACAATGAAATTCTAAATTTTACTTATTTGGGAATGGCGGCCGGAATAATATGTAATTCGATGTAACTATATGTAGTCATGTCATAAAAGGGACAGTTTTTATAATACGGGTATTTTGACTGTTTAGGAGTCTAACGATTGTTCAGCAGGTAGGGAAAATTGTACCCATATTGGCACATCATCTTTGCCATATTTTCAGTTGTATTTGGTGTTTTCTTAATGTTAAAGTTTTGATGGATTTTTGCCTACTCTTTGGCATTTTCGGTATGCAGAGTAGGATTATATGCTACTACGCTTGATACATGGGTTAAGAACCAACATTGCCATAGCTGGGAGATACATTTTCATGCCACTTTTCCTATTTATCATTACCGGGTGTTTTTTTGTGATAGTTTAAATTGGTAACAATTTTTATTATTCAAAAATCTTACTGGTGTATTAGATCGTTCATTCGAGAAATTTTTTCAATTCTTCATACACTAATACAAAAATCTTCAAAAATTTTTGCTGCTGAACTCAGCGAAACATTTTCTAAACATTAGAAAAGTACAAACAGCAAGAACAAATCTGTTAAATTTACAATATTTCAGCTATATTTTAGTTAATCGACAATGACAATTTACACTGCTAGTTAAGATCGGCAAATATTTTCATGGATATTAGTCGACTAAAACATCACAAACAATTTTAAGTTTTTAGTTTTTTTTTATTTCTTAATGCCAATAAAAATCTACACTGCAAAAAGCAGTCTACTATTTTCTAGAAAATATTTCTGTTTCTTGTAGCAGGAGAGGCCGTTATTTGTATTCAACTCAATTAAATTTAACGATAAATCAACATTTGAATATATAATAATTTCTACTAATATTCATCAACATTTCTTTGTCGGTATTAGCACGGTAAATTTGCAATTCGCTTAAACAAAATTTAGCTCAAATATTGTTAAAATTTCGTACACTTAACAGTTGCATATTTGCTGTTCTTATCTCACTAATATTTAGCAAAAATGATTTACTAATTTCTTTGCAGGGCCCCTTTTAACTAGTTTTGAGTAACCTTTTTGTTTGCTATTTTTACAGGATATTTTCTATCAGTATAAGATTATATTATGGCAATGGTTTGTTTGATAATTCCGGATAAAATAAAAGAACGGAATGGAACAGTTAAAACTTAACTTACTCGTGAACGCGAGAAAAACTCTAAAAATGAGCAATAATATGGCAAAAAATTTTAAATATTGACAAAAAATTGAAATCACCTAGAAATTAAATTACACTTGAAATATATAATTTAGTTTAGAACTTAGAAAATGCGTTAAAAGTTAAATTTTCTTTTATGGTTATAAGCCATTCTTAATTGTAACATTTAAAAAGTTTCAAAAACCTTTACATTTTTGCGCTCTTGGAGATGCTTTTATAAAATTTTATGCCTCTGGCTATTTTAAAAAAACATTTTTATATTTAAATTTTCTTTCTTTCTTTATCAGTATCAGGCAATTAATAAATTAATTTTTCTGTTGAATTATCACATAAAAGGTCTGTTCCTTTATGTTACCGCGGAAGCCATTCTTACCAAAAAGCGTTCCCGTACTCGAAAGTTGGGCAAATAAGAGCGCTCAAAATGGTGTTTCTCTTTTTACTATTAACTTCAGAAAATTGTAAAAGGGACAGCTGGTGTAATGATAAACATAGAGTTTGCTGTTCGGTTTTAACCGAAACCGAAACCGCGGTTTTCCAAGCCTCAAAACCGAAACCGAAAACCGACAAAAATAAGTCGGTTTTTAACAAATACTTTAAACAATTAATACAAACAACTAAATTGCATATTATTGAATCTTGAATTTCGAAAAGTCTCAGCTCCTATTTGACAAAATTTTGTACTTAATTCTAAAATTATTTAATTAAAAGTCGCTTTAAAGATTTTTTGTTTTTGTTATTACGGATAACATAAACTGAGACTTATAATTTTAGAAAAAAATTGCACCGAAAAGTCAAGTGGTTTAAGAGATGAGCTTCACATATTCAGTTACGATTTTCACCGCGTATTTTTCAAAAAGCATTATTTCGTATTCCGCGAAATTTATAAAATTTTAACTTTATATTGTTTTAAACAAATTGCTAAAATTTAAACTCTTTAAAATACAGCTTTAATAGCCGAAAAAAGAAAATTAATTTATAACGGGTTTCCCCGTTTATTTCTTCTCCCGGAAAGGTTTCGAAATGGCGTTATTGCCTTTAAATATTCGAGTGAGAAATTCAATCGAATTTTTAAAGATATCTTGGACGTACCCAATAAACCATAAAACGATAATGTATCATTAACGATTTCATATTAAGTATCATAATTGCTATCGTTTATGATACAAAAATATGCGCTCGTAATGATATCATAATTTTTCGTTTAGATATCATGTATATTTGTTTATTTCAATATCGTTAATGATATCATATTTTCATGGAATAGTGATAAAATAACGACAAAATTTTTTAAATATGACGAAAATATTATCGCGCTGCATGATATTTTCGATATCATAATGATATCGTTATTTCATAAAAAAACGATATCAATTAATGTACATTTTTATTCACAGTACCTATCACAATATGAATCGTTAATGTTATCATTAGGACAAACTTATCATCGAAATGATATCGTCACGAATTCGAAACGATATCGTTTGGTTTGTTGGGTATTAAACTATTTTATTTATATGCATATTTAATTATCATATAGTTAGTTAGAATATTGTTATATTTAATTATTTTAAAACAATTCTATTAATATCGCAAGAAAACCGAAAAATAACCGAAACCGCGGTTTTTATAATTTTGAAAACCCGAAACCGCGGTTTCCAAATTTTTCGGTTTTTAGCAAACTCTAGATAAACATATAATACCATTGTGAAAGATTTTAATTAAGCAAAGAAATACGCAAAATAAAACATTTATATATAAAAATTAACTGAACAAAGCTAAAAAAAACTTTTAAATGCAAAAAATATGTGCATCTGTGCGATTTTTCAGCCTAAAACTGTATGCATTTTAATTTTTTTTCTTTTAACTAAGTTTTGGGCTAGAAAAGTGATTTTGTGCGTTTCCGTACTTGTGGGCAATTTTGTCATTTAGAGGGAGGATTATATTATTATTCTGCTTATTCTCATTTTGCTGAACTTTACACAAAAAAGTAAAGGACCACACTTAACTTAAAATAACGAGTTTTTGGTAAGGGTTATAAATTTTTTACAGTGTACATAGTTTCCCTATTATACAAAAAAAAAAAAAAAACACGGGAAAAATTAACCAAAAATCCATAATCTAGGGACTATAATAAATACACCTATGAATATATATAAATGGCACATTTTACCATGAATTCTTTCTTATGCTACTATATTGCACACATATATAGTGGGCGCTGTGGTGTAATGGTTAGCGCGTTGTATTGTTACACGTGAGGTTGCGGGTTCGAGCCCCAACCAAGGCAACATCAATTTATGAAAAATAGTAATATGTATGAGTTTTTTCTATCCCTCATACATATCGCAGCGTCCTCCTTCGGTGTTCCCATACCAGTTAACCCCACCGAAGTAAAATAATATAACATGGCTATGAACAAAAAAGCTTCAACAAAGTTCGCCAACTCACCATCAGATAGCGCGCATCAACTGTTCTAAAATTCAACTTCTAGCGCAATTACAGTGTTGCCATATTTGAAGCCCTTCATCTTTCACCACCTTTCCATTCTTTACAGATATAGATAATTTTGGAAAAAAAAAATATAACTAGTTTGAAAAATTAATAGTTATATTTTTTTCCAAATTTATCTTTATCTGTAAAGTTTTTATTTTTAATAGTAAAATGCTTTATTTTTGAATCATGTAGGTTGATAAACAGCATCCGGTTTCTAATTTGTTACTAGCACACGCTGTAAAATTGCTTATTTAAAAATTTTATTTGTACATTTTTTTTTCTTCTACTAAACGGCAGAAAACAGGCTTTGAATTCAGTGAACTTATTTTATTTTTTTTTCAATTCAGTGAACTTATTTTATTTTTTTTTCAATTCAGTGAACTTATTATTTTTTTTTTAATTCACTGAACGTAATTTTATTTTTTTTAAATTCACTGAAAGTAATTTTCTTTTTTTTAATTCACTGAATGAAAACGAAATTGAACGAATTCAGTAGTGAATTAATTCAGTAAGGAATTAATTCACTTTTTTTCCGTTCGATTTATAAAATTGAACGTGTTCACCAGTGAATTAATTCATTTGATTTAATAAAAAGAACTATTGCAATTGAATTAATTCGTAACAAAATAAATCGAACGAAAGCAAATATGAATTAATTCCATTCAATATATGGTGCTTAGTGAATTAATTCATCGAATTTTTAATTCAGAATTGAAAAATTGAATTAAGGAATTACTTCTTCAAAGCTCTGTTCTCTATCCCCTTTCCAAAGGAAGCAACACGTTAATTAATAGGAAGAATTTCCTGAGTGTTGCTTCTCTTAAAAAAATAAAATACTATTAACAACCAACAAGTTTTTGTTTTTTCCAAATATTTATTATGCACATTTAATATTGCTATAAATTTTAATTGAAATTCAATAATGTAAATAAAAAATTATCATTATGAAAACAAAAACCCATTGAAATGAGCTGGACACATAAATGGCACAATCAAAAAAGAGAATAAATAGTTTTAATATTGCATTTGTTAAATTTTTTGGTATATACAAATATTTTACCGTTAATATTTAGTGCTGTGGCCTTTGTTTCTGATGACAGCTTCACACCATACTTTCCACTAGTTTTTGGCATTTTGTTTTGGGGATGGCGTACCAAGCTTCCTGTGCGGCCGACCACAGTTCGTCCATATTTTTGTAATTTTTCTTGGCGATTTCAACCTTGACTTCATTCCACAGGTTCTCTATTGGATTTAAGTCAGGGCTCTGGGCTGGCCAATCCAAAACATCAATCACAAAACCATTTTTTTACTAGTTTGGAGGAGTGTTTGGGGTCATTATCTTGCATGAATTTCCATTTTATTGGCATGGAGTTGAAGGCATATGGCTCCATATAGTTTTTTAAAATATCTAAATACTGAAACTTGTCCATTTTTCCATTGATTTTTATAAGCGGACCTACGCCATGCCAAGAAAATGCACCGCAAACCATAATACTGCCACCTCCATGTTTTACCGTCTTCTGAGTGAACCGAGGATTAAACTCTTGGCCTTTAGGGCGACGAACAAAGATTCTGCCATCTGGTCCTATCCTGTTAATTTTTGTTTCGTCACTCCATAACACGTTTTTGCAAAAACTAATGGGATTTTCCTAATGGGTTCTGGCGAAGGTTAGTCGTTTTGAAATATTTTTTTTTTTTGGATAAGCGCCTTTTTTCTGGAAATGCGCCCAAACAAATTTGCCTCGTTTAGTCTTCTTCTGACAAGTCTGCTTGATATTTCCATGTTAAAATTTTCATTAATATCCGATGCTATCTGCCTTGATGACTTGAATGGATCAATTTTCACCATTCGTGCTACAGCTGCACCCGTACGCTCATCTGTTTTTCGTGGCCTTGGCTTCCGAATTTTACCCTTAGTCAATGTATCGGGATCCTCAACACAAGAATTAATTGCATTGTAGACTTTTTTGCGAGAAATTTGCATTATCTCAGCAATTTCCGCTACATTTTTCCATCTTCATACATTTTCCATGTGATCCGCCTTTCCTCACCTGTGGTATGTTTTCCTGATCCCATTTAAAAATTTTTTTAACTTTTTATATTTATTTTTGAACTACGAAAAATATTTATTGCTTTGAATTAAATCTACACGACTACTGCTTATTTTAAGTAAATTGTGCCATTTATATGTCCACTTTAAATCAGCATTGTTAACGCAAAAATGATAACGGTAAATAATAAGCAAAACATAACGGATTTGAACACTATTAAGACAAACATTTTTTTCAACAACAATCAGAAGATATAAAACTTGCATTTTTAAATATATTTAGTTGGAAAATCCTTAAATTTATGCGCAATTTAAATTTGTGCCAATTATATGTCCATAGCGTATATCCCATACCAAAATTAGCTGGTTAGAATGCAAAAAAAAAAATCAGGAAAAAAAATTTTACTAAAAGGAATAGTTTTGCATCAATATATTTGCTTGCAGAATGTTAATCGCTGATTAAAAATCAAAATTAATTTTTTGTACCATAAAGCCTTTTTTCGCATTCCGCCATTATTTTTCAATTTTTTAAGTGCAGTTTTTGTGGTTGGTTGTTCAAAAATCTTATGGTTTTACTGATTACAGTTTGTATTTTGCACAAAATTATTCAGCCTATCATGCTTGTAGAAAGAAGTCTTTTCGGCGGAAATTTTTATTACTTTTTAATAACGCAAAGGTATATATCATTGGATGCAGAAATGTGTCCATATGAATATTGCTTTAAGAATTTTTACAAAATTTATATGTAATTGTAACACAGTAGCACATTTTTCAACATCAAAATCTTGAACCAATTGAGACCCCGAAAATCTTAAAGCTTATGATAGTAGAAGAAAAACCCTAGCTGGGTTTTGAATTATTAGCTAAGGTTTTTTTTAAATTAATTTTTGAAGTTTTCGACTGGGAGGAGGATTTTAGTACATTTTTCAAAGAACATGTACTGATTCTTAAGCAAATTTTTACCTCTTAATTACCCAGTGTAGAAAATCATTACCAGATATGTGGTTATGTAACTACATACTTGGTAATGGTAACTACCCAAGCAGAAAAATACGATCGGCACAATGTTGGCATACCTTTGGCCATGGTCGGTTATGCGTTGGCAGAACGTGGGATTAACAATCTTGACAGTATTGTCCTGTTACCCGATTGGTAACAGCGGCCAACCGTTGGTTGGCGCTAACTTGCCAAAGTTTTCACAACGGTGTCAAAATTGAAAAAAAGGTGGTCTAAAAATAGATTTTCCAATAAATTTTTTTTTTTCAAAAAAATTAAAAAAAATTGTTTTTAGTATTAAAAAAAAAAAAACATGGTTCTGATGGGAATTGAACCCAGGCCGCCAGGTTGTCAGCCGCAATCTCTACACACTAAGCTAACAAGACTTGTAATATCAAATAGCTAAAAAATTAGATCAATGATAACAGCAGTTGTAGCTAACTTACAAGCGTCGGCAAAAGGTTGGTTGACACTAAGCGTCCAACATTGTCATGATGTTGGAAAAACAAAAAAAATGATGGTCTAAAAAACTTAAAAAAAAACTTTTTTTTGTGAAAAAAAATTTATTTAGAATAAAAATGTTGATTATAATTATTTTAAATAAAACATGGTCGGGCTGTGACTCGAACGCGGGCCGTCAGACTGCCAGACAATCGCTCTACACACTAAGCTAACGAGACATGTAGTACAACTTAGCTTAAATAATAAATGAATGATAACAATGGCTAATATGTAAACATTGGCAAAACGTCTACTGGATCTCACTTGCCAACGTTGGCGTAACGTCAGGAAAACTAAAATATAGAATGTCAAAAAAACTTTAGAAAAATTATTTTATAAAATACAATTAAATTTAATAAAAAGAATTGTAATTTTATAAAAAAAAATATAATAAAATAAAAAAAGAAAACAAAAAATTGTATGTTCGTGACCCGAGACCTTCCGACTTTACCTTATTTTAGGTAAGGTAAAGTCGTAATTTTTATAAAATCAGTGCTCTGTAAGTGTTTTGTTTTTGGTACAGTTGGCAATTTCTGTCTGGGTAGTTACTTTTGTTATTACATTTCTTACCAATACGGACAAAAAGAATGAGTCTAAAAATAGATTTAAAAAAAATAACTTTTAGAAAAAAAATATTTTTAAACCCTCCATCCCACTGTGCAGGAGGGTATATATCATTTTGTCATTCCGTTTGTAACTCATCGAAAAAAAATCTGGGACATAAAAAATATGTATTCTTGATCGTTATCAATAGCGAAACCGATATAGCCGTGTCCGTCTGTCTGTCTGTTGAAATCACGATCACGCTCAAAATAGTTGTGCTAGAATGTTAATTTTTAGTCAAAATTTTTGTCCAATTTCTTAAGCAGTTTGGTATTGGAAACGGGCATATTTGGTCCAGACGTTTAAAAGTTATGAATGAAAATGAAAACCACCTCTCGAATTTTCCATATTAACATGAAAAAATATATTAACTGTGTGTTGTTGTTGTTACTGAACAAGAAATTATACATACATACACACCCAGACCTTGAAAGAGATAGTTCTTTTTGTTGAATTTATATGCATAAAATTGGATTAATTTTATAAATTACTGAATAATTCATAATGCCTTTAAATCAATGATTGGACATTGAATAAAGTGAGAAAAGATTTGTTCCTATTTGTGTTGATTCAATTTTGATAAGATTGAATAATTTGGACGTATGTTGGCTTTAGGGGCACCTCACCGATTGATTCTAAATTCTTACTACTGATATAACTGTCTTTTGGGGGCCCGAAGAAAATTTTTTTTCACCGAAAAGCCTGTATGGGGAGTTACTTCGGTTTCAAGTTTAAAAATGAACTTAACTATATTTTCTTCATTTATGATAGGGTTGGAACAATATGTACACCATTGGAAAGGTAATAAAAATATCTTTAGGATAGCATTTTTTTGTTGACCCATTATGATTCGGCGTAGGAATTTTAATTAGTTTGTTTTTTTAATGTTTTTATTCCATAAAAAACCTATATAAGAACAAAAATTGTGATTATTAGTATTATTATTAGTATGTTATCAAGTCGAAAAGCTTTCATTTGATATATAGATCAAGTTTTTATCACTTCAAACACCGAAGATATTAGAGGTCAAAATCGTAAGACTTTTTTTTTTTTAAAGTATGGCTAACTTTTGACAAATGAAAAATCTCAATACCGACAATAGGTTTAAAATGTGTTTACTCCTAAAATATGTTCGATTCCCGATGAGTTAATTCAGTATAATTGTTGTTTAGAGTCAAAGTTGTATCTTTTGTACCATCTGCAAAAAAATAAGGTTTGACTTCTAATATCTTCGGTGTTTGAAGTGATAAAATTTGAAATGCATCTTAAAAGTTTTTAATCTTGGGAATATATTAATAAGTAAAAAATTATGTGGTAGTATACGGTGGTTTTTATAAAAACGGTTTATTTTAAAAAATCTTAAAAATAAATCTCATTCGCCGGTAATGGGTAAACAAACAAAAAAAATGTCGTCCATAAGATATTTTTACTATCTTCCCAGCAAAAACTTGGTAATGACTGGTCATTACTACATGCATTACTAAGATCTCATATCTCATTACCTTTTGAATTACTTTTAAACTGAATGTAATGAGTTTCCGATAATTATACCTCACACATTACTATTTCACAATAGATGAAACAAATAATATATGTTCTAAATCATTACAAACCATAACTATGGCGTAGCCTAGTGGTTATCGTTTTTGCCTGACAGACATGAGGATCGCTGCTCAACTCGTGTTAGCTTCCATTGTTTTTTTATGTATTTTATATTAAACATCTATTTATAGAAACTAGAGTTTGCTGTTCGGTTTTAACCGAAACCGAAACCGCGGTTTTCCAAGCCTCAAAACCGAAACCGAAAACCGACAAAAATAAGTCGGTTTTTAACAAATACTTTAAACAATTAATACAAACAACTAAATTGCATATTATTGAATCTTGAATTTCGAAAAGTCTCAGCTCCTATTTGACAAAATTTTGTACTTAATTCTAAAATTATTTAATTAAAAGTCGCTTTAAAGATTTTTTGTTTTTGTTATTACGGATAACATAAACTGAGACTTATAATTTTAGAAAAAAATTGCACCGAAAAGTCAAGTGGTTTAAGAGATGAGCTTCACATATTCAGTTACGATTTTCACCGCGTATTTTTCAAAAAGCATTATTTCGTATTCCGCGAAATTTATAAAATTTTAACTTTATATTGTTTTAAACAAATTGCTAAAATTTAAACTCTTTAAAATACAGCTTTAATAGCCGAAAAAAGAAAATTAATTTATAACGGGTTTCCCCGTTTATTTCTTCTCCCGGAAAGGTTTCGAAATGGCGTTATTGCCTTTAAATATTCGAGTGAGAAATTCAATCGAATTTTTAAAGATATCTTGGACGTACCCAATAAACCATAAAACGATAATGTATCATTAACGATTTCATATTAAGTATCATAATTGCTATCGTTTATGATACAAAAATATGCGCTCGTAATGATATCATAATTTTTCGTTTAGATATCATGTATATTTGTTTATTTCAATATCGTTAATGATATCATATTTTCATGGAATAGTGATAAAATAACGACAAAATTTTTTAAATATGACGAAAATATTATCGCGCTGCATGATATTTTCGATATCATAATGATATCGTTATTTCATAAAAAAACGATATCAATTAATGTACATTTTTATTCACAGTACCTATCACAATATGAATCGTTAATGTTATCATTAGGACAAACTTATCATCGAAATGATATCGTCACGAATTCGAAACGATATCGTTTGGTTTGTTGGGTATTAAACTATTTTATTTATATGCATATTTAATTATCATATAGTTAGTTAGAATATTGTTATATTTAATTATTTTAAAACAATTCTATTAATATCGCAAGAAAACCGAAAAATAACCGAAACCGCGGTTTTTATAATTTTGAAAACCCGAAACCGCGGTTTCCAAATTTTTCGGTTTTTAGCAAACTCTAATAGAAACGTTGATGTTCATTAAGCAGTATTTAATAACAACAAGTTTTGTGAAAAATAGACATGTATAACAGCTGCCACAATAAATGTGTACACACATTAAAGCATTAAAAATCATAGCGATATCGTAGTCTAATGGTTAGAGTATTTGCCTGCCAGTCGTGAGGAACGCTGATCAATACGTGTCAGCTCCTATTGGTTTTTTAATTTTTTTTTATACTTTTTAAATTTATATTATATATTCTATTTATAGAACAGTTGATAAACTACTTACAGGTAACATCAGTGTAATGACTTTCCTCCAATGACATTACCATGTTAAAATAAGTAGTTTAGTAATTAAAAGGTAACTAGTGAACACTTAAGATTTCAATACCTAAAACTCATTACATCCCAGCAAAAACTTGGTAATGTCTGGTCATTACTACATGCATTACTTAGATCTCATATCTCCTTACCCTTTGAATTACTTTTAAACTGAATGTAATGAGTTACCCATAATTATACCCCACACATTACTAATTCACAATAGCTGAAACAAATAATATATGTATATTATAAATCATTAAAAACCATAACTATGGCGTAGCCTAGTGATTAGCATTTTTGCCTTACAGACCTAAAGCTGCCTACACACTAGGGAACATACTCAAAAAAAGAGAGCATTTTTTGTGAATGTGTGAGTGCGTTTGTGTGTGTCTGCGTGTTGAGAGCGTGCATTTCGTGTTTACAAAATTTTTTGATATTTTTTGTTCCCTCAACCATGTTCCCTAGTGTGTAGGCAGCTTAAGATTCGCTGATCAATTCGTGTCTGCTTCCATTGTTTTTTTTTATGTAATTCATATTAAACATCTATTTATAGAAATGTTAATGTTCATTAAGCAGTATTTAATAACAACAAGTTTTGTGAAAAATAGACATACGTTAAGCATTAAAAGATTAGAGTAATTAGAGTGTTTGCCTGACAACCGTGAGGTACGCTGATCAACTCGTGTCAGCTCCTATGAGTTTTTAATATTTATACTTTTTAAATTTACATTCAACATCTATTTATAGAACAGTTGATAAACTACTTACAGGTAACATCAGCGTTATGACTTTCCTCCAATGACATCACCATGTTAATATAAGTAGTTCAGTAATTAAAAGGTAACTAGTGAACACTTAAGATTTCAATACCTAAAACTCATTACATGGTAATTAAAGTTTTTGCTGGGATGGTAATGAAAGGTTTTGCTGGGTTTCCAATGGTATATATTAGGGCGGGTCGATTTAATAATCGCCTATGGCTCAGTGAAAATCGTATTCCAGGGATCAAAATAAGAAACTTTGCCGAAGGAACCATACCTCCCACTACTACTACCCCCCAACTGTTGACTTTTGTCCCGTAGGGTCAAGTTTTGAAAAATCCCACTTTGACCCATTTAGAGTGCCCCAATCGAGTCCAAATGTATGACCGACCCCCACTAACTTTGGAGGGCCGATCCACCCATGCCAGTGGCACACCCCCTGGAACTCCCCTGGGGGGTTCCCCATACAAACATTTTAAAAAATCACCATTTTTGGCACTTTATTTTATTATTTTTTATTTATTTTTATTATTTTATTTATTTTTTCTCTTTAGAAATTTATTTAGTCAGAACATATGTAAATGAAAAAATTAATTTAACTTAGTAATAGAAAAGAAAATAAAAAAAATTACTGTTTGAAGTCTTTTTTGCTTTCAAGTCTGCGCAATTTCGCACGGCTCTCTAATGTCGTCACCATAACAGCCTCTACATTTTCCGGTATAACTCGTTTGGAAACGCTAGCTAGCAATTGAACGTGTCGTTCTGTTGCAGGTCGTAAAATAGGTTGTGTGGGTTTTTTAAGCCACCACAAGACACAGCTGCATGTCGTAAACTTACTTAAGCTAAATCGGTTACAGGTAGAATTGAGCATAAAATTATCATAAAGGATTTTCCAGAAGTAATAAAAGGCGCACTTGCTTAACAGAATTTGTAGTCAGATTACGTTTAATTTACATGTAAGTACTTTATGGGCAGTTTTGACAACAAAATCGGTTACAGGTAGAATTGAAATTACCATTTCATTCTTATTACCTCGTCTCCTAGACCATATATAACGCAACCAATCCACCATCCTCTACACCGCAAGATGAAGCAATAACAACATCAACAACTATCGAAAACCCAATGAGTCATATACCCAGGCTTGATGTTACTGTTTTTGGTGTGTCTACTGATTTGACTGATCTTAATTTACCAACCCATCTGGATATCTTGAGATATTATTTTTACTTGAGCGAACAAAAAAAGTTGTCCTATAAAGCATTCACTATTCAAGTACAAGATAAGTTGATTGGAATTTGGGAAAAACTTGGTATAGAAATAATGCTGAAAAAAAGTGTATGTAATAAATTGAATAGATTGCTTGACAAATATCAAGAGCAAATCAAGAGAAGAAACAAACCCCAACAATTTACAGAGTATGTAAAATCTGTGTAAACAATTTTTTTCATTGGAACATGTAAATGCGATTTGAAGGCAGCTCCATGTGCATGCGGTTTGGTTCCCGAACGCCTCAAAGAGTTTATGCACGATCAACATAATCAGAGAAGTCTAACAATGGATGGATTTGCGATGGAAATTGAAGAGCAAGGAGCAACGTCTATGTCATCAATGCCAACATACCAAGATCCCGATGATTCAACATACGCACCGCCACCGGTTCAAGAAGATTTGGATATAAGCACAAGTTCACAATACACACAGAGATACGATTGTTTTAACTTTGCCTTGGTATGTGACAGATTTGGCGTGCCTGATAGAGTAGCATCAGCAATGGGAACAGCTCTTTTCCAAGATTTTAAAATGAAAGATATCCATGGCAAACCTCTCATCATGGATAAATCGAAAGTTCGCCGAGAAAAAGAGAAATGCAGACAAGAAGTGCTTCGCAAACGGTTAGATGATACCAATTTGTTAGCATTTTCATTCGATGGCAAAAAAGATGATATTTTAACGAGAGATACAATTGATGAGAAGTATCATACTAGAATGGTAAACGAACCTCATCTTGTTATTTTGAGAGAACCGAATTCTGAATTGATTGGTTACGTAAGACTGGAACATGAAACCGCTGAATACAAAACAACCAAATTAAATGATTTTTTCAACGATAAAAAAATATCACTGGATGCATTAATTGGCATATGCACTGACGGTGAGCCAACAAACACTGGCCCAAACGGTGGAATTATACGACGATTCGAATTGCTGTTAAAAAGACCATTGCATTGGTTCGTTTGCCTTCTACACTTCAACGAACTTCCGTTTCGGCATTTGTTTGAAGCTTTGGATAAATCAACCAGCACTGGACCAAGATCGGCAACCGGAAAATTGAGCCGTCAAATCGAAACTTGTGAAACTCTTCCGGTAAGTTATTGCTATCACTCATTTATTATAATTTTCAACCGTTTTTAATTGTTTTATTTTTATATATTTTCAGGTGGTGGACGGCTTTCAGAAAATTGAGTTGAAAAATATGCCCCCTGCTCCAGAAAAAATTGAATTTTCCACCGATTCCAAGTACTTATACGACATGGCCCATGCAATTTCTAGCGGCGTGGTTTCAGTGGATCTGGCAAACATCAAACCAGGGAAAATTGTACATTCTCGGTGGCTCACCAAGGCCGCTAGACTATTACGATTATATGTGACAACGGAAAATCCAGATGCAAATTTAAGAATACTGGTTGAATTTATAATTACATGTTATGTGCCAATGTACTTCAATATCAAGTATTACAGCTCTGTCGTGTACGGTAGTAGATTATTTTTCAAATTCATTAGTTGGTCAAGATTTCTAGAACCTCGTTTACGCAAAATTGTCAATAAAGTAATTACAGATAATTCATATTATGCGCATTCGGAAAATATCTTGTTATCAATGTTGTTTGATGATAGCAAAGAAAAGCGCGACTGTGCTATCAAGATAATTCTACGCTATCGAACCGATGTTGACGACCCAACGGGACTTAGAGCTTATAAAAAACCAGATATAAACTTTTATTGCACAAGTTACACGGAAATGATCAATATGAATGACATAAATGACGTATTTGAACCACCATTCACGCGAAGCATTCCATACGATACTTTGAAAGAATATTTAAATCAAGATGATCCACCGTTTAATGATCCAAAAATTCCATCACACATACAAGAAACAGAACGATACGTTCAATTGCTAGCTAGCAGATAAACACATAATTGACCTGCTGCACACAAGTAAGCTTACTCTCCAACATACAAAAAATCAAAAAATATGTGGTTACATATATCTTTACCAGTGTTTAAAAAATATTGAGTCTAAAAATAGATTTCAAAAAATTTTCAAAAAGATCTAGAAAATTATTTTCTATTTTAAATAATGATAAAAGTAAGTCATTATCAGTAATTGATTATTATATGTTTTAAAATAATGCAGAAGGTAAGTGGGTGTCATTACTGGTAGTCCAAAAAATAATGATATGTCATTACCGTTTCTACACTGGGTAGCCAATAGATAGTGGATCTATGAATACAACTTAGCAATTACTTCAAAGCATTGTTGGATAGAGAAACGGTGCGATTATCGGTGAGGGTAAGTAACGCTATTGTAGATTATTTCGGTTACAGTATTTTAAGGATAATTGTATTTCGATTATTTCGATAACGGTATTGCAATTATTTCGATAATGGTATTTTAAGATAA
Source organism: Leucophora obtusa (assembly GCA_949987735.1). Taxonomy (NCBI): domain Eukaryota; kingdom Metazoa; phylum Arthropoda; class Insecta; order Diptera; family Anthomyiidae; genus Leucophora; species Leucophora obtusa. The sequence goes on along the minus strand of OX465299.1, from coordinate 104,576,110 downwards.
CCGGTATTCAGTTATGTCGGTGCATTCCGCAAATTATTTTTTATAAAAAAAAACAAAGTAAAGTAAAATAAATTTATTAACTAACCCCTAAATTCATAAATGCTTTGTGAATTTATAGCAGGTTTACAAAACGTCATTTTCATACAAAATTTGTTCAATAAACCTCCTATAATTTTACAAAGCGTTTATGAATTTAGGGGTAAGTGTATGTAAAATTCACAATTACGACGTGGAATTACAAAAAGTTTAGACTAAAAAACAATGGTGTTGTAAGGATAATGGTATTTCATTAATTTCGGTACTGGTATTTTAAATATATCGATATTTGAATCTGTAACAGTATTTTTGCGATAGAGCCTACCAACCCTGCCTCAATGTATGTAATTACTTATCATCTAATTCATCCGTTGACTTGTAGAAGAGCATGAAATATTAATAAAAATAAAAATTTTAGACTACTCGCAAACTGACTAAAATTGTGAAGTTTGCATAAAAATTCCAATATCTATTTTTTATTCATACGAGTTAATGAATTGATTCACAGCGACTGATCATCCACGAATTAAACCGATACGTCAGGAAAGTGTATTAATCTATACATGCTTTGAAATTCTTTCGTTATACAAATAAGCTATTAACGTACACAAAAAAATCGTTACCAAGTAATTAAGAAAATTTCAACTAATAAAGGTTTATCGAATAATTTATTATATTGTATATGCCAAAAAAACATTATTTTAGTTGAAGTGCTCCCAATTGCTTGCCAAAGATTTTTTTGTGTGTTTTTAAAAAGCCCAAATAAAACTTGATTTTTGAAAAACTCTAAAATAAGATTATTTTTAAATCGTTCACATTCAGAGCTTTAAAGAATTAATTCCTTTTCCTCATTCAAAACTAGTTAATTCAATTTGAAGTCAAGTAATTCATTCAATTCTAGTTAATTCAACTTTTGGCTAAGAAATTCATTCAACTGTGTACTTAATTCAACTTTTCATCAAGGAATTCATTCAAAATTATTTAATTCAACTTTTGGTCAAGGAATTCATTCAATTCTAGTTAATTCAACTTTTGGTCAAGGAATTCATTCAAGTTCAACTTTTAGTCAAGGAATTCATTCAATTCTAGTTAATTCAATTTTTAGTCAAGGAATTAATGTTATTTCCTTTAATTCCCTAAGGAATTACATTTTTTTCGTTTAATTCCCTAGGAATTAAATTTTTTGTGTTTAATTCCCTAGGAATTGAAAACTTAATTCAGGGAATTAAACGAAAAAAATTTAATTCCTTAGGGAATTAAACGAAATAAACTTAATTCCTTGATTAAAAGATGAATTAACTAGAATTGAATGAATTGCTTGACTAAAAGATGAATAAACTAGAATTGAATGAATTCCTTGACCAAAAGTTGAATTAACTAGAATTGAATGAATTCCTTGAGCAAAAGTTGAATTAACTAGAATTGAATGAATTCCTAGACCAAAAGTTGAATTAACTCGAATTGAATGAATTCCTTGAGCAAAAGTTGAATTAACTAGAATTGAATGAATTCCTTGACCAAAAGTTGAATTAACTGGAATTGAATGAATTCCTTTACCAAAAGTTGAATTAACTAGAATTGAATGAATTCCTTGTTGAATGAATTCATAAAATTTTATGAAGGCATTAAAAAAATGAATGAATTCCTTTAATATAAATCGAATGAAAAAAAAAGGAATTCATTTAATTCCTTAAGTTTGGTCTGGGAATCCATTCCCAAAATATGAAATCAGTTCAAAAAAAGGGAATTATGGAATTAATTCTTCGAAGCTCTGTTCACATGTGATCATAACTGACTCTTATTTACAAGCTGACTCTTATTTACGAGTGTTTTGTTCTAAAGTTAATTTTTTCTCTAAATTTTATGAAGATTCATATGAGACTCAAAAGTTCATTATAAATGCTGCATATTTAAGGAACTTTTCTTTGTAATAATATAACGCCCAGAACGATGGGACAATAGAAATGGCCAAATCATTTTTTTTAAGTTTACTGATGAGGTTATTACCTTTCGGAGTTCAAATTGTAATAATATGGTAATTGAAGTCATTTATAATTTCATATTTTTTGGGTAATTTTGTCTACACTTTTGGGAATTTTGAATCTTGCTTGTGGCAGCACCGAGATTAAACAAGATTAAACTGAACTACATATTTACTTGTAGTGGTGGAAAAAATTATACACATTTGTTGCACAGTGGATTGACCGAATACAAAATGGGTAATAATTCATACTTGTTTGTACTTAGTAGAATCCCCGAATAAAAACACCAGGATGGAGGGTATCTAAAGACTCGGCACAGCCGAATTTAGCGGGTTTTAGCCCGCTTGTTTTATTATAAAATTTTTTTTTTAAATAAAATTTTCTAGTGCGGGATTCGAACCTGGCACTCCAGGTTGCCGGTCAATAGCTCTACCATCTGAGCTATCTCTACATGTAATGTTTGATAGATAAAAACTTAATTGACCTGCTGCACACAAGTCACCTTACTCGCCAACATACAAAAAATCAAAAATTATTTGGTTACATACATATATCCTTAGCAGTGTTGAAAAAATATTGAGTCTAAAAATAGATTTAAAAAAATTTTCAAAAAAATCTAGAAAATTACGTTCCATTTAAAATAATGATAAAAATAAATCATTATCAGTAACTAATTATTATATGTTTTAAAATAATGCAGAAATTATGTGGGTGTCATTACTAGTAGTCCAAAAAATAATGATATGTCATTACCATTTCCACACGGGGTAGATCTAAAAATTTTGCTTTGAGAAAAAAAAATCAAAAAACAACAACATCTTACTCAAAACAGCAAAACTGTCAAAAAACGTAAAATTTCGTCATATTTTTCTATGGAACTATATTTTCTATGAACTATCTTTTTGTCATATATTGTCTGGTCGAGTTCGTAGCAATTTCTGAAATAAGTGTGAAAAACCATAGAAAAATATGACGAAATTTTACGTTTTTTGACAGTTTTGTTGTTTTGAGTAAGATGTTGTTGTTTTTTTAATTTTATCTCAAGGCAAAATTTTTAGATCTACCCCGTGTAGAAATGGTAATGACATATCATTATTTTTTGGACTACTAGTAATGACACCCACATAATTTCTGCATTATTTTAAAACATTTAATAATTAGTTATTGATAATGATTTATTTTTATCATTACGTAGACGCTCGCAAATTAGAACCGCTTTGTTTTTGAGGCAATTCTAATTTCTGAATTATTCTAATTTCTGTACGTTTTTTTTTCGTTTCGTTTCCAATGATAAAGTGTTTTTTTTACGCTTATTTAACATTTTAAATGATACACTTTCACTATTTAATAGAGATTGCCAAATAATATGTACACGCGTATAAAATTTCACAAATAAACTAGCCAAAAATGTACATAAATGCGACAAAAAAAAAATATATAGGGAAAAACATATATAATTAGGTGATTCCCCTTTTTAGTTTTACTTTATTCAAACAGAATAAAAATAAATTGGGGATTTCCTGTGTATTCAAATAACCAAAAAAAAAAAAACGTGAAGAAATTAGAATTTTAAATTCGAATTTCAGAGCGTTTAATGTATTGCAAACATTGATTCTAATTTCTGGACGTTCGAATTACTGAAAGCTCTAATTTGCGAGCGTCTACTGTATTTTAAATAGAACGTAATTTTCTAGATTTTTTTAAAAATTTTTTTAAATCTATTTTTAGACTAAATATTTTTTCAACACTGGTAAGGATGTATGTATGTAACCAAATAATATTTGATTTTTTGTATGTTGGCGAGTAAGGCGACTTGTGTGCAGCAGGTCAATTAAGTTTTTATCTATCAAACATTACATGGAGAGATAGCTCAGATGGTAGAGCTATTGATCGGTAACCCGGAGTCCCAGGTTCGATTCCCGCACTAGAAAATTTTATTTTAAAAAAAATTTTACAATAAAAAAAATATTTTTTTTATAAAATTAATTTTTTTTAAATCTATTTTTAGACTCATTCTTTTTGTCCGTATTGGTAAGAAATGTAATAACAAAAGTAACTACCCAGACAGAAATTGCCAACTGTACCAAAAACAAAACACTTACAGAGCACTGATTTTATAAAAATTACTACGCTTTGTTAAAATAAGGTAAAGTCGGAAGGTCTCGGGTTCGACTCCGGTCACGAACATACAATTTTTTGTTTTCTTTTTTTTATTTTATTATATTTTTTTTTATAAAATTACAATTCTTTTTATTAAATTTAATTGTATTTTATAAAATAATTTTTCTAAAGTTTTTTTGACATTCTATATTTTAGTTTTCCTGACGTTACGCCAACGTTGGCAAGTGAGATCCAGCAGACGTTTTGCCAATGTTTACATATTAGCCATTGTTATCATTCATTTATTATTTAAGCTAAGTTGTACTACATGTCTCGTTAGCTTAGTGTGTAGAGCGATTGTCTGGCAGTCTGACGGCCCGGGTTCGAGTCTCAGCCCGACCATGTTTTATTTAAAATAATTATAATCAACATTTTTATTCTAAATAAATTTTTTTTCGCAAAAAAAAGTTTTTTTTAAAGTTTTTTAGACCATCATTTTTTTTGTTTTTCCAACATCATGACAATGTTGGACGCTTAGTGTCAACCAACCTTTTGCCGACGCTTGTAAGTTAGCTACAACTGCTGTTATCATTGATCTAATTTTTTAGCTATTTGATATTACAAGTCTTGTTAGCTTAGTGTGTAGAGATTGCGGCTGACAACCTGGCGGCCTGGGTTCAATTCCCATCAGAACCATGTTTTTTTTTTTTTTTAATACTAAAAACAATTTTTTTGAAAAAAAAAATTTCTTGGAAAATCTATTTTTAGACCACCTTTTTTTTCAATTTTGACACCGTTGTGAAAACTTTGGCAAGTTAGCGCCAACCAACGGTTGGCCGCTGTTACCAATCGGGTAACAGGACAATACTGTCAAGATTGTTAATCCCACGTTCTGCCAACGCATAACCGACCATCGCCAAAGGTATGCCAACATTGTGCCGATCGTATTTTTCTGCTTGGGTAGTTACCATTACCAAGTATGTAGTTACATAACCACATATCTGTTAATGATTTTCTACACTGGGTAATTAAGAGGTAAAAATTTGCTTAAGAATCAGTACATGTTTTTTGAAAAATGTACTAACCCAGCAAAATATTGGTAATGTCACCTCATTACTATCTGCATTACCAAAAATGATACATCATTACCTTTTGCATTATTTTATAATATAAAATAATGACTTTCTAATAACGGACTATTGTATTCATTGTTTCTAAATATAAAATAATGACTTACTCTTAATAGTCTAAATAAGTACTTTTTACACAGTTAAATTTTATACATTTTTATTTATTATATGTAAATATGTTTTATGTTTAAATTTTTATGATGAGTCTTAAAATTACACACTAAAGAAAACTTAAATTTTTCTGAATGTATTTCCTTAAGCTAATAGTATTTGCTTAACTCCTTATTTTTAAGAATCAAGTAAGCAATCGGATAACCACTTATAATTCAACTTTTTGGAAGCATGTGTGTAACCACTTATTATTTAAAATCTCATAACTACTTATTTCTCATTTTTTCGTAAGCGAGCGGGTAAGCGTGACTACTTATAAAAACGACCACGCCAAACAAAAATAATGAGTTTAGACGCCAAAAAATAAGTTGTGCGGAGCTATGAATTTCTATTATATAACCACTTATTTGGTAATGAAATATTTTGCTGGGAAAATCCTCCTCCCAGTCGAAAACTTCAAAAATTAATTTAAAAAAAACCTTAGCTAATAATTCAAAACCCAGCTAGGGTTTTTCTTCTACTATCATAAGCTTTAAGATTTTCGGGGTCTCAATTGGTTCAAGATTTTGATGTTGAAAAATGTGCTACTGTGTTACAATTACATATAAATTTTGTAAAAATTCTTAAAGCAATATTCATATGGACACATTTCTGCATCCAATGATATATACCTTTGCGTTATTAAAAAGTAATAAAAATTTCCGCCGAAAAGACTTCTTTCTACAAGCATGATAGGCTGAATAATTTTGTGCAAAATACAAACTGTAATCAGTAAAACCATAAGATTTTTGAACAACCAACCACAAAAACTGCACTTAAAAAATTGAAAAATAATGGCGGAATGCGAAAAAAGGCTTTATGGTACAAAAAATTAATTTTGATTTTTAATCAGCGATTAACATTCTGCAAGCAAATATATTGATGCAAAACTATTCCTTTTAGTAAAATTTTTTTTCCTGATTTTTTTTTTGCATTCTAACCAGCTAATTTTGGTATGGGATATACGCTATGGACATATAATTGGCACAAATTTAAATTGCGCATAAATTTAAGGATTTTCCAACTAAATATATTTAAAAATGCAAGTTTTATATCTTCTGATTGTTGTTGAAAAAAATGTTTGTCTTAATAGTGTTCAAATCCGTTATGTTTTGCTTATTATTTACCGTTATCATTTTTGCGTTAACAATGCTGATTTAAAGTGGACATATAAATGGCACAATTTACTTAAAATAAGCAGTAGTCGTGTAGATTTAATTCAAAGCAATAAATATTTTTCGTAGTTCAAAAATAAATATAAAAAGTTAAAAAAATTTTTAAATGGGATCAGGAAAACATACCACAGGTGAGGAAAGGCGGATCACATGGAAAATGTATGAAGATGGAAAAATGTAGCGGAAATTGCTGAGATAATGCAAATTTCTCGCAAAAAAGTCTACAATGCAATTAATTCTTGTGTTGAGGATCCCGATACATTGACTAAGGGTAAAATTCGGAAGCCAAGGCCACGAAAAACAGATGAGCGTACGGGTGCAGCTATAGCACGAATGGTGAAAATTGATCCATTCAAGTCATCAAGGCAGATAGCATCGGATATTAATGAAAATTTTAACATGGAAATATCAAGCAGACTTGTCAGAAGAAGACTAAACGAGGCAAATTTGTTTGGGCGCATTTCCAGAAAAAAGGCGCTTATCCAAAAAAAAAAAATATTTCAAAACGACTAACCTTCGCCAGAACCCATTAGGAAAATCCCATTAGTTTTTGGAAAAACGTGTTATGGAGTGACGAAACAAAAATTAACAGGATAGGACCAGATGGCAGAATCTTTGTTCGTCGCCCTAAAGGCCAAGAGTTTAATCCTCGGTTCACTCAGAAGACGGTAAAACATGGAGGTGGCAGTATTATGGTTTGCGGTGCATTTTCTTGGCATGGCGTAGGTCCGCTTATAAAAATCAATGGAAAAATGGACAAGTTTCAGTATTTAGATATTTTAAAAAACTATATGGAGCCATATGCCTTCAACTCCATGCCAATAAAATGGAAATTCATGCAAGATAATGACCCCAAACACTCCTCCAAACTAGTAAAAAAATGGTTTTGTGATTGATGTTTTGGATTGGCCAGCCCAGAGCCCTGACTTAAATCCAATAGAGAACCTGTGGAATGAAGTCAAGGTTGAAATCGCCAAGAAAAATTACAAAAATATGGACGAACTGTGGTCGGCCGCACAGGAAGCTTGGTACGCCATCCCCAAAACAAAATGCCAAAAACTAGTGGAAAGTATGGGTCGCAGGTGTGAAGCTGTCATCAGAAACAAAGGCCACAGCACTAAATATTAACGGTAAAATATTTGTATATACCAAAAAATTTAACAAATGCAATATTAAAACTATTTATTCTCTTTTTTGATTGTGCCATTTATGTGTCCAGCTCATTTCAATGGGTTTTTGTTTTCATAATGATAATTTTTTATTTACATTAATGAATTTCAATTAAAATTTATAGCAATATTAAATGTGCATAATAAATATTTGGAAAAAACAAAAACTTGTTGGTTGTTAATAGTATTTTATTTTTTTAAGAGAAGCAACACTCAGGAAATTCTTCCTATTAATTAACGTGTTGCTTCCTTTGGAAAGGGGATAGAGAACAGAGCTTTGAAGAATTAATTCCTTAATTCAATTTTTTAATTCTGAATTAAAAATTCGATGAATTAATTCACTAAATACCATGTATTGAATGGAATTAATTCATATTTGCTTTCTTTCGATTTATTTTGTTACGAATTAATTCAATTGCAATAGTTCTTTTTATTAAATCAAATGAATTAATTCACGTTCAATTTTATAAATCGAACGGAAAAAAGTGAATTAATTCCTTACTGAATTAATTCACTACTGAATTCGTTCAATTTCGTTTTCATTCAGTGAATTAAAAAAAAATAAAATTACTTTCAGTGATTTAAAAAAAAATAAAATTACGTTCAGTGAATTAAAAAAAAATAATAAGTTCACTGAATTGAAAAAAAAAATAAAATAAGTTCACTGAATTGAAAAAAAATAAAATAAGTTCACTGAATTCAAAGCCTGTTTTCTGCCGTTCAGTAGAAGAAAACAATAATGTACAAATAAAATTTTTAAATAAGAAATTTTACAGCGTGTGCTAGTAACAAATTAGAAACCGGATGCTGGTTATCAACCTACATGATTCAAAAATAAAGCCTTTTACTATTAAAAATAAAAACTTTACAGATATAGATAAATTTGGAAAAAAATATAACTATGGGTCCGCCATCTAACGTTTTTTTTCAACTAGTGCTTATTTCGTGAAGGGTAACACTTACCTCATATCTGATTTGACAGATAATTAGTTTTATCCTTCCGCTGAACGAATATGGTTGTGTATACGCTTGAACAACGCTGGAAAATATTGCGACATTACTTTGAAAATCATGGTAATGTTGCAGAATGTGTGCGAAGTCAATGGCGATCATTATCGGGCCATGTTGAACGACTTTTTGTTCACAAAAATTGAAGAGGAGGATATTGGCAACATTTGGTTTCAACAGGACGGCGCTACGTGCCACACAGCCGAAGATCGCATTATCAGCCGCAGAGCTGATGTCGTTTGGCCACCTCGGAGCTGCGATTTGACACAGTTGGACTATTATTTGTGGGGTGCCGTCAAAGATAAGTGTTACGCCGACAAGCCAGAGACAATTGACGCTTTAAAGGACAATATTCGTGAAGCCATTGGTGAAATACAGCTGCACACAATCGATAATGTGCTTAAAAATTGGGCCGATCGTGTAGGCTACTGCATGGCCAGCCGAGGCAGCCATATGAATGAAATTATTTTCCATTATTAACCGGAAGGATTGTACTTTCAAATAAAAAAAGAAATTTGAGAAAATATTCAGTAGTTTTTTTTTTATAGCATTTTCAAAAAAAAAAAAGTTATTTGGCGGACCTTATATTAATTTTTCAAACTAGTTATATTTTTTTCTCCAAATTTATCTATATCTGTAAAGAATGGAAAGGTGGTGAAAGATGAAGGGCTTCAAATATGGCAACACTGTAATTGCGCTAGATGTTGAATTTTAGAACAGTTGATGCGCGCCATCTGATGGTGAGTTGGCGAACTTTGTTGAAGCTTTTTTGTTCATAGCCCTGTTATATTATTTTACTTCGGTGGTGTTAACTGCTATGGGAACACCGAAGGAGGACGCTGCGATATGTATGAGGGATAGAAAAAACTCATACATATTACTATTTTTCATAAATTGATGTTGCCTTGGTTGGGGCTCGAACCCGCAACCTCACGTGTAACAATACAACGCGCTAACCATTACACCACAGCGCCCACTATATATGTGTGCAATATAGTAGCATAAGAAAGAATTCATGGTAAAATGTGCCATTTATATATATCCATAGCTGTATTTATTATAGCCCCTAGATTATGGATTTTTGGTTAATTTTTCCCGTGTTTTTTTTTTTTTTTTTGGTATAATAGGGAAAATTATGTACACTGTAAAAAATTTATAACCCTTACCAAAAACTCGTTATTTTAAGTTAAGTGTGGTTTTTTACTTTTTTGTGTAAAGTTCAGCAAAATGAGAATAAGCAGCAAATCCTCTCTCTAAATGACAAAATTGCCCACAAGTACGGAAACGCACAAAATCACTTTTCTAGCCCAAAACTTAGTTAAAAGAAAAAATACAGTTTTAGGCTGAAAAATCGCACAGATGAACATATTTTTTGCATTTAAAAGTTTTTTTAGCTTTGTTCAGTTAATTTTTATATATAAATGTTTTATTTTGCGTATTTCTTTGCTTAATTAAAATCTTTCACAATGGTATTATTTGTTTATCATTACACCAGCTGTCCCTTTTACAATTTTCTGAAGTTAACAGTAAAAAGAGAAACACAATACACCATTTTGAGCGCTCTCATTTGCCCAACTTTCGAGTACGGGAACGCTTTTTGGTAAGAATGGTTTCCGTGGTAACATAAAGGAACAGCCCTTTTATGTGATAATTCAACAGAAAAATTAATTTATTAATTGCCTGATACTGATAAAGAAAGAAAGAAAATTTAAATATAAAAATGTTTTTTTAAAATAGTCAGAGACACAAAATTTTATAAAAGTATTTCCAAGAGCGCAAAAAGGTAAAGGTTTTTAAAACTTTTTAAATGTTACAATTAAGAATGGTTTATAACCATAAAAGAAAATTTAATTTTTAACGCATTTTCTAAGTTCTAAACTAAATTATATATTTCAAGTGTAATTTAATTTCTAGGTGATTTCAATTTTCAAAAATTTTAGTTTTTTTGTCAATATTTAAAATTTTTTGCCATATTATTGCTCATTTTTAGAGTTAAGAACGTAAGTTAAGTTTTAACTGTTACATTCTGTTCTTTTATTTTATCCGGAATTATCAAACAAACCATTGCCATAATATAATCTTATACTGATAGAAAATATCCTGTAAAAATAGCAAACAAAAAGGTTACTCAAAACTAATTAAAAGGGGCCCTGCAAAGACAGCTTTTGAAATTAGTAAATCGTTTTTGCTAAATATTAGTGAGATAAGAACAGCAAAAATGCAACTGTTAAATGTACGAAATTTTAACAATATTTGAGCTAAATTTTGTTTAAGCGAATTGCAAATTTACCTTGCTAATACCGACAAAGAAATGTTGATGAATATTAGTAGAAATTATTATATATTCAAATGTTGATTTATCATTAAATTTAATTGAGTTGAATACAAATAACGGCCTCTCCTGCTACAAGAAACAGAAATATTTTCTAGAAAATAGTAGACTGCTTTTTGCAGTGTAGATTTTTATTGGCATTAAGAAATAAAAAAAAAACTAAAAACTTAAAATTGTTTGTGATGTTTTAGTCGACTAATATCCAGGAAAATATTTGCCGATCTTAACTAGCAGTGTAAATTGTCATTGTCGATTAACTAAAATACAGCTGAAATATTGTAAATTTAACAGATTTGTTCTTGCTGTTTGTACTTTTCTAACGTTGCAGCGAACTTATGTAAAACACTACGAGGCACAGTTTTGTGGAACTATTTAACCCTCTAACTCTTCAATTAAAGAGACTTTTTTGGCCCCGTTTTTAAAAGGGTCAAAAAGACCTGTAAGCGTTAGAGGGTTAAAATGTTCCATAGAAATGTTCACCATAGTGCTTTACATGAAATAGGAGAGTCACATGGTTTCCTCCTAAAATTTAGGTTTGTGGGCATTTGAGCGGCAATTGTGTATAAGTACGAAATTAACCCTTAAACACATTTTAAGTTTTGACGTATGTGTGGCATTGAACTTAAATTTTCAAGCTTGATGTCTTCAGAGACTTACAGTAGAATTTCATGGCAAATATTTTTGTGCAATATTTTAACCCTCTAACTCCTCAATTAAAGGTACTTTTTTACTATTTTCAAAAGGGCCACAAACGACCCGAAAGTTGAAGAGTTATAGGGTGAAAATGTTCCGCAAAAATATTTGTCATAAAATTCTACTATGAATCTCTAAAGACATCAAAGTTTAAAATTGAGGTTCAATGCCAGAAATAAGTCAGAACTTAAAATATGTTTAAGAGTTAATTTCGTGCCAATCTGAAGGCGCTCAAAAGAACACCCATATGTGCAAAAGCACTTTCTGGTAGATTGGGTGTAAAAAATAATATCCCCGTAAAAATTGATCAAATCGGATTAAAACAGGCCAGTCACCCGCGGCTTTTAGCCCTAAAAATGGAGAAAAATTACTTCAAAGTTTATTTGCGCATAACTCTTAAAGTAAAGGTTTTATAGAAAAATAATATATATCTACAGGTAATAATATGGCTAGTATTTTTCTTATACACATTTTTGGGGTATCGATGACGCATCATGCTGATTTATGAGGTTAAAATCAAAGTGATTTATATGGTTAAACACAAATTTGGCTTTAACCACCTAAATCACCATGAAGGGTCATCGATACATCAAAAATGTGTATGAAGAAAATGCTATGCATATTATTTCCTGTAGATATGCTTATTCACTCTAAAAAGAACATTTAAATTTACTATTAAAAATATTGTAAAGTTTTGTTTAAATATTCACACAATGCTCAATTGTATGCATAAAATGTATATTAAACTTTCATACACATTATTTAATAAAAAGTAACCACAAAATATAGCAATAGAAATGTTAAGCAACATCCCAGGAAAATTTTCTGTTCCAATGAATCGGTTGCAGAATAGCTACTTTTCATTCACAACCCCTTCTACTGTCGATTCTAACACCGATTCTTTTTGTTTGAAATTGTCCCAAAAGCAACCCCTTCTATAGCTCCAAAGTGGAACCGGTTGCTCTAGAATCAGTTCTGATCCATATAGGATCTCAGGAACTGGTTCCGGAACCAGTTCCATGGAATCGGTTGCAGAGGAACCAGTTGTAGAATGGGTGTGGTTGGCTACCGATTGTAAAAACATTTTCCTGGGATGTTTCAATGAATTAGACACAAAATGTGTACACGAAAACACAAAGTTTTTAATTTTTTTTATCTATATACATTTTACAAGAAAATAAATAAAGATACATTTTACAAATTGTCAAATTTTTAGCATATACAGTAGACGCTCGCAAATTAGAACCGCTTTGTTTTTGAGGCAATTCTAATTTCTGAATTATTCTAATTTCTGGACGTTTTTTTCGTTTCGTTTCCAATGATAAAGTGTTTTTTTTACATTTATTTAACATTTTAAATGATACACTTTCACTATTTAATAGAGACTGCCAAATAATATGTACACGCGCATCAAATTTCACAAATAAACTAGCCAAAAATGTACATAAATGCTACAAAAAAAAACAAATAGGGTAAAACATATATAATTTGGTGATTCCCCTTTTTAGTTTTACTTTATTCAAACAGAATAAAAATAAATTGGGGATTTCCTGTGTATTCAAATAACCAAAAAAAAAAACGCTCAGAAATTAGAATTTAAAAAAAATTTTTTTCCACCTGGTGGGATTCGAACCCGCAACCCTCTGATATCTGTGCCAACACGTTCCTATGCAACCCCCATACAAAATATTAACTTCTTATCACTCATGAAAAAGAGCTTCTGACTAGCATATATTTATTGCAGCATTAGATGTTGTTTAAAACCCATTCTAAGGGAGTAATTCTTTGTGATGTAATGAAGGAAGTGATTCATTTAGAAGTCATTCCATTTATTTTTGCTGGGTATGTTCTATAAATTTGTTTATTGAGATCTTAGGTACATTTTTGTGGTTGATTGTTTTCTTGAATTTTAAACGGTTTGCTACCTATGGACCTGAACAGGGGAAAAAAGTTTAAAAAAAATCGAATTTTTTAAAGTTTTTTGCGATTTTAATCTTGAAGATGAAGTTTTTTTGATTTTATATGTTCACAATTTTTGTTCTTTATGACAGAGAGTAAATCAAAATTCCGAACGGTTTGCAAGATATGAGCCTGAGAAAATGATCCTTTTTTTGCAAAAATGACACCGAGGCCCCAAATCTTTGGGGCCCATAAAAAAAAGTGCATGACTTGGGAAAAAACTGGGAGACACCGGTCTTATTTTTTGGTCTTTTATCACGTAGTGGTGTCCGTATATGGTTATATTTCCATGACTTAAAAAATTACACACAGTGAAATTTTCGGGAAATTTTTCACTTTTGCGCCCACCTAAGCGCTACCTAAACGGTTTTAAGAATCATTCCTAGGAAGTTCATGTTCTAGAAATTGGTTTATTGAGATAGGTACATTTTTGTAGTTGATCGTTTCCCTGAATTTTGAACGGTTTGCTACACCGAAAAAATTCCGTAGTCACATAGTTAAAGAATTCCATAGTTGATTTTAAAAAAATATTGAACAACTACAATGGTCATAAGTAGCCAGGGTTTTTGTTGAGAGCTACAATATTTATTAGTGATTGTGAATACTACTAATGCTTAGAAAATGTCAAATATATTAAAAAAGAAACAATCAAATATTTTATTTTTAAAATTTTTTCAAGAAATATTGTGAGGAAGTTTTCCTATTTCTTATTTGCAGGTTCTGCAAATAGAGTGTAATAAATGCTGTAGTAATTTAATGGTAAGAATTTCTTATTTTCTTGTAAAAAATATATGAAATTTCATGACTGTTTTTATTTTCCAGATTTTAGAATAACAAGAAAACCATCTTAATAAAAACCAAAGGAGGAATGTTTTGAAAACAAGAACCGATAGCAAGAGAAATAGCAAATCTTAAACACAAATATTTTTTATGTGTAAATTAAAAGAGTGTTAAAATAAAAGTGCTCAGAAAATAATGTACAATTTTTATTTGGTTTTTATGGCTGTTTTCCGCCAATTGCAATTTTATTTTGTTTTTACTATCCTATCGTTTCAAGTACCTATATTCCTAGTTAATTTGATTATATTCAGAAAACTTAGTTGACAACAACTATATATTAGGTAGGTAGGGGTATTTCACCTATGAGATGAAAATTTCGTTATAATCAACTAAGAACCTGAACAGGGGAAAAAAGGTAAAAAAATCGAATTTTATAAGTTTCTTGCGATTTTAATCTTGAAGATGAAGTTTTTTTGATTTTATATGTTCACAATTTTTGTTCTTTATGACAAGAGCTACAGAGAGTAAATCAAAATTCCGAACGGTTTGCAAGATATGAGCCTGAGAAAATTATCACTTTTTTGCAAAAATGACACCGAGGCCCCAAATCTTTGGGGCCCATAAAAAAAAGTGCATGACTTGGGGCAAAACTGGGAGACACGGGTCTTTTTTTTTTGTTATATTTCCATGACTTAAAAAATTATACACAGTGAAATTTTCCGGAAATTTTTCACTTTTGCGGCTACCTAAGCGCTACCTAAACGGTGCACAGTGGGTTCGATGACACCCAAACTGGCGATTAATTCAAGGAAGAGGTTTATTGACAAGATATTATTTTTTTTGGATTAACTATGTGTAGGTGAGTTTAAAAATATAACATTTTATATTTTTCGTTGAGAACTTTTTTTTATTTAAAAAAAGACAAAAAATTTTTAAGTATTAGCAGCAGTTGGATTTATCGATTCCGATTTTAATGAAATTCACAATTAATATTACAAGATATCAGAGTTCATAAGATCAGAAACTTTCCGATCCGAAATCATTTCGGTTTCTAAAATATGACGTTTTGAAAATTGGATAAACATAAAAAATTTAAAAAGTGTTTTTACAAAGTCACTCATAACTATTAAATTTGAAAACTTAAATTTTGGTTCTACTTTAAAGACGACAGTATTACCTTTCAAATAATATGCATGTGACCTTCTCCGAGAAAAGGGACCTAGTGTGTCAAAAAACGGGAACTTGGGAAAATCGATAAAAATGAGAAAAACATTAAAATTTTAAACTTTAAATGTGTTCTTCTCAAAACTTCATTTTCACACACTAGGTCCATTTTCTCGGAGAAGGTCACATATCTTGAAATATATAGAATGAAACTAAGAAAAATGAGCACAAAAACTAAATTTTAGACTCGATCGTTTTTAATTGTTTTAAAACTTTTTTAATGTATTCTCCTAAATAATTTTGCTTCTATCAAGATGCTTAGAGCTTCGTCTGCAGTCAATTGTTGTGGTTTAACCTGCTTAAAGATTTTTCTGTACCTTGAAGCTCTGTTGGTGTCGACGTTGTTATTTCTTTAACCAGTTTTGACGATTCGATTTTTCCGGAACCTCTTAAACCCATTTGTGTGACATGAGCTAATAAAGGTAATGGAGTATATCTCTTATGCTATTACTCTTCTTTGCTTTTGTTTTCTCATTACTTTCTACAAATGAAAGTTCTTTACGTCCTCGATTTTTTGGTGGGGTGACAAACGAGATAGAAGCATCTAACTATTCTTTATTAACACTCAAAAAACGTTCATTATTCCTCTGACTTTTATTATAATGAATCTGAAATTCGCTAATAAATGTGCTAAATCTTTTTTCAAAATCATTTATATTGGACGGGATAATTCGTTTAATGATTTTCATTTTTAAAGTACTGATTTTATCTTTCCATTCATTTACATCAGTATTTTTTTTAAAATTATAAAGTTCTCGTCGAGGGATAAAATTTGTGTTGTGGATTGTTCCTAAAAAAAGTATATATATTTTTTTAAAGAAACGAAAGTTTCATTCATTTACCCATTTACCAAATACCGAATACCAAATACTTTATTTAATACTTTACACATTTTAAAAACACTTCACATTTTAAAACAACAAACAATAGGGGCATTCATATAACGCGTTATATGGTAAAGTTTGTATATATACACAATGTGTAAATATATAATTATATATGTATGTGGTGCGCATAGTTCGGAGACATAGCTAAAAATGTGCCCAAACTATGCTGTATATGAGTCAGAAATGTCTTGATACTATGCGCAGGACCTAGGAAGAGTTTGAGGACAGTCCCCAAACTAACCAAATGTCTCCATACTAAAAACTTGATCGAAAAAATGTCCCCGTACCATGCGCAATGCATACATATACGTAATATATTTTAAAATTGTTGCCGTATTTGGAATATTGTTCTACCGATTCTTCCTAAATTGCTCAGTAATTTCTTTTAAAAATATATTATTTAACAAATTTAATATTTATTCAATAAACAACAAATTATAAATATTATTTATTTTGATTATTTTGATATTTAAATGGGGAAAATGTTTTAGTTGATCTGTTATTTTAAGTAAATGAATGTTATTTTAGTTTGACTCAATATCATAAATTAATATCACTTTCTGTTTAAATTATTTTCAAATCAAAGAAAGATGATACAAGTTTTACAAGTAAATTACAAAGAATAAAAATTATTGAAAGAATTCGATAAGACCAGCAAGGCAGAATGCGCATTTTCGGCTTTCGCTACAAAGCCATCATCAGTGCCTTTCGCCTTTGAGTGGGTTAATATTTTGATATTCGTCTACTTATGTGACTGTTGAAAGCAAATCGAATTTGTTATCAACAACTGAACTTAGACTAACATCAACGAAATTTAACAATGCTATTTTTATCATTTTGTTATTATTACTCTTTTTTGCTTTGAACCTTAATTCTTAAGATATCTCAGCTGATTTTATTCAACTCTGTGTATGATAAACACAACATATTTTTCAGATGTACAAACAAAAATAAATTGTAGAACAAATTTATCAGGGTGCATATATAGTTTTTGAAATAAATGATATAACTTTACCAGGCTTACACTATCGTACATTTTATATGAATTCCCCTTATATCACAGTAATAGGAAAGAAACAAAAAAAAAAAAACAATTGCAATAGAGATGAGCGCGTGACACAATTTGTTTTACAAATTAATCTTTGTAGTATAAATAACAAAAAAATCAAATACAGTGTGTTACTGTCGTTTTAAAGATGTGACTGAAATCTTACTGATGTTCCACTTTTATTAGACGTTCGTTAACATGGGTAAACAAATTCGTGGGTGGCCATTGTTTTTTATTACAACAATGTTGGTACGTGGGAGTGCTTAAGTGAGCGTGAGTGAAACATTCGTTGTAGTGACTAAAATATAAAATAACCACTTATTTTTTCTACAAAAGGTGGGTAAACACTTTTTTTCGGGCGTGATAACATTTTTGTACGTGAGCGTGAGTGATAAAAAACCACTCACGCACACATCTATTTAAAAAAATCCAAAATGCACTAACAATAACACCAAAGTATAGAAAAAGACAACATAACGAAAAAAAATTTTATTCAATAATTATATTAAGACAAACAGACTTTTTATACAAAATTAAAAAAAAAGAAACGGTGCAACAAATGCGCAATTTTTTATTTTTAATATACAACCTCAAATGATCTACTTTTCGAAAATCTACAAATCAGAACCCAGGACCAGAGAAACAAGCCGACCAAAATAATCGGCGGCGGCGGCGCAAGCAAAAATCGGCGGCGGCGGCGGCGATTGAGGTTGAGCCGGATAAAAATCGGCGGCGGCGGCGCAACAAAATAATCGGCGGCGGCGGCGGCTTGATCGGCTGAAAACAACATTTGTAATGTGATTTGAACACGTTTATGTTTTTTTACGAAAGATAGATATTTTACTATCTCTCTATATATGCCTTTAAGTTTTTTGCCATTACTCTTACCTGACCATCTCTCAAAGATTTGTATGAATAATCTTCAAGGTTTACTATTTTTGAAAAGTTATTCATCATCGCTCTTATATCTGAAACATTTGGAATAATTATTGGAGGCGGTTTTTCTTCAGAAAACTCTTTGTTAGCATTATCGTTAATATAATTATCAACATCATTATTGTCTACATCAAGTGCAGCAAACATGTTGTTGCTAGTAGGTACTTGGTATATCATCATTAGGGCAAGGAACTTCATGCACTTAAAAATGAAAAATATGCGCCTAAAATATGCGGTTAAAAAAGAAAAATATGCACTAACAATATAAGAAATATGCACTAAAAACTATAATTTTTGCAAAAATAATGCACTTTAAAACTTAAAAATATATTTAAGTTAGTTATTTTGCAAACAGACACAGAACTCGAAGATTTCCCATAGGTCAATAAAGTTTTAAAAATGTTTATTTTGATTGAATCAAAATATGAAAACGTATCAATTTTTTATATTTTTTTACACAATAAAAAATGCTACTAAAAATGAAAAATATGCATTAAAAAGCCACCAAATATGCATTTAAAGTCGAAATATGCAAAAACATGCATTTATGTCAAAATATGCAAAAATATGCAACTACAAATCGATGCCAGTTTGTTCTAAATTTGATGTGTCGTATAAATGTTTAGTCCATATTAGTTTTGGACTGTCGAGGAATAACATGCATTTGTATGGAATTCCTTGCCCTAATCATCATTGTTGGTAGTTTTTGTTATTTTGATTGCATGCTTAACTAATTCTGGTGATCGATTTTGTCGTCGTTTCGTTGTTTTGTTTTCAACGACTGTCTACCAGACAATATCGCTTTCTTCAGTAGACTCGCTGCTACTATCCATTCTGATGTAACAGCAGAGGATTAGTATTGCAGAATATTTAATCCCTTTGTTTACTACTTAATAATAATTACGAGGGCGACCGCAAAAGTAACTGGCCTGGCACATTTTCTGTTTTACTAGCAACTTTTTTTTTTTTTTTAAAGCAATCTTTTATAAGCCATCTGTCAAAATTTCCGAAATATTTAACGATTATTTTCTTTGTTACAGGTGATTGAAGTAAACAAGTTTTGTAATTTTTGAAAAATGGAAAATAAAGAGTTTCGTGCGGTAATTAAACACTTTTATATGAAAGGATATACGCCACAATTAATCAAAGATGAATTGGATTCTGTTCATGGTGATAATGCACCATCATACTCCACCGTGAAATCCTGGGTTCAACAATTTAAAATGGGTCGTTCAAGTACGGAAAATGAACAACGCTCTGGAAGACCGAAAACTGCTACTACTATTGAAAACATTAGAAAAATATTTAATGAAGTGACTAAAGATAGACGAATAAAGCTCAGAGAACTTGCTGATATTGTTAAAATACACGAAAAACAAGTTTGGAGTATTTTACATGATGAACTCCACATGAAAAAGCTATCTGCAAGATGGGTGCCGCGTTTGTTGACTTTGCCCCAAAAAATCGCATTTTTAACTCAACAAAAACTGGCCGAATTACGATTTGAAATTGCTCCGCATCCACCATATAGTCCAGATTTAGCTCCTTCTGATTATTTCTTGTTTCCAAATTTAAAAAAATTTCTCGGTGGCAAAAAATTTTCGTCCAATAGCGAGGTTATTGCTGAAACTGAGGCATATTTTGAAGGTCTTGAAAAATCTTATTTTTCGGATGGAATTAAAAAACTTTAAAAACATTTGATGAAGTGTATTGAGTTGGAAGGAGATTATGTTGAAAAATAAATAATAATAATTCCAAAAAAACGGTTCTTTTTATGTTAGGCCAGTTACTTTTTCGGTCGCCCTCGTAATAATAATTTCAATATACAATGCATTAAAAAAAGTTTTTTCTTAAAACAATAAAAAATGTTTTTGCTTTTAATTTTAAATAGAATTAAAGAAAAGAAATCACAATTAACGTCTGCACTTTATCACGGTCAGAAAATCACTCGCAAAAAATATATGTATATAAAATCAATTATACACTCTAAAAATTGTGTAGTTGATGAACACTATTTTTTCAACGATGTCATAGGTGAAATAACCCTCACTATGTCATAGTGGGTACAAAGTAGTGAACACTAACTAGGTTTATTTTAAATAAACAAATCAACTATGGAGAATGTTATTAGCAACGATTTTATAGTTGAAGTGCAATTAATTTTAAAAATAGTTGATATCAACGATTACTCATTTGAAAATCTTTAATAGAATCCACAAATCCAGCAGTTTTGAGTGCATTAGAAAAGTAAATAAGAAGAAATCTTTCATTTTACACTTTTTATTAATATTTTCAAAATTTAAATACTTAAGATGTTACCCTTTGCAAACCCTCTGAATCCGCCATATTCATTTAATTTTATTTTGGAAGTCCTCCTTTTGGAATCTTTTCTTGAAGGCTTCTTTTCTTTTCAAATTTTTAATCTGTAAACAAATTGTGATTTAATATTAAAACCATTTTAAAAGACGCTAACAACATTTACTTACAATTAAATAAAATTTGTCCGTCCGTTGTGTATATATTGTTTTAGTTTTGTTTTTTTCTTAATTGGTCAATTAAAAAATGTTTTATTTTTTCTTTTTCCATAGTTATTATTGATTATAATAGTGGATTTATTTAAAATTCAAATTGACTATGGATTTTGTTTACTATTCCACTATGTAATATTTTGGGTGTATAAGATTTGTTGTTGGTTCACGTGTGATTTGTTTCATGTTCGCACAGATCCATGGCTAGTCAAGACTATATCTAACAAATGGTCCTAAATATTTAATATAACATACAAGTTTTATTTAATAAATTATAAACATACCCTTTTAGTACCAAGTCCTTTTGGTTGAAACATAACTTGCAAAATTTTAATTTTGCCAGCATATTTTTTTGCCAATGCAAAGGGCTCCAAAGTAATCCCAACATTGGGAAAATGTAACCCCGTTGGAACTCAAAACAATTTTTGCCTCTTATAGAATTTTCAGACAATTAAAGCATACTGGGAATCAATATTTTTTTATTTATTCTTTTTAATTTTAACAAATTAAGGAATAAATAAAGACCATAGAAAAAAATACATATCGATTGATTTAAGAAATTAAACTTGTTTGAAGACTTTTGAATGGAGGCTTTGTTAGAAAGTTTGGGCAGGATGCCCAATCAATAATGTCCTTAAATGATGAAATTATGTGATCAATTCGAACATTGGTTTGAGCATTTTATCCGTAAGTGTCCTTTTCTAAATATTATAGAATTTTACAATATCTTTTATCTTTACTTTTTCAGTTATTTGTTACAAAATGTTTAATTTATCCAAAATATTCAACTGGACCATTTTTAAAAATGTATTTTAGAATTGAAAAAATATATATGGGTGATATCAAAAAATGTGATAAAAACCATGTAACCAGCTAATTTCAAATGCATGGATTACATTTGAGTTATATATTTCGATATATATCAGCGCATTGTCACCTGTTTTACAAAATTTATAACAATCTGACCAATTTTTGGTTAGTACATAAAATTTGTAACCAATTATAGGCCAAATGTAAACTCCGTAACCGGTAACTCATAAGGTGTTTTAACTTTAACAGCTTATATTTTAATAACCAATGAAGCTAAACACTAACTGTAAGAATTTATATGAATAGGAGAAGTAACGCTTTTAACAAAAATGAATACATTTTACAAACTTTTTCGTATATCTATGCTAACATGACTTCAACTCTGTAACGATTTTTCGTCATAATTTTTGATAAAAATGCATACACGAAATAAATATATTGAGTTTTAAATGCAAAGTTAAGCAGTTAAAATTTTTTATTAATTGATTTTTTACACATCTGCAAAGAGTTGCAATCTGAAGTATTATATTAACCCATTAAGAACTTTTTTTTTTAATTTTTTTCACAGTATAAATTTACATAAGCTTTTATAGCTTAAAAAAATTATATTTATAAAAATTTAATATTTAGAAGATTTTAACTTTTTTCTTTTCATATAAAAAAATTGTTTTTAGCTCTGGTTGTTCAAGTTTAATGAATTAGTAAATTCTTTTTAAAAAATATATTTATTTTTAAATTTTTTATATTTGAAAATTGATACTTCCAGCCGAAATGAGCCGAAAAAAATCGGCGGCGGCGGCTGAGGCAAAAATTACCGGCGGCGGCGGCTTAAACGGCTCACGGCGGCTGGCTTGTTTCTCTGCCCAGGACTGCCCAGAAAAATAACCCTGGGCCTTTAAATATGAAAAACAACCCAAAATTCGTCAATTTTTAAAAAAATAATTAAAAATATTTACACATAATTATTTTTAACAAAAAGGTTTTAACTATATACTTAAATACCTGAAGTTGAAGGTTCCATCACAAAAAATTATTTTTTGAAAGGCTAAATAGAAAAAATAAAGACTTGAATCGTATCAATTTTAAATTTTTGCCACTGTATGCGAAAACACTAATAATTCTCTAACTTTGAGAGCCCACTGTAGAATAAGTAAACAACATAGACGATTGATTGTGACAACCAGTGATGCAGAATTTTATCTAATTTTACCCGATACCAAAATTTATTTTAAAAAATTGATTCTAAAATTTCAATTAATCGCCACTTTGGCATCATTTGAACCGCGGTGTTAAGAATCATTCCTAGGAAGTTCATGTTCTAGTAATTTGTTTATTGAGATCTTAGGTTCATTTTTGTAGTTGATCGTTTCCTTGAATTTTGAACGGTTTGCTACCTATGGACCTGAACAGGGGAAAAAAGGTTAAAGTTTTTTGCGATTTTAATCTTGAAGATGAAGTTTTTTTGATTTTATATGTTCACAATTTTTGTTTTTTATGACAAGAGCTACAACTTTGCCTCAGAGAGTAAATCAAAATTCCGAACGGTTTGCAAGGTATAAGCCTGAGAAAATGATCACTTTTTTGCAAAAATGACATCGAGGCCCCAAATCTTTGGGGGCCATAAAAAAAGAAGTGCATGACTTGGGGCAAAACTGGGAGACACGGGTCTTTTTTTTTTTGATATTTTATCACGTAGTGGTGTCCGTATATGCCCAGGTGGAAATTATGCGTGGTACCAAAAAAGAAGCACTGGCAAAGCGCAAGTAGACCGCGGTCTTACAAAAAGAAGTACTGGCGAATCACTAAATTTGGACGCTTTCCCAACGCTTTGAAAGGGTGAATTCCCAACGCTTGTTTTCCTATAACATTATTTTGTTTTTGAAAAAGAAACTCCAAAAGAGTGAATATTTAAATAATTTTTGACTCCATAATACAATAACTCCTAGAATCGTCTATTTTTAGAGTAATTTAAAATTCTTCACTGATGAGGGCTCATAATTTGGTGGCAGGAAAAACACTTGCCCCCGTATTCAAAATGAAAAGTTAGTAGCTTCTTATACATCACACACAACGAGCTGTTAACTAGAATGTTTTTTAGGCCAAGCAACTTGATAGCATAGAGTTTATTCAAAATGATTTCTTAGTACACCGATTAAGAACAACCCTGTGTTTCGAAATAAAAGGCTTTTTTATTATTGTGAATGGAATTTTTTGTTTTTTGGCGTTTGATAACAGATACTTAGAAGGAATTTAGCAACAACAATAGAATGAATTTAACAACAGTATTTTGAATAAAACTCATGTTAACTCTATGCTAAATTTTCATTTTGAATACCGCTGTTGATTTTTACGTTTCTTGGTGCTATCTCAATACTTTGCAAAGCATTAAATAGATCGGTGTTATCATTTGGGTGTCAGGAATACACTTTAATTTTTTTATTTGCGCGTTGGCAAAGCATTTGATTTTTATGTTTATGGGTGCTTTCCCAGGGCTTGGTAAAGCATTGGCGCCACCGTGGAACGGTGTTATCATTTGGACGCTGGGAAAGCGCTGTTAACAAGCACTCATACCACCCATTTCGGTGGTTGCCAGTGCTGGCCCCTTTGTAATTTTCTACCTGGGTGGTTATATTTTTTCAAGTTGCACTGTGTTATACCTTCAGTTACCATTTCAATGCCAAAATAGAAAACGAAGATTTTGCAATTTTTTAAAAAATTTTTGCAATTCAATATTGTAAAGTGTGCCACCGCTTTGACTGTGTGAACCGGAAAAATATTTTGACCACGCAATGCACTGACCCATTTGAGATAATAGCATTAGTGTGCATTGCGGTAAAGTGGGTTTTTGAAGACCTTCACATTTTCTGTATTAGCTTTGGTCGTGCTCCTACTATATCCCTGTTTCGGGCACATTATCGTGATATACAGTAGTGAACTAAAGTGGATACATTAATTTAAGATTTTTCGAAATTTGTTATAATTTTTGTTTTATTATAGAAACTTAAGTGATTTTTTTTATAGCATAAAACTAAAACATTCTTCTTCAATAAAAACCTAAATACAGTAGACTATACCGGTAAGAAGTTAATAAAAAAATAATTGCAAATTGTGACCGCTTTTATCCAGTATTGTTCATATTTTAAATTTTCGGCAATTTCTTTCTTTAATATTTTGTCCAAAGTCCTTTGTTCTTTAAAACAGATTTTATGCAAGAAGGCATCCTTTCCACGAGATTTTTAATAGTTTGAGGTGGAATATTAGACCATACGGTTGAAACTCTTGGCCAAAGATCATCTAAGTTGGTCGGTGCTCGTTCGTATTGGGAGAGTCTTCTTTTGACAAATGCCCACAAATTCTCGATGGGATTTAAATCGGGGCTTTGAGCCACTTCAAAAACTGGAAAACCTGCACTTGGATATTACAAATTCAACAAAAGTTATTAATACAGTTTTAAAAAAATTCAAATATATATCCACTTTAGTCCACTACTGTACATACATCCCTCAAACGATGCATATTTTCGACACGTATCACAATATGTATTAATTTTTTTGCTACATAAAGGTCGCAAACTTGCTGGCAAAAAAACTGCAAAAATTTAAAATACTTTTAAATACTTGATAGTACAACAATTACACTTAAAATATTTATTTTATACAAGTGTTGCGTGTAATTTTCACATTTTTGCTTTCATACAAAGCCGCAAACGAAATTCTGTAAAAAACAATCTTAAAAATGGGAAAACAATATTTTTATATTTTGTAATTTTGGGCGTTTATAACTACTGAACGAAAGTACTTGCACCCGCAGTTTTTGCAGGTTGATTGTCTACGTTGTTAGTAACGACTATAACATTTACTATTTTCAATCCCTATATAAGAAATATCTGATAAATTAAAAAAAAAAAATAACAACGGTGTTAAAAGTTTTTAGGAACTGCTCATATATATAATTTGTATATAAACATTACTCCAAAATTCATCGTGTTGCCTGAATGCACTTTTTCAACCACACCGAAAAAGTAAAATTATTTTTTTAATAAATAAATAAATAAATTGCCTATTCTACTATGCTAAGGCCATTTAAATTTTTTTAAAAATCGTTAAAAAGTTGTAGCCCATATACAACTACTTACAAAAATGACTTTGGCTAATAAAAATAATGAGTTTTGACGTCGAATCGTAAGAAGCCGATCCTAATTCTACTGATTATTTGGACATTACTAATGAGATCCTGTTACTAAGATTTTGCTGGGTTATGATATAAAGTGGTATCGTAAGTCGAGTGCAACAAATAGACAAACACCAACAAAATGCAGTTAAACGAAAAATGTCTTGTGGTCATAATAATGTAGAAAATCTTGTTCTCTTTTATTATTTGTTATGTACTCGTCCTGCTTGTCATTGACGATTGAATCAATGGATGGAATAACAGTCAGACAAACAACCAGATGAATAAGAATGGCTGGGCGAACGAATTTAAGAATCATGCTGACAATAACTTTCGATTGGTCTGAGTCATAAATTTGTGTATTTGGAATGCAATAACAGCCAAGAAATAAACAACCAGACACGGTGAGTTTATCACACATACGACATTGAGAATTGTGTAAGACAAGTAGCATGCGTTGTTGTGTTATTGCTAAGCTTCCGGCGATAATTAATATTAACAAAAAAATTAAAACCATAAAAAATTGTTTCCTTTTGCTTATAACACTGTTTACCACTGTAGTTATTGTAGCTGGGAAATTATTTCTAAATAAGTTATTTACTTAAATCAAAATTTTCAAATATATTGTTACGAAATTTGATTGGTCTGGTTTTGGTATTTTAGGATAAAAAAATCTCGAGAAACGGGATTTACTAAATCTGGTAACGCTACGTTTAAGTATACCACATGATGCTATAATGTGCTATAAAGTGTTATACTGTAAATTGGTTTGTGTCTCGGATAATAGTAAAGTGATTTGTGTCTTGGCTAAGAATAATGTGGTTTGTGTCTTGTATAAGTATAAATTGTTGGTATCTCGGCTAAAAACATCGTGGTTGGTGTCTCCGCTATGAATACTCTCGATGCTTCTGGAACATTCTACTTGATTCTACAACCATGGCTAACAATCTGGGTGCTTCTGGAACCTTCTAGTTTGTTCTACAATGATACGTAACAATCTGGGTGTCTCTGGAACATTCGAGCTCATTCTACAATCGCAGACATTACACTATAAAAGGGCTGCAGCAGTGTTGTCACCAGTAAAACAAAAAATTACACAACTGTACATCAAAAATTATCCACAATCATATAAAATTACACAAAAAAGTTATAGCATTTATTTACATTATTTTAAAATAATATATGAGGCCATTAAGACCAATTTTCCGCCCACAGTGGGGTAGAATCAAAATTTTTGTAAATAATTAAGCAAATCAGAAAAAATTAATCGCAAAGGTTTCTTTTTGCTTTGAATGTTTTCCAAGTGGTCTTTCCAAACAAGGGAACCATTTTTTTTATAAATGAAGTTTAAAAAATAATTTTGCAAACAATTAACAAAAAACACAAATTAAATTTTGTAGTCAAAACTATGAAAGAATTTTTCTATATTTTTTTAAATATACAATACTTTATATAAAAATCCTCATAATTAAGACTAAAATCGTTCTTAATGCTGACTATTAATCTAGGCCGAAATATAAAAGAATATTTTTGACTTCTGACTTGAGTTCAGTGCTGAACAAATGTAGGAAAATAACACATCAGAAACTGGAAATTTGAGTTAAATGTTTCACATAAAAACTCATTTATCCCAATTATTGACTAATTTTAATTTTGTCACTACTACACAAAAATGTCATTATTCAAAAATTATGCAACGAACGTGTAAACAGTCCCGTTTTTTAATAATTAGTCAAAAAGTGGCAACACTGGGCTGCAGCTTAGGTTTAGTGAGTCAGTCACGTGTAGCGTTTGTACAGTTCAGTTGAGCTCCAGTAAATAATTGTGAAATTGTTTGTAAAGTAATAAAGTGATAGATAAATAAATAAATAGATAGATAATAAACAAAAAGTGTGGGTGCGTGTTGGTTATTTTTAATTACAAAAGCCAGGTTTATTTAACCCCTAAATGCATGGTGTAGCCATTTGGCAATATACCGGTTTTTTTTAATAAAAAAAACCCACTTGATGCAGAAAACTGCATTTTTGGGCATAGGGCCTTCTGTATAAAGTGTTCTTATATTTTAAATCAGATTTTTTAATGAGTAATAGGAAAAATCTTGGCTTTGCTTCGTATGTTGGTGAAAAATCTAAAAAACACGTTTTTTTTTTACAAAAAGTGTAATATTCAAAAATGTTTGTTTAAATATTAAAAGTGCTATTCTAGCAATAAAATTCATTTTGGCGACAATAAATGTATAACTCATAGGTTATAGATTTTGTTTTTTTGTTTTTCATACACGTCAAAATAATCACAATTTAGCTATTTGCAAAAACATATTTTTCAATAAAAATCACCTTTTTTTTAAATAATTTTTTTTTTGATATTTTTCTTGAAATGTACTACACGCCTTTAGAAATCATTTATAAAAAAATGGTTAAAATCGAAGAGATCATGCATTTAAGGGTTAAAGGAAATACATTTACGTTTTTGAAGGTAAAATGTAACAATTGGCGTCTGAATTGAGATTGGTTATTTTGATGGCAATAGAAAAGAGTCCGGTTTATCTAAAGGAGATAAACCAACGTTTTTAAAAGGTAACAATGTAACAATATATTTATTTATATTTGAAATTTCAAGTAAAAATAATTCTTTATTTACATTTCTAAGTAAATAAATAAATATTGATACATAAAAGTTTCACTTATAAATATTTTTATATTTACTTGAAATGTTTTCAAGTTAGTATCAACATATTTGTATTTGAGTTTAAATCTATACTAATATAATAAAGAGGTAATGTGTGTATGTTTGTTTGTTTGTATGAACCCTACGGGGAATGAGGAGTCAATTGCCCTCCAAGGACCTAACCCGTGACCGGTCAACCGAAGGCATATTACTAAATTAGTACAAATATGAACCAAAGTTCATATTTGTACAAATATGAACCAAAGTTCATATTTGTACTAATTCGTTTCTGATTCATTACTTTCACTGTTGCTTTTAAAAAACCTGACCGATACCGAAATAAAAAACAAAATTCGTGGCATATTTTTTAAAATATTTTTTTATTTATTTTACTCTTTTATTTACTTTGAACTTAATTTTTTTACGATTGGCTTATTTTAGCTCTTATGTTAAATTTTAATAATTTTTTGCTAAAAAATTTTAAGTTTTGTATTTTCAACGTTTTTTAATGTTAAAGCTGTTTTAGTTTTAACAATTGGTATTTCATTTAATTTTCTTTTCAACTTAAGGGCAATTTTTTAAATTTTTATTTATATTATCAGAGTTTTTGAGGTAATTTTCTAATGTTTAATTGATTTTTTCGGGGGCATACTGAAGGCACTTCCACTATATTTGTGTGTGTGTTAGTGTTTTTTTCTATTTTTTTCTTTTCCATTTTTTTTATTTGCTGTAGTGTTTGTTTTTTCTTTTTCTTTTTTATTTCAACAGAAACGAAAAATATATAACTTTACCATCAGACAGCCATCACGCAAATAAATTAAATTTAGATTTATTGACATTAATATTTATTAATGGAGAGAAACTTTTACAAAGTTTCAAACATCTAGTAATTGTTTCATTACAACCATAATTCTATGAATTTCCTCATAAAATAGAGGCGCTTGGCGTAATTCTCGTGGAGGATTATATATATTTACTAGATTTGACAAAGCTTCGCAATCTATTTCATTAGTCAAAATGTTATAAATAGACATTAAAGAAAATTATGACATACAATCCCTTAAGGATTGTAGGCCAAGTAATTTACGTCTACTATCATATATATCTTAAAAACAAATTTGGTAAACAATTTCTGAGTTCTTTCATTTCGATTGGAATGGACTTCCGAGTAAGGCTTTCAAGTTAGTGAACAAAACTCCAATTGGCTTCTGACAAAAGAAGTATATAAAGTTTTAAAAGTAGAAAGATCCTTAAAATCATTGGAATTTCTTCTAATGAATCCTAACATAGAATATGCCTTTGAAGTTACCTATATAATATTACTGATAATTTGTAATTTAGCATCCAATATTACACCTAAATCTTTATCTTCATCGTCTCTTTTAAGAATAATTCCATCAACAGAATAATCATAAATAATTTGATTATGGCAGCGTTTATAAGAAATAGTATAACATTTACTCGTATTCAGAACAAGGTTATTAAAACTACACCATTCTCCCAGAGCTTCCAAATCCCTTTGTATCATATTAGAATCAGATAAATTTGAAACTTCAGCAAAAAGCTTCATATCATCAGCAAATATTAATGGCTTAAAATATTTTAAACAATCTGGTAAGTCATTTAAAAAATTAAAAATAATAACGGACCAAGATGAGTACCTTGTAGAATTCCCGAGGAAGCGATAATCTCAGTAGTTGAATAAGATATACCAATTTTAACTAATCATTTTCTATTAGTTTAAAAGTTTTTGAAAAATAATAATTTTTATACCGAACATATGGAGCTTAGACAACAATATTTCATGACAAATAGAATCAAATGCCTTAGAAAAATCAGTATAGATTACATCTAATTGAATCTTATTACCCGGTCATTACCCGGTCATTACCCGGTTTTACGGTCGACCTTTACGGTCTACCCAGTCTTTACGGTCTAGACCGGTCTACCCGGTCAGACCGGGTTTTAATAGTACTTACAAAAGGCAGGTTTTTGGTACTTTTTAGCACAATAACTACAAAATAAAAAAATTGCTAAAATTATGTAAATTTTATATAAAAAAATTTATAAAAATCGAATTTTGAAAAACTATCGAAAAATATTTTTAGAAATCGAAAATTTTTTTAAAAAATTTTATAAAAAATCGATGTTTTATAAAAATTTATAAAAATCAATAAATTTTTGAAAAATCGATAAATTTTTAAAAAACATCGACAAATTTTTAAAAAATCTAAATTTTTTTTAAAAATTAATAAATTTCCTAAAAATCGATAAATTTTTGAAAAATTGATAAATTTATGAAAAATCGACAAATTTTGGAAAAATCCACAAAATTTTAAAAAATCGATAAAATTTTGTCTACTTATTTTAACATGGTGATGTCATTGGAGGAAAGTCATTACACTCATGTTACCTATAAGTAGTTTATCAACTGTTCTATAAATAGATGTTGAGTATAAATTTAAAAAAGGATTAAAAATTAAAAACTAATACGAGCTGACACGTATTGATCAGCGTACCTCACGGTTGTCAGGCAAACACACTAACCATTGCACTACGACATCGCTATGATTTTCAATGCTTAACGTATGTACCCATTTATTGTGGCAGCTGTTATACATGGTTATATTTTTCAAAACTTGTTGTTATTAAATACTGCTTAATGAACATCAACATTTCTATAAATAGATGTTTAATATAAATTCCAAAAAAAAACAAAACAATGGAAGCAGACACGAATTGATCAGCGAATATTATGTCTGTCAGGCAAAAACGCTAAACTAGGCTACGACATAGTTATGGTTTTTAGTGATTAATAACATATATTATTTGTTTCAGCTATTGGGAATTAGTAAGGTGTGGGGTATAATTATGGGTAACTCATTACATTCAGTTTAAAAGTAATTGAAAGGGTAAGGAGATATGAGATCTAAGTAATCCATGTAGTAATGACCAGTCATTACCAAGTTTTTGCTTGGAATGTATAACAAAATAATGCGTATTTCGTATTACATATATTTATATGAGACCCCACGGTCTTTTTCGATCCCATGCACGGCGTTTTTTTCTCCTGGGTCTCTATAGGCTAAAATTTTGGAAAAATTATCAAGACGTAATTCTGACTTAGAGCTATAAACTTTTTTTCTATGTGTGGAAGAATAATATTCAGAAACAGGCTCTTCAATTCAGAGAGTCCTGCACTTATCATACATTTATATGAAAATGCCACGGTCTTTTTCGGTCCCATGTACGGCGTTTTTTTTGTTCTGGGTCGTTATGGGTTAAAATTTTGCACAAATAATCTAGACGTAATTCTGACTTAGAACTGCAACCTTTTTTTTCAATATGTGGAGCAAAAATATTCCGAAACTGGCTCTTGAATTCACAAAGTCCTGCACTTTTCATACATTTATATGAAAATGCCACGGTCTTTTTCGGTCCCATGTTCGGCGTTTTTTTGTTCTGGATCTTTATGGGTTAAAATTTTGCAGAAATAATCTAGACGTAATTCTGACTTAGAATTGTATACCTTTTCTCAGTGTGTGGAAGAAAAATATTCCGAAACTGGCTCTTGAATTCACAAAGTCCTGCACTTTGCATACATTTATATGAAAATGCCACGGTCTTTTTCGGTCCCATGTACGGCGTTTTTTTGTTCTGAGTCGTTATGGGTCAAAATTTTGCAGAAATACTCTAGACGTATTTCTGACTTAGAACTGCAACCTTTTTTTTAATTCATGGAGCAAAAATATTCTGAAACTGGCTCTTGAATTCACAAAGTCCTGCACTTTTCATACAATCCCAGTGTAGAAAATCATTACCAGATATGTGGTTATGTAACTACATACTTGGTAATGGTAACTAGTTACTTTTGTTATTACATTTCTTATTACCTTTATATGGCGATGTCGCGAAAAATAATGAGTTGTCGTTACACACCAGCATACAAAAATCAAAAAAGATATCGTTACCTATGTGCTTACCAGTACTAAGAAAAATAATGAGTCTAAAAATAGATTTTCAAAAAAATAAATTATATAAAAAGAAAATATTTTTTATTGTATTTTTTTTTAAAATAAAATTCTTGAATTCACAAAGTCCTGCACTTTGCATACATTTATATGAAAATGCCACGGTCTTTTTCGGTCCCATGTACGGCGTTTTTTTGTTCTGAGTCGTTATGGGTCAAAATTTTGCAGAAATAATCTAGACATAATTCTGACTTAGAACTGCAACCTTTTTTTTCAATACATGGAGCAAAAATATTCCGAAACTGGTTCTTGAAGTCACAAAGTC
The DNA here is from genome assembly GCA_949987735.1 of Leucophora obtusa. Classification (NCBI taxonomy): domain Eukaryota; kingdom Metazoa; phylum Arthropoda; class Insecta; order Diptera; family Anthomyiidae; genus Leucophora; species Leucophora obtusa. The sequence continues at coordinate 104,543,030 of OX465299.1, read as the reverse complement.
CAGCACTTTTCATACATTTATATGAAAATGCCACGGTCTTTTTCGGTCCCATGTTCGGCGTTTTTTTGTTCTGGATCTTTATGGGTTAAAATTTTGCAGAAATAATCTAGACGTAATTCTGACTTAGAATTGTATACTTTTTCTCAGTGTGTGGAAGAAAAATATTCCGAAACTGGCTCTTGAATTCACAAAGTCCTGCACTTTGCATACATTTATATGAAAATGCCACGGTCTTTTTCGGTCCCATGTTCGGCGTTTTTTTGTTCTGGATCTTTATGGGTTAAAATTTTGCAGAAATAATCTAGACGTAATTCTGACTTAGAATTGTATACTTTTTCTCAGTGTGCGGAAATATTCCGAAATATATTAAAATCCACGGTCTTTTTCGGTCTCATGTACGGCGTTTGTTTGTTCTGGGCAGTTATGGGTTGAAATTTTGCAGAAATAATCTAGACGTAATTCCGACATTGCTAGATTTTAAGATCGCGTTTTTCTCGAAAACTTAGCCTCTTAGAGAGAAAAAGGCTTTTATTTGGATTATCGCCCATATCTTGAAAATTAAGTGAGATAGCGGACAACGGTTTTGGAACAGGGAAGTCTTAGTGAGTTATATGTGGAAAAATAAATGCGAAAATCGCTTAAATAAAATTTTGATCGTCCATATCTCGAAAACTAAAAGAGCTACAGCAAAAATGTTTGCACCAAAGGTCAAAACTCACTACCAACACTCCGATAGCGAAACTAAATTCTGACTTGCATTTCTAGATTTTAAATTCGCGTTTTTCTCGAAAACTAAGCCTCGTAGAGAGAAAAGGGCTTTTATTTGGAATATCCCCCATATCTCGAAAACTAAATGAGCTAAATGAAAACGGACAACTGTTTTGAACAGGAAATCTTAGTGAGTCATCTGCAGAAAAATAAGTGCGAAAATCGCTTAAATAAAATTTTAATCGTCCATATCTCGAAAACTAGAAGAGTAATCGTCCATATCTCGAAAACTAGAAGAGCTAGGGGAAAAATTACTGCACCAAAGGCAAAATTCACTACCAATACTCCGATAGCGAAACTAAATTTTAACTTGCATTGCTAGATTTTAAAATCGAGTTTTCTCGAAAACTAAGCCTCGTAGAGAGAAAAGGGCTTTTATTTGGAATATCGCCCATATCTCGAAAACTAAATGAGCTAAATGAAAGCGGACAACAGTTTCGGAACAACGAAGTCATAATTACGCCTAGATTATTTTTTTAAAATTTTAACCCATAACGACCCACGACAAAAAAACTCCATACATGGAACTGAAAAAGACCATGGCGTTTTCATATAAACGTATGAAATGTGCAAGACTTCCTGAATTGAAGATCCTTTTCTGAATATTTTTGTTCTACACATTGAAAAAAGGTTAACAGCTCTAAGTCAGAATTACGTGTAGATTATTTTCCCAAAATTTTAGCCTATAGAGGCCCAGGAGAAAAAAAAAACGCCGTGCATGGGACCGAAAAAGTGCGTGGGTCTTTCATATAATTATAATACGAAATACTCGTACATAGTATTTTGTTGTACATTCCCGAGTAAAAAAAATAATATGATGTCATTTGTAATGATATCTTATTTAATATAATTGGAGATATGCTATGATCCGAAAAATGGTGGATAAAATTATATCGGATAAGATCTAAATATATTGAATTATATAGAATCTTATCCGGATTTTGACCCGATATAATAATATCTAATTTGATATAGCGAGACATAATTATATAACGCTTTATACTTCAGGCTCAAAACAAAAACTAATAAAAAGTACTAAAAAGTAACACCCTTAAGAATTCAAAATTTAAATAAAGTGTTTAGAAGAAGTTGACATAATTGTAACCAAGCATTTTAAACCTTCTCATATAAAATTGTATTCTACCCGTAAACTGTGTAAACCTGGTATGTTTAAACCTCTAATGCTTTTTCTTCAGATTGCGATAATATTTAAACTATATATTGGAGTTATAATTGGAGTTATGCTATGATCCGAAAAATGGTGGATAAAATTATATCGGATAAGTTCTAAATATATTAAATCATATAGAATCTTATCCGGATTTTGACCCGATATAATTATATCTAATTTGAAGTTGAAAGACATAATTATACAACGCATTATATTTCAGGCTCAAAACGAAAACTATTAAAAACTACTAAAAAATAACATCCTTAAGTTAAGAATTCAAAATTTAAATAAAACTTCAATGTATAAATTCATATATGTTTTTTTTTTAATATAGGAGGTTTACAAAACAAATTTTCCATACAAAATTTGTTTCATAAGCCTCCTATAACTTTATAAAACATTTATGAATTTACACATGTGACCTTCTCCAAGAAAAGGGACCTAGTGTGTGAAAATGAAATTTTTGAAGAACGCATTTAAAGTTAAATTAAAAATAAAATTTTAATATTTTTCTCATTTTTATCGAAACCCGTTTTTTGACACACTAGGTCCCTTTTCTCGGAGAAGGGCACACATAAGTATTTAGAAGTAGTTATACATAATTGTAACCAAGCATTTTAAGCCTTCTTATATAAACTTGTATTCTACCCGTAAACTGTGTAAACCTGGTATGTTTATGAGTTTAATGTCAAATTCCATACATAAAACTATGGCTTGTATTTATACAAGGTTTACAAGGAATTTAGGACTTATAATGAGTACGCCTTTTATATTTTGAAATCGTACATACATAAATATGTCTCAGAAAAACATAGAATTTTTTTTACATTGCGCTATACTTAAACATATCTAAAACAACTTAGAAAAAAAATTAACATTGAGCTATATAAGACTTTATATGTTTACCGATAAAGCCATTTTTAATTATATATGACGCTGTATTAAAATTGTCATAGCATATGTAACTAAATATGGTATATATTAATATATATGGGGACATATATATTTATACTGATCTATATATGACATCATACAAGAAATTTTTGGAAAACTCAAAGCTATACTTAATTATATCCACAAAGATATAGTGTCACATTTGACTATATATAAACATATTGGTCCATATCAAATTATATAATTTCCTATATAACTATTTTTACTCGGGAAGGAAATTACGAGTTATAATGAGTACGCCTTTTATATTTGAAATCATACATAAATATATCTCAAAAAAACATAGAATTTTTTTACATCTATACTTAAATATATCTAAAACAACTTAAAAAAAATGTAACATTGAGCTATATAAAACTTTATATGTTTACCGATGAAGCCATTTTTAATTATATATGACGCTGTATTAAAATTGTCATAGCATATGTAACTAAATATGGTACATCTCTATATGTGACAGCGCATAGAGAAAGGGACCTAAGGGTAAGAAATCAATTTTTTTTTTTTTTTTTTATGTACAACATCTGAGCATCGAATGAGACCGATCCCATGCTCTCCTGACCTTAGGGTGCGTACAGAGTGGCCGCTTGTTGCCGAGCCGAGCCGACTGACGCTTATTGCGAGAACCAATGCGAGAAAACTGGTACTATACAAATTAGTACAAATAAGCGCGAACAGGTCATAGTGGGCGCCGAGCTGGTCAGAGCGCAAAGCTGATTGAATGCGAGAAAACAGTTCCAAAGCGTATTTCAGAGCCGAAAACATTGTTTATGTTATGTTAATAAAATAAAAATTAAACAAAAAAATAAAAACTCAAATAAATAATAAAAATTAAATAAAATTATAACAATTATAAAAAAATTAAAAAAAACTTATAAACAAAATTTAAAAAAAAATGTAATAAAAATTTCAAGAACAATTGAAGAAATGGGTTAATAAGTAAAATTTTAAAACTCAATGTCAGTTTGAACAACAAATATATAAAATATCAGCGCTGATTCTCGCATCCACTATGCACATCCAAACTTGTTTCTCGCATGAACAAGTTCTCGCAATAAGCGTCAGTCGGCTCGGCTCGGCAACAAGCGGCCACTCTGTACGCACCCTTAGGTCCGTTTCTATTTTGCGCGTCACATATATAAAAGAATAACGTGACTGACTGACTGACGGACTCAACATCGCCCAGCCCAAACCGCTGAAGCTAGGAAGTTGAAATTTGGTATGTAGGTTCCGCTTTCGGCGTAGACATCCGCTAAGACGGGATTTTTGGAAATTCCTACCGGAACGGGCAAAAAGGGGGAAAGTCTCCCCCTTGACGGGCTGCCACAACTTCTTTGGCTAGAAAGCTGAAATTTTAGATATGTGTTCCTTGGAGTAGGGGCCCCTTGACGGCCTGCCCAAACCGCTGGAGGTAGGAAGTTGAAATTTGGTATAAAGGTTCCTCCACTATCGTAGACATCCACCAAGACGGGATTTTTTGGAAATTTTTACAGGGAGGGGCAAAAACGGGAAAAAGTCTCCCCCTTAACGGCCTGCTCAAACTGCTGGAGCAATGAAGTTGAAATTTGCTATATAGGTTCCTCGACCGGTGTAGACGTCCGTTGAGACGGAATTTTTGGAAATTCTTATCGGGAAGGGCAAAATGGGGACAAAAAAAGTACCTTTTTCCAAAAATGTAACTTTTTCCACAAAAAGTACCTTTTTCCAAAAGAAGTACCTTTTTCCAAAAAAAGTACCTTTTTCCAAAAAAAGTACCTTTTACCAAAAAAGTACCTTTTTCCAAAAAAAGTACCTTTTTCCAAAAAAGGTACCTTTTCCAAAAAAGTACCTTTTTCCAAAAAAAGTACCTCTTCCAAAAAAAGTACCTTTTTCCAAAAAAAGTACCTTTTTCCAAAAAAAGTACCTTTTTCCAAAAAAAGTACCTTTCTCCAAAAAAAGTACCTTTTTGCAAAAAAGTACCTTTTTCCAAAAAAAGTACCTTTTTCCAAAAAAGTACCTCTTCCAAAAAAAGTACCTTTTTCCAAAAAAAGTACCTTTTTCCAAAAAAAGTACCTTTTTCCAAAAGAAGTACCTCTTCCAAAAAAAGTACCTTTTTCCAAAAAAGTACCTTTTTCCAAAAAAAGTACCTTTTTCCAAAAAAAGTACCTTTTTCCAAAAAAAGTACCTTTTTCCAAAAAAGTACCTTTTTCCAAAAGAAGTACCTTTTTCCAAAAAAAGTACCTTTTTCCAAAAAAAGTACCTTTTTCCAAAAGAAGTACCTTTTTCCAAAAAAAGTACCTTTTCCCGAAAAAAGTACCTTTTTCCAAAAAAAATACCTTTTTCCAAAAAAAAGTACCTTTTTCAAAAAAAAGTTCCTTTTCCAAAAAAAGTACCTTTTTCCAAAAAAGTACATTTTTCCAAAAAAAAAAAAACATTTTTCCAAAAAAGTACATTTTTCCAAAAAAGTACCTTTTTCCAAAAAAAGTACCTTTTTTCAAAAAAAAAGTATCTTTTTCCAAAAAAAGTATGTACTTTTTCCAAAAAAAGTACCTTTTTCCAAAAAAAGTACCTTTATCCAAAAAAAAGTACCTTTTTCCCAAAAAAGGACCTTTTTCAAAAAAAAAATTACCTTTTTCCATAAAAAGTACCTTTTTCTAAAAAAATTTACCTTTTTCCAAAAAAAGTACCTTATCCAAAAAAAGTACCTTTTTCCAAAAAAAAAATACATTTTTCCAAAAAAATACCTTTTTCCAAAAAAACACCTTTTCCAAAAACGACCTTTTCCCAAAAAAAGGACCTTTTTCCAAAAAAAAAAAAATAAATTTTTCCTAAAAATAACTTTTTCAAAAAAAGTACCTTCTTCCATAAAGTACTTTGTAAAAATAAAGTATCTTTCTCCAAAAAATTTCGCTTTTTCCAAAAAATTCCATTTAAAAAAATATCATTTCACAAAAAGTACTTTTTTTCCTCCCCCCACGGATATCTGCACTAAAACAAGGTTTCTTGATATTCGGCATAGACGTCCGCTAAGACGGTCTCACAAATTGGAAAAGTGTCCCCATTAACTGCCTGCCCAAACTACTGGAGGTAAGAAGTTGAAATTTGGCATAAAGATTCCTCCACTATAGTAAACATCGACTAAGTTTGTATTTTTGAATTCCCTACAGGATATCCAAAAGGAGATGTTTCCCCCTTGACGGCCTGCCCAAACTGCTGAAACTATGTAGCCGAAATTCGGTATGTGAGTTCCTCCTTCTCTGTAGGCGTCCGCTTAGACGGAATTTTTGAAATTCCTATCGGGAGGGAGATAAGGGGAAAATTGTTCTCCTTGACGGCCTGCCCAATCCCTTCTGGCCAACCTAAAATTTTAAATATGAATTCCCTGGAGTAGGACTAACTCACCGGCAACGTAATTTTTCTATTTTGGAACAGAAACATCGTAAAAATGTGGGTTGAAAGGGAAAAATGTCCCCAATAATGGCCTGCCCAAACCGCTGAGGCAATGAAGTTGAAATTTGGTATGAATGTTCCTCATCCATCGCAGACAGACGCGAAGATCGAATTTTTGTAAATTCCTAAAGGGAGGGGCAAAAAGAAGAAAGCCTCCCCTTGGTGGCCTGTAAAAACCCCTTCTGCTAGAAACCTGAAATTTAAAATGTGGGTCCCCGGAGTAAGGGCTAACTTATTAGAAAGATAGTATTTTGAATTTTGGACAGGGAAAGTGGCCCCTTAACGACCTGTCCAAACTGCTGGAACTAGGAAGCTGAAATTCGGTACTTAGGTTCCTCTTCCAGCCTAATTCCAACCGGGAGGGACAAAAAAAGAAAAAGTGTCCCACTTGACAGCCTGCTCAAACTGCTGGAACTAGGAAGCTGAAATCACCTGTCGATGGATTTTCTGAAATTCCTACCCAGAAGGGCACAAATAGTAAAAGTTGGCTAGAAACCTGAAATGTAAAACATATGTTCCTTGGAGTATGGGCTCACTTATCGGGAAGGTGCTTTGTGGAATTTTGGACAGGAACATTGCAAAAATGGGGATTAGTGAAGCGAAAAGTGCCGCTGAAAGGCCTGCCGAACTGCTGGAGGTAGGAAGTAGAAATTTGGTACTAAAGTTCCTCCTCTGCTGGAACTAGGGAGCTTAAATTAGGTATTTTGGTTCCTTCTCCAACGTAGACGTCACCTAAGACGGTATTTTTGGAAACTCATACCGGGTGGGGTAAAAAGTGAAAAAACTTCCCCCTTACCGAGTTGGGCAAACTGCTGGATATAGAGACCTAAAATTATGTATGTAGTAGGTTCCTCCTCCAACGCAGACGTTCTCGGAATTTTTGGAAATTCCTACCGGGATGGCTAAAAACGGATTAATTCTCCCCCTTGATGGCCTAACCGAACCCTTCGGCTAGAAACCCGTAATCTATAATATGTTTTCCTTGGAGTATGGGCTAACTTATCGACAAGGCATTTTTAGGACTTTGGACAGGAACGTGGTAAAAATGGTGGCTCAAAAGGCGAAAATTGCCCCCCCCCCCTTCTGAAAATCTGCGTCTTTAGCTAGAAACCTAAAATTTAAAGAACGAGTGTATATGGAACACTAAAATTAAGAAACTAAATAGGAAACGAGTGGAATTGAAACACTACACAAGTGGAAGGAAATGGATATAAACGTTGAACGAGTGGAATTGAAATTATAGACAATGGAAATGGATTGGAAGAGGGAACGAAAAGGAATGGACTATAGAACGAAATGGAATGAGGAGCGAGATGGCATAGAATGGGGAACGAGTGGAATTGAAACACTGCAGTTAAAAGAGAAATGAAACGGAGCAAGTGCAAAGAAATGGAATGGAAAGAGAAGCGACTGATATCAATATCGATACACAAGACAGTAGGAACGAAATGGAATGAAACGGGGAACGAGTGGAATTGGAATAACAGAACAAAAGAGAAAAAACCTTAGATTAAGAATGGAACTTATATATTCTGATATTTAAACTGCAGCTAAGGAAGCACCGGTGAAAGAAACCGACGCAATAAATTTTCCAACTGAATTTTTGAATTTACTTGAATTGCCAGGTCTACCTTTACATAAACTGGAATTAAAAAAAACTTCAATGCACGCTAACAACGTAGATACATAGCTTTGCCCGCTATATTTAATATTATAAATCGCTTGCCAAACCTGCTTTACATTATTTATTTTCCTTCAAAACACAAATGAATAAAACTACTTACGGGTCTATCTACCTAAGTTCGCACTTTACCAAATTATCTTGACATACACACGTATATTGCAATTTGTAATGGATTCATTAATTACAATCCACTTTCATGAGAAAAAGTGATCAAATATTTATTTATTTTAAACACATTGTTGTGTCAGAATTATTTATTTGTGGTGGCTGGGTGAAGGCTTTTATTATAAAAACTATACTTTAAATAAACAAAGCGAATTTACCCACCCAACGACGAATACGACCTATCTACGCCGATGGCTTGAACAACAGACAATTAGTTGTTACATGCTCACGTGTTGGTATACTAAATGATTTATTTATATAAAAATGAAGAGGCAAAAAATAGTGTTTGTACTTAAACATTACAATAAATTTACCTTAACAATTATTTTATCTTAATAACAAATATTGTGTTTTATTTTATCTAAAAGAAATTTAATCCTAAACTTTAAGGCACGCTAACAACGTAGCGGGCTGCTTTAAATGTTTTTTTTTATTTTAATTTAAAACACAAATGAACAAAACTATTTACGGGTCCATCTACCTATGTGCGCACTATACCAAATTATCTTGACATACACACGTATATTGTCAAGAATTATTGTTGTGTCAGAATTATTTATTTGTGGTGGCTGGGTGAGTGAAGGTTTTTATTATAAAAACTGTATTTAAAAAAAGCAAATTTTAAGAAAATCAGGGGGGGGGGGGCTGCGCCCCCGATTTTTAAAAATTTTATCGATTTTTTAAAATTTTATCAATTTTTCAAAATTTGATCGATTTTTCAAAATTTTATCGATTTTTCAAAATTTTGATGATTTTTCAAAAATTTTTTGATTTTTTAAAAATTGATAAATTTTTGAAAAAAAAATTTGTAAATTTTTTAAAAAATTTTAATATCATTACGACAACAATATTATTAGTCTATACGGCAAGATTTGTGCAGGTAGAACGCCCTGGTAAAAATCCATTTTGAAAAATATAAATTTTTTGAGAAATATGAGAATGAGAATACTCTCAAATATCTTAGCCATTGCACACGCTTAACAATGGGCCTATAATTGATTACTTTAGTTTTATTCCCAGATTTAAATATAGGCACTATACAGCAATCCTTCCAACAATTTAAAAATTTGCCTTTACCCAAGCAATTATTAAAAAGAACACAAAGAGGCCCTGCTAAAGTATGAACACAATTTTTAAAAAATATCGGTGGAATCGAATCTGAGAAAATACAAGAAGTACTATCTTTTAAGCCTAATATAGCAGATATTACATCCTGCTCAGATATTACTATAGTTATATATATATTATGTCCTTTGGTTCCTATTGGGAACAAAGGGCCACAACAAATGATTCCATTCGGTACACTCACAATATATTTTCCATAACCGATTGAGGTTTATTTGAAAAGTAATAGGTAAAGTTTGTTTTCAATTGAAGAATCAATTAAAATACATTGAAACATATTGTTTAACTTTTTATATTCGTCAATAAAAAACAAACTACAAGAAATATTTATCGTCTGTAGGAGTTGATATTTTCAGTCAAATAATCTATTTTTAGATTTCTATTTTTAGAAAAAATAATTTAAATAATTTCGTTTTTTTCTGTTTTAAAACAAAAAATTCAAATATTTTCGGGTTTCAGTTAAAAATTAACGATTGTTTTAACAGACTTTTCAATTATCCTTTCATTTTTTAATTGTGTTTTCAATTAATTTAATATGTATTTTAGGTGGTTTTTACGATAAAATATTTTAAGTGTATACATAGTTATAGAAAAAATAAAAAAAAAATATTTTTTGGGATGAGATTTGAACCACCACCCTCAAAAATTGAAATTTTGTCAATGCCTGACCTTCCAGACATCTACACCACAACCGATTTGAAAATTGTATAAATTAAATTTGAATTTAAAATATTTTGAAATATTTATTTATACAACACAAAGAAATTTAAACAAACAAATGTACCCAACACACAATTTGAATTTATAAAAATAATTTGAATCTATCGCACGACTAGAAAAACTGAACTTCGTTTTATATCTAAATTCTTTTGTTTGTTTTAACTTAAAATAGTTGAATATTAAATAATATGAATTCAATCAGTGTTTACGATAACGAAATTATCAAAATTGATTGCCAAATTTATTTGAATTGTTAGTAAAAATGTTTAGATTGATTTGATAATCACGGGGTTGCCGGGTTGTAAAAATGTGAAGAAATCTCGATGATGTCAGCTGCTAGCAATAGGGTCGGCATATACGACTAAAATATTTACCATACAAATCGTTTTAAATGTTCACCATACAAATCATTATAAAAACTAAAAATATAAAATACTAAAATAAAATTTAAAAACAAGCTTTTTTATAATGCCCTTTGAGGGGAATTTTTTTACAGAGTTTTTATTTTTAATTTTGTGTGGAAGTAAAAACGAAAGATTTTATATTTTATGAATTTTTTTTTATTCTCAAAAAGTTTTATGCATGTCAGAAATTAAATAAATACAGGGTTATAATTTTTATTCAAATGAAAATTTAACTTAAAAAATCAAAAAAAAAGTAAATATAACGCAAGTTCTTCTTAATTAAAATTAAATTTTATAACTGCAGTTAAACACAAAATTCTAGGGACTTTGATTTATGTAAATTGGTATTTTTAGTCAGACGACTAATCTTATTCTCATCTAATTCAGAGAGTATTGTCACTTTTAAGATAATTGTCGTCAAACAGGATGATTTTAAAATCTTAAATAATTTTATGATAAAAATATTTTTGTGCAATTTTGCTCCAAAGTTTAATATCGATGGCTTAATAAAGAAAGACGCTACACAGAGAGAATTTTGCTGGACGAGTTTTAGTGAAAATTTTCAGTAAACTGTTGAAGTTTTCTTCACAATATAAATGAAAAATTTGTGAAATTCGATGAAAAAGCTTCGTATATTTTATGAATATAGTTTTAGTGAAACTTTTTCATGGAGCGTATGAAACTTTAAGCAAATAAAATGAAATTTTTGATAATATTTTATGAAAAATTTCATTAATTCAATGAAAAGTATCAATGGACGAGTTCCCGTGAAACTTTATCGATTTTATGCAAAAATTCATTAATATCATGCAGATAATTTTCTCAGTGTACCTTTATTCTTAATTTCTATAGAGGGGAAGGCAATAAAAATATAAAAGCGGTGGAAATCTTGTTTCTCAGAATGAAACTTTATATTAATACAAAAACAATAAAATAAAAAGTATAATCTAAGTTTTTCAGATTTCCATTTCCTCTAATGGAATATTAATTCCAGTTAGGGCCTTTCTGCATTAAGCATTAAATTTATATACCAAAAATTTGAAAAGAGCAGCATGTTCGTTGTTACATTTAGGGCATTTCTTTTAACTATTATATTTATGTGTGATGGGTAATTTGAAATTTAAGAAGATAGATTCAAATAAAATAAACACAATTTGAATTATAAAAAAATGTTTATGAAACTATTTGTATCAATATAGTTTGGCTCAAGGGGTAAGGCGATGAACTTCTAAACCAAAGGTCGTTGGTTCGAATCGTGTGAGGTGTTGGAACAAAACAAAATTGCTTTGAATTTAAACCGAAAGAAAATTAAATTAAAGAGAAAATAATTAAACAAAGAACGTGTTGTGTTATGTGTGCAGTGTTTTGAAAATTGAAACAAAAAAAAAAACTTTCGAATATGAAAAAACAAACCAAAAAATCGTTTTTTTTTACGTTTTGTCAGTTAAAAATTGATGATTGTTTTAACAGACTTTTCAATTATTTTTATTTCTTTTATGGACTGTTTAAACAATGTTTGAAGATAAATAGCAAAATGGTTTGAATATAATGAAAAATCAGTAGTCCTTTTTTTAATTGTGTTTTCAATTAATTTGATATGTATTTTAGGTTGTTTTTAACGATAAAATATTGTGAATGTACGGTTTGGTGATATTCTTTTTACTTCTCCCCGGCTTAGATCACTACCGCTGACTTCGATGTTCAGCTGACGACGCCGCGTGTGGGACGGTCTACCTACTCTTCGTGTCCTACCCTGTGGGTTCCAGTCATTGGCGATTTTAGTTACGTCGCCAGGAGGCCTGCGCAGCGTGTGACCAATCCAACGCCATTTACGATTTAATATTTCAATATGGATTGGCCGCTGGTTTGTCTGTCTCCAAAGTTCCGCATTGCATATGGTGTTAGGCCAGAAAACTTTAAGGATTCTTCGTAGGCATTCTTCGTAGGATACTTGTAGGGAGTTAAGTTCGTATTCTGTTATATTCCACGTCTCGCATGCATAAAGTAGCACAGATTTGACACACGAGTTTAAGATACTTATCTTGGTATTTTTGGAAATTGCAGGGGACTTCCATACTGGCAGCAGGGTAGCGAATGCTTGGTTGACTTTTGAGATTCGGTACGCTTCATCCTTGCTGGAACCACCTGTGTTTGTTAAAATACTACCTAGGTAGCAAAATGACGTTCAGTATTTCCAATACGGAATTTGGTAACGTTCAAAGTATTGCAGCGCATAACTTTACTCTTGCCTATGTTTATTTTTAGACCAGCTTTTGCCGCCTCTGCTTCGAGACATTTTAGTTTGGATGCCATATCCTTATAGCTGTGTGAACGGAGGCAGATATCATCCGCATACTCAAGGCTCTCAAGTTGTTGGTTGAGACCCCAGCTGATACCCTTATTTTCCCTAGTAGCATTACGAACTATAACATCTAGAACGACGTTAAAGAGCAAGGGAGACAGTACAAAACCCTGACGGACACAAGCTACGACATCAAAACTGCTGCTTAGGGCATTATTGTGGACAACGCGAACTTTTACATCACGGTAGTTTGCTAGTTTACAGTTAACGGATTCCGATGTAATTTCTGGCATTTCTAATCTGAAGAATACTTTTGGTTGTGATTCAGATGGGTTATGTTCTTATTTTATAAAGAATTGCAGTTCATCAATTTTCTTTCCTCTTAAACTTATTTTTAATAAGTCATTGAGTTTGGGAATTTTATTGGGCAGATGGAGGTTTTCAATAATAACTCCAGTATTTAAATCTGGTAATAGATGTAATATTATAATTCAAGTTTTTATTAAATCCAATGATCTTAGGTTTTCATATTAAATTATAATAGTCAGAAAAAAAGAGAATGAAAGAATTAGTAAATGTCATATATAAAAAAGAGTTGCCATCCAACACCTCCCTTTTTTGGAATCTATCCAGGGACAAACCTAGAAACTGGTTTGCGTTCTCTCTGAGATCTTCTGAGTGTAGGCGTGTCCAAGTTCCTATAAGTATCATAATCACATTCAACATTTTGGAGGGGTGGATTAGCATTATTTAGTGAGTCATATAATCCTAGTGCAGTATCCCAATCTTTATCAGTACAAGTGTTTTCATGGGTACCATAATTTTTCTTTAATTGGTTCGCATGTACACGTATCAATTTTCCATTTTGTAGCAAAACATTGTACATAACATTTCCAATACGTTCAATAACTTCGCCAGGTTCCCAGCAGGAATTATTGTTGTTTTTATATACCCTGGCATATACAGCTTCTTGAATTGAAAAATAAATTTCCTTTGCACCGTGTTTCTTGTTAAATTGGCTTTCCATGGTTATATTTCGTTTGGATATATCTTTTTTTGGACATGGTTTAATTAGACCCAAAGTTAATCGAATTTTTCTACCGAATAAAACTTCAGCTGGTGACAAATTTTTGGGTGAATTCGGATTTGGAGTCGATCTGTAATTTTGCAAAAATATTTGGAGATTCAGGCTTACAGTTCCCTCTCCGTTTAATTTGTGAAGTGCCCGTTTAAATGTATCGACAAATCTTTCCGCCTGTCCATTCGACATAGGATAGTAAGGGCTGGAGCACAAATGTTCAATACCATTTCGTTTTAAAAAATCTTCAAAATAGGCGCTCTTAAACTGTGTACCATTGTCAGACACGATTATTTTTGGTAAACCAAATCGTGCAAAAATTTCTTCTAGAATTTGGACAGTTTGCTGAGCAGTTATGGATTTTGTCATTACTATTTCTGGCCATTTAGATAGAGCATCAACTATTACTAAAATTTATGGATTTTGTCATTACTATTTCTGGCCATTTAGATAGAGCATCAACTATTACTAAAAGTTATGGATTTTGTCATTACTATTTCTGGCCATTTAGATAGAGCATCAACTATTACTAAAAAGTAATGTCCATCAATTGGTCCAGCATAATCGATATGTAGACGTTCCCACGGTTCCGAAGGTGTGGGCCACGATTTTAAAGTGGTTTTGGTAGGCATTTTTGCAGCAACTGCACAATTATTACAACTTTGTACCATCATCTTAATGTCATGATCAATATTTGGCCAATAAACATAACTTCTCGCTATTGCCTTCGTACGTTCGATACCTGGGTGACCACGATGTATTAATTTTAAGATTCTCTTTCGAAAAATATTAGGAATTACCACCCTATCACCAAACATAACGATACTGTCGACAACAGACAAATTATGTTTCCGATTAAAAACAACTTTTAATTCTTGACTTTTTATCTCAGTAGGCCAACCGTTTTCTAAATACTGCAACAACAACCGTAAAGTATCATCTTTTGATGACTCATATTTTATCATCTTGTTGGTCAATGGTAAGTTTTGTAAATTGTTTTGTAGAACAGTTTTGATTTAATTTTCAAACTGCACTGCTGCTATGACGTAGTCTTCGGCTTCGCTATTGTTTTTGTCGATGAGTCGTGAAAGCACATCTGCATAACCGAAACTTTTTGTTGATATAAAGCTTATGTCAAAGTCATATGCTAAAAGCTTTACCGCCCAACGCTGCAGACGATTAGCTTGATGAACTGCAATGCCAGATTTTTTTCAAAAAATTGCTAGCAATGGCTTATGGTCAGTGTGCAGCTTGAATTTTCTGCCATAAATCATTTTGTGGAATTTTGTCACAGCAAATACTATCGCTAGCCCTTCTTTTTCAATTTGACTATACGACTTTTCTGCGGGGGTAAGTGTTCTATAAGCATGCCATACAGCTTTGATTGACCCATCCGGATATTCATGAAGAATACATGCACCCAACCCATACTGAGATGCATCAGCAGCAACAATAATGTCCTTCGTAGGATCAAAATGAGTAAGTAATAATTTCGAAGAGAGAACCTCTTTTAGTTTTGTGAAGCAATTGATGTGCTCTTTAGTCCACTGCCATTTTACGTTTGACTTTAACAAATTGTCAAGCGGCCCCCGTAGTTGTCGCATATTGTTGACAAATTTACCATAGAAATTTACAGTGCCAAGAAAAGACCGTAATTCAGATATGTTAGTTGGTTGTGGCATCTGTGTGATTGCAGAAATACGTTGTGTATCTGGTTGTAGTCCCTCTCGATTAATGACATAACCAAGGTACTTTACTTGGTCAACAAAAAATTTACATTTCGAAAATTTAATTTTGAGGCCATACTCTTGAATGCGACGTAGAACTTCGTGTAAATTTTTATTGTGTTCTTCTTCATTTTTACCAGAAACAAAAATATCGTCGATATAAACTGCCACATCTTTCATTCCAGTAAGCATTTTATCCATTGTTTGCTTTGGCAAAATGTAGTTGGTATATTTATTGTGGACAACTGTGTTAAGTTTTCTTAACAAAAGGCGTACTTTGGCTGCATCATCCAGCTTAGCTGCGTCGACTTCAAACAAATCTTCATATCTTGCAAACCACATTTCAAATGTGAGGTTATGTTCATCGAAATTGAATTCGGTGATATTTGAAGCTAATGCTTCTATAAGAAATTCAACATTATCAATTTTGGACTTTTCGGGTGTTTTGCCTAAAGCCAAATTATGTTGTTGCTGTTCCTGTTGCAATGTAATTAATTTGCAAACACTAGAGAATAGGAGGTCAATCCAATCTTTTTTTATTTTTATTTGATATAGTAAATTCAAATATAAAATGCCCTGATTTATTATAACTTATAAATTTTAATGTTCCCTCTAGATCTTTAAGAAACAATGGCTATTTTTTCATAGGTATGCATAAAACGAATTATTTGTTAAATGAACCCTTAATTAGATCTCAGATTAATTTTAATAAATTAGAGAATAATGTTTTAGATTTTAGTTATTCAAAAGATATGTTTAAACTTTATTTGAATAATTTGTTTTAGTTTTTTAATTTTATTTTTAGCGAGTAGTCTGTAAGGATCATTGTTATCCATAGACTTTATAAAATAAATGAAATATTACGTTTTGATCCAATGTATCGAAGGCTTTCTCAAAGTCGATAAATAGCAGGTAAAGCGGGGAGCAAAATTCTGTAGATTGTTTTAAAATTATCCGTAGACTATTGATGTGGTCTACACAGGATTTTTGAGGCCGGAATCCAGCTTGCTCGGGTCTAAGGTCTCTAAGTACAGTGTCGGATATTCGCCTGTTTATTATCTGAGCTATTAACTTATTTACTGCACTAAGGATTGTAATGCCCTTCCAGTTCTTAAAGTTCGTCAGGTCACCTTTTTTGGGGATATTTACTATAAGACCTTCTTTTAACTTCGAGTCAAGTTCGTGTGTGTGTCAGAAATTCTGGATGAGGGGAAGGAAGAAGTTGGCTGTGGTCTCAGAGTCGGCTTTAAGCATTACGGGCGATATGTTGTTCAGGGGCCTTATTTGACTTTAAGGAATTTATTGCACTAATAACTTCCGCAATGGCTGGGCATTCAGTGGAAATATCCTGTGGTCTTGCGTTTACGAAATTTTTTCCGGTAAGTCTCTTCATGATACTATATAGATCCTTGGATCTATGCTCGGATGAAGCTTTTTGCGCATGTGGCGCCAGTTGATTATACCAGCTTCTTTTATCATTTCTGGCGCTACGTTTGACCAGTTTATTATGCTGTGCATATGTCTCTCTGAGCGAGGACTTTTCACTGCGAGTTCTGGCTGCGTTTACGTTTCCTTTAGATCCTTCCTTTCGGAAATCAGGTTCCAGGTTTAAACAGACATCCAATGAGTTCTCTTAGGTACCTTGACACCAATGTGTTCTCTTGCGGCATCGACAAAATGACTTTTTATTGTCTGCCAGTCAGAGGAATGATGATATTGTTGTACAGCTGCTCCAGTTTTCAATTCTTCTACGTATTTGTTAAGTGTTTGTTGATTTTTTAGCTTAGCGCCGTCGTACTTTCGAGCTGTAGTTTCAGATTTGCGGATTGCAGCAATCTTTATTCGCAAGCTACCAACAACGAGATGGTGGTCTGAGTTGCAGTCAGCACCGCGTTTTGTTCGCACATCCAGAAGGCTTCTGCACCAGGTCCTGCTAATAGTTATGTGATCGATTTGGATATCCGTCTCATTATCTGGCGATACCCATGTGACTTTGTGTACCTTCCTATGAGGAAATATAGTGGCTCCAATTCCAATTCGCGAAATTTTTTTTTAATCTAAATGTCGTCATCGTGGGGATCCGTTGATTATAATCTTTGTTGGTTGTGGTTTCGTTAATAAAATAAATTTGAGACAAAGCGCCTGATTGGGCCACCTTGACCGATCCTAGTGTTGGGGCTGCCAACAACCTCTAGGCAGGTTAGCCGAAATACGGCAAAAGAAACATTTGAGTTTCAGTGTCTGGCACCTAATTACCTGAGACGCAGTTATGTCGGTCTGCAATCAGGTTACTTAGCTGTATGCCTTCTCACTCTAGCTGCCGCCAGTCTGGACGACATTTCCGGGGGATACTTGGTGTGAAACCGGAAGTAGTGAGCTGCTTGGGAAATTCAAAACAGAGGAATCGCTTCTTGCCACACCCACTATAGTTAACTTATCCATAAAGGTACCAAATTCTCATTTGCCATGTTATTGTGATTAGAAAAAGTTGATTGAAAAAATGATGCAAATAAATTACAAGATTCAACACTATTCGCCGAAACCATATTAGTGGGATAACCTGTAGTTTTCCGTTTATTATTAACAAACTGCCAAAAAACAGTCGAGTCAGAGCTCAACTTATTCTCTATACTAAAAATGTATTGCTTGTACAAAAAATTATGCAAAAAATCAAATTCTCTTAGAATTTGCTGAAAATATCTCAAATCGGAATCATCATTCGACTTTCTATACTTCTTAAAAGCCTTATTCTTAACATTTTTCAAATTAACAATCCTTTTATTAAACCAAGGGGGCTTGCTTCCCGTTGTTTGTTTTTTAGAAGGTATCATTAAAGAAACTCCAAAATTTATTTATCCGATAAAAAATTTAGCCCACGGAATTGAAAAAAATATTTAACCATTAAATGCATGATCTCTTAAATTTTAACCATTTCAAGAAAAATACCAAAAAAATTTATTTAAAAAAAAGGTGATTTTTATTGAAAAATATGTTTTTTTTGCCAAATAGCTAAATTAACGTGTATGAAAAAAAAATATATATATAAACTATGAATTATACATTTATTGTCGCCAAAATTAATTTTATTGCGAGAATACCACTTTAAATATTTAAACAAACATTTTTGAATATTACACTTTTTGTAAAAAAAAAACGCGTTTAGATTTTGCACAAACATACGAAGCAAAACCAAGATTTTTCCTACAACTGTTCTAAACTATTAGAACACTGTACAGAAGGGGCCCCAATGCCCAAAAATGCAGTCTTGTGCATATAGTGGGTTTTTTTTTTTTTATTAAAAAACCGGTATGTTGCCATTTGGCTACACCATGCATTTAAGGGTTAAAGCAGAATAATTACAATTTAAAAAATTATATGATTTAGAAAAATTACTAGACTCTTTTTCAAAGGAGTAAAATTCAAAAGATATAAATATTGCCTTATGGTGTACAGTGTTTCTTGATATACAGTGGTGGACACGTAATTAGAAATGATGTGTTAAGAAAATAAAATCGCTGTGAAACTTCTTTTAAGACCTTCACTGTAAATTGCAAATACCGTTATTTATAGAGTAGACGATCTACATTTTTGTCGGACAAAAACGTGGAGTTAAAAGTTTGCTTATTAAAAAAAAATTTAGACTATTTCCCAAGTAGTTATTTTTGGCTGGCCACATAACTAGAAGCGTGCAGTTTTTGCTTTAATTTCTGAACATATGTTATTGTTAGTGACAAAGTGATTGTACTTTTAAAAGACATAGATTAATTGTAATCATTTTACTACGTTTTGGTTTCTAAAATGGGCAAAAACAAGTCATGCACTTGAAAAATGAGGGAGTTAATTGTGCAGTGTTATCAGAATGAAAAACTGTCAATGTCGGCTATCGCACAAAAGTTTTCTTGCTCCAAAAAATGGTGTTTCGAGCAATTCACTTGTACAAAAAGACAAATGAGTTTGAAACCCCAGCCAGGCAGCCCAGGGCACGAAAGACCACTCCAGCAGAAGATAGAAGGATAACAAATAAAGCCTTAGACCCCAGGTACACAGTGAAAACTGTGAAACACGTTGGCGGGTCTATTATGGTCCGGGATGCCTTTTCTTTGCGTGGTGTGGTCCCAATTGTGCAAATTCAGGGAATAATGAATCAACATCAATATAAATGCATTTTGTAATGGAACCGTATTCCTTTGAGAATATGCCCGCCCATTACATTTTCCAGCATGACAACGACCCAAAGCACTCTTCAAGGTTAGTGAAGTGTTGGCTTTCGGATCAAAATATTGATGTGCTGGACTGGCCGCCGCGAAGTCCTGATCTCAACGCGATTGAAAACTTATGGGCAATTGTGAAAAGAAATCTCAAGGACAAGAATCCACGAAATAATGATGAATTGCTTCAGTTGGTGCAGCAAAGCTGGGAGAACATATATCTGCAAAACAACTCAAAATTTAATAAAAAGTTTACCGAAGAGACTGGCGAATGTTGTCAAAAATAAGGGTTATCTAATAAAATAATAAAGGATATGTCCATTTTTTTTTAACTTTAAGAAGATATTTTCAAGTTTTATGTAAATATTGTTGTCGTTTCTAATTATAAGACCAAACTGAAATTGCTGTTTTTTATGTTTAGTTAATTTTCTTAAAAATTTTACTCATGCCGTGAATTTTTTATTTTAAACTCAATGATAATTTGTTACTTTACTATTTCTTATTCTTAGTTTTAATATGGTGAAATAAGTTTTTAAAATATATAAACAAATATATATGCTGTGAAGTCGTTTCTAATTATAAGGCCACCACTGTAGGACTAAGGCAAAGATCACAAGTAAATCTAATGCCGTTAGACACAAAAATCAAATCGATATTCAAATCAATATTATTCTTAAACAGGTTAATTTGATTAAAATCATAAGAGAGGAAAAGGCTTGTAACAGTTTCATCATTATCAGATACTACATTAAAGGGTGGGTAATAAAGTATTATCTTCTAACTATCAAGTTAAATTAGGCAGGTTCAAGTCGCCTAAAACAATAATGTATTGATTGTTTGAAGAGAAATCTATAAAATATTGAATATTATCTAAATGCTTTTGATAAATATCATTACTTTCTTCAGGATGAATATAAGATACAATAAAAAACAATGAGTTATTGGTAGAACATTTTACTTCCATACACAGCTGATCAATAATATCAATCGAATTCAAATAAATAAAATTACTTGATATATCGCCCCTTACTGCTATCAAAACTTCACCACCTCTCTGACAACCATTTGGTACATAGCGAAGGTCACAGCGAAAGACGTTATAATAATCATCAAAATACTCAGAACTATTAAAAGCATTAGAAAACCATGATTGCGTAATAACAATGATATCATATTCACGTAATGATGTAGCGAGAGAAAATTGAGTACAATCATAGAAATAAATATGTAAAAATAGCAGAAAAAGTTAGTTAAAAATGATGCTGCAGAAAAAACTGCTAAGATTTGCAGATGTTTTTACTAAATACTCCTAAAATAAGAATTGCAAATTAAAACTGCAAAATTTACAGAATTTTAGTTATATTTAAATTAACTTTTAGATAATTGAAAATAGCAAATTGTACTGTAAAATCTGTAGAAAATTTTGTTAAATATTAAGCTAAATTTAGTTGAATGCAAATATCAGTCTATTCTGCTAAAACCAGCAGAAATATTTGCTAAAAGATTTGTAAGCTCGATTTTTACTTGCATTTAAAAAAAAAATCGAAAAAAAACTGGTGATTTTTTAGGTTACTAATTATTTAGCAAAATTTTTTGCTGATTTTAGCAGGGTTATTTGCTATTTTACATTAATACAAATTGTGTCAAATATAACTAAAATTCTGTATATTTAACAGTTTTATTTTTGCTGTTCCTATATAACTAATATATAGCAAAAATAATCTGCTAATTTAGCAGTTTTTTCTGCAGCATCATTTTTAACTAATTTTTAGTAGTTTTAACTAAATATTTTATGGATTTTTTATTAGTGTAGATTTAGTTCGAATTCCCCTGCAATTTTGGTAATAAAGTGAACGTTATTTCATTGCATTGATGAGAAGATTGTGGTCTTGTGTTGAAGAATGGATGAAAATATTTTGTTGAATTATTTAATGGCTGAACATTCATTGGTAAATCATTAAGAGATAGTGATCTCCGACGAAAATTATGAAGAGATGAATTTGTACAATTTGTACCATTGTTCAAATCCGCTGCTTTCTTCGGAAAAAAATAAAAGGCCATACTTTAATATCAACAGGCCACAAAATAGGTTTAATAATTTGATAATAAAAACACGATGATACACCAAGTCAACATCAACATCTAAGTAATTTTTTACAAAAAAAGTACCTTTTTCCAAAAAATACCATTTAAAAAAATTATTATTTAAAAAAATAGATTTTCAGAAAAAGTACTTCTTTCCTCCCCCACAGATACCTCCACCAAGACAAGATTTCTGGATATTCGGCGTGGACAACCGCTAAGACGGAATTTTGAAAATTCCTACCGGAACGGGAAAAAAGAGGAAAAGTCTCCCCCTAGCCGTCCTGACAAAACCCCTTTGTATTGAATTCATTCCATTCAGTTTTGGAAATCCTGAGCATACATGTTGATATCGCAGAGTATACAGTTATGATCCTAAAATAATCTCTTTTGAAATATTTTTAAATTTCCTTATTGCATGCGAGTAATTAATTGACCAGCGTTAAATCCTGTACTTCCTCCCAACCTGAAAAGTTTTTTGACTTTAAAATACGGAGTGTTGGTATAGCGTCAAAGCAAAGTTGGCGAGTAATTCATTTTGTTAATAACAGCAACTGGCTCCCACGGCTATATCAAAAACGCTATGAAAATTTAATTATACAACGTCTTCCAATTATCACGAACCTCTGAGCGTCCGTAATTGCATTCTGGGAGGTCTGCGAATTATTCCGAAAAAAAACTTCAAAAAGAAGAATTTTTTTAATATCCCAGTGTAGAAAATCATTACCAGATATGTGGTTATGTAACTACATACTTGGTAATGGTAACTAGTTACTTTTGTTATTACATTTCTTATTACCTTTATATGGCGATGTCGCGAAAAATAATGAGTTGTCGTTACACACCAGCATACGAAAAATCAAAAAATATATCGTTACTTATGTGCTTACGAGTACTGCCAAAAATAATGAGTCTAAAAATAGATTTTCAAAACAATAAATTATTTAAAAAAAAATATTTTTTATTGTATTTTTTTTAAATAAAATTTGCTGGTGCGGGAATCGAACCTGGGTCTACAGATTGGCAGTCAATAGCTCTACCATCTGAGCTATATCGACATGTAATATTTAATACCCAGTGTAGAAACGGTAATGACATATCATTATTTTTTGGACTACCTGTAATGACACCCACTTACCTTCTGCATTATTTTAAAACATATAGTATTGAGTTACTGATAATGACTTATTTTTATCATTATTTCAAATAGAAAATAATTTTCTAGATTTTTTTTGAAAATTTTTTGAAATCTATTTTTAGACTCAATATTTTTTAAACACTGGTAAGGATATATGTAACCACATATTTTTTGATTTTTTGTATGTTGGCGAGTAAGCTTACTTGTGTGCAGCAGGTCAATTATGTTTTTATCTATTAAATATTACATGTTGATATAGCTCAGATGGTAGAGCTATTGACTGGCAATTTGTAGACCCAGGTTCGATATTCGCACCAGGAAATTTTATTTAAAAACAAAAATAAAATAAAAAATATTTTTTTTATATAATTTATTTTTTTGAAAATCTATTTTTAGACTCATTATTTTTGTCAGTACTGGTAAGCACATAGGTAACGATATATTTTTTGATTTTTCGTATGCTGGTGTGTAAGCATAACTCATTATTTTTCGCGACATCGCCATATAAAGGTAATAAGAAATGTAATAACAAAAGTAACTAGTTACCATTACCAAGTATGTAGTTACATAACCACATATCTGGTAATGATTTTCTACACTGGGTAGATAAAAACATAATTGATCTGTTGCCTACAAGTAAGCTTACTCGCCAGCATACAAAAAATCAAAAAATATGTGGTTACATATATCCTTACCGGTGTTTAAAAAATATTGAGTCTAAAAATAGATTTCAAAAAATTTTCAAAAAAATCTAGAAAATTATTTTCTATTTGAAATAATGATAAAAATAAGTCATTATCAGTAACTCATTATTATATGTTTTAAAATAATGCAGCAGGTAAGTGGGTATCATTACTGGTAGTCCAAAAAATAATGATACGTTTCTACACTGGGATTAGAAGTTTTTAGTTAAAATTTATAACTGGATATGAATATAAAAAAAAAACAATAAAAACCCAGTGTAGAAAATCATTACCAGATATGTGGTTATGTAACTACATACTTGGTAATGGTAACTGGTTACTTTTGTTATTACATTTCTTATTACCTTTATATGGCGATGTCGCGAAAAATAATGAGTTATGGTTACACACCAGCATACGTAAAATCAAAAAATATATCGTTACCAATGTGCTTACCAGTACTGACAAATATAATGAGTCTAAAAATATATTTTCAAAAAAATAAATTATATAAAAAAAATTTTTTTATTGTATTTTTTTTTTAAATCAAATTTGCTGGTGCGGGAATCGAACCTGGGTCTATAGATTGCCAGTCAATAGCTCTACCATCGGAGCTATATCGACATGTAATATTTAATATATAAAAAATAATTGACCTGCTGCACACAAGTAAGCTTACTCGCCAACATACAAAAAATCAAAAAATATGTGGTTACATATACCCTTACCAGTGTTTAAAAAATATTGAGTCTAAAAATAGATTTCATAAAATATAGAAAAAAAAAATCTATAAAATTATTTTCTATTTGAAATAATGATAAAAATAAGTCATTATCAGTAACTCATTATTATATGTTTTAAAATAATGCAGAAGGTAAGTGGGTGTCATTACTGGTAGTCCAAAAAATAATGATATGTCATTACCGTTTCTACACTGGGAATAATTTTAAAACTTTTCAGGAAATAAAAACTTAAGCGAGGTGGCCAAATAAATTCCAAACTAAATACAAGGGTTTAAAATTTCTTCGAAAATTTTTTGAAAACTTTTTAAAATTGCATAGAAATTTGGAAACCTGAATTTAGTTTAGATTTTATTTAGCCATTTCGCACCCACCCTTAAAACCAACCAAACAAATCCAAAGTTTGACTTACCAAAATTGTCAATATCTTTTGAAAAGCTTAGTTCGCGATAGTTATTGTGGTATAATTTTAAAAGATCTGAAGTCGTTATTTAAGTACTAAACTTTCAACATTTTGAAAGTTTAATTTAATGAAATCCGCGATTTAAATCGCCATAAATCGAAAAATTGGTTCTTTAAAATTTATGAAAAAGTATATGTTGTTCTTCAATACTTTATTTTTGTCGAAATTAACCCTTATAACAACATGGGGTCAAAATTACCCCAAATTTAAAAAAAAGTGCCATTTGACATGAAAATCGATATAAAAACTTTTAGTTAAGCATTTTCTATAAAAAAAATTAAAATTAACCTATTTGAGAGCATGGAGAGCATTTCTAATGTTAAATAACTCTGGTTGGCTGAAAAATTTATGTAGAAACAATAAAAAACAATCGAAATTGAATCCTTTCTTCACATATTTTGAACAACAATTTATGGTTTCTATATAAATTTTTCAGCCAACCAGCGTTATTTAACATAAAATGGGTCAGTTTGACACCATGCTCTCAAACAGGTTAATTTTGATTTTTTTTTCTAGAAAATGCTTAACTAAAAGCTTTTATATCGATTTTCATGTCAAATGACACTTTTTTACATTTAAAAAATTTGGGGTAATTTTGACCCCATGTTGCTATAAGGGTTAATTCCAAATTTTTTATTACTACCTAGCAAAACTATGGTAATGGGTGCGATATACTCACGCATTACTTTATACATACATACATTTATTTTAAAGCAAAAAGTAATGACTTACCGATCACTGATTACGTATTGTATGATTTATAAACGCAAAATTTAACAAGTTTAAGATTATGATATCAAAATTTCCAAAACTACCAAGCGTTATAGCTGTTCAAGAAACATGGTTTTCTGCAGACAGCGCAAATTTATAATATTTTTGGATATAATGTGGTACATTGCTGTAGATCAGATGGTCATGGGGGAACGTCAGTTTTTATACACAATAGTTTGGACTATATAATTGAAACATGCGAAAGTAAAGATTTTATTGAAAGAATAACAGTATCGTTGGAAAGCTACAAGATCAACGGCAAAGCCTTAAAATTTACGTCGTTTTATAAATCGCAAAAGTGTTGCTTTATTAAATTTTCAAGTTTTATTGAAAATTTACTAACCAGTTGTGGTCGGCATCCTAGCATAGTTGTTTGCGATTCCAATATCGATTTTTTACCTAACCCGCTATCAATTGACTTGATTAATATACTGTCAAGCTTCAATTACAAAAATTGCCATAATTTAATAACTCGTCCTGAATCTGGAACATGTATTGACAATGTGTATAGTAACATTACGGAAGATATTTTCATAGATACCATTGCGTGTTGTTTGACTGATCACAATATAATATCATGTAAAATAAAAACACCTGCTAATAATTCTGAATATGTTAAAATAATTCGGCGAGTATGTAATTATGATCAAGCTAGGCAGAATCTTGAAAATTTTTTGCAATTTCATGAGGAAACTGGTAATCCATCGGAAGATTATTCAAATATTATAAGGTATATCTCAGATGCAGCTAGAATTTCTACTATAGAGCAATTCCATTTTATTTCAACGAACATTTTTTCGGTAGTGTCCGATTTTGATAAAACTTGGTGAATGTGTGTAGTAGTGTATGTATGTTCACAAAACGATTTTTAATTTTTTTGTTTTCGAAAACTGTGGCAACCCTGCAGCTTTGAAATACTGAAAATTGCAGGGTAGGCACTACACTTAAAATTTCATAACTTTTGTTGTGAGCAAGATATTGGAAAAATTCTTTTTGCGTGGGATTAGTGAAGTTTTTAGGTTTAAGAAATTTATTATTATTTTTTTTTTTAAATTAAAAAAAAAAAAAAATTAAAATTTATTTTTTGAAAAAAACCAATTTTTTTAAAATTTTTATATTTTTTGCACAAAATGCCACATATGTGTTCTAAACATCCTAAAAATTACAGAGTGGAATGCCTCCTACTTTTTGAGATATATTAAAAAATGTACTGGTATGTTTATAAGAAATACTCTCTTTTACTAGTTGCTACGTGCCACTGAGTTAATAAGTTAAGTTTGCTTGTATGCAATTCATTGGAAGCATTGTTTGTATTCATTGAAAATTGTTTTTGCTGATGCTTAAGAAGTTCCGTTATTTCAAAAACAAAACGATGAAAACGATTTAGATTTCTTTAATGTCTTTGCGTTGTTGAGTAGCTTTTTAATTGTTTATAGATTTTTGACAAGTCAACATCGTAGTAGTTTTATTCTCTGATAATAATTTTCAAAAACTATTTTATTTCAAGCAGTACACATTTGTTCACAGATTTTTAATTTGCTTAAAATCCCTTTTGGAAAAGTTTGTTGTAATCCTTTCCGAAAACTCAAGCATAAAACAAACAAAATAAAATGTGTTCGTAAAGTTTCGCAAAGTCTTAGGGAGCGTTTTCCACAATATTTGCATGGTCAATGTATCTGTGCTTCATGTAAAATGGCTCTATTAGATCAAGCGAAGTCATTGATAAAGAAAAAGAAAAACGAAAACAATTTCGAAGATTTTGAAATTGACACGGTTGCAGGAACTTCTACATCAGCTTTAAAAGTTGCCAATGCTGATGAAAATTTGTCTGAAAGTGATATTGGCTCACTTTCGGAAGAAACAACCGAAGCGGCTTTCAATAAAAAGAAGAACACAGCTTTTTTTATTTGAATAAGTGCTTAGAAGCGCTAAATGAATCTCCCATTGAGTTTAAAAATAACTATTCTAAATATAAACAGGAAGAAATTTTAGGCAATATAAATTCCATATTTAGGAAAAACCTTTTTAGTTTAGAAAATATATCCTGCGATGGTGAAGATATTTTAAACCACTTAAAAGAGATTTACAATACTTCTGAAGATGATAAAGATAGACAAATTAAAATATTAACATCTTTGCCACATTCTTGGAGTGTTGGTAAAATAGAAAAAACCTTTTCAACTACAAACTATATGGCTCGTAAAGCTAAAAAACTAATTCAAAATGGCGATTATTATTTTTCTTCGCATCCAAAAAGACGATCCGGCCTCTCGACAGAGACAAAATCTATAGTTGAAGATTTTTATAGAAACGACAAAAACAGTCGCGTTATGCCCGGGAAAAAAGACTATAAGTCTGTTAAGAGTTGTAATGGGGAGAAAGAAAAAAAAACAGAAGAGATTGATGCTTTGTAATCTGAAAGAATTGCATAATTCCTTTCAAGAAGTTTATCCAACAGTAAAAATTGGATTTTCAAAATTTTCAGAGCTGAGACCACAAGAATGTATTTTGATTGGGGGAAGTGGCACTCATACAGTTTGCGTGTGTGCTATTCACCAAAATTCCAAACTTATGTTTATTGGGGGGAAAATCAAGGAATTGGCTGAAGAGGAAGTTATAGGTTTTCCCACTTACAAGCATTGGATTGCTCAATCTATTTGTAATCCAGCAACTGTACAATGCTATATGGGAAATTGTTCACTTTGTCCAGGGGATACTTACCTTAAAGATGCCCTTAAAAACGCATATTCCACTAACAACACAGAAAACATAACATACAAACAATGGGTTCAAGTAGACAGATCCAATCTTTTGACCATAACATCTCCATCTGACGACTTTGTGGACAAACTTTCTGAAGAAATGATAAAATTAATTTTTCATAGTGTTGTGGCAAAAGAACAGAACAAGTTTCTTGATGAGGTAAAATTCAATTTAAAAATTGGAGAATTTTTGACTATCTGTGATTTTGCCGAAAATTACACATTTGTTATCGAAGATTGTATACAGAGCTATCATTGGACAAATTCTCAAGCCACTATACACCCCTTTGTGACATATTTCCGAAATGCAGATGGAAAAATAGATCACATAAGCTTTGTTGTCATTTCCGATATTTTGGAGCACAACACAGTCGCTGTTCATTTATTTCAAAGGAAATTTGTACAATTTATAAAAGAACATGTTAATGAAAACATTGACAAAATAATATATTTTTCTGACTTCAGTATAAAAATCGAAAAAATTTTGTAAATTTACTATAATATAATATATAATAAAAAAGCATCAGCAACAACAATTTTCAATGAATACAAACAATGCTTCCAATGAATTGCATACAAGCAAACTTAACTTAGTAACTCAGTGGCACGTAGCAACTAGTAAAAGAGAGTATTTCTTATAAACATACCAGTACATTTTTTAATATATCTCAAAAAGTAGGAGGCATTCCACTCTGAAATTTTTAGGATGTTTAGAACACATATGTGGCATTTTGTGCAAAAAATATAAAAATTTTAAAAAATGGGTTTTTTTCAAAAAATAAATTTTAATTTTTTTTTTTTTTTTAAATTTTAAAAATTTAAAAAAAAAAATAATAATAAATTTCTTAAACCTAAAAACTACACTAATCCCACGCAAAAAGAATTTTTCCAATATCTTGCTCACAACAAAAGTTATGAAATTTTAAGTGTAGTGCCTACCCTGCAATTTTCAGTATTTCAAAGCTGCAGGGTTGCCACAGTTTTCAAAACAAAAAAATTAAAAATCGTTTTTTGAGCATATATACACTACTACACACATTCACCAAGTTTTATCAAAATCGGACACTACCGAAAAAATGTTCGTTGAAATAAAATGGAATTGCTCTATAGAAAAGAGTGAAAATAATTAATAAAAAACGAAATGACCCCTTGGTTGAACAAAAATTTACTTGATTTAATACATTATAAGAAAAAGTTGTTAAATATGAGAAAAAAAGGTGGATATGATGTCGAAAGTAGACTAAAAAGACTTAGTAATGTTATCAGAAAGGCTTGCAGAGTATGTATGAATAATTATTACTATTACAATTTAAATCAAATTCAGCAGGAACCAAAGAAATGTTGGAAGTTCTTAAATGAAAACCTTGGTCGCAAAAGAAAGAGCGAAATAAATATTACAGGTGCAAAAGGTAATTTGATTGCAAATGATAAAAAAAGTGACATTTTTAACCAATATTTTCTTCAAATTCCAAGAACTTTGAAGCAGCAGATAGAATATTTACCCGGTGATACTTGCAATATTCTACGAACGCTAAATCAATGTCAATGCAGTTTTAACTTTTCCCATACAACTGAAATGGAGATTGCTGAAATTATTTCAAATTTAAATCTGACCAAAAGTTGTGGATATGATGAAATTTCACCTAAAATGGTGTTTTAGTGCAAGGATGTAATATCTCCTTATCTTTCAAGGATTTTCAACAGTATAATTGATAATTCAGTATACCCTGATGATTTGAAAATAGCTAAAATTGTTCCAATACCCAAAGAAAATAATGCTACACTAGTAGAAAAGTTTAGACCAATAGCATTACTACCTTTAGTTGATAAAGTTTTTGAAAAAATTCTGTACAAACAACTATCATCATATCTAGATGAAAACAATTTACTGTATAGACACCAATATGGATTCAAAAAGGGATGTGGTACCGAAGAAGCGGTTGTTAATGTTATCAATAATATATGTCAAGGATTAGATAGTGGATTTAATGGCGTGGCAGGCATTTTTTATGATTTTTCGAAAGCGTTTGATCTTGTAGATCATGATATTATGATTGACAAACTGCGTTATTATGGTGTTGAAAGAAGAGCGTTATACTTGTTAAAAAGCTATTTAACAAACAGAAAACAATATGTTGAAGTGAGCTGTTGCAGGAGTTATATGGGTAATGTTAAATATGGCGTTCCCCAAGGAAGTGTGTTGGGACCATTGCTTTTTACTATATATATCAATGACATACAAAACCTACAACTTTTTGGAAATCTGATTATGTTTGCTGATGACATTAGTGTTTTTTATCCTTATAAACATGAAAGTGCTCTGAAACCTCATATGGAATATGATGCAGCACTGATTACAGAATATGCGAGAATAAATAGGTTATGTTTAAATGCTGGAAAAACTAAACTACTTAGGTTTAGGCCATACTTAGTGCAAAATCAAAGTTTTAGCATTTTTGTAGATGGGAAAGAAGTTAACGAAACCCTGTCAACAAAATATCTCGGTGTAATCTTACAAAGTAATATGTCATGGGATATGCATATCCAACAGCTAAAAACTAAAATTGTATCTGCTACTGGTTTGCTTTATAAATTTAAAAATAAATTTAATACCAAAACAAAACCAATCATTTATCAAGCGTTAATTCACAGTCACTTAAACTATTTCCCTATTATTTATGCCTTCAAGAAAAGTAATGAGTTTAAATCACTGCAAAGATCTCAAAATAAGGCGCTAAAAACAGTTTTTAATCTACCGCTAACCTTTTCAACTTTATCTCTATATAGAGATGTATCTGAAACAATTCTCCCTGTATATGGGTTGTATAAAATGCAACTTCTACTTTATGTTTTTAAGTCCCTTAACAATATTGGCTATTATACTATTTCATTTTTAAGAAATCAAACAGTATTTAATACTAGAAATGCTGTGAATCTAAGAGTGGCAAGATGTCGATTGGAAAAAACTAAACAGAGAGTGGAGCACGTGGGTAGTTTGGAATATAATCATCTTCCGGAAAATATTAAAACCATTGAGAGAATTTAAATTTTTAAACAGAATATTAAAGAATATTTATTACAAAATTTAGAAATGCTTCTATTGTAATTTTTTCATATTTTACAAAGCAAATTTATTTATATTAAAAACAACAATTAATCAGCGATATATTGACCATTTTGTTGGATGACCTTTTGTCATATTTCTGTAAGTTGAAAAATTCCACGTTCGAAGAAGCCTTTATTTTTAGAAGCGAAGAACTCATTTTTAACAGCCTGATCGGATTTGAAAGTTTTACCATTCAAATGGTTTTGAAGGGAGCGAAATAATTGGTAATCTGATGGACTAAGTCAGGGCTATATAGTGGATGTGGCATCGGTTCCAAATTGAGCTGTTAATATTTGACGGGTTATCAAACAGGTGTGAGGTCTGACGTTATCATGATGGAATATCACGCCTTTGCGATTGGCCAGTTCAGGGTGTTTTTTCTACATACTTCGTTCAATTTCGATAGTTGAAGCTACACAGAAAAAATTATTAACCTTAAATATCTAATTAAATATATATTAAAAATAAAAATTGTTTCTAAACAAGTTTTAATTGAATCAATTAATATTTTAATTGACTTTTAAATATTTTTGCAAATATTTGATACATAATTATGTGTTGTATATTTCCCAAACTTTTTTTCTTAAACTGCCCAGTGTAGAAACGGTAATGACATATCATTATTTTTTGTACTACCAGCAATGACACCATAGGTTTAAAAGGCTTAATTCTTTCATTCACTTTTTAAAAATTAATGAAATTTGGATTAAATTTCATTCCATAATAGCATTCTTATGGAATTAATTCGATAGCTTAATTCCTAATAGCTTTAAATTATATGAAATCATTCTATTTTGATTGAATTCTAACTGAATGAAACCCAATTTACCTGAATTCATTTAATAAAAAGGTGAATGAAAAATGATTTGTTTTCATTCACTTAATCAAATGAAAAATTTTAATTTGCATGTAATTGGTGAAATATTAGCATAATACAAATGAAAAACGTTTAAAATTCGTCTAACAGAAATAAATAGTATTGTATGCTTTGTTACAGCTTGTGTGCTTTGGTTTTGATTATATGTTAGTTTCAAACTACACTGCACTAAGTGAATGGTAATAAAATTTCTTCATTCAATTAGTAAAATGGTGAATGAACATGGGGTTTGAATGATTCAAGTTAGGAATTCATTCATATTAAAGCTTTGGGAATGAAGCTTATGAATGAATTCTTTACGAATGGTTTAAGGGAATGGTACATGAATATTTTTAAAATCTGAATTTAATTTTTCGTGATTTAAGCTTAAACTGAATTAAGTTTTTCGAAGCTCTGAATGACACCCACTTACCTTCTGCATTATTAAAACATATAATAATGAGTTACTGATAATGACTTATTTTTATCATTATTTCAAATAGAAAATAATTTTCTAAATGTTTTTTTAATTTTTTTAAATCTATTTTTACAATCAATATTTTATAAACACTGGTACACTCAACCAAAAAAGTCTGTAATGGTTACTGAAAATGTTGCTGTTATTACGGGAAATTTAACTGTTTTGAGGCCAGCGAAATTTTTTGCTAATTTTAGCAACACATGGCTGCTGATCTGTAGTACAATAAAATTAGTAGAAAAAATTTAGTAACATTTATGTAAAATGCAATTCAAAATCGATTTGCTAAAATCAGTTAAAAAAATTACTAAATATCATAATTTTAGTACAATAAAATTAGTATAAATAATTAGTTTTTTTTTTAATATATTTGTATTTATTGAATCTTTCTCTTAAAGAAAATAACAATAAGTTTTCAAATCTTAAATACTACCTTATACTAATTGTACCAGACCAATGCCAGTTTCCAACTAAATGATTTTAGATTTTGTTATACATCATTCCAATGCCAGGTCTAGCGTGTCTTTTCTCTTCAGACGCATATGACCATCGCTAGAAAGTATGCTGCGGGCTAGGGGATTTGGATGCTCAATAAGTTTGTTTACGTATTTTAAACTGCTTTTTCTTGCCTCTTCGAGAACAGTGGGGATGTTGAGATCCTTGTGAAGGTTTGAATTTTTAAAATACCAAGGGGCACCAGTTATAATTCTTAGAATCTTAGATTGTCTTCTCTGGAGTTTTTCGATATTTGAAGCAGAAGCTGTTCCCCACAGTTGGATACCGTAGGACCAAATTGGTTTAATTACTACGTTGTAAATGAGAACTTTGTATTCTAGACTAAGAGTGGATCTCGAGTTTATAAGCCACATCAATTGAGATGTCTTCAATTTTATTTGAATTAATTTGGATTCGATATGTTTACTCCAAGTTAGTCGACGATCAAGGTGAATTCCTAAGTATTTTACGTGATTTTGTTGAGGTACTAATACGTTGTTAATTTTGATGGGGCTGCAATTTTCCTTTCGTAGAGTAAAGGTTACATGAGCACACTTAAATGGATTAATCTTTATTTTCCAGTTTTCGAGCCATTTCTCTAGTTCAGATATGTGGGCTTGAAGATGATTAGATGAAGTTGTGGGACTAGAGTGTGTGCTGATAATCGCTGTATCATCAGCAAATGTGAACGTTTTCGTTAGGCTATGGGTGGGCATGTCTGCAGTGTACAATAGGTATAGAAAGGGACCCAATATACTACCCTGTGGAACGCCTGCACTTATTAATCGCGTACTTGAGAAGTTTTCTTTCACCTTGATTACAAAAGAGCGGTTCGACAAGTAATTTTCGAGAATCTTGTGAGTATTTTGTGGTAAAGTGTGGGTAATTTTCCAAATAAGTCCTTTGTGCCAAACTTTATCGAACGCTTGAGAGATATCGATAAATAGAGCTGAACAGTAAAGTTTTGATTCAAATGTTTCCCTTATAATGTTGACAATTCGATGCACTTGTTCTATTGTACTATGGCTTTTTCGAAAACCGAACTGATGCTGAGGTATAATACCATGATCGTTAGTATAAGGTATAATAACATTAAGGAGTAGTTTTTCATACACTTTTGATAATATTGACAGCAGGCTGATTGGTCTATATGATGATGTTTGCGTAATGTTTTTGCCGGGTTTCGGGATCATAATTATTTGTGACTGTTTCCAGTTTAGGGGAAAGTGCCCTAATCTATTTATGGCGTTAAATATAAACATCAGTGTTCTAACTGCACATTCGGGAAGTTCTTTAATCATTTTTCCCGATATATTATCGTGTCCTGGAGACTTTTTTACGTCGAGCTCTCCAATAATATTCATCACTTCTGGGAGTCTGAATTTAATTGGATTTATAGGAGTACTACAAAATGTTTGCAGATCGCAATTTATGTTTGGAAAGACGTTTGGTGTGAATACTTGTTCCAAGTGATTTGCGAAGGCGTTAGCTTTTTCCAGGTTATTCCTAGCCCAATCGCCATTGGGAAGTCGAATTGGTGACTCTAGTATTGTAGGGCATTTAAATTGCTTTGTAGCTCGCCAAAGGCTATGATTTGTTCTAGGTTGGGTCAAGATTCGATAGATAGTCTTTGAGAGAAGATTCACGGAAATCTTTTAAAGCGGCACGTAATTGTCTGCTGCATGATGCAAGTTGTTTCTTTAGAGTAGGTAATCTATGTATTTGCCATTGCCTGCGAATTTCTCTTTTTTGTTTAATTAGATTATCTATGCTAATTGGATGTTTATATCTGAAATTGCTGCTTGTCGGTTTTTCAGGGGAAGCTATTTTTGCAGCTGAGAATAAAATCTCCGTAAAGACAGCAACTGCTGAGTCGATCTCGTTACTACTTTTCAACGAAATATTTTGGGGTAGATGAGAACTTATATACTTTTTGTATTTCAACCAGTTGGTATTTTTATTAGGAATAGTAGCTTTGACAGGAGAAATGTGTTTTATGCTGCGCATGTTTATTAAAACCGGGGAGTGATCAGACGATAGGTCATAAAGCAGGGTGGCTAATATTTGTTCACGTTTAATGCCTCTTGTAACTCCGAAATCTATTAGGTCGGGAATTTTTTCCCGATCTGTAGGCCAGTAAGTGGGATGGCCAGATGAAATAACATCAAGTTTAGCAGTCGAAACTGCATTAAGTAATTGACGGGTCTGAGACTCTAAACCCGGGTCGACAATACACCGAAGATATATTTAATTTATCCATGGGGCTATCATAACAGATAGTTGTAGCTTGAAGATAGTCTGTTGAGTAGTTTTGCAGGGCATAGTGCTTAAAATTAGCTTTGACAATAATGGCCGTGCCACCGATTGCTCGACCACTGGGGTGTTTAGTGTCATACACAGTATAACCTCGTATTCTAAAGCAGTTCTTTGATGTGAAGTGTGTTTCTGATACTAGCATTATATCAACCTCTTTCGAGTGTAGAAAATATTCTACTTCGTTTTTATGATGGCTTAGGCCGTTCGCATTCCAATGACATATTGTTATGGGATTCATTTTTGGGCTAGAGATTGGATAAGTATAGATTGATTTCTCATCATTTCCTGCATCATACCTGTCATTCTGTCCATAAAAGTGTGCATTGAATCTACTAAAAGTTTTATAGAGCCCTCCAAGTTAGACTGTTTTTGGGGTTCAGAAGCATTTCTAAGTACTTGAGAATAAGACTGTTGGTTTGGGGCGATCTGACTGAAATATGCGTTGTTAGGGAGTGGGGTGTTTGTTCGAGTAGGAACTTCATTACCAGTGCGTGTTCTGTTTGCCTTCTGAGGGGGTCGCTGTTTCATATAAACAAAGACTGGGCAGCCTCTATAATTTGCGGTATGGTTGGCTCCACAGTTACTACATTTTTTTATTCTGGGATCATTTTTTGGACTTTTGCATTCAAGAGTTTTGTGCAGTTCTCCGCAAATTACGCAAACTGGCGGGAGTTTGCAGTAACTTTTTGTGTGGCCATACTCTTGGCAGTTTTGACATTGAACCGGGTCTTTCCGTTTATGGGGTTGTTCGACCGTTATTTTACGGTGTAGGAGGTATCTCATGGAGTAGATTGGGTGGGTTTCATTCTTTTTTATCTTATTTTTGTCAAAGGCAATTTCAACTCTAAAGAGTGGTTGGGGAATTTTATTTTTATTGATCACATTTTGGATCGACTTGACTTCATATCCTGCTGATTGAAGAGCATCTTTAATTTCGCTAGTGGGCACTGAACTTTCAATGCCTTTTATTACTACTATCAAACCTTTTGCGCTTTTTAATTGATAAGTGTAGTAATTTTTCTTTTTCTCATCGAAATTGTTAGTGACTTTCCTAAAGTCTTTTTCAGAATACACCTGCACTTTTGTTTCATAAACATTTCCTTTTCGTATGGAGACAACATGGAAATTGTTGGAGTCGATAAGGGCAGCGAAATTATTTACTAATAAGTTGTTACTTTGTTCGCGGACATAAATTGGAGGAGGTTTTTGTTCCTTAATAGGGGTTGTAGCGACTTCAGCATTGTCCTCTTTTGCAAGAATGGCGTAATAATTTGTAGAAGTTGGGTTTTGGGTTTTCTGTTGTTTAGATTGCGGAATATGTTTTGTGGAGTTTGGGCTTCGTGGCCTTTTCAAAATTTCAAAATAAAGATTCATTCCGGTTTGGATGGTTTTCTTCGGCGGGGTATTTAGAATCCCATTTTCGTTACCCACGTTTTCAGGTTTTGGAGGGCTACCTGGCATCCCTTCTATTAAATGTAAAAGCTTTTATTTTGAGCTTTTAGTAAAGCTTCAATTTGAAAGCTGTAACATTGAGAGTAGCTTGAAAAGCTTTTTTTATGAACACAGGGTGATACTGTTTTGAGTATGAGCAAGGCAATACAGAGAAATACAGAAAAAAAGCAATAATGTAGATTCAAATTAAATTAAAAAGCAATAATGTAAATAATTAGTTGCAGCTACTAAATTTCAGTAAATTGCTGTAAACTGTAATTTAAAATCAATCTGCTGAAATTAGCAAAAAATTGTACTAAAAAATAAAAAAAATGTAAAATATAAAAAAAAAAATTTTTTTCTTTCGATTGTAACAAGCGAAAATTTTTTAAATAAAATTTGCTGGTGCGGGAATCGAACCTGGGTCTACAGATTGCCAGTCAATAGCTCTACCATCTGAGCTATATCGACCTGTAATATTTAATAGATAAAAACATAATTGACCTGCTGCACACAAGTAAGCTTACTCGCCAACATACAAAAAATTAAAAAATATGTGGTTACATATATCCTTACCAGAGTTTAAAAAATATTGAGTCTAAAAATAGATTTCAATAAAATTAAAAAAAATTTGGAAAATTATTTTCTATTTGAAATAATTATAAAAATAAGTCATTACCAGTAACTCATTATTATATGTTTTAAAATAATGCAGAAGGTAAGTGGGTGTCATTACTGGTAGTCAAAAAAAAAAAAAATTATGATATGTCATTACCGTTTCTACACTGTGTACTTTAATCGAAATTTGTTTCAATTAATCGTTTACAATTTTTATTAGTTAATAATATCATTTGAGTGATAGGTGCAAAATCAATTAAAATTTTAATTGATATAATCAATTTTGTTGTTAAAATTCGTTTTTAGTTTTTCTGTGTAGTAGACATTCGAATCAATATTTTGGTTTCTTGGAAGCAGGTCAAAGTAGAATATACCCTTGCAATCCCAACACAGAGAAAGCATAATCTTCTTTTGGTGAAAAAAAATTTTGGAAGTAAAACAATAAAATATGCCGATAATGCTCTCTTTGATTGTCCATTTTCAACTTAATTTTTAACCAACTTGTTTTTTACTAATGACGCTCACATTATGACTGAAAATAGTCTAAAGTCTAATGTTTAAAGTAGTGTATAATAACCCGGGAAAATGGGCACGAGAATTATAATGTATACTCCCTAAAAGTATAATTACACTGCATGACAAAATCTAGACTTTTAAAAATTAATAGAGCTCTGACCATCAATTCTATATATTTCAGACATGCTGATTACAATGGCGTACTATATTTTTGATCAATTTTACAGATTTTTCGCTAAATGTCTTTAAAGTTTGCCGGTTGTCCATTCAGTTTTTTTTTATAAAAAAATTTTCAAATTCAATTAACATGAATTTTTCTGTATTAAAATGTAAGTACAGGACCTGTAGCCATATTTACGATATAAATACGATGTGATAATCTTGATATTTAAACCACTACTTAGCGTTTTATATAGGTTTTTATGGTTTTTTGCTATTTCAGCGATTTTAGTCGCTGAAAGTACAATAGACCTCAATAAATGTAATGCCTTAGCAAGAAAGCAATTAAAAAAATATTTCAATAAAAAAATGTATTTATCTATAGCGGACTATACTTTAAAATCGCGATTTTTCAAAAATTTTGTATGGCAGCATAGCTTTCCAAGTTGTCCCCAAGTCCAACTTTTAGTATAATATGGGGTCACCTCTAAAAACTGTTCTTGCAAAATTTCAAGCGAAAAAGTTTCCATTTGCAACATTCCGAAATATATAGCACTGATGGTCAGATCTCCATTAATTTTTGTTATTATTCAACATAAAGTAATTTGTTACCGAAAATTGGATACATAATGCATTACTTTGTACTGCTTGGCTTAGGAATTATTTTGAAGCATAAAGTGATTAGTTACCGAAGATTAATTACATAATGTATTACTTTGTAATGTATACTCTTAACCGTCAGCATTACTTAGAACCACAGAATAATGATGGTTGATTACATAATGCATTACTTAGTAATGTACACTCTTTACATTTATCATTATTTTAAAACCTAAAATAATGCATTGCCCAATGTTGACTACATAATGCATTATAATTAAATAATAAAATAAATATAAAATAATGATTATTACAAAACGCACTGTTTTAATTTAAAAACGAGTAAAAAGGTTATAGTCGGGCATGCCGACTATACAACTACACCAGTCTGGTTAAAGCCAACTAATGTTTGGATCCCAAATTCGAATGGGTTAAAATGGGACTTGTGTCAAAATTTTCTATACTGTGAGTCAGCGAACCAAATTTCATTAATATATCTTAATATTTGCGACCTGCAGTTTGTAACCAAGCCAATTTTTGGGGGGACCCTTATATGGGCACTAGGTCTAAACATGGACCAGTGTTATCAAAAAAAAAATAGACTTCGTCCTTGGGCTGATATAGGTCGGTGTACCAAATTTCAGCAAAATATCTTAATATTTGCTACCTGCAGCGTATAAACAATATAATTTTGGTAGGACCCTTATATGTGCACTAGGTCTAAACATGGACCGATGTTTACCAAAATAAATAGGCTTTGTCCTTGGGCCAACATAGGTCTGCGTACCAAATTTCATCAAAATGTCTTAATATTTGCGACCTGCAGCGTATAAACAATATAATTTTGGTAGGACCCTTATATGGGCACTAGGTTAATTACTACGATAATTTTTATACCCTACACCACTACGTGGTCAGGGTATTATAAGTTTGTGCTGATGTTTGTAACACCAAAAAATATTGGTCCTAGACCCACCTTATAGTATACCGATCGGCTCAGATTTTTTTTATTTCGATTTAACGATGTCCGTCCGTCCGTCTGTCTGTCCATGCATTCTTGTGCGCACTCTACAGGTCGCAAATATTAAGATATTTTGATAAAACTTGGTACACTGACTTATGTCGGCCCAAGGACGACGTCTATTGATTTTGGTGAAAATCGGTCCATGTTTCGACCTAGTGCCTAGTAAGGGTCCTACCAAAATTATATTGTTTATACGCTGCAGGTCGCAAATATTAAGATTTTTTGATGAAATTTGATACACCGACCTATGTCAGCCCAAGAACGAAGCCTATTAATTTTGGTTAACACCGGTCCATGTTTAGACCTAGTGCCCATATAAGGGTCCTACCAAAATTATATTTTTTATACGCTGCAGGTCGCAAATATTAAGATATTTTGATGAAACTTGGTACACCGACCTATGTCAGCCCAAGGACGAAGCTTATTGATTTTCGTTAACAGCGGTCCATGTTTAGACTTAGTGTCCATATAAGGGTCCCCCGATAATTATATATATTATACGCTGCAGGTCGCAAATATTAAGATATTTTGATGAAATTTGGTACACAGACCTATGTTGGCCCATGGACGAAGCCTATTGATTTTGGTGAACATCGGTCCATGTTTAGACCTAGTGCCTATATAAGGGTCCCCCCAAAATTATATTGTTTTTACGCTGCAGGTAGCAAATATTAAGCTATTTTGATGAAATTCGGTACACCGACCTATATCAGCCCAAGGACGATGCCTATTGATTTTGGTTAACACTGGTCCATGTTTAGACCTAGTGCCCATATAAGAGTCCCCCCAAAATTGGCTTGGTTACAAACTGCTGGTCGCAAATATTAAGATATTTTAATGAAATTTGGTTCGCTGACTCCATTATAAAAAAATTTGACACAAGTCCCATTTTAACCCATTCGAATTTCGGATTCAAACATTAGTTGGCTTTTAACCAGACTAGTGTAGGGTATTGTATAGTCGGCATGCCCGGCTTTAACCTTTTAACTTGTTTTTATTTAAATTTTGTGACTCTTAAAACGGAAAAATTTATTTAAATCATTCCCTATCTGCAACTATTCATTTTTTTAAGTATACTGGTAACAATGCACACATTACTTTGAGGCTCATCGCCTGTAAAATTCATCAGTGAAGTAAGGTGTAGAGTAATTAGTGCAATCGTATGGCTATACATTACTCTACCCATTATTTGGTAATGTGTGGTTTTGCTGGCAATGTCAGCCATGCAATCACTACTACATGATATGTGTAGTTCACGCATACATGGGAATTTTTCATTACCATTGAAATTTCATTACCATTAGTTGCCACTAATGACAATGAAAAAAATTTCATTATCATTTAATGATAATGAAATATTTTGCATTAGAAAAAACATTACTAATGGTAATGAAATCACACTAATGTAAAAAAAAAACTAATTACAATTGATTAAAAACCATTTGTTTCCAAAAATCTTACCCCTAAATTCATAAACGCTTTGTAAAATTATAGGAGGTTTATTGAACAAATTTTGTATGAAAATGACGTTTTGTAAACCTGATATAACTTTACAAAGCATTTATGAATTGAGGGGTTAATATATAACATAAGATACAATCAGGGGATGGAAAAGCCCTCAAGCGAGCCAAAAATATAAACATTTTTCTAAAAAGCTAAAAAGTGGAACGCAAATGCACATCTCGATGTGCGATGTGCGAATACAAATTCGCACATGTGCAAGTGCAGACTGGTATTTGCACATTACAGATCAAGATGTGTATGTGCAAAATGCGCACACATGTGCGCGCACATGGATGCAAAAAATCGCTGAAATTAAAAAAAGTTTCAAATACTAGAAAAAATCGCAAAAAAAATGCAAAAATTAGAAAAAATCGCCAAAATTTGAAAAATGTGAAAATTGAAAAATTTTCGAAAAAATCGCCATAACTTGAAAAAATCGTTAAAAAATTGCCCAAATAGTCAAAATTTAAAAAAATAATTGTCAAAAATTAGACAAAATTGCCAAAATTGCAAAATATCGTAAAAATTTTAAAAAAATCGTCTTTAAAATTTTCAATATTTGAAAAAATTACCAAAATCGTCAAAATTTCAAAAAGTCGTCGAAAAAAAAGTTGGCAACCCTGGTAGAGAAGACGTAAATTTTTTCGGCAGTATAAGAAAATAATAATTAGAAAATTAATTTGTGTCTCGTTAACAGTTTTTTATAAAGATAAACGTAATAAATCGATAAAGCGTTTTGTTGTTCATCGGAAAATTGTAAATTATGGCTGGAAAAAATCATCGGAGAAGCAATATAAAAAAAATAATAATAACTTGTGAACAATGCAAAATGCAAATAAAGGAAGAAGAGGAAGACTCTATAGATTGTGATAAGTGCGCCAAAAAATACCACTCTCAATGTACAAGTTTAGATAAACGTCAGTTTGAATTCTTGCTTAACAACGAGAGTGAAATGTTTACATGTCATCTGTGCGAAGGAGGAGAAGGAGAATTAAAAAATGAACTTACTGCAATCAAAACAAAACTCAACACTGATATACAGGAAGCCATACAGTTCATGTCAAAACAATATGACGAGATTTTAAAAGGAGTGGCAGAAAATAAAAAAGATTATTCGAGATTGAAAAAGAGAACAAATCATTAAAAAAAAGAAATTATTAATTTGAAATCATCTGTAAAGTTATTAAATGATGCTCGTGTTAAAAATGACTGTATTGTCAATGGCTTAAAAGTTGCTCAAGGTACCACAGCAGTAGATTCTGTTATTGAATTGTCCAAAAGTGTTGGATTGAATATGGTTCCCGGAAATATTGATGAGGCTTATTTCGTACATAACAAAACAGGTTCAAATATTAATGGTAAGGATGGAAAAACGAATGTTGTTGTTAAGTTTTCTTCAAAGGCAAGTAAAGACAAACTTATGGCTGCCAAACCTAAACTAAAAGAAAATGAAAGTACAAGTGGTGTCTTCGTCAATGATTTCCTTAGTAAAGAAACTCTAGGTCTTCTTAACTATGAGAAATCTTTAAAGGAGGTTGGCTATCATTTCGTTTACGTGAGGAATGGTACAGTGTTTTATAAGAGGAGCGCAATTTCGAGAGCCCAAGTTATAAGGAGTGAAGATGATGTGGACAAATTGCTGTTAAATGCCGCAACCGATAAATCTATAAGGCGTCGATCTATGTTTAAACCCAGTGCTAATGCTGAAAACGCAGATACCAGTGATGATGATGGAGAACAAGTATCGTATGTTTCCCCTTAAATTATACAAACGTTGATTTTTATTATGTTTTACGCTTTTTTATCTTTATATTACGATTAATAATCAATATTTTAATAAGATTTGTTCATTTAATGATTATATTTATAATTTAGAAAATTCGTTTTTGAGTATAATCTCTGTAAACATTAGAAGTGTTTCTTCACTTACAAAATTTAATAAATTTAAGGGTTTAATTGCAAGTCTGTCAAAATTACCTGATATAATTGCTATTCAAGAAACTTGGTTTGCATCAGACTTAATACAATTGTATTATATTCCTGGTTATTCTAGTGTTCACTGTTGCAGGAGCGATGGATACCCAGCAAAATCTTTCATTACCAAATAAGTGGTTATATAATAGAAATTCATAGCTCCGCACAACTTATTTTGTGGCGTCTAAACACATTATTTTTGTTTGGCGTGGTCGTTTTTATAAGTAGTCACGCTTACCCGCTCGCTTACAAAAAAATGAGAAATAAGTAGTTTCGAGATTTTGAATAATAAGTGGTTAAATACATGCTTACAAAAAGTTGAATTATAAGTGGTTATCCGATTGCTTACTTGATTCTTAAAAATAAGGAGTTAGGCAAATACTATTAGCCTAAGGAAATAAATATTTAGATATTAGCAAATATTAGCACAAATTGCGAAAAAAAACATTTTCAAAAAGCGAAATTTTTGCAACAATATATTCACTTGCAGGATGTCGATCGCTGATTACCTC
Source organism: Leucophora obtusa (assembly GCA_949987735.1). NCBI lineage: Eukaryota > Metazoa > Arthropoda > Insecta > Diptera > Anthomyiidae > Leucophora > Leucophora obtusa. Next base: position 104,499,068 of record OX465299.1, on the reverse strand, counting down.
TTTTAATTCATTTTCTGTACCATAATGCCTTTTTCGAAATTCGCCGTTATTTTACAATTTTTAAATGCGGTTTTTTTTAAATATATAACCTAGGGATTACATTTTTGTACCATAAAGTCTTTTTTCAAATTCCGCTATTATTTTGCAATTCTTTACGTGCCTTTTTTAATCTATAATCTAGGGGCTATAATACAAATTTCAGACAAAAAAGTTTGGTGGCTAGTTGCAAAAAAAATCGCGAAAAATAAAATTTGCAAAAAGGAACATTTTTGCATCAATATATTTGTTTGCAGAATGTAAATCGCTGATTAAGTTTTTTAATTAATTTTTTGTACCATAAAGCCTTTTTTCGCTTTCCGCGATTATTTTGCAATTTTTTAAGTGTGGTTTTTTTAAATTTATAATCTAGGGTCTATAGTACCAATTTTATACACAAAATTGGTGCTTAGTTTGCAAAAAAAGAAAAAAATAAATCGCGAAAAAAATATTTGCAAAAACCAAAATTTTTGCGTCATTGTATTCATTTGCAGACTGTTAATCGCTGATTGGGTTTTTTAATTATTTTTTTCTACCACAAAGTCTTTTTTCGCGTTCCTCTATTATTTTGCAAGTTTTTTAGTGCGGTTTTTTAAATTTATAATCTAGGAGTATAATGCCCATTTCATAAAACAAAGTTTGGTGGTTAGTTGCAAAAAAAGAACATTTTGGCATCGTTTGCAGAATGTTAATCTTTTAATTAATTTTTTGAACCCCAAAGCCTTTTTTCGCATTCCGATATTATTTTGCAATTTTTTACGTATGGGTTGTTTAAAACTCATAATCTAGGGCTATAATACTGTTGGAATAGTATAGTTCCATTCTTGATTTTTATAATTAAATTATTATTTTCCATTCCTGGTTACAATCGATGTTTTGAGTCATACAAAGAGCGCACATAATGACCCTGCAAACATTTCAAAGATACCTTCCAAGAAGATATTTCGTTTGATTGAAAATAATCAAGTAGTATTTACTTTCAAATTGTCTTCCTTTTATCACTTGAAAGATAATTCGACGATATTTGTAAAAAAGTAATTCAAAAATTTTATCTTTTGTCATAACTTGTTATGACAATATTTCGGCAATATCATCTTTGTATCATTTGGAAGATAAAGCAAATTTGTTTGAAATCTTTTATCAATTTGGAAAAAATTAAAACTAAATTTGTACAAAAAAAAAATCAAAAGATATATAGGAAATAAACTCGTGAAAAGTTAAGATTAATTGCGCGGGAAAAATCGGCTAAGATGAAATCAAGATAATTTATAAGTTGGTCAATGGATTATGTATGCAGATATTGTTTTTCAGGCTTAAATTTAATAACAAAAAAATTAAATCGTTTTTTTTATTGTACCGGCAGTTTATTTAGCGATATCCCTTTTATCTTCCATATGAGTTATTGCTTTCATATTGCCTGGAAGTATTGTTTTAGTGTAACAGTTGTTTCCGAGGGAGGAAACTTCCGGAATACGAAATTGATATTGCCGGCAATAAATGTGTTCTTCCTGGCGATATGTTCGGAGAATCTTCTTCGTATTGCCATGTTTGCTGGGTGATATTGGTTTGAGTATGTTCCTGTTCCAAGGCACATAATAGAACAAATGCTTTCTCAGTGATAGAGAGTCGCCCAATACTCTTTGATGAAACCTAATATTAATTATGACTACGAGATTGTAAAGCCATTAAATTGATTAAAAAAAAAAATCTGAACTGAATAAAAATAATTATTTTATGTAACGTGATGCATATATGCAGTTAATTTTTATACTTTTGGCCAAAAACGCCCCACTAGGAAATTTACAGAATAACATCTTTCATAATTTTCGGAAAATATCACTTTGTATGAATAAGAAAAAATGTTACACTTGATAAAAAATATTATTTTGAGTGACTTGATCCCTATAGGGTTAATGTTCTCACTTCTCACAAAAAAGACACACTAGCAAATTTACAGAATAACATTTTTCAGATTTTTATTAATTGGATATGCGATAAAAAAATTTCCACTTGATAAAAATAATTATTTTATGTACCATGATCCATATAGGTTTAATTTTTACAATTTTGCCAAAAACGAGCCACTAGGAAATTTACAGAATAACATCTTTCATAATATTCGGAAAATATCACTTCAAATGGATCAAAAAAGTCTTTTTTCCATTTGATAAAAATTATTATTTTGTTTAACTTTATCCATATAGGGTTAATGTTTTCACTTTTCGGCAAAAAAAACCCACTTGAAAATTTACACAAAAACGTCTTTCCAAATAGAAAACAATAAATGCATAGTAAACAAAAGATTTTAATTAGAATCTAATACGATTACAAAACTAAAATTGCTATTAACATATGGACACTTTTGACCCCACCTTTTTAACCCTTAAACATAAGATTGGGGCTATAGAGAATTGCGCTTGTTCGTTAGTTCTGTACCCTCTATCGCATATCCCAATTTAATATAAATATTATAAATGTTATTCTGTAAATTTCCTAGTGTGTCTTTTTTGTGAAAAGTGAGAACATTAACCCTATAGGGATCAAGGCACTCAAAATAATAATTTTTATCAAGTGGAACATTTTTTCTTATTCATTCAAAGTGATATTTTTCCGAAAATTATTAAAGGTGTTATTCTGTAAATTTCCTAGTGGGGCGTTTTTGACCAAAAGTATAAAAATTAACTGCATATGGATCACGTTACATAAAATAATTATTTTTATCCAGTTGAGATTTTTTTTAATCAATTTAATGGATTTACAATCTCGCAGTCATAATTAATATTAGGTTTCATGGGTCTTTTCTAACACCAGGCCACTAAAGGTTAAAGAATTTTAATCAAATATATAGATACTTCTAGTCTAACCAAATTTAAGTGACATTTTTTCGAAAACTGTGTAAAATTTGATCAAAACATTCAAATTTTGTTAAATTTTTGACAAAATGAGCAATTTTTGTAAAATGTCCCGAAAAGCAGTCGCTCCAAACACAAGCTCGAATTATCATTTTTCCATTTTTTTTTCTTTAATATCAAATATTATGTGGTACAAATGGCAATCGACATCTCCAAATTAGGCATTTTAAAAAATCTTTAAAATTAATTAAAAAAAAAAAAACGTTTCTGCCTTTTTATCAAATTCGTGGGTCATTTTGGATTCCAGGCTAAAGTGGGTTAATGATATCTGATGAATTCAAAATTCCATGTCTGAATCATTTTGAGTGTAATAAATGAATAAATGAAACAAAATACTAAATTTTTCAAAATTTAGAATTTTGGGAATTTTTAATAAAAATACACCTTTTTCCAAAATGGGCCATTTTTAATTTGTTAATTTGCAACCATTTGTAAAAAAAATTGGGAGTTAGGCGTGTCGAAATCGAAATCGACCAAACACCCTAGTGTTCATATTGTCCAAATCCAAATAGCGAAGATACGGGAAAGTCTATGTTTGACACTAAATATTTGTTTTACCTATTTAGCCCAGAAAGTACTACCTGGGGAAAAAAATCAAAAAATCGGAGCTGTGCCTCTAAACGCAACTTATTATTTTGGATTTAATAAATCAACTTTTTGTATGAAAAAGTCTAAATCCAGGTGATTAAAAAATGCGCTTAATATAATTTTTATTTTATTGTCGACACTTACACCTTTTATTTGACCCAACAAACAACAAAGTTATTAGGGATCAAACTTAATTTTTTTTTTCTTTTACATTAGAATTACTCACTATATTTTTTCAGATTGTGGAAGAAGTATTTAAAATAACGGCATCTGAAAATGATGAGCAAATATTTATGGACGAAGAGCAAATAGATGAAGATGAAGTAGTGGAGAAAATTCCAGAAAATATTCCGAAATCAACTTCTAAATTGAAAAAGGTTTGTATGATTATTAATAATGCAGATTTAATTTTATTGAGCTCTAAACAAATAATTTTTTTGCGTTATTTAGAAAAAACCTAGAAAAAGAAAAACCGCAACGGACGACAACATACAGAAGTTAACAGACTTTGACATGGAATTTAGAGCAGAACTACATAAGCTGCAAATAGAGGCAGAAAACGATAAGGTATATAGATAGAGAATATGACCTCATCGAAACAAAAATTAAGGGCCTGTTTATGAATTACGAAAATACTCACAACGATAGCAATTGACAATTACTTTCGTCAAAAATATATGGGAAACAAAAACAAATTTTCGTTACTTTGCTTTCGTTTAGACCATTTTGGTAATACATAAACAGCGGCTAAATTTTATGAAAACAAATCGTTTGGTAAGTATGTATTTATAAAAAAACTTGTTTTTCTAAACAATCAGTGTGTTCGTTTACTCGAATTTCTTACTACTTTTACTACAATTAGAGTTTTGTTTATTTTTTGTATTGATTTTTTCCAGCTGTAGTAAAAGTAGTAACTTGTAGTAAGTAAACGAACACGCTTAATAATGACAGTAAGAAAAAAAATTAATTTCAGGTAGTCAGGTATATTCGTTTTCTTTACAAGTAGTTATAGATATAGATATAAAATTCTAAAAAAACAAACCTATTATTATTTCTTGCAACTCACAGTGAGCTAATTGATTGAAAATGGTTATAAATATTAAATTTTAAGATTAACTTTGTAATATAATATAGTAATTTTTTTTATTAAAACTGATACGTGTAATTTCGTTATCTATTTGTGAAAAAAATTCTTAAGATCAGAAAAAGTAACAATTTTAAAATTCTATTTTTTAAGAGTATTTTTATGTACACTATTTTAGACAATTATGTAACAATTGGGCAAGAAAATTTAAAAATTTTAGATTTATTACCATATTTTCCAATTCGCACTACTGTGTGTTTCGGGATATTCTTAATATCAAATTGACACTCTTTACAGATAATATTAAAAATTGATCAAGATTCAAGAAAAATATTTAAATGACTGCAAAAAAAAAATCAATAAGTTATTTTATTAAAATATTATGTCATTTTTCGCAAGTCGGCTCGTGCGTACGTCTTTAAGTCGGCTCTTAGATAAACAAACGTTTAAATTGTATAAAAATCAATTTGCCACAGGCTGGTACCTTCAGCATAATACACTTTTTTTTTGCAAACTCGGTGTCGGTGTTAGTTTTTTGCCGTTATCGAGGGTTTTTGTAAAATATTCAAATTAAAAACTAATTTGCCACTTCTTAGGTGAAAATACTGGTTATTTTTTTACTAAATTAAAAGATTAATCTCACTCAACTAGTGGAAAACATAGACAGCAATATATATACTAATAAACAACACTACCAGCTGTTTTATTCTAACACTGGTAAACGCGTTGCCAACCTATATCGTAATTAAAAGAGTTGCCAGATGGGTTTAGGTAGAACCCCACCTCCTGGTGGTGGAACATCACCGATAACAACTGATGGTACTTTTGAAACAAGATTAATAACTACCTCGAGTACAACAGCTACAGCAACAACGATTTCAACCTCATTCAGTTCATTTACCCCAACAACAACGATTACGTTTGCTACAGCAACTACGCCATCAATACTGCCAACTCCGGGAATACTACCAACACCATCAATACAGTCTTTTCCCCCAGTAAATGCTGCCAATCAAATAACTGCAGAAATCGATAGCCAACTGAAAAAAATAGAAAACTACACGGAAAGAACAAATAAAAACCTCCCGGGAAAGGGAAACAACGAAAGTGCTAAACGGCATAGATCAAGTCCAGATCCTTTAAATCCAAATAAATCCAAGCAATCAAAAATAGAAGATTATTGGCTACAATCTCATGATAAATATATCAATAATCAAAACAAGTTTGCAATTCTTGGAGACGAAATATCAAATGAAAATCAGGACCAAACCGAAAAAAAACCACAAAAGCCACCACCCATATACATCTATAAAGTAGAAAACATACAGCCACTAAATGAACTTTTAAACCAAATAGCACAAAATGAATATGAAATGAAAGTCTTAAAACGAGAGGAAGTAAAGATTCAACCAGTTGATGAATCATCGTACTCCGTGATCACGAAAGCTTTATTAGAAAAAAACACAGAATTTCACACGTACAAAATCAAAAGTGAAAGAAATTTCAACGTAGTTCTTAGAGGAATGCATTATTCAACATCTGTAGATGAAATAAAGCAACAACTGGTATTAAAAGGTCATGAAGTGGTAAATTTAAGCAATATCATTGACAGGAAAACTAAAAAACCACTTTCGCTATTTTGGGTTAATCTCAAACCAAGCCAGAACAATAAAGAAGTTTATGAAATTAATTCAATGCTCCACACAAAAATAGTTTTTGAACCTCCAAAGCCAAAACGTGTAATACCACAATGCACTAACTGTCAAAGATATGGTCACACAAAAAAATTCTGCAACCATTCCTCTCGTTGTGTAAAATGCACTGGAAATCATCACACCAAAGACTGCCAAAGAAAGTCCAAATCAGATGATGTTAAATGTGTTTTATGTGAAAAAAATCACCCAGCTAACTATAAAGGTTGCCAAGTTTATAAAGATCTGCAAGATAAATTATATCCCAGACTTCGAAATAAAGAACTTCCAGAATTAACAGTTCAGAATCAACAAAATCAAACTGTAACATTACCAACAGCGCAAAAACAGCAGAACCAACCCAAATCAACCCATCAAACATACGCTAATGTGATAAAAAATATGCCCCCCGTAACCCAAAATACTCAGACGCCGCCTGAAAATAGCGATATGTGTGAGCTCAAGTCAATGATGAAAACCCTTATGCAACAAATGAGTACAATACTCAATCTATTAACAGTCTTTATTAATAAAACATCAAATGAATAAATTCTTTAACCTAGCAGTATGGAATGCAAATGGTTTAATGCACCATATATTAGAGTTAAAAGCCTTTATTTGCACAAACGATATTGACATTATGCTAATATCGGAAACACATTTCACCAATAAAAGCTTTCCTAGAATTCAAGGGTACACAATTTATGCTACAAATCATCCCGCAGGTACCGCAAGAGGTGGAACTGCAATTATAATCAAAAATAATATAAAACATGAACTACTAAACGATTACAGTAAAATATTTATACAATCGACTGCAATTCGAATTCTGGGTAAACATGGTCCAATCACTATAGCCTCCATATACTGCCCTCCGTCATGCACAATAATAAATGAACAGTTTGAACACTACTTCTCTAGTCTTGGTCCCACATTTTTGGTTGGTGGTGATTTTAACGCAAAAAACCAGCAATGGGGTTCTAGACTACGTAATCCTAGGGGAAAAGTATTACTCGATGTAATTAAAACTAAAAATCTTCAACATCTATCAACTGGAGAACCAACTTATTGGCCATCCGACATAAACAAAACTCCTGATCTGGTCGACTTTTGTGTTCTAAAGAACATAAACAAAAAATATTTCAATATTAAATCATGTTTTGATTTGTCTTCAGACCATTCACCTATTTTAGTAACGTTAAAATCGGAAATAGCTGAAAATCAGCCACCGCCTTCTCTATACTCTAAAAACACAAATTGGAGTATATTTAAGCAATGTTGTGAAAGTAGCTTACAATTGCACGTTTCCCTTAAAAGCCCGCATGAAATAGAAGACGCACTTCATACTTTTACAACAACAATACAACAGTCGGCATGGCATTCTACTCCTAAAACAAATACTTCAAATTTCAAAAACCGCGTTTCTATTAGTAGAGATATTAAAAAAATGATCTCCGATAAACGGCAATTAAGGAAAATTTGGCAAAATACAAAACATCCAAATGATAAAAGAAAACTAAATAAAGCTTGCAAAGAGCTAAAGCATGCTCTAAATTTACAAGAGAATAATGAGTTTGAGAACTATCTAGCAAATCTTACACCGACAGATGCCACAAATTACTCTCTATGGAAAGCAGCTAAAAACTTTGATAGAGCTACGGCTAGAATACCTCCATTAAAGAAATCCAATGGACTATGGGCAAAAACAAATAAAGAAAAAGCAGAATTATTTGCTACTCACTTGTCAGAAGTTTTTCAACCATACAGTCCCTCAGCGCGAATTGATGATACAAAAATATATGAATTCCTAGAATCTCCCGGTCAAATGGATTTTCCAATTAAGCCTGTCACTTATAAAGAACTAGAAAAACTAATAAAGGAACAATCTAATAGGAAAAAATCTCCTGGTTATGACCTAATTTCAATTAAAATTTTAAAAGAATTGCCTTTAGTTGGACTAAAGTATCTAACTCATATATTTAATGCTATATTAAGACATGGGTATTTCCCTGTCCAACTTAAAGTGGCCCAAATAATATTAATTCCAAAACCTGGCAAACCGCCTGAAGATGAAGCATCGTACAGACCAATAAGTCTTTTGCCAGTTTTAAGTAAAATATTTGAAAAACTGCTACTGTACAGATTAAAACCTAATCTTCAAGAAAGGGAACTCATTCCAAGCCATCAATTCGGCTTTAGAGAACAACATTCCACTGTTGAACAAGTTCATAGAGTGGTTAGGTTAATAAGAACAGCGTTTGAAAAGAAACTATATTGTTCAGCTGTATTTTTAGACATCACGCAAGCTTTTGATAAAGTGTGGCACGCAGGGCTCTTATACAAGTTAAAAAAACAATTGCCATATCCTTACTTCGAACTACTGAAGTCATATTTGGAAGATAGATACTTTTTAGCCAAATTCAAAGATGAGCATACTAAGCTGTATAAAATTCAATCGGGAGTACCACAAGGCAGTGTATTAGGACCTATACTATATACATTATTTACTGCTGATCTACCCACAAACGACCTCACCTCCATCGCAACCTTAGCTGATGACACTGTGATTCTGTCTTCCCATCAAAATCATATAACTGCATCAATAAACCTTCAAGTACATCTCAGTAAAATTCAAGAGTGGCTTGAAACGTGGAGAATGAAAGCCAACGCTAGTAAATCAGTACAGGTAACTTTCACATTAAGAAAAAACAATTGCCCTAGTGTAATGTTGGGTGCTGATACTCTTCCCCAATCCGACAACACAAAATATTTAGGAATCCACCTAGATAGGCGTCTTACATGGCAAAAACATATTTTCACCAAACGTAAACAACTGGGTATAAAACTCACGTCCTTGTATTGGCTCATAGGAAAAAATTCAAAACTTTCGATAGACAACAAGTTACTCATATATAAAACCATTATTAAACCCATATGGACATATGGTATACAAATTTGGGGATCAGCCGCAAAAACCAACATCAGTATTATACAACGTTTTCAGTCGAAAGCACTACGCACGATCGCAAACGCGCCAAATTATGTATCAAATAATATACTGCATAACGACTTCTGCATTCCAACAGTGCAGGAAGAGATCAACTTAATCAACGAACGTTATTCATACCGCCTATCACTGCATCCTAATGCTTTAGCTGCAGATCTGCTGCAGATATCTTCTACCCAAAGAAGACTTAGAAGATTTCCGCTAACACAGCTAATTGTGACAAGATAATTTAAAAAAATTTTTAAATTTTATAATACTTATATAGAGGTGCAACAGTGGTTGCTTCCTCTGCATGTTTTTTAGTTTTAGTTTAATTACTTATGTACCCACTTTAAGAAAAAATGCTAAATATCTTTATAGATAGATTGCAAAATAAATTGGAGTTTAAAAAAAAAAAAAAAAAAAATATTATGTGTAAATTCATAAATGCTTAGTTATAAGAGGCTTACAAAAGAAATTTTTCATACAAAGCGTGTATCATAAGCCTCCTATAACTTTATAAAACATTTATGAATTTAAACATTAGTATATACGATATACAGTGCTGTGCGGTATAATGGGCACATTCAAATTTTTTCTTATTTTATTCTCGTTGCCTTTATTTTTAAAGATCAAAATAACATAGTGGATAAATTCACCTCAAAATGCGAGGAGATTGTTCAGAAAATGGTGCAGAATTTTAAGGCAATGTCTGTTTTTTATTTTATTACATGCTACTAATAATTACATGCTTATTATTATTATTATTATTAGTCTTATTAGAGGTTAATTGAAGGATTGTTGTTTTTCATGTTAATTTGCTTTATTAAACTGTAATAAAATTCAAAACAGTTTTTTGCTTAAAATAAATGAAATTTTAATGAAAAAATGTCTTTTATTTTTATATATGAAAACTTAAATCAGTAGATACAAATGCATAAACGTATTTTTTTTAATTATTAAAAAAAAACAAAATCTAAATGATTAATTTCGAAGTACTATTAGGAATTTTTATAATGCAATAGTTATAATTAAAGAAAAAAAATTTAAAAAAATTATAATTTGCGTTTTGTGTTCGGAGGAAGTTCTTTTCAGGACTTTTTATGTAAAATTGATTATTTTGAATGGGGGAAAAGTTTTTAGTTGATCTGTTATTTTAAGTAAATGAATGTTATTTTTTTAGTTTGACTCAAGATCATAAATTAATATCACTTTCTGTTTAAATTATTTTCAAATCAAAGAAAGATGATACAATTTTTACAAGTAAATTACAAAGAATAAAAATTATTGAAAAAATTCGATAAGACCAGCAAGGCAGGATGCGCATTTTCGGCTTTCGCTACAAAGCCATCATCAGTGCCTTTCGCCTTTGAGTGGGTTAATATTTTGATAATCGTCTACTTATATGAATGTTGAAAGCAAATCGAGTTTGTTATCAACAACTCAACTTAGACTAACATCAACGAAATTTAACAAAAGGATAAAAATAACATTGTTAAATTTCGTTGATGTTAGTCTAAGTTGAGTTGTTGATAACAAACTCGATTTGCTTTCAACATTCATATAAGTAGACGATTATCAAAATATTAACCCACTCAAAGGCGAAAGGCACTGATGATGGCTTTGTAGCGAAAGCCGAAAATGCCCATTCTGCCTTGCTGGCCTTATCGAATTTTTTCAATAATTTTTATTCTTTGTAATTTACTTGTAAAAATTGTATCATCTTTCTTTGATTTGAAAATAATTTAAACAGAAAGTGATATTAATTTATGATCTTGAGTCAAACTAAAAAAAAAAAAATAACATTCATTTACTATTGATTATTTTGTCAAAACAGAACTTGGCTGTTTTCAACGAATTTTGCATAATTTTCCGAAAAATATCAATAACGTTTTATTAGATTATAATTATGTTTTTTATTTTTAAAATATTTAACCCTTATGTACAATTTTTGACAAAATAATCAATTTTCATAAAAGTCCTGGAAAGGAGTCGTAATTTTGTGACCTTATTTTACTAGGCCATAAGATAATTTAAAAAATTATTAAAAATATTTTTGTATGAAAGTTCTTAAGATAATACTTTCTCTCCTTGTTGATATCTCTTGTCCACGTAAATCATTTTCTGGCATTTCAATTAGGATCTCTTCATCCGAGTTGTAATCATTTAAAATGGTTATTTTTAATTTAAATATATATTTTTAAAAATGCTTTATAAATTCTGTTAATAATAAGATTTACTTGGAGCAGTATCGTTTTCTTCTATGGCGATATTATGAAGAACAGCTAAAGCTACAATGACTATTTTAGCGTTTGAAAAACTAACAGTTATTCCATCAAGTAAACATCGGAATCGTTGCTTCCACACGCCAAAACATCGCTCCACAGGATTTCGGGTTGCAATGTGTGCAACGTTGTACTTTATCTCCTTTTCATTTTGAGGTCGTTGTAATGGAGTGAATAAGTACGGCGTTAGTTTGTAGCCTGAGTCACCAAGCAAACGGCCTCTAAATTCACCATTCTCAAATCGCTCTTTTATTGTAGACTCATTGAAAATCCGACAGTCGCGAGTACTGCCCCTCCATCTTGCCACTATATCCAAAATTTTAAGTTGGGCATCAGAAACCACCAACATAATATATAAATAAAATTTAAAATTATAGTTTCAACTTGTTATTACCTGAACATTCAGTGAATAAAATCCCTTTCTATTTGTATAATATTGCGCTAAATCTCCGCCAGTTTTTTTAATTTTAATATGGGTCCCATCAATAGCGCCAATAACTCCAGGGAAGTTACGAATTTCTTTAAATTGGTTCGCTATCTTAACCTCTTCTTCAGCAGACGTTGGCATTTTAATAATGTTTTTTCTGTGCTTAGCCAGGGCGCGAGCAACTTTTGCACAAATCCTGCTGACCGTGGGTTGTGAAAGGCCATGAAGGTCACCAGCATCATCCTGAAACTAAAAGTATGGTTAGATACAACACTACTATAATAGAATACTCAACTTACTTCTCTTCGCCCCCAACAACGTAAAGCTACTAAAACCTGCAGTTCTGGCGATGTTCCGCATCATCTACGGTCTAAAGAAATATCCTTTCGTACTAAATTAATAATTTTTCTTACCGTTTGTTTATTGAAACGGTATTTTTGCTTAAATTGATTATCCGTAACGGAAAATGGGTCCATCCTCTTTTTGTAAGTTCTTGGTTGACGGTAGTTTGAAATTTGAGTAATAGTTTCTATTAAAGATGGTATACAATTAAAATTATATTTTTCTTAAAAAAAACAATGATTCTTACCAATTCTTTTGATTAAATTTAATGTATCCATTATTTATTTAAAAATTTATTCTATTTTTTGTTCTATTAAAAACTTCCGCAAAAATGTGGTTTGCAAAATGTAAACAAACAAAAAGCAAAAAATAAAAATGTCACTTTACAGAAGGTTTAAAGTAGGGACGAAGCAACATTAAAATTAATAGATTTAATAATGGTTTACAAAAGGTATTTTAAGGTAATAATCATTTGTGAATACGGTTTGAAAATCTGTTGTAAGTTTTTTTGAATACGACTATAAAAGTCTTTATTAACTAATGTGTACGTTAAATCATTATTAAGATTTTTTTGTGAATACGGCTGATAGTATTTACCTTTGCATATACAAATTTTCATAATACGACTGCTGCATTCAAGATACACGGATGGGCGCCACACATTAATATTTATAATTGGGATATGGACTTGGCACTCCTTGTTACAATTATGTATTGGATTACAATCAAAACATCGTAATAATCGTAGTTATCAATATTTTCATTTACTTACCTTTAATTTACCTCGTCTATCAACTGTTTAAAAGATTTATACATTACTTCTGTAATAATGAAAATGTTATCCAGTTCTCCTATTTTCATTTAAAACGGGTAAAAAGGTTAAAGTCGGGCATGCCGACTATACAATACCCTACACCAGTCTGGGTGAAAGCCAACTAATGTTTGGATCCGAAATTCGAATGGGTTAAAATGGGGCTTGTGTCAAAATTTTCTATAATGTGAGTCAGCGCACCAAATTTCATTAAAATATCTTAATATTTGCGATCTGCAGTTTGTAACCAAGCCAATTTTGGGGGGACCCTTATATGGGTACTAGGTCTAAACATGGACCGATGTTCACCAAAATCAATAAGCTTCGTCCTTGGGCCGACATAAGTCGGTGTACCAAAATTCATCAAAATATCTTAATATTTGCGACCTGCAGCGTATAAACAATATAATTTTGGTAGGACCCTTATATGGGCACTAGGTCTAAACATGGACCGATGTTCACCAAGATCAATAGGCTTCGTCCTTGGGCCGACATAAGTCGGTGTACCAAATTTCATCAAAATATCTTAATATTTGCGACCTGCAGCGTATAAACCATATAATTTTAGTAGGACCCTTATATGGGCACTAGGTCTAAAAATGGACCGATGTTCACCAAAATATAGCTTTGTTCACCAAAAATAGGCTTCGTCCTTGGGCCAAAATAGGTCTGTGTACCAAATTTCATCAAAATATATTAATATTTGCGACCTGCAGCGTATAAACCATATAATTTTAGTAGGACCCTGGGCACTAGGTCTAAAAATGGACCAAAATCAATAGGCTTCGTCCTTGGGCCGACATAAGTCGGTGTACCAAATTTCATCAAAATATCTTAATATTTGCGACCTGCAGAGTATAAACAATATAATTTTGGTAGGACCCTTATATGGGCACTAGGTCTAAACATGGACCGATGTTCATCAAAATCAATAGGCTTCGTCCTTGTGCCGACATAAGTCGGTGTACCAAGTTTCATCAAAATATAAAGGACAGACAGACGGACGGACGGATGGACATCGTTAAATCGAAATAAAAAAAAATTCTAAGCCGATCGGTATACTATAAGGTGGGTCTAGGACCAATATTTTTTGGTGTTACAAACATCAGCAAGGCTTATTGTTTTTATTTTAAATCATTGAAGATTTTGTATAGGCTGGGAAGTCCTTACGGTAGTCCTCTACAATGTGTAATAAGTACTGCGTATCGTCTTCGTTGTGTGTTGAGCATCTGTTATAGTCAGTTATTAGTTTGACTTTCCTTTCGGCGGCATCATTCACAACAGTAATGCATTTTACGATTTGTCCCCCTTTACAAAATGCTTCGGTCTTAGGCGAGTTTGACAAAGCGTAAGAAATCCGTAGAAATTTCCAGACGAAAAAAATTTTTTTTTCTTTTAGGAGTTACAAAAGAGCTTAAATCCTTGGATGTGAATAATTGTAATTCATCAACGCTTGCACACACTTTTTTAGAAGGGAAAATATCAACACCATCACCGATATGATTGTCTTAATCGGAATCTATTTGCAACGCCAAAACCATCTTTTCCTTTATTTTTGAGTCTACATGTGGATCAAAAAAGGCAAGTGCAACTGCTTCCTCTGATAAATACCACAGGTGGTTCCGAATTTTTTCGAAAAGCACTGTAGATATTTTTTCATCAAAATACCCAATAATCCCCTTTATTAGTTGCATATCTCTATTTGGCGCTTCAACTGCATTTGCGGTTCTAAACCAGTATGGGATGTAGAGACTTACTAAGAAAATGCACGTATTACGAATTCCATTCAACTGACTCGCAGATATTTTAAAGTGCTCGTTAAAAATATTCATTTTGAGACAATAGATGTCCTTGGACATGAATCTTGCATGAGATGTCACTCCAGGTGCACGAAATGTAAAATTGGGAATGCTACCACCAAGAAAAATAAATGCAAGTTGTAAGAGTTCTCTATAATCATGCCGAATGTGGACTTTCGCTAAATATTCAAGACAAAAGTGTTTCCTTGTTTCGTGTTCCTCGACAGATATGACACTCAAAACTTGTTCATCCTGCATACAAGTGCTGTATCCCTTTGAATTTAGTGTGCTCCATTCCCGTGCAAAACGTTCAAAAATCGCCACCTGTGGACCACTTGATTTTCCCAAATTGATTTCAAATACAGCTCTTAAGAGAATTTCTGCAATATGGTGGCGACATGGTAACCACAATAAGCTGCGTTCCAGTTTGCGTTCCAATAAAGTTCCAGCACCACTATGAGAGCCAGTATTTGCAGCAGTTGTATCGAAACATATCATTTCTAATGAATTCAGCATATTGATTTTTAACAAATAGTGGTAGACTGATTGAGCGACTACAGCACCAGTTCCATCTTCAATGATGGGGATAGCTATTAATTTTTCAACGTTCTCCGACGTGAGCACAATAGCCAAGCGATCAACTTTATTTTTTACAGCAATTGCGGGAAGTAGCTTTCCGTCCCAACGCAAAACAAATGTTTCAGGTATCAAAAAAAATCTTAAGCTCAAAGCAAAATTTATAACTTGGTCAAAATAAAAAAACTTACCTTGAAATTTTCAACAATTTCTTTGACATGACGCCGACGATATTTTTTACGTTGTTCACGCAAACTTGTGCAATTCAGGACAAGATCCTCAATATTGTGACCCAACGCTTTGGCAGTTGCACTGATAAAGTGTATAGCTAATGGAGATGACATATTGCCAGCATCCATACAAGCCAGCATTCTGACGTCAATAAAATTCTTTTTTCCACGTTTTCGAAATGGCTTACTGGAGCAACTTGGAATGTTGTCAGTCTGTTCTACATCCATCGCCTGCACATCATCTCCCGATTTATCACTCTCAAATTCAACATGTTCCATAGTCAAGTCTACACATGAAACTAAGTGAACAGCAAAAAAAATTGACACTTTGCTTCCAAATACTACATAATAATTACCTGAAGTGCCTTTTCTTTTTTCATAATTTTCTTTTCGACGTTTTTCATCTTCCAATCTTTGTGCATTTCTTTTTCTTTATTTGTGACATTTTGATCGACACAAGTCATGCTACCAACACGCCCATTTTCTCGCTGCTTTATTAAGAAGTCTCTATCTTCTTGTATACTTATAAGCTTCAGAGCGTCAACGTGGGCAATGTCAAATAAATTGTTTAAATTTTCCTTAAAGTAATTTTCTTTTTTGCGATGACTTGGGAACGGAGATTTACATACTTTTTGGACTGTTCTCCACTCTTCATAAATTTTAATGACTTTTGCAGCACATGTTCTTTGGTCTGGCGTTGGGATTCTAGCTTTTTCCCAAAAAGGCAATATTTCATTTAACACTAACCTTGCACTTTCTTTAACTGTTTTTTTTTTCACAACCCACATTAAAAAAAAAACACTGAAGCACTTGCTGCTTTGATGGTAATTTCACACCAACTATTTTAGGTACACATTTACCAATCAAGTACACATTTGTGTCAGCAGATCGAAGCCGTTCCAACGATAAATTTTTCTTCTGAGCCATGGAATTACGTAAAGTTACACAATATTTTATTTTACAATAAACTTCACTTTTCTCAACAATATTTAAATTCGCAATGACAAAATTTTACATATTCATATCAACAGCATTGCTATGTGCTCAGTAGCAGAGCGGAAAGAAACGGTACTTTTAGACAAAAATGCAGTTGACGACAGCTCAAAGCTAGGAATATTGAGGATGTTTAAAAAACAGCGAGGAAAAAAAAATTTACCGTTTTTTCAATAATAGTTGTTGGTAGAAATACATATCGTTACCTGAAATGCAAAACGGCGTAACAAACATATTCATTATTTTACAAGAAAAGCAAAAAACAAACTTTCCGACATTTTACGAAATTAAATAATGAAATCAAAACTTTTTATTGTAGAAGGCTATAATTTTTCGGAGAAAGGAAGCTTAATTATGTGCTTCATAATCAATGAAAAAAAATTAAAATTTTCTACAGTAAAACCAAATTAAGAAGAAGAGCGAAAAGTTGGTTGTTTAGAATTTCGCTTATAAAATCTTTATTTTTGATATCAGAAAGCAAAAAAATTGTGAGGACACGTAGTTTAATGTCGTGCACCATAATCAGTCAAAAACTTACACCTTCTTCCATTTCAGGTAACGATATATATTGTAAGCATATTTTGAATTCTATAAATATTTTTTTCTTACTATAATAGCAGAAACACCATACATTTTAACAACTGGGAGCTTAAATAAAACTATAATGCATACATATATTTGTTTTTGCTTCTGGTGCCATTATATACTTATGTGCTAATTCATAAAAAAAAATTATTTGGTATTTGAAGCTTGCTATAGTTAAAGTGCATATTTCGCTTAATAAAGAGTTATTAGAAATCTTGATTCATAATCGTATTTTAACTATAAATTAATTTTTCGATTTGATACTGGCAACACTATTGTCTATTTTCTCTCTTCTCCCAAATAAGTCGTAAGTGATGCACAAATTTAGTAAACGATTGACTCGGCAATCGGAAGTGGAAATGTATTTTCTTAAATTAGAGAACTAATGATGTGCTAAGATAAATTTAAAAGCCATTAAAAATATTTTTTTTATTTATAAAGCAAATCAATGGAAATGTGTGTAAAAAAGTAATTTTTTTAGAACATATTATTCGAAGCATGCAAAAGTAATCGAATTTCGAATAATGTTTTGACAGTGTGTACATCACTATTGTTTTGTTTTTCTTTTTAATTTTATTTTTACATTTTTTTTGAATTTTTTTCGAAAAAGGTCATTGGCTACGCAATTGTTGTAGCTTTTTTCAGTTTGATGGATGCAAGTTGTTGGAAGCCACACATTCTAGGGACGGGATGGCTTTAATAAATCATTTCATGCCTGAAAATGAAATAATTAACAATTAAATGGTGGCTTCCTCACTCCAAACTTTATAAAACGTTTAAAGTTGATGAGTACCAACTATAAACCTTTATTATTTTCTTCGTTATTAAGCAAATATGAATACTGTTTTTCACAAATTAGCTTAAAATCCTGCAATAAAGCTATTGTAAAAGTTTATGAATTAGACCATTAAGCATTAATACTACTATTAACTAATTTACAAGTTATAAATGATATTCTAATTTAAAGAAGTTTTATTTTTGGTATTTCTTAATAAAAAAATTATAAAATGCAAAAAAATAGAGTATTTTGGTGGTTTTTTTAAATTTTGACCTTTGACCTCATTGTGGCACGGGTTGGCACCATCCGATCAACCTGAAAATTTGCTACATCAATTTTGGCATCAAATCGCATATTTTCATCGCTACCCACAATCAAAAATCCAAAATATAAAAAACCCCATATTAGCTACGCCAGGTCTAATGTATATGCACATTAAAAATTACATTTGTACCAACCTTTAATGATAATTTTAGCAAAATATTGCTCGAATTTATGTTTTTAGACGAAATAAATACAATTATAATAATTTAATTTTTATACTTTTGCAGTTTGTAAATTCAAATTTTGTTTCGGAAGTTGCCACAACCCTGTAGCTCGGTTGTCGCAACCGAATTCGGTTGCAACAACCCTATTAGAATAATATTCAGTTGTGACAACTGAATTCGGTTGCTGCAACCTAATCTGATAGTAATTCGGTTGTGACAACCCCATTTTTTCGGTTACCGCAACCGAATTCAGCTGCTCCAACCAAATTGAAGTTGTGACAACCGAATTCGGCTGAAACAAACGAATTGAAGTTGTGACAACCCTATTGATGTTGAAACAACCGAATTGAAGTTGCCACAACCCTATTCCAACCAATTTTTCATGAGGGTGTAGAATTGCTTTAAGAAGAGCATACAGTGCACTTCGAAAGCACGGGAGCATCAATATATGCTCCCGGACGACTCATGTGATTAATATAATTAACAATCACTCTTTCGTGTCACTCGCTAATCCCTGAAGTATTACTCTTTGTCATTTTGTTCGCAGGTTTCTGGGATTTTGTCCCATAGTTGTATTGCAGACTGACGTATGAATAAAACATATGTTTGTTGCCTGCAACTTTGTATGCAACATACATATTAGGGTTCGTCAAAAAAAAATTTATTTGATTTTCGGATATCATCACTTTTTTAAAGTTTTTGCATAGAAAAAAAGAATGGCGTTTTATTTTTCTTTTTTATTTCAACTCCATCCACTGGCGCAAGTCGTCCAAAAACGCTGATTTGGAGACCCATTTTCTTCTTTTTTCAAAAATTTCAAAAAGAGTTACTTTTTTATTACACACAATAAAAATGTATTCCTTGCTGAGAATATTGGTACAAAAATTTTTGATATACCACGACCCGTTAAAAAGTTATTTAGTAATCAAATATGTTTAGTAAAAAAAATCTTTGTAATAAACATTACAAAACTTACAAATTATTTTGTCATTACTAAAAAATAAATTTATAATGCGGCAGCGAGTATTGAAAGCTACATTTTAATTAGATCAAATACTTTTTCATTGAATTAAAAAAAAAAAATCCAAATTTGATTAGCTAATAACTTTCTAACGGTTCGCGGTATATACAAATGTACCCATGTACTCCGCCGGAAATACATTTTTATTGTGTGTAATAAAAAATTACTTTTTAGAGGTTTTTGAAAAAAGCGGATTTTTGAACCACGCTAATGGCTATCTGGCGTATTTTGAAAATGCAAAAAAAAGTTTTGTGTATTAAATTTTGTTGTAGAATCGAATGGTAAAATCAGATTTCCTATAAATGCAGCTGTTTTTGCTCTGGAGGAAAAGGGTCTTAAAATTAGCGTTTTTAGCCGACTTGCGCCAGTGAAAAAAAGAAAAAAACGCCATTCTTTTTTTCTATGCAAAAACTTAAAAAAAAGTGATGATATCCGAAAATCAAATTTTTGTGACGAACTCTAATACATACATACATATGTATGTATGTATATATGTATATTAGACCGACTCACGAAAAAAAGTATAAAAAGTGCCCCCTCAAAATAAATCTTGGTTTGTTTTATGATGATTCCCAAAATATTTCGGGTCTAGCAACGAGATCTCACGAGCTGTACTATTTTTAAAAGAGGTAATTTTTTTAGTTTTTGTAAGAAATTTGCATTTTAGCTGTAGACAACATACTCAATATGGGTATCATATAAAAGGTTTTTTTGAGGCGATTTAAGCGGTATACGTAACATGTTCAAGCGTATCCAGACATGTCCTATTTTCAAGGATATACTATAAAAAAACAAATTTTAGACTCTTTTGTGCGGAGATGTTTGCTATTGAAATGTCAAACTTACATATCATAATCTGTAGACGATTTAAGTGAACACGTGTTCCAGATTTTTTTGAAATTCGCGATTTTTCGCGTTTTATCAGAAATTCAATGAAGAGGAAAAAATGTGTTATAATAGGGCAATATGGATACCAAAACTTTTCTTGTAACTAAAATGTAAATCATCGCAAAGTGGATATAGTTCGGAATTTTGCAAATTTCATATATGTTGAGTGATGCAAATTTTGTTAAAATTTTTGAGTTACTGCAATCTGTATTTTAATTCAGTATTTAGGTGATGTGAGATAAAAATGCAACTTAACAGAAAAAAATCCAGCACGCGCTTTTTGTGGCGGAATATCTTTTTTCGGGGAAAACATTTTTTATAAAATTTTAATAATAATTTTTGAGTTACTGCAATCTGCATTTTAATTCAGTATCTAGGTGATGTAAGATAAAAATGCAACTTAACAGAATAAACCCAACACGCGCTTTTTTGGCGGAATATCTTTTTTTCGCGAAAAAAAATTATAAAATTTTATTTAGGGTCAGCATATATTTAGATTTTTCTTAAAAAAGTTACAGACACGCTTATTTTAATAAAATATTTTATTTAATACTTAATAAAGCTACACCCAGCAAAAAAATTTGTTGTGCTAACCGAATTAGGTTCCAACCGAATTTACGAGGTCGCCTCAACCCCATTAATGGGGTTGCCGTAACCGAATTTCGTAGTTGGTACAACCGAATTCGGTTATGGCAGCCGAATTTTGGAGGTTATGACAACCGAATTCGGTTGTAGCTACCCTATTTTGAGGTTGTGGCAACCGAATTTATTAGAAAACGGGGTTGTCTCAACCGATTATTTCTATTAGTTTACCTGAAATTTTTAATAATTTTTTTGCAATAAAAAAAGGTATTTTTTTAAGTTTGTATACGTGTTTATATTTAAAATTAAATTAACATAATTTTATAAGTTACATAAAAATTTATCTTAAGTTTTTTATTTTTTTCAAAGTAATGGTACTTTTCTTTAAAGGAAGAGTTCGTCTTTTATAAACCCTTCTTTAAAGCAATGTAAAATTTTTTAGTACTCTTTCTTGCCAAGAAATTATTAAAATAAACCCTTTCTTCGAAAGAAAGAATACTAAGATAAGAACCATTTCTATAAAGAAAACTGAAATAATAACCCCTT
The DNA here is from genome assembly GCA_949987735.1 of Leucophora obtusa. Lineage (NCBI taxonomy): Eukaryota > Metazoa > Arthropoda > Insecta > Diptera > Anthomyiidae > Leucophora > Leucophora obtusa. The sequence continues at coordinate 104,477,420 of OX465299.1, read as the reverse complement.
CTTTGAAATCAGTAGTTCTAAAATACGAGCTTTTTCCTTGAAAAAAGATTATGAAAATAATGACCATTATTTTGAAAGAAGTAATAAAATAATAAATTTTTTGTGAAAAAGAGATTACTAAAATAAGTAGGTTTTTTGGGATTTTAGCACATTTGGCTGCTTTAAATAAGTAGGGTTTCGTTGAAAGGGGATGAAATAGGATACCGGTCATTGAAAGGAATTGTAAGAAAAGAAGTACTTTTTCCTTAAAGTAAGGGTATTAATGTATCATTTCTTTAAAATAAATCGTAAAAGAAACATTTTCCTTAATAGAAAGAGTACTAAACCAAGTATTCTTTATTTGAAAAAAAGAGTGCTAAACTTTAGTACTCTTTCTTTCACAAAAATTTACTTATTTTAGTACCCTTTCTGTTTTAGAACTCTTTCTTTCACAAGACTGGGCTCCATACTTTAAAGGAATTATGATAAAAAGAACTGTCCCTTTTTAAAGATTAAGTGCTAATATTAATGTACTTTCTTTTGGAGTGCTTTAAAAAGAAAACATTTTTCAAAGAAAAAGTACTAATTACCACACTCTAATTAAATTCTGTTGAAATTTACCCAACTTATAGTAGGAAACTGAACTTCTACTATAAATTGGGTAAATTTACTCTATGTGCGTAATTGAAAAAAAATACGCACATTGTGTTTAAGTTGGTGCACAAATAATTTGTAATTTTACATTGAAAGTGCGTAAAAATTAAATGAAATTTTGAAATTAGTGTGTTAATTTACTAAATTTGTGTGTAAAAAAGTACGTTTCACGCGTAAATTTACGCAAAAAATGCGTAAAAATCCACAAAAAATGTGCAAAAATCCACAGAAAGGGCGTAAAAATCCAATAAAATGCGTACATTTACAACAGTTGTGCTAACTTTAAGCACCACCCAAAATTTTTTTTAAAATAAAATAACAAATTAATTTTTGGTACGTATTTTATTAATAATAATATCCGAGTCCTTCTCTCATAATCGTTTATGTCCCAATTAGTCGTTTTGGGATCTTAAGGCATTTGTATAAAATTCATATAAAATTTTGTTATAACTATTGAATGGGTGCAATGACTCCTGCTCAACAAAATGCCTTCTTTGGAAGGGAGGCAGTAACTGTCAACAATAACGGGAAAAAACGTCTTAAGAGAGATAAGCCCTACGCAGAAAGAACTGAGTGCAATGACTCCTGCTCAACAAAATGCTTTCTTTGCAAGTTAGGCAGTACTCAATGAATACTGGCTTTGTTGAGCAGGAGTCATTGCACCCAGTTGTTTTGCCTAGGCCGTATCTCTCTTACTGCGTTTTCTCCCGTTATTGTTGACGGTTGTTGGTTGATTGCCTCCCTTGCAAAGAAGGCATTTTGTTGAGCAGGAGTCATTGCACTCAGTTGTTCCTGCGTAGGCCGTATCTCTCTTACGGCGTTTTCAATTTTGAAATGAGGTTTAGACTACCACATGCGTTAACAATAATTACCAAAAACAATTTCATGCTTATTTGCAGACTCTAATGTGTTTGTGGAAATGTTGTAATTCACAAAAAATTATCCGTTTTCGTTTTTCTTTTTATTATTTATAATTTTTTTTCTTCAATTTTTCCAATTTGAAATGTCAGAGTATTTATTACTATTATAGGATAGTATATTTACCAACTTTGTGCTTAAAAATTTTATCTAACAAAACAACAATGTGTTTATTTATAAGCACATAATGTCTAAAAATACTTTGTGTGTGTATTATTGTGTATGGAAGTGTGTATGAAAAAAGTTTACGCATTTTTTGTTTATATTTACCGAATTTTCGTAAAATTAAACAAAATTTTACCCATTTTATAGTAGTAAATTTACAAACATTTTTTAGAGTGTAATAAATTTGAGATGTTGAACAATATTTACTCCCCCTATTCACTGAAGTAAGCCAAGTAATGCAGTATAGTACGATTCTTCATGCAGGATGCGTTTTTTACTTGTTGTTCATGCGTTTTTTACTTGTTGTCCATTTTTTTTTCATTTCCTTTCATTTAGTACTTCCGAAACCAAATGTTGGTCGACGCTCCTACAGCCTGTCAACATATCCAAATTTAGTTTTCGTAGGTACTGCCAATCATTTTGTAAAACTTTAATATTCTTCGCCAGCAACCCGTTTCTGGATCCTTGGGAATCATAAGAAATTCAAATTGCTGCTTTTAAATAACATATGTTCTTAAATTCCACGGTCGCGACTTTTTAACAGTTTGTATAATGGATCTGTACATTTAAGATTATAGAACGAATACAATATTTTGCCAATCAAATGACGCGTAATTTTTGCTTTAATTATTTACGAATGATTCTTATTAAATTTAATATTAATATTTGCATTTTAGCTATTGAAATTTTTTTTGTATTTTTTAAATTTTTGAAGTTTGTATAATTTCAAATTTAACTCAATATGAAGTTGCCACAACCTCGTAGATATAAATTCGGTTGCAACAACCCTTTTAAGAGAAATTCGGTTGCAGCAACCTCGTTAAGCATAAGCTCACTTGCCATAACCGAATTCGGTTGTAGCAACCTAATTTTTTATGAATTCGGTTGCTACAACTTCATAAATTCGGTTGTTACAACCTAATTAGGCTGTCGCAACCGAATTCGATTGCAGCAACTTCATACCCAGCAAAAAAATTTGTTGGCCTAACCGAATTAGGTTCCAACCGAATTTACGAGGTTGCCGCAAACCCATTAATTCGGTTGTCACATCCGAATTTTGAGGTTGATACAACCGAATTCGGTTGTGGTAGGCGAATTTTAGAGGTTGTGGAAACTGAATTCGGTTATGGCAACCGAATTGTGGGGTTGGGACAACCGAATTCGGTTGTGACAACCTAATTATGGGGTTGTAAGAACCCAATTCGGTTGTAGCAACCCTTTTAGACGTTGTGACAACCGAATTTATTGGAACACAGGGTTGTCTCAACCGATATTTTGTATTACTTCAGCTGAAATTCTAAAATATTTTTTGCAATAAAAAAAACGTTTTTCTTTTAGTTTTATTCATATATTATTATGAGTTTATATTTTTAAAATAAAATCTACATTAATATTAAATGTTACATTAGAATTTGTCATTAATACGTGAAAAGTACTTTTTGTATTATTTTTTTCAAGGAAAGGGTACTTCTTTTAATACTTTTTCATAAAGAACGAGTACTTCTTTTAAAAACCTTTCTTTTAAAGAATTCGTTGTGGGCAGTTTCTTTGAAAAATGTGTACAAAAAGGATATTTTATTAAAAAAAGTGTTCTAAAGAAAACATTCCCTTAAAAAAGAGTGCTAAAACAAGTACCCTTTCTTGGAAAGAAAGAGGTCTAACATAAGTACCCTTTCAGTGAAAGAAACACTACTAAATTGAGTACCATTTCTTATAAAATTAGAATATTAGAAAAGTAAAATTTTTTTCCAATTAAAGGAAATTA